>CAVNZK010000006.1:1497110-2994220 GCA_963693345.1 Pieris melete | reverse complement strand
ATATAGGAATACATGATTGTCAAAATTACAATTTTACAGTTAACACCACTAAAGAAGAATTTTGGAAATCCCATCCTTAATGGAAGATGAACGGTTGGAAAAAGCGTGTAAAGCCATTACAGAACTGAAGTTTTTTTTGAAAAAATATATGCCTGTTACAGATTATGAAACAATTAAATAGAATATACATTCTCCACTAACCTTGGCATTGGCACAAACAATTGAGAAGACGAAACGTGCTCAAGTTTTAACACATTGGCCAAATATAGACTTTAATTCTTACAATGCATCTCAAGGTCCGTATAAAATGTCTTTCTAAACCACGACAGTCTCATTACACGATTGTTACCTCACCTTTGTTGAATTTAAAAATAGAACTAATATATGACTTAAGAATGGGATTGTTATCTAGAAAAATATTTTATAAAAGTAGTAATACATATTTTTAATAACAGGTAATAATTTTGTATATGAAAAACAAACCTTAGCGTTTAGCATTCAGTTCAATTATATACTTGACATGGACAATATTGATGCTGTCATTCGTTTATACACTCGACTGGTGCATAGAATAGACTGCAGTCGAGATCTCTTTGCACATTTGAGTACATTCCTCGTTGTACTTAATTGCATCGTTAAAGTATGACGTCAACGGGTCATTGTACTTATGTGATTTTCTTTAAAATGAAATAGTCGTGATAGTTTTTTATACAAACAATATATTTATTAAAACTTGTTTTTGTCTATTATCAATAAAAGTAATAACTAAAAAAAACAGGGAAAGTTGGCGTTTCATAGTCACTAAAAATTGGAATAAAATTGAGTTGCGATATACATAGATATATTAATATTTAACTTCTATTTATTTAATACGTTCCGTACTTGCAATATAAATACCATAAACATAAATTGTTTTATTGTTAATTGTTGTCTACTTGTGAAAAGCTGGGTTACTAAATATGGAAAACGAATTTGTTTTGTTTAATCAAATAAGTTAAAATAAATAAATGACAGATATACTATAGCGACTAGACATTTGATTAAACATTTTTGTCGACCGGTGTTTGCTACAAACTATTTTTAGATTGAAAATAAAAACGCTATATTTACTTGTTTATTTTCCTAACGTTTCGAAGCCTTTCAAACAGGCGTGCTTTCATTTAAATGTATGATACTCACGTAAACAAAAGACAATATTGTTATGACGTCTGAATTATATACCGCTAAAACGCTTTTATCATTATGGAATTTCTCATGATTGTAAAAAATACGGAATACTCAAGTCCTTGGCCTGCATATTTGTTAAAAGCTTTTGTTTTGTTATGCTCAGTAGCTCGGTAAGGCTTTGATCATCTCTGATAAACCACATGATGGATTAACGTCCTTCGAAGCAGACCTAAACAGTTACTACTAGTAAAGTTGGTACTTTATGAATGTTTTAATTAAAAATAATGATTGTTGCCATAAACTGACTACGTAAAAAACATGTATACCATTTATTAGTCAAAATCACTTCTTACATTACATTAGGGTTACCTGGAAGAGGTCGCTCATTATCTAATGCCGCCCGTCGCACAATGTAATGTTTTTTATATGTTTTGCGATAAAGTGTGAATCAAATAAAGAATCAACTATAAAAATAACATTTATATTTTTTATGGCCAAAGATGTGCTTGACTTTGATGTAAAAAGATCGCTCGAAAGCGATAAGGCCGCCATCGTTGCTCTCCTTAATATTTAATTATGTTAAATGTTTATATTGTAATGCAACGAAGTGTAAAGAAATAAAAATAAAATTAAAACGATTAAAAAAACAGGAAGGAACAAAACAAAAGCCCTAATGTTATTATTTTTATAGATGAAAACTGAATTTTTAAACTAAAATAGATATGTTCGATCGAGTCTGAATATATAAGAGAAAATACCTTATATTCACAAATCCAGATGTTCCGACAATTTTGAATCCACACACGGAAAGTAACATTAGCAATTTATACTACAACAAGTTCTATGCCAGTCAAACGCACGTCCTAGGCCGAGTTCATTTATAGACGTCTATTTATTTGGCAACTTTATTTATAAATGTAATGAAGGTGACTAAATCAATGCAAAAATATTCAAGAGTAAGGAACTAAGGAATTCCGCTTTCCCGACTCAGACCTATAAATTGTTTATTATATTTCCAACAAACGGCTTTGATATCAAGTAGAAATGTTTGAATTTACTCTGCATAATATTAACTTGGACGAGTTATACAGAGCATTACATTAATTATGATGTAACGGAGTGAGGTTATGTCTTTAACGAGAATATGACACTTTACTCGAAGCGTATTCGTTTAAGCAGATATTAATTAACGCGTTCAGCCCAGTTTTGGATTCGATTTTCGTGGCATGTTTCCAGTTTCGAGTGTACTGGCGGTTTCTGGGTCGCAAAAAGTACGATTATGAACTATCTCCATATATTCAACCAAATCCCATTCCCGAGAAATATAATTCCGTTAGGAAAGTTTTCGAATGAATCTTATTGAATAAAATTCGTTAATCTAAAAGCTTTTGTATTTAACTTCAAAAAACTCGTCTTCTAAAAAACAAGTTGAAGTGTATTTTTTATCAATGATAAATAACGTTATATTTCAACATTCTGTAATAATATTTGTAATTTGAGTAAAGGCATGTCTTCCATTTTGTATTCTTCAGCTAACCAGTATTCTCATCAATATTGAATTCCCAATGGAATAACATCATGCAAGTTCAGCTAACAAGCATTTTTGTTAAATAAAATTGAAATAATCTGTGCATATTTAGAAATAAGAAAACTTGCTCTCCACGACGAATATCTACGTAATTTAAAATTATGACGTATTTTTGAGATTTTTCTAGCGTAAAATGTGTGATTAACGATGTGGTTATTAGACTAAGAGGCGTAATGTTTTTGGATTAATAGCTTTTACGGAAGTGGTAAGCAAGTTTAGATTATTCTAAAATACTTTGTAATTGTACGAATCATGTCTTACGCACGTGTAAGCATGAGCGTAATCACAAAGACAATTAAAGTAATTAAATTGTCTTTGATATCGAAACACAAATGTATTGAGTATATAGAGATATGATTAGAAGCAATTTTTACTGAAACAATAGTTCTTTAGTAAGAATTTGTTTTAATTAGAGAACTTAGTGGTCTCTTTCCGTTAACTTGTGTTTTAGGTGTGATAAAATGAGAGACAAACAGTTTATTTAAGAATATTATAGCCGATGCAGGGTTTTAATTCTGACTTTTATGTTGAAAGCTCCTATTTTAAAACATACTTCGAAAGCAACGCCACAAAAACTGAACATTAACTTTGGGTTCAAATATAGTACCGTAGTTACCATACACTATCAGCTATCCACCATACCTTAAGCGGCTTACTCTTACCTTACGACATTTTATTAATTTAAGAACGTTCCGAAGATACTGAGTAGGAATACCCTAACCAGTATTCTTTTTCTTCAATTTTTTACGATTTCATTTAGTACATTCTTAGGAGGAATGTGCATACTAAAAAGTTTGACCTATACATTGGATTGTATAAAATAAATTGTCACACAATAACTATAACCCTGCTTTTAGTACTTATAATATTTTTGTACGTTGCGCTCGGTAACTAATGCTGCAATCGTAAAAACTAGAATGGTAGATAATGTGCAGATGTATGAAATTGCTACTACACTCACACAATACTGTCATTGAAGCTAAATATAGTTTTATAAAATGTCAATTTATAATTTGGTCTATTGTAAACGAGAAGTGTATGTCGTATGATGATGGTTGACACTGTCTTCATAAAAATATTTTCAATTAGATAATTATTTGTGACCTAATTCTTTGAGGATATTTGACGTAGTCTTTTGGCCTGAGCCCAATTTTTGTACAAAACAGAATTATTGTCAATAGACATGAAAGAATCGTGTTATGAGGATTAGAAGTGGTGGTTAAATGTAGACTATAAATAGTCATTTTGATGTCAAAGTTATTTTATGGACCCACAACTTTCTACCAAATATGCTTAGAAAATATTTTTAATTTTATTTTACTATACTAACTCGTGACAAAACGAAAGCATTTAAATCTTGCATTTTATTGTAAAGAATACAAAAGGACTCTTTTACCTCCAACTCTTTTAATTAAAAATAAGGTAGATATTTCAATTTGACTGAATACTTTAATTTAAAGTAAGAAGATTCTAAACTTTACCTTTGCCGCTCCTACCGCAGTATCGATCCTTGGTACCACCAGCGCGGTCCCACCGGACACGTCTACCAGCTTACAAGCTAACGGAAACAAAATAACACGAACACTTTCAGTCAACACTAATATTACCGGCAAAATACACAGCAGTTTTCACAATATATTTTTTTCATAATAAAAATTAACTTAAGAAAATTATTTTTTGTTGAAACCAAAGGTCGCGAAAACTTTAGGCAAAATTACGTTAATCCATTCCTTCGGCACACGGAACGAAAGTTTCAGCGTAACGTTTGAAAGCAAATACGCTTTGTTACGCAACTCACTGCATCGTCAGGCCGCCAGGGGGCAGCGCTCGCCGAGTGGCGCAGTGGCGGGCATGCGCACTACGCTACTGGCCCAATACAATTCTTTTGTTCGTGTCCTTTTTATGTTTTAGGTAAATAATATATTTTATTAACATATAAATGGCTTTTCTTGTCTAGAATTTGTACAAGTTTAATTTTATGTCTTGGGTGCGGGTCAGATTTGTCTTTTATTTTACGATGTTGTAAAGATTTCATTGAATGATTTTATGGGTGATTTATACAATTATTTTTAAAATGCCTTAGTCATGTCTGTAGGCTGCAATTACTTTAGTTTCGACATTAAAAACAGCAATTCAATGACGTGACAATTAGCAATATTGACGTTCCGCCATTGATCGGGGTACATCACCAAAAACGTAGACCCATGTATTCTTTTAAAACCGCTCACATATTTTAAGTGATTGATTACCAAACTTTAATATACATTCGTGTTGTAAAGACGTTTATTCTTATATGGTTTTAAATAGAACTTACGTAACAAAAGGTTAATGCCTTAGTATCTGAGTCTACCTACTTTATATGGGAGATATAAAGTCAATAAGGGAGCGTGCCAAAACGGAGACCTTGCGTGAATAAAGGCAACGGCAGGCGACTTCAGGCTTTGACCTCGTGCCTTTCAGCTAGAATCATTCACCTATAAAATCGATGGTACCATGACGCAATTTACCCAACAACATAGAAAGACTACTTTCTTTATTATGTTAAGTAGCAAAATTTATTAGTACTTATTTATTTCTACATATACCGTCAAAAGTCAACAAATAGTCTTCAGCAGTATATACAACAATTATTTACAAGTCTTGTATAATAAGTAGGTTACGTTTGTGACTGCTTCTGCGCAGTCCAAAGATAATAGTAGCCTTTTTGAATTTTCGGTTTGTCTGCATCAAAATGCATTGAGTGGTGTGAGAATCGTAAACTTATATTTGTTGCGATCATTACGAAAAAATATCTATCAACTTAAAAATTGTTTTAGATGGCCTTAACTTTTAAAATCGTAATAATGGAATGCAATAGTGCGCATGTGGTACTCTGATATTTTTAAGGCAAGTAAGAGATGTCTTCCGAGCCTACAAATCGAAATAATTAATTTCACATATTGCATTTACGTTGGAAGAGATTAAGTGAGATGACGGCGCCCTTTGCAATCATATTTGGTTTTCTAGTTTCAATTGTATAAGTTTTCTTGTTTCTGCATGCAATAGGTCGTTCATAAATAAATTTCCCCCTTGATATGAATAAGTGACTTACCTGGCTAGCAATTTACATGGAATAGCCATGAAACTTAATATTTTTCTCAAACTTCTGGCGTCTACTACTATTTAAATTATAAATTAAGAATGAGTGTATTACAAATTACTAATTAATTTTAGGGAATAATGAAAAGAAAACCTCATTTTATTTATGTACACACTTTATTGAAATAACATAATGAAAACAAACAATATGTGAATGACAGTATACTGTAACCGTACGTACAACATTTATAATTATTATAAACATTAATCAATTCACAAAACGATTAGATATGTCGACAATTACATTGATATTTAATAAAGATATGACAAGTGAACATCGATTGCACTAGAAAAGAAGAATCTACGTTAAGTGAGTGTATTATTAATGCTGCATTTAACAAACGAATAACAATTAGTAACCGTTTTACTAACTGTTAACCGTTACAAATGCACGATAAGATAGTTGCATAGTAGATGAATCTTTTCAAATATAAGTTGTATGTTGTGGGCTTTAAAAAATAAACGCGTTCAAATACTGTTCTCAAATTGGATTGTGATAAATGCTTATCTAAATAGCCGGAGCATAGATTGAGTTAATTTGACATTCTTAAATATACTCAGTCATTTTATATTCTATTTTTAAATGAAACTACGACACAGCCCACTAAACACAAACTTCTCAGTGTACGAGTCTGTGCTACGGCTCTTACGCCTTGAAAGTAAAATTGTTAATGTTGAGGGATTTTAGAATTGTTATTACCCTGAAACTACGTTTTGGTGAATTGTCAATTAGTGTTATCGTGATATAAAGCGAATATTTTGAATATTGTATAATACATAACAAATTACACAACCCTCTTATACCCAAACATATTGTAAAATATTAATATATAGTATTATTTTTATATATACTCTGCAATGCAAAATTATCCTAAGTTTTTATTACCCAGCAACACAAACTCGAGAGAAGACGAGAAACGGTGCATTATAAATTGAATGTGTCAACAGGATTTTAAAATAACAAATTTGCTAAAATTTAATTGCACTATTATACTATGGCGTTTGACCCTGTCTATAAGGCTAACTGAAACATTAAAAGCACGAAATCTGCGCGTATAACCAAAGTTTGCAACGTATTAAAGTAGGTCTCATATCGATCGTAAATCAATTGTTACGAAAATAATCTGCATTAGTAGCTGTCAAGTCTTACAAGTTGTTAGTAAACTAAATCTAAGTGAGCAATAGTAAACTCCTTCATACCACAACTATGTCTCTATAGCGTATACAACTATCCTTTATGGCTTCTGTCAAATATTACTAAAATAAAACGAACACCACACGTTTAAATTCATGTGTGATCGCAACCACTAAACAAATACTTTTTGCCGAAGTTGCCTAAATAAACATTTAAATAATTGAGCAAATCAAGAATAACTTTAACAATAACGAATAACAACTATTCTACTAAGATTATAAGTCATTGCTATATTATTGCAAACTATATTAACGTAATACACATCAAATTAACTATCACTATCAATATTTAATTCCATTGTACTAAATACACCATTTAACAACACCGAATTAAGTAACACGTGTCCCAAAGTGTTACACTTACAATATTATGCTCTTGAAATATGTCGAATTATTGCTAGACACTATGACCACATAGGTCAAATAAGAATTGATTAAGAACATTCAATATTCACAAACATGGCTGACGCAAAAAAAATTGATCCAAACGTAAATTTAGCTAAAACAGGATTACCACAATCGATCATAATTCCCACATTTTCAATGTGTTTTCCAGCGTTTTTAAGAGACAGTAGTTTTCAATAGCAAGATTACATGCTAATATAAGCATCCGAAACTACTGTTGCCTTCTCTTACCTGACCAAACTTATAAAACATTAACCTCGTGCACAAAAGTGCTCACCAAACACTTCATCACAGCTATAAATTTTCCTCTCTCTATTTACTTAGCTCTTCCTGTTAAAAATTTATTCTAGGGATTAAATTCTATTTATACCTGTGGTACCTTAATGTACGAAGCTCCATACATCGCCTTACTAGCAATTCTGTATATAATATAAATAATTGATTTCATCATTTTATTGCTAATGTAAAAACATGAAGCGAGAACTTGTATAGATAAACCTTTGACGATAAACAAAAATAAACTTTAGACGTTTTCAAGAATTTAAATAAAATCGAAATTTTGACTAGATTTGTTTTAAAATAAAATTAATTTCTTTTTAAATTCATCAGACCAATTTGACTAGCACGAAACGACACAAATTCACAAACACCGACGTCACATTCAATCTTCAATTTCAGAGACATTATTTGGCACAATTTGAGTACAAAATCACTTATCTAGTACAGAAATACTGAAGGGGAAGACGTAAGGGAGAAATATTAAAATGTCCGAGGGATATGTATTAAAAATGTTAGCCTAAATTGTACAATTCTTACAGCTAAAGTGCAAAATAATGTAATGTGGTTAAAAATAACCTTTCATAATTATTTTATAATATGTAACCATCGACACTGCGATTTAATAAGAATAATTTAACATTATTTTGCTATGTATACGATTTTCAAATACCGTGTAGTTTTCAGCTACCCATTGTTTGGCACATTTATTTGTATGTGGCACTATGTTACATTGAAGGAGAGCTATACGACGTAAAACAAACGTGGTACACTTATATTAACACTATCCTAATATTTTTTTATGCTTTTCGCTTTTATTTATTTGAGAAATATATCGCTTACCGCTGAACTATCTACACTGTCGATCTAATAATATGAGCAGTCTGGAGAGGGTAATCGAATGAAAATAATTCTATAAATATAAACTAGTCGACAACTACTCTCAAGAATAATTTAGTATTTATGCACAACATTCATAATGTTTAAAAAAACTTCAACAATCTTTGGCTTTGATCCCTAAACCAATATTAAGTACGCTCGACTCTCATATTTCTCAGCCGATCCACGTCAAAGAGATCTTTATAATATCATGTAAGTAGTAAGTACGTTAGAAGACTATCACATTTAGCAACATAATTTTTACATAATCTAATGTCTTTTGTGATCATATACGATTAAAATGATATAATGTATGTCTTCTCTGTCTCCTCTTTTATTGTAAGTTTCTTAAAGGATTTGATCCCACCGGTTGCAATAACTGCGCCGCTATGTGTCAACGCAGCCGTTTGACATCTCACGGTCTGGCCATTGCCGCGCCCAACTTTGCGTCAAACTAGTTTTCGCTAGATAGACCAAGATAAGTGGCCACATCGTGAGAATGTTGAGTGTAACACCTAAATTTGTAGGTTTACATTTATTTATATACAAATATTGTCTTTAACCCTCTCACTCTGTTCGCTATTCTAAGACTACGCTACATCAGCGGGTCCGAGGTCGATTCAACGCAACTATTCCTACGCCGACACTCGCTTTAGTATAAATTACCATTTTGAACATTATATTGCGATCTGCCTGTACCGACCGTAACCAAATAAATCCAGCCGTTAATTGAACTTGATCGCTTAAGTCCATAATAAATTCGATCAACTCAGCCATATCCCGATGTCGCTCCGTGACCAGTGAACGAGTTACGTCATTCGCCGTTCACGGCTGGTCGTCAGTCATTCAAAATTTAAATATGTCAAAATCTAATCATCAAATTTCTCTCGATAATCGATTCTATGATCGACACGTCGCCCTCCAATTAATTAAATAGTGGAGAATAAATATAAGAATATCTAAAATACTTATAAACTCGTAACAAATGTAAACATACATTCAGCTATTTGCCAATTGCTTCCCTTCAGAGATTGGTCGCGTCATTTGAAGAAGTATATCGGAGCCAGAGTCCCGTGGTGCTGGAGGTAGTACGCGCTGGGGCACTGGCTGCGGAGCCCCATTCAATGGATCGGAGCCTTCACGATGTGGTTCGGGGCGATGTAGTGGTAGCCGGGCAGAGGCAGGCCTGCTGTCTCCATCGTGATCCTGAAACGCCACATAACAATTAGAATCTCCGAACCATCTGGAAACATTATCTCAATAAGACTGAAAATATAAATACTTTATTGGATGGATTGAGCCGGTATAGGAGTAATGTTTATAAAGATTATACTAGGACGCAAATTAAAATGTAAAGGAAACTTCTTACCGGGATATGGGTGATCCAGTGAGCTGAAGGATGGGTTCTCGGTGAACCAAAAGTCAGCGTTTCAGGTATCGCGGGAGGTGTGCCTGAGTAGGCAGGATATGGCTTGGGTCTTGAAGGAGACTTTACATTTAATATTACATATTAAACCTGCTTCATAAATTTATATTAGGTAGAATAAAACACGAATACCTTTATGATTTTATTATGTACTTAAAACAAAAAACTGTCCTTAACGTTACTAGCGAGTAATACGATTTTCCTGAAAATGTATGAAAATGTTTATTATCTTAAAAAATAACATGATTTTTATTACAAAGTAAATTACAATAGCAGGCAAATGATCTGCTTTCCTACACTACAACTATTATTAAACAAGTTCGAATTGGACCTCGATTTTATGTTAGATCTAACTTATCAGATGACGTAAAGGCCAAGCGAGGGTGTATCTTTCTAGCGCTACGAGTCTAAGCTACCCTCGTCTGCCTTCACCTCAAATGAATACAAAACATTCCATACTAACACTACGAGAATCTTTGTTAAACACGATAAAAATTGAATGAGCTCAATTGTGCAAACACACGTAAGATCGAATAGACTATTAAGTGGATTTAAGAATTAAACGCTTATTGGTAAGATTAATGACGAAATACACAAAGGCCAATCGAAATGCTAAAAATTGTTACCGTTCCGTATAATATGTTATACGTTGAGCTAAATAAAAACTTAATTAGCTCTTTAATTTGATTGGCTCTTGTAAATTTTGCTATTAAACTAGTAAACGGTTTAAAAAAACGATCGAATTTTACTGTAACCAAGGCGATCACTTGTCTATGATTATTCAGACGACAAAAATATTTACGCCAATTATAAATATCACTCCACTACACTACTTAAAATATTTAGAGTCAACATGTTATCTGCAGTAGTCAAACCATACTTCTATTTGATGATTTTTTATATTCGTAGTCAAGAAAATATATACATTAATTTTGCATGTAAATATGAAATAAATAAGCTTAAGTTCATGAATCGATAATTTTTACTTCATCAACCTTCATCTAATGAAGTATAGTTTGAAGTCGTAACCCTGTAGTTCGGTTTCATATAGACTCTTAAAGATTGGCTTCCACCGAAGATAAGAAGCATTACTTACCC
The DNA here is from genome assembly GCA_963693345.1 of Pieris melete. Lineage (NCBI taxonomy): Eukaryota > Metazoa > Arthropoda > Insecta > Lepidoptera > Pieridae > Pieris > Pieris melete. Next base: position 2,983,049 of record CAVNZK010000006.1, on the reverse strand, counting down.
TGGTGGTGGAAACCGACCCTAACGAATCAGCTGAGAGACGTAAATTAATTTACTAATGGATACGCAACATTCATTTTGAGAAATGTTTGCCGAAAAACATCTAACCGATTTCGGTCTTTTGTATGAAAGACACTAATTTATAAAAGAAAAAACTTCCAGTAGAAATATATTTTTTAAATGAATATATTAATATTTACACGTCTCTCAGTACGGCTGTATACAATCAAACGCAAAGCGCTCTAAACTTTACAGCCTATAAGCTTTCCTTAAGAATACTACTACTATTGTCACAATCCCTAGTTATTGTTATTTTTTATTGAGATGCCAGGTAACACTAGTATTTAGTTTTGAAGTAAATCAATCTTAAAATAAGGACATTAAGTGTATGTTAGACGATGTTTCACGTACTATCGTGATTATTTAAAAATTATCCTTTCAAAGTCTTTATTCTTAAAAACTAAAATATAAAAAAGAAATTTTGGTCCTTTCGGACACACACATCTTTGGATGAGTTCAGTTCTGATTTTACCGCGTATTAGCGACGTAAACCATGACATAAGTCGATCTTTACAATGATGCTTTTAATTTAATTAGTCAGGAATATATTTTAACGTTTCCTTTATAAAATAATCTGCTAATATCTTTCAATCTAATAAGATCAACTTCGACCATTAATGATCTAAATAGTTTTATATGTAGATTAGTGGTCAAAATATGTTCCTAACTAACACCCTAACAATCTCCATACCTAAGTTTCTAATAGGGACTGAATTTCTTTCTTTCTTTTGATGTTTTAGAAGGCTCGTCGTCCTTGCGCCTCGAGAGCTTGCTGTCAGCGGGTTTCACGGCCGGTCTAATGAGAGTATCAAATTATAGATATCGAAATTCGCGAAGACGCACCCCGCCCTTCGTTAACCCTATCTGTCCCGTATCTATCCTTCCCTATCTACTTTTAAGCCAATTGGAAAGGCATCGTTAGAGCGGGGCGCGCGTTCGCGGTCGGCTTTGCCGTCACCGCCTATGAGGGAGTTAGTAGGGGCTGTATTTGTTGCGCTCTTTGGAGGTCTTTGCGGGTTCGTCGTCCTGCCTGCGGTTGAACTTGTGCGAGCGATGCACGCCGGTGGTCTGCACGGGCGCGGGTCCGCCGGCCAGCAGGTCCGTGAGCCCGCCGAGCGCCGAAAGGGAGCTGAGGGCGCCCAGCGCCCCGCTCTTGCTTAGCAGTTGCGCGAGCGGGATGGCCGAGGCCAGAGGGCTAGCGGACCCGCTCGAACTCGACCCACCCTCGAGATTCGCCTTCTGCAGCTCCACACTGCGGGAGCGGGACAAGGATACCGTGACGGGACGCTTCGAATCGACTCCGACGCGAGACATTGTTAGGGAATTCGGATCTTCTCGTTTCATTTATTTTGTTATATGATGAACGCAAGTTGTACTTCATTTAACGAGATATAAGTACAGGACGCGGAGTTGTAAAATAATAAACAGTAGCTAATGTATTTTTGATTTACGTTTGAAATTATTGGACTGGACATTTGAATCCAATAATAGGTAAAAGCTACAAAGAAAAGCGGTTTAGTTTATGATAAAATCATTTATAATAAAGATACGCGTAACACATAAAATGTGTTTAACTAACGTTGTCTCGGATCAGATCTAAGCTTTATTCAGACCTCGAAACGCCCCAATAAAGGTACAGATAAAACAGGAATAATACAGGATATTTCAACCGTATATGGTGGACAAGGCATGTACAATTGTGGACGTGATCAGGTAAAAAATTCAAATGGATTTCCGGATGGAAATAATTCAAGGATAGTTATGTTATTAAAAATACTAAATATAAGTGGCACTTACCTCATATTGATGAGATACTGCGCTAGCGCCACTGAGTCAGGGTTGCCAGTTATGGTAATTGTACGATCAGTGCTGCCACCCTCGCGCTCTTCACAGTTGGATATCCTGATCATTGCTCCAGATATTTGACGAATTTCAGCGATTTTGGTGCCACCCTGAAATTATTTTCATATATATTAGAGATCTATGTAATTAAAACTATTACAAATGCAAACGATAGTTAATTCAATTACCAACATACGTTTCGACTCTCTTTATAAAAAATACATTAGTCTAATTGCTCCGTTTTAACGACGACCACCCCTCTCTCTTCATCACAGCGTAAATATAATTTGACAGCAAGGGACAAAACTTAGGAGGAGTGGGAACTTTAGTTGGTATGTCCTTGATTACTACTAGACTAGAAGAATTATATAATCTTGACTATGCGAGTGTTCTCTTTTATATAAAATACAACGTAGAACGATATTAGGACAAACATTAATTGATGTATTAAAATAAAAAAAGATACCTTTCCAATAATGCAGCCGATTAACTCATTTGGCACGGTCATTTCATGAGATTGCTGATTAGTCGCGGGTTGATTACGACCCTGGTTGGACGTGCGTAGCTGCGATCCCGCTAGAGCTGCTAATGCTGCAAAAACCATTTATAATATATGAAATCTAAGCGCTCAGTCAGACGTATTTTTATCTAGAAAGTAAATAAATGGAATATAGTTTTAGTAATAGCAATATATCTTAAATCTTTGTATTGGATTTACTATGCCTTACGATTCAAAAACGATTACCTGCTGGGTTTAAACCACCGGCGTTTCCTGGAGCCAATCCACCGAGACCGAGCGCTGCTAACCCCGCAAGTGGAGATTTGCCCAAACCCCCCATCTACAAATTAAATAAATGTCATTATTATATGAAACAACGACCATTTCAGCTTGGCAAAAACCGTTTGGCCTGAAAATTTACAAGTAAAATATGCACCAGGTTTTACCAAGCTTGTGAATGTTTACAGCCCCAGCTGCTTGTTTTAATTTCTTCTGACATAGCCGGGATTGGATCGCTGGATAACAATACAACAACCTGTAGTACGCTTAAATCAGGTAATCTAACGTTTAATCGCTGCTCACATCACCTGGGTTAACTATACTGTAGGAAAAGGTTCATTATGGACTATTGGACTAGGGCGTATTTTCGGTTTCAATACCAACCACATTGTGAGCCCAGGAATGGTGCTGCCCGATGTAAGCACCTTCAATAGGATAATGGCATATGATCACTAATAACGTAAAAAAAATCGCATAACATCTCATGCCATCACGAGGTTATCGTTTGAACAAAAATTAATGGACAAAGGTAAGACAACTAGGAGAGGTGCAGTACGGGATGTTGATAATTATGATGATTACATAACCACAGCGCGTGAATTTTAGAAACGTAAAAGCATTTATCACGGCGATGCCAGAAAACAAACAGATAAAGCTTACTGTGAATATATTCTATAAATAAGTTCTTATAATAATGTTTACGATGCTGAAAAAAACTAAGCTGTCTAAAGGATGGTACTAAATACTGGGCGAAGGGTTCGTGCAGTAATTTAGGGGACAGTATTCCTAAAAGCTTTGGATGACTAAACATACTATGGACCACATCACCAGGGTATCTATTTAGTTACAGGGGCAACGCTACAGGGGTCTCGATACCAAACATCCATTTGGTGGGTAACCGGGGCAGCACCAATTAAATTTGTCACTCAATGTTCTACACAACCTCATAGATCCTTTAGCATTTAATTGACAATACCCGTACATACAAGACATTAGGTACAGGAAGGGTTGTTTTAACGTGATAATCGACGCCTCAGTGTTAAATATTTACGGATTATTCTAATATGGGCGTCTGATTATCAACTCTACGCTGACGTCCTTACGAATAATAAACAGATATGCCATGCTTATCAATGTATTCTTACACTTCTTGAATCACTTTAATAACGTGAACCGTAAAACAACGTTAGATGGTGCAAACGAGGCGAACGCAAATACTATAATTAACTTATGAAAAGCAAATTTTTAATTCTGATCATTTAAATATCTGGCTTATTTTAACTAATGATGCATTTTATTCTGGTCTTTTTTATAAGAGTGGATCGATTCGTGGAACATCAGCGTAGGATCCGACGTAAGATGCGAGGTGGGGTCAAGGGTTCTATGAGGTCGCGACTCACAAGGTGGTCGTGCAGCGGCGGCGGCAGCAGGTGATGAGGCGGCAACGCGCCCGCGAGAGGTGGCTTCATCTCCAGCAGGGGGAACACCGGCGCACACACCGCCTGACAATACCCACACTAGCTAATCTTTTATATATACCCTTGCGCCCATCATTAGTGTTGCCTATGTACTCGACAAGGAAACACTATCACTCTTTAAATACACAAAACTCTTTCGCACTAAATTAAGTACCTCCTATCTGTTGTATGTTTACCTGCCACCTACCCAAATCTTACTCGAACATTCCGACATTATTCATTAACGAACTCAAGCCGCAAATAGCTATTGAATGTTAAGCACTTTATGCGTCATTATGGTAATAAATAATCCTAACCAAACATGCTTTAATTATTTGAGGATTAGGCTTATCCACAAAAATCTAAAGGAAACTAAATCTCTCTTAGCACATAAACATTGACAAAGGAGAGAGTTCGCACTTTATGGTATGTTTATTAATAAGGCCGACAGTTTTCTTATTGTTTTCTATTGGGCTACTCTAAGATTTTCACCTTAGTGAATTACTTCAAAAACTTTAAAAGCAAATAATACTACACTGATTGCCAAGCAAAAAACTTAATAAGCAAGTATTAAAGTATACTTGATGTAGGCAAATAACTTGAAAATGTTTCGCATAATCTACATAAGCTTTTAAAGTTTCACAAACAACTAAAATAAAATCAAATACGTTTTTTGAACAATCATTTTGTTTAAAACTATATTTATGAGAGAATCCTAAATTTAATAAAATACTGTATATATAATAAAAAAGATTATCATAAGAATATCAAAAAGATATTATATTTGTTGTTTCTTTCGGCTAGAACGACATTGCTTTATAACTCCAGTGCCTGATTCAGATTGATAGCGTTCATATTCGCCTGATTGTTATTTAAATGGATTAAAATCAATATTTTAAATAGTATAAAAGTAAATAAGTTACCACTATGAATTAAGATACACCTATTTTGTTACAGAGAAACCTCTTATTAATTAAAGTTACATCAGTCTAATAAAGGGTGCAATTATTAGCATGATTGAATTTTTCGTTAAGGCTAATGATAATAAAAAATATTATGAACTAAAAAAGTTCATTCTTTAATTAAACTTATCAAATTTTATACATACAAATACTTTCAAAAATATTTGCTATCCGTAATCGTCTGGTGTGTTGCTTAAATTTCCCCAAACTTAAATTTGAGTATGTATTACTTTTTATGTTCATAATAAAACATATTTTTTAAACAATCAATTTTATTACGTTAACCAGCATGTAACTCATCTTACGAGTTCTATATACCTACTTTACAAAAAATAAACCTCTTGGCGTATATCAAAACCAATTATTATTAACATTGAGGACGGTAAGTACTTAAATATGGATCGATGTACTACTTACATCTTGCGCAGGCACAGCGTAGTTTCCTTGTATGGTGTAAGCTTGTCCTCCGGCCAATATAACGGGCCCCGCCACGTTAGGCTTCGGCCTGTATGGGATAGTTGCTCCCTTTGGAGGACTCTGAAAGATAACATTGCTTTTTTACTGCCTTTGTCTCCGAACAAAACTGATTATGATAGACATAAATAAAAACTATAATCGGAACACACTTGGAATATTAATATACCATTGAAAATTATCATGTCTTAATTTTTCATTAAATGATTGCTACTCTTAACTCAAGTTTTTTTAAGTGCTAATTATTATTAATCTTAAAATACATATTATACAGTTTACTTCCACTGATAACAGTCTCCGATATACGAATACTATTTTTTTTTAATTATGGCTCTGGCACGATTTGTGCATTAGCCAGCGTCAAGAATAGGATTTTTATAATTCGTTCTTTTTGCCTTAGAAATTCGACAGTGTCCTACATGTACGGTTTAGGCACTCGCCCGGTACCGCACAAACCTCCCAAAGGCCGAGAACAAATTTAAAACGAATACTATTTGTATTAGGATTAGACATATCAAAACATTTATTTACTGGCATGGTACGCCATAGACTACAGTCTCTAGATTAATCTGTGGCCGTATGTTTACAATCAATACATATTTTTAAATGGCGATATTTTTAAAATAATTTATTACCAGTTATTTAACTTAATAACGCTGATAATGCCATTGCAAAAGATTACTCTCAATAACACTTCATTTTACATACTACCATTTAGCATATTGTCGTGTTTAAATGCAAAATTGAACCTAAATATATTGTTTTAAATAAGTGCCTCCTTTTTTAAAGGTTTCAAAAATTATGGCTAATAATGAAAGAACTTTTTTTTTCTTGCTGACATTTGAACTTGCTCTTATTGTGAAACACAAACATTGCGTGTTCATTGTGTGTAAATTATTGATGTCATAGGTTAAAGAAAGATTATACAAGGACTATTATTGTTGTTTGATTTCATACATACACAAAAATTTTGGAAAAGCTTAATAAACCTTAGGAAATATTCTGAATTCTAAATGGTAATACAGTATATAATTATATACAGAAAATAAAAGGGGTTTTAGGCTATTTAATAGAATTTATACTTTTTAGCTGTTGTCGCGGGTATATGCTTGTAGTTTTGCAAACGATAAACATTTATTGTTTAACGACGTGGAAATATTTTTGTTAGCAAATATATGTAAAGATACAATTTTATTTCTTTTAGATTGTTAATTATCTGACATGTGTCAAAACTGACGTTTTATTTAATTTTAATATTGGTAGTTTGTTAGTCTGTGGAAACGACGCTAGTGTTGGCTTGTCACTTGAATTTTTAGAAGATAATTTTTTTGTTAGAATATTTTCGGATTTTTATTGGATAAAAATAAAAATTGTTTCTATAATTATTTAAATTTTCATTTAACTAATTAAAACTGTGCAGAAAGATTGACTTATTTTCTATAAATAAGAGATATTGATGATCATTTACTTTACAAATATAGAGAATATAAAGACTCACCTCTAACATTACACAGCATATGTGATAGATGCATTGCGTTATCGCATCACACGTGCCACTAATCGTAACTGCCCTCTCTGTTGAGTTTGGCAACATTTCACTCGCGACCTGAAAAACAAAAAATTATATTTAAAGACAAACAATACAATCACTGATCATATCTTCAACCTATGAACCCATACTTCAAGCAATTAAATTGCACTTTTAATTAAAAACACATAGGACTGCTTATTGATTAGCCTTAAACTTGAATAATAAAAATAAACTTCATTCATAACAAAATATAGTTGTGACAAAACTGATCATATGCCCCACACTAGAGAGTGTGTTGTGACCAGATTAGTTATTCCGTGGGAATGATGCATGTTTAAAACAAAAGGAATATAAGTTATATATGAAAACAATTTTAAATAAAAACTAATCTTATCTTAACAAAAAATCGTTTAAGAAGTTAAGTATGCGCGAGTGCATGAGTATGTTAATGTTCATGTGTGCTTATAATACACTCTATATTTGAGAGTTCTTTATCTTGGTTAGATTTTGCAACTCAGTCATGCCAAATCATGTATAAGCAAGGAATGCTTTGTCCGTATTCATCATGTGAATAAACGGAAACATTAAATCTATTATGAAAAATTTATTTTTAAAATGATCTGCTATTTTTTGGAATTGTTGATAGATATAGCACTTGAAATACAATATTGACGATCTGATAGAGGTAATGGCTAAAGTTTAATTTATGATTTTTCGGTTACTTATGCAAAATAACGAGAAGAAAATTCTCTTCTTTATATCATAATCAAAATTTATTTTGCTCCTCCTGTGTGTTATAAATTTAAAAATTTCGCGCGTTGTGTGAGTGGGGGTTTTACGTTCACGTAGGCCCACGACTGACGAGTGATTAACTAAGTTGTAAATAAACATTTTAATTTGAATGGTTTCATCATGAATTCAAAATTTAAACCACAGATTTACAAAAATATCGTTCAATCTTTTAAATACAAAAGCAAAGTTTTTTCATATCATATATATATGTTCGTCAAATTACATACACATTCCTTCATGACTTGAAAAAACAATTGGTCTAAGATCCCGCTATACAACGACCTTCACCGAGATGCTTATTTAATGAAACTTATTTTATATATAATTTAATATGTCAATAAATATAATCCATATGGGTTGCCTAGCAAATTTCAGTCCAGAGTATGTTTAATTAATTTAAAAAAAAAATATTTTTTAAACATTTCACCGGTATGATTATTAGATAAATTCTATACCAATCGAAAGTATGAAGCCCATAGAATATGCAAACGTTAGGTTGTTTTTAATCAATTAATTATTTATGTGTATATTTTTTATGTGACACTAAAGTATATATACATCTTTAGTATAAAAGAAGGTTATAGTGATACATATATAATACTACCCTGATTAAAAATATTGATTGAAAAAACTTCAAAAAATTTACTACATGCAAATTATAAAAAAAAAAAATTTTTTTAATGTTAATTAAACGTACTCTGGACTGAAATTTGCTAGGCAACCCATATGGATTATATTTATTGACATATTAAATTAAATATAAAATAAGTTTCATTAAATAAGCATCTCGGTGAAGGTCGTTGTATAGCGGGATCTTATACTAAATATAGCCTTCTTAACATATAAGGAACATTTGGAGAGAACTTACCTGTATATTAGCGCCGGTGACATCTCGGATCTCTTTAATCTTGGAACCACCTTTTCCAATAAGAGATCCGCACTGTGAAGCAGGTACGATGAGACGTAAGGTGATGGGTGCACGTGATCCACCGCCACCTCCCTCATTGAATTGTGAGCACCACTGTTTGTAATTACAATTACATTAATACAAACCACACCGGTTTTTTAATGTAACATATTGTGACTATTATATTATTTTGTAAAATAAAAAAAAACAAACATAAAATTGTGAATGTCACATTAATGAATCCTTATCGCAATAGATATCATTACTCAATACACCAAGAATAAAATTTTTATACCAAAATAAACGATGAATTATCAATGTTTTTTTGTGTTATAAAAGCACTAAAAGATTAGGAAGGTTTTATCTTTTGTATCCTTATTTACAAAATAAAGTTTTTTACGCTTATTTTATGTAGGCTAGTGAATAATCGTAAAGTAGTCCTTGATAAATTTTTTTTATAAAAAACCTAGGACCAACATCAGTGTTTTTAAGCCATTGTTATGTTTATTATGGAACATACGATACAGGTATCATATTATTCTCACTCATAAATCTTATTATATTATTTTCTACAAACAACCCTTTACATGTTGTCTGTGATGTCATGTCTGGTCTCTTAAAATGCATTCTATATTAATCAATAACTTTTATAAATAAAATTACAATAGTTTTACCTCTTCAAATTTCTTGCAGATAAGTGTAAATGCTTTGAAGATAGCACTAGTTGTGCCCGTAACTGTGACAATGCGCTCTGGACATGATCCATCTGATATGTTGATTTTTGCTCCAGACTGAAATATTAATTTTGTCATGAATAAACAACACATAAACATGAATACAATGTCAAAATTCCACAATGGTGTAGGCTTTAGTATCCATCTTTTTCACTTACATTAGTTCTATAAACAGTATTAATTTACTTTATACTGACCTCTTCTCGGAATCTCTTAACAATTTCTCCTTTTTTGCCAATAATACTGCCAACCTCCTAAAAAAAACAAATTAAACTTTTATGTAGGCAGGACAAGACTTAAACAATTTTAATGTGACAAAATAATGCCATTGGCAGTTTGTGACTATTGCACTTGTTATTAATGTTGTGGCATTAGATTTGTAATAAACAGATTGACTCGACTAATGTCTATATAATTTGAGAGTCGAATCTTTGCAATAATAGACGCATCAGGGATTCGCGAAGACAGTTTTATTGGCTGAATAGTGGACATCAGTCAGTTCCTGGCAACATAGCTAGCTGACTCCAACAGAATGCAAGGAATGCGTGAACGTATGTCTAGTCGTCGAAGCCGTGCATCTTAAACGACACAAATAGCAAACGAAAATCAACGACACGATGCAACTGCACAGAGTTCAAAGAACTGTACTAAAATAACGTTAATTACCCAACACTGTACTATTAGTACTTTTAACAGGTGCCAATTTAAAACTACTAAAACGAAAAGATTAAGAATTGCATATAAGAAAATACCATGAACGGACAAAATGATGGTTTTAGGTCATGGAAATAATATTGTGTAAATAATCAAAGGAAAACAAATCAACATGTTTGATGAACAGAGCAAGTGCCGATCATTGGCTTGCTGCCAAAAATACTCTGTATTGGATTACAGCCAATTAAAAGTAAATATCTAATCCTATAATGTAGATAAGTAACTAACATCAATAAATCTTAGGATGACTAAGAAATCTATTTGCACAGACTTGAGCCTGATATATGTAAGTAATAAATATTCTGTAAGTTTAACAATGTTTTATAATTTTTGCAAATAAATAGTTTATTATTAAGAGTTATGACTTTTTATAAGAAAAGATAGATAAGTGCTAACAACTACAAAATTGGTGAAGAAATGTAGTAATACTTTTAGTACAATTATTTATTATTTTCAGACTAAGTAGTTTCAAAAGATATCTAAAGCTAGCTTTAGTTTATACTTAAACATTACATTTAATTGATTCATGTCTCTGTCGAATGACGGTTGTCATTTCAAGGTTTCTCTGATTAATGACACATTGTTTCTTTTAATTATAATTTTAGATGTGTTATTAAATAAGAGTTTTTTGAGTTTATTGATTGTATTAAAACGTATCAGATAGCTTATTTGTCTTTATGGTTTATGGGAAAAGATACTCTAACTATTATTGCTAAACAAAGAAATAAAGATTATTTGTAATGATGATACATAAATAGCACCAAACTACTTGTTTACTCTTGAAATATAATGTATTATAGTGAAATACTGTAATGTTTGATAACAGAGAAACAAAGGTATCCAAATTTCATATGTACGATTATTGCTGATATCAGTATTCTTATATATTTACAAGATGTAATTCCACCAGGCAATGTTGTCAATATAGCAATTACATACAGTTCTAAATAATATATTTCTAGTACAAAAGTATGAAATACACCTACTTGTATTTCATACTTCCTTGCTACTTTTGTATTAATGTTTGTAAGTTTAAACATAAACAAAATGGGACAACTTGTATGTAGCATTGCCAATTTTAGTATGTTGAACTGTTAAAGTGTCAATCCTTACCTTCCCCTGCATAATCAGTCTGATAGTGAGGGTGACTTTGGAGTCTTCCTCGTGAAGAGTAGGGGCTTTCTCCAGATCCATGCTGGAGGAGGTATCCGAAGAGTCTCGTGGAATTTTGGCTTCGTACAGGGCTACGTGTGGGCAGGGGACACTCCACTCAATCTAATGGCTGGGACTCTGGGGCTCTTGGCACGCACTGCAGGCAGGGTAAGCTGGAAAACAGGCGCACATCTCAAAAGGAAAATTCACAGGTGTCGAGCGTTCTAAAGGTATAGGATGTGTGCACTCTTTATTGTTTTAAAGCAAAGCTAAATAGTCAGTAACAATAATTATTTATTTACAGTGATAATTGGCGAGAAGCGCAACGAAATGAGGGCAGCTAATGAGGGTCTAGACACTGTGTGGTTCTAATTGATCACAAGTAAGACCGGATTCTGCGGTTGCAACGCGAGCCGTCGCGGTCCGCCTCTGGGAGTTAGGAACCGTTACTTGAACTCGGATACTGGTTCGCGACATAACCTTAGCGTTGCGCCTCATGGCTAGCCGACCGGGTTATCGATCCCGACAGACCAAACAATTTTTTTTATTTCCTTTGAAAGCCGTTCGCCTTACCTCGTAATATATTTCGTATTTTAACAATAACATAACAAATCGTAACATTAATACTATCACTGGATTGTGTATAAAATCACACTTATCACAATTAATTTCAATCACAAAATATTATAAAACTAACAACGACGCAGATGACGCGTCGGAGTGAAGTTTGCCTTTTCATTTGAGTTGAACGGTGTCAAACGTCAGATTTATGTGTCATTTCCAAATACCAACCACAGTGCTATTTAGTATTACAGAGTACGTAATATAAAACTTGTGGTTTGCGATGCGGCCTTTTCAAAATAGTTTCAGAATTATTAAGCAATAAAACGCTGTTATAAGGTAAAACCACTTGTTTAGTTACTTACATTATTTAATATCATTTTCTGTGTGAACGCTTGTTTTAATGCGCGAAATGATTTACAAGTCTTTACGGTTACTTTTATTAAAATCTATATTTTAATAAAAGAAACAGATACCCCATAATATCATGCAACACTTTTGGTGTCGAAATTATTTAAAGTTAAGTTTATTTATTCACAAAAAAATATTTTCTTAAATATTAAAACTAATGCATTAGGCAACTTTCTAAAGATAATATAAATTTTAATATTTACTCTATATTTTGAGGTAAATCCTTGTATACCTAGTCGAAATAGTACATGCACAGGACTGCTATAACTTAAATTTCATAACAAATATACCTATCTAATTTATTTCACATTCAAAGTTATAAAAAATTGGGCAGACTCGTAATTCCCGACATAGTAGCTAAAGTCGGTGCTGTAAATATTTGTTAAAAATGCAGGGTGTTTTCAAGCGAGGATCTCTACACTAATGGACTGCTTCATTTCTTGTTTGTACGCTGTAGGATCACAAGCGAAGTGTACCTAACGATGTCTCGTGAAATTCAAATAAATTTCTAAATATAGCCTTATCTTCTTTTAAAAAATTATTTTTAAAGTATCATGCTTCATCAAGTGTTTTTAAATAGGCGCTCAATACTTTCTTAATTATTTACAATTATGATAACAGGTTTTTATTGATTGGTGAATGACGCAAATTATTATAGTACTATGACGAACATTACACTACTTGCAATAGATGCTTGTAAATTTAGGAAATATTAAAGGCGTTTTTAACCTTGTTGAATATTATCTATGACGTTTTCTTTCTATATTCGTAATAGTATATTAATTTGCATATTTACATACAGACGTTTCCTTACGTTACGTTTACCTTTTTACGTTTCCTCTTCTCGTATAAACCATAATTTAAAGAACCTTTAGACAAATCTATACCATTTGTATTTGTATTTTAGTATGTTATGTAACCTCAAAAATTTCTTTACCATTAGGTCGCTATAGATCTCGAAATATTTTAAAATATTTAGCCTTGCAAAGCCGGGCCTAGTAATTTATTAATCTATACGCATATATTATCCAAGCCATAACCAGATACACCTTTTCCATCAAAATTTATCTTTGTTCTTTTCATTGCATTATATTTAATGAAAACGCCTAATTACTTTTATTTCCAAAGCGAAAACCTAGCGAGTAGCAAAGAATGGAACAATAATTATAATCCTATGACAACGGTCAACGCGGGTAACAAATTATTCACAAAATCCCACATAACACGTGATACCTAGTGACGGGACAGGGACTTGGTGTGAAATGTTATTAAGGGTTAGTTAATGAATTCTGAAAAAAGGGGTTAGAAATTTTAATCGCAATTAATCTGTAATAAAATAACCTCTATACATCTTTTTACAGCTTACTATTGGATAATAATCCGCCCTTCAAGTATAAGTATTACTCATTTACTAATGTATAGGGGAAGATCGTTACCCTTCGTACGCGGGGCACATTCATACAGTCAAAATAAAACTTGAACGAAACAAAGTACAGTCTTGCTTTTGTATGTGTGCATGAGTCGAAGTACCAACTATACATCACCGAAGTTTCGCGAAATTCGCACCGACGAGAGTGAAGTTACAGGCATAGACGTGTTTTCGCGCTCGGTAAGTAAATTTTTAATCAATGTTTTTGTCTCTTGTTACCGTAGATAAAATAAGTTTTCGTGTAGAGTATTCTATCAGTAACTAGCAAAATATACTTAAGATACGTCTCCAATACTTAATTTATGACGTTTTCCTATTAATATTTAAATAAGTTATATCTTGTTGTTATTTAGATAGTGGGGTACTTTCGGACAGCACTAGATGGGGCACATTTGAACGAATTGTACAACTAAATTTGTATGAAAATTTGTCGACACGAACTGTCATTTTCATATCAATTAAGTTTTTGACTTTCTACATACACTACTGTTAAGACATCTTGGCTAAACCCTCTGGTAGGTAGGTACGATTGTGTTAGTGTGCTAATTGCTAATTTTTGCATTAACTTTGTCCTGTGTTGCTATTTTTGCTATCGTCGATGTAAATATATATTTACACCTATTTCTTATTATCTTTATTAAGGTTGATTTTGATGCTTGTGAACCAGATGCTTTGAATAATTTACCAATCAATCAAATAGTAGTTCCTTCGAAGTCAGTTTTGACACCAGAGACATTTTGACCCTATCCGCATGTTTTAAGAAGTAATAAAACAAACAAAATGACGACGACGGCCAGGAAAACCACGAATTTATACTGCCACACCCGAGAAAAATGCTAATCCGCACCAAAGATTAAGAAATGTAATTCTAAATTTAAAATACCTAACTAATTAAATTTTGTTTTACATAAGAAAAGTTATGTAATTTTTGATCACTATAAGAAAAGTATTTAATTTTTGATTAATAGAAATTAAATATTTATTTTTGTGTTTAATTTCATTGCTAATAAATGAATTTTGATTTATATGTGTCGTTTTAATCGCAAGTACGGAACAACCCCACAGCGTACGAAGGTGCCCCGTTGATGGGGCAGATTCGTACGTTTTCCAGATTTAGTTTAAATCATAATTATGGTTGAGCCATTAAATGAAATCATTTGTCATTTTTTTATATGAATCTCAGATAGTTAAACTATAAATTTAAGCTATCAGGTGATTGATTCATGGAAAAAGAAAAAAAGAAAAAAATAAAATGTGAAAACCGTACGAAGGGAAACCTTCCCCTATATATTATTATAAATGGAATTATTTTCTTAGCCATATCGTCCAATTCAGACGACAAAAGATAATAAAAGATTCAGAAGAGAAATCGAAATGCCATCGTCCACTCTCTTAAACTAATTAAAGTTAATAATCCCTCAATAAAAAGAGCTAACTTTTAAATTAGGTCAGTGGATTTTGTCATCTTGTATACTCCGCTGAACCGTTTATGCAAATGGATTCAAGTGAAACTGATTTGCTTCAGGAATAAAAAATGTCTGATTTCCTTTAAGTTTAGTACTTTTGTCAGGCGTTGAGAAATGCTTGCAATAGGGTAAATGCAAACATTTCTCGAACACACAATGGAAATTAGATACAATTTATTTATGCGAATTTGTTAATATAGGTTAGTATAAAAAAATCTATAGACCTCCAACGCTCTTTGGGTTTATTACCCAAATTCCTGTCCTGTGTTCAGTTTCCAGCATCATTATAATTTTAGTAGACACAGAATGTCGCTTGCTTTTTGTCAAGAGATACCGTAGACGAATGTACTCAGACAAGTGCACTTTCTATTAAATAACTGATCAAGCGCAGGACAGGTTACGAGCTCATGTAAGACACCGGAGTGTTAAAGCGACCTACCTGTAACAATTTATTAGAGGATCACATCAATTTTTTTATAAAATTTGGATTTTCAACCGGGATTTAAACGTCATAGTGCCATATTTCACCTATTATTTTTGGTCAGTACAGTATAACTCTCTTGTAATATTTATCTCTCGGTGTTACGGCGAAACAAAATATAGTGAGTAAACGACAATATTATAGATATCGACGGCGTGTGTCAATATAGTCTGATCACCTACTTGCTTATTCGAAAAAAAAAACAAATGATGACGATCTAGCGCCACTAGGTTTAGTTATTGTGATCTACAATATTATCTATGAATATGTAAATGTAGGTACGGGTTATTACCTAAACTCATTACCGATCGGCATTCCAATTACAGTGACATATCAACTATAGTTTATATAGAATTCTATTAATAAACAGGAATACTAGAAAGCCGCATACAGGAATGCGATATCTGTATTGAGAACTTAACTGCTCACACGGATTCCTGTGGCTTACAATGAGATACGTACATTATCTAGGTCTTGGCATCTAACTTGCGACAGCATCGACAGTTTCAGTCTGTTGAGGCAGCATATTCTGAGCGAATTCATCAATACACCTGCTGTGATCAGCGTTTGGAATTACCGCTTTGTTTAGGCAATAATAGTCACGGCGGGTATTGTTATATCAACTGATAATTACTACAGTAGTGCCAAATGTCTACAGAAGATTTTAAATAACTGACTGAGGAACATCGTCCAAATCGTACAATAAAGTGCTATGCAAACATTCTGAGTTTGTTATTTTTCTTCAACATTAATTGTACATTGAAAAAAGTGTCATTGTGAGTACTCAAAGCCCAGAATAAGTAATTAAATAGTGATTTATTATAGTTAATTATAGGATATGTCAATTTCTAAACGACTTCTAAAGTATTATAAGTTATTTTATCTTTATATAAGAAACAATATAAACGCAGTAATACTATTTCCAATAATAATTAATTGTAAGAAGGGAAGCCAT
The DNA here is from genome assembly GCA_963693345.1 of Pieris melete. Classification (NCBI taxonomy): domain Eukaryota; kingdom Metazoa; phylum Arthropoda; class Insecta; order Lepidoptera; family Pieridae; genus Pieris; species Pieris melete. Next base: position 2,966,346 of record CAVNZK010000006.1, on the reverse strand, counting down.
CAGAATGCTTAGGCTGATTACCTACTTCACAATGCTTTAGTAAGCAACGTACATAATGTTGTATTCATTGTATTATTATCTAGTAACAATGCCAAGTAAATGTAAGTTAATTACAGTTTTGAATAGTATGTGTAACGAGGTAAAAACAAAACGTACGTTTCTAATCCCTGAGCTTCGATCCCCGGCTGTGCACCAATGCAGTTTCTGTCTATGTGCGCATTTGACTTTTCGTGAGGAAACTGGAATACTTTAGACCCAAAAGTTGGATGCGTATATCATGCTCAGAAGGCTGATCACCTACTTGACTATTAGAAAAAATAAACGAAATCTAAAGCCCAGACCTAAATGGTTGTAGCACCATTAGTTTTTTTTTGCAGACGCATTTCTTAATTCATTTTTATTCTTTATCATAAACATATTATAACAAAGGGGCACCTTATGCCTATGCCCTATTGGAACCAGGAGACTAGATAAAAATAGACCAATTATGTTTAGACCGTCATAATTATAAAGTTTCTCAACATCAATGTATCGTTCATATTTTCTACTATGCGGAAGAAAGAAAAAGTTTAACAGGGATAAAGTATTCATTATCCGCTAAAATATAAAAGCCTTTTTGTTTAGAAGATGTGAAGTATATTTCGAGTCCCAATGGATTCAATACACTCGTAAATATGAATTGATTGATCAGATTAGGGAAATCCGTATGCTTAAAACAAAATTGTAGCAAATATGTATTAAATTTTGTAATGCCCATAAGTAATTTTATTCCCAAGTTTTGATTAATGACGGTTCTTGGGTCCGCAAACAAAGCAAACATAATAAGCCTTACAAATATATCTTGATTCCCATTGTTAGAAAATTTTCATAATTTTGAACTATTTGTTACAATTGTTGTAAAACTAACATAATGGCTATAATTTCAATTAAAATTTTAAGTATCGTATAAGTTGTCTCTTTTTAGGTTTACCGAAAGATATAGTTTTATTTCTATTCTCGGAAAACAATTGACACTCAATAAGTACAATGGAGACATTCCACTGATAATTCTTTTCGTAGGCTTTTCGTCTGTCCATTATATCTAAATTCATCAGATCAATCCTGTGAGTTTCAAATCGACCAAAAATTCCCTTGAGACCGAGGCTTCAGTCTAAACGCTAAACTTACGAGCGCATCACAAACTGATCCTTTAGTGTGTTAAATTAAATATACATATTTCTAACCTTTAAATTATATTTGACATAAGCCATTGTACACTTATTATTATTTGTTTAGTTTAGAAACCAAAACCGCACTTATTGTACTTTTCCATAATCTTTTTATTATTTTTATCTTACTATCGGAGATCTGGAAAACCTAGTTTATGCACGGCATTATTCTTAAAGCTTCCTGGTCGTTTCGTATGCAACAAAGTGTTAAATAAATAAAACATTATAATTGGATATCGATGTCGATTTATTAACTTTGTTTATAAACAATTACATTGTACAGTAGAACCTCGATAACGTAAACCTCGGTAACATAAAAACCTCTGTTACTTCAAAAAATACTATGTTCCCTTCCCATTAGAGCCCAAAACCTCTATTACTTAAAATACGCAACCTCTATAACTTAAATAAATAATCTCTGTATAGGCCCTCAGTAACTAAAAGAAATGTTTCCACAACCTCTATAACATAAAATTGTTTGTGAATGAGTCATTATGAAAGAGTGTCAAAACAAATGGTTTCGGTATTTATTGCTTGCACGTGTTTACTAATGTATTGTTAACGTAAACAATACATTACCTATTGTTTGCTTTATCTAAATTCTTCAAAGCTTTGCGGCGGTTAGCTTTGTGACAACGACTTACTTGCATCATAAGTTAATGTGTTAATGTATTCTCCTCTCTATTTAAATCAAATCGATTTAGAAACAGTGAATTTTTTAAAACAAAAGAAAATCACAGATTTTTTTAAGTAGACTAAACCTTTAGTTGTTGTTTTATTTTTATGTAATGTAAGTAATGTGAATAAATATGATTACATATTTAATTTTCCATCCTTCTGATGCATTCAAATAAAAATGGGAGCAAGGGTACATAGAAACATGTACATACCTCTATATTAACCTTTACCTAACATAGAACCTTGATAACTTAAAACCTCTATAACATAAAATATTTTGTGTTTCCCTTGGACTTTATCTTATCGAGGTTCTACTGTATAATACTTATAACAATCGTATGTTCCATTAATATACTCGTATTTTCATACACCGGAACTCGTTTGAGTTTAAATATCGTATCTGCAAATACCTAAGCAGGACCAAATTGTAAACAAGAGGTTGGTAATCTGCATTCATGGTATGTTAATTCTAAACTATGATGAGAGTAACATCACTTCCAATGTATTGTCATAACATACAAACTTATATTTTAAGGGTCTGTTTCACAATGTATGGATAAAGTACCAAATAGCTATGCAACACTTAAATTATTTGAAAGATAAATTGACATTCATCGGACTCATAACTTATGATGGACTTTATGTGACGAATAGCGCTATCTGACAGTCGTGAAACGAAACAATAGCGTTTATCCTATCAATAAGTACTAAATAGCTAATTTGGAACTTATGTAGAACTAATCCGTACATTGTGAAACTGACCCTAAAAATATTTTCGTCTTTTATGTATCGTGTAGATGTCGTAAACTACCCGTGATCTGTAGCACGTTACCGTAAGACCAGCCTTAAATGATAGTTTGGTCGCTTTTTGTAAAAATTTCTAACTTTAAAATTACAATGTAGTAATCAAAACTTGTTCAGACAGACCAATGAAAACATAAATTTCGTTCAAAAGTTTTCAATTTTTTATTTTTGTTTATTATTAGTCTCAACAAGTAAGAATTTTCAGTACTATCAAATTTAAACTGGTATAGATAAAAGGAGATTATGGCTTTCAACGTATTTCCCCCGTGTCGTATTTCATATTGCGCAGTGAAGGAATCCGATTAGGTTCATCTTTGTCCAAAGAGTCAGTTACTTGGCCGTCAATGTATCAAGAAACTACATCCCATAATTGGGTTATTTATGTTTATGTATTCACGTATAAATTTTATTCCCTTTCGGTCCGAATATTTGTATCTACTACTCTGTTTGGTTTACTGATTAAAGCCTTTAAGTAATTACAAATTTGAAAAGAAAACAGGAGCAGAGAAGAGCAACAGACAGTAGCTCTGTTATATTTTTATAGGAAAATGAATTTATCTGCATGATGTTTATTATGCAAATAAGTGAAATTCTATGAGAGTTTCAATCATATATCACTGAGATAGGAGCTTAAAACTATTTGCCTGTGACTGTTGAGTTATAGAAGGACGGTTGGAAAAGTAGCATAGTTGTATGCCCCAAATTTTATTGATCTTTCAAATTAAGTTCACTTTGACCATCAAAGTTGTATCTGTTCTCTATAACCAATATAATCTCTATAACGATTAATACAAAGAATATTATGACATAAATCAGAAAATTGATTTTTTTTTAAAGTTCTATAGAACCTTCCTATTATAAACGTAGTAACTTAGTTAATAGATGTGTTATATAAGAAATTAACATTGACGTGATTCCAGTTGCTGTCAGTAGGGAGAAGTGTATTTCTAATGAAAGAAGGAATAATTACCCATAGACATATTTAATTCGCCTGGCATTCGGGCCCGGAAAAGAAATGAACACACACCTCAGCCGAAATGAAAAGCTGCTTGATTTAGCACCGCGTTAAACCGGAGGCCCAGGATCTTATTAACATTACTTTTTATATCATGAAGGGAGCTTAATTGTTACAACGCAGACAGAAATTTAATTAAAGCGTATATTTAAGAGGTGCTAACTAGCATGATTAATATTTAGTGTTGACTTGTTGTTGCATCGTGCGCGCGTAATTTATTCACTTTTCACGTACAAAGAGATTTTTAATACCGAAAATGATAATTATAATCTTCAAACAACGGTATTTTAATTCGCTCTGAAACCTCTGTCACTGTTGAATTTCTTATTCCCTTCTTTCTTTTGATATCATTGTTTTTATTTCATTTTAATTAATATATTTGTAAGCGAGATCGAAAATAAATTAAACGTTTTTACGAATCTGTTTTCAAATTATTTTAAACTGTGCTTCTATCGTACAACGTATCAGATTTAACTCATTATAATAATTGTTCGGGTTTTGACGAGCTCAAAAAATTTAATATATGTAGTTTGTTGTTTTGTATTTGTATTAAAATTAAATTAAGTTCAATCAATCAAAATATCGGTTATCATTCAATTTTTCGCTCCACGTATCCAGGTTTCCATTCAAAATTTGGTTGTGTTAATAAAAAAAAAATCTAAGTAAATGCCAAATTTATTAGGAATAAAAAAGTAGAATTGGGACAAAGAGTTCATATCTGGGACGTGTAATTCGGAACGAGAGCCCGCGGCTATGGGTGCACCGTCTGTACAACATACATAATTTGTGTCTTTCGCCTGTGTTTATATTTAATTGAATGTGTGTGCCGTTTAAAAATCCATTTTAGATTATTGGGCATTTATGTTAAAATTGTATTAATTTAGTCGGTAAATTCATCTCAAAACATCATAAAAGATACATTTTTCAGTATCGTTTTGATTTATTTGCACTGTGGCGTTATACGTTTATGACCATCGTTTAACTAAAAGGTCAATTCAAGATACAAAAGGTACACCTTATGTAAAAAAAATAAATCGGAAGATGGGTTGTCAAGCTTGTGGATTGTTAAATGTTAAAATATAGTTGTATTTCGATCTTTTTTTACTCAATCCTAAATCCGAAATAATCCGATATTTCGGATTTCTCTCGAATTAATTGGAATCTAGCTTTATGTTGTCAAAACCTAGATACCTAAAACCATTTCTAAATAAACCGAAGATTTCTGTTGTGCCAAAAAAGGTAATATTCGCTAAACCGCCTATATAGGTCTTTTCATAAAGCTCCCGCTCCCAAAATAATTTTAAGATTGATATTTTTCTTGCCGTACATTTAATCAACTCACACAATAATAAATATTTTGTGCTCATACAATGCTTGTACAAATGGCTACAAGTGAATTGGGAAAATGTATTTATTTTATACTATCCGAAAATAGTACGAAAATTTAAACAAAATGCATTAAAGGAAACAGAGGCCACATTTTTCCACTCACTAGTCGGAATTTCACCGATAAATAATTCTTCAAAATACTATTTAATATCTTATATTGTATAATAAAACCGTATAGTGTATATATAACTATGTATATTGTGAGCAATGTGATAGCGTAGAATGTTACTGAAGTTGCCTCTCACTTTTATCATTTTTGGCATGGTTGAGCCCGCAGCAATAGGTAGGCCTTAATTAAATCACTATCGCCACCATAAGCCATTAAATAGGATTGATATTATATTTTAAGCTAATACTTATTCTATACTTTTGTTGACTTGTATTGCCAACTAAAAAAAATGTTCATTTTGCGTTCTAGCGTCAACTTTTAAAGGAGCTGGGATGATCCTCTTGGTAAATCTGAATTCCTAAAGTTATTAGGTCCCACATTACAGACCGCGCAAGGTTGGTGGCTAGGGATGCCAGTCATGGGGTTAATGCTGATCCTTCGCCAAACACTGGCAACCTTTTGGACATTGAATAATTGCCATTTCGCATTCCCGTCAGCCTCCGCTTAGGAGTGCCCATATGTACTCCCCCCCATAAGGCAAAAAAGCTGGCGCGGCCGCAGAGCAGGCGGAAAATAATAAACGGCTCAAATATAACTCTTTTCTCCAACTACGATTCTGTTCCCTTTGTAGTAGAGACTCTTGGGCCGTGAGGTTGGCGCCTGGTAGATAGTACCGGTGACCCAAAGGCTGGTGCTTTCCTCGCTCAACGAATAAATATTCTAATGCAGCGAGGAAATGCTGCCAGCGTTAAAGGTACACTGCCAAAAGCACCAAACTTTTTAAATTCGTTTTAATTTTCTATTTAATTATTATTATACTACTACTACATAAAGTTAAGAAAATTGTAAATACTGTATATTTGTGGGAAATATAAAAACGTCATTAATAAATCTTTTATATTTTATTTGAATATTTTAATGATAATATGTATGCCAAACTAGTTTTTAAAATTAAAAAAAGACTAAAGACGTGTCTCGTAATGGGAAAATACTCCAATACTGTTCTCGCACTGATCCTTATCACGATAACTGACGTATATGACTTTCATGAAACATACTTATTTTGTTTACCCGTTGAAATAACCAACAAAATCCGAATTAGTAGTAAATCGTTAATAATTGAGATTGTAGAATGTCACAGATTATATTATTAACAAGTCCATCCATCCAATTAAATCAACTTTCCAATGCCGTTATAAAAACAAAAATCTTCAGAACTGAACACTGCAGTGCGGAATAAAAGGTGATAGAAAGTGTTTTGATTTTTTTTGACGAAAGTTCTTTCGTATATCCATTATTTGCACTGTTACGAAAAGCTGCAATCATAAAAGATTCAATTTACCTTTGTAACACAACGCGACCAACGGCTAGTGACTGTAGCTTTTATAACTACCTACTATTACCTATGTGAATAAATTTTATTTGTTGTTGAATATTAAAAGTTTGTAACGTTTCCATTTATGTTGTGAGCTATGAGCATATGCTTTGAAAAGTGTATATAATATTATCACATATTGTTAGGAAGATTATTAAATACGACTTTGTCGCTTTAAATAAAATTTTACAGATATCATACGAACATTGTTTTGAATGTATATTTGTATATCTAAACTAGCATGAATAACCTTATTACGATGAACATTACAAAAAAAACGCAATAAAAATCGATTTGCGTAATAAAATCTTCATAGTAAATAATTAAGTAGCAGTAAATTTGCCTACAAAAAAATATAAACATTGCGCTCAGGAAATATTTGTGACTTCCTACGAGGGTCAGAAAAGGGTCCGGAAGCTAGACAGATGTCTTTTAAATAAAAGGAAAATGAGGTGTATGTGTATTGAGATCGGACCAATAACCCTTAGAATATTCGTATGTTGCCTTCATATAAAATATAACTGAAATCTACGTAGCGTTTTAGCAATAGAGTAAGCTTAAGGTTTAGTTTGATTTAATGTGGTAACTCTGGTTATATTTAAAACTAGCTTTATTGCATATTCTATGTGCTGAGGAAGGCTACTAAAATGACGCTACCAGTGAATATTCAAAGCCCTGGTATAATGTTATTCCTTGAAAACGAAAGAAAAGAAAAGAAATCACTCTTTATATTTTCTTTATATTTTATAGTGTATACCATTCATATTATTTTATAAGAATCTAAAATGCAGTCAGTAAAAGTTATCATAATATTTAACGAGGAAAAAATATGAGTATTTCAAAACCAATATAAAGTTTTGAATAACGTATAAATTCACTTAGTGAATGCAAACCGATGCGACGTAGCGCTAAGCTTCCTTTTATATTTTATTGATACTTTCTCTATAAATATTAAAATTCTGTTTTTATTAGTTTAAAGTTGAGTGCATCGTATGTATAAGGCGGATTATGCATAGTTTTATTTTACTCGTAATATTGACCGTTCAGAAATATCATCAAACATAACATTTTTGAAGTGAAACTTCTTTATCGGGGTTGGAATAAAATTTAGTGTAACATTTTTTCGTTACGCGTCACATTTTTCGGTTACGCGCCATGTTGCTTTTTGATGTCAAACTTCTTTATCAGCGTTAGAATGAATTTTTTATCGACGTATGGGAGAAATTTTGTAGCAAATCGTCACTTTTTCGGATACGCGCCATCTTTTTCTTGTCCCTACCACGGTTGATCCGAAGAGATTCGAAGCCATTAATAACAAAAATATATAATAACGATAACAATGATAGTAATAATTCTATTACAATTAATGAAATTCTGTAATAATCTTAGTAGTAATAAGGTAAAATGAAATAATTGTATTTGTATTCATGTCTATGATAATAAAAGCCTTTTGTTAAACTTTATTTAACCAATTTCGTTAAGTTGCATATAGTAGATCATTTTTCGAAAAATAAAGTCCTAAAGAAGTTTCACTTCTTACCTAGTACACGCACACATTTTTATTTTTAAGGTGCATGCTAAATTTATTACTATCTCAATAGACAAGATATAAATTTACGTGTCGATATTCTCTTCTCTGTTCCATCAACTTGAACCGCATTAATGATGCAAATTGGTATACATAGTTATCGTTAGCAGGTCCCGAGGGATCACTAAACGAATACCCTATCAGAGCCTCGCTCAAGTGTTTCTATAGCTTTTGAATTTGAAAGCCTCTAATCTAAACTTGTAATACTTACATATAAATGAGATTTTGTCAACACAATAGTGAAACTTAAAGGTTCAGTTTGGAGTAGCAATTGAATCGACGAAACCCTCCGAACTTAGTTTTAGAGAAGTGGTTGCATTTTTTATAAGGTTTTAATTAAAACGTAGTTGTTTTGCTAATAGTTGGCTGAGTAGTTGGTATTGTATGTATTATTTATTATAACTCTGTTGTAAAAGCCTCACTTTGTTATTCCTAACCTAATCTTGACAACCGTGATCTACATTGGCTTTTTTAAATATTTGTACACTTCTGTATTATTATAGTACTATTAGAATTTATTATTGATCCTAACTTAGACTTTGCCCTCATATTTATTAAAGTTTCTTAAACGATTTTTATCATACAATTGATTGTATTATACACATTTTTTAAAAATATATGTCACGTTCAGTTATAGGACAGCAATGAATAAACATTTTCTTTGACATTACAGCTGTCCAAAGTCTTAAGATTCGATAAAACAATGAAATATGAATAACAAAAGACAAGCTTGAGTTACGAGGTAGAAACAGAAACCGAGCTGAGCGCATTGGGAGAACAATTCCTGTGGTTCATACAGGCTAGCGTGCTCGAATATTACAGCTATTAATAAGATTCCAGAGAGCAGACGCCAGCCGAGAAGAATGGCGTACCAAACAAAGATACCGCGGTAACCCAATAGCCATTCCTAGCAATATAAATGTACGGAAATATTAATAAAAATATTATTGCACGCTAGCGATATCCATTATTAATGTTTTATTAAACTGCGACCATTTTACCTCTAATATACACAATATTAAAGGAAAAATGGCAGGCGTCTTTATGTCTTTTCAAAATATGTACTTTTGGGTTCTGAGAATTTGAAAATATGGGTAAAGTTTCGCTCTACTGAATACGAAAACATCAAAATCAGTTAAACGAAAGTTAACCAAACAATGTACTCCCGTCATTGGTTGACGTGACACGGTTAAATACGCGAAATTGAATGTTCCTTCATGTCGAACTTCGCCCATATGGACTTTTCACATGAACTAACAGGAGCCAGCATATTGGCTCCGAAGATCCAATTAAACTTTTCATCAGTATTCCGAAACTAATTTTCAGTAGTTTGAGTCAGCGCCCAGTCGGCAGGTAAGTTCGCGATGGCCACTGCCAATGGCATATGTGGCCCAATTGTTGATGAAGCTTAATTATGTCGCTCGCTCGACGAAATTGAAATTGCCCCATCGCTTTGTTGTTATTTAATAGAATTCTGCCAACATCACCAAGCTATCGCGATTTTAATAGCACACACGCGGCCGCAAACAGGTGCTTTTGAACAAACTTTGTGCTGACAATTTGCAATGAAAATAGTTTTGACATATTGCTGAATACGATATTCCAGGAGTGCTATCGTTTTGGTTTTAATATGTTTTGATTCAGTTTTGAAATATTTCCACGTACAGGTCAATATAAATATTTGAATTTCAAATATTTCTGTTCGTTTTAGTAATTGTTTAAATTTTTGCAATGCTTGAAGTTTTTATTTGGCTTATAGAAGTTGGAATAATACGACACAAAGTATTTATGGCTAGTATTTTACTGTTTAAACCCTTATTATCATATAGTTAAGACGAATAATTTTCTCTTTTGATATAAGTTTAACCACTTATTTATGAACAAAACCGTAAATTTAGTCTATAAACTCTTAAACTCCAGAGATTCGGTCAAAGCGAATACTAAATATTATTAATATCAAAGTTTAGTAAGTGTAGTGTTAGCTAAGTTTAAGCGGAGCGTTGCGCTCGATCTCGCTCCACCCTCGCCTAAGAGTTTCATTGGAACATACCTCTTATTCAATTTGTGAGCGAATCAGTTCCGCCAACCCGATTATCTTTTCATGTCACAATTTATATACTCACGAGTATCTCGAATTTTCGTTAGTCCCTGCGTTTATTTCCGTTTATATTTGATACCATTTCTATTTCAGGCAATTGAATGCACAGCGCTGGTTATTGTATTATTTTGCTACGAACCTACGGCGTAGCACACCAGATACTATACTGCTTTGTTAAACATTATCATGCCGTAGCAAGAGAAGTTAGCGGATATTTGGCACATTCGAATTTTGTTAAAAAACATGTTCAGCCGGGGTTTGAAAGCACGACCTTAGGTTTAAGAATCACTTCATAAATTTAATACTCTTCACATGGAATAAATTAGATAGATACGCAATCAACTAGTGCCTTCGATAAGACGTACTTGGCGCTCGTTTGGAGAGCCTCTTGCCCAAACCCATTCAGTTTCGTAAGTATTTGCCCAATAATTGCGAGTTGTCAGCTACGCCCCTGGAATAAATATCCGCTCTCCCCGTGAGGAATTTACGATACGCAGAAATCTCAAAGCATTTCTATATTGGACAAAAACATGACTTATTGTTTTATTAACGAAATTCCGGGACCACTGTTTGTTTAGGTATCATGTTATTTGTGTACATTAATATCAAAGGGTAGAAAAATGTCTCCTTACATATTTTGCGCGATTTATATTTAAAAAAATACAAATTTTTAAATTTTATCGTATCTATCACAAAACACCTCCTATATTTAGTAAAATGCAAATAAGTTAAAGTAAAAAAAATTTTCACCAAATTTATTGCCCATCGTTAACTTTATTAAGAATGCCAAGTTGTGTGCTACAATAAGTTTTAAACGAAGTCAGCTTTAGATTAAATTAGTTTTGAGAACAATACAACGGTAAAGGCTCCAGCGTTGGTTTTGATTGCCTGACGCTCATGTTTATTTATCGAATCGCTTACAGGCGCTTACAGTAATTATCTGTAAACTGGGATAATATTGGTCTCTTTGGAGCTTTGGCAGGCCTAGCGAAATTTTAAGATTAAAGGTTTATTGTTAGGATGTAAGATATAATAATAATAAAGCCCGTTTTATTTCCAATCACGACAAAAACAAATAATAATACACAGCTTAGAGTATTGTAAATTTTTATACATTTTTTTCTTCTTTTGCTGGGTATTCTATATCCTAGCTTCCTTCAGTACCGTCGATTGGAACCCCTTCACGGGTAAACGCCTCCTCCAGCTTTTTCCAACTGACTCTGTCTATGGCTCTCTTTCTTCATTCGTTTCCTGCTACCGTTTCTATTTCTTCTATCCACCTTTTTTTTGGTCGACCTCTTCTCCTTCTTCCTCTTGGTCCTTTCCATACAGTTGTCTTTAAGGTCCACCTATTATCTGTGTATCTATAATCTATAATCACTCACAATCATGTAAGATATAATCACCAAAAATTAGATCGAACATATTATCTACATTGAGTACAGTGAGTATGGTACCTGTTCCGTGATATTTGTAATATACGAAATATGTTGCGGTCATGTAAAACCAGGTATTAATAGCGTGAATATAAATAAATATCTAATGGTTCTCTAAAGGTTCCAACCTACGACTTACGGTACAGATTCGCTGCTGGTACATAATCTCATATTAAGTTTAAAATATATCTAAAATAGACGTCCAGATACGGTTCCATAATATCTATAGAATAGTTACTATGTTCTGTGGTTATCGATAGTGTGAACACCTAACAACAGTGACAAGCATTTCCGTAAGTCTCCTAACAAAGGTAACGCAACACTGATATCACATTACGAACGACATTCTATATGATTTGTATAGGCTTCCTGATGAGTGGATACTATCTGTATTGATATTGTTGCGATGAGAGACAGCATCCGCGGTGGTACATTTATCACGCTAATATAACAATGACAAAGATGTTATTGAATACGAATACCCTTTGTGTCAGCATGTATTGAAAAATATTCAGTTATTTAACTGGTTCGAGGTATAATTTTATATTAGTACTTAGTTTAATGTGATAGCAACTTTTATATCGGGATACTCAAAAGATTAGATCAAGGATTTACTCCATTACCAGAAGAAAGTTTAAATATCTTTAAATTGAAACGACGATACATTTTAGTTAAAGGAAATGTGGGCTCTTAAAAATAATGTCAAAATGACAAATAATTGCTACTTAATAAAGTCGGTGACTATTACTTCGTCGTCAACAAATTAATAACTACAGAATAAAAAAACGTTACTAAAGAGATACTTTGATTCACTATACATTCGGAGATAGGACTCGGGGTACATGATAATCGATGCCAACGTCTTTCTCAACAGGAATCAAAGCAGTTGATTGAAAATATATTACACATTCAACGAATAGTGCAGCACAAAGCTTGCTAAGTGAAATTGTTGCAAAAGTTCAAATGCAAAACTTTTCTCATAGCAGCAAATATACAAGTTTGTAATTATTTGATGGATGAAGTAGCATTTTAATTGAAACATAATAGCTGAATATTTTGTCATGACCTGAAAACACCAGCACTGAAATAATACAGCTTTGTATTTTGCCCGTTTTTAAGGTTTTATGTGCAAACGAGAAACATTTAATTGTTTCATTGGCTATTGTTATTATGAGTTACCACGAAAAATTTAGCGCCATGTAATTTTGTAAAAATATATTTTAGGGTTTAAATTTCTTCGTCTGCTTCCATTCTATAGGATTACGTACATATGTATGATGTATAGATCAGCATTATTACTACTATGTCCCAACCAACAGTTGTTACATCATGTCATTTTGACATTATTTATGAGCTATACAAATATCTTATTTATAAAGTTAGTGGTTAAAATGCACTTAATACTCTATATACTTTATTTTCAAGGCTCTTCGGGTTTTTAATACTTCAAAATTTTACCAAGGAATCAATATCAAACTAAGTGTATCGATTCTAACTGTAACTGCTAAGGTGTCATATAAAATCAGTACGAATAGAATTCTTCAGAAGCGTTCATTACTTTTATCTAATTTAGCGGAAAATCAAATCTTTCAATAGGATTATCCCGGGACCGGTCGAGTCCGTGTCACGCGCCGCCTTCATAACTATATGAATTATATAATATAAGTTTATATGTTTCTAATAATTTCCTTCTGTTTTTCTAAGTGGAAAAGTTTAGTTACTTTTACTTTGCCACCCACAACGAACCGAAAGAACGTTTGTTTGAAATATGACTCAAAGATTAAATACTTTAGGGATATGAAAGTTATTCATCACTAACAGATATTATAAATAAAGTTTATTCACTCATTATGTTATTAGTTTAGTCAGTGTTATTATATCTTAGATAAGTGTTTTAGTTAAAAGTGTAATAGGACTTAGTTCTAGGAATAATTAAATTTTGATACTTTGCATAAGTGATTCAGCTATTACGAAATGTACTGAGTTATTCAAGGGTTGTATTGGAAATGTTTAATGGCGTGAAACCTTTTGTTTTCAATTACATTAAAGGATCAGAGCAATAAATACCTTACATTAAGCGGATTCAAAAATCCACGTGATAAGGGTCACCTCATAAATATTTTAACGTGGTAAAAACCGTAAACATAATGTCTCTAGGTTTATAAAAATATTCTTTGTCTCTCATTTACACACCCATTATGCGACATTAATATTTTTTTCCATATTAAATTTCGCGAAACCAATCTTGTATTGATGATTTCAAAGCCTTAAATGATTTATTTTAATGTATATCGCGCTTGATTTGAGAACCGGCTGTAAATGTAAATTTAGAGTGATTTACTAAGTTATCTACATACATACATTTTGACTTCCTAACTCTTAACCAAATATTTAACATCAAAACTTTTAGTATTGTCTTTTATTGACATAACCTTTACACATTTAAAGAAAAAACTTTTTAACCGGATTAAAGTTATGTATTATTATAAATTTACAATTATCCGGGGAAATTAATACAGATAATGCAAGTTTTTCTACAGTTGTGATACTTTTTGACATCCAACACCTTTAAGCTGGGTATCGTTTACGCGCTCCTGGCGCGCGCGCCATGAATGACCGCTCCGAGAGTGCGTTCCGTGAAACGCGTTCTAAATATTTGAAGTATATCAACTAAGCGCGCCTGGCGCGCGTGGCAACCGTTCCAGTGTTCGACCCTTCATCATGGAAGGCAGTCGTGTACGAGCAGCAGCAGCTTTTGTAATTATTCACAGTATTATAAACAAGAATAAACAGAAACGAAAAGTGCGTTAGTGGATAAAAGAGCTGTACCGAAAAAGAATGTATACAACTACAAATATTTCAAAACCAAAATCAGCTAAATCTTTAAAACCGTTATTTTGAGTTAATTAACAGTTGTAATTTAAAAATCTGTATAATAAATACCAGAGCCAGTGATTTGGCTTTTAGATATTCTCCATTTTTCTCTTCTGTACGACGATAGGAGCACAGTCATTTTTTTCTTTAATTCCGGCATAGGGACTCCCATTTCACTACTGATTTCTCTCCAAGCATCTTCTCTAAGCGATGTACGAAGAACTTTTGCTATTCCACAGTAGTTCTTTTGTACCATACAGTTGTATTAATTTACGGCAACTTTGGTTATCCATAATAATTGGGAGCTCAACAAACACAAAAAAATACGATATGTCCGTCCCAACTGGCGCGCGCGCCACGATTGATGCGTGGTAAAAAACCGACACCCGTCGAAACGGACCGCTCCGCGTTCGCGCGCTCCAGCGAACACATTAGCGCGCGTTCCAAATTGGTGTACATTGCGCGCGGCTGGAGCGCGCGCCAATGTTCGCCCTTTCGGAGCGCGTAGTCGATACGCGGCTTTAGTCTTCAGTCACCGTGACCACGGACGCTGTAAGGCACGCGAAACGTCGGTTAAATTTAAAATTATGTTAAATAATTGTAAATTTTGGTTGTAAATAATGGTTGATCCCTCCTGCCTCTTTCCAACACCGTACGAGCCGAACGACCTCCAAATTTCACCAGCATCATCTTGATGGTTGGAGGTCTTCCACGGTCCGCTTCACAAGGCATTTTCTTTTGCGAACTAGCGAACTGTGGAATCGGCTCCCGGGGGGGGTCTTCCCTCAGAGATACGACCTCCAAATGTTTAAAAAGAGAGCCTACTCCTCCCTCAAAGGCCGGCAACGCACCCACTAAAATGGGTGTCTATGGGCTGCGTAGACTGCCCTTTTTGGTCGTCCCGCAGCTCGTTTGCCCCCCTATTTTATAAAAAAAAAAAAAAAAAAATTATAATAATACATAACTTAAATCCGGTTAAAAAGTTTTTTATTTAAATCAAAACTTTTTTCCATGAATAATATACTGGTTGTTTTTAAATAGAGGAAGAACCATATTAAAATGTAATCTACCAATTTTTTATTTTCTAATAGTCATAAGTGACGCATTAGCCCTAACTCCGCGTGCGTAAAAGCAGAACTGAGCATCAATGTTGCACGTTCCATGAAAAACACTGAAAAGTAAATGAAACCAGGTAGATTATAAATCTTGGAGTCTAGGGAAATCTTGCTTAAGCTGTACCGCACAATGACGAGCGTGTATAAAATTTTAACTATTCTTTTTTAAATTCACCCTCCACTGCCGACTTCTGAATGAGAATATTCAATCAAATTGAGAGATGTGTTAAGATTTTTAAACCATAGGTATTTTGATAATATCAGTATTTTAAATGATATACGAAATTTTTAAATTTAATTAATCGTCACAACAACCGTCTAACAATATCCAGCTAATTAAGTTTTTGATGTTAGGGATAAACAAAACGTGTTCCTAACTTCACTAAGTGCTATTTTTTTCGTGTTGCGATCATTCCATCAAAATAAATAATTTATTTTACCAAAAGCAAGTTTCAATAAAGCCTGATAGACACAAAGAAGCGTCGAAAGTTCGGAATAACTTCCGGCAAGATTTCCGAGGGTTAATCATCTTTATCAAAAGGTAAAATTCCAAAAAGCTCGTAATTTCCGTGATATTTGTCTGTGGTTGAAATCTAAAAGCGAGCTTAACAAACTTGTCGCTTAACATTAATTTACCAGGCCCTTTATGACATAAATCTAAAATAAAGATTTATATTATTTATGATTATATTTAGTGGCGCTCCCCGGTTAAAGCGATATTTAAAACAAAATAATTCTTCGAACTCAACATATATAAAACTTATTTTATATTGATACATAATCTCTATGCATCGTGAGTGGCTGACGTCATCCAATTTTAACTCAACACAGCACTCACCTTCAATTCAGGCTTGAATATGGATAAGCCATACTATGTATATGCTACGGAAGCATTATCTTCGTACTAGTTTTACATTAAGATTTTATTGGATTCTACCCATCACTGTGGCTTCTAACTAAATGCGTACAAATATTTACAAAAAAATAAGAAATATTTTTATTAAAAGTTACATTAGTGAAAATAATCAAAGGTCGAAATTTCCTTTATATAAAACAGGATAGGCTTGTTATCTATTTAACTTAATAAATAATGTACATCGTTATAATAAAATGTTTCATAAATGTTCAATTGATTTTGATTTAAAATCTGCTTAATATTCGGGAAAAATATAAATTAAACTCCTATGAATATCCGTTACATCGTTATTTTTACGCCAATTACACCAGATGTGCGGTTGTTTGGATTGCATGGAAATTTTAATTTCGATGTTATTCACGCAAGCAAAAAATTAATCCATTCAAACGTAGACGAAATTGTAAAAATGTTCCCCCATCGACTTGTTTTAATTGAGTTTATGTACCTACTCATACAATGGGATATACGGTAACGGATAAATTGTTTTTGTCACGTAGAAGCTTCGGGATATTGATATCTTTTATTTACTACACCCCATCGTTGATATATATAGTAAACCGCGCGCGAAATTAACAATATTAGTGAAATTATTGTATAATAACTTCTAAGAATACATGAGAGATTTATAATCAAGGTATTAATGTGCTCAACGTACAAACAGGAAGCATTAAGCTTACAAACTTGCAAA
Organism: Pieris melete; assembly: GCA_963693345.1. Classification (NCBI taxonomy): domain Eukaryota; kingdom Metazoa; phylum Arthropoda; class Insecta; order Lepidoptera; family Pieridae; genus Pieris; species Pieris melete. The sequence goes on along the minus strand of CAVNZK010000006.1, from coordinate 2,949,053 downwards.
GCTTATCATTAGGTATTAACATTGTCTTTAGTTTCAAACATTCTCTCGAGAAATTTACAGAAGCCTTATGGGACCTTTAGGTATATTTTGATAGAAATAATTTATCAGTGTTATATTAAATTTTGATGAATATTTTCTGAACATATCTTACGTAATTACAGTGAAATAAGACCTCAATGAAATATAAATATATTAGTTAATTATTTTATAAAAACCAAATGAAATCACTTTTTTGTAATAAATTATAAAGAATGTTAGTTATCAATAATTGTAATTTAATAATCATTAAATTATATATTTGTTATTGACTTTATTACAAACAAACGCGGCCATAAACGTTGTAAGATGTTATTAGAACATTTCACTTAAAAAATTGCGTTCTGTATAAATTGATATACTGTATATAAGGTCTGCATTTTAAAGTCAACATTGTCAAGAGATATAAATACTTATAGTGTTGTTTAGTACTGCTGTGTGCATTAAGTTTGGCCATTGCAAACTTCTCACTTCATGTTTTACGTTCGCTTCTAACGAGTACACACAAAGTTCATTTGGACTAATCTAGATTTACAATAGCCCACACACCTATTTTAGTATAAGGGATAGCGAACAGTTTTAAGTTTTAATTAATGTAGTACCTAACTGGGTCTCGTTTTACTTGTGGTAAAGTTTCATCCAAAATATTGAACTAGTATTAGTTAGCCAATACTAAACCAAGATGGTATTTAGTTTATAAATGTATTTATTAAGTTATTTACCTAAGTTATATTATGATTATATTTATTGATTCTCACCTTTTCCTCAGCCAATGAGATTATCTGCAACAAAACACTCAGTTTAGATAAGATTACAAGTTTATAATAAAAGTAGGTAAACTTTATACGTTTCAATATCATATAAAAATATTCTGTTAATACGAAAATCTCAGTGCCTCAGCACCCACGAATTATTCTAAAATTCGTTAATTTCCTTCCTAAAATTCCCAATAAAACTCATCCTATTAGTACATATCAGTATCAGCTCAACAGATAGTGTAACTTATATTGACACTACAACACAAGATAAAAAATATATAACTTTAGTTTATTGAAATAGAATACCTTGGTTTTACTACAGAAAATAACCGTAAAATCTTTTAGTCGGTATCTAGGTACAATCAAAAGTTTGGCAAATCGCCCGAAAACGTAAACGAATAGGTAAGTCTTAGCTGTTCAAAACCTGGAATCTGAAGTAAAATAGATGTTTTGGGTGCATCTAGGACTGATTGCGAGATTTATTTACTAGTCTTCGCTGTAAATTCATTCTATAAATAGTTAGAATGTGGTTACGGGTCTACTAGTAAATTCTAGTTACAATTAATTAAACTTTTAATATAAATATTAAATAGTTTTATTTAGAAGTATATATAATTATCCGTAAAGGGGTATATATTATATCTATCTTGCGATACTGTCACGAAGGCAACTGGTAAAGAGGTTGCATTTTTGTATTGAGCAGCGTGTAGTCCAGTGTTTGCAACAATAACTATATCTTATCTTTCTCTCAAAAGGATCTTTCCTCTTTAGTCGAAGAATAAATTCTCTTTGGTAACGTTTGGATGACTATTTAGTCGCAGATGTTATGGAGTTTTATCAGACTACGGTGGAAAAATCTGAAGGAAGTAGATTTATTCTAATATTAATATCAAAATATGTATATTCATAAGATTAGTTATTAGATGTAAGAACTTGGTTGTTTGAAATAAAGATTTCATTCGTTCATTCATATAGAGTTATATTATCTCTTCCGTAACAGTTGAACCAGATCTTTGTTGGTAAATTTTTTTTTATAATAAAATAGTATTTACTTTGTATACCACTTTACATACGTTTTATTAAATCACTTGATAAGATAAAAATCCCGTATAATGGACAGGGTAGAAAATTGTAATACGATGTTTCAGGTTGTAACATTTATTTCACAGAAAACTTTTAATTCCGATACTTGAAGTGAGGTGTGTAATCTGTGGTTCTTCTTTCTGTCGATCCACCGTCCTAAGTAAACCACTCTTTGACAAGTGTTTACAAACAGACCAATAGGCCGACAGAGATTTCTTCGGTAAATTGCGTTTGCTCGGCAAGTCCGCAAATAAGCCTATTTATGTTGTTATTTACTTGTACAATTACGATGTATATACAGTAGAACCTCGATAACGTAAACCTCGGTAACATAAAAACCTCTGTTACTTCAAAAAATACTATGTTCCCTTCCCATCAGAGCCCAAAACCTCTATAACTTAAAATACGCAACCTCTATAACTTAAATAAATAATCTCTGTATAGGCCCTCAGTAACTAAAAGAAATGTTTCCATAACCTCTATAACATAAAATTGTTTGTGAATGAGTCATTTTATAAGAGTGTCAAAACAAATGGTTCCGGTATTTATTGCTTGCACGTGTTTACTAATGTATTGTTAACGTAAACAATACATTACCTATTGTTTGCTTTATCTAAATTCTTCAAAGCTTTGCGGCGGTTAGCTTTGTGACAACGACTTACTTGCATCATAAGTTAATGTATTCTCCTCTCTATTTGTCATTGAAAATCAAATCGATTTAGAAACAGTGAATTTTTTAAAACAAAAGAAAATCACAGATTTTTTTAAGTAGACTAAACCTTTAGTTGTTATATTTTTATGTAATGTAAGTAATGTGAATAAATATGATTACATATTTAATTTTCCATCCTTCTGATGCATTCAAGTAAAAATGGGAGGAAGGGTACATAGAAACATGTACATACCTCTATATTAACCTTTACCTGACACAGAACCTTGATAACTTAAAACCTCTATAACATAAAATATTTTGTGTTTCCCTTGGACTTTATCTTATCGAGGTTCTACTGTATAACGTATATTTTTTTATAAACCAAACAAGAAAAGTGTATATAAAATATTATAAGGTTTGCCCACACAACAATATAAGCAGTATTGGCCTAGTCTTCAGCGTGTGACTCGCATCCCTGAGGTCGTAAGTTCGATCCCCGGCTGTGCATCAATGGATTTTCTTTATATGTGCGCATTTAACATTCGCTCTAACGGTGAAGGAAACATTGTGAGGGAACCGGGTTGACCAAAAAAGTCGACGGCGTGTGTCGTTCACAGGAGGCGTGCTTGCCTATTAGATTGGCAAATGATCCATTATCATTTCATGTGTGTCATGCACAGACACATAAATCTGAAGTTCAGACCTGAAAAGGTTGTAGCGTCACTGATTTTATATATTCTACAACAAGACATATATGTGGTCAGAACATAGAATTAAAAAAAATGCGTATTCTAATTTCGAAGTGACGGGAAATAAGGATATAACTATTAACAGTTATATTTTTTAGCAATAGTAATAAATTTTTCACTGTATAATTTTTATATGAACTTCTTATTGAGTCAGGTACAACAAAATTCGAGTATCGATACTCGAATAATTTTGATGTAGTTTCTTATTGCTTATGCGTTATAGATCGCAATCGCTATGAGAATAATCGGCGAAGTGGTCTCCCGCAGACCACAATTACTATACAGGGAAATCCAATGTAAATAATGTGATAAATTCATTTCTAGTATACTAAAAATTATAAATATAAACCCGTTTGATGATATTATAGTTAAATGTTCAATTATTTTGTATCACTATCAACTACCGTTAACTTTAAACCTTTGATGGTTCTAAACAAATAATAGAAGCAAGGGATTGATGAATTTCCAGACCAAGCTAGTCCTAAGTAAACTTTCCGTGTAACCTCTAGCATTGGATAGGACGGATAGTTGGAAAATTAATCTTTTCACGTTTAAAAACCTTTAAAACACTTTTACTAGTTTCTTATAGAGAATGCTAATGCATGAAAGCGAAGTTTTATATATTTTTAAAAAAAAAATTTTATTTTATATATACCGCTACCACCTCCTTCAATTAATTATAATGGGTAAAATCCAGGGTAAACGGCGTGTTGGTAGAAGGAAGAAATCATGGCTCCGCAACGTTAGAGAATGGACAGGTATTGCAACTGCAGAAGAGTTGCTGCATCTGGCACAGGACAAGACACGCTTCAAGATACTGACGGCCAACCTCCAGTAATGGAGAGGCACTAAAAGAAGAAGAAGAAGTTTTATATTGTCTGGAGTACAGGTAATTGAATATTTTCCTTTTTATGATTAAGTATTTATTTCTGAAATAAGCAGGATATCTATAGTTAATGCGCTTGTTTTAAATAATAATTTTGTGTATCCAATGTAAAGAGTACTCATTTTATGTTGAAATTGTGAATTCAATTCTAGCTGAATAAATTCTTCATATTAAGAATAACTTTACGAGCGCAAATTGTGATAATGTAAAACAAATACCATCAGAACAACTGAAACTCTATATTTTGTCTTGAAATTAAATTCCTAGAAAATAATTGAATTTTAAAAAAGTTTGCTAACAAAAGCAATGTAAGTGAAAATGACGCGTACGAAATACGAAACAAGTTTAATAAAGCAAATCGTATTAACTGCGAACTAGTTAAGCCTTTTGTCACCACGTTTGACGTGAGAATAAAGTTTATCACGTATACAAACGTATTATGGGATTATATTTTCACAATTTAACGTAACTTTATTAGGTAGAAAAGCAGTGTTGGCCTAGTAGCTTCAGCGTGTGACACTCAACCTTGAGGTCGTAGGTTCGATCCCCGGCTGTGTACCAATGGACTTTCTATGTGCGCATTTAATATTCGCTCGACCGGTGAAGGAAGACATCGTGAGGAAACCGGCTTACCGTAGACCCAAGAAGTCGACGGCGTGCGTCAGGCACAGGAGGCTGATCACCTGCTTACCTATTAACAAATGATCATGAAACAGATACAGAAATCTGAGGCCCAGACCTAAAAAGGTTGTAGCGCCACTGATTTATTTTATTGATTTATTAGGTGGAAAAATGTTTATATACCAAGACTTTAAATGTAGGGCCATTACAATAATCATAATTTGATTTATTCTAAGCCATCCAGTAAATAAGTAAAACTAATGTATCAGTCCCGTGAACAAAATTCACCTTCAAATATTTGAGTGTACACTATTTTCTCGGTCGCCATAAGAGACAGTTTTATTAGCGCACGTAGACAAATATTATGTTCATCGTTGCATTTTGAATGTGTGACCTCTGGATCGAAAGTCACGTTTAACTAGTAAAAACGATAAATTGAATGGTTTGGTAGGTGTATGACAAAAATATGAATAGCTCATTAACTAGTTCCTTACTTTATAAATCAAGTATAGCTCCTTATAATTTTTTTATGAGCGTTATTTATTTTTGAAGAGTTGCAGTTTTGAGTTAAAATGACGCAATATAAACGCAGTACACTGGAGCGTAAATTACGGAAGCGTGGACGAGTTAAGTACCTCACTGCTGTAAAATATGTAAAAATAGTGCTTCGTCTACCTATATTTAAACAGCTGCGGTAAAAAATCACTATGTTTCGTACTGAAATATACATAGTGTTGAAGTTGATAAATCAGAAGTGTTGACCCTATGATACTAGTATGCCAAAGAGTATTTGTTCAAAATACAAAATCAAATACAATCCATATATTAGACTAGGTGTAGATGATGGTGTCACTTTAAATAGTTATATCGATCTCAATAATGAGTTTTTGTTTCCAAGGTTGCAACATCAGTGCTATGGATATTGACCGAACTACATCATCAAACTTGTATACTAAAACGGGATGGAAATCGCTTTCGCTATTGGAAGATCCAGAGTAAGGGGATATGATCTAACGTTAGCATCAAGGGTAAACTTTCAATGTCTGTAAAATTAACCTAAAATTTATTTTTTAATAAAAAAAATACAGTGAACGAGTGATAAGTTTTTTATCTATACAGTATCAAATAAGATTTGTCATAAAACAAAACCCTATCTAGCCCCTGGGGACGAGTCATGAGTCCCATGATACCGCCTTGGATCCGTCCTTGAAATAGACATGGCTAATAAATGCTACAATTTTCATATTGTTCATTAGTGCCGAAAATAACAACAAGCCTTTCGTTTGTAGAATACATTTTTGTTTTAATAAATTTCGTACAATGTTTTAATAAAAATTACAATAATGAGTTTTACCTATTTCAAAGGTTATTGTGGTTCAAAGTTTCTTTCTTTAATATTTAAATATTGAGTAACTAATTTTATGAGTTCCATATCCGATGGTTATTTTGATGGACCCGATTGGGGTGTCTTTTGGTGTTGAATTTTCCTTGTGTATCTAATAAAGCTAGATGAATAGCTTGTTCAAGTGAAACATAAACAGAAATTTCAAAATAAATGGCGTATGAACGTTAGGGAGAAAATACCCTTTTGAAATAAAATAAACCTTTCAATAAAACCGTTCGACTGATTTCGACGACAATGAAATTTTCTGGAAATGTTGAGCCGTGAACTTTACTTTTCATGAATGTAATATTGCTGAAACGGCTTTTTATTTAATGTAGCTTTACTAGAAATTAAAACGGGTCGTGGTTTTATTTTGGAATCACAGTTCAATCTGAGGCAGGATATGAATTTAAATTGGCGAGTTAAATTTAACTTTTAAGCTTTATATTACATGGTATACAGAAATAATCTTTTGCAATATCGAAAACTTTAACTAGCATAATATTTAGAAATGTGGTAGTAAATCGTATCTAATTTGGTTTTTAGCTTTTAAGCCAACTTTACTGATGTCATAAGTTATAACGTCGTTATAAAAATCTCACTAGAAAACAAACTATAAAACCGAAGTTACTTCTGTACTTTAGAGTGGAGCATTGATAAAGTTTTACGGGAATTTTACTTCGAAACTCGCCGTAATAAATCGTGGCACATTCGCTCCGAGTGCAATTAAAGCTGCAGACATGAACTAGAATGGGTTTTCTTAAACAATAAACAGGGAAGAAAAATTCTAATTTCAATTGCAGAAATCACTCAGCGGGCGAGCTGTAATGCGCGAAGTAAAACCCTCAACCTTACCTGTGATGTATTAGACCGCATTAAACTATGTAATAGAGTTCGGTATTCTAGATAGTTTTATTTTTCAACGTGGCTTTGCTGCGAAAACTCGTAATTAACGTGGCTTTCACGAGGAACCAACCCCCGAGCTACCTCTTATGGGATTGTTAGGTTGACGTGCACAAAACTACGACCCTATTGTTATCAGAATAAAAAACTGGACGCCACGACTTCGTATGTATTCTGAAGCAGGATTTTTAATTATTCGTAGACACTTGACAGTAATCTTCTAAGGTTTTTATTTACCTTACGTACTCTTACAGCCACTGGATTAATAACAGTATAAGAGGGAACACAGTTTCAATTTATTTAACAAAATTTACAACGCTTTTGACTGCCTAATAAATAAAAGTACCGCTATAAATGTATATGAAAATGAATTCAGTAATTTCCCTTAATGAATACAATTTATTAAAATCTAAATAAAAGTATTACGACAAAATTCAATGAAAAAAAGCTCAGCGAGATCTATTGCAACATAAAACTTTTCATAAAACCATAACGCAAAACATTCTTCAAGCAGCGAGGAGCAGGCTTTAATGAGGGCACGTACCTTTGCTTTATTCAGAGATTATATCATACCTTCATAGCCTTTAGGCTATTTATGTATGTATTTTATTAAAAAATATTATGCTTACCTTATAGTGCAAATTTAATGTACGCATAATAACCACTTAATGTAAAAATAATATTTTTAGTTTAAACCACCTGTATTTAGAATGTATAGACGTAGCTGGTTTTTGGGTCACTTAAAAGATTCTAAAGTTTTACCTCTCATCAATTGTAAATTAAGTATGATCGTAGTTCAATACGAATTATATCGTCACACACATATTGCGAATGCAACAAATAGTTAGTATCATTAATAACAGAGAGAAACGTACTTGACAAAGAGAGTAATAAAGGAATATCCTTCCAGCTTCCATTGCATCTCATTCCTCATTTAACTGTTCACCAGGTGTACATTAAGCCCGTTGGATAGAGCGTTGTGGCTGTACCTAAATTGAATTTAAAAAATATTACAGTCCCGTGAACTGTTGGCTGCATTCCAAAAGACAATACGTATGAAGCAACCGTCTTGCATATTCATTTTAAGAAATGAATACTTACAAAGAAAAAGAAGCCGTATTTCATCTTATTATACAGATGTGCTGGTACAACCGTAGATAGTCTTTTGTTTTGTGTTGATTACTGTAGTCTATCGAAATTCTCTCAATCGGTAATCAAAGTCAAAAGTGTCTTAATAAACTGAGCAGGAGTTTTCCAATATAGGCCAACAACTTGTCAAATAAATAGGAATCCTTGAGAGCTGTACGCGTGGCTAAACAATGTTAAATAAACTGAATTGTTGATGTTTTAGAAGTAAGCAAAACGCCCTTATTGCTAGAAACTTTTTACATTAGACTGAGTCGAATCTGTTTATTTTGTACCGAACTTAATTTTCAACTACGTCGCGTAAGATTGAGGTTTTAAACTCTTTGCTGCTGGAATAATTTTAATAACAAAGCCGTATTGAAATTAGCCGAGGAACTTTTGTTCAAAGTCATTCTGATATAATTGCAGGTGTTTTATTGCTTTAATCGATAGGGGCTTTATTTCCAGACTTTCCAGGGTTCTTAATAAGTACTTAAAAATATATTTAAAATATTGTTAGCAAATTCACAAACCAAAAAAGCAATCGTTGGTTGCAAACTCGATTAAGCTTGGAAATTGGTCACTGAAAAATAGGAAGTAGGTATCCAATGTCACAACGTAATGGGGTGGCAATATTTTCACATTCAATTTGGCGAAAAACCCGGCAGAGCACTTTGTTTAATGCCGCTAGAGATGTCGCCTGCGTCCCAACACCTGAATATAATTACTCAAACCATTAATGATTCTGTTTATTTATCATAGCTCCTTCAATTATGTTTTAGCACGTTTCAAATACACTATCTAGTTTGACTGAGATTTCTTACAAACGTTTTTCTTAAATTATAGCAAAATAATAGGAACAATTTTTATGCAGCGACTTTAATTGATAATCTTAGTACCTATTTATCACAAAATTATATTATTGTATTGTATGGTAACTATTGTTTATGTAAATAAAGTCTTGAGCCAAATTTTATTAAGTTGTTACATTATAATATTCGATTATTAGGGATTTTCAATTTCCAGAGGAAAGATTAATAAGATTTCTTGGACGGTTAGGGCGATAATGAGTTTGCAGGATAACAGTTTACCGAGATGAGCTTTTTGGGATTCCTCGCTTCATTTAGCTTCAGGTTATATTGATGGAATAAATTTTACGAAGGCTAGTATTCAATTTGTACTTGATGGACAAAGTATCAAAAAACGGCTAATCTGATTTTATTTTATTTATATATCTACGTTTCACATTTTAAATATAAAATTATATAAACGTGAATGTTTGTTGTTACTTGCTTTGAATGTATCTAAATCGAAAAAATGAATTGAGAAATAAAATTGATAAAGGTGTCATTAATTGAGCCGAGAATTCATTGGGTAATTAAAATAAATTTATTCGAGCACTATAACTTTAAGTTTAAGATATTAAAAACTCGACCTTCGAAGGATGTCCTCGTCCTAATTCTTCCACTTGTCTTTAAATTCAATATATTTTACCTCAATCACCCTAGTGTGAAAATAATAATTAAATGAAACAAGATCAATGAAATACATGTTTACCTTAATACTCCTGACAGTAATATCGTCGAAAAGAAACTAAAACATTTTCAATATATAATAAAAGGTTCTGGTTTTAAAATTCTCTTTGCCTTGAAATGTAGCTGTTAGCTAGAAGTCACTGCTGACAAGATAAAACCCGCTGACACGCCACTTATAAAGGGCTTAACCCTAAATCATCACTCATTTCTATGCTTTATCAGTATAATCTAACGAATTGGCGGCTTTTCTCGTATAAAGTGGGGAAAATTTATAGCTTTATTTTCTGAAATGGCTATGAATATTTAATAATTTAATTAACTTCTCAATACTGCTTTAATTGAATATGGCCGTATATTCGTAGGGCAAATACAAAATGCGTCCTTTATTAATATTTAGATGTACAACCACACTTATCTATCTACACTGAATAAGCAATTGTTATTTAGTACATGAGTCATTGCTTAAAACAAAAGAGACTTAAAATTAAAAGTGTTTTCTTTAACAATATCGACGTTTATTCCATACCCGTAAATTTAAAGTACAGGCTACGTTTAACAAAAACAATCTATTATTATGCTCTAATATCAAGTCCCTGGCGTATAATTGGGTCAAACAATAAAATCGTCCTAATAAGAAGCTTTAAGCAGTTTTAATCACGGCACATTTTCGGGAAATTAATAAGACCGTTAATTTTCTCCTGAACGGGATTGTTACATAGTATAGCGAAGCTCTCAGCGACACTTTATTCTATAATAATTATGAAATTGTTTAATTAAACTTGAGCTATGTTTTTGTCTTCTACATATTAATCATATATTTCAGACGTAACCAAGTTACGTAATATCCAAAGATTATTATTATATACTATTTATGAGGCATAATACAAACCATATATAAATTTAGACTCTTAACTTTAAACGAAAGGCAGATTTTTTTATACCGTTGTAAGAATAACAAGGTTAGTTAAAAACGGGTCTTATGTGGTGCTAAAGAAAAGTGTCCGTGTCGTAGCAGTGCTACGGTTGTAACGAAATTATAAAGTTTATAAGTTAAGAATGTCTTTTGAACTACTACTCATTAAAATAAAACTATTTATTTCACCGTTTACTTCACATTTACAATGTTATTTTCAATCATGGTCAGGAAACGACGACGAATAGAAATTCGTTTATATCCGTTAAAGAATTCAAATCATGATATTATTAAATTAAACAGCCATTATGGCCATGCTACGCACAAGTACAATTTATATATCAACATCCTTTTAATATGTAGATATCAAAATTTGGTTCAAAAAGAATAAACTGGCCTAATGTTTTTATTATTTTTATTATACATGCTGTTAATTGCGTAAAGAAAAATAAATCTAATATAGCATGGCCGACGTCTGACACTGCACACACACGGCACAGAGCACAGGTTTGACCATCGTATACTCAACACTCCTCCTTTCTTATGTTATTAAAAACAAATTTATTATGTTATCCTTCCTTTAGCATCACACATCGTAAAAAACAAAGTGCTGTAACCAAAAGCTCATCTAGCTAAATTGCCATCCGCTCGCTCATTACCGATTGAGCCAACCACGGGATCCGATATCCCGGCACGTGACTTGGGGAAATTGAAATCTCTATCGGTTAATCGAAATATTCAAAGAACGCTTCAAAATTGCATTTTAATTACACTGTAATTGAAATGCAATCAAATAATTTGTTAGAGGTAGATCGAACTGCTGTAATATCTACATTTTCATTATATATGTTAATGTTATAGTACATATGCCACTGGCCTTAGTATATAAGTTAGTTATTTAAACATGTTCGAAGTCCTGGTGGACAGAAAAACTGTGTCCAGTTTGTGTTTCCACCACACCAACTTATTTTCTATTTAAGATCATGTAATTATAATAAATAAATAGTTATAATAAGTTTTTGTCCACGACTTCGTCTATGGTTGGAAAGATCACAGCAAAATAATTTCAAAGCAAAATAACTGTCAATCCACTGAACACTATTATTATAAACTGCACGTTTGTTTATGTTAAAATACGGAAGATTTTATAATTATTCTCAAAAAGATTTTTAATGTAAATCTTGATTAGAAAAATAAATCCTATACCAAATTAGATTAATATTTCTCCGTTGGATTTAAAATCGCATTGAATATTATTGTATGTATTTATTTTGCTTAAGGTTTTATGATCTGTATATAATAAACCTTTCGATAGTACCCTATTTCATGTGCCTAATATATCGTTATGTTTTAGAATAAATATTATTATTACGGTACAAAATTTACAGACTACCGATGGCACCCTCTTATTATGAACCAGCACGATTTGCTACTTGAACACGTTTACCGGCCACAATTTCTTAAGATCCTTTATTGCCTTTATTTTTTTCTATATTTATGGCTGGAAATTCCACGGAAAAATAAAAAGGTTTAGCATTTTTAGCAACATGAATACTTTTTTCTTTTAATTGGCGTTCGAAATTTGAATATTTTTAAAGTAAATTAATCAGTGAAAAAGATTCAAACTTAACCTTACATTTTACATAATAAGTCAGCGATGGTAATTTTAATTAATAATTACACTCTTATGTACATTAATTTGGAAATCTAAAATCATAACAGTAACATATAAAAGACTATTTAATATGAACCAATTAATTAATGTAAGTAGAGTGTTCTTTCACAAAGCCATTTCAAAATGATTTATTCAATGTTAACTGTTTCAAACGTATCCCTCGCCGGCGAATCAAAATATTGCCGTGTGAGGCAGCCACGTGTGTGAAGTGAAACGATTATAAATTACTAACGAAGTTGAGCACGGTTTTCCTGCATGACATAAAGGTGTAAATGGAGGCAAATTCATCAATTTATATGCGAAACAGGCTGCCTTTGAGATAGCTTTGATGTTAGTACTCACAAAATTCTATTAGTTTTCTCAAAGCATTCGAGCGTATCAAGATTTGTAACGATAAAAGCACAGATCAAATTGAATTAAAACATATTTATTAGTATCTATGTTTGATTTAGATGACACGCGACGATGGACTTATCAGTCGTATTGATACTGTATTGATGATATTTTACACTTACTGTTCTACTGTCACTGTCATTGTCATTCGCATAACCCCAAAAACAGTTTTTAATTGATATGCCAAAGATATTTTTTATTAAAAATCACCTTATATGGGTTCCCTTTATATGTGCACTAGCGCTACAATATCATAGATCGGCCTTTTCTGGATTTCAGGTCGACTTCCATAAGATTTAGGATAAAATCAATTCCAAAACCGTGGTTCAAACTTACGACCTCAGTGTACAGATTCGCAGGCTAAACATTAGGCTAACACTGCTCTTACTTTGTATACAGTAGAAAGGATACATCGGTGTTCAACAAAAAGCAACAGTTTAGAAGTCACTTGCTTAAATCAAAAGAAACAAATAATCTGAGTCATTTTCTCTCCAGTAATTCTTCGTAATCGAATTTTCTCATCGCATTTACATCATGTTTTATTCGTATAACGTTTATGTCTTCATTATAAATTAATAGAACGTTTTTATATTAATAATAAAGACTTATTACGTGGTGAACGTTGAGGTTCATTAAAATCTCTTTTCACGTTGCTTGGGTTTAATTATCCGTTTTCTTTGTTCAATTCGGCCTCTTAACTGCATAGTTTGCTGTTTTATATCTTAATTTTAAAAGAATTCGACAAATGCGAATAGTAATTCACTTGAAAGCCATTTAGTAAATGTTAACATCAAGTTTCAGTTGAGTTTAATTTGACTCTTTTTGTCACTTAAATGTCAATGTATAGAAAATAATTAGGCTACAGTTACGTATACAAAACAAAGATTAAATGGTCTGTAAATTTGCCTAATCGTTGGCGTTCATAAATAGTGACAAGATATATAGCGATTTAGATAAACGGAATAGTTTCTAATACTCGTAACCTTACTGTTCTTGAATAGTATAGTAAATAAAAGGAACAAAAATTCAATGAACTGTCAAAATATGTTGTCTTTTAAATGTATGCAACATACAAAAAAAAAATGTTATATATAGATTTTGCTATTAAATATAAATAAGTTTTATCTAGGCGTAGGAATTGAAACTTTGTCATTATATTCTGATACTAATGAATTCCGTTATTATGCATAATAGCGGAATTGCGAAATATAGCCTTAAAAACATACAGCAACGGACTTCGAGGTTATGGGTGGAGGGATTTGACTTGCTGCCATTACAATTATTCATAAATTAATGAATTATTCTTATTATAGAATTACAAAAAAGTAAGTTTTTTAAAGATGTGACGACATTCCAGATTTCCCTCCAAAACCTTTTATCGCTGTTAAAATAATTTCAACTCCAAGACCTCCGATGCATGGCGTCCAGATTAGCTACATAGCAACGGGAAAGTGAAATCAGGTAAGCCCGAGACAAAACACTATCTTCACGTTAAATCAAAAGCACATTTTTAAAGCATACCAAGTGGACAGAAGCCAGTACTGTGTGTATTGTATAATATATTATTAAGAAAACTTTTATGTACAAGTCTAAAAGCCTGACGTCCTGGGAACAATGCGACGTTTGAATAGTTCTACAAACAAGTTTGCGACGTCCCTATTGCATTGTTTATGTCCTAACTATTAAATATAAATTATGAGAAGGTTAGCTTTTTTTAAGATTGATGATGGAACTCAATAAATCTTGCTTACCTTAAAAATCTAAATTTATTAGACAGACATTGTCTAACAAAACGTATACATGTATGTATGTAGTACAGTGCAGTTTTTTGTGCGTAAAATATTTAGTATTTGATGTGAAACATCTATAGCCGCACGTAAAACCGATTTCTGCCGTGGCGACGCGTCGCCACGCTATATGATGGTATATATATACAGTCTATATGCAGTAGTTTGTATTGAGTGTGTATTTCGAAGTCACTGATTAAACGAATTAAGTAGTCACGATTTGAAATAAATTCGTATTTTTTTGTATTTAATGAAAATAAATGTTTATTCAATAAATAGGCATCGTTATCTGGAAAAAATCGTAAAATTTTATTTTATCATTATGACATATTTAGTTCCTATTACAATCTGTTCTTTTCTGCATATTACTTTTACAAAATAATGTCGATGTTTCACATCTACCAGGCGTCCCGTGACGGCTCACATTTTTCATTAAGGGGATAATTTTACAGCTGATGTGTTGATAATCATGTTCTTGCCATGGTTGTTGATTGTCACAGTATTAAATTAAATAAATTATATTAAAATTTTAATTAAGAAAAATATATACTATTCTCAATTAATTATAGCATAATTGTGGGTAACACCAATTTTATGTATGTATAAAATAATCATAGGTTTCACCACCTTTAGAATATCTACTTAGATAATTTTAAAAAATATTTGCCCGGGCGTAGCTGAGTTATTTCGACAATAATTGAAAATAAAGCCTCTATAAACGTTAACTTTATGTATATTGAATTGTACCAACGATAGCTTTACAAAGCTTTGAACACTCCATTGTCGCGTCTAAATCCGTCTGGTATAAGTTATATAGCAACATTGAGGTGTCGCCTATCTCAATGACTTCCTATGTCATTCTCCGGTTCTTGTCTCATTCGAGTGAAACAAGGCGTTTATTTTGAAATGTTATCTGAAATTCGAAATTTGAATAAACGATTTCATCGGACCAATAATCGGCAATTTAGTTTTAGGAATTTACTCTATGTATTAAGGTAGATTAAAAGGTAACATTTTATCATATTTATATGCCATCATGGTAACAGCTAATTACAAAAAAATATTGGTATTTCTTCAAAGAAAATAGTATAGGAATAATCAAAGTATGCCTTATGTTACCGGTAAATCTTGACAGTATAATATATTTTCGTTACTTCTGAATCATTCGTTTGGTAATTTTGTTCTAGATTTCGCCTATTTGACATTTAGAACAATAAATTAATATAATTACTTAAAAATGCATGTATTTTTCAAATGATAAATAGCCTTAAAGTGGCTGTTAAGAAGACAATGAACATTTTTGTGTGTGAAGTTTCAACAAAACAAGGAATCTTTAATGAGTTTTGTTCCTTAATTATATTGACGTCACTTGTCCAAATTAATGGGCTTCAACTGAAAACTTTACCCTGAGAACTCTTAACGAGTTTTCCCGCCATCGTTAGACGTTTGAATTAAGAAAAATAGTTTAGTATAGTTAGATGAAGATTTATGGCTTTGAAATGTAAGCGTATAAGATAATAGCCGAACGTGTTACGCAAGTTGTCTGTCGGAACAATTTGTAAGGGCCGTTCTTTGAAACGTCTCGCTTTGTGATTCTCGTGAACATAGCGTGAACATTTTGACAAGTGGAATTTGTTTCGAGGGTAGGATACCTGATGAATACCGCTGAAATTACGTCTATAAATAGCTCTCGGAAGTTGAAAATTTCCAATCTCGAGTTTGTTTTGACAGGATGTTTCATTGCGACGTTAATTTCGTGGCTGAAATCCAAACTTATATTATCTATATCTGTCTAATACGCGTTCTCACCTTACTCTTAGTCATCCTTGTTTTATTTTGATCTCAAAACCTTGTTCTAAAATATTTTGGCGTACCTACATACAAATCGCAGGCACCAATTCCCGTGAATAAGAACCAATGTGGAAACGGAAAAACAATTTTTATAAGTAAGTTCTATGTTCTAAAACAATAGCAACGGTAGGGATGACAAGTGATACACGCATTTTTCCGACGTTTAATTTCCTCCTGTAAAGTTTTAATTCGAGACATAAAGCGCGCTTAAAAGCGACGTCTGGCAAGTTTCATCATCGCACAGATGCGTCGGTAGGAAGCTTACTTTGCACACAAAGCCTACAAGTACAAAAGGCTCAAGCTCCGCTCCATTTTGTGCCTGACAAGCTGGGAAGTCGAGGAATGAGCGCGTCAACTCCCTAAACTCTCAAATTTTTTCAAGGTACAAACTTTGCGATTAAAACTTCAAAACATTTTATGGTTCATCGTGGGCTATTTACGAAACAGGATTTAACAAGCTTTTAGCTAATGCTTTCCCATCCCGCTTAAAAACTTACTTAGGTTATCATATCCTAAATCCTACTGTTACACAAAACAGCTACTACTTTAAAAAGATAACGTATTAGCTACCAAGTTTTTAAAATAAACACCTAAAATATAAGACAATTATATTAATCTAACTTAATATGATAATTCCTTCACTTCATACATCTATTACCAGATTATTTTAGCATAAATGTATTATAAGTACATTCTCTTAATATGACAGAGAACGTGACGTTGAGTCTCGAGGTGATTCCCGTAAGTGCTGGTGTCGCGAAGACAGGAACATAAGTTAAATTTAACTTAAAACGTAGTAAAAGATGAAGTAGGATCATGTCCCCGTCATCGTTGCACTTACTGTAATTGATGCAGGTAAATTTAACTGCGTTAAACGGTAAAGTTATTTGAATAATCGTGCATATAATTTTAACTTGTTATATATGTTCACGAGTTAAGGTAAAAGTATTCATAAAGCCAGTTTTGGCTAATGTTAATGGAGTGTTGGCCGTGTGTTAGATTGTTTAAATGGCCTATTGAACTCTATTTAAGCCTCAACACTGTTTCGTTGTGTTTTTTTATTTCTCTTTAATGTTAATATTCTACGGTTTCGATATTTGTAAATATGTGAGGAACATGTATACTAACTTTTTTAGTATAGTAGTTTATTCTAAGAGTATATTGTCTTCACGTATAATTACTTAACAAGTGTAACAAAATATTGTATACCTATTTTAAAAGAGTAAGTGTGGTTTCTTGCCCATTCTTCTCCATGTGAAACTACCTTTTGGAAGGGGCAACTAGAATCTTTTTTGTATTTTTTTTTTGACGTTCAAAAGTGCCATTTTAGGTGGTCTAATTGAAATAAATGATTATTGACTTTGACTTTGACTTTATCTTAGCTCTTCTTTAGCTGTATTAATAATATCCATAGCGCTAAATAATCTACAGCTATTTAGTACGAAATAATTATAAAAAAAGGAAATCAGCCTTGTGATGGACATACGAAATTGTGACGACGGAGGGGGAAAGATGGCAAGAGATAAGAAACAATAGAAAATTGTGGAGTACCTTGGAAGAGGTTTTTACCCATACAAATACAATTTTTTTTATTACATATTTATGTCTTGTGTCGTATATTTATGGAATCAAATAAAGCTATATTATTATTAATGCAAACTATTTCGTATTCTCGCTAACCAGATTTCACTCAGGCAATATGTACGGTGTGAATATGTGAATTGTGAATCATATCATTAACCTGAACGAACCTTCATCACAGAACTGGCGAAGCCTTGTCTGCTCTAACATTATTTTGGCAATAATATAATAATGCTTTCAGACGCCACCCCACCCTCCGCATCTGGCAACGTTGAGCTACAGAAATAGTTTTAGAAATTCATAGTCTATTATTGAACGTGTACATTTTCGTATTTAGAGCGTCGGGCTTTTGTGATTGAAATTTTGCACCTATGTCGCTAATGGACTGTTTCCAACACTGATATATTATTCAACGCTATACACTACGGTTTTTCTTTGTTGATTTAAATTCAAACCATCTTGATTACCAAACATCTCGATTTAATAGCTTAATTGTATAAATAAAAACCTCACTAATTATAATGACAAATAACTTAATATGACCGTGGCCAGCTGGTTTATGTTTATAAAAAAATATTGTTTGTATCTATTAAATATGAATGTTAAACGTACATGACAGTACAGTTTTTATTACTCCTGTTTGGTGACATAATGTAACCCAGCAAGTTAAAAAAAAAAATGGTGCGTGTACTTATGTACGCGCGTAAGAAGTTATACTTCTTTGGCTTTCTTTATTTTTTTTAATATTAAATAATTAATAATCAATATTAAGCGTTAATAATAATTATTATTAAGTATTATATTATTCATTCAATTTAATAACTAAGTATGTTTCATAACATAAAAGCATAAAGCATGCGTAAAGCATTGCTAAATTTCTTTAATTTTTGAAAAAATAATTAAAACTGCTTTATTTGTTTAAAAGGTACTACAAGTAGATTGTCTTATTCCCATCTCGCTCGCGCACGCTCGGCGCCCATACTGAATTTTGTGTCACGGTGCGCGCGCATCGTAAAATTTCACTCTCATAAATTTTTCATAACGCGCCTAAAGAAGTATAACTTCAAAAATATTGTATGTGTATCTAATGCTTCGTACTAGACTTCGTACTAAACAATAATCAATAACCTTCCCAACTCGGATTCAATTGGATTAAAATGTTCAGGTGGTTTGACAATTCACTTCCGGTTTCGGCGCCGGTTCACTCGTTGGCGATATTTGTTTTATATTCCCTTTACACACAATACAATCTTATTTATTAAGAACTTCTTACATACATAGGAGTACAAAACGTTAAAAAACTTAGTTAATTCCAATCACGTCACTTAATTATAATTCCCAGTATTAAAAAAATCCATTTAAATAACATCTCGCTCGTTATTATTGCAAGAGTTTTTTTTAGTTTTGTTTGACGGTACGAGTTCTGTATGCAGTCGGAGCTCATAACGTGGATGCAAACTAAACACTAGATATTTTATTACAATACTCATATGCTTATTTAGCATTACTATACGACGCAACGCCATTGTTTAGAATATTCTGAACACATTTAAATTGTAACTAGCCTATAGAAAACTTATTAGATTTGTGAAGCGGCGACATGTTTTTAAATTTGATGCAAGTTTGACATTTATAGTAGATCTATATTATATTTTTCACTAAGTTTGGACAGACACGAGACGGTCACTAATACGCATTTGACTCTACATTTTTTAACATTTAACTCATTTTTTAAACGAAAAATACTGTACCATCATTGTGAAAATACTATACATACCTAAGAGGCTGTTCGCAACCCTAATAGCTGAATATTCAGTAAAAACGGAACTGAAAAGTCTGTCTTATTTTGTTGTTAATAACGTCTTCTCTAGAATGTCGAACAATATTCAGTAAAAATAAAACCGTGTCAACCAGGGAAGCTCTAGAAATGTAGAACGAAAGGATGGATGCTAAGGTCGCCGCGCTGATGCGTAAATAACAATCCACTTATTGTTATTACTGTAACGCAATTGTAAGCTCAACTACATTAGTACAACATTAACATGATGTAGACATAGATTATAAACCGATATGCATTTCGAAAATGGCAATACACGGCATAGTGTTACCTGTTTTGTATGGAGATGTCTGTCAAAGACAAACTTGTGTTGTATTTATATAATACGATGTTTTTAGTCTTTGGTTACGATTTACAATAAAATGCTTAAGCCCGAATAAAGACCAGGTGATTTCTACCCTTAATCTTTGGTCTTCCACTTCGATTGAACACTGTCTTTCATATTTACACTGAATAAATCATCTGTGTTCCTGGTACTATCCAGTCGGTTGGGACCTCATGACCAACTTGGAAATATTATTTCATCTGAAGTTCAACCCGTAATCGAACCCAACAGCCCAGATATCACGATACCTTTACCAAACTGCTTAGGAGCGTTTCAAGATATCTCTATCTATGTCGAGATAACTATAAAATGATACAGGGAATATTATAATAATTGAATTGATTGAAGGTATTAAAGCTTCATGTTTACGTGAAATCTATAATTAAAATCTATTCTTCCTTGAAACAGTTAGCGAGTAATATATTTTAAATGTTAAATCAATTACCAATAAATCATGACAAGAACTAGGAACAATGCCAAACTGCATAGTGATATTCATTTTAGGTCTGGCAACTAAGGGTCCTAACACCTGCGGTGTATATCATGTTAATGCTAAATGTCACTTTGGACAAATCGGTCTTCGATATATTTTATCATCGTGATTTTAGAGCGTGACATTCACTATCATGTACGTATTCAGTTATCATTTAGTTTGTTTATTTATAGTCTATTTAGGTTGTGTATTTTCTATATTTTAAGTTACGATCTAATGTTTTAAAATATAACAATTACGATGGAGATAAAATTTACCAAAAAGCAGAATAGAGATTATAGATAGGTGCAGTACGCTCTTTTTCAAAGAGATCAAATAATATAGTAGTCTGGCCGTCATTTTCTACTACAAGTAGAAAATGACGGCCAGATATTAAGATGATAATTCGGTATCTAATGTAATTAAATGAATGAATGATCAATTTTTTCCGCTAATACACATAAAAATTGAATTTATAAATTATAATAATAAGTTCGAGAAAACTGAATTATACTATCTTTAAACCACTGCTATAAATTATAGTGTAGCTATATATCACGTTAAGTGTTGCCATTTTTACACAAAAACTTTCAAATTAAAGAACATAAATGTTTTATAAACTAAAAAATCAATCATTAATAGATCGGTGAATATTAAACATTCAAGTTAATCTTGTACCTAATTAATTACACAGTAACGTGTATTATGTACATTTTAGATGAATCGTAGAATACAGAACAAAGAGGATTACAACATACTATATACCTATTGGTACTTATTTTGACGTTTGAGATCAAACGTTTATGAATATGGTACTTGAAATGTTTAATTGCTATTAAGTGTATGAATAGCTTTAAACATACATACATAAATACGTTATTAGAGGAATTATCATTCAACATTCGGTGAGTTTGTTTTGACAAATACACAATTTTTGAGGTTAAATTATGTTTTAGTCAAAATACCTGTTTTTTCTGATCATATAGCGACCATGGTATAATGGGTTTAATAATTGTTCTGGGTTAAGCTGACGCAAATATCTGCCCCATGTGACTCGGAAATGTTCAGTTCTCAGATGCACTCATATATTTTAATAAGAAAGATTTATTTACTTACGTTTTATATATTCGTGTTACCTCTTCACGATCACAAGCACTTGTATGGTACACTAAATTTTACATATTTATTCTGTAAGGCTCAGCTAGCTAGGGCATTTTGGGGAGGTAGGAAGTTGTGCGTTTCCAACCAGAAGAGAGGATCCTCGACCAGTCTAACCACTGACTGGCCGGCCCGAAGGTCCCAGTGGATATGGACGTATTCTTAATAGCGGGAATAACTTCAGAGTATGAAGTTAAGGTAGTGATATGGCAGAGTAGGCACAGATTATAAGTGTCGCTATTTTTTTTATTTTACTCACTGTATACGATCGCTGCGATTTTTTTCTTTTTTTGGCGACTTTTCCCTGAGTGGTTTTAAATATACAAATCCTGAATTAAACTGTAAGCTGAAGACTGTTTAATGAAAATTGGAGTGCATATAGATAGAGTGAGTTCAGTAACGAACCATGCAAGAGAAACAAGTACAAAAGGGGTGTTTAACTATGTAAAACTTTGAACGTGTTTCACAAGACTTACCGTATCTGATAGAGGATTAACTTATTTTACATCTTCCTAATTTATGGGTAAACCAAGTTTACGTGTAAGTGTATTACAAAAGGGAGAAGATATAAATTTCATTATTACTCCGATATTGTTTGCTCTGTCTTCGTATAGGGTTTAACCTACTTATGAAATAGTTATATCTTTTTAAGCTTTTTTAGTTCGTTAGGATTTTGGTATGCATATGTAAAGGCCTGGAATTATTTGTTATACTAATGACATCATTTTGTTTTCTTTCTTACACCATACCGTTAAATATAGTTTGATTTGAATACGATACCGTTCTTTGTTACTTTTTTAGAACCTTGATTTAGTACTAGTTTGAGAAGGGTTTCGATTTGTGCGTATTTTTGATGATTTTAGGTTCTGCAGATTTCTGCATATGTTTCATATTATTTTATAAATTAAATATTAATATTAACCATTAAATTAATATGGAGAGAGTCAGTATAAAACTCAAACTTATTATTATTAAGTATAATGGCTCTACTAATAAACGCTTTAAACTGTATTTACTTAATTAATAAATAAAGAACAGTGTTGGCCTAGTGGCTTCAGCGTGCGACTCTCATCCCTGAGGTCGTAGGTTCGAACACCGGCTGTTCACCAATTGACTTTCTTTTTATGTGTGCATTTAACATTTGCTCGAACGGTGACGGAAAACATCGTGAGGAAACCGACATGTCTTAGACCCAAAAAGTCGGCGGCGTGTGTCAGGCACTGGAGGCTGATCACTTGCCTATTAGATTTTAAAATGATCATGAAACAGATTCAGAAATCTGAGGCCTAAAGAGGTTCAGTGGCGGTCAATTAAATAAATAAAATGTCCATAATACACACATGCGACAACGGAGCACAATGAATCATAAAAATTCATCACAAATTATCTACATATAATACTGGGTAAAATGAATCTAATAATATCTATTAGACATTTATAACAATATATAAACATTTTCATTCTTGAAAATGCAGCTAAAAGGCATGCGAAATAACAAAATGTTTTCACTAAAATAAAATCTATTGCTTTCTATTCAGTGTACCTGAGGCAACCTGGAGTAGAACGAATTTGTTTGCTCTAGACAAACTATTTTGTGTCAGGCTGTGAGTGGCGTCTATCCAATATTGCTTTTCGACACTATACTACGTATAGTTATGTATAGACCAGCAGTTGTCTACAAGTATATTTGCGTATACACATTGCATACGACAAAGCATAGTCCTTGTATATTAGGTTACTTTAGGTTATCAAATATCATTCAAATTTACGTAGAATTTATGTTGTTATAGGTTTGTCCACGCGTGACCATGCATATAGCAAGCGAAATGCCAGGTGTAAGACTGTAAAACGAAAGTGGAAACAATATCGCGTTCCGTTTAATTCCGAATTGTGACCGAAACAAGCAAAAAACGTTTAAGTTTTTTTAAATATTGAGATGCTAAATACTATTTATTTAAAAGATACAGATGCTTTTGATCCTCGTCTGCATTCCTCGCGAAATTAATATTTGAAGAATTCTTTTTGATTGTATTTTGTAAACAAGTCCTTTATACGGCCGACGTCTTACATAACAAATAATCAAGACAATGTGAGTTTTATTATATAAGAAATGGACGGTTCATCTAATTCACATAAATGTCACGCATTTCTCAATGTTTATATATGTTGTGTGTTTAGTCTGTTTTCTTGTTTTACTGTTTATTTTTCCTATGGCTGTTCATAATCATGTTTAATGTGAATATTCCGGCTTAATTCAAACGGTTAATGTTGAGTCATCAGTAATCACAAGTTAGAAAAATACGTCTTATTTATTCAATAAACCTTTAAAGTTTTAATTTTACTGTAGATAACTATTATTTGTTGAGTTATGAATTATGCTTCGACTGATTCTGATTATATGCTATAATAATATAACTCCTAAAAGTGTCAGCCGTCGGATCTTAGTAAAAGTTAAATTAATGATTTTAGAAATGTCGACGTTCCTTATAGTACAATTTATTTGGTAGCTGAAATACATAGTTATAAAGCAAACAATTAAGGAGTCAATACCGATTTCGTAATCGACGTATCGTTACGTTTGCATATTAATTTCCTTATAAATGAAATTATTGTCGTGACGGTTAAGTATTTTATATTCCGGTATTAAGTATATTATTTCATTTTTGGAAAATTTACATTCCTCACTCAAAGGCCGGCAGCGCACCCACTAAAATGGGTCTCCATGGGCTGCGATGACTGGTAAGCTCGTTTGTACCACTATCCTATTCGAATACAAACCAATTTCTTGATTCCGTATTTGTACCTGTACGCCTACTGAGCGCAAGCCATTATTATCCATATAGTAATTTATTGTTGCTCTTACATTATGCTTACATTTTATTAATGGTAAGAATACAGATTCTGTATTTTATCGCAGAAATCATAGCTGCAAACGCCCACTACATTTGTTAAAGTGAAATGCAGGTGTACTTTTTTCTCGCTATATTAAAATAATATTATGAAAAGTATTCAATGCACATTTACAATTACCTACATAATGTTAATTCCAACAATGAAACTCGAATCGCGAATTGAAGTAGTGTAGCTACTTTTTATATTAATTAAGAGCCAATTAATCCACACAAAAGATGTCTGACAAAAGAGGCCGTTTTGACTACAATTTTTTGTTTGCAATATACGGTCTTTTAAATATTTTATTCGTGGAAAAAATTCAGAAACAATTTTCGCCTCCATAGTTGGCTTCGATTCCTGGTATAACATTTATGGAAATATGCATGATTATAACTCAAAATAAATTAACGGATCAGGCGCAGCATTTTATTAACCTAAACTAAAAGTAAGTAAACTTCAAAGCTATTTTAAAAAATATGAAGGTATTTTTTGAATGAAGCCTGAATATTCACATAACATATGATAATGTATCATCATATAGTGTATACATATTATTATAAATGCTATAGGGAATATAAATTACATCGCAATAAAAACGAATGTATCTCTCAATAGCAGACATATTGATTTTTAATTTGTGCTGTTAAATCTAGATTGCGCAATCTGATTTTATTAATGGCGCTAGGTGAAGGGTCGTACAACATTAACTTAAAGTTAACGCCAAAGGATAATGGACCTTATGTTCAACTTCCTACCAAGAAAATATTAACTCAAATTATTACTGAGTGCCGCTCAGTTTATGCTGTGTAAAACATTTTAATATTTCATAGTTTACTTTAACAACAATGCTTATATACTCTAATGATGCATTAAAGAAACGACCGGCTCAGTTTTAGGATTTTTAAACATAATTAGTTTCATATTTCCATTTAATAATTTTATGGCCTTCAAAAATGTCAGTTATCTTATATTTAACTCTATTAACTATACCAAAACTGTGTTTTTACGCGACAGTTTAGGTATTTAGGACAATTTAAAATAAAATATTATAAAATAAATATTATCTGAAACAAACTGTAGCGAGACAATCTGTGCTTACAATCACTGCGATGACGTCATAGCCTGAAACGCGCTGACAATGCTATTAGGGCCGCTAAAGATATGTACAAATTCTCGACCGCTAAGGTCGGTCGGTCGGTTACTAGAGGCTTCGGGCCTACTAGTAGTAAGACTGCTCGAGGAATAGGTTGGGGGAACAGTACACCATCCTCCACATTACTATAAATATCCAATCCTTTTTAAACCGTTTTAATACTAAGTATTGTCTTTGATTAACATAACCTTTACACATTTAAAGAAAAAACTTTTTAACCGGATTAAACTTATGTATAAGTATAAATGTACAATTATTTAACATAATTATAATTTTAAATTTATCCGACGTTTCGCGTGCTATACAGCGCGCGTGGCCGTTTTTTTTAAACGTTTTAATACTTATATACTAATTGTCTAAGTAAACTGATATGAATTTTATGTCAAATTTAAGTTTCAAACAAGATTCGACTGCATTCAAACAATTAGAATCAATACAATTATCATAAATATATAACGAGTATTTCGAATATCATAAAAAGGTCTATACTATCTATATAGGAATAGATCTTGTCTCAAAATATTGCTTACATTAAAGTATACGCAAAATAGATTGTTTGCAGTTGCAGGTGTTGTTTTATGGCACCAATTACTTCCAACTAAGAGTGACGAGCGGGCCATCGGTTGGACGTATTAGTAACGACCTACAACTACTTTGTCATCTGTGTAAAATTGTTTCTAAAGGGTACCGGGACAAGTAAATATCTTAATCTGTAGAGTAAAAACCTGTAAGTGTTTACATGGTGTATGTAACCTGGCATATGTGGATCGATCCCGATTAGTGTTGCCCAAAATCGTTCTTGGTCTTGCAGTCTTGGCCTTGTTCTTGCATTTGCGCTCTCAGTCTTAGTATTGCAGGCTTAATTATTGTCTTGCTCAGGTAATCCCGATGGTTGAGGTCCTTAAGATTTATACCCCTATACTATATATATTTAGTCTCCAGTTAATAAACAAATAAGTACAGAAATACTTGAATTCTCGTTTTAAGCCAAGTTTATTTTTGCTCACCTAGATGCTCTGGAGTTTCATGCCTACGTTGTTGAACTCCCCAGGTGCCACACTGCACAACAGCAAAGGAATGGAACTCCTTGCCCTCTACCATCTTCCCTAGACAGTTTAATATGGGTTAATTTAAGCGGTGGCTAAATAGACATTTCCTGGACAGGTGTGTCCTCCATTAGGCGGCATCTCGCTTTAGATCAGCTGGATTTGTAGCCTATCATCTGTCCAGTTTACATATATATATATGTATATAAACATCTCAGGACAGACTCTAGGAATTTTTTTTTTATGTGCTATATATAGCAATATAAACGCGTTAATTATATTAAATAGCTTGGTTTTGGAAAGTTAAATGTTAAAACGTAAAATATTGGAATACATGGCACAGAGGTGACATAAAGTTGAGGGTTTCCACTAACAAGCACACCTTAAGTATCACTTTTTCCTTACGGGCAACCTCAATACTACAGTATCTACTCTCGTACTACCGTTATAAAGGAATAATATTTTTGTATGAAAAAAATTAACACATTTCACGAGTTAATTGTTTTCATAATAATATTCGGTTTACACGGCTTTTCCATTGTCTGTATAATCTGTATATTTTAAATTCTAATTGATGTCTATTTATAGTTATGAACCCAAAAAAAAGTATGACTATGGGCATGATAGGTAATCTGTAAAATACAATAAATGTCTACCAACAATATTAATCGCCGATAGAAGAGACCTGAAAATATACAGATAGATATTTGCGATTAGCTTTTAGGACGAATAACCTATATTCCCTAAGACAACGATATAACCTTTTAACAATTAATACCTGAAAATGCTGAGCAATTAATGGATCTGTGGTGACAAACAGTGATGCGATCCTTTGTATTCCAAATTCCGGTAAATGTTTGTTGACAACTTAATTAGCAATAATTATCCGGTAGGCAAATGTTTCGTCGATTATTCATTATAATCATGTTATAATACGGAAATGTTATTCAAAATGCATTATTGCATAATGACTTGAGCCTTATTGCACAGATTATTAATAAAATCTATAGACTTTGACATTTATCACAGATATATAAGAAAATACATTGAAACGCGTTAATTGATTGGACATTTAGGCTGTTTTTGTTTTTTTTGGTTTGGCTGGCTGGATCAAATAATTAAAATAAAAAGAGTTAAATAAGTTTTATTTTAAACTTAAAAACTCAGTACCATCAAATTTAAATAGAGCAGTGTTGGCCTAGTGGCTTCAGCGTGCGAATCTCATACCTGAGGTAGTAGGTTCGATCCCCGGCTGTGCACCACTGGACTTTCTTTCTATGTGCGCATTTAACATTCGCTCGAACGGTGAAGGAAAACGCCGT
The DNA here is from genome assembly GCA_963693345.1 of Pieris melete. NCBI lineage: Eukaryota > Metazoa > Arthropoda > Insecta > Lepidoptera > Pieridae > Pieris > Pieris melete. The sequence continues at coordinate 2,920,916 of CAVNZK010000006.1, read as the reverse complement.
GAGGAAACCGACATGTCTTAGATCCAAAAAGTCGACGGCGTGTGTCGGGCACTGGAGGCTGATCACCTAATTGCCTATTAGATTTAAAAAATGATCATGAAACAGATTTAGAAATCTGAGTAGTATAATCTGATCTGATTTATTTTATCAAATTAAAATAAAAAACTAACTACTACGAATGCTGATGATTGACATTAAAAGTTCTTAAAAGTTTTTCACATATCCGAGTAATATAAATGAAGTCTGTAACAGGCAGGTGTGAAGTATGCACCAAGTTTGAGATCTAGCTCACTGTAGCTTGTTGAAACCTCAACTATCTTCGCCTAACTTAGCAAGTGGCTTACCTTTAATAATTAATAATAGATAGTTGGAGGGTAGTCGTTTAATAATATAATATTCAGCGCGGTTACTATTGTAGATTAAGGCAACCGTTGTGTACGCAAGGATAATAATAATAATAATAAATAATATAATAATAGGAAATGTTGCCATTTACTTAAAGGAATACGTGGGCTATTTTTTGGACACTTACTTATTTGGTTCATTTTAAAAAAGGATTGTAAAAGCACAAAAAATCGAAACAATTAAATATTATTTTATTTCCATTTTCAAAATATCACGGTGTTTCAAAAATCGTACAATAGTGAATATCGTTAATTTTTACAGATGACACAACTATTGTTACTACGACCTTTCATTGGTTTATTTGTATTTTCATTTAAGGATCTTTTCGATACATTATTATTATAGTTCTGTCAAGTGTGAAGTATTGGTTTGCGTAAACGATAGTGCCTGTTGCTGTACAGTTTAATCTTCTACTTGTTATATCTTTTCTATATATATCTATTAATTTAACCAACCCAAAACCAATTTATATATCAGGCGTACATAATTATATTTGTTCTAGTTATAACTCGTGTTTAGGCTAAATACAAAAGCAAAAATAACGGGAGGTAACATTGAAAACAATTCTACCCTTTCCGAAAATATTAACAAAACTTAATACAAAACGTACTATTTTGAACTGTAACAGAGAAGTTCCATTACAATTTTCTCGGGACACTTTCGGAAAGCGAGTCGATCTGCAGAGCTAAATTAGGATTGACGCCGACAGGTTTTGTAAAAGCATTGCAATGTTGAATTATTAAGCCAACTCCGGCAGGCTATATTCGTAGGTCTGGCAGTCAACCGGCTATACGTGGGTTAATAGTCCGTTTACGGCTCCCTCATTTTCAATTCAGAGTTCTGACACGCGGATTAAGTGGCAACATACAAAGGAAAAACTAGGGGATATTTGATATTTACGAACTGTATTGAATGTATTATTTGATGATATTTGGCTATGGCGTATGGAATACCAGCATTGTAAATAATATATTCTTATATATAGGTTGGATTTATATTATTTAGCTACATAGTTTTGATAAATCTCGTAATATAAGCGGAAAAAATTTAATTATTTACGATTTTCGACATCACATTAAAAACCTCAAAAATAACAGTATTTCTCCATCCATATTTAATGGATGTTATTATACATATAAACCTTCCTCTTTACGTGATTATAATAATCTATCATATTATATGACCGAAGATCCTACCCATATCCTAACTATATAGCCGTCTAAACACTTAGAAAAGCATTCTTGAATTTGGTAAAGAAAGTATTTTGGAAAAATCAATAATAATAAGGGAGTATAAAATAGCGGCCGACAAATGAGAAAAATATTTTTAATTGCATATATTTCTCTTGAATATTAAATAAATACACGAATGTTTTGTCAGGTAAATGTGATGAGTGAAAATGCCTCATCCGAAGGCACATACACTATACTCCAAGACCAGCCAAAACATTAAGATTTAGGCTCGCGACTTAATATGAAATTAAATCCATACACAATCGACTTGTAATGTAGCATAGGCGGGTAGGAAAATAAAGTATCCCGGTGATGGTAATTAAAACGCAACAGCTAACAGCATGACGCAAACTATGCCTTTAGGAAATTGAGTTCAGAGCGTATTGAGAGAGGAAAAGTTTGGGAGCAATTTCGTGAAAATTTAATACTCTTGAGAACTTACTAGAATGAGGAATTTGTAAAATGAAGCCAACATTGAGAATGTCTAATTTGTTACAAGTCATGAATAATATAGAAGGAAAACTGGACCGTTGTATTGAGACGAAATATTATTTTGTATTGGATATATTTTTTCATATTTCTATTATGTTCTCAGAATTACTATTTTATTATTGATATGTTTTTGATACATTAATTGGTTTGTCAGATTGCCTGGTACTGGATTGGTTTGTTTGTTAAACTCCTTAAAGTTATTTTAAATTGTTTTATAACTAGTTTATTATCATGGCGTCCACAATATTGTCAGAGATATATTTAGATAGCTGTCATTATTCAAAAATCTATTTTTCGAAACAATTTAATTTTGTGTTCCCTCTAGATACCATCATCCTTTCAGAAGAAAGCGTTTTGGCCAAAACTCACCGATATCCAGATACAGCATTCTGAACAAGCGGAGATACTATACGTAGTTACTCCCCTTAGGCTTTGAAATCAATTTTCCATTCGTTTATTAATAAATGAATCTATTACATTTAAATGATTACATAAAAACACGCTCGTTGAAAACAGACAAAACGTTACTTGAGTATTAAATCACAATATTTATTAATGCTCATTAAAATTGACATAACGAATACAAAATGAATTCGCATCAATTCGCTTTCTTACCTACTGAATCTTATTAACTGATAGATATTTCTCCATTGACATCCGATCTTCAGAGGGTCTTAAATGAGACAATATAGACTGATTCAATAACTTGAGACTATTATTCAATGGTGTGATAGGGAACGTCTTGAATGACTGAACAAACTAATTACCCAGTTAAACTATTTACTTTGACATTGTGATTGCTTTGTCGCCTTGTCTTGGAAATCCGAGATCGGGTAAAAAGTAACGCTTTGTCTTTTATAGGATTTTTAGATTTTCCTTTCATTGGTAACTAACAAAAAATTATTCGTATACGAACTTAACATTTTAATATCGTTCAACGTCATTAAGATTCTCTTCAAAAGAACCTTCATAAAAATTACATTACATAACATATACATTTTATTCGATTTACGAATTTATTGAAATAATTGATATAACAAAACAGCAGGTATTCAATAAGGTTCCTAATAAATATAATGAGTCCGTAGTGTATACATGTTATTAAAATATACCAGCGTTACAGATAAATTTACTTTACTCCTAAATAAAATCAACCAGCTTGTGACTCACGTATTCCCAAGTTAGTTTGTTAAATGCTACGTAAAATGTATCTCCAGTTTTGATTTAAAGCTTGGAGGCAGGTATAAATTCAACCGCCATGAATCAATAAACACACACATAGACTCATGACGTGTGGTTACGTCACACAAACTTACTCGTAGACGATGTTTTGACGGCAAGCTGAATCTCCTATTAGGCATACACCGTGAAAGCACGAAAAACCGAAACAATTGAATGTTATTTCAATTCCATTTTCAAAATGTCACGCTTCTGTTATTCAAAAGTCAATACAATTATTGTGAATTGAGTTGATTTTGACAGTTTAACATATGACAACGAACGATTAGTATTGTAACTATTCATTGGTTTATCTGTATTTTTCGGTTTTAGGATCATTCCAACTATGGTCCTGTATCAATTGAGTTTCAAATACTAACATTAGCCGCAGCTTATGGTTACCATATAAAAATATTATTATTAATTATATGATATTACGAATACCACAGACAATAACCGCATTCAATTTGGTTATATAATACTCGTGTTCAAATTTTGAATAAACAATTGTATTAGAGGACATATTTAAATGGTAATTATACTGAAACAGCATATGAAAATGATATTTACATATCATAAATATTGGTATTTAGTAATTATCAACACAATTCTATGTTACCAACATTTTGTTTTTTGAAGTCAAACTTCTTTATCGGGGTTGGAAAAAAATTTGTGTAACATTTTTTCGTTACGCGTCACATTTTTCGGTTACGCGTCACATGTTTCGGTTACGCGTCACATTTGACCGTTACGCGCGTCTTTTTCTTGTCCCTACCAGGGTTGATTCAAAGAGATTCTAAACCATTAATAACAAAAAATTATAATAACTATAACAATGATACTAAAAATTATATTACAATTTATGAAATACTGTAATAATCTTAGTGGTAATAAGGTAACATGAAATAATTGTATTATTTGTATTCAAGTATGTGATATTAAAAGCCTTTTGTTAAACTTTATCTAATTTAACTTTATTTAACCAATTTCTGTAAAGTTGCATATAGATAATTTTTCGAAAAATAACGTCATAAAGAAGTTTCACTCCTAACGTGTGTACACTAGTACACGCACACATTTTTTTATAGAATAAAGTGACAACATATATCCAAAACGCCTTCAGTTCTCCCATGCATACATAAAGGTGTCCATTTTGGGGCTACAGTACTTCTAGGACAACAAAAAAATTACCCATATATAACAAACTCTAATAAAATAGTACTGTGAAATTCGGCTTTCGAGGTTTAGCCCAGACTTTAGCTTTATTTTGTAGTATATGTAGCATCGGTCGTTGTTATCAGTACTTAGCTACGACGGAAGTTAAATCCTCTCCATCCTGATAGAGTTTAAATTTGTGGGAATTTGCCAAATACTGAGAAACGAATTTACTTTCCTGGAACTTTATAAAGTGGCTAAAAATAAACGTAAAAGTTCTCTTTCGAAATTTAAATTTAATAGATTGATTAAAAGTAACCTCTTAGATTGAGTGATTCAAATCTATATATAAATCTTCTGAGCGTATGTTTGTAATTAAACTTCTAGACAAAAAAAATTGTGTGTGTTACTACTCAAGTTACGTAAGTATGTGGGTAAGATTTACAATTTTTCTTTACAGCCCTGCGATTCTGTAACTCACTTTTCGAACTCACACAGCGGTTTTCGCATCGGCGGTCGCTCTGAAATCAGTTGTGAAGCAGTAATTATATGATTTGCCATTCTGATAAACAATAAACTACAAGCTCCCACCTTTTCAGAATGCCAAATCATAAAATGACTCACTTTTCGAACTCACACAGCGGTTTTCGCTGTGTGAGTTCGAAAAGTGAGTTACAGAATCGCAGGGCTGGACAACATCTGTGTTTTCCGCTAGTGTTTAAAATTGAAGTAACATCTCTCATCGAATTCAAGATCGTGCGTGTGGAAGCATTTTAAAACCTTGTAAAAAGAGTTTTTTTAACATTGCATATAATTGTTTTAAAATACCGTAGAAATTTATTTACATTAAAAATTTTACGTATAGGAGGTGTTGATAACGTTATTTAAGTAAATCTTGTTAGCGGAAAACATGACACGGTGCTTTCCGGAAATGAGGTCGTTACACGAACAAATATACAGATTAATGGCGAGAAGATTATGTTTGATGATCTGTCGATCTGTAATGAGTTTTTACCTCCCTTATTAGTATTAGGTAAAGCTAATATTTTTTTCATGTGTGTGTAAAACAATTGTTTATGACGTATAATGTTTTTGTAGTTCTACGATGTAGTCTCGATTGTCTGAAGGTAGTAATTTGTATTTACAATTTTATATTCATTAGATTTTTGTGTAAGCAATGGTTAAATAAATAAAGTTGTTACGGTAGGGTACTTTTAGCGGCGGTTATCATAAAAAATATATTTTTCTAATAAATAAATGTAACAACAAACCTCCCATAAGTACTGTATTCTTAAAGACTCTTTTTCTACCCTTTTTCTCAAATTCTGTTTACGCTGTGAAGAAAAGAGGCAGAATTTATTTCTTGACCACTGATTATTTATTATTTTATGAATGGTTGTTGAAGTGACATTCATTAGAATGATTTATTCGTGAAGAGATGAAGTACAATCCTATAGAAACAAATACGTATTATACCAAACGGCAAACAAAATACCATTTATTAAATACATATACATTCCCAATAATTCCAATAAATTAAATAACACGTGCAAACAGCAAACTGCATTTAGCAAATAAAATTACTTATTACATGTATTCCCAAGAGGTGAACTGAAATCGGGCTGCTCACAGTTTGATCGTGGAAATTGAATATATTTGATAATAATTAATCGAATACTAATTTATGTTACTACTACTACTACTTTACTTAAAATACGTTGACGGTTTGATAAAACTGTCAACTTGTGACTATTTTATTCCTAGATATGTGCAGAATGAAAAATACGCAAAACGTCGAGCTTGTTTAGATATTTAGATAATTTGAATTATTAAAATTCATTTGCCGTACTTCCTAATGGGACACACCATGATTGATTTTTTCTTTTTTTTCCCTTATCTGTCACCTCTTTAATTGAAGATGTGAAATACCCATTACCTCAATCTCACAATTAAAATCGTTCGGTTAACCGTTAGACTTGATACTTGGTGAAATAATAAAGTTAATTTAAATACTTCAAAACATTTTCCGATATCGCTCCAGTCAAACATTTCCCAACGGCTTATCACTTATATAATACAATGGCTTTGTTCTTTCCACATCGTATCAAACAAATCACAGTTGACCTAAAGTGACTGTTACAAGTTGGGATGTAATTTAATTTGGAGCACCTGAAAGGCAACTAAATGTCAATAGAAGACCAAATCAATCTTAATTACTTGCGGTAACTTTCAGAGTTCAGCCATTATCTAAATGAAAGTGAGAATAGAGGTTACTATACGCTCATTTTTCTTTCCGTAAATGGTAACATAATTCTTAGTGAACATTATATGGCTGCATCAACTCAATAAAATAAATATATAATATTGTCTTTGATTGACATAACCTTTACACATTTAAAGAAAAAACTTTTTTTACCAGATTAAAGTCACCGTGACCACACACGCTGTAAAGCACGCGAAACGTCGGATAAATTTAAAATTATGTTTAATAATTGTAAATTTATAATAATACATAACTTTAATCCGGTAAAAAAAAGTTTTTTTCTTTAAAAAAAATATAAACTGCTGCCATTACTGTAAAAGTGATTTGTTGTATATAAATACTATGTCTTAAAAACTTGATAGAGAAGTATTGGCCAAGTAGCTGCAGGATGCGTCTATCATCCCTGAGGTTAACGCTGTTTGCGTTGAAAGAAGCCGGAAGCAGTCTCAGCACAGGCAGATCTCTTTTTTTTATAGAACAGGGGGCAAATGGGCAGGAGGCTTACCTGATGTTAAGTGATACCGCCGCCCATGGACACTCGCAATGCCTGGGCTCGCGAGTGCTTTGCCGGCCTTTTAAGAATTGGTACGCTCTTTTCTTCATGGACCCTATGTCCAATTGGTTCGGAAATACTGTAGTGGGCAACTGATTCCACATAGTGGTGGTGCGCGGCCCTAACGAAACCTAACTAAAAAAACCTACTTGTCTATGAAATAGAAATTATCAAAGAAACGGATTTATATATAGTTGGGGTTGGGTCGGGTCGGGTTGTAGCGCAAACGGATTATTATTATTAATGGATTATTGTCTAGAATGTGATCACATAGGCATAGGCATAATAGTTTCTTTTCTAAACGATAAACTGTTACTAAAAAGATTTTTATTGATCTCACTCTTTTAAATTGTTAAAGTTATTCGCTTGACTAAACAAAGTGTACCGCTTATCTCCTAATCTGCGTACCGCATTTATCTTAAGTATTAAATAATATTATTACTCCATTAAGGAGCCATTGAAGTAACATGAAACAGATCGGAAGGCACAATAAGAAGAAATACGTAAATGGCTATTAGAGATACTAAGCTGAGCCGATTACCGCGAGTAGCTTGTACATTTTGCTGGGTATTCTTGTCTGAACAGAGTACGGTTTCGGTCTTACTATTTTTATTTCCGAGCCAACTTTACCGCTGCTAAGCTGAATATTGGGAATTTTCAACGCGATTTTCCTCACTCTTTTGTATATGAAAATATTTGTACATTAAACTTATAAGCCGGATTGAAACAGAAGATGCGGGTTGAAACTAAGATTTAATCCAAGCTTTATATTCATATGGATTATTTTTGTATGGATTATGTTTATTTTTGTTACATACGTAATGTGAGTGAAAATGTTCCATAGGATAAAAAAAACATCTATCCTATGGAACACCGAACCGAACCAAAAAGTTTAATCGCTGTATATTTCTTTATTCCAAGTGTGTTTATACTATGGATCGCGATACAAATAAGTCAATAAAATCTGATAAATGTATGAAAGATTTACCTAAGGGCATACCTAATTAAGCGTTGTAAACACAAAACGAAATGCTGGAATAATGAACTCAGTGAACTTACTCATATAAACATAACAAGCGTGTTTTCAACTTTCAACAACGTGGCAACATCCGATAAACGGCAAACAACTGGAAAAACAATTTGAACCGGAACTTCATTTGAAGTATTTTTTACTCATAGCAACATCGCACTGCTCCACAAATTATTACGGTGTTTATCTGCAATTTGTTTAATAGGCTAGTTAATAACAATGTTTATACATAGTATTGTCTTTGATTGACATAACCTTTACACATTTAAAGAAAAAACTTTTTACTACTACTGAAGACAAAAGGTGTTGAATGTCAGCTGTGATACTTTTTGTCTTCAGTCACTGTGACCACGCACGCTGTAAAGCACGCGAAACGTCGGGTAAATTTAAAATTATGTTAAACAATTGTAAATTTATAATAATACATACATACATAACTTTAATCCGGTAAAAAGTTTTTTCTTTAAATGTTTATACAATTTATACCCACACAACTTATTCGAAAGTTATCTATGTTCGATTTTCAAATTATAAAATCGTCTAAATACAAAAAAGGTTTTGTTTCTGTTTTCTGTTTGCTCGTTAACTCTGTGCCCGTAACCCTATAGTTCAGCAGAAAAATTGGCTTTGGTCCGCGCTATCTCTGTCGGGGCGATCAATCAGGGTCGACTAAGCCGATTAAGTTAATAGAGGAGATTTATAGGTGACTATTTGGGTCTTATTGCGTATGCTGGCTATGTAGACCTAATGTTCGGTTTGTTCACAAACCGCATTCACCGAGCAGCGCAATTCTACACTAATTTCATACTGAAAACAAACAATTATCCCAAACCATTTCATTTGTGGCTGCATTTCGTTACTGCGAATGGATTTGGGACGTTCTTACGTACACTATTACGCCGTCTAATTAGAATCAGCGACTATTACACATAGTAAGCTTTTCCACATAATCTGTTGGGTTATTTTATTATATTACAGTGTGTTTAGTTAGAAACCGCCAAGGAATTGCTTAAATAAGTTCAACCGACTACGACAGTCTCAGCGGAGGTGATATTTACTCTGCTTTATACAATGTGAGCAGTGTTGGCGTAGTAGCTTCAGCGGGTGATTCTCATCCCTGAAGCGTAGGTTCGATCCCCGGCTGTGTAGTGTGTACCAATGGACTTTCTGTCTAAGTTCGAGTTTAACATTCGCTCGAACAATGAAGAAAAACATCGTGACGAAACCGGCTTGCCTTAGACCCAAAAATTCGACGGCGTGTGTCAGGCACAGGAGGCTGATCACCTACTTGTCAATTACATTTACAAATGATCATAAAACATATACAGAAATTGTTGTAGCGCCACTGATTTTACACAATGGCATGCTTTTTGATTAGTGAACTGATATAATTTTGTAGAAACTAGTACATTTTGTCCGAATGTATAAAAAAAAAAATGGTGCGTGTACTTATGTACGCGCGTAAGAAGTTATACTTCTTTGGCTTTCTTTATTTTTTTTAAATATTAAGTAATTAGTAATCAGTATTAAGCGTTAATAATTTAACAATATTTAATATTTAGTATATTATTCAATTATTAATTAATAATAATAACTATTATATTATATTATTAATTCAATTTAATAACTAGGTATGTTTCATAACCTTTTAACTAAGTATAAATAGGTCTTTGTGAAAAAGCATTTCTAAATTTCTTTGAAAAAATTAATTAAAACTGCTTTATTTGTTTAAAAGGTACTACAAGTAGATTGTCTAATTCCCATCTCGCTCACTCACGCTCGGCGCCCATACTGAATTTTGTGTCACGGTGCGCGCGCATCGTAAAATTTCACTCTCATAAATTTTTCATAACGCGCCTAAAGAAGTATAACTTCAATATTCTAATTTTGAATCATATTCCTTTACAATGTCGATACTAAATGGAAACATTAAACCAAAGTATCAATCAGGTATGCAGAGAATACGACCAGTTGGGCATTTGCAAGTAATTTGGCATAAGGCCAGAGCGTCCCTTGACCTTTGGGTTCAGGGGGCCCTACGTGACTCGTAAGCAATTCACAAGTTTATACAAGAAAGATTTACTCCGTGCAAATACATTCAAACGATAAAAAGCTACATGTTATTCGATTTATATGAGATGTCTACGAATATTAGGAGAACGTAATAAATAGAACAAAGAGTAAACTGTTCCAAGACATGAGACAGAGTGAAACAAGAAAAAAAAACTCCCTCCTAAAAAGTATATTATAAGAAATTACTTTACATACAAACAACAGAAAATAATAAAGGTATTTTTCACTCAACAATTTTCATAATTGATGCGAAAAAGAAACAAAGGAAAAGTTTGGAAACTTTGCGAGAGTGATCCCGAGTGATATCTAATTTTTACGTCAAAGATTCTTATGAAATAACCTAAATATAAGAATAAGCGTGTCTTTATTATATTGTTCTCAAGAGGGGAAATTCTATGATCAGCATTTTATGTGGCTTGAGATATAAAGGGTGCGCCGGAGCGAAGATTCTTTTTGTGGAAGGTTAATAAATATAATCTTCTATCACATTATGTTGTACTTGGTTTATTTTTGTAATATAAATTACAATGCTTGCGTAAGTCCGTGGAATTATCCAAATTCAATTGAAAACGATTTAACGCTGCGGGGTTTTATGATTTCTGTATTGACATATTTCATTCTACACGCCCCTTAGAGAAAAATAAACTTCTAAAATGGTCATGGTTCTTAAACGATTTGTGATATTTTAGGTTATAAATATGAGGTTTTTCGTTCATGATTAGACCATCTTTGATACTTTTACCATACTTAGAACTTTGGAACAGTTTACTTAGTTGGTAACAAATATGAATTACAACCCTATACGACGAAAATGGGTACAATTCGCGAAACAACCATTGTGTTGAAATAGTAAATACGACTTGTCTAATAAAATCTAATTAATAGCCAAAGCCATTCTCTGTAAACGACACCAGATCGTAAAAATAATCCAATATTTATTATATATACAAACACAAACCTATAAACTAAATGAATAAGGACAATTTAAGACAATATAATTATTACAAGAACTAGTAACCATTAATAATCGACAAGCTTATGGACCTCCTTAAGGTCCCTAGATCCCTAAAGGTAGGCCTCACTAACGAGCCAAGCTCAAACAATCAAATACTAAAATGGGGTAGTCACAGTGCTATAACACTTCTCCCCTTTAATTAAAAGTCTTTAGTCATCTGTTACTCGTTATATTGGTTTTATAATTGATTCTGAAGGTATAAAATCTTGTAAGGATACAATGAAGTATGCAATTATTCTTTTCTAATTTTATTTGATCCGTCGACGATGAATTCGTATATTTAATGAGCGAATCTGAGGACACATTATCGCAGACAAATCGTCATGATCGTAGAACAATGACGGATTTGAAAAAAATTCAAAATCCACTTTTAATCATGTTTGGATAGTACATTGACTAAATATTACGGCTTCATTAAAAAAAACCATGTGTTTTTAATTTCAAATTAATCAGTCGGTAAAGTGACGGATTTGATAGAAACATGTGATTTTCCTAGAAAACTGTGTAATTTAATGTTATTATTTTTATTTTGTTTCAAAACAAACCCTTTTGTTTGCTTGTATGCCAATTTTCATAATAACAGATTAAAATAGTTATGACCAAAACTAACATGATTATATTATTTTGAAATGGTAAACTTTACTAATTGTCAGATCCGTCACTATTCTACGACTATGACGAAATGTTCCTTTAACGTAGTAATTAGTGAGGCTGATGTGTCTGTTCCATACGGGTTAGGACTTTAGAGAATAAGACAGGATTTTTCAATTAATACGATGTACCGATTATGTACAAAATATTGTAATAATGAATTCGATTTAAGAATATGAATATAAAATACAGTACGAATTCTTGAGTTTTGATTTTAATGGATGAAGGTGCCGTTTAATGATATCCCCCAGGCGGAAGGGGTAGGCCATTTTTATTTTATAGGCAGCTTCTTGTCCCTAACACACATTGAATAACTCTTGAACAAGTGTCAATTGCTTATAAATATCTATCTATATATATATAAAAATGAAACCCGTTTTCCGTTGTCACGACATAACACGAAAACGGCTTGACCGATTTGTCTGATTTTTTTTTATAATATAGGGGAAGATCGTTACCCTTCGTACGTGGGGCACATTCATACAGTCAAAATAAAACTTGAACGAAACAAAGTACAGTCTTGCTTTTGTCTGTGTGCATGAGTCGAGGTACCAACTACACATCAATGAAGTTTCGCGAAATTCGCACCGATGAGAGTGAAGTTACAGGCATGGACGTGTTTTCGCGCTCGGTAAGTAATTTTTTGATCAATGTATTTGTCTCTTGTTACCGTAGATAAAATAAGTTTTCAAGTAGAGTATTCTATCAGAACTTGCGAAATATACTTAAGATACGTCTCCAATACTTAATTTATGACGTTTTCCTATTAATATTTAAATAAGTTATATTTTGTTGTTATTCAGTTAGTGGGGTACTTTCGGACAGCACTAGATGGGGCACATTTGAACAAATTGTACTACTAAATTTGTATAAAAATTTGTCGACACGAACTGTCATTTTCATACAAATTAGCTTTTTGACTTTCTACATACACTATTGTTAAGGCATCTTGACTAAACCCTCTGGTAGGTAGGTACGATTGTGTTAGTGTGCTAATTGCTAATTTTTGCATTTACTTTGTCCTGTGTTGCTATTTTCGCTATCGTCGATGTGAATATATATTAATACCTATTTCTTATTATCTTTATTAAGGTTGATTTTGATGCTTGTGAACCAGATGCTTTGAATAATTTACCAATCCATCAAATAGTAGTTCCTTCGAAGTCAGTTTTGACACCAGAGGCATTTCGACCCTATCCGCATGTTGTAACAAAGTAATAAAACAAACAAAATGACGGCGACGGCCAGGAAAACCACGAATTTATACTGCCACACCCGAAAATAAGAAGTGCTAATCCGCACCAAAGATCAAGAAATGTGATTCTAAATTTAAGATACATAACTATGTAATTAAATTTTGTTTTACATCAGAAGAGCTATGTAATTTTTGTTCACTATAAGAAAAGTATTTTATTTTTGTTCAATAGAAATTAAATCTTTATTTTTCTGTTTGATTTCATTGCTAATAAATGAATTTTGATTTATGTGTGTCGTTTTAATCGCACGTACGGAACTACCCCACAGCGTACGAATGTACCCCCAACACTGTACGAAGGTGCCCCGTTGATGGGGCAGATTCGTACGTTTTCCAGATTTAGTTTAAATCATAATTATGGTTGAACCATCAGATGAAATCATTTGTAATTTTTTTATATGAATCTCAGATAGTTAGACTATACATTTAAGCTATCAGGTAATTAATTCATGGAAAAAGAAAAAAATAAAATGTGAAAACCGTACGAAGGGTCCCGACCTTCCCCTACCTTCGTACGGAGAAAAATTTAAAAAAATTGAGTGAAAAAGTCTAAAAACAACAGTTTTCTATATTTCCATACAAAATAATACTTAAAAGTCAATTTGAACTTAAATACCATATCATAAAGTTCAAGTGTTAGTGGAGGGGTTCCGGGAAGGTAAATTTTAATTTTTTGACATAATGTATTTGTTGTCTTATCAACTTTCTTTTTTTTATCTTACTAGCTAGACCGGTGTCCCGAATAGCAGAATAAGTATTTTAAACAAATAAAGAATCGACTGTTAGGCGGTACACATCGTCAGGCCAGCTAGTCAAAAATAGATTGCTGCACAGCTAGCTTTAGTCTAGATCACTGTGTAAAACTAGAAGAAAATGTGTTAAAACTTACCTACAGCCAAAATGTATATCAAGTTCTGAAACAAAATAAAATAAATATTAATTTCAACAAAACTTACAGTTAAGCTTGTATGTGTAAAACCTATCTATAATAATGAAATATATAACAGACTAAACCACAGGCGCCACATTGTTATCCATAATTGCATTATCTACTAACCTTCCGTATATGTATAGTACAATTGGGTCAGAAAAGGCAGGGCATAAAAGAGGCAATATACTTATCATGTCGTAAAAGTGAGTAACAGTTTATTGACCCTTAAAACGTGTTATCGTTACATTTGCATAGGGCTCAAGATATCCACAGCCCCGCACTACCTCACGTTTTTACGATCTCAATACTACTCCTACGTGTTACGATAATTTATCACATATGGCTTCTTGTATACAACTAGGTAATACACTATAGTAATGAAGACTATCGCTGAACGCTAAATGTTTAATGGTGTCTCGATAGAAAAAAAAAATTAAGCAAGAGATTAGAAAATGCCATATTTAGTAAATTTCACTAATATATCTTGATATATTGTTCCTTTTTATACTGACACGACCTTTAGAGTTCTATATCTGCTTTCTAGATATGTTTTCTTAATAGGCATGTAAACATGCTTCCGGACTTTTTTTAGTTTTAAGGCATGTGCGTTTCGATGCTTTCCTTCACCGTACGAGCGAGTGATAGACATAGAAAGAAGGTAACAAGGACCTTAGACATAGAAAGAAGGTAAGAAGGAGGTCAATAAAGTGCAGTTTACATTTGAAAAATTAAATAAATAAATATTTATTATTAATCTCTAAATTATGTCCAATGCCGTAGCATCTTCCATGGGCAACTTCATTCTGTTAATTTTGTGTCACGGTGCGCACGCATCGTAAAATTTCACTGTCATCAATTTTTCATAACGCGCCTAAAGAAGTATAACTTCAATAACTAAATATATAACTAAGTATAAGCATAGCGAAAAAGCTATTATAACATATTATTAATGTAACAATGAAGGCGAATTTGCTTGGAATTGTTAAAGATTCTAACGAACAGTCTTTTATTTCGTAATAAGAGAGGCGTTTGGCAGATAATAAAGTTGTAACAAAACTTTTATAATTTGGGGATGTTTAATCGTATTTAAGCGCTGTTGTCGCGCTCCATTGGGACAATAATCCTCGTTTGGATCTTAATTTATCTTAATTAATCCAGCTTTAAGAAACAATTGACTAAACAATGGTAATTAATAAAAATTGAGTTTCGTAATTAGCTCCTTTATGACGGTTTTTCCTAATTAGCTAAAATTAAAAGTCTTTGTATTACATTATTATTTTTAATTATGCTCGGTTTATAACATTTTTTATACTTTAAACAAAAACGTAACAAAGATATATGCTTATTATATATCGAAATGCCAGAAAGTAACAAATATTTTGTATGAAATAGAATGTTAGGATAATATTTTCAATACAATAAAAATCATTTAGCATTACTTACGCATACGAATCTTTCTTTTCACGAATATTCTGAATAAAAATGGAGCGCCCATATCCATACATTTTCTCTGTCTTCGGTCGGTTGCTCATGTCTGAGCGTCTTGATGATCAAGAAAACATCTGGAGCGAACCATGTGTTTCCACCGGTTGCTGTGCAGCGCTTCTCTTATTACAGTGTACAATTTTGAGGACGATGACTCTTTCACTTGATTGGCCCATCTGGTGGGTGAACAGCCACGTGATCAAAATTGAGAAGTCAAAATCATTTATTCATAAAGGTAACACAATATACACTTATTAACGTCAAAAAAATACATTAAATGCTTCAAATTTTACACACACAAGTTCTCAAATCAACGTATCAGCGTAGAACGGAAGAGAAGAACTGGCAATAAACTCTTTTATCCTTTACGTTTTGACCACAGAAACCAGGATGACGTTCCCATAGCGTCTACGCATTTTATGGCCGATATATAAGATGATTCGTTTTGATAAAATATATTAGTTTTGATAAACGTAACAAACTTATTGAAGGTATACGTTTTTAAGAATCCAGAATATATCAACCTATTTTGATTCCCAACCAACCAAAATACATTATCAGCATTCAGCTACTTGCTAATGTATCGTAAATTTTCACTTAATATTAGCTACAATTCATCTAAAATTTTCATACTGTATTCGCGGTTAACTGTTTATAACCTATAAATCATTCAAACATCACACCAGAGTGGCTGAGCCAGATAGCAGAGGTTTGCCGATTCAACTCGTACACATAGTACTGAATTTTGATTGCAAGTGCAGCTATCGCAGAACGACTATCTGTTTATTTACTGGAATATTGTTTGGTTTCTATTTTCTAAATAAATTATCTCATTGAAAAACGAATTAATTTTTTTATGAATTATAAAAAGATTATTTGTGTTAAAGGTAAATTCAGGGTCGCTAAACTTACCTACAGCGTTCCTTTAGTCACTGCTCTCATATATACCTTACAAAGTCTTGTTTCAGTATAAATACTGAAAGTATTGTAATCATAATTAACGAATTAGCGTATACAACAAGCCTTTACAGAAACTTGAAAATGGTTTTATAATTTTCAAGGGTCAGTTACGACTGGAACGGAACTAACGTTAATCGGGACTCTTGTTAGCGATTTTGCAGGTACAAATAGTGAATAGCTAATGAGCCTGCATTCTCTTTGTTACGCCACATTCATTTCCAGTTTTCATCGTTTACAAAAAACTGCTTTGTTCAATGCCCCTTCAGGGAGACAACACAAAACAATTATAAGCTTAACGTTGATAGAAAACAAACGAAAGATCGTATCGCTATAACTTCTCTTTTGTGTATATTTTAAATAAAAAAGTACATCTACTACTTATAAACAATTAGACAACTAATAATACGACGCACGCACGCCTTTAAAAATCGTAGATCTCATGTCCTCTAACAGATTAATGTATTACTATAAACCGTACTGAGCCGTTTTGGCCTTGTGTGTTTAACGTGCGACTCTCATGCCAAAAGTCGAAGGTTCGAACCTCAGTTTGGCCAATTAACTTTTCGTTGCGCGTGTCTCTGCCTATTAGAAAAAACAAATGATCTCGTAACTTGTACAAAAATTTAAGGCCTAAACCTAAAATCATGTAACCCCACTGGTTTTTACACTAATACCATTAATAAATCGTAGACAATTTTACAGATTCAGAAAGTACCTTTAAATAAACAAAAATTGAAGAAAACAATACTTAATAATCATAAAATTAATTGCCAAAACCGTTTAAAATTTCATATAATGCACGTCTGTCTTTTTGTGAAAACATTTTTGTGGTTTAGTCGATAACGTATTAATATTTGAATGTGATTTCCGTTCATATTACCATGATTAAAATAAAATCATGTCTGAATGTATTTACAAGTATTAAATTTCATTATAATTAAAACATAATGTATTATTTACTTACACCTGCAAATTCCAATTTGCAATTCACTGATCTATGATTAATTTTATGGTAATCATAGATTGAGCGGAATATGTATGGATAAATAACAATGAAATTCAATTAATCGCTGCGGTAGTTTTATAATACAGAATGTTTGAAAACACAATCACTATTTTTTGCGGCAATCAAATTAATAAATATTACTTTTCTATGCATTTCTATACATACGATCTACTTAAATTATGAAAACCGTCTTAAAATTCTACTTCAACTACTATTTATCGGATTAGTAAATATTATTAAATAATAAGCGAATGAATAGTTACTACAAATAACAGTATTTCATCCTGTATTCAACCGACGGTTTCTTAAGGAATATGTGTGGCTGAGATCTATGTTACTATGTATAACCGTAGTAGATAGTAGAAAGTTAGCATATAATTCACAAACTATGTTACGTTAAGTAAGGAAACAAACCAATATTCATTCTAAAGGATGAAATCTATAGTTAATTGAATCTTACCTTACCGCTAGGAAATATTACAAAATGTCACACACAAACGGCATACAAATTCAATCCTTTCCCAAAACTTATGCACTACAGCATTGATAAACGACGTCTAATAAAGTTATGTGAAGTGACGACGTCAAGAACATAGTACTCGTGCTTAGGAAGTTATGAATGGAGTTGTATTTACTTACAAAGTTTGCTCTGCTTAGGTTTATTGCTACGGTGGATTTGTTAACAGCCCGTGGGGGTAAAATTTGTGTTTAACTTCTGAAAGCGATACTAAGTGACCGTTGAATTTCTTGTATTTGAATATCATTTGTTCAGGCTGTATTGTTTTGGAATAGTATATTTGAACGCCTGCTGCGCTGAGATACAAAGTCTTACAGATTTCTTTCAAGGTTATTTATTAAAACGTACATTATAAAGTAGTTTTCTATATTCTTAAGATATATTTGGATTACATAATAAAACGTAAACAACAGGCAATTGATTATATATCTGATAAATAAAATTCTCGTGTCACGGTGTTTGTAATTAAACTCCTCGAAATGGCTCGACCGATTTTCGTGAAGTTTTGTGTGCATATCGGTGAGGTCTACGAATCGGATACACAAAATTTTTATTTATATTTTTTAGACACAAATTTTTTGTTTTTATTTTTTTATGATACAATATACAAAAATACATACAACTCTTTATTTTTACCCCTTTACGATCAACCCCTATCTTTTATTATTTTTGAACTAAAAAATGTTTCCTAGAAATAATATACATGGCAAAATAACGTTTGCCGGGTCAGCAAGTATTATATATAAACGTAATAATATGTTAACTACGTAGATGGTTACACTAGTGCGGTACTTATATAAAAAAATCCACCATAGTAAATAAGCAAACAAAAACTAAGATTTGCTTAAAGTAAAAATATATCACGAAATAGCGAAATCACATATTCTAATACACAATACATTCAAAGGTAAATTTACAAAAACGTTTCTTTAATAAAGCAAGGGTCTTTTGTAGTTTCTTTGTACGTCAAAAATAACATAGGTCCCTACGAAAATCATTATGTACATAAGTAAATATCATGAATGTAATCCGATCGAGCTTGAAAATTGGAAGAAGCGGTTTCCACGCTCTCCCTTTGGGTCATTCGTTTATTTGAATTGTTTTATGAAGGTTTTAAACTATTTAAGGCCATTAACCCTAAAATAAGCTTAAACTGAACTAAAATGTCAGAAGTTACGCTGATCGTAATGTTGTTTGAATATACACAGATTTAATTAAAGAAATATTAATATACACGTACTCAATATAGCAAATCTGAATTTAGAAAAAGGTAGTATAGTGGTAAAGAAACTCTTTTCCTTTACTATACAAACTATATATTTTATTTAAAGGAAACAATTATTTTTACCGGATTTAAGTTATGTATTATTATAAATTTACAATTATTTTACATAATTTTAAATTCAACCGACGTTTCGCGTGCTTTACAGCGTGCGTGGTCACGGTGACTGAAGACAAAAGGTGTTGTAAAAAGTATCACAGCTGTAGAAAAAGTTGTATTATCTGTATTTTTCCGAAGTTGGTATCGACTAAAAATATTGTTTCCTTTAAATATGTAAAAGTTATGTCAATAAACGACTATATATATATTATTTGTTCAATTATATTACTTATAATAAACTAAATAGGATTAAATAAAACAGTCCTGATGTTTACTTCTGTATGTTCTACTTCTACGGGTCTTATATTCAATTATTGATTTGAATTTTGTGTAGTAACTGCTTCTAAGTGTTTTATTTTTATTAAGTGTGGATGGAATTAGGAATACAGAAATAACTATTTTATCATAAAAACGAGACAGGTAAGGTATATCGTAAATTTGATTTATAACGTCATAATAAACGTAACTAAATGAACCGCACACAGCTTATAACATGGTTGGTCAATTGCTCTCGTTCAATTTGGCGGGTAACAAGTCGTAAATTTGTATTACGGACAAACCCAGGTTACAGTGCATATTAAGCGGTAGAGCACACACACATAGGCCATTACACGGCCGCAGAACAATCCCTAATTTACTTGCTCACAGAGCTACAAATGGACTAAAATATTAATGTGGCTTCATCCTCGCTTGGCGATTACTCCGCTAACTACGGATTATTTCGATAACTTTTATCGTGTTTACATGTATAGAATATTAGACCACACAAAAGATTTGAAATTTGCTTTTAATTATATATGAACATCCTTCTAGGCAGATATTTTATAAGCATCTATTCATAAGCTTAGGCATGACGTGGTTTGTCTAAACTAATAATAATAAATTAATACTAAAGACGTTTATTTATACCTGTACAAAGGATAAGGTAAACGCTGTTATTCTATATTTCAAGAGAACAAAAACAGAATTTTAAAAATTATTTTTAATTAACAAAATCACCTTTTTGTTTTAACTAGGCATAAAATGTATACAAAATTGCGTAAGCAATAACAAAGGTGATCTCTAATTAAGGTAAAATGAGACGAACAAGGATTTGTTCGTAAATTAAAGGGCGAACGTTTCCTCGACAGGTTAAAGGGGTGTACCCCTAAATTATAAATTGTCAGTAACTCATGTTTTTATGATTATTCATTAATATGATACATTCGTTACCGAATAATGATGCTTCATGGAATTAGGTTGCCTTTTCAGATTACATTTGTTGATGACTAAAAAGTTTTCATTAAAACATTTGCAAAAACATAATTGCCTTGATATATTTATTAAATTGCAAAAATGCAAGTGCTTGTATTTTAAATTAAGCCTAATAATTTATTGTTATAAAATAGTAAGTTAAAAAAAACATCTTTCACACATGTTTTTCCATCTGTCATCGGGAATGGTGACATAGACACATTAAATTCTATTTACACCACAGATGACAAGTAAAGTAATTGATCTCTTCTAACACTGCACCTTAGTTTATAATTGCTCTATATTTTGAAAACAAACTTAAAATAATATTGGATTTATTTGTAAAAATTGTAACGTCATTACAGAATCTATCTCTACATGTTTAAATTGGTTATACGAGGGCCCCTTTTAATAGGTTGTTAGAGATGTCACGAGCACGATCTAACCCTCGTGTCCTACAGGTAACCCACCAACTTACTGGGTTTCGAAAGCAGTCCTTGTAACCCTAATAGTTAATTAAGTTTCGAATCTTTGAAATCCATTCCTTTTTGTGTTTAAGGGATTGCTAAGGTAACATGATAGGCGCCAACTATCATTATTTCCTCTTGTTACGCCAATTCAAATTGTCTTTAATAATTTGAAGGAAAAGTGCGAACATTTTATAGACTAGAGAATAGAGCACCTTACGCACAAATACAAAATCTAATTATATTGATTGAAAATAAAATAGCGATGTATCTCTTTTCAACACGCCGTTTCATACAATGAGATAGAAAGATACAAAATTCGCTAGTTAATGGAGTAATTACACTGATTTCGTTTTTATTAATGTGAAAATAGCCCGCTTTTTTCAGTAATTACAATATTATTTAAAGCGTATTAGTCGATGAAAATAACCTCAATAAAGCATAATTTTCAGGTAAAATTGCTGTTATTCATGAATTCATTTGCTGTTAAAGCCCATTACAATAATTCATTACTTAGTTTATATGTGAATGTGCGTTTTGAATAGCATAAGGTTTAGTTATTTAAATTAATTAACAAGTTGGCGTTGAACTTTGCACACAAAATCAATGTTTAACATAATTCCCTAGAGCATTTGACGAGAACTTTCGCTGTGTTTATCGCGTAATTTTGACTCGTTGCTAATTAAGTTTGTTGCACTACAACTTATTGTGTAAGAGTTTGTATGAAGAGGATGTGTATAATTATAACTTAGTTGTATAACTATAACATCTATATCAAGTTTGAGAGAATGTAAGCACCAAAACCAGCTTAATTTCCTCATTTTCAATTACCTCCGATAAATACGGCTACTACAATCCATGCTTACCCTTATCTGAAGGTATCCGAGTACGTCTTCCAGAGAAAAGCGGTTCTTATCCATTTTCCCAACTGAACTTCAATTCAAAACAATATACTTCGTTTGTAGAAGACTAATTGTAAGAAGAAAAATGTTTAAACAAACTTAAGCTTTCAACGTATTTAAAATTTTGTTATGCATTTTAATGCAAATCAAAAGTTATAACTTTTTTAAGATGCCTATAAAATAAAGAACACAAAATTAGAAAACTTAATTTTCAACTTATACAATGCAAATTACGTTAAAGCTTAATTAACTTCATCAGAAACTTGATTTTTCATTTATTATCCTCATTCAAGTTATCCGGGTAATGTTACATTTGCATAGAATTCTCTTTCACTTATCTAAAAGAAATATAATCTTTGGGAAAAGTAAGGAAAATAAGTATTTTAAGAGTCGGCCAGTGGAGTTTGAAGTAATTCTTAATGCGTCGCTGAAATTATATCTTATTTGACAAATTTTCCTAAGTCTTTGAAGTTGCCCTCAATTGAACGTAAATAAAAATTTCAAAGGTACATTTTGTGTATGAATTTTCTCTTTACTTAAGTCGCAACATACCTTAAAAAGTAATTTTATTTATTACGAGTATATAGTTAAATGTAACAATCGAATAATTATGAAGTCATGAGTTGAAGATTAAAATGTTTAGTAAATCGAGCCATTGACAATTGACTGACGAACCTTGAAGTCACAACGCTGGGCTATATATAATTTCATCTCTGTGACAAGTGTTTCCTAAGTGACAATTACCTTTGTTTTAGATTAAATAATCTTATCAATAAACCTATTTTAAGTGTACATACGTACATCTCATATGACGTTACTTAAAACAGGAATATTTTATTCTTGTTAATTTACATAAGATATTCTAGTTTCTAACAAGACAATCAAAAGTAATTTCTTATTACTATCTTTAAAATTTGCTGAGCTGTTATAGGTGAAAGAAAATTGATTCAATGCAGAATTTTTCCCGCGTCAAACAACGTAAAATTCAGCACCTACACACAATTAAAAAATTTATTTTAACATAAACAGGTACGCTTTAAATTACTAAATTAATTTAACTGGAAGCCATGTTAGTCATGTAAATTTAATCAGGTCGCAAACAAATGACGAAGGTGAGCATTATGGTGGATGCCCGGACATCGTTTATTATGAAAATGCGGCTAACCAACGAAAATATGACAGCATTAATATAAATTGCACTTAGTCCGCCACCACAGTATGGAAAAACATGTGCTACGAGAGCGTGGGAAAGCAAAACTGAGGAAAAAGTTGATATAATCGTCCCATTAGCGCCTTTACGTGAAATAAAGATGAATTACATGCACTATCTATACTCTTTACTATCTAGAAATTCCTTTTTGGAATGACGAGTAAACTATAATACGATTTTTTAAATATTACATTAAAATTTGTTTAAAATCTCGTGACTATCGAGAGACACTTTCAGTGGTCATTTAAAATACTAATCTGTTACATTTAACACAAAAACTACGTGGTTCTCCATGAGTGTATTAATGTGTATTAATTACTTAACCACTAAAGCCATAATATATAAATCTAAACATAATACATTATTGAATATTCAAACTAAGCGTTCTCATATAAAATTGATAATTATTATAAGCATGTTGCACATAAAAGTAACCGTCAACTATCAGATAATTCACTCTATTAGCACAGTGGCTTATCTATAGAATAATGGATTCTGGCAATTATTAATTCACTAGAATACATTGAATGTTTTTGTTTCAGTTGGCTTTCGATCATTGAAAACTAATATTACAAATTAATACGAATAAACATAACATGTAAGCTCTGCTGAAAGTCGTTATATATTATAACAAATACACAACGCCATTAAAATAGTATTGCCGTAAAGAAATTGTGTCAATGCGACAATAATAATTTCTGTTTGAAACGTGAAAGCGGCGAAGTAAACATTATTTTTTTCTTTTATGTTAAAAGTATCGAGGTTTCTTTTGATGCATTTTCTTTTATTTTAATCTTGTAAAGTTAAGTAATAATTTCTTATATATAGCAATAACTTTGGTACTGTCTAGACGGCTATTAAATACTAGAAACAATTTATTATGACAAATAATTAAGTCACATAAATTAATTCTTTGTATAATTTGTGCTTTTGCAGTTGACTTTTTCCTTTTTTTTATTGATACTTCGGCCATCCCTATTTTGTACAATAACTTAATTTCCCTGGTTTACCACATATTACAGGGATAGCAACGTTTTAAAAAAATAACGAATATTAAAAATTCAATAACAGAGTAATAAACTAAAAATAAACCGTCTTACTTTGAATCTCATTAAACTCACTGTGTGGAAGAAGTGTGTGTTAACAGTTTAGTATAGCTTACAAAACACTTAAATGGCTGACTAAATTAAATAATTGCTAAATAATAATTAAGAGGTTAAAAGTTTATTCCTTCTTAAAACAGAAGAGAACTTTAGACAGCTTAAATAAACTAAACTTTCCGATAAAACATTACGAATAGCTTCCGAAAATACCGAGTCTGTGTTGTTTAATAAGTTTTATAATTGATTTATTAAAGCCGAAGATAAACAATCAGTTCAACAGGAGTACAAAGATTAAACTCTACACCCCTATCTCTAAGATTCCAATAACAGTTCGCTGAGGTGATGAAATTCAAAACCTCTCCAGTCTATTTGATGTCGCGTCGAGTGGGTATCGACATGGACTGGCGTAGATCTCAAAAGTGGGACTGTAATGAAATTTCTCACTTGCAAACGGTATTAAAAGTATCGCACTGTGTAATGAATGTAAATTATTTGTTATGAAAAGAATTTTTGATAAAAATACATTTAGCTGTGATACGAATATTTTCTGTATGAAGAGGTTGATAATGAGGTTGTATAAATATGTGGTCCCGCCAAGCGTGAAGGCGATTCTGTACATGAACTAGAAGGATTCTAACAAGTACTCACTTCACTCAGCTCAGCAATTGGTCAAAGATGTATTAACGCTTTAATCGCTAGGAGAAATACCTCTTAGTCAAATTTTAGAGACAGAGTTAACAAGGAAACAAAGCGATTCGATGCGAAATTCCTAATATATTAGGTTAATTTCTTTAGCTTTAAACTAAATTGTTAATTAATTATGAAATTTCTAAAGGCAAGCATTATCAACAATTACTTAGTAGTACCACAACTAATGAAACTACAGATTAATCCCGCTATATCAATATATTGGAACAGCTATTGTTACATAAGCTATGTTTTCCTAGTTCACACTAGACTTGTATTCCCCCCGATAGCCTGTGGCTGACCACAGACCACAAACTAACAGTATACATATAGTAATGTGTTTTGCAACTGCAATATTACGATACTATATACTTATATTAATGACCGTGATAACCCGTAATGTATTTCAATTAAGCTCTATCAATTGACAATAATGTCTACTCGTTTATGTTAAATGTAAATCAACATATTGAAAAAGCTAATAGATAGTAAATACCTTGTATGTGGGAGAGGTCAAACTCAAACTCAAAATATCTTTATTCATATAGGTAAACATGTACACTTATGAATCGTCAAAAAGAAGTTAAATTAATAATTGTAAATTTACATTTACTGCCAGTTCGCAAGTCAAGGGCGTTGATCGGGTAAAAAGAACTGGCAAGAAACTTTCCGCCGGTCATAGTAAGTATATATGTTTTTGGATATTGCACACTATTCGCTATTCAGGTGTATGTGGAAATATAAGCATAATCTTTAGATGGTTGCAACCAGTAAAAGTCTCTCGGGTACTTCAAACACTATCGTATTCAGAGGCTCTCGGAGTAGCTTTCGAACACTTCCGTTTATCGAGTGCTCTTTCAGTGCATTTTACTGTTAAATGGTAACAGAACTTATTTTTTCAGTCCAATATTGTCTAGTTTGCTAATCATTATGCCCTTGTCTTCGTGATTATTACGTAATATAACAATAAATATTTTAGGTACACATATTGAACGTTGATTTCCTTAAAAAAAACGGTGATACAACACATGTGTTTGTACCATGCCGTGCGTAACTTATTGCATTAAAATTAAAAGAACATAACGTTTACTTCATTGTATTATACTAAATATATTATACACATGTGTGTGCATGTTCTTTAACCCTTAATAATGTACACCAAAATAAGGTTCGTTGCTAATAATTTTATACATATTCATAATATAATTTTTAAAAAAAAAGTTCGGTGGTAAATATACTTAGTATATAATTCTAAACCTCCAATCACATTAACTCCAGCATTAAAAGGGAAATTTTTCTAGTCCATTGAGTGGAGAGTTCATAAAATATGCTAATCAAGGTAATAAAATATTTAGATATTCGCTTTGAAATCGACTCTGTTCAAACTGATTTCACAAAAAGCTTCAACTCTCTACGGACCCTTTGGAAATAAATGAAAAAATCCTACCTTTTACCCCTTTTATCCTTTTTATTTTGAATCCTATGAACGTTATAAAGGAAATGTGATCATAATCTACGATGTCCATGTTTGTGACACATGGATATACATCCATTGGAAAACCTGGTCTGGAAAAAGGAACATTTTATGAAATTGTTATCGACACAACAAAACTAAGACCTGAAGAACTCAATACTATTTATTTTATACTATTGGAATTGGAAAACCTTTCGTTAAGTGTAAAATAAAAATACGGGAACTATATTTTCACCAGCTTTACTCGGGCGTAAGTTTGTGCTTTTAAGTTTAAAAATGAATTTCTATACAACCTACGCAAAATCATAAGGCATGAACCTTGTGCTTTTACGGATGAAATATCCAAAAATATTTATTTAAAAAAATTTACTGTTAAAATTTAAAGTTTTAATCTCCTGCGGCTTAAACTCTACGTTGATGAATGAATCACTACTCAGTGTAGGTTAATATATTATTAATAAGATTATAGTTATGAAAAGGCTAAATAATTTTATGATGAAACGAAAAATTGTTTTGGATCAATCAAGGCAATTTCTTATAAAATAATCGTTGAAAGTGTAAAATTGTTTTAAAACATCAACATATTGAAATATATATGGCCTCTTTTGGCCGAAAACATTAATAAATCAAGAAGCTCCTGGAAACGGAGATTTATGGCATGTCTTGTTAAACATCGATTTGAACTATAAAATGAAAATTCAAATGTTGCAAGTAAAATAGGGGTTCATATAAATTATGATCGTACACGTTATAGAGTACTAAAGACGTTGACACTCTGACGTTAAATATACAAGGAAGATAAATTCAGACTCTGTAACATTTCACTGTACTACTTCACGGCAAACTTCTTCACAAATTAGTCACTGCCACGACCGCGTATAAATAACTCAATGATGCTTGCACTTCTCGAAATATAGTCTACTATGTAATAATTATGCAGTTTAGGTTGGAGGAAAATTCATATTTGCTTTTCATCAGTTTAAATCCGTGGCCAAAATGCTTACGTATCTGTTTATTCATTGAGATTAGTACGGCACAAAATATAGTTTTTGAAAGGTTTGGCTTATAGACACGTTTGGTTATTGGCTAACCAATGTATTATTTAATCACTTATTGCATTACACTTTAACAAAAGTATAATAATAAAATTAATTAAAACAAAGATTTGTTCTCGATCAGCAGAAGGTATGGTGAAATAGGAGCACGCACTTACATTCTCGTGGGAATAACACGCAAATACACAGTCGAAACAACTAACATCACCGCATACACGAATTCAAGTACGACCAGTCACCACAAGCAGCACCCGTTAACAAGAATGATGCATGGCCAGCCATCGGCCTCCTCGCTATATTTTAGGGAGAGAGACAACCCGAGGCATGGACGGACATCACGTTATAATAGCATACACTAGGGCTGTTAGCGCAGCTAGTGATGTTTACAAAGACGCTTGGTGTCTACAGATACACCTATGAACTACATTATGAATTTATAATCATTCAATAAAAATATCAAACGTTTCTAATTCAATTTGACTTTTGAAGTTCTGCTTACTATAGACCACTTATTTTGTGTTTTTATAGTAAGGTTTCTTTTACAAATAAGCTGTATATGTACGGCAGGTTTTGTTTTCATCAAGAACCCTGCGGCTGCAACGTGAGCGATAAGGAAGTAAGAAGATATTTCTGATTATTTTACGTACCGTCTTTCTATAGATAAGTCATTATAACACGTTAATGAGACGGAAAGAAATCCAATTTACTCCGAGGTGTGCCTAATCGTTGGAACAATTTTTAATTAAACAGAGCGACGCGTTCGTCAAACACGACCGGGCACGATGAACAGAAACCTATTTTAATTTACTGAAGGTAAACTCAGATGAACTGAAATGAAAATAAAGTGCACGATATCGAAATTAATCAAAACTTTCCAAAAGAGTTGAATGCAACTCGAGAGGCGTTTGATTAAATAAGTACGAGCAAGTAACTGATAGGTAGAGAAACTTGCACCCAATCATTGCACTTTAACTGTTCAATTTCTTAGATGTACTTTTCACATTAACTTTGTTTTTATGTTTTAGGTCATAGTTTATTAGTTTTAGGCCTCTTTTGTTTGGTAATTTGTTTAAATTTAGTGCCATACAATTCTTATAATTAGTTTTTAGTAGTATTTAGTCTAAAAATTATATTAGGAATGATTGTGCTGATTATTTGCTGTATTCAAGCAGGCATACAGGCCTCTTCGATAGCGGTTTTATCGTTATCTCGAAATTGCTGAAAATAACTTATTAGAATATCCGCAAGCGTATATATATATATGCTTTATAGCTCATAGAGCATATCTTGAATCAGAGTTTTCGCTTATTACTATTGTCTGATAAAAATTACCTATGTGTTGATCGTATCTTGTCTTACTACAATTGAGATAAAAAGGAACACGAACAAAAAATAATCAAATGTATATTAAATAACCTTTATATACGAATACGTATCATTTTTATGTCTTCGTTTTATTATGTAAACAACGATATTTTAATAGCAAATATGAAGCTTTCATATTTTATGATAACTAAATCTTTATGGTTAATAACACATGACACATAACAGTAAAATGGTGCACAAGTGACCTCCGACCCGAGTCATATTTGTGTCATATGAATTTTTAAGTTCCGGTTTCACCGTTCTATGTTTATTCCTAAAGGACATTACGTTTTATCCAATGGGTTTTAGTAATTGACTTTTAGATAGCGTCGTATCGATTGGATATTGAGTCATATTAACTTTTAAACGCGCATTAAGTTATACGTTCAATATATTTGAAAACTTTCTTCCTGTGGTTATGAGTTTTTTATTAATCTACTATATAAAAAAAACGTTATTTCCACGGTTTTGCATTCGTTGGAAAGGTCTCGGGCTCCGTGAGGTTTATAGCAAAGAAATATTCAACAGAAAAGCGGGATCACCAAACGAAATGTTACATAAAACGAAGCCATCTGGTGGCGAAACGGAGTTCGCCGAGTTTGCTAGTTTGTTATGAATATAAATTAATACGCACTTGTCATTCTTGAGGTGGTTGAAAAAAATATTTATATTCATAGCGTACCTATTACCTTACTAGTAGAAATCATGACCATTTATTTTAAATCGTACATTCTACATGAAATGATGTTATGCGTAAATTTAGTAAGGGTTTCTAGTGGCATCCAGCACTTGTTTAATTATGAGGTACAACACTCTCTCAATGAACATGGACATGACGTCAAGTACCTCAACTAGGTCAAATGTCACTGGAGGCTGTATTAAGCGGTAATAGGCTGCAAAATTAGCGGATGAGTTCAGCAAATATATTAACAATGTCATCAAGTTGTCAATTTACAGTTCCTAAACAAAATATATAAACTATTGCGTCATTGCTTACCTGTATCTGTATAACCTATAATAAGTTTGTATCTTTGTTGAATTTAATATATGATATTCTTTCGATAGTTTGTCTATTCAGAGTATAATGTTCAAAATTCCTTTATGTTTAAATGAGAGAGATGTTTAAATAAAACAATGCATGACATGATGATATAGATAAAGCAATATTTAGTAGAGAAGTGTATGTTTTTTCTCAAAAAAAATTCTTACCAAATGCATGGTTTATATGTTTTTATACCCTGACTTGAGTTGCAAAGAAGCTTCTTTGGTAAAAATCCTTTCAAAATTTAAAAGACATTTTCATATTTTCATGAAGCAATAAGAGAAATGCAATTTAAATGATTAATTAAACAGCCGCGTATGTTTCTGCTAATTGGACTACTTCGTCGAATATACTCCTTAATCATTGTAGAATATAATTTCCTTAACATGCTGTATAAAAATATTTATGAGACTAAAATTTTAAAGAAAATAGCAAAAATTTTAATTGGTCCAATTTCGTTTTAAGTGTGCGTAATGAATCTCGGGCATTTTTCTTGCTTGCAAGAAAGGCATAGTTATAGTAATTATAGCCTATGTTCTACAAGGCTGATTGTTTTTGTTCACTCTGTGTGAAAAATGGACGTTTTGTTTCTATTCGAATTTTTTACACAGCCCGTCTGTGTAAAAAATTGCATGAAAGCAATTTAATTGTTAAATTAATAGCTATACGATTTTATGAAATTCATCTGAATGACTTCATTGTTCTTCAAAATTATCGATACAAGGAAATTAAAAATGACACGAATAAATCTAAATTTTTCGTGAAATTTTTCGTCTATTGTCTAACACGTAATCACTTTCGATTCCAAAAAGCTTTTACGTTACAGGTTACGTGCGTTCAATTGTTGACTGATGGAAGCCAGGATACATTTCATTGTCGACACGGCTTGATGAATTGTATAGCAACCAGTCGAGCGCAAGGAAACCTACACTTTGCATAGCGTCTACGAAACAATGAATGACGCAGTTTTCGCTATACCCATAACGAGCTTTCTCAGTCTCAAGCCAGCTCATACACTCTGTTTTGTGTTCGTTATTTGAACTTTAAGTTGTTGAAGTGTACCTATTTAATGTTTTTGTAGCATGAATAACTTCGCTACCAAATTTAGTTCGTATAACTGTTTCGTTTTGTTTACTTTTGTTAAGGTATTCAGGGGTTTAATAACGCTTATGTTCTGTTGGTTTTCCATTTGTGTGTAATTAATGCTTTATAGTCACTGAATTTTAAGGCTTTTTAAGTAAAAAACGCTGTATTGATGTTGTTTTACCAGAGTCGCAATACAATTATTTTGTTGGTTTAGTATGTGTGTTACTCACTAATTGCACTTCATCGAATAGTTTTCATTAATAAAATGTATTTAATTAAAATATTAAAAGCAACTGTCTCGAGGAAGAAAATATATGTAAAAAGAATACGATTTTTTTTCTTGTTTAATAGTAATATTTACATATATATAATTGTAGCGCACATACTTAATTGTTTAAATAAATATCTATATAATGTCCTAATAGTAAGCGAGCGATACACATTGACATATTATTATCTACAAAAACCGTACCTCCATATCATTATCTGCTACGTCAGTATAAAAAGGTGCTAGATAATAAGATGTTTTCTTTATTTTCCCGCGATTGTGTTTTTTCTGAAACGAAAGGCTCGTGTAGGAGGGATTTGTTCGGATTTAGAGGGTGCCAATCTCCAGCGAGCTAACCACTAGCGGTAACTGAATACATTGGGATAGAAAAACCCGCCTTTTCCTTTCAACAGATTTTAAATTTACCCGAATATGTTGTTGTTGTTATCTTTTTATAAAATCACTATATTTGTTTTATGTATAGACAAGAAATTCCCTGTTGAATACAGGTTTATTCAATCACTTTTATAAAGTATATTGTAAGTTATTATGGTAATGAAAACTATTATTCGGCTTTTGCAGATGTAAAGAAGGAAGACATATTGATAGACATCTAAATGAACTTCTAAATAAATGGCTTTTAGCAGGTCCTCTAATGGTCCACTGCTACCTAGAGCTCCTGGCCATTCTACTGATGGTCTAAAAATAACGCAATATCACAAATTGTATATGACAAAATCACTTAATCATCAATCTTGAAAACCTAAGTTACAGGCAAATGAAATATTTCAATAAATATTTCTTTTATTCCTGAATATTACACCAAATTGATACAATGTAAAGTTTAAGTACTGTAAGCAATTAGAGCCAAGCTTTGTAGTAAATGGTTAAGAGATTTCGGCGCGAAACTTTAATAATAGAAAAAATAATGTTAGTATTTGTAATTCTTTCAAGTGGTAATAATGCTAATAAAAGTAGACTGTACAAAGTGTCCGTCGACCTAATAACCTCTCCAGGGGAGAAAACATGGAGCCACATTAATATCCGATTATGATAATGAAGACAAAGTTTTTGTAACAAAACAAAGGCCCAGGTGGCAGCACTCAGAAAATTATGCACAACCATATGGGGGCTAATCCATCAGACGATCGGGATCGCTGGCATTCATTAATCATTCTCTATTGATTAATGTGTCACCATACAAAATAGATATTATGACTCTCAAAATTGATGAAGTCTGTTCTGATTTTAATACGCTGGTGACAGAATAGACGTAAGTGAATTTCACGATAATACAATTAAAAGTGTAAACGAAATTTTTGTTTCTTAAATAATTTTGGGTTTGTTTCCCGTGAGTCTCTAATGTCTGTTTCATTGAAAAGTTTCATAGTTTTCATTTACTTTAAAAATGAGTGAATCTGTGTTAATGTTTAACTAGAAAACGAACTCAGGATACTTATATGTCATCTGCATTAACGACTGAGCCACGGAGATGGTGTTTTATCAAAGAGTATGTTATATCAAACAGCGAGCTTTAAAGGTATATTTCCTTGTCCTAAGTTATCCCATAATGTAAGATATTAAAACATATAAAGCTCGTTTATATTCATATAAAGAATTTATGATGCCTTATAACCTAAGCGAGGATAAGCATTATATAAATATCCCACTATAAAAATGAAAATTCTTCATGCTAAAGCAATTTTATCCTCATCAGTCTCCATAGAAGTATGTATTCCCAAACGAAGCTTACTGTACTGTAAGAAGACTGATTTATTTTTTTAGAAATAAAGAGGTCAATAGATTAGAAAACTAATGTTTGGAATGTTTAAAATATCCTATTATATTTGACTTCTTAATTTTCTAAAAATATTTCGAAAATACATGTTGGTTTAATTCATACTGTCACTCCGCGATTACTAAATCATTTGTTGTTTAAAAAATTTAAAATCTTGAAATTATGATGTGGCTATTAGAAATTAAACCAATACAAACCACAGTTAAAAAATTAAATACTTTGAAAATTCAAGCATTTAATTACTGATTCATAGCAGTGCCATCGCAAATTAAAACACATTATCATGTTGAATTTCTGAAACGCACAAATAGTTTCAATAATGTAAGAAAAAACGCCTTTCATATCGTAAATCGAGAATTATGAATATCATATTCATTAAATGATAAGAAATTTAATTCTAAACTGAAGCAAGTATGTTTCCTCGGAAGGACTTGCGGGTTATAGGCAATGTGTAAACCTGGAGCCATGGACATAATACAAAGATAAAAATTATGCGCGACTGTTTTGTTATGTGGGACTCGCTACTGCACCACTAAAACCTACTACAGCAATCGCCCCATGACACGGTAACAGCCTTATCCACATCCGGCCATGTATCAATCTTGTTACATCCGCTACACGTGCGCTAGTTTATTCAATGCGCTAAGGAGTCGTAAGCAACAACGCCTAACAATAAAGAACTACTTTAATTTTCAAAAAGGCATTTATTGATGCACCGATATAATTACAGTGGTAATGCAACGAAATGTTGGTAGTACCACTGTATATTTTAAGATTAACGTACTTTTCATACAGCGCAACCTTAAGGCCGTTTAGAAAATATCTAAATCAAATCTTTGATATTTGATTGTACAATGTCTAAAGGTAGAGAAGAAAATATCTACCATAATTCCATAATTGATTTAAGCGTTTAATAAATGAGTAGGAGCAAAATCCACGATCATTTGGTAATTCCGCAAATCACATAAATGATTATCAAGTTCTAATTAAGTAGTGATGGATGTATTATTTAATCCGTTGTGCGTTGGATTGTCTGTTATTAACCCGAAACATCAAGCCGACGGCGAGCTGGCATAATTAATATTGCAAACGTTGTTAGCAGATGGATGAAGCGGTGTGAAGGGAGGGTTGTATGGCTTGTACCTAATATAAATTTTTTTAAACGTCCATCATTCAGAAAATTACATTTTAGTTGACTATCTGATAAAGAAAGATAATATTTTTCGTTGTCATTGCCACAGACATTCTAAGTAGAAAAAACATCGACATTATTTTGTAAAAGTAATATACAGAAAAGAACAGATTGTGATAGGAACTAAATATGTCATAATAATAAAGTAAATATTACGATCTTTTTTCCAGATAACGATGACTATTTATGGAATAAACATTTATTTTCATTAAATACAAAAATTTACGAATTTATTTCAAACTTAATTCGTTTAATCAGTGACTTCGAAATACACTCACCGTACACAGTACTGCATATAGACTGTAAATATATACCATAATATAGATTGGCGACGCGTCGCCACGGCATGCGTCGCCACGCCAGAAATCGGTTTTATGTGCGGCTATAGATGTCTCACATCAAAAATATTTTTGATTGGTTACTAAATGCTTGATTCACAGTTCAAATGTGACAAACGAATAATCTCAAAATAAAACTCAGTATATCTTTGAAAATGATTCTTAAAGCAAAGTAAATGTGTCTTATAGCAAGAAGAATTCAAGAAGGTCTTATTTTACGTTTAGGTGACGCAATTAGCCGGTCAAAATA
Organism: Pieris melete; assembly: GCA_963693345.1. Classification (NCBI taxonomy): domain Eukaryota; kingdom Metazoa; phylum Arthropoda; class Insecta; order Lepidoptera; family Pieridae; genus Pieris; species Pieris melete. Next base: position 2,885,824 of record CAVNZK010000006.1, on the reverse strand, counting down.
CTAGTTAACGAATGGCGCCGTTGCATTTCTTATAATAATGATTTAAAATTCAGAGATAAGTTATAGTAAAGAACACATTACTAGTCGTGTTGCTAGAAAAACCTTTATACACTCTTTTATGCAATTAATTAAAAAACCCTTCGAAATACAAATTGGTTTAATAAACTTAGCAGGCCTTTGTTTGATTCTATCAAAAATTATTTGAAACTTTTTATAAAAAAACTACCGATAGGATTCAAAAAGCTTTTTATATTTACAAACAATAAAAGCTGCGTTTCAACCGCTCCATCAAAAATTGCAAAAATAAATACTGGCTGGCACTGTAACCATCTATTCTGCGTGCATAGATTGGTATTAAATGGGTGTTCTGATGGAATGCGAATAACATACGTACACACGTTCGAAATACATTTGAGCAAGTTTCTCATAGTATCAATTTCTAAAGCACCATTGATTGGTAATAGCGTAATATAGGATACATACATTCAGTTGCATTATAACCCGGGACGGCCTGATATGTCTATCTGTTTCAATGAATCTTTCTCTCTATAGCATATAAGACTGTTCACCTACTTATATATATATATAAGTAGGTGAACAGTCTTATGTGGCCGTCGATGTTTTAGATAAGATAAAATATTTTCCTCTTGTTTAAAACGACACCTTTTAACCACAGGAGCACGCAGGATTAATATCGGAGTGTGTCAATAAAACAAACAGGACCGTTGTTGGACTAAATTTAGGTAAAAACTAATCAATTATGACACATTATGGATCATTAAAAACTAAATTATTTTTTCTTAACGTAAACTAATTCCGCACTATTTCGTGTAATAAATACTAAGCAAAAAATGTAACATAAAAAGCGTCCAAAAAAGCTTTCGTCTCATGAATGGCTAATGATGCGACACATTTCTCGTTGAAACCGGACGTAATTAATCAAACAACAGAATTAATTATAATAAATTGATATGCGGCTTATTGTGCGATATTCGAGGTATGACAATTTTATGCATTTCATGCTTTTATTATTTTAAATGCATCAATAATATTTTGACAAATAGCAATAGCATTATTAACCAAATTTACAAGGATGATTTGTTTGTAACCAATAAAAAGTATTTTGTAAAAAGTTGAAATAATAAAAATAAAATTCATTATTTTTGGTAAAAGGTACATCTTATTATTGTGAGTACCGTTTATATAGTTTTGTTACACAGTTTTCTTTTACGTCAAATTATAATGCATACTTTTAACCAATGAAAGCAGTTTTAATTTTAATTAAATATTATTGAAAAAGTATTGAATATTTATTATATTGTATTATGACTGTACCATTTTTTATATTAATTTGTTTTTGGATTTTAATGATACTCACCTTTAATTTAATGATTATCATTATGGGGTAATGTATCCTGACTTTCAACAATACATTACGAAATAGTGAGTGTATACTAATGAGGTAAGTTGAGGTGTATGCGAATCATTATACGTGGCTGTTCACCGCACGACGTCATTTCCACGTCGCGGTTTCCACGCATCTAAAATTCCTGGAAATTCACGTGATTTTCTTCGTATTAACCCGGCTTAATGCTATGAAAGTCCCTGATATGTTTTTTATAAAACTAAATCATTAATCAACTAAGTATTGCTCATTCCGTTAAGTTTTATTATTGGTCTATTAATTTTTCATAAATTTATCATCCCATTTGTCCCTCCTTTCAGAGCCTTTTGGCTAAACCTCATCGGTATCCATATTGAGCATTCTGATAAACGAGCTAGGTCTGGATATCCATAGTTGCTCCTTCGTGTATGTTATTTTTGCTATAAGTGCTCACATCAAAAGTTTTATTTTATTTTTCTTGCACCAATGTAATGCAATGTAAATCTAACAACAACATATTTGTAACATTATTGTTAACATATCTCGCGCGGACTAAGACTTCTGTTAAGCACTCCAAAGGTCGAGTTAAAAGTGTATTTAATTGTCTATTGTATACGTTAGAGAAGTATTGCTTAAATGTGTACCAGTACCGTAGTACATAAAGTATAGCGAATACTTCATTACTAATTACAACATTTCCTTGTTAAAACATAAAGTCAACCTTAAGTCGTAGCATATCTCATTTCTCTTAATTATAAACCTTAGTTCGTCACACAGATACCGAAAGCTTTAAAATTGGTAAAAGAATATAAAAATCGTATTTATTTGCATTAGCCAAATAATAAATGTATGATATTTACAGACAAGATCATATCTAGTTATGATACATCAGGCCCAGGTTGATGACCTATAAAAAGGGTTCGTGTATGCGAAGTAGTTGTGATACGGGGTGGATGCTGGAGTGTGTCGTTAGTCAATGCCGAGTAACAGGATACATACTGAATTTGTTATTCATGAGCGATCTTTCTTTTTCCAACACGTGTTTTATTAATTAATATGCTATTGTTCTGCTGTATTGTTTGTTGATATAAAAGTGCTACAACTATATACTAGACAAGTTTACTAGACAAAATTGTTGTAATAAAATTACTCGCATTTTGAAGACATTCGTTTTTATAATAGAACAATAAAATATGTATTTTTGAGAGTATTAATTCGGATATGCACAAATAATAGTGTTGGTTAGTAACTATTTATTATAACTTTTTGTCGTTTGTTTGTCTCTATATTGACTCTTAATGGAATAACGTAGAGTGATACAAATTGTATTGTTTATGTACAACAGGTGAATAAAAAACATATTGCTAAAGGCACTGACATACTATAGTTCTGACTCGTGTATTAAATCAATCAAAAATATCTGATAAACATTCGTTTAAAGTAAGCCCAACAAAGTTTATATCAAAACAAAATAAAACCAAATTTCTGGTTGCGAAAATCTCTTTCACTTGACAACTGAAATAACAAAGTCAAGTTCAATTTTCATATTTTCTTGCAATATATATTTTGTTGCTTCATTCGTCTTAAATTAAATTTGGTAACATTTTTAGCCGTTGTAAAGCTAATCTTGGGACATACATAGAGGTATAACCTATTCCTGGCAATTCAAACGAAATGGTAAAATACTTAGATACCTATAGATATTGAGAGAGATACTCTATATACTTTAATGTGTAGTATAAAAAATAAAGTCGGCAAACGCTTAATCTTATAACAAAAATTTGGATCTTTTTCCTATATTAAAATGTTATATATTTCTAGAACGGTCGCAACATAAAAATAATATTTCAATTCAAACCTATTGTTCCTGGAATTAGAGCGTTTAACCAAACAATATTATTGTATAGAGTCCGTCCTGAGTCTGTTCTCGGTGAAATATCGATGAACAATTATTCGTTTAAAATATCTTCATATATGAATGCTTTTACACTACACGTCAAATTGTAAACAGGTTTTTAAAGTTCTCTTTTGAAGTACCTTGGGGATTTTTTAAGTTATGTAATTGATTAAAAGAAACAAGGAATTATGGGGTTTTCAAACAATGCTTAATACCTTTAGCTGACTATAAATATCATTTAGTGTTCACACACGAGTTCAAATTTGAGACACACATTTTAAAACATTTAATTGGAATGTTTGACGTCGTTATTGCGAGACCAAATATAATCTGTATAAATATATTAATTTAATTAAATAAACAGATAATTTTTTCAAAGTAGCGTGAGACATCACGGAAAACGCATTATAAAACATGAATGCAAGAACTAATAATGCAGTGGGTATAATAGAAAAGTTGACATGTGATTCTCAAAGCTGAATTGCGGAGGTGTTGAAATCAAAGTACACTAGAATTTTATTAAAGCCTTTGAAACGCTGTGAACTGCAGATTGTGAGTATTTTCATGAAAACTATGTAATACTACCTCACAGTAATAAAAGTAGAGTCTAATATTATTAGGTTCAGACACATTTAAAAATTATACAACATATAAAAATATGTAACTTAAATATGTTTACAGTAATTTTTAATATCATCTTAAAGAAGTATTATGTTTTCTCTAATAGAAATTTTAATTTTAATTTTTTTTATTATGGCTCGGGCACAGTTTGTGCATTAGCCAGCGTCAAGAATAAGATTTTTATAAGTCGTGCTTTTTGCCTTAGAAATTCGACCACGTCCTCCATGTACGGTTTAGGCACTCGCCCGGTACCGCACAACCCTCCCAAAGGCCGAGAACAAATTAAAATTAAATTAAAACTTGTCCTCGAACCGGGAATCGAACCCGGTACCCCTCACCTAGCTGCCTCTTAATAAGACCTCTAGGCTATGTAGAGGCCCCTCTAATAGAACTTATAAGCACCAAAACAATTTTTCAAAGTGGCCTCCACTCTACTAACATAGAGAACACATTAAAGTAGAGGCTCATATTTTTTTTTCAACTCAAACCATAAATATTTAAGTCATACGTGACGTTAAACCCGGCTCCATTTAATATTATAGATAACTTTCGTGGTTGATGTTCCAACCCAGGTGAAGTTTAATAGACTATCGAAAGAAAAACAAATGCATTCCCATCAATCACTGTTAGAGGAAAGTCAATTTCAAGTAACAAGGGGCTGTAAATACGGATGGTTGACTCCCCTCGCGTAAAGGAAAATCACATTTAATAATATTCTAACAATATTTTTGCGAAATACGAATACATTAAGTTCAATTTGTATTTATTCAAATTCAGCTTTACTGCTTTTTATTCCTATCAAATATAGTTATTTCAAATGTAGTAATGAATAATTTTAAAAAGGAAAATAAGTTCATTATGTACAAAGACACGATTATTAGTCAAATAGTTTGGTACCGCGTATATAAGTATGTCAATAAATGAAAACACTAAGTGACATATAATTACACTTTATCGCATTTATTTAACACTAAATATGTAAGTTGTTCTCGCCTTGTCGTAAGCTCCAAGTTTTTCTTTGCAAGTTTGTCGAGTTTATTAACTTTAAAAAGCTAATGTCAACCTGTCAGAGCACTTAAAATAAACACAAGTTGCTAAGGAGAATCTGCATACAGAAAACATAGTTGTGAAGTTTGCAAGGACATAACTAAAACATTATTATTCATAATAGCATCTTCGTAATGATACGCAAGACAAATTATTAAAATTTATATGACCTTGAAGCAGCTTTTTTAATAAGAAATTGTAACTATATCACCTTTGTCAGTAGGTTCATGGAAACTAGGGTATTAAACGTAGGTGTATTGTGTGGCCAATGGTGTCTATAGACAATAGGTGTCACCCAATTTAAATCGTCATTTCGTTGGGTACCGAAATTAGGCTCGGTGCTATTACGCCATGAGTTCTTACTACGAAGGCGCACAAACTAATAAAAATACGATTAAGTCTATAATTTTAATATTATAAAACCTTTAATTTATATTATAAACTGTATATGCCTGTATAAACCTTCAGAATCATATTATACCTGAAATAAACAAATCTATATATTTTTGGCAGTACATAGATTTGAGTACAACGGTTTATGTTCATACAGATTACATACAAAACCGACATAATGTCTCATTGTTATACTGAATACACACGTGAAGCCTAGAAAATGCTATGGCATTTCCCAAATATCGCAGGTAGGAGAGGAAAAATTAGGCAGTCCTAGAAGCGCTTCATCGCGTTATTAAAACCGCACCTGCATACAAAAGAGTTTGCTTTATTGAATACTTGACATATCAATCAAACATTTTTTATACAGCTTCTTTCTATTCGATATATTATTATAACTAGGTCTAAGCTTAAGCTTGGTTCTAAAATTGCATTCTCAATCTTCAAAGAAAGGCATTTTCAGTCTCTCAAATATTTCAACTGAATACCGGATGAAAGACGCGATGTTCAAGTTATTTCAACGTTTATTTAAGGAACTATCGCTATTAGAAAACAATGAATTCTGCAGGCGCTGGGTCTCCGAAGCCGCGAAGGCGACGATCGTAGACTCGCTCACTTCGCGTGATATTGAGACGCCTAGAAATTCCCGCTGCATCACAGACACGCTGAAAACTCAATGAAACTCAATCCCGGCTTTATCCGCACTTTAACGGCATCTTCCCGGCATAAAACTGAAGAATTTCAAAGATTGGAAAGCGATGCATAATCTTGAATTTATTATAAGTTGTAAACTTCATAACCTTTCCATAAACGTTTTAGTTATGAAAACATTTTTAACATTTGCAATTTTATCTTTACTAATTAACTAAATACCTCTGCCGATGCTGTATGCATAAACAAAAGAAAAGCAAAAATTGCTGTCGGAAAATGCTCGAACTTTGCTCGAACGAGCTTTGTGAGCTTTTAATGCATCTCTGGGAAATTAGTCCAGAAACAGTTTACGTTTACTGACGCTAAGTGCTTGTTTACAAATATCGGAGGACAGGGCAAGCCTGGCGGGAAATGTCGAGAGTAAATTGTCCAACTGGATGACTTAACACTTCATCATCCTCACGACCTTATGTAAATTTGTTCTATTCTATTGCAAATCAAATTGATATTCTACATAATTTTAAACTTTTAATATTAACCTAACCATACAGGTTAGTATAAAATTGACTTTTTATATTTTTTTTATTAAATAGCCTACAGTGTTATTCTATTCTAGTAAAACAATAACTACTCGTTATATTTTAATTATTATTAATTTTAAAGACTTTATTTTTACACTATTTATTTTATTCAAGATTTTCCCAAAAAGTTACTTTCACAGGATTAGTATTATAAAATTCGAAAATATTTTAACAAAAATAACAATTTATTCTGCCCATAAATCAGGAAATCGCAAACTAAAGTACAGCTCTGTGAACACTTTATGTAACATTCTCAACAGCCTGTGTTCGGACATTCGTTAAGCTTTGATTGACAATTTTATTGGACGCATCTAAACCGCTCTACGTTAAAACCTTAAACGTACACCGTTAAAAGTTTCGGAACATGTACTATTTTAAACGACACCCTTGTATTTCTAAGTATGCGTATTTAATATACATTTCAAGCTTCCATTGCTGGGTAAGAAATCAAATAAATAATCATATTATGCAGTCTTTGTTTTGTCAAAATCGTGCGCTTCTCTTTGTTATTCCTTATAAATTTCAAACGTAATTTGTTTTCGTTTTTGTAACTATTTTAGAAAATTTGCCCTTGCTGTGAACAAGATGGCTATTAATATATTTCTAAGATTAGGATTTGCCTATTACTTTCACAGGCCTCGTATGGGTAATTTTGAGTACTAAAAATTATTTCAATTATTGTATTTAGGCATATATAGTTTTACGTATATAAAAAAACATTTATACAAATATCCACTTTACTTAAGATGTCTATCAAAGATAAACCTTAGTCATGATTTTAAAATAAAATATATATAATAATAAAAAATACGTTTAGAAAACCGGAGTTATTTTCCCGTGTCACAACCCGTTATACTTCAATTTCTCAAATGTATTACATTCTCAGACCTATATCTGTATTAAAAGCCGTATTCTCTTAAAAGGAAGAGCGAAGCAATCCATTACAGAATTTTGCGAAGCAATTGAGAACTTTTTATAGATGTAACATTAATGGAAAATACAGGTGATCTCATTTCGTATGAATTCGATCGAATATTTACGATGAGGCTAATTTTGCTCCTTGAAACATAAAATATCCTTAGATATATTTCAACTTATTAAATCGACTCGGAGACTGATGTAACCTTTGAAATAGAAGAGTTTCGTTCAAAAGCACAGTACAATAGGTAATTCGTATGTTACTATACACTGGTGTGTAATTTCCACCATCCTATTTCACATGTTTAAAGGAAGTAAATGTCTAGCGGGTGAGAATGTGGCCCTCAACTTAATTAACCGTACTTTTGACCACCGTGTCAGAAAAGCAACAGTATATCGCCTTGATTGAAACGTATAAGGGTCACCTGCCTAGCTGCTAAGATACCACCTACTTGCCTATAAAACTCCGTCCAGAAATCCGTGTCTTATAAAGAGTTGTATTCTTGATATTTATTTTATTTATGCTCGCACATGACAGATGTTAAAACGCGGACAAACAAACAAATATAAAATATATAAAAAATATATACATGTGTGAAAATGACATGAGAACTTACGCATCAGGCGCAGCGCAAACCATGCATTATTTAACGTTTGCATTTGTAAACGTCATTTGGAGAATAATTATGCCAATGATTAATAACAATGACGATTTATGTGTGATATAAATAAGTTTAACCTGCAACTGATAGTGAACGCGGTAGTGACTTACATCTTGGCCGCAGTCCCAGACAGCAACGACGGACTATTGTGATATTTATTAATCTACCTAGCATGTAACGTATAATTTTGCTTGATTTTCAGTAAGGAAATACTATAGTTATTAATAAATTTTATTAACAGCGTATTTAACTTTATAGATAGCTTTGGTTGTGTATGGTAGGAAAGTGATAAGTAATGATAACAAGATGTTATAATTATTTGTTTCCTTACTAATATAATCTAGAATATGTTGTAGAGCAGTGTTGGCCTAGTGGCTTCAGCGTGCGACTCTCATCCCTGACATCGTAGGTTCGATCCCCGGCTGTGCACCAATGGACTTTCTAACATTCGCTCGAACGGTGAAGGACAACATCGTGAGGAAACCAGCTTGCCTTAGACCTAAAAAGTCGAGGGCGTGTGTCAGGCACAGAAGGCTGATCACCAACTTGCCTATTAGATTAACAAATGATCATGAAGCAGATACAGAAATCTGAGGCCCAGACCTAAAAAGGATGTAGCCCCATTGATGTATTTTATTTATGTTGTACGCACTGTCAGTTACTAAGGCGATATACTTTAGAAATAAAAATATATTTAAACCTCCTCTTATTATTATTAAAGCATTAGTTGTCTAAGCGTTAGAATATGTCATTATTTTAAGTACATACTATCAATCCCAATCATTATTTATATTAAAACAAAATATAAGGTCACTCCTACCTGAAATATATTTTTAGTTATAATGCAAAACTTGATAAAAATAGGAAACAATGACACACATTTCTGAAGTTATGAAAATTGTATTATTATCGTTTCCATCTTTAGGGAGCAGATTTGATCCCGCGACGGCAGTGAACCGCGAATGGAACCTGAAAGAGGCCAGTCACGCGTGCTCAATTGACAACTGACGAAAATATCCGGCCTTTTGACGAAAAACTAGCAAAAATCGCTATTGGCTAATAGACCTGGGAACTCATAAATACATATGTTTATCACATGCTTTGTCAATACAATTGATAATGTAAACTTTCTCTATTTTTTGTTTTTATTTGTTTACGAAAGTCAAAATCTTTTAAAGTATTTTTACACTCTTAGTTTTTTATGATGCCCTACGGCCAGGTTTCGTCAGCCTGAAGGTATAAAAGTTTAATTCACATACGCAGTATTTGTATAGTAGTTACCAAAAAGTTTTTTAGTACTATAATTAAATTATAAACGGTTATTTTAATATGTTTTATGTACATTGCGCGCTATGTCGGTACAAAATTACCTTTCAATTATGACACACTTCAATCAAACACGATTTATGAAAAAGTGATGTCTATTTCGCTAGATCTAGAATTATTGCTAAGTGACCCAAATATCCCCAATAATCAGTCTAGCAGCAAACAGTGAAAATACCTCAAATCAATACACTACGTTCGCCCGAAGCCTGCTAAGTTATTTAGCATGCAGTCGACACATCAACCGAGTGAAAATGCAATATTCGCCTTGTCCATGCGGAAACACGGTTATTTTCAATCCCCTTTTTTATCCGAAATATGTTTCATACATCCTTTATTGGCGTTCGAAATTCTAAATCTATTTATTGTTAAAAAATATAATTTTATGGAAACAATAGATAGGCGTCAAATGTAGCATAGCATAGGTATAGTGTTATAGTTTATTTAGAATTATTATGTGAAACCATAGACAAATATACAGATAACTATTCTTCTGTCAATCTCAAGAACAGGGTTTTAGTATATTAATGTCTTTTGTTTATGTGAGTACGTGAAGTAGTTAGATTCCTCGAAGTTTCAAGTGCTTGTTATAAATCGTGATCAGCGAATTAGCTTATTTCCAATGAACCACTAAAAACCATACTAAAGATATAAAAACTAGATTCAAACAATTTGTTTTCTGTTATAAAGATATAACTATTATACCACTATGGGTAAAGTCAGAAGGAAACTATTAAAAAAACAGTTTCTCAGCCTTACTGTGCAACTTTGTTGCCTAGTGTTTAGATGTGTGTTCTGTTAATCGAATCTATTAGCAGTTAGCACGAATGTACCGCAAGCTTGGATGTGTCTGAGAACCTGTCCAAACCTAGCCTTCACAGGTTGTTGACACTGTCATACTAGGCTCTCGATAACCCGCCCTTACCGTTACGTTTCCTAGTACACTTTTTATCTGATAATTCCTATTAAACCTTCAAGAATCTAAAGTAAAAAGCTTAGACGACAAATCGAACTATGAAAGCTATAGAGAGGGAATTGATGATAAATATCTTATTATTTGTCTGTCAAAAGGTTCAGACGCAAAAGCGAAAACGAATCTTGCTATTTTTTATAACAAATTAACGGATAAAAATCATCTTGAAGCAAAAAAAAGTACCTACTATATTGGGCGATTTATGAAAGTCTAAAAATCTTCAAAATATAAGAAAGAACCTTTTCCCCGTTACATACAACCTTACAGCCTCAATTGCGATCGAGAGTATTATTTAATTAATTATATTCGACATACATATATCCCTAATCCCCGTTTCTACCCAAAGCCAGAGATCAAACAGAAAGTGCGGGGTTGGTAAAATCCATATAATAATTATGAGGTTCTTCAAAAATTTCTTCCTTGACCCAATACAGAGCACTCGACCCTCGCTCTTTCTTGAGAATCTAAAGCGACCAACTGATCAATATAAAATTCATCGCATTTGAAACTTTATGATGTGAAAGCAGTAAAATTGCTTTTACAACTCACTTCGAACTTGGATGTGATGAAAACTCAGGAAAAGTATTTCGAAAGCAGGTTGGCCTAATTAAGTAGTCATTATCTTGGAAGTATGACCATTTTATAGACTTGGTCTGAGCATCTTGATTTAAGTGATGAGAGTCCATAATCTTAAGTAATTTATCTGTCTTATTGTGCATGTGATTTCCACCTCTGTAAATTAATTGAAAACGCATAGTCCGGAGATTAAGACTTAAGTTCCCGGCGATACAATATTGTTGACTTAAGGCACATATATGAAGACAGTTAGATGTAATATACAAAGTTTTATACAATAGTTACATCTGACACTAACTTGAACTGAAACATACAGAAAGCCTCCCATTGGGAGGTTACTTTACACAGGTATGCAATGTTGGGTTGCCTCTCTTATTAGATTGAAAGATGGAAGGAAATCTTAATAATTTAATGGTAACTACTATAACTATAAACAACATATGGTTACCAAGATAACTATTTCACAAGTTTACTTTTCAGGTTTAGCAACTATACTTAAATTTTAATAAATAAATAAAATTGTAACTTTCTGCTTGCTATAAAAACTGGAAAACAATCAATGTTTTTGTTCATTATAGAAAAGTGGCTTTCAATTCCAAGCAGTTTTCTCTGAACATGATATACCAGTTTAACAGCAAATACGCTTCCCAACATATCAACGCATTACTAAGTTTGTCGTTACTAAGTCTCAAATCGGTTAAAAAATAATTATATAACTTATCGTTGTGCGATGCGAAATTCAAAGAAATGTTAAACCTCAAATATGTATAATAATCTAAAAATAATTAACAGAATTTGGTAACATAAGTTCTGCAGCTGTCATACGAAATTATATTTTAGTTATGAAGTGTAACTTGATGAATCTATCAAAAGATCTATAAACCTTACCAAAGGGAGTTTAAAGATCACAGGATGTCAAAAGTAGGTACTTGAATTATAACTTTCAGGTAGTTGTTTGATATTTGTTGCCTTTAACGTTTACCCATTGTTGCAAAACTGTAAATAGTCAGAGCGAAAATTTTAGCAGAAATAAAGATTGTATAAAATGAACACACGCGAATTTGTTTCATAATGTTTAAAATAAGAATTAGTTGGTAAGTATTTCAGTAGCATTGCATTATATTTATCACATCCCTGCACACAATAACATGTCAATAAGATTTCTCGTCATAAAGCAGAGTACATATCAACCGATATTCAATAAAATATCACAATGAGAGAATATTTTCAGCATCTAGGTCGACAATAACTCTCAGTCCCTATAGAAGAATACGTCTCAATTTTTGCGACCCCAGGCCCCGGGCGTATATAATTTAACTCGTGGCCCTAAAGGACAAAGTTTAGACGCGTTTGTTCTGTTTTCAGAAGTTGATAACTCTGATGTGTGAGCGTTAGGTGGGCAGTTATTTGCGTGCTCTCTGAATTTATTATGTCCCCTTTAAGGTAAAGTTGTGAAATATGACACCTCAGGTTATTAAATAAAAAGCTGGACCGTGGATTAAATTTAATGTTAATGCGTAGGTACAAATAAAGGTATAAAAGTTGCATAATATGTTGAAGATAAGTCGTAATTTTGTTGTTATTAACTACTAGTTAGTTCATGGTAATTATCTTATATTATGATCTATTTAAAATCCGCGGACTGAGGCACATCCTTGCGATTCTGTAACTCACTTTTCGAACTCCCACAGTGGTTTGTAGTTTATTGTTTATCAGAATACCTAATCGTAAAATGACTGTTTCACGACTGATTTGAGCGCGACCGCCACTGCGAAAACCGCTGTGCGAGTTCGAAAAGTGAGTTACAGAATCGCAAGGCTGAACAGAGGTTTTTACACGTCTGTTATATTTATACCTTAAGTATACGATCAACTTTCCGGACACACCGAGTCCATGACTTACAGGTGATACGTTTTGTGCGTTAACTACTGAAGCATGAAACCGGTATTTTAACCGTAATTGTAGTTAAATATACCTTAAGACAGTGTTTTGCACAGGGGAGCAATTCTTTTGTTAAGGGGGGGTATTCATATATTTATTAAAATTATTTTGAATTTGAATTTCGCTTTTTTATTATGTTTTGAAAAATGTAATTACTGTTTTTCGTTAACAATTTACTAGTAATTTCTTACTAAACCCTATAATTTAAGTTTCTTATGTGAACAATTCAATTATTTATTTAAAAATTATGGGGGGTCATAAAAATTTAGAAAGGCTAAGGGGGGCATGGTAAAAGCTTGGAAATCACTGCCTTAAGGGAACCTTCCTTACTTTGTGCTCGATTATAATCGATTATTGAGTACAAAAGCAAATACCACAATGTAGCGACATTAAATAGAATCTCAAATATAAACATTTTCTTTTGAGAAAATTCAATTAATTTTAACAATGCAAAAAAGAAAATACATTGTAAACTTTGATATTAACAATTAGGAAATTGCTTTTCAATAAGCGGTTTTCCAATTCGAAAACCTTAGAGAACAAAATTACTTCATTTAAAATTTGTAATGGACAAAGTTCAATTTTCGGAAAATTTATTATGAGATGTATTCAACTGAGGGAAATTAGGTTTGTTGGAAACATTGCTAAGGATAGAATATGCATATAGTTAAAAGTATTAAATATTAAGTTCAATACGATATTTTTAAAAAGTTAAGCAAAAATATAACGAATTTTATCCTAACAACTCGTAAAACTTTAATGTTATGAACAAATTTTATCATTGAGCTGCTGGCTGAGGCCAATCCGTTTTAAAAAGAAAAAAAATATTGACAATTTTCTGATGAGATTTCTGTACTTTATACGAATTTGCGTTTAACGTATTTCAGTTTACTTACAATGTTTGTGAGGTATTTTGTGAATGTGTGTGATGGGTGATTATTTCAAATTTAGTCAAACAACTACCTACTCTGAACCTAAATACTTTTACTTGATATTTTTTGTAGTAGTGGTTTTGTAATAATTCTTATTCATAAAACGTTACTTAATCTAATTATTAGATGCGTGACAAAATTATTCTGTGTAATATTTAAGATTTACAGGCCTTGTTTAAAACTAGATTGATACATGAGTTACGTTACATATTCAACGAATTTACTCTTTCGGGAATTGGAATTATTCATTTGTTTTTAGACGCCAACCACAAGCATAATTTTTACCTTTTGTACCGGGTATGTTCATAGTGTTACCTAATAAATTAAATAATAAATACTTATTTCATGACAAATAGGTTGTGACAAATTCATATATCGCTAGTCCCCACACTAGGGAAACCCGGTTTTGTGGGTAACTAGATATCAATTAGTCAGTGGTACATGGTACATATTTAAAAAAGTTTTTGAGAAAATGTAGGTTCAGTGTTACAACTAATAAAACACAAGTCTTATAAGACATTAAGTATGTGGGACAGTGTGAGTGTGTGAATGGGTGTGTGTGCGCATCTATTTGAGTGTAAAACCTGTGCAAATATATTATTTTAATATTTGCTTACTTCCTATTAATTAAATTCGGTTACGACGTTCAACAATTGCATACGAAATTAAACAGCGTCATAGACCAACTCATAGATGGGGTGAACTATGTAAAATTTCGTATTTGTACAAGAAGTCCAAATAAATACAATTTTATAGAAGGCTCGAGTCGTACAATCTATTCCGCATTTGTAGCTGTCACGTATAAAAAAAATCACCCACACTTATGGTTCAGACTTCGAGTAGAAAGAATAATCTTTACTAATTTTAGTGTAATAAATTTAATAATGAAAATTATAATTTTAAAAACCAAGAAAAATATTATTAACTATTTATGACAAATACGTTAATCCACGGTTTAATTAAAACATATTTTTAAACCTTGTTGAAAGTTTTTGCACTAGATAAACTTGTTTATTCGTTCCCTCGAGTGTCGGTCGCTAATTAAAATTTCTCATTTCAACAAGCAACACTATGAATTTATTAAAGCGTTGCAAATTACTTAGTAACGTATAATATAAAAACTGAGACGCTCTTAAGTGCTGTAAATATGCAAATAAAACTACGACTTTCTTTGACATAAAATTATAGACATCTAGTAAAAAGAGCTACTTGAAAAGCGGATATTAAAAAGCAGACGGAGCGAATACTCACCTACTTGACAGATGTAAATGAGACCGGTCGGCTTGAGCTGCGACTTCGCGTACTACACTTTCCACGGCTTCAATCCGGAATTAAATACACCCACAATAATCTGTCAGCGTATTCACTAAGTTCTGAATAGTCTCAAACCTACTCTAATACTTTATACACAGAAGAAAACTTTTATTTACAATGCGACGACTACCAAAACAAAAGACGAATTTTTCCAACTATCCAAATTGGTGGTTTTGGGAAAATTCAAAACGATGAAATGGTTGGGTATAAGATAAGGTTCCTGACGCGCTAAGCTTAAGTTAGTACCGGTGAGGCTTGGACACGTCACGGAGAGGAGAGGATCAGACACACGACCGAGGAGACCGAGTCGACGTGAGTGACGCTGAGCCTCCCGCCCGCCTAACGTCGCGCGCTTACGAGCAAAAAGGATGCAGCGAGCGAAAGCCCGGACCAGCGAATATCGTCGCTCGGATGTTCTCGCCAGAGTCTCAAGTGCTCTTCACTGTTGGCACCGCGCGCACGGAGAGGGAGGGCTCTCCACACCCCCGTTCCGGAAAGTCCTATATTCATTAACCATGTACAGTTGAATTTGAAGCTTAAGCGCATGGTAAATAAGCTATATTTTTCAATAAACGATGGGAGATGAACACCTGACGTTCGGCATCATATCGAGGAGCATATGCCCCCGTTGGCTAGGTGTAGCAAATACCATAACGAATACTTTGGCTGAACACGCGCCATATTATGCAACGTTACGATCTTGTATTGTGTACTCGGAAATTTTTCTTCTTTCGAGAGCATGAATGCGGCTGCTTTGTACAGATAAGATATTATTAAAAATGTATTTCATGTTTAGTTTTGAAATTTAACAGTGAAAATAAACTTGAAACAAACTTGCTTAACATTTCACTGACCTTACTAATATCATAGTTTTAATTGTTTGCGGAGCGTATCCGTAAAGAGTATTGGGGTATACTATGCTTATAAAAGTTTTTTGTTTAAATTGTGTAAGTATACATCCTGTTAATAAATGACCCTAAATAGTTATCGTAACTTCCGTACCTGGGTATATTTGAATAATTGATTCGAGTTACGCAAATATTTCATCCAAAGATAAGCTAAGTCATGTTGTCCAAACTATATTTGAGGAGGTGGCCAAACTGAACCCCAACACCCTTTTGGGAATCGCATCTATTTTACTTAATCTCACGAGGGCAATATTTCTTAGTCAGATACAACTAAATGCGAACAAAGCTTTTGCATATATTTTAGGGATTTAGTGCATGACTGCATTTCAGAAGCTTTCATCATTTAAGTATATGGTACTAGACAAGTTCAAACTTCCATTAGTTATTTGTGTATTTTTTTTAAACCAACAACTTTTACATAATATACTCCAATAACGTTGCACATGATTAAAGTCCGTAAAAAAGCTCATCTAAACATGTGTTGACTGTTTATTTTTTTAAGGGCTGTCATACATAACATCCAATTATAATGTCGTCCAAAATCGAATCAATCGACTAAGGAGCAATGGAGGTTTAACTTTACAATTAGTACTTTTAAGGGATTTAAAATAAGCCTATTTAGTCTTCTTAGTATGTTTCATTTGTTTAAATAAACCTACAACTAATCAGTAATTGAATAACAAAAACAGTATTGCACGTTCCACGTCCCACGCAGTTATATATTTAGGTAAAGACTACGTTTCAGTAATAAATATCTAGGAAAAATCTTAAAACCCACGTGAATCTTCAAGTGAAGAAAACAAACTTAATACTTATTTATTCCGTATTTTCTTCATAATAATATGATTAGAATTTCAATAATTAGAATACTAAACATTAATTTTATTGAGTTTATAGCACACATGGCTAATCGCTCATAGAAACTATATAGAATGTTAATGTTAGGGACACGCGTGACTTTGCATGACACTTCGCAATCTGTAGCGATGCAAATCGATCACTAAACCTCAGGCATTCTGACGCATTCAATGATTTCACGATCGTATGATACTCGCATTAACAGAAATTGATATCAGCAACTGACAATACGTTTTAGCTTAGGGCCTCCGTATTCACAAAAAGAAAGCTCATCTAGGTCCGGTACAATTCTCCATTTGTTCCAATATGTTTTTACTGTTTCAAGGTTTATAGCACCGATGTTGAACTCAAGAATTCAATCTGACCTCTAAATAAATATGAATTGAAATCCATACACTGGTTTATAATATAATTGTAAAATAAGTCGGAAAAGATGTCAAAAAGGTTCTAATTTGCGTTTAAAATATTCTATTAACATATCGAAATCTATACAACGAGATATAAAATCTCCTTGAAAAATTTCAGCTAAGGGTTTCTCAATGAGGTTGTACATTACCGAATCTATGAAAGGTATCAGTAAAATAACGATCTTGTTATTATTAAAAAGGTATAATATATAAGTATGTATACGTAAATGTATATGCATGAAATTATGTAATTATATACGAGGAGTTTTCAATAAATAGCGATAATGCGATACATTGTCCCTGGAAAGAAAAAATAAATACTGGTAGGCCTTAGATATAATAAAAAAATGGTGCGTGTACTTATGTACGCGCGTAAGAAGTTATACTTCTTTGGCTTTCTTTATTTTTTTTGAAATATTAAATAACTAATAATAGATATTTAGCGTTAATAATTTAACAATATTTAATATTTAGTAAATTGTTCAATTATTAATTAATATTAATAACAATTATTATTTATTATTTTATTATATTATTAATTTAATATAATAACTAGGTATGTTTCATAACCTTTTAACTAAGCAACAATAGGTCTTTATGAAAAAGCATTGCTAAATTTCTTTGAAAAAATAATTAAAACTGCTTTATTTGTTTAAAAGGTACTACAAATGTCATTATGGTCAAACGTCACGCATATTCTATTTCTTTTTTCGGCACCCATACTGA
This sequence comes from Pieris melete, assembly GCA_963693345.1. Lineage (NCBI taxonomy): Eukaryota > Metazoa > Arthropoda > Insecta > Lepidoptera > Pieridae > Pieris > Pieris melete. The sequence continues at coordinate 2,867,712 of CAVNZK010000006.1, read as the reverse complement.
ATTTTGTGTCACGGTGCGCGCGCATCCTAAAATTTCACTCTCATAAATTTTTCATAACGCGCCTAAAGAAGTATAACTTCAAAAAACGTATCTTTTGTTTTTTTTTAATAGAAGACATTTGTTTGCGTAGTGTCGGAACATGTGTTTAAAAATGGGTTAAATTCAAGTTAGCTCGATAATAATATATCTCTGCTTGAAAAACTTTACTACGGAGCTGGTACATAAAGACTTGAGACTAACATTAGAGGTTCAAGCTCCTCCTTATTATACGGTTGCTCGTTGGTATACTGAATTCAAGCGAGGAAATACTTCCATTAAGGACGATCCCCGCACGGGACTCCCTGCATCAGTAGTGACTGAAAAATTATTTAAAAACTTGAAAACAGTATCTTGGCGGACGGCAGAACAGTGTCGTGTTACTGTTTGTTTTATAGCATTTTTTGAAAAGGAAATTCTAGCTTTAGAGGTCGACATATACAAAGTGTATAAACCTGAGTTGCATTGCACTTTTTACCAGTTTTTCTTAAACACTACATATATTTTTTATGTTACAGGAGGCAGACGGGCAGGAGGCTCATCTGATGTTAAGTGATTTTTTTTTTTTTTTTTTTTTTAATGTAATAGGAGGCAAACGGGCAGGAGGCTCACCTGATGTTAAGTGATACCGCCGCCCATGGACACTAGCACTGCCACAAAGCTTGCAAGCGCGCTGCCGGCGTTTAAAGAATTGGTACGCTCTTTTTTTGAAGGACCCTAAGTCGAATTGGTTCGGAAATACTTCAGTGGGCAGCTGGTTCCACATAGTGGTGGTGCGCGGCAGAAATTGCCTTAAGAATCGCATAGTTGTGGAACGACGGACGTCAAGGTGATACGGATGGTATTTTGTATTCTGCCTTGACGTCCGATGAAACTCAGCTACAGGTATTAATCCGAACAACTCCTCTGAATACTCTCCATGGTAAATGCGGTAGAAGATGCAGATAAACGTGATTTACATGAAATATTGACTTTTAAATTATATTTTACTAAGTAATAATACTAGTAAACAACGTCTTTGACTAGTAGATGCTTAAACTATCAAATTCTTAATATTTGTTAATAAATAAATAACTTTATTGTCTTACAACCGCTGCAAGGATCGATCATTCCTTAACAAGGCACTTCGATTCAATATTCCTTTAGTATCAGGCTTGACTGCATCCTAGCAGTGGAAATTACTTGCTTCACTTAATTCACAACATTGTTTACTCGCATCTCGCTTAGAAACATTATTAATGGTACTATAATTCAAGTTTACAACTTTCGGACTGAATATTGTTCAATGTAAAGCTACAAGTACATTGAACATGTAACAATGATAGGTGATTTCTAACTTTATGGAAAAAATGCCAGCTGTATCTATATTAATAGTTTGGAATAAAACTTTAAAAAAATTAAACAAAGACCTTATTTGATAAAAAAGTTAAGATATTAAGAAAACTTACGTTACTATTTATGTTTTGTTTACTGAAAATATAATTTATGACGATTTAATATTAGCTAAAACTATGGTGTTTTTATACAGACAAAATTTTCAATTAAGAAACAAACATCTTTGTAACAATAAACCTTTGTTATTTATACCTGTTTGATTTTTATATGGAGTAGTTTAGTGTAGTTTTAAGTTTCGTTTTGTATTCTTTTCTATGTTTTTATTATGTTCGGGTTGCCTGGAAGAAACTGATTTTAGCAGTAAGACCGCCTATCTACATCCTTTGACTTCATTAAAAATAAAATATTGCTATGTTATGTTTTATTATTATGATGTAAATAAAGTGATATTATTATTATAATATGGAGAATATTTACGCTAATGAGACAAAGTGAGTTATACAAATTTTACCAGTGGCTCTCATCGACTTTATCTCTCATATATCATAAATAACATAGCATTTTTTTAATTTAACCACCAACTTTTTTACCTTTCACATATTTACAAGTGTAATTCCTTTTCCCTTAAATTTTTGCTTACGTTCTAAATTTAAAACCCATTCAATGCAAGTGTCTGCGAGTACAATATTAAACGGTCTGTGTATTGGGTAGCACGGTCCACGTACCGGATGTTTCGAGCTGAAGTTAAACTAACTTCCGCTTTCCCGGTAATCACATTTCCTTAATGTTTCTGGCCGAACTGAAAATATGCTCCCAACCTCATTGTTTACCTTAACAGACACGATTTAACAAAACCTGTATGCGCGCAACCAACTCAATTAAAACTTTAATGTTTAACACATTTTTGTATCATTTATATTTCATAAATTGTAAAGGCTCGGGATATTTTTAAATGTTTTTAACTCTGTACAAAAAGGGTTCATTATTTTTAACTCTTATTTACAAGTATTTAAAAAACAAAAATTCCATTTAGTTCTAATTATACTTAACATTTATTTTGTATATATATTACTGGTGGAGACATTTCAGTTCATCATTTTCATGCTTACCTACCTATTATACGATTTTATAAAATTTTGAATATCTAAAAAATCACTTTTGTTATGGCGAGTAGTGTTGGTCAGATGGCTTGACCGTGCGACTCTCATCCCTGAGGTCGTACGTTCGAACCCTGGGCTTGGGACGCAAACCAATAGACATTTCTGTATGCGCATTTATGTCTCGCTCGTAAGTTGTTGGAAAAAATCGTGAGGAAATCGGCATTAGACCAAAACAGTTGACGGCATGTGTCAATGACCTTGAAACAAATACAGAAATCTGAGGCCCAGACCGAAAAGTTTGGAACGTCGTTAGCTTTTTTTATCATATAACTTGTGATGGCAGTTGCTTCACCTATTAAATTACGACAGAAATCTCATCTCTTTTTTAAATCTCACCTATCTTTAGATCCAATCGATTAAGGATGTATGTAATCATTATCTCTGTGCCTTCATTAAACACGGGGAGGATCATTATTGCTTCGTTGATTTTAATTAAATGCATAAGTTGTTTAATTCGCCATATTATATCTTGGTATTGAATTATATCAATTTAGTACAAAGCACATACACAATATCGATCTAGCAATGGCTTTACACCCTCATAGTTATGTTCAATCATACGAACTGCCTTTCATGAACAACTAGATAAGACTATTGTCCCGTATTTTATCAAGCGTATTTAGAACATCAAATATTTCAGAAATGTTTAAAAATATATCTGTGAGGGATAACTAACACCGCATGAATTTATAATTTAATTTATACCTCAGTGAACATTTTAATTGGGTTCGGTTTCAATTACAACGTACGTCGTTTAAGTATTTGAGCGTGACGAGTGTCCATCCATCATACACCTTAATTACTTTAGTCTATAATCATTGAAAGAAACTATATCGTTTTACTGTAAGCTTACAGATAAATATAGCAAACTCAGTTGGTCAAGTCCGGCGTGCCGTCCCATGAATTTAGATTGCAGGTTTATATCTGGCTCAAAATTCATCCAATAGCCATAACTACACTCGGCTGTCGAAGGTAATCCTATTTTAATCATATCGACGGATCACTATTTGAAATCAAATTATACAGTATTAAACGCCCAATTATTTCTATCGCTACTGCCATTACTGGAATGAAGAGGAAATTATTAATGTGTAATTAATAATAGTTTTGATCATCTATACGTTATTTTTAAAACTAAAATTTCATTGTAGGTTTTTAGTTAATGGCAAAACTTGAAGCATGACAAGCTTAATAAAATTAACTTTGTTCGGAATTTTTATCTACACTAATATTATAAAGAGGGAAACTTTGTTTGTAACAAACAAATGTTTGTTTGATTGTAATGAATAGGCTCATAAACTACTGGACCGATTTGAAAAATTCTATCACCATTCGAAAGCTACATTATCCACGAGTAATATAAGCTATATTTAATTTTGAACAAAAATAGGGTTCCGTAAGATATTAGGGTTTTTCGGACACAAGGTGTAAAAAATCAACCAAAAAAGTTACTTATTTTGCGTACCCTGCCTAAACTATTGAAGATAGAACCATAAAATGTTCTAAGTAATTGTAGATCTTATAAATATCTACAAAAAAGTCTGCGACACACTATACCTATCTATGTCGAGTGAGGCACAATAACCATAAAAGATATAATGACATGGCAAAACGGCGTTTGCCGGATCAGCTAGTCATTCATAAACTTCTTAGTTAGACCATTATCTCTTAATATTCTATTTTTGTGTAAATTGAGAATAAGTAAATTGTATTTAGTTAGTTTACATGATTCCAAATCATATTATATAATCCATAATTAGTACCAAGTCACTATAATGGTTGCTATATTGTGAACTTCAATGTAATAAGTGAAGAGTGAAACAGAAACCGCCACCAAAATGCTATTATAAAGTTTATAGAAACATGAAACTACATCGCCCGCTGGTAGGAAGTAATAATATCAGGAGTTTCAAAGCGTCTACTTACTCTTTTTAACTTTATCAAAAGTCTGCTACGTGATAGTTGTCATACGTTCCGAATCGGGTACGCATTTTAAAGAAATATTAGCTGACCCGGCAAACGTCGTTTTGCCATGTATATTATTTCTAGGAAACATTTTTTTAGTTCAATAAAAATCCTTAAAAGGTTATTTTAAAACGTGCCAGCTCCTGTGTAAAAAATTAAAAGAAATAAGGCTGCATAACAAAGGAATATAGTTTTGTAAAAATCCAGCGGAATATTGTTTATACCAACATCGTAATCGGTGGTGTTAATATGCCATCATTTAATTTAATATATAAAATTCTTGTGTCACAGTTTTCGTTGCCATACTCCTCCGAAACGGCTTGACCCTATTTTGATGAAATTTTTTGTGCTTATCACCGGATCTATGAGAATCGGCCAACATCTATTTTTCATCCCCCTAAATGTTAGGGGAAGTCCACCCCTAAATTTTTTTTTAAATTTTTATATATATTTTGTGTTTATTTTTTTATGATACAGCATTAAAAAATACATACAACCCCTAATTTTCACCCCTCTACGATCAACCCCTATTTTTTATTATAAATGATATACATGGCAAAACAACGTTTGCTGGGTCAGCTAGTAGACTATATAATAATATCAAATAGTTATCTGTCAATATTTGGCAGTCTTGCACTGATCACATCGAAACATCGAATTATGTTAATAATGTAATAAACTTTGGTGTATTACTTATTATTATTTTATTATATTTATATAGTTAACTATATTTAACTTAAATACTTTCCCTTTTTTATATAAATTAATAAGGAACTATATGTCTATAGACCGGCTTCGGTCATCATTACCGTATTATCGAAATTAATTATTAGCACTGATCTAATTCTCCTGCGTTATTCCAATACAAAGCTTTAGTAAATCTAAATGATAGTTTGAGATTGATGCCCCAATTACTGTTTATTGGCAATCAATTCACCGTTGTCTTGCGGTTTGTCTCTTTGTACCCATTTTGTCCAACTCATCGGTAAAGAGAATTTCAATAAATCGCCTGAACCGATAAGCAATTCAAGCGGAAATATTCCACGTGGCAGCACATCTTTTAAACATGACATTTAAAGGCAATATTGATAATTAAAAAGCAGTACACGACGAATAATTAATTTAATACAACGGCGACAATTTTATTTTACGTTGATCGCTTTAAAATGCCACGGGGTACGTCGTTGCATTATTAATTATTCCAGAGCAATTAATATTATATACATAATTATTATTATAATAATATAAATTATTCCTAGTCAAAATATAAAATATATCTGTATAATTTTTTATATAGCTGGGGGCAAACGGGCCGGACGAAGACGGCTTTTACGAATTAATACACTCTTTTCTTTGACCCTAATATATATTCTATAGTAATGGAAGCTTCATTAATATAACTATTATAATATATTTCTCCTGACCTGGTGATAATTCGTTCTAAAACTTGAATCGGTCGCGGTGTTTAGATTTACCGTATGAAGAAATGCATAACCTAATCCTAATGTACGACCTTTAAAATCAGGATCTTAAACCAATACTTGTTATACATTTAAAATCAACCAACCTTAATATAATTTAGTTCAAATACGTATTTGAGATAACATTAAGTATATTTCAGCATGAGCGGGTTCGAAAAATATCAATTTGTTGGCTAACACCGAGCCGGTAAGATGTACCCGCACGTGAGGCAAATACAAAGAACTAAGTTCAGATTTGCTTCGCTTAAACGTAGCGGGAAATGGAGTTGACGAACGCTTAACATCATTTAAATATCTTATATTTTACTTATAATCTTAATTTATTAAACAAAGTCGAATATTTATTTACTCGAAAATGCCTGGACCGATTTTCATGGTTTTTAATTTGTATCTGTAGCAGAATAACTATTAAAAAGTTGAAAAATTCAGCCAAAATGTAATAAAAAATGTTCATACATAACTGTCAAACATTAAACGTTCATCTCGTCGATAAGGTAAACTCTCACCTAAAATTAAGGAACATGGCTAATTAAAGGTTTTGAATCGACAAGACACAATATTCTGATAGTAGCGTATTTAATATTTTAAAAATGTAGAATAACATCAGTAGTAAAAAGGAATGCCATATATATATTGGTTTTCAAACATGTATGCGTGCGTTCAGAAATATATTTCCTGGAAAATATTTGAAGCTGCTTAAATATACAACAAACTTAGGCACATATAGTAGTGGACTTCATTATTATTACTTTCAAATCATAAATTAAGTTCATCTAGTCCCTAACATGACATTTATTGACTGGTAAGCGGTCGGTCTGACGTTCGCCGAGTCCGCTCGTATAAAAATGAATAAATAAAACACTCTTATGAGATTTAGACGCGTTAATGCAGCTCCAGAATGTTTATACTATTCATATATCATGTCATGCATGCCAAATCAAATCTCCTAGTATACCTACTAGCTACTCAAACTCAAACTCAAACTCAAACTCAAAATATCTTTATTCAAGTGGGTAACCAAGTACACTTTTGAATCGTCAAGTTAAATTAATCGTAAATTTACATTTACTACCAGTTCGCAAGTCAAGGGCGTAGAGCGGGTAAGAAGAACTGGCAAGAAACTTTCCGCCACTCTTTTTAATCGCCAGGTATTGTCATACAAATTCTTTGAACTGGAGCAATTCAATCCCAAGGATTAGGATCATTTAAGTAGTCCTCAAATTTATAAAAAGCTTTGTTGATTAGTTTCCGTTTAACGACAGCTTTGAATTTATTTAGTGATAATACTCTAATTTCGCTTGGGAGTTTGTTGTAAAAACGAATACAATTTCCATATAAGGAGTGGTTTATCTTTTGGAGCCTGGTTGGTCGTACACTCAAATTAGTTCTATTTCGCGTATTATACTGGTGAAAGTCACCATTTGTTTTAAAGTCGTTTATATTTTTTTGGACATACAACAAGGCTTCAAAAATATATTGACCAGATAGTGTCATAATATTTAATTCCTTAAACTTATTCCGTACCGACTCCCTCGGAGAAACACAACAAATACCCCGAACAGCCCGCTTCTGCAGCACAAATATGGATTGAACCTCTGCAGCAGCACCCCACAGTAAAATACCGTACGACATTACGCTGTGAGCTGTGTACTAGGAGCTCAGTCGTTAATTTTTGAAGTTATACTTCTTTAGGCGCGTTATGAAAAATTGATGAGAGTGAAATTTTACGATGCGCGCGCACCGTGACCCAAAATTAACAGAATGAAGTTGCCCACAGAAGATGCTACGGCATTGGACATAATTTAAAAACAACATTCGAATAATAATAGAATTTATGTTACACTTAATGTAAGAGAATAATAATAAATATTTATTTATTTAATTTTTCAAATGTAAACTGAACTTTATTGACTATAATGACTCTTTTCCAGTCTTTCATTATTTAATTGTAATTAATTATTTGCATGCAATCAAAAACTATTCTTAATAATGCCAAAGAAGTGTAACTTCTTACGCGCGTACATAAGTACACGCACCCTTTTTTATTTAATATCTAACGCATAGTTTTGTTTTTGCACTAAAAAGCTATTATGGTAATATATAAAATGGATGGAGTCAAAACAGCCAGGAGCATGTTTCTCTTTAAGAATTTCCACCTGCGTCCTTCTGCTTCACGTTTTGTCTTAAGTGCGGTATAGGTCTTAAATATTTACGGAATTCTTTAGCCTATGAGAATTTGCAGGTAAAATAAAGAAAACTGTGCACGTAAATAAGCTTGAAAATAGGAAATATACAAATGCACTTTTTTAAGTTTGTAGTTAATGCAATTTTAATTTTGGATTGTTTGACGTTGTGAACCATAGTATGCTTTTGGATTTAGAATTTTCTTCAAGAGTTATTTATTTATAAAGCGATTTAGGGCTTAGGGAGGTGTAAACAAGTTTATACCTGTTTAAACCCTTTAGTTAGCCATTTTCTATCGTTTAAAGATTCTGTAGCACCCCTAACTCATCCTTGGTCTCCTTGTTATAAAGTTATATACAATAACCTAGAGCGATACTTCAAGCTTCAAAGTATACGAAGTAACACAAACAGTACTAAGAAATGGAAAAACAACTTTTCCTTGTCTTTAACCGTTATATCTCCTATAGGGAATCCACTTGAGACACGCTCAAAGACATGCCGTTATAACAACTACGAAGTGAAGTAAAGTGGACGATATTTGATTCAGTACGCAATTGGTCCTTGCATCGAAGGAATTCCTAGTTTCTGCTTTTATTAAACAAATTGTATCACAATGTTCTGGTTAGTCGAGTACACTTGGATGAAAAAGTACCTTCTCAAAGGCCAATGCCATAACTTGAGCAGGATCTTCTCGACTGTACGACGGGACATAAATTATTTATACAACAGAAAAATATACAAGAAAACGTAGCTAAATATACGTGTAAGAAAATAAAATAATAAAAATAGGGTTTATTCGAGTACTTGATAATCAGGATTACATAATTTCCATGTCATTATGTTTAATATAAGTACACGACCTCCAAATTCTTCCAGTTCTCTCTCATCCTCGCCACCATTTTCCAATCCTTCCCCGCTATCCCTTTTATTCCCAGGTTTATGTCTCTCTCCTCTTCTTGAAAACTACAAGCTCAATTTTCAAAATATATAAATATACACTAAGTTAATTATGTTATATTTTCCATGTCCATGAATTGTATATTTTTTTAAATATTATATTTTACTCATTACATATTACATAGTGTGTTAATATATTTTTTTCTTTTTGAATTCTGCAAGTCGAAAACATCTTAAACAAATAAATAGCTTAAATGTACTAAACGCGCTTTTCAATAGCTCATTCATTTAAGCTAAGCCACAGATTAAACCAAATTTAAGTATATCTAAAGAGCATTAAAGAGACGCTAAATCGTAAGACTCGCTAAAGACGTTAATTGAGAGTCGTTGCTTTTTTTTCTAGAAAACGATTCCCACGAGACAGCCCGTCGGAGCTTTTACTTAATGCTAAACTATACTTAGTCTTTATCAAATACCAGGTTTTTACTTTTTTATTTTCGTTTATAATTCTCATTAGCTAAATGCTACTGGTTCAAGACGGTTCTTGAGTAAAATTCGTACTAAGGTCTAATACTAACCATTGATGCTTTCTTCACCTTGTAGAGGTTTCTTAATTTTTTTATAGTGAATGTGCAGATGTGTGTGTGTGCGAAACAAAACTATGTATATTAATTAAAATCCTTAAAAAATCCTTCATACAAAAAGATACGCTAATATTTTGTATTATGTAAAAAGATAACCCAAAATTTTCAGTATATGTTACAAGCTAGCTTTTTTCAGGGTTTGGACTGTATACTAACCGACAAATGTTTTACTCTTAAATAGTTTTACGTGAATACACATTTACACACATACTGCCACAAAGCTATGTATTCTAAAATACATGACAATTGCAGTATACATAAAATTTACTAAAAATAAAAATACTCTTCGAATTTGTGTTGGCTTAACAATACGGATTAGGTACCAGATAGACGCTTAACAATGCTTTTTTAGTTTAATTATTAAGTATGAATATGATAATAAACGAATGGTGTCAGCAGGCTAAGTTTGACTGAAAGGGGGCAAGCTGTTGAGTGTGATACCTCTTCAGCCTGCGACTGATAGATAAGTCACGTATTCATTACGCTAACTTTGAACAATTGTGTGCTCCATGCTTTCGCAAACTCGTCTCATGAGCTTATATACGCGAATGCTTTAACTGTTGTACAAGATAAGCTGTGTTATCGGAACTATACATATTTACAGAATTAAAACGGGCTAACTATTTTATATTTTAAAATTGCAATTTATGTACTTTGCTTGTGTGGGTTAGTTGGTTAAATGTTATTAAGTGTTAAATTGTAAGTGCCGCTATATTCATTAATTTACCGACGTAATGAACACGTTGATTACAAATTTAGGAGAACACCGAGTTTTATTTAAATGATCATTTACACTAAAACGTGTATATAATTTACATATGATATTGATGTATGAGCAGTGTTGGCCTAGTAGCTTCAGCGTGCGACTATCATACCTGAGGTCGTAGGTTCGATCCCCTGCGCACCAATGGACTATCTTTCTATGTGCGCATTTAACATTTGCTCGAACGGTAAAGGAAAACATCGTGAGGAAACCGACATGTCTTAGACCCAAAAAGTCGACGGCGTGTGTGCACTGCTGTTGATCACCTACTTGAATATTAGATTTAAAAATGATAATGAAACAGATTCAGAAATCTGAGGGCAAGAACTAAAGAGGTTGTAGCGCCACTGATTTATTTTATTTTATTGTTTATAAATATAATAATCATTTAATAGCCATCAAAATCATAACTAAAATATCTCTTATACGAGCCTAGTTCCGTACAAAATCATAAACCGTAATAATAATTGGGCATGTAATACATGTTATGATATAATTGGCAGTAAAATCCCGGTAGCCGGCAATCGGTCTCTGTTACCAGCCTCTGCGGCATATTATAACCATAGTCTAAGGTATTGAAACAGTGGTATATACAAAATTGTCTATTAAAAATTGTAGCTTCTACATATGGCTAGCCTTGCGATTCTGTAACTCACTTTTCGAACTGTCACTGCGGTTTTTGCAGCGACGGTTGCGCTCAAATCAGTCATAAAGCAGTCATTTTACGATTTGGCATTCTGATAAGGAACGAGCTTGTAGTTTATTATTTATCAGACTGCTATACGACTGATTTGAACGCGACTGCCGCTGTGAAAACCGCAGTGAGACTTCGAAAAGTGAGTTACAGAATCGCAAGGCAGATATCACAAACTGAATTTGTTCGTAATACTCCATTGGGTGTAAATATTATTTATATGTTTAATTCATTCATTTCAAATGCAAACAGATGATCAACCGCCGGCAATAGCATATCGACTTTCGGAATATGTCATAATATGTACCCTCAAAAAAATAGTTTACAACAATTACATTAATTTGTAGTTACACACAGTTCTTATTCCTTATTTTTCGGTTTGAATTGTCTAGATGTTTTCAAGTCTCAATCAACAACTCAAAGCATGTGTTAGTATAGATAGAAAAATAAATGAATGCACGGGAATTTGACCTTAGGGTCAATCGCACCAAGCCAAAACTACGAGTGCCCTTAGGATAAGAATATAAAATTCGTATGACCTCGAATGTTAATTGGCTTACTGCTAATAGTACGAACTGTGAGGACGGAGCACATTAATTTTTCACATCCGGCCCCCAGCATATAATTGAGCTTTCCCACCTTCGCTCCACCACTGAGCCCGTTTTCAACTTAATTTACGTGCCTCTGCTCAGATTTCCTGGACTGTGAATTTTCGAGCCTGCAAGCACGTTTGATACTGGGCTGTAGATTTAACCACTCTTAGAATGAATTTAATTAGTTTTTATTAAATAAAATAAATTTTCTAGTTTTCAATTTGACCGAGTTACTTTTTTCTCAAATTATTTTGAATAATAAAATTGTTTTGAAATATAATATCAATTTTATTAACACAAATTTTCTTTTATAAAAATGATGTTCAAATGATTACAAAACGTTCATGTATCGGCCTGTAACCACAAAGTATAAAACATATGAAACGTCTCAGACAAGTATATAATCTTCAACATATTATATAAATAATTGATAAATTTATACAATTTAACAATTATATATAAATTCACATCATAGTACTCACATCGGTGACGAATCAGAAAATCTAAAATTATCTGTATAATATAATAGAAACAGAAATCGTAAATAATTCTCTATACTCCTTCATAATATATTAGTAAAAACATTAACATCTCCTCGAGTAGCACAACTTGAGAAAGCCCAAGAGGATGAAGAATTAACGAAGCAACTTATTTGGCCAAAAGCGTAAGATCTCAAATTAGCAGCCATTGATGTAGGGGATTACAATCAATCAAGTCTCCCGTTACGGTAATATTATTCTTTCCGGACCCAACTTTCGAGCATCAAGACTAATAAATAAAGCATTAGAGGATTTTTCCTTTTGTTTTGTGTTAATATACCTTCCGACTTCTTTTATGTAGAATTAGGATTACATTCCCACAAATCATTGGTGCTTTAAATAAATATAAAACTTTATGTACAATATGTTAACAAAAAAATTAAAATTAGTTTTTAAAGTATAAAAGTTAAACGAAATCCGAAAGGTTTCGTGTCTGAAAAACAAAAACTGTAAACTTTTTAAAACGAATTAAAATTTAAAGAACATTCAGTTTTTATTACACTATAATCTACTGATTATGATTAAATATTACCCATTTGTTTATACTAAAAGTCATAAAAAATGATTGTTTAAGCGTGAAAGCGTAAAAAAGTACAAACTTACTTTCGCCGTTAATCACCCGTGACCGCGAAAACTCAGCAAATTTTATAGTGGTTTTTAATTCTATTTTAAATCGTATATTATTCCAATAGAGGGTGTTTGCAGTTTATTTAGTACCAATTTCGAGTAAATAAACGTGGCGCAGCATTCGAATTGCCAATATTTCTTACATCCAGCTTACCTGTCGTAACTGTAGCAATTTCAAGAGCACAAATTTGGAGCTAACATAATAATTATGTCTCTAATAGAAATGCTGGTAACATAAAGCCATGGTTTAACGGCGACCAGCTGCGTCTAGCGAGTTGTAAGTGTTCGACTGGAGATTGTGGCAACACTGACAGCGGATGTAGAGGATTAACATATCATGAGAGTAAATATATAATTGATGTTGATTTCAAAGAAATGTTGCCAAAAAATGATTGGTTGTTTAACTATGAATTAATGTACGATGGCAACAGAGTTGTTTAATGTTCACCTCACTTTGGTTTCAATCACATAAAATTCTGAAAATATACGCAAAAGATCGCGACCAACTACGAAATTGCATTTTACAATGTTATGTGCATTCACCTCTACACTTTAATCAAACATTTTTTTTTAAGAATTCAAAATTTATTGTCACGTTTTCTGCCACCGATTTTAATTTTACCCATACCTACTACAAAAACTGTGTGAAAGTACAAAATTACACACAAATATATAGAATAAAAATATTTAAAACCCTATAATAACATTAAAATTACAATTAGTTATTAGGTTATTTGTTCACTTGCATTTGAATTCTTTAAATTTACTAATGTTTCCCAAATCTTACGTCACACATCAAAAAAAGCAACAGACACACTATAACAAGCGTCTTTTCCATTGAATATTTACAAACGTGGAGCAGTGGCTTAAGAGAGAGACTCTTATCCCTATCGTCGTAGGCTGCACCAATAGAATTTCAAAAGAAAACATCGTGAGGAAACTGGCATACCATGAATCCAAAACTTGACGGCGTGTGTCAGGGACAGAAAGCTGACATCCTATTAAATAAAAAGTGTATGAAACAGATAAAGAAATCTGAGACCAAGTGTTGTACTGGTACTTTAGTCACAATCAATTTTACCATTTCATAGTAAATTTTTCATTACTTACACATAGAAACAACACTCGTATGGACTGTGTTAAGAGAAGACAAATCACGATCGTAGCAAATGGCGGTAGTCTTTGCTTTTTTTTGAGAAAAAAAAATACGTTTTTCGCTGCTGTTCCCACTCGTTATTTTGGCCTGTTGGACTAGGAACTCTACCCTTAATTTCCAGTACGACCAGTTCCCTGTGCTTTGCATCCACCGCCTCCCACCCTTACCAAGTCATTTAACCAACTAGCGGAAGGCCGTCCAACGCTTCGCCAACTGGTCCTCGGCGGTCCAGGACTTTTTGCCCCATCCGTTCTTGGGGCATGTACCCCACCCATTGGCATCTAAGTTTATACGCTCTTTTTGCTTTATCAGTGGCCTTAGTTCTTCTATGCATTTCTTTATTTCTAATTCGATCGCGTAGAAAATCATCGAGCATAGCTCTCTCTATAGCTTGTTGTGCGACGCGGAGCTAGTGTACCAGGCTTGAAGTAAGAGACCAAGTCTCAGAGCCATAAGTCTTCACTGGTAGGACGCAATGTACGAAGATTGTTGACTTTTAGTATTGAGAAAGCGAAATCGCTGCGTTTCTGCTCTCGCCCTCACTTTTACCCCACGCGACTATTACAATGCAATTTGTTTCAATGTAATTTAACTGCTCTTTGTATTAAAGTGATGGGTGTTTAGTTGCATTTGCTGTCTATCTGACGAATTTAAGGAAGTTAGGTAGTAAATGGATGTACAATTTGTATCTAAGCTTTGTAAGTTTGTATTAATATTGAGTATAAATAAACTATCTAACTATCTTATTGTTTTAACGAATGATTGTAATGTGATTTTGTTAAATATGTGTTGTCTTTTCTAGCAATAGTAGTCCCTGTACATATGTACCCGGTTCTATCTTATAGGTTCCAATTAGAAAAATCTTTTCAATGCTAACTTGATGTAATTAGAAATAAAAAGTTGGCTCTATACTACATCTATTGTTTTTTTAATAAACTACAACGAATTTGAATTAAGAACGATAGAATGTCGACATAAAAGAAATCAATTAGAAAAAAATAATCCCTGTTGAACATCGTTATGAAAAATCACAAAGAACCGAGTATAAATCTTTCACAAGGTACAACTTTTTATTACAGTGTCTAAAGTTAGGTCGCTATTCATTAATGTTTCATAATTGCAATGAAAGAACATTTTTACAACTACTTTGTACAAGGCTCCGGGCTATGAACAGCTACAATTTGGCTGAGAAATTATTATCCGGAAAATGTGTTCGTAATAAAAGACAAGATATTTGAGCAAATTGTCACAGTCATTAGTAGCCTTTACGTATTGTTCTTGATAAGTTAGAAATTTCGTTCGTGTATTGGTGACTTGGACTTCTAGAATAATCATTTAGCACGATTCTTAAAATTTACTTTCATGCTTATATTTAATTGTAAAATCGTTGTTGTTAGTTTATTTTACCAAACAATATTAAGGTCAAAGTGATTTTTAACACAGTTTTCCCCCTAAATATATATTTTGAGATCCAGATATATACCTGCAAGTACCCCATAAATACATCCAGTGGCGCTGCGACGGTTCTTCAATCGCCTCAGATTTTTGCATCTGTTTTATTGAAATTTTTTTAAGCTTTAAAGGCAAGGCATGGCGTCAGTTTTTAGATTTAATGAGTAACGCGGTACTGTAAGAGAACGAAAATATTTGTGGATAAGGTACATGTGTCCAGCCGGGATTCGAACGCGAACCCTTTTTATAAATTACACGTATATAGAATAACAACATTTAATAAAACACAAGTTTCATTCTATAGTTTCATAGATTTTGTTAAACAAAATATAGTTTTAGATATTCATGTGTTTGACTTGTGTCGCGTTCGTTTTGTTTTATCAATATCAAGAAATTAAATCATGCTTAACGTAAAAAGGTTTTACAACAAGGAAAATTTCGACTTTTCTACCGGTTACGTCGATCCCTTTGAATTTCACAAAACTTGCTTCATGTTTCTTAAAGCTTTTCAAGTTTGGGATGGGGCAATACCTAAATGGACGTAAGGATTTTTTCAAGTTTTATTTAAAGCACTTTAATACTATAAAACTTTGAATATTACAAATTAACTCTGACTTTATCTATATCTAACCTCGGTGTAATAAATATTGCATACGTAATCAAAGTTTAGGGTAGTTTAATAAGTCGCTTACTATGCAGGCATACAATTTCGCAGTTGTTTTTTTTATATTAACTAACCTAATCATTTGAACAACTGCTTTTAGCAGTAAGGTCACCCATTTGCATCCTTTGTCATCTTTCTTTTATTTTCTCCTGCTTTGTTTATATTGTGATGGTAAAAAAGAATTATTATTATTATTATTTCCATTAGAGATTGGGTCTTTGAGTAAGTTAAATGTATAATGTTTTTTTTTCAGTTTTGTTTATTTCGCACATTTTTATATCTTAATCGGTTTGTATAATATTATTAATTGGCGTAACCTGTGCTGTAAATAACAATTTATTTGACTTTTATTTTAACTTAAAGTCAAGCCTTGTGTCAAAGCTTACTCCATATTACAGATATTTGCTGAAAGCGTTAATTCTTTTCTGCGGTCTGAGTGCACTAACCATATTAAATTTGGGTTTTTACCACGGACTTGATACACGCGACCTTCCATATATGACAGAGGCGGGAACTTATGTTCTGATAATGATTTACAAGCTTTTAATTATGTCATGCACTGTATTGAATTTGCCCGACTATCACAATTTATTACGAATTATTAGGGAAGATTTTCAATATGTGTGTGATAAAGGGAAGATATACAGGTACACTTTCAGCTCTTCAATAACAAACTTAACACTTTTAAGGCGTTACAAATAAATAATCCGACTACAAAACAAAATCTCACGGCATTTGCTTTAATCTAATATATAAAATTCTCGTGTCACAGTTTTCGTTGCCATACTCCTCCGAAACGGCTTGACCGATTTTGATGAAATTTTTTGTGCTTATCCGGTATCTATGAGAATTAGCCAACATCTATTTTTCATCCCCCTAAATGTTAGGGGTAGTCCACCCCTAAATTTTTATTTTTATTTTTTAGACAAAATTTCTATTTTTTTATGATACAGCATTAAAAAATACATACAACCCCTAACTTTCATTGCTCTACGATTAACCCCTATTTTTTTATTATAAATGATATACATGGCAAAACGACGTCTGCCCGGTCAGCTAGTTATAATATAAAGCTTGAAGTGTTTGTTCTTTCTTAAGTAAGATCTACTAAATTTTTTAATATATTACATTACAGGGAAAGATTTTTTCAAAACCAACTTCAAATCTGGAAAATCTGTCAAATCAGCATAGTTTTTTTGGTATGCATAGCATTGGGAATGATGATATTTTCCATAGCATCATTGATATGGTATTTAAAAACTCATGGTTCTGAAATTGGCACACGGCCCTTGCCTTTTCCGATCTGGGTCCCTCATGTCGATATCGGGAAGTCACCTCTGTATGAAGTATGTCTTATATATTCAAACATCTGTGTCGTGACATATGCTATAAATTTTATATGTAAGTATTTTAGTATGATATTAAATTGTCTATCGAGAAAATATGTTAATTAATCTCATTGTGGATCCCTTTTTACGAAGGAATAGACTAACAATAGTTTAACAGTTATGATGCAGATCCAAATATTGTGGATAGGCGAAATAGCTACCAAGGCTGACTTAGTTATTTGGAGTATTGAAGATCTTATGAATGGAATTCGCCCGGCTCTCAACAAACAAGAGGAGTTGTATTTTTCTACTTTGCTAAAACAACGTATGCAGGAAATCGTTAAAATTCACAAATCTATGATTGAGTAAGTTAATATTAGGGGTATTCAATAAATTACAGACTTTTGTGTATAGACTTTTGTTTCATTTAAGTTCAATTGTTTCAGTTCAATTTAAGTTCAATTGTTTTAGTTTATTTATTCTCTGTAGTCCATAAGAATACGATTATTATTGGTAGTATTCACAGTCACTTCTCGCCGTTATAAACAAATGATTCAAACTGCCATTGTGTCTGCATAAATTGTTCATAAATAAGCCAACATTATTATCCAGATAAATGTGCAGTTTTACACGAATAACAAACTTTAAATACCCAGTTTCAATATAGTTTTGACACTCTTATATACATATGTCATAGTGAAATCAGTTGCGTTATAACAATTTCTAGGAATGCCTTTTTATAACAGAAGTATAAAAATGAATATAATTTTAGTCAGGAACAAAAACACTTTTAATTACACAATATGTAAATAAAGTCACAACGCAGATGTTTATGGAAATATTATTTTTCAGACTCATGACCAGCTACGCCCGAGTCTATACAAAATTATTAATGTTTGAGCAAAAAGTTTGCGCGCCCGTCGTTTGTTTGAGCGCCTACGGTGCAACCGAGGTCTCACTTTCTATCTGCTTTTTAATTCACTTGCTTGCTTGAGAAAGCTTGAGAGAATTTATGGTATCAATTTCTATTTAATAATAAAATCACTGTTCTCGAGTTAAAAAATTAGAGAAAATATAATTTTGTTTTCTGCGATTTTGAGGTAATCTTTATACTGAATAGTTAGTAGTTGTTTTGTTTTGTAAATCTGTTACGATATTCGACGTTAACTTTTATATGTAGATTAATGTTTGAAATTGCTTTATATTTTACGATCAAGTTTAAACAATGGATCCTTATTGTGTGTGTTCTTTTATTTCTCAGTCTTCAAACACACACAAACAGTCTGATATATTAGCGGCTAACTTTGAGCATCAAATAGAACTTAACATACAAAAAAAACTCTATTTTGCAAGAATTTAAAAAACTTCTGTTACTGCGCTTATAGCTTATACACGCCGCACTACTCTAACAATTACACTTCCAACAGAAAATCAACTTAATAATACCACTCAAAAATATATTATTTCAGATTCTGGAAAAAACTGGAGAAATTAATGGTATATTAGTAATATTATGTATTGCAACTATAATATCAGTATTCATACCAAGTTGTTTGTGCAATTTCCTATCTATTAAGGTAAGCAAAGTTTAGCACTACACTATGTACCTACATTAAAGGAAAACATCGTAAGGAATGCGGCATGCCTTACACCCAAAAAGTCGACGGTGTGTGTCCGGCACTGCTGTCTGATCACCTACAGATAAAGAAATCTGGAGCCCAGACCTAAAAGGTTGTAGCACCACTGTTTTTTATTTACACAAGTAGGAGGGTTTTTGTTAAACGTACTTGTGACAATCAAAATAAAACTCTTCACATGTAAGTCCACATCATTTTTCTGAATACTTTTGTTTCAGGTTAGTTCTATTTGCTACGCGTGCTGGAATATTCCATTTTGGAACGCGACTCCGGTCATTCGTCCATACATAGTGCTTATTATGCAAAGATCGTTGAGACCATTGCCTATAAAAGCTTCAGGATTTGAAGAGGTTTCAATCGAAACATTTTCAAATGTAAGCAAAATTTATTAATATATGAATTTGTTAACCCAGATTCCATCCATTCCAGAATTCAACAATTCCAGAAATCTTTGATTGGACTAATAAAAATTAACAGCAATAATATTTAAGTATTTTGAAGTTGGTAAGTTGGTAAGGTTTTAGTATTACTTTTTAGATACTTTTAATAATTTTTGTTTGCAGAAAATGGCGTCCGCCTATTCATTCTACAATATGTTAAGGCATATAAAAATTTAAAAGCACAAAACATTTATATCGTATTTCTTATTATGTATAACATTAATTAGAAGATAAACTATTAAACTGCACTTGTATAGAAATAAAGTCTGAATTATTTATTTAACAACGGCATCGTCAGAGACATTATTTTCCTTGTACATATTATATTTGTAAGAAAATATTAAAATGGACAATATTGTAAATATGCGCACATACCAAAGAGCGGCACTTAAAAGGCCGGCAACGCACCCGCGAGATCTCTGGCATAAAGTGTCCATGAGTGGTATCTTAAATCATGTGAGCCACCTGCCCGTTTGCCCCCTTTCTATAAAAAATAACATTTTAATTTTCACTTTCTTTAATAATTAGGTTAAATTCAGGTTGATCATCGTGACACAAGATAACAAGAGCCACTCAGGTCATAAATGCGAACAATAGAGAACTCAATGCTGTATTCAATTGTTTGCATAACAAAACAACTAAAATATGCGTCCATATGCAGTCGTATTACCATAAGATATTGAGAAATACTGAAACAAATCATGTATTAGGGTCATTCCTCCGTTTGTTTCATTGAAAACCTTTCTGATCGAATTATTCATCCAATGCATGGCAATTAAAAATAATGATTTGACCGGGGTTCGAACCCAGCTCCCAGACCTCCGAGTCTTACGTCATTAGCATTACGTCTCATATAATCCGTAGAATCTGTGTTTGAGTTTTGCATGCGACGACCTTATTTAATTCAAACTCGTCTACGAGCTCATTGATACAGAAAAATCTAATAAACATCAATACGGCTTAATAAACTAACAAGCTGACATTCAGAAAGGGAAAAACGTGAATATTTATTTTTATGTTCGCACTTCCGATAAGTCAGCCTGAAGAGCCAATAAAGACATAATAAACAACACATTTCCAGCGCAATATCGAATATAACACGTAAATTATCACACTCGAGCGAACATTGAAAATAGACAAGAAGAAAAGAGGCGGGCTTTATCCAATAACAATTCTCACTTGGATCGCTCTATTTGCTCGCCGTCGCACGATCTGATATTGAATATGGATAAAGTGAATTATATTCCGAGTGGCGGGTAGCGCCGACTCGCAGAGTTTCTGATAAGAGGATTACTTACAACTTATAATTGGTTCTCCCTATTCAAGTGAATAAGAGAAAAACTCAAGCACCTCTTCAGCTCTAAGATAAAGATCGCAATTTTTCTTTAACTCTAGTTTATGATCTGTAGTACTTCTTAATTGCCCTGACCACTTACAATTTATTTTCTAATGTAAATCGAGGTAAGCGAAGTTTAAGACCGACAAAACTTTGAGGTTAAAGGTCGTAGATTCTTTCAAACTTATCAACATTTTATAACAAATATATTTACTTAGCAGACTTTTAATTATTCATATAACAGATTCTCGTGATATTAAGTAGATACATCAAGTTCTGTTGATAAATGCACAGATATCTCCACACAAGGGTCATAAATAAACCTATGGAAATCTAACTGGGTTAAATTACTACCTGACATGAGCTGAAACTGGAGCTAGCTACTTTCATAAAAGTCATCAAATAAACCATAAAATATTACGAAAACAGCAAAAATTTTACGTTCATAATCCCTTAGTATTATGTAAAAATGGTATATAATGCATGTTCATTTTATTATCCATTTACGATGCACGTTGTCGGATGCAAACATGAAACAAGATTAGCTTCATTCGCAGTTTTATTCCATTACGTTCATACATTTAGCTACACATGATTTTATTTATCACTTCAATGTAAGTTAATCAATTTAAAGGAAAGTAAAATAAAGGGATATTCTAGATTAAATAAGCTTTGACTTTAGAAGCAACACTTCGTATCGTAAGGGCTATGATGATGTTCAAGATAGGTCCCTCCTGCCTCATTCCAAAATGTAGGAGCCATATTAACTCAAAATTTCATCTGCAAATGAAAATATTATTAATATATATAGTGTACTAAATGAACAGTAATGTTATAATAAAAATTTAAAAAAATATGGTTTCAAATTCATATTTACTGCCAGTTCTCCTAACGGCGAAAAACGAACAAGAAGAACTAGAAATACACTCCCCGTCGCTCTTTTAAATCGCCAAGTTTTTTAAAAAATACAAATATTATACAGCAACCATTATTAATTATAATTTAACATAACAAATATATTTTGTCTATTCGAAAGCACTTAATATATGGGTGTCAAAACTTTTTTATAGAGTACCCATAAGTACTATTAAAAAAGTAGACAAAATAAACGGCCTGTTAGCAGTTGAGAGGTTGGGTACATGTTTGCTGCTAACACAATTACCACTGCACTGGCGGCATCCTGCAATCTGAAGCCAATTCAATTAACATCGGCTTTTAAGTTCATCTATTGTCGGACATGCAATGTTTGTGAAATTTTTAGTACTCTGCTAAATTCCGTTTGATATTCTATTAGATTACCGACTTCGTTACAAATGCCGGGGTGAAAATCAGGGCGGTACTTTTTCTAGGGTAGATACGGGAGAAGGTCTTAGTAACTATATAAAGCTGAAATACCACGTTTAATTTATTTTTCGCCTTTTATTTCAAGGGGGACCCGATAGGGTATATGTACGGGATATTTTGACGTTTTTATATAGAGAATAATTATGGCAAGTCTAGTCTGAAGATTCGTGATTTTTTCAACGGCCTGCCTAAGCTTTGTCATCCAGCACCATCAAATTAGCGGCATTTGATCGAGAATTGGTTTAAAGGTATAAATTCAAAATAATCATTATATTTTTCACTAAAACTGACTATGAAACATTTTATACGATACTAGCGGAACCGACACACGTGGTCGTCTATATAAGTCTAAAGTACAAAAAAATATCTATTTGTAAATCTATACCATTCCTGAATCCGCACACAGAAAATATCATCAAAGTCGGTCCTGTTCTTCATTTACAAACATAGAAGATTTACATGAGTATAATTTGTATTTTATATAAGGCGCTTCGTTCGCAATATTTTATTCTTAAAAAAGAAATCAATATAATTAAACCTTTTTAACTAAAGCACTCCTCTGCCTATTTTCATTACGTCGTTAATACATTTTGACAGAATGAGACAAAAGAGTATTTTAGATCATGATAAAATTAGGGTTTTTTGACAAGGTGGTATCCCCTTTGTAAATGTTAACTTTAAGAGTCTGTTTCACAATGTATGGATAAAGTACCAAATAGGTATGCAACACATAAATTATTTGGAAGATAAATTGTGCTATTTGACATTCATCGGACTCATAACTTATGATGGACTTTATGTGACGAATAGCGCTATCTGACAGTCGTGAAACGCAACAATAGTGTTTATCCTACAAATAAGTATTAAATAGCTAATTTGGAACTTATGTAAAACTTATCCGTACATTGTGAAACAGACCCTAAACTTAGCAAGTTGTGTGTCACATGTAACATTTAAGTAAAGCTTTTAACCCATTACGTGATAATTTAACTTTTAGGTTTCAGAAATATCTGCATCCAAGAGATGTCGACCACATGCGGGCTGTGGTCACACAACGTAGTTGTCGGACTGGCATTATCGGCGGGACAAATTTTCTACAATCTCTATCCTTTGTGAGCGTAACTGGATATGACATGTCAATTACTATATCCTGCGTACACGCCCACAAGTCGAACTAACCTTTGCTACGTATATTGTTCCAGGAACGTTTAGTTTTAATTAAAATCTGTCTATTCTCGTTACAACAACATCACAATCCTTTGTTTCTGAAAATGGGTTTTATAAAATATTAATATTGTCCGGTTATTTTTTGTAGATTTTTCAGTGAAGAACATAATTAAATTGTTCTCTATCTACAAGAGAGAGTAATTTTTAATACGTTGTTACGAAATATATCTATGTGTATTCAGCTTTTAACTTAGTTTACTCGTTAAGTCAAATTTTAATCATGAGTTTTACAGTACGCTTGTTTAATTTGATATAAAAAAATATTCAAACAAATGAACAAGTTCAAATCTCTAATAGCTTTAAATGCCAATAAAATTTGAAGAGCTCTCTCGGTTTCTCCGACCTGATTGTAACACCACATAGAAATATCTTTCAAAACATAATTCATTACGCCAAGCGTCTACACGATTAAGAAATTACAAAGAATGAAATTAACATCCTCATTTTTCAAACTCAATACATTTGAAATTCAAACTGAAAACAAATATTCATGTAAATAATGGTTTGATATAGCTGTAGGAGGAAGTTATGACAGTTAGAGGACATGTGACAGCGCGGCCAACGCCGGCCATTGAGTGACACCTTATTTCCTGAGAAACGTCGCAGGCACTATTTCAATTGACTGTCGGGTATCGTCCACACTTTGCTATGAAAGAGCTTTATCTACGTTGACGCTTTTATG
Organism: Pieris melete; assembly: GCA_963693345.1. Lineage (NCBI taxonomy): Eukaryota > Metazoa > Arthropoda > Insecta > Lepidoptera > Pieridae > Pieris > Pieris melete. Next base: position 2,843,528 of record CAVNZK010000006.1, on the reverse strand, counting down.
GAGAACTAAATGGACGCGTTTCTACATACGTTTGGACATTTATATAAACAGGCAACTTAAAAATTACATGAGTTGTTTAGCCCTCTAATTTCGATTGATATATACTATTAAAACAGTATAAAGAACTCTGGACAATAATCTAAATAACGTCGAAATGTAAGTTTGAATATACAAGATAATATCTCAACATAGACATAGACACAAACTGGCAACTTAAAAAGAAAAATCTATTACAAGGCTAGGATTTAAACTAAATACTTCACAAGTCTTCCTATAAAAAGCGAAGTGGTTTAAAGTAAATTGTTACAGGGTAGAAAGTTACCGTGTGTAGAAAACGACTTCACACGCTGTTGAGCAACATTCTCCGGCGTCTCGTGAACATAAGCGTCTTTTACATCTCCCCTTTCATGTAATTAGGGTAATATTTGAGTTCCAAGTTATAATATTATAGAATTTATAATCATCAAGGCTAAATGAAGGGCGTATAAATAAAAACCCCAGAGTATGTTTTCATTTATTATTTGGCACAATGCTTAGATTACGTAAAACTCAACTAGAGTTTATATCCAATAATTTAAATATATCTAATAATAAAGTCTCTCAGTTTATTTCCTTGTGAAGCTACGTATTTAAAATACTATTAACCTACTAACTTACAACAGTACCTAGAGCTGTCAACTTATGATAAGATTCACAGCCAAGACTTAGCACGAACTATGACCGTGTGTCAAAATTAGAGACACTAGGCGGGCTTTAAATTTCGTTACTATTTAGATGTATAACAAAACTATTAAACTGCCGTTCTAGATAATTTAATGGACTTCTGATTATGGCACTTAACGAAATAATCTTAATAAAACCTCTTATTTATTTATAAATATACTATTAATAAACTGTTGCCATCCTCAGATAGGAAGTTTAATATTCCATTGACCTGTCTTTATAGGCATGTAGGTGACTAGACTTCCTAGGGCTTCCTGGCTAGAAACGAGGTGAACTGGTACTCATAGAATACCTTTGCGTGTGAATATGAAATAATTAAAAAGAGATATTAAAGTCGTATATCATTTACTTCTAAACATAAAGTTATTATTATTTCCTTGCTAGGAGGTTATATTATTACAAAAACAGCTATAAATAATATATATTATATATTATAATAAATATAATATAGGTATTACTCGGGATTTTCACATATTATCGGCAGCGGGAGAGTATTACATATGTAACTTCAACTAAGATAAAAGGCTTAGAGTATGACGAAAAAAGCATTTTAAACATAGCGATACTAAATGATTTTGAGTACCCATTACTGAATTTTAGTCTGAAATGTACAAAGTAATTAAACAAACAAAATGGTCATACAAATAATATGTAGGTAGACATCATTATCTTATAATTAATGTCAAATGTACAACATTATGTTTTTGTGGGCAAAAACGATTATAAATAAGACCCAGTTTGAAAACAGTTATGGTGGTTGCCACCGGAAGTCTAAAAATAACCAAGTTCTATAAACTAATTTATTTAAATTAAAACTTATAATTTAATTACAAAGTGGCAGCTCGATGGTGCGGATGTTTTGTTTCTTACAAGTCTAGATTTTGTTTAAATTCTAAGTAACCTATACCTACTAAAGTGTCCCACTGTCAAAATTATTTTCAATAGTGGTAATAGACCAGTTTCAGAGATCTGAAATAAAAAGCTTTTAAAAACGTATCAACAGTTAAAATCACTTGAGCTGATTTATTTGAACATTTTACATCGACACTGGTATTGTTTTCGTACTTCAGTAATTGTTTTTAGTATTTCGCAACGAAATAAGGTCAATAAAATTTCAATTTCCATATAGCCTTCCGTAATGTATTTTCCGAGTATAATGGACTGAAGTAATAAAGTGATTGGACTAATGGGATAAATCTGGAGACCCGCTTATTACTTATAGAATTATTAAGGTTTTTTTATTGGCATTTCGATGTATCTTCTCTTCGTTATAATAGAAGATACCTCAAACTAATATGTGTTCCGTAATCATTTAATTTTGACACATGCTCTAATTTGACATGGAACCATAAACACTCAAAAAATTGCAATTTAAAGACAAGAGTAAGTACAAAGTAGGTATAAAACAACAATTAAGACTGATGGTTTAAAATATCTTCTATAGTATTCGTTTAATTTATTCTTGTGAACTTCAGGCTCGTCCACCGTAAAAAGGATCGGAAACAATATCGCCGTTCAATTTGCATTATTGCAAAAATGGCGACTGTTTTTCATCGCTACTAACCCATATGTCAAGCTGAGCGTAGGGGACACCTCACTAAGCTTAACGGTTCAATAAGCATTACTTTAATACGTTTTATTTCTATTTTCCTTTGAAGTGGGGCAAACCTAGTATGGTTAATTAGGCGAAAGATCCACCTAACCAGTGAGCTGCTTAATCATGTTAGACAAATTATAACGTGTTATTGAACAAAGAAACCATGTGACAAATGTAAATAAAGCCTTTCGAAGGGGTATACGCTCTCTTAGATATTTCAATATGCTGTAGAACTGGAAATATATTTCACAAGTATCTATAGTTTTAAAAGGAATCAAACTAGTAAGTCAATAAAGTTATTATAGCAAGATATCTGCGGGAAAACTAAGAAAAGACGCCACAATCCTTTAGGTCTCAGACCTCAAATTTCTGTATCTGTTTCGTGATGATTTGTTTTTTTTTAAATAGGTAAGCAGGTTTTTTTTTTTAAATAAACCGTGCAGGAGGCTCACCCGATGTTAAATGACTGGTTGTCGAGGATTCGAACATCTCGTCGTTGCATACGGTCAAACCGAAGGAGCCGGTAGTACTCGCGCCCAGAGGTGTGAACAGTACTCCACGTGAGTTTATACAGTTGCAAGCGATGGCCCGGAGTGAAGTAGGTACCGTCTCGCCTTGCTGAGCACACCAAGCTCCTTGGAGGCTAATAATGTGATCACCCTTCCGTGCCTGATACACGCCATCGACTTGGGTCTAAGCCATACCGCTTTCCTTACGATGTTTTCCATCACCGGACGAGCAAGTTCTTAACGCGCACATAGAAATTAGTTCGGGTTTCAGGGTTCGAACCCTCTAGGACGCACTATACTTCAACGGCGGACAAATTAAACCATTAAAAATATATTTCTTTAAGATAACAAGAAATTGCTAAACACAATTTATTGGCATATAAATAAAACAACATTTCCTTTCTGTTTAAAACGTAAGGAAAAATCACAGCGTAATTGTACGTAGAAACCTTAGCCGCAAACATAGTTATATGCTCTGGTTACCTGGGGCTTACAATGATGGCCTGTAAGCTTAGCTTTACCTGGCATATGTCCAATATCACCTTCATAGATTACTAGTACTAGAAAAATCTAACCAAAGACTCTAAATAACTCTATTGACAATATGTTGTTAAATTCAACAGAGGCTATCTTTGCATAACATGTTTTTCACGTGTATATGATATTGACAGTTTGATTGCTTATTTCTTAATCAAATGCCATTGCCATAAACGAGCTTAGAATGCATAGATTATTGCACAATAAACACACGATATTTTAAAACATTTGTATTAGTTATTATTTGTAATAAAGTCTTCACATATAATTATTTTAAAATAAAATAAAATATGTTTATTGTGGAACATAAGATACATGTATCACTTATTCCACGTTATTAAATTTAAATTTGTAGGCATCCCTACTCATCGGAAAAGAAGACAGAGGGTGTAGGCCGAGAGAAAAAGCCGGCGTAAAAAACTCTCGGTACTCTTTTAAAATTTAACTAATGTAAATAAAATATTGTAAATCTATTTTAAAAGAGTAAGTGTGGAGTTTCTTGCCCATTCTTCTCCACGAAAATACATTTTGGAAGGGGCAACAAGAATCTTCTTTATATTTTATTTGACGTTCAAAGGTGCCATTTTAGGTGGTCTAATTGAAATAAATGATTTGACTTCAGACTTTTTTGAAAACATTACACAAGAACATTGTGTCATGGATATAACAATTCTATAAAACAGCAAAATACATGTGAAAATACACCTGCGCCGTTCAAAACTGAGATACGAAGGCACGTTTAACAAACCCGCAGCAGTTTCTATTTCGATTACTGAAATATTGGAAATAAAATATAACCGCTATCACATTTCCACGCGACTACCGGAAATAAAGCCTGCCGACAAATCGACGGCGGCGTTTCACGTCACGTCCCCGTACAAATATATGCAAATGCTTTAATATAACCTACCTTTCAATACGTTTATAGAGATTTTAGTTCACAAAAGGAATATGCATCATAGTATTCAATTGACGAATATGTAGAATAGACGTAAATGTCATACGTTTTGTGTACACATTTTTAATTGATAATATATATACATAACCATAGTCAAGTTTATAACTCATAAATCACTTAAATAATTATTTGTTTTTTAAGAATCCAATATTAATTAATTCGTTAATCCATCGTTTAGCCTGCACTGTGAAAACAAAATTAATAAACCCCTTGTTTAGTTACATCATCAAATTATGCATTAATTACTATTTTATTTGTAATATTATATTATATTGATATCCTGCAAACTTATTTCATTAAGGTTGTTTATTGTGTGTTGTCCAAAGTTATAATTTACCCATATGTTAATATCCTTTATGTTAATACGTGATAATAGTTTAATATTAGAGTTATTAGAAGCAGTATGCTTCTAATAAGTCTAATATTACATTACAAAGCACTCAGAGCCTAGAGGTAAGTATCACTAATTGATTGTAGTGCTAAGCCCCTTAATTCTAAGTAATACGCACAAGTTCAAAGGCTTGTTAGATGGATAACCTAAGGGGAATTAATTCTTTACTTTTTTAAGACTAGAACATTCAATACTTGTAAGATTATTTCGGGGAAAATTTATTAAATTCGTGAGTGATTCAAAGAAATATAAATTTAGGTCAATGCAAAGCAAATATCATTAAGTTATGTTGGTAAGGAAGTCAAATGGCCCCAAATGTACATTTAGAGCCAGTTCTAGAGCCATCAATCAAGTTTTTCATTTACAATATGATTAAAGGAGGAGCGATGGAGCTGCAACCACTACATGATAAGACGTGTAATGAATGAAAAAAACATTGAGCCTCTTCCACCAGTAATCATAGCGAAATAGGACCATGTATATACATTAAAGTGATACCAACAGAAAACGTAAGAATGGAATCTCACTGACTCGCCTGGAACTCCCACCTTGCGCTCTGCTCTTGGATGACATGTACATGCATATCGTTTTATTTATGATTCCATTATGTACCTGCGTTTTATTAACCAGGTTTTGTTTATAGAATAGGGTCCAAACGGGCTAGAGGCTTCCCTGATATTACGTGATACCGCCATGGACACTCTCAATGTTAGAGGGTTTGCAAGTACATTGCAACGTTTATGGGTGTTGTAAATAGCAGTAAACTCTTTTCTTGAATGCACCTAAGTCGTATCTCTCTTTTCTTGATTGCCAATTTGGAAATACCGCCACTGGCAGCTTATATTTCCATTATCCCATTCATTGTTTGAAAAGTTATGGTGATATACCAAGTCAGTTGCTACAATGTTTTAAACCATCTTATTTGATCTTTGGCCGGTATGTATGACATAGTGTGGGGATATGAAAATATTGGAGTGTCCAGAGATATCGAGTGGTTCTTTTGATTTAAATTAGATATTCCAGGTTAGGGAACACTCAGGTTTCATAAACATCGGTGTAGTTCTTTCAAAATATGGGTAAACGTATTTTTGGGGGAACTTAGTTATAATAAAAAAAAAATCCCTTTTTAAGTTACTTTTATGTAAACTATATTTTCATAATATTATCGTAAGAACCTCACCAAAAACAGCAAATATTCGCCTTGTTTAAATTTTATACTACCTATAATTATAAAAATCACATAATTATCAAATAAATTACGCAATATACTCCGTTCTCGATCCGGTACAAGAAAGGCCGTGGCCGTGATCTAGGCTTTGACCATCAACTTAAAACCAGCTTGTGCTGTCATACTATCAACCTAGTAAGCACAAGCTGGCAGAAACATTCTATTACTATACATTTCGGATTGGTATCAACCTCTTTTGTTTTTGAAGTTTTACTTCTTTTGGCGCGTTAGGGAAAAATGATGAGAGTAAATCTTTACGATGCGCGCACACCGCCACAAAAAACCGACACCTTGAGTTTAGCATAGTCAACATTTTAAAATATAAAATGTCCATTTCTTTAATTATGTAGAAATAATGTTTTTGTGATATTTAAATAAACTATATTTATCAAGATAATGCATTATAATGAAACTTTCAATATATTCAATACCTTTTTTATATTTTTAGTGTCCTTTTTTTCTACAAAGAAGTATAACTTCTAACGCGTGTACATAAGTAAACACGTAAAAACACATAAAAACGTGATTTTTCACCTGTTTATTTTATAGACCTATAACCCCTAGTAAACAGACACATTCAAATTCATTAAATATTAAAGACGTAATATGCATAATACAGATGAAACGAGGCTGGCACTGGTATAAATTAAGTTTTTAAAGAATTTAGTATTTTGGCCAGTTTAATTAACAACCGACCTTCACTAAACCACGAGGTTTATCAGTTCGATATGTATTTTTGTTATTATATGCATACCGATTACATCAGCATAATGTTGATTTAAGGTTATACATTCAAAATATATTAAATATTTTTTTTTAATAATAGCGGTAAGAGCAGTGTTGCAGTAGCTTATTCGTTTGAAATTCAACTCTGAGGTCGTTGCTTCAAACCCCAGTCAAGACTTTTCATTCTATATGCAAATTTAGCACAAGCTCATACGGTGAAGAAAAATGTGGTGAGGAAACCAGAACGCCTTAGATGTCATAGCATGGCATGTCATCAACAGCGTGTGACAAGCACAGAAGGATGATCACACATAGTTTTTCTCAGCTGTAAATGAAGACGAATAAACGCTAATTAAGTAAAGAGTGCTAGATTAAAAACGTGCCAAGTGCTATAAATTTTTAATCAGCCAAAATAATCACGATATGACATTGATAAAGTACTTGTTGACCGGTGGCCTTCACATTCATTACCTGAACAAAACAGAGTGTTTTCACGTTAAATTGGGTGTAGAGAGGCAATATGGTCTGCGTACGACGTAACGTCCGACAGTCAAGCATTTTTTCAATTAAAATCCTGCATTCGTGACGCCGAAAACCGCATTGTATTTTGTACTCTATGGAATTTTGTTAACGAGTTGTCTTTGTTTATCATGAAACTTTAATAGTTTATTAACTGTATTAGGTTTTCCGAACTTTCCTTTTGCTTTTATGAAATAATACACATAAGAGGATATTTTTTAATCGAACGTTATAATGTACAAAAAATTGTATGTAAATGTACTATATTAAACAAAAGATTTCATGACACAAAAAGTTTTTACAAGATATCAAACCACGACCTTCACTAAGCAATAAAATGGCAAAAACAATTGATGTATCTTTTCTATTATTTGAAACACAATTTTTTACTACCATGGTCAATAAAGTCACGCAATAAACGGCCTATTTAAAGTTATGTTATTATTATCGCTACCTATACTTAGAAACTTCGTATACATTATTGCTATAGAGTTTAGCTTTAAAAATAATACAAGTGGTATTCGTAAGAGGTACAAAATTAAAAAATACTATTAAGGTTTCATGCGATAATTTTATTTTAATACTTACTGCGAATTCACAATTATTATATCTTTGGTTTCACTTATTACAAATTTATTCTCAGAACACTAATAACAATCACAGATTTAATAACAATAATCACAATTAATTACCTAATATCAATAGTGTCCAAAATTTTTAGTTCTTTTAATATGTTGATTACTGGCTTATTAATGAATTCTTTAACCCTCGTACCGTATACGAATTCAAGATGTGTAAATTGATTACTCTTATTTATAACGTTAAATCTTTCGATATATTTCAATTTATTTTTCAGTAAATTCGTATCTTTTTCATCACTAAACCAGTCTATTTCACTAACAAATATTGAGCTAGGAACTGTAATGGATGAAACATTAAATTCTGGTGGGATTAAAGATGAATAAATTTGTCTATTTTTATTCATACCGTAATCGAATCTTTGAAATCTTTTGCTGCCATAAAGTTGAAGGAAATGAAAAAAAGTTTTTACAGAAACTCCAGCTGGAATATGACTAGTAATAACAGGTAATCGTTCCGGTGATAAATCTGATAAATTCCTCACGCCAAAATTCAAATATAATTCGATGTGACATAAGAAACTATAGGCCGCCGTAGTGTTACACACTTTAGCGTGATAAAAATTCAATTTTTTATTAAATTTAAACACTTCGTAGACGTGCCTTTTTTCAGAAAACTCCATAAGATCACTCAAAATTTGGTTAAAAAATGCTATAAATGGATACTTCGTATGCGTTAACCAAGCAACAGGGGCAAGTAGAATAGCATGATTAATTTTGTCATTATATTCTGGTTTTGTGCTACACATTATGAAAAAAGCTGTTGTTCCTTGTGAATAACCAATGTAAGTCAATCTCTTCATATTAGTTCGTTCCAGAATATAATCTATTGTAGCTGGCATATCTAGAGTGCCCATTTCTTCAAAACTGAAGTCCCAAAACTCCTGAGGCGGTACTGCGTTAACGTGCTTCTTGGAATATCTATTTCCTCTTGCATTGTAAATCCAGACATCAAATCCAGCATCCGCTAGCATAAAAGACAATGAGCTGGTCGGGCCCAGCACCAACCAGGAATCTGAACTATCACCAATACCATGAACCAACAAAACCGGGGGTCCGTTTCGCGGTATTCGAAAGTTATTTAGGAGATAACCATCCTCCGTCAGCACGATGTGACTCTCAACTGGATAATTATATCTCTCAATCAATTGAATGGAATCAAGATAAATATCCGACTTACGATTGCGTGTCTCGTCGTCCACATTAAATTTTACTAGAAAACAAGTTATATCCATTGATAGCAGTAAAAATATCACCATATCAATCACGTGAACAAATCTCATTTCGCGAGTTGTTTAATAACGACTTAACAGTTTGGAGTAGATGAAGCTATTGACACGTTGTGGCCAAAACCAATGTCAAGTTATTATAATCTTGACCATGCAAGGTGAAAAAAACTAGTTGTAAAAAAATGTGAACTTATTAGCCTCGGAAATGCTCGATATAATATGTTTCTTATCGACGCTGTGATTTTTAAAACATTAAAAAGTTTTTGTATTTCGTATACACAACTGCATTTTGCGTGCGTCAAGAAACTCATATTTTTATTTTCACAGCCTATCCGGTCCCTGTTATTCCTAATCGTTGGTACTATAAGCCCTTAATAGCTAATGAATATTAGGATCACATTTTTCTTTTTAATAAATTTATACACCTAATTTAACTATTTACGTTCTTGAATAATGTCTATTTAAAATCATTCATGAAATTTCAAGGTTTAAGCGGCACGAACCACAGTATATTACAATAGTTTTAGACTTAAATAAATTCCAGCAAATTCATATTTCCCGGTGTATACCACGAAATAGAAAATTAAATGAATTCGTTTGCCTTAAATTAATATTCACACGCCATGTTTACTATTGACGCGCCACTGAGTTATTATATTGACAGGAGAAACAACCGCGCAAACCAAATATTCGACGTTGTTTGTAAACATTTCAGTTCAAGTGGTATGAGCTACCTATGTCAATAAACGGAGAGCAATCTCATTATTGTCAACCATTGTTACCTGTCACAAATGCCCATTATTAACCCGATGATACTTATAGCTAAAGAAAATTACATAAATATCGACCCACGCCGGAAAAAGCATCATTGTGCCGTTCATCCTACATCATTCCACTGAAAATTACCATAGTTTGGATTTCTATTGAGCCTTGAACTATGTAAGTGATATTTTTCTTTATCTTTAAAGTTTCGTAAACTTTTCTCTTCATTTACTGTTGTGCGTGAATTTTTGTTTTTAATTTTAAAATGACCTAGAAATTACTTTCCGACAATTGTGGGTGACCTTCGTGGTAAACAAATAATTATTATAAAATACAGAAAACAGTTGGACAAATTGTATTATGTAATTGTTCAGCTGTTTTACTATTTGTATGAATCGTATACTAAACGGAGTAACAATGCTCAGGGTCTTGAGGAAGAGAAACATACTTAAGATTTAAATTTTAAAATTATCTTTAATATCTATAAATATACTAATTATGATATTAGATCATATTTAATAAATAATTTAATTAGAAGTTATGAAGAGACAATATGTGGCGTACAATTTAATGACCAATATTTCCGCATAACAGGTGGCCTCGCATTGTTATCTTCGCAAATAAGTATTTCCGTATTTCACGGTTTATGTAATCTGAATAATAATCTCAAAAATTGAATTCCATATATTTATATTTCTTTATTTTTTATTCAAACTATATAATAATTAAATTATTTAAACAAAACTCTTGGCAATAGGTACATGGGTGGATTATTAAAATACTGAGTAAAAGTAACTTTTAATATCACTAGCTATAATTATTTAAAAAGTCTACAAAGAGTATTCTGTAAGAATTTAAAAATAAAATATGCGTTAAATGAAATTAAATCAAACTTGCGAAATAATTTAATCATAAGGCAATATACCCTATTTGAAGTAAATTAGCTAAACCGTGTTTAACAGGTACTGATAATGTAACATAATATTTACTAGATAATAATAGTGTAATTTAAAATAATTTCTAGATGTGTTATATATATGCTTTTGACGCTCTACGATTAATTGTTTTATGAATAAATCAAATAAATTGTTTGGTTAAGAGGCTCATCCTGTCTTTACCTCATGTAAAACTGTTGAGTGTCTTCTACCACGGACGTCAATTCACTTAGGAGGAGTCGATCACGGCCGCTTGCTACTAAAAGCTACTAAAAGCCTTCCATAAAAGCAATAATTAAATTGCCGTAACTCAATTCAGTAAGGCGATGCTGCGGAAGGTGCTTCTATATCGGTATATGTACTTATAATATTAATTCCTAGGGTGATATTTAGAATGGTAAAATATTATGTTGCATTGTTGTATTATATAAAATCAATAGAAGCAATATTTTCTCTTAATTTTTTAGGTATATATAATAAAGAATAAATTATAAAAAATAGACAATGAATTCTCATAACTTGTACCTAAGTTCTATAAATCATAAGCCAAAGAACTTTTAATTATTACGGAAAATAAAAAAGCTGAAAATCTATTGTTATTATCTGTTTTCGGCATTGGCATTTAGCTGATTCTTCATTTTTGAAAATAGCTTTCCCTCTTTAAAAATAACCGATTTCGCCTAAGATGTTGCCAATGCGTGCCAATATTGAAGAAAGTAACAGAATATCCTTCCCTTTTAGCTTTTGTCAAATTGAAAAGTAACACTAAGTATCACTAATATTGACATATCAAGATTTGTCGCAAGAAATCACGAATGGTCAGACTTCAAACATCAAACCATCTAAGTGTGTATCTGTGGTGCTATGTAGGTTAAAATTCAATGTTCAAATTGCATAGCCTATATATCTGTTATCTGTGTTATAGACTGTACTCTGTAGTACAAACAAAAAAAAAATACATACATTCAGACAACAGTCCAACTGTTATTACAATTAAGAAGTACATATATTAAAAATATTAAGCAATAAATAGGAACCGACTAGTTACGACTTCGAGATTAAATATATGATCTAATAGTGTACCATGTATGATAATGTAATAGTTCAAATTAGAAGAGGCAGCTATATACTTGTGTTCTTTAGCATTCTCAGTAAGGAAAACAGTCACAGAATTCAATAAATTTCTAATTAAATGTTATTATTTCATCATTAACCAAACTAGTTTATGTAATGCAATGTGTGTTTTTAGGTATCAAGAATCATGATTTCGCTCAGCAAAGTCCTGAATTATGACCAAATGGTAGATATTTCGAAAGAATTTTGCAGATTAAGAGGTAATAATTAAATTATACATCCAAATAGCAAAGAGTTAAAATGTTTCAAAACATTTATCCGCTAATTATATTTTTCAGAAAGGTGCTATTTAGAAAATGCTGGCGCTGCATTATATCCAGCTTCACTTCTTCAGAAAATTAATGAAGATTTTACTAATAATGTATATATGAATCCACATTCAGATAAATATACCAAAGACTGTATTGAACAAATAAGATGTTTAATACTAAAACACTTTAATACTGATCCATCCAATTACACTGTGATATTTACATCAGGTACAACACAGTCACTAAAACTAGTTATAGAGTCATTTCAATTCTCAAGTGAGGAAGTCGAATTGAATCAAGGTTCCTTTGTGTACTTAAGAGATAACCATACATCTGTTATTGGTTTACGAGAAATAGCTAAAGAAAAAAGTGTTAATGTTGTACACATTTCTCGAGAGGAATTTTTAAAATCTATTAAAAATTCTGTAACATCTTTGAATGCATCAAGTGACAGAAAAGGCAACTCCCTTCTTGCATATCCGGCTCAAAATAATTTTAATGGGTACAAATATCCCTTAGATTGCATAGATAGAATTAAAAATGGATGTCTTAATAGTTACCTTAAAAAACAATTATGTGGAACAAGCTGCAACTGGTATATTCTAATTGATGCAGCTTCATATGTTTCTACTAATAAACTAGATCTATCAGAGACACAACCTGATTTTGTATGTCTATCATTCTATAAAATTTTTGGATATCCAACTGGACTGGGAGCCCTTATAGTTAAAAATAAAAGTATACCAGTTTTAAGTGAGAAGAAATACTTTGGTGGTGGTACAGTGGATATTGTTTTAAGTAGTGAAGACTTCCACATAAAGAGAGAAACAATATGTGAAAGGTAGGTATTGCAATAAGTTGGCAGTGTTGAGTCTTCGAAGTGGTAAAACATTGCAATTTTGTATTCATTTTATATAATCTAGAACTTAATCATAAAAGAATACAACTACATGCTCCATGCACCTACAAGCGGTCTGAAATGGGCAAGTGATATAATTAATCAGATTTATTACTGTTTCAGGTATGAAGATGGAACAGTTTCTTTCTTATCTATTCTTGCTTTAAAGCACTGCTTTGACACATTACATTCCTTAATACCAAAAATTGTAAATAATGATGTTATGGAGACTATTTCCCATCACACATTTTATTTAGCTCAAGACTTCTATAATCAACTGAAGAAATTAACACATGAAAATGGAAATAAAGCTGGACATTTGTATATGGATTCAGATTTTACAGATATTTCTAAGCAAGGATCCATTGTCACATTCAATTTAAAGAGAAAGAATGGATTATTTGTTGGATATGCTGAGGTTTGTTTTTAATAATATACCCTACTCATCTCTTGTACAAGATTTATTCTATTGTAATGTTAACCCACTCATGCTGTAAACAAATACTTTGTTGGGGGTTGTAGGGTTAGTATACTATGCTTTTGTTGTGAATTGTTATTAAAAAAAATAACATTGTATTTAAATCAAATATGACATTTTATATACTTGCATATAAAAAAATATAAATAATAAATACCTCAAGATATTATGATAGTATATGCCCTTTTAAATAATTTCAGAAAACAATTGTTGGTAATAAAACTATCAGTTGTACAAACACACAAAAGAAAATAAGAATTTACTTTATTTGTACTATAAAACTAGTTTTCAATTATGAATTCCTTCAAATATCTAGTAGTACTAGCATATTTAATCCCATAACAATATTACTATTTAACATTTTATATGTAGTTTCAGCACATGGCCGACTTATTTAACATCAGCGTGAGAACAGGATGCTTTTGCAATTCAGGCACTTGTCAAAGGCATTTAAATGTCAGTAATAAAAGTATGAAAGCTATGTATAATGCTGGGCATAAATGTGGAGATGACATTGATTTACTTAAAGGAAAGCCTACTGGAGCTATAAGAGTCTCATTTGGATATTATAACACATTTCGAGATGTTGATAAATTAATTTATATGATATGTAAATGCTTTGTTAATATTCAAATTGAAAAACCTATAAGAACTTTGAATATTTATAAAAACGGTCAAACACAGATAATAGAAAAGCAGCTTGAAAATTGTAAATTAAATGAGGAATCTTATTCAAATAGTAATTCCATAACTTACACAGAAGTATCAGATATTACTTTAATGGAAATTGCGATATTTCCAATAAAATCTTGTGGTGCATTTAAAATTAATAGACACTGGAAAATCGGACCTAAGGGATTTCAATTTGATAGAGAATGGATGGTTGTTAAGGATAATGGTGTTTGCCTAACACAGAAGCAATGCCCACAAATGTGTACAGTTTGCCCTGAAATCAACTTGGAAAGGCAATGTATGATGTTACATTGTCAAGGTAGGTTAAATTAGTAAGGGTCTTAAGAAAACACTCTTTTATTATTATAGGTTCTAGGCCTTCCTAGTTTTTTTTTTCTTTAAAAAAATCGGTCTAATCAAATCTCTATTATTTGTAACAAATATGTGGTGACTTCTGTTAGGCACAGAAATTTGTTTGCAAGCGAAAATTGAAAGATTTAATGTTTTGATAGAGTCTAGTGGTATCAATTTTGCCATCACTACTTTTGGTAAAAGAAATAACTATATATATCATAGTGGTACAGATACCGGCAAACTTCTTGAGCATTAAACAAGGGAGTGGGGGAAAGTTTGCGCATCGTACACATACGAGCAAATAAACGTCAACTGATTTACCAATCACGCGATAGACACGTCACTCACGCCGCCGCGCACCACCGCCCAAGTGATACCTAAAAATCGCAAGGACATTTGTTCAAGATGTTTGCCGGTATATGTATCAAACTTTAGAACTTTCTACTAAAGTCTTAATCTAGTTATTCGGTGCTTAAGACGTCAACCACTTGGATTTCTGATTTTAACTAAAATTAGAAGTCCAAGTGTCCAAGCACTTTCTAATATTTGTAAACTGAGAAACACAGTAGCGGGATTAGAAAAACTATATCTTAAACTAACTATGCCTTATTTTACTCGACGCTTTCTAATGCCTGTACTATTTAATTTCAGGAATGCCTTCAATATCAATACCATTAGAGCAAATCTCAAAGAATGAGTACAAAGAATCATCACTTTGTCATAGTAAAGTTTGCACTGATATTATAAAGGGCACCGATTGCGGCGACGCTGTAGCAGATTGGATTTCAAATGCTCTAGGAATATCATTTCTGAGATTAATAAGACAGTCAAGTAACGACACTCGAACACAAAAGAAAAAAAATGATGGTAGTAATAAACTATTATCATTGAGTAACCAAGCCCAATTTCTACTAGTAAATAAAGCTACAGTAAAATGGTTGAGAAATAAAATAGATGATCCCTTGTTCATGGACGACATAGATTCGTTAACTGATCGCTTCAGAGGTAACTTGATAATAGATATGGGACAAGAGCTAGCAGAAAAGGAGTGGCAGAAAGTTATCATAGGAGATCACTTGTTTAACGTAAGTCAAGTATGACGTCACAGTTGTAACAAATCAGTATTTCTATTTACATTTAGGTCCCAAGTACCTGCCAATGAACCATGTGTGTATATTGGTGGTCGATAGTATATCATTGCTTTACATCATACTATGCTTTTCATTAAAATTATTATTGTAATTTCAGATTGACGGCCAGTGTCCACGCTGTCAGATGATTTGCATTGATCAAAAAACAGGACAGAAGACAGTTGAGCCCCTCAGAACAATATCTGAACAATTTGCTGGAAAACTTCGCTTTGGAATTTATTTGAGCTATGCTGGCGCAGTTAACGGTTCAAAATCTTCAATTTTGAAACGTTACGCACAAGTAGTACCAATATACAATGATGTTAGTGACAATACTAGTAGGTAGGGTTAAAAAGTTTTAGATTTTTTATTCAAATCTACCAACAGTTAACAAATTATTGTCAAGATTTTGAGCTTATAGTTTATGTTGCACCCTTTTTCTCTCGGCAACTATTAACATTTAATCTTTAAGGATGGTGGCTATGATAGTTCAGTTTTCCCAAATATTTCAAGATTGTTAGGTGAAATTTACCTTTTTTATAATTTTAATTGCTAATAAATGGAATTTAATAAAAAAATAATTAGAATGAAATTTACCTTTTTTATAATTTTAATTGCTAATAAATGGAATTTAATAAAAAAATAATTAGAATGGTTAAGTAAATGTTAAAATGAAGTACAGTAGAGCCTCTATAAGTCGAACATCAAGGGAGACGCCAAAAAATTCGAGTTATAGAGTTTTCAACTTATGGAGGATTTCAACTTAGGCGGATTTTGATTCGACATAAAGAGTTTGAGGTTTATTCTTATAAATTAAGCTAAATTTCAAAGGGAATCAAAATTGAACACCTGACACAAAGCAAGCAAACACGTGTTTCCATGAGTCATAAATTTATTATTGTATACTCCTAAAATGTTTTCTAAGAAACAATAGTGTACTCACATTGTCGGCAAGTTCTTAAAGTCGGTAACTTATTTTTGTTCGAACAATAGAGATAATAAATTCCAAATGATCAAGTTATAAAGGTTGTAAAATAAAACGTTCCTATGTTCGAGATACAGAGGTCAAATTTAATTTTTCGAGTTATAGAGTGAAAATATGTACCAAAATGGCTTGGAGGGACTCGGTGATTATTTCGATTAACAGAGGGTCAAGATTTCAAGTAATGGAGGTTTTGGTGTTTTAAGGGAAGGGAACAAAACATTTTTTCGAGATTTGGAGGTTTTTGACTTATCGAGGTTCGACTTAACGAGGTTCTACTGTATATATAATCTTATGTAATACCTTTCTATACATTGTCAATTTGAAAGAAGTTACCTCTATTTAGTATAACAAATCTATTTCAGCTAAACGAATTTAAGTATGTAAGAGTGATTTTGCATTGACATATTAAGAAAAGTAAGAGATTTACCATACTAATTGTTGTTTTCTAAGAAACAATAGTGTACTCACATTGTCGGCAAGTTCTTAAAGTCGGTAACTTATTTTTGTTCGAACAATAGAGATAATAAATTCCAAATGATCAAGTTATAAAGGTTGTAAAATAAAACGTTCCTATGTTCGAGATACAGAGGTCAAATTTAATTTTTCGAGTTATAGAGTGAAAATATGTACCAAAATGGCTTGGAGGGACTCGGTGATTATTTCGATTAACAGAGGGTCAAGATTTCAAGTTATGGAGGTTTTGGTGTTTTAAGGGAAGGGAACAAAACATTTTTTCGAGATTTGGAGGTTTTTGACTTATCGAGGTTCGACTTAACGAGGTTCTACTGTATATATAATCTTATGTAATACCTTTCTATACATTGTCAATTTGAAAGAAGTTACCTCTATTTAGTATAACAAATCTATTTCAGCTAAACGAATTTAAGTATGTAAGAGTGATTTTGCATTGACATATTAAGAAAAGTAAGAGATTTACCATACTAATTGTTGTTTAACATACAGTTGTTCTGTAATTTATATTTTGATAGCAATGATTTTAATAGCTACTATTTTTTATAATTGCTCTATTAGTTATAGATGATGGTTGGTAATTGTTTTGTCTTGCCATTATTATTTTATATTCTATTGAAGTAAACTGTGATTTAACTATTTACATAACATATACATTTTATATAAATTTATATATATACTAGCTGATCCGGCAAACGTCGTTTTGCCATGTATATCATGTATAATAAAAAAATAGGGGTTGATCGTAGAGGGGTGAAAGTTAGGGGTTGTATGTATTTTTAATGCTGTATCATATAAAAATAGAAATTAAAAATTTTGTCTAAAAAATAAAAATTTAAGGGTGGACTACCCCTAACATTTAGGGGGATGAAAAATAGATGATTCTCATAGATACCGGATAAGCACAAAAAATTTCATCAAAATCGGTCAAGCCGTTTCGGAGGAGTATGGCAACGAAAACTGTGACACGAGTTTTATATATTAGATATATATGAAAGATGTGATGTAGATGAATATAGAATTCTAAGAAAGTAGGTCTGAAGTAACTAATATTAAGCATAATTAGAAAGTAATCTCTTCACTATAAAGCATAATCTATAAGGTTACATATATAGCTACTTGTTATGTTTCTTTTGATGTCTTGATAGACGGTTTTTAAAATTAATAACAAATATATATTTACACATATATTTCAGTATTTACAATGTTTTAAGTGTTTCAAGTTTGATCTTGTTGTTGATTTTCTAAATATATCTATTGGATGACACAATTAATTGGTTGTTGGCCTTTTATTTCTTTAGGTTCCAACCCTTTTGAAACATCACTAACAACATTTACAACTTCTTCATAATCTGGTAGAGCCATCGTTTGAAGTTTTGAATACACTAATTTATCATTAATTACTACTTCAAATGATCCTGAAAAAGGTATGTTGTAATAAAATATATTAATGAAAAGCAGTTCAATCCCATGTAATTTAGATGATACAACTTTAATTCTAGGCAAGGTAATTGTTTTGTGTGAGAATTCACTTGTATGTGTCCAATAGTGGTTTACAGGACAAGGTATTTCACTGCTTTAAATTAAATAAAAAGACATTGTAAAAGTTAAATTAATTAGGTACTTAACCTTGTCGACCTCGTTTACAATAAATATTAGCACTTGGAGTTTTATCATTAATCATTTTTGCTAATGTCAAACAATGGCCTCCATAGTCACACGATCCACTAAAACATTTTAGTTTAGGAAATTATAATAATATTATGTACTATTTTAATATATACCTACACACAACATAATTGTTTATAACAAACAGGCCTCAAATATTACATAATATACTAACCAATATTCCACATCTACTTTGGGAATCATTTTATTATTTAATTCTGTTTTGGTTTCCATTACCTAATATAAAAAAACTGTAAATTAAAATATTTTTCTTTTTAGTTATTCATTTCATCAACAAAAAAATCACTAATCATAAGAGTAAAGAGTTAAAACTAAGATTTTTTTAAATCAAAATATCCAGATGTCTGTATAATGTACTGTCTGTTATAACCAGCGGCACGTAAGTCTAGCGCTGGCCGATACGTGGAGGGGATTGCTGCGCATGTGTACTGTCGCGCGAGGGACAAAATGCGACTGGAGAGCCAATCGACGCTCTTCATTCCGCTAGCCCCCCTCAGGTACCTTATTTTTTACTTCTGCGCAATAACGGTCAGCGCTAGAGTTTCGTGCCGCTAGTTATACTTCTTTTCAAAGAGAATTCACTATTCAGAATTCAGAATAGTAATATAGTAGGGATTAAAGGGGGCCTAGACAAGACGCCTTAACAGCGGTGTATGTAGATTGTTCAATGTAGATAGTCGAAAAGTAAATTTATATGAAAATGACAGCTCGTGTCGACAGTCGCTAGCCTAGGCCCTAGACCCAAAAGGCGTGAGTCGGGATACAATAAGCGACGCCATGACAGTGCTACGAAAAAACACATTTACGCTCACGCTTTTTTTTTTTTTTTATAAAATAGGGGGGCAAACGAGCTGCGGGACGACCAAAAAGGGTAGTCTACGCAGCCCATAGACACCCACTTTTAGTGGGTGCGTTGCCGGCCTTTGAGGGAGGAGTAGGCCAATTAATGTTTAAACGGCATTTATCGTCCATGCTTTTGCGTTATCTCAAAAGCTGCTGTTTGCTATAATTTGGTACCCCTATTTAAACAATCAACTTTTATAAATGACTACTTAACTTAATCTGAAATTAGATTTATAGGTATACGTATACGAAAATATTATCAATTTACAGGCGGTAAATATGCTGTATGCAGTAAATTTATGTATTTGGGTACTTTTAATTGTAATTCAAGATGTAAGATTAGTTTATAATTATGATTAGATCTAGAAATGCAGTGGGTCATTTGGTAATGTAATGTTTGGTTGAAATAAAATGTCGTAAATGGTAAAAAAAAACTAAAATTGTAGGTTCCCTAAACTTGCTGTAAGTAAACGAATGTAAAAATCACACGCCGCAGAAATGATGTAAGTAGCGTTAAGTTTTTAAATGGGAAGAAGTAAGTATTTGTAAAGAAAAAAATGCAGTTTTTCTTTTGCTGTAAGTACAAATTGTCTATAATGACTGGATTTTGGTCTACATACAGCATTTAATCTTGATAAAAAATATATAAGTACGGGCGTTTTCAACCGCGTATGTAAATTTTTTTTCATCGTAGAGACAGGACCCGGGACATTCGATGTGGTTTTTTTTTCTGATTCTAATGGCAGTAAAAAGTCACTTTAGATTTTGATTTTGTCTACTTACAGCAAATATGCTTTCCTACGTCGATATTATGCCACTTTGTACCTTTCTATAAATTCCAGTTATATCGAAAACTGTTCCGACCTTGCTCGCATTCATATGTTAATTTTTCAGCTTGCTATTGAAAATTTTAAATAATATTGTGAAGTTTTCAATTTTTGTTAGGTTTATAAATGTGACATAAGGATTTTTTTTTTTTTTTAATACATTTATTTCAGCGACAATATGACAGAATAAGGTGCTACGAACAGCAGCTCGGAACTACGCTGTCAACTTTGCGGTAGTGTAGTAACGTGACTCTTGGCTGCGAACGTTGAGTTATCGACAATACAATTACGCAAAAGCGGTAGTGTATGTAGAAAACTTTTCGGCATTAATATGGCTAGACCCCAAGAATATAGGAAGAAAATCTAAATAAGGCGCGAAACACACAGAAAAGGCGTAAGGTCAAGGCGCGGCCCAGGCATCTTGCCGCTTCAAAACGCGTCAGTACAAAATGTACGTAAGCGCCAAGGCCCAAGCGGCACGTTGATAATTATACTCAAGCGGCGTGGCACAGGCACGTCGTTTCGTCGCCTGTTATGCGTTTCTATCAGTCGCGACTAGAGTGGCGTGCCCGCGCCGCGCCTTCACCTTACGCCTTTTCTGTATGTTTCGTGCCTTAAACATGATAAATCTTGTTTCATCTCCATTCTACTTATTAGTATGGCGTTATAGAAATATTTTTGACGTGATAACGTCTTTAAAATCGTTTTAGTCGGGTGACATGTTCAGAAACTTGTGTCACACCAAAACCTCACGAGCGCGATCGCAGGTATAACGAGAGAGAGACGGACCAATCTCCCGTCTCATCTCACTCTAGCGGCATACAAACGAATGGAGATTTTCTCGTGCCGTTAAGTTTTGTAAGAAAAATGTATATCATAGTCGAATAAGTAAACTTGTCATTTTACACCCGAAATTTATCATCAAAAGTGTGAATAAAACGATAGATGTAATTTAAAATTTGAAAAAAATTTTATCTTCATTAATTCCTTACTTCCCAAAAACTTATATCACCAATAAGTCGTTATTACGTAAACATCTCGATCGTAAACCTACTTTACAAACAACCAATATTTTTTTTATATTTACTATTTTATTTTAGCACGGTTTCTATGTTTATTTTTATTGTAAGCTAAAACCAATGAAATTTTTGAAATATCTTAAAAATATTGTTAGTAAAATCTGAAATAAAATTATTGTAGTTATCTGTGACTATGTCGAATATCGAGTAGATACTCCCTGCACAGATCACAGATGAGTTTACTGTTTAGTAATTAGTTATATACTATTTGACATTTGTATTTAGTAAAAAATTGTAATAATTGATCAATGTTAAATGACTTAAGTGAAAACAAGTGTTAACATTAAGTAATTTAATTTAACAATCAATAATCATTAATAATAAAGAACCTACCTTTCACTTAAGGCACGTATACCTTATGACAAATCCAATATGGACTACGACTACCTTATAAAATTATTATGTGTTGGTGATTCAGGAGTCGGTAAAACGAGCTTTCTTTATAAATACACTGACGGTGTTTTTCACACTCAATTTATTTCCACAGTGGGAATAGATTTTAGGGAAAAGACTGTGGTACGTACTATATTTTTTATACTCACATGCAATTTATTAATATAATACCCAATTAAAATATTTAAACATTTTACTGTCTGGAAGTTGCTGAAAATCTATTAGTTTATCAACAATGGTCATATCTTATTTATTAAAAATCTAACTTATTATTTCAGATTTATCAACAGAATGGAAGACAGCATCGTATACATCTTCAACTATGGGATACAGCTGGACAGGAAAGGTAAAATAAAGTTTAAGTTCAACTTATTGTTTAAAAGCAATGTAACTGATTCATATTTATATAAAAGTTCTTAAATGTAAGCTTAAATTTTAGTATCCCTTTTATAACAAATCAAAAACATTATTCTTTTAAAGAGCAATATCATTACAACATTGCTTTCATTAGTTATTTATAATTTCCAGGTTCCGTAGTTTGACAACAGCATTTTACCGAGATGCTATGGGATTTCTTTTGCTGTTTGATTTAACTAATGAGGCATCATTCCTTGAAGTGAGAAACTGGATTGAGCAATTAAAGGTGAGTTTTTTTAAAACTTTCTCATCTTGCTGTTTTTCTGATGGTGAGTCATTATAAAAATCTCTACTTTTCCAGGCTTAGATCTGCCATGGCTTTGCATTATCTTAAAAAGGGCCATAGAAATACAAATATTAGATCATTAATGAAATAAACCTAATACTTAATATTTTTCATGAATAAGTCTGAGCAGTGGTTAAAGATTTTATATTTGTGCTAGGACCCTGTGAATGTATGACCTATATTAATGCATTATAAAAATCATTCTAATAATCTAGGATAGTAGGATATAAATAAATGGTTGCATTGTAGTTGGAGATTAAAATAGTTCATTTAATATTGATCAAGTCACACTATAATAAAGACATAAGTATAAATATATTTATCATTAGAAGAGATAAGCTTTATTAAATGATTGATCCTTATCATATTATTAAAATGAAAGCTAACATCAGCATATAAATTTAATTGAAATTAAGAGAGATATCATATATTTATTAATATTAGCACGTGTTATTTATTCAGACACACAGCCTTAGCGATGACCCGGATATAGTACTGTGTGGGCATAAATGTGATCTTCAAGAAAAGCGATTAGTGAACCCAAATAGAGCAAGAGAGTTTGCTAAAAACTACAATCTTCCATATTTGGAGACAAGTGCCAAAACTGGACAGAATATTGATCGAGCCATTGAGATTCTTCTTGATAAAGTCATGTTCAGGTAATTCTATATAAGGCAAATCAAGATATTTTTTAGATTGTTCACTTAAACTTATAAATTTATTTAGTTATAAAATTTCAATTTTTTTTTTTTTAAATATTAATCATACAATCAGTCTTTGCGACTATAAGTAGATACGTTGAGAGCTTGTTGACGTGTTAGGCGCTACTCCCAGCGGAGCCTGCCTATTCTTATTTAAACTCAGTCTGTTGGATTGTCCTGGTCAAAAATGTCTCGCCGCTTTTTTAGTCGTCGAGTAGTTTCTGGTATAGTTAGCTGTCCTGCTAGCTGATTGGGGTGCTTTTGAAGTCTTAGTTTGTAGTTATACCCATGTGTGATTATTTCCTCTTTTACCATGGGCATATTAAGAAATTCATGGACTTCTGTAGTTTTGAGAAACCATGGGGTGTTTGATATTTGCTTGAGTATGTAATTTTGAGCTCTTTGTATTATTATTATATTTGAGGCACTAGCAGATCCCCAAAGCTGTATTCCGTATGTCCATATGGGTTTGAGAATGGTTTTGTACAAAAGCAACTTATTGTCAGTGGATAGTTTTGAATTTCGTCCCATTAGCCAGTAGAGACCCTTGTATTTGTGATTAATTTCGTCTCGCTTTGTTTGAATATGTTTTTTCCAGGTGAGTCTGCGGTCTAAATGCATTCCTAAATATTTGACTGTATTTTGATGTGGTAATTGGGTGCCATTTAGAGTGACGGGGGGGCAGTCTTCCTTTCGGAGCGTGAAGGTGACGTGCACCGATTTGGACACACTAACTGCAATTCTCCATTTGGCCAGCCAGTCTTCTACTTTATTTAAGCCATTTTGTAAGATTTTAGAGGCCAGAATGGGACTTCTGTTGGAGGTAAGTAGAGCCGTGTCATCAGCGAAGGTGGCGATAGTAATCTCTGGGCTCTGTGGTAGGTCGTGTGTATATAGTGTGTACAGGACGGGTCCGAGGACTGAGCCCTGTGGCACACCTGCGCAAATTTCGTAAAAACCGGATGTGCTGGCACCTTCTTTAACTTGAAATATTCTGTTAGACAAGTATGATTGTAGGATCCTATAGAATGTGTGTGGCAATAAGGATTTAATTTTAAACAAAAGACCCTTATGCCACACTTTGTCAAAGGCTTGTTGTGCGTCAAGAAATACAGATGAGCAGTATTCTCTCCTCTCGAGGGAGTTTCTTATTTTTCTACATACTCTGTGGACTTGTTCTATTGTGGCATGTTTTTGCCTAAAGCCAAACTGATGATCTGGTATGATATGCTTTTCTTTTATTATGTCCAGCATTCTGTGTAGTAGAGTTTTCTCAAATAATTTGGACATAATAGGTAGCAGACTAATGGGTCTATATGATGTGATTTCGTGAATAGGTTTTCCAGGTTTGTGGATCATAGTCACTTGTGATACCTTCCATAAGTCTGGGTAATACCCAGCTCTTAGGATTGCATTAAATAGCATTGTAAGGTACACTATCACTTTGCGTGGTGATTCTTCGAGGACCTTTTTGTCTATTAAGTCATAGCCCGGTGCTTTATTATTGTCCATTGATTTGATGTTGCGATTAATTTCCCGTGGTGTCACTAGTTTTAATGGTAGATCAAGTTGCAGGTCTTGGTCAATGATTAGTTCGATATCCGATTCATCTACATTAGGACTGGGGTCATTCGGTTTGAATACATGACTAAGATGATTAGCAAAAACTTCAGCTTTTTCTCGTTCCGTTCTTATCCACTGCCCGTTCTGCGTTCGTAGTGGTGGCTTTTGGTGTAGTGGTCGAGCTAGGTTTTTGCAGGCTCTCCAAAGCGAGTAATCGGTTGCTTTTGTTGATGTCAATCCTTCCAGGTGTTTACTCAAGGCTGCTTCGTTAGCTTCGGATATTAGGGATTTTAAATCACGTATCGCTTTATTAAGCGCCGTTTTGTCATATGTCAGTCTACTAGTGTGCCATATTCGACGTAGCCTTCGTTTTTCTAATATTTTTTGTCGTATCGTGTCCGAGTAGGTCTTACTCTGTGGCGGACGAGCAGTGAGTTCGGGCGTGGACATCCAGCAGCTTTCTTGGATCACTTCGGTTAGTAACCGAGTTGCGTGATCAATGTCTGCTTCACTTTTTAAGGCAACTTTTAGGTCTAGTCTGTCATGGACCAGTTCTCGATATAAGTTCCAATTAGTTCGTTTATTGTACAATTTAAGGTTGTGTTCTTTGCTCAAAGCAGTAATTCCAATAGTCAATATAACTGGAACATGGTTTGTACTCGAGTCTAAACAAGTTTGTATTTGGTAAGAAAGTCTAGACAGGCCTTTCATGACGAAGAAGTCTATGACGTCCGGAAGTCTGTTTGAGTCAGTCGGCCAGTTGGTCGGGTCCGTCGTTGAAATCACTGTGAGATTGTGGTTATCTATACTTTTCTTAAGCTCTCTTCCTCTTGTTGTCGTTAGCCTAGAGGCCCAATGAACATGCTTGGCATTCCAATCACCTCCTGCTATGAATCGCTGCCCCAGTGATATATAAAGCTCTTCAAAATGTTCTTCTTTTATAGTGTGCTTGGGGGGGCAATAGATGGCGGATACATTAAACGTACCGTTTCTATCTATAACTGCAACCGTTGTAGCTTGTATGTAGGGTTTCTGAAACTGTGGTTGTTCATAATGTTTGATATTTGATCTTATAATTATAGCTGCTCCCGCATGTGCAGTTCCGTCGGGATGGTTTGTAGCATAAATATTAAAATTACGTAATGTGACTCTGTTATTTTCTGTAAGGTGAGATTCAGACACTAATAATATGTCTATGTTGTGTGTGTGTAGTAGTACTTCTACTTCTTCTAGATTAGGCAATAGCCCATCTGGGTTCCAGGTAGCTATCTTAAGGGAAGTCATTTGGACATTTTCGTGACTAGTGTTGTAATTAAATTGATTAAAGTGCTCATTTGTTGTACGATTAGATCAAACTTTTCAGCCTGTTTGACTAAAATTTCTTCCATTGTAGGTTTTGGTATATTATAAGTATTCTGGTTTGATCCTATCACATCGGCGTAGCTTGATCGATTGATAGGTCCATTGATATTTCCATTGTTAGGTCTTTCCTTGTTCCTAGATAAGTGTTGTGGTTGTGATTGTGACTGGAAGTTTTTGTCACCAATAGGTTTATTATTTTCTAACTGTGGTAGTGTATTCATCTCAGGTGCCATCTGATTAGAGCTGCGTTGTCTTTCCGGATTATTATTATGATTTGGATTGGATAATAGCTGATTTATCCTAGATGCGCGGGTATACTGCCTTTTAGATTTCCTCGATAGAATTTCTACATATACTTCACAGCCTTTAAAGTTGGCTGGATGGGCACCGAGGCACAAGGCGCATTTTGCTGGAGTACTTCGATCAAGCTTTGGACAGTCTGCTGTTCTATGTGCTTGCGCGCATTTTACGCAGCGATAGGGCCTCATACAATAATTTTTAGAGTGACCATATTGCTGACATCTTTGGCATTGAACTATGGAGTTCCTTTTTCGTGGTTCCTCTATAACGACCGATTGGTGGTTTATGTACTTTATACCTTTTATCTCTTTGTTGCTCGGACTTTGTTCTAGGGTTGCAAAAAATGTAGATGTAGGTTTCTTTTCAGGTCCATACTTTGCATTTATTATTTCTCCTATCACTATGTTTCCCGTGTCTTCCAGTGCTTCTTTTATTTTAAGGATAGGAGTTGAATAATGTAGGTTTTTGATAACCACTCTATACGGTTTTTTGTCTTTTCTGTTAAATGTATGTCCGATCAGTCTATTTTTCCGAATAAGGTCTATTATGTTTTTGTAAACCTCTACGTTGGCGCAATTAATGCGCAGCTGGTTTTGGTTCATTATTTTGTAGACGAAGTCGGTTTTGTTTACGGCACATTCCAGGAGTTCGGTAAGTTTGGCTAGGTCTTCAATACCATATAGGATTATAGGTGGAGGTTTAGATATCTTTTTAGTTTGTTCTACATCATTATTTGCTTCCTGATCTACTGGAAGGACGCTGAATTGATTGGAAACTGGTATCCTATCTGGAGATGGTGAGGAAACTTTTTTCCTTTTGGCGTTCCTTAGAGTCGGTGCTCTCTGCCAGTTAGGAGGATTCTGTTTGTCTATGTAAATGTCTTTAGAATTTGTCTGCACTCTATTCAATAGAGCTGTCGGGCTTTGGATGTTAACATCTGCTACTGAACTTAGAGATGAGCTTCTTGGTCGGGCCAGA
This sequence comes from Pieris melete, assembly GCA_963693345.1. NCBI lineage: Eukaryota > Metazoa > Arthropoda > Insecta > Lepidoptera > Pieridae > Pieris > Pieris melete. The sequence goes on along the minus strand of CAVNZK010000006.1, from coordinate 2,815,965 downwards.
AATAAGCCATGATGAAAGGCTTGCTGAACTAGCTTTTTATCCTTCACAATAGGACCAGTAACATTTACTGGTAAGGGGGCCTGGATTCCCACCCTCTTACAGGTTTCTTCTGCGAGTGTATCTTTGTTTAGCAAAACTTTGTCCCCCCCAGAATACGTGGGACAGCCTGAGCAAAGCTCAGAGAGGGATTCTCCGGCTACACCGGTACCCTCCTGGGGTATACTATTTTTAGGTTTTGCTTCCATTTTTTTTTTTTGTGATTTTCTGTCAGGGTTGTCTTCCCTTAGTCAGATGGTTCGGTTAAGGCGCCGAAGACTCGCCTTCGTTCTTCATACTTTGCTACTGTGATCTCGAGGTATTTGCGAATGGAGCTCGTAGCAGATCACAGCATTGCCCGGAGGAGACGGCCCACAAGGTAGAACTAGTGTGGGCCCATCTATGTACCACTGCGATAGTACAGAGATGGCGTGGACGTGTATGAAGAACTTTCGGTGCGCGCCTGATAGCCTAGCTCCATTGCCTAGGCGTGCGCTTCGGTATGCTTAGCATTTTATAGGAGCATATTCCCTGACATAGATTATGCCCCACTAAGACCAACACCGACCCCCCTTTCAATTAAAGTTTTTTTTTAATTTATTTCAATACTGCCAATTCTTAAATCAGGGGTGAAGAAACTGGGAATAAACTCATATACTCATATATGTATCATGTTGTGAACTTCAAAAACTAATGAATCTATTCAAAAAGTGTCTTAGTTTCTATATATTAGGTGTAGGAAGTTTCATAATCCCTAATGTTGCTTGGATGAAGACATTCCTGTATCTGTTTTATTGATATTTTTTCTCGCCTTTTCTTACTAACTTATCTGAAGTTTGTTGGCTTAATACATGCCATATTTCTGATGTTATCCTTTTAATATTGCATATAAAAAAAGCTGTTAATGCCTAGCCATACACTTTGAATGCACAACCATAGGTATGCAGTTTAAGAATTGCATTCTTAACTGTAAGGATCACCTATTTTCTTACTTTGGTTAACATCAGATTATTATGTTAAAACAGAACTTAGCATCTCAAAGCTTTTTATCTATTTTTTTTTTGGATTCTTTATTAATTGAATAATAATAAAACATTGTTAAAGAATGGAGACATCAGTCGAGTATGCAATGCTGTGTGCGACTGGACGCCGTCGTCAATCCCTACAAAAGCTCCAAGCCAAACAGGACCGAAACTTTTGTTCATGTTAAAGCGAGACAACATTTTAGTAATATTATTTATATCACATTTATTTATTTGAAAGTTCTCCAAAATTTATAATTAGTAGTGGAAAAACGCAAAGCTACTGGACCAATTTAAATATTTTACTATAAATTTATTACAGCATATAGTGTATTTAAATGAATTGGTCCTAATATCTATAATCTCTACTTAATCATATTTATTATATATTCATGAAAAATGTATTAAGAAAATTTGATTATAAAAGCCATGATAACTGGCTGATCCTGTGATCCATATACATTATACAATCTAAATGTATACAGAAATTTTACAATTTTAATATCTCTTATTACATAGTGAATACAGTGTTATCAGATGTATGTCTAAATAATAGTATGTATTGGCACACAAGTTGGCCAAGTTTTGAGTAACATGGGAACTACCATGTGTATGTAATTTAATTTATTATTATAGATTATTGTAAAAATGAATGAGGAATTAAATATTTGGGAAACAAAAAAAAAACTATATTAGTTGGTTACTCCTACATTTTGTCATAGTTTTTATACCATATTTTAATCTGATAGCCCTGTATTCACTTACTATTACTGTATACTTATGCTTAAGTGTTAATAGACTGATTTTAATTTATATAGAAACTTTTTCGGACAGTTTTGCGGTCTACATTTATTTATTGTAGATTTTAGTCATCAGTATTTATAGCCAAACTTCTTCTAATTTGCTGTTTTTAAATACAGAATTTCTAGAGTTTAATATGTTATCAATTATCATAAAGTCGGTTACAAGGGAACGCGTGAACCAGTTCTGCTATCTGTTAAATTGTTATCGAATTTTGACAGATATAAGAGATAGTTTGCTCGTAAAGTTGTCTATGAATCTTACCCCCTTATTCATATAAAGTGACGTAGAAAATGAATTAAATCATAATTTTCTCTTTCTGTCATATTGTTTTTACACTGTGATTAACAGAGAGATCAGTGGCTTAGTAAGTGTAACTGGTTTTATTTACCTTAATGAATAAGGGGAAATGCCTCAGACAATCTTATTACTCTATACATTATTGTATCTTTAATAAACACGGAATGTCTTTTAGAGAAGATATAAAATTTATTATATTACTAAATATTATCAAGGGTATATAGATTTTAAATATTGTTATTATGTACTTATTTTAAAATGATGTTGCTTCTGTATTTAAAGGAACTAGTTATTGCTTACAAAGAAATATTTATGGTTCTATTCCTGAAATGTGTTATGTCTTGTGTGTATGCCTTTTAATACAGAATTCCGAAGGACCAAAATCTATCTCCAATGACGGAAAAAAATTTTCGCAATCTAACTGCGATAGATGTAATATTTGTGTTTAATGTTTGTATAACTTAAAGCAGAGATTGTAAAATGCTTTCTTTACTCATTCGCATTTTTATGAATACTAATTTTTTAAAGTATATAAGCATAAGTCAGTAGTTCCAACTGGGTTGAAATTTAAAGGATGAAGAGTTCATACATCCATTCGAATAATGTGAATTCCAAGGTTTTCTGTCCATTTTTTCTGCTAGAGTAAGTATTGCCGTATAAAAAAGGCTGAGATATAAAAAAACCGTTTGCAGAAATACGACAAAAAATGTAACTGATATCTTTTTTTTTTGGAAATCACCACATAAGGTTATTCTTATATGCCAAAGATGTTTTATCTAGTCACTAAACTAATTTAAATAATATGTTATTTGTTTATTCTAAAGTTTACGAGAGCTTAATGCAAAGAGGAAGAAACAGGAGACACCAAATCGATTATATACCAAAGAGTTACAAGTAGGTACTTATTTAGTAAAACGCGAAATTTTAATGCGATTGTTCTAATTAGTTAGGTTTTGTATACTTTTAGCTGTTTGTATTTATATTTGTATTTTATTTGATATACACGGATGTTTTATAAGCACAAATATATTATGCTGGTTTTATCTTCAGTATTGACATAATTACCGCTGTAAGAATCAATTTTAATCCATATCAAATTTTTAGATGTTAAATTTTTGACTTAGCCAAATATCGTGCATTTATTAAATTATTGTTAGACCCTAAGTAAAACGTATTTAAATTGAACATTCCTGACCAAGCTGCCATATAGGTGTTAATTTATTTATAAATCGTCTGTTCATTATTTTAAATGTATTTTGAAAATAATTTTAAACTATTCAACATTTCTTTTATTTACTTTTCCCTGTACATTTATATCTTCTAACGCTCTTAAGGTTTTTATGAATTAGGGAGGAAAATATTTACGGGTATATATAATTTTTAGTCATTTTTATGGAAATGATTTGAAAACAAACTGTTTACCAGATCTCAGCTGCATCATTAGGGTTGCCAGTTTTATCTATATCATCACCTCTTAAGACTAAATGTTTAGTCTGACTGTTGGCTTAATATTTTATCCTTAAATTCTAGAGAAAATGCCTTCAAAGAAAAAAATAAAGTAAACTAATTAGCCCTATGAGTATTTACTGAAAATTAATTACAAGCATTGTTAGTTTCGCAGTGAAACAATTTCTTTTGTAATTTTTGGCATTACAATTATAACACGGTAATACATAATCAATCGAAATATAGAGTCGTAGGGATAATTAATTGTAGGTGTTCTAAAAAGAATCTTATTGCATGAAAGTTCAAAGTTACGTCTTTAATCGTAGAACAATCTCTTCACTAAGCCCATTTCTAGAACGTCAATCCAACATTAATATAGTTTAAGGGACTGTCAAATCATTTTAACCGTATGAAATTTGACAGGAATCAAGACGAGATTGTGACTTGAGATACGAATCCTGGACCTAAGACCTAATCGAGGAATTAAGGCTTGTGGATTTCTTGAAACTGAAACTAACCGTTCTTCGACAGTTAGTATATTATTTAGCTCAAAAGTAAGTTATACAGTATTAATAACTATAAATTATAATCTATTAATATTAACAGGCGTTATAATGTGTTTGATTAACTCGCATCCATACTTTTGTATTAATAGCACAATAATTTATATCAAACACATTAATCAGCAGTTATTGGTACGTTAGCAATTTTGTTCTAGATATATTTAATTCCTTTGTGATCCAAGTATAAAGTACGTGTTTGGAATAATAAAATGCTCGCCGCTGGAAATCCTATATGACACGAGGGGTGCGCTTACTGCAATCACATATTAGGCCCCCATGCACGTGATGTATGTTTGCAGTAATTGTACCGAAGGTTTGAAAATCGGCCTTATCGCCTCTGTTTAAAGTGGGAAATTCAAAAGCAGTTTTAGATAAGCTCCTAGGAAAAACAATGCATTTTTAAATGAACTCTGTTGCAAGGTCACAGTGTACAAATTGGTCCAGATATGAACGGCGCCTGCCCCTTAAAGCGCAGCCGCGGAAGCTGTCCGTACGTCACGCCGCTAGCGTTAATATGACCCCTACTCGGTGTTCCCTTCAAAATTTACTTGTCTTTTTATTAGGCTGAAACATTCTATAAATAACCTATTACTTCCTTATATTCGGGTAGATATACCAAACGAGTTAGATGTCTTTGATATACGGCTCGTAATTAAAGATTTCTGTGAATATTTTCAGATGAGCGTTTGTGGAACATGTGGTAATGCCGGTATTCGTAGCTAGCTTCAGTTTGCTAGTCGGTTTGTTTATGTATTGAAAGACAACAGTGTAGCCGGCTTCGAGTGAGACTGACTCGCGTTTCGTAATTTGGAACAGTGATGTAGTTCTTGATTGTATTCGCTCGGATAAAATTAATTCAGTGTAAGACGTCCGGTACAAATAAGTTGAGTGTAATTATTTAATACGCCAATTACTCCAATCAGGAATCAGGATATCAGGTATGTTAAAAACACTATAAAATGTAACAAATTATATTAAAAATTACGTTAATAATAATTTTTATAGGTAATTTTTCATAGCTTCATTAATAATAATATACTTATATGTCATTAATAAATTTCAATCACACCACGTTTAGTTATTTTTGTAGCTTACATTTCCTTTACGTTATAGTATATATGCACTCGATTAATACATCATTCTTCCTTTGGTCTGAAAGCTAATTAGTCATAGACCTTAGTGCATATCCATTTACCTCTCAGTAATAAGATCAATTATTCTGTCGGAAACCACGCGTGGTTTTGTAACCAATATTCTTACGAGTACGAGCGGTGTTTGTTAAAGGTGCAATATTATTTGTTGCTAGACTGCAATGTCGTATATATGGTGATATTCTGATATGAATTTGAATTCCAATATTTAATTTAATGATATTATTACATCAATATTGCCAAATAAACTAAAAGCCAAACTAAACTAAATACATTTTTTTTATTTCTAGTCTAATCTTGATAATAAGTCGTATTTATTAAACCATAATAGTAATATAATAATGATTTAATTCTTTGAAATATATACGAAAATTGGCTCTTTTGCTGGCCCTAAACATACCTAAGTTCAAATATTATCAACCTCTATTACTTTAAATTACCCTTAATTAATTGTAATTATCGCACGCCTTGTTATTTCGTTATTACTACGATCCGTTGTTCTATAAAGCCTTTAGTGTTTAGAACTAGTTACAATAAGCCACTGTTCGGTATTAATTTCGTTGACCTGATGCGATATAATATAGGTTTTTTCTTTATTAAGTACTAATTTAAATATTGATTCTATTAATATTTATATAAAATTATTATATTTGCGATTAGGTTGCGTATAGTATTGCATAATTTTTTGGTTTTAATTATTATAATTTAAAATTTCTGGTTGTTAATAATATTCCAAAAAAACAAAACGTTTTCGGCACCTTATATTCTTTGAAAAAAGAATTGTAACGATAGCATGCCTGATGTTGAACATCTTTGGCTTTAAAATCTCTTTAAAAGTATTTGAATATATAAAATAGGGACATTGTATACGATACCAATAAGGCTTTCGAGGTAAGTGTACCTATTACACCTACATGCTTGCTACATGCAAGCGATATTGCGAGGCATACTTAAATATTAGCTAAATTCTACAAATAATAATTGTCTTATTATTTGCAGATTTTTCTAGAAACTACATACTTTCCTGGTCTTGCTTTAATCGATATCAGGACACGCTTTTTTATTTTCCTTTTCTCTATGTTGCTGCGTTTTATGCAAAGGCGGTTTTAATCTCTCAAAGGAGATTGTTATTGGTAAAGCGGTAATATAGAAACCACGGTGATCATGTACTAAACATTCTACCTTAGCTTCAGTACTAGTTTATAAAGATCTCTCTAAAAATAGCGCATACTTCATCGCGAAATTACATAAACAATTTATAGCAGAACGCAGGCTAAGGTTAGACGAATCTTAAAATTCATAGAATATATCTCGTTCCCAGATAATCGTATAGAGTTTCATGGATTCATTTCAAATTGAAATTTACAAAGATATCTCGATAAGTAGGGTCCCGTGGAATGGCTTTACGATCTGGCAAAGACGTTCCTAACTGCTCTCTTATCTATTGCTGACCCAACCCTTTTCACTGTCTGAACATTCGATATACTGGTCCGAAACTATAGCTGTACACTTTAATATATCATTTTATTATAGTTCTATTTTCAGGCACTATCATTTACACTTTTTAATTTTCAACATAAAAGAAAAGCAATTGCCATGTATTTTCATAAATACCTACGTTAGGCAGAGAATGAAAAACATACTTATATAATATATAAACTCAACCTTCTTCGTTCAAATATGCATTGATGTTCAACTGTTAATCAATGCATATCTCTTTTACATATTCAATTAAACTTCATGTGTAGTGAAGAAAACATTGTGAGGATACCGGCGTGTCATAGGCACAAAGAAATCGTCGAAGGGAGTCACAGAAGTACATAGAAAAATTAATTTATAATGACATAAGTTGTCGTACCACTTGGTTAACAATAGAATAAATCAATTTCACTACGTATGTATATGCATTAATGTATAGGATTTCTCTGTTTCGTTTGGTTTAAAATGCAGAAAGCACTAAACTGCATTAGTAGCTCAATGACTATATGGAGTACAAGAAGTCTTATAGATAACCAGATCTCGCAGCGGAATTACAGCATCTGTTCGTAATTATGATTGCAATTACAAGCGATCAGACTGTTCGCCGCATATAGCTTAATTACTATAAGAATCTTGGGAATACACTTGATAGGTACATAGTAATTAGCTTGTTAAATATTTAAGAGTTTAAAAAATTTAAATGAATAAAATAACCATGACAAACCCAACTATGAATCCCAATTCATAATTGTTTTGAATGTAAACTTATTAACCTCGATGGGACTTGTGTAATTCTTAATCTAAAGTTTAATTCTTAAAGATCGGCTAAGCCCATACAATTTAAGGTAACTCAGTATCTCATTCTGTTCATAAAGATTTCAATTCAGATTTCAATTAACTAGCTACCTTCTAACATTTCTTATACTAAACTTAACATTAAGGATGTAAAGCTATAAAAATGGTCCAATTTAAAGTAGGTACGTTTGTAAAAACATCCTACTTCAACCTATACAATTAAATTCCTTTGTATTGTTAAAATATAAACTTGTAAATGTTTCGTCTCAAACTCAACGACAAAGTCCGCATTGAATCAAAATAAACTTTTAAAAACAACTTCAACTTCATTAGCAAGAGTTCTACGGCTATTGATGAGTCCTTTGTCTGCCTTATTTTTGCTCAAATAGAACGTACACGCACGGATGTTTACATACGAGCAACTAATCCAGATTGACCTAATTTACAGTTCCATATGGAAACCGCCACACGCATTCTTCGTACACATGCATAACTTTTATTCTATACTAGCCGTACTCCGATTTTGTTTTTATTGGCGTGATAACAGGAAAGCATATTTTAAAAGATCTAAGCATTCAGACGACGGCAAACGGATTTTTTACTATAGACATTTCCTTCTTGAATTTTATTTATTAAAAATCTCATTAATTTTTTTGTGCAGTATAAGAGTTGTATAAGAATGTTGTCATAATGTTTCCTTGTCAACTACTAATTTTATTATACCAGCAAACTTGGACTGTATGATACAATCAGGAGAATTTGCATTGAACAAGAGTAATGAATACAGAATTCAGAGGTGTAAGAATATTAAATTTTAAGAAATTAAGCTGCAAACCATGTTTAAACCTATCACGTAAAAATAAACAGGTAAATAACAAAAACACGGGATAAAGTCGAGGCTCCCAGATCCCTCGCAGGATCATTAGGCAAGTTGGAAGCAATAAAATTCCTAAAGCAACCCCAGTGGTCATTGCGAAAACTACGGAAAATGTGCTCATTGTCCTAGAAATACGGCTGGAATCAAACTCTTGAGATCTTGTTTAGTTGTCCCGGCTGACCGTCGGACGAATTTCGTAGGTAATTTTTCACGTGCAACCTTTTTTTATATCTATAATAAAACAATAATGCTTTAAAGGATTAAAACACCTTTCTACTAATACTATATTTTTTAATAACGATACGAAATTATATAGGAAAAACAAAACTACATAATAAAAAATACAAGAAATAATCTAACTATTATAGTCACTAACAAATAATTGTACTTTTGTTTAGTTGGCTAAGATGCTCATCTATTTGGCTCTAAAAGTTATATTGGGTGATTGAGACACCTTAATTCACGCATTTGAATAATCACAGGTTGACGGACTCCATTTATATGACAACTGATCGTTTTGTCATAAATGAATGCTTTTATTGAGTGTAATTAGAGATTTATTTTAAAAAAAGGGGCTAAAACGTTTGTGTTTATAAAATAACGTTTGTGTTAATAAATAATAATAAGTAAATAATTAAAAAATAAATAAATATAAAAGTGTTATCTATAATAACAGGGTAAACCCTCTTCAATCTTGTATGAAATGCAAATGTACAAATGTTAATTATTATTATCTTATACAATTATTGTTAGGTTATACCAAAGGGAATTATCCATTTAATGGATTCATAGTCATCAAAGATTTCGGAATAGGTCCGTCCTATCTCTCGTGTTCATAAACTATATTTATAGGTATTGACTGCGTACCTCGCTCGTATTACTCTACTGTGTGTACCTTTGGGGTGGAATTTTCAAAATATGTACTTCCATAGTGAATGTATTCAGGATAATATTTATTATTTTTGAAGTGAAACTTCTTTAGGCGCATGAAGGTAAATTTTTACGAAAACGTCACGTATGTAGCGTTTTTGTCGAAGAAAAGGAAGAGAGCGATTGAGACCGATTTAGAGAGTGAGAAGGGCGAATTACCTTATAGAAATTCCATTTTTAAAATTAAAATTTCGTAAAGAGAAATTTATTGAATCCTCAAATGACGGTTTGTAAATTAAAATGCCACGGCTTTATAATATCGAAGAAAAAAATAAAAAAAAAATATTATTTGTATTAATTTTCGACACTAAATATTTTAATGACAATTAAATTCATTAAATTCCTAACATATCTTCCATTTTCCCTCCCTCTAAGTCTCGGAAATCTAAAGTTTTAGATTTGTATAAATATGAACAAGAGTTAAAAATTAGTTTGCCAAAGAAGTTACACTTCTGACATGTGTACTTTGTACGCACGCACTTTTTTTTATACAGAACTGGACAGACGTTTGGGCGTAATCCCACCTAATGTTAAGTGAGATGCGGCCTATTGCAAGTCCTGTCCAGGACATGCACCTGGCGTGATTGACATGGATTCATTTTTCTTTAGGAAAGATTGGAGGACGCAAGACGTACCACTCCGCTGTCCGCATTTGTTAAGAATAATAATTGTGCATCAAATAACAAATTTTCTTCCTTCTATTTACAAGTGTAATTTATTTGGTATAAGTTTATTTACTATAGTTTACTTGGTATAAGTATAAGTCAGCATAGTTAGTTTTTTAATTGTTGATAAATATACTGATGTGAGTGCAACCATTTTACGATTTACGTTTTATTAAAAATAGGGTTGGTAATATAAATTACGTATAATACATTTTGATTGGATTATACAAATTTTGCCATAATTTCATAATATTTAAATATTGACTAATGAAACTTTCTGGAACAGTAGGTAACTCTAAACAGTTGAAACAAAGTATAATCGTATGAAAACTCGTCATTTTCAATCAGTCAATAGCTACATTTTATATATTTTGAAATAGCTGAAAACGTCATTAGGTCAAATAAATAACCAGAGTTGTAAAACAACTGCCGAGTTAATTTTAACCTTCGATTAACGTAATGCTCCGTGACTCATCTCGGGATCTTCGTACCGACATTTTGACGCAAGCCGACTTAAATAAACCTATCAATCACTGGACGCTGCTCAGTCCATTACACAAATAAACTCGTGTTTCGTAGTACAAATCAATAATTAAAACACGAAAATGTAACGTGACCTAATTACTTACGTCTCCAGCGTCTACGGCTTGTTTAATATGACACCCCGCAGGTTCAGTATTCAATTAATTGCGGAAAAATTGTCTGGGAGGGACTTAACGTATTTTTAAGTTGATCGCATTTATCATAGTAAGGATTATAAATTTATTCTTAGATAAATAGGATCCTAGACGAAACTTCAGATGCCCGACGGTGCTATGAATATTTTTTATGTTTTATATGATAGGCCAGCGAGGTTACGCAGAGGCTATAAGAGGTAGCTGCCGCAGCTCATGGCATCCCATTTTATGTGTGTAGGCGGCCTTTAACAGAGGAGTATGCCCTTTTTTAAAATCCAGGATAGATCTCTACTGAAAGTCGATTCCACATCTCGCCAGTTCGCAAAAGCAAATGTCTAGAAAAGCCGACTGGGAGACTTCCTACCATCGAGGTGGTGTGGATGAAACCTGGAATTACTTCCCGGAAAATAATTTCTGATATTAAGATCATGGTGTTTTGGATGGCATTAGATAATATGGCATTAGATACGTAGATGTTTATTGTTTTTTGTTTTTATCATGCTAAAATGACATAAGTACATACTTCAAAATGTAGCCGAGCAGAAAGTAGTGCAGAAGTAATCTCAAACATAATGTCCGAGTGAATTTCACTTTGATCCATTCATGTATGTGTGTAACAATACACAAATGTCACATTTAAATTTAGAACGATAATATCAGAGACCAATTTCATTTGTTAAAATATATTCAATGGTAGACTAAAATTCATGACTCGTTTGTGGTGCAGCTCGCCATTGTAGCAAAACTAAAAAAGGAAAAAGCAAAGCTGCATGTTGATCAAAGAGTAGTCGGTTTTGATATATGCTTCGAAAATGAACGATTCGTGATCTGTGGTAAAAATATTGCAGGTTCGAAAATCCTTGTTGATTTATATTGATAACGGGCAGTTCCGGTTTCGCACTCCTAGCACATTTTTTAAAATTTTGGTTATTGCCAAAATTAAAAAAATGTGTTACTATGTAACTCAGGGGTAATGGGATCAACATACAAATACTTTCCTTTTTATAAGCTAGTTGGAGTTAAATTACGCATCCTTGTTTGACAGATTGAATATTTCGGTCAACTTATATCATATACTAGCTGACCTGGCTAGCTTCGTTCCGCCCTACAACCTTATAATATCGTTGTTACTTTAATTTAACTTAATTTAGGATTTCATTAATGTTAAGTATTACATTAATACAACTTTTTTGCAAATACAGAAATGTTTTATTGCTTGCCATTGCGAAAGAAGAATGGTAGTTTTACACATTAGGCATCTTCTCTCTAGCGTCAATATGGCGATACTGCATGTTAAGCACTTTCTGATATCCAACATCTTTTGATCAGGATCAAAGCATGGTTATGCATCTCCTCATTCACCTCAAGATCGGAATTTCTTGAACTGACACGAATTCGACGTAAAATGATGCGTAGTTTTGTCAACAGATGGCACCATATGGTTTTTGCATTCGTAAAATTAATTAATTAATTTATTGTTATTCGATAACTTATCCGATATTTTATTGCTTATTCTGCTATTCGGGACGGAAACAAATCCAACAAATCAAAAACCATGACAATCGGTCCACCCGTTCTCGAGTTATAAGTGTTGTAACAAACACGATTTTCTTTTATATATATATATATATATAATATATATATAGATGTACTATACATAAATAATAACCTGTTTAGTTGTTTTGGTGATAAGTGTGTATGTTCTATCACTTTTCTAAACGCAAAAAGATTTTTACTTAACATTGAATAGATATTATATACACATCAGGAAAACTCAAACGCACTGGTGAATTAAAAGATCTATAAATAGTAGGTGAGTTTATATACCTCGGCTCCCTGATAACCAGTCAAGAAGGAAGCGAAAACGAAGCGAAGAAGATCCCAGATAACCAAAGACGCAATGAAAAAAGTTGTGTTTATGATCGGAAGGACCGGAATATTTTCTGAAAAATAAAGAAGAAATTCGTTGAGACTGTGGAATTTCCGATTTTCCTTTATACCGCTGAATCCTGGACAATACGGACATCTGAAAGGAGAAACATAGATGCTCTGGTAATGTAGTGTCGGAGGTGGATGCTAAGTATTCCCTGGACAGCTAAGTAAACAAACATGTCCATATTAAGACGGCTACAGGTAAAAATCATCTTTCAACACTACTAAGGCATCCTGAGTTTTTTTTGATCCAGAAAGTCTAGAAAATCTCATCGTGACTCGCAGAGAAGAAGGCACCATATCTCGAGGCCGATCCCATACTGGCTGGACCGATCAAATAAAGTCCCTTACGAGTTTTACTATCACCCAGGTACAGACACGACCTTCAGAAATGAAGAGTGCTACTGTAGAAGAATATAATATTAAAGGAATTGCAGACTGATGCAGGAAGCCTCTTGAAGTTCTACCTATAATGTGATTTATCTATTTATATACTAATATTTTATTCACGAAATGGTTTGGGAAAAATATCTGATTTCAACAGATAATAGTCGGCAACTCTATACCGGCTGAATATATTCTATAAATCGGTACAACGTTGCCACCGTCAGACAAATAGATGTCTTATAACACCCCTCTGTGAAAAAATGAGGTGATCGACCTTTGATCTTTATTACCCCTGTTTCCTAACTCCCAGATCTCTATAATACGAGTAGTATGTTCCGAACCCTTTTCAGGGCCATATCAGTAAGTGACACCCCTTTAAGGCGCGTACTGATTCAAATGCTATTCAGTGTTTCCGTTCTCTAAGTTTATTTACATACAATACGACGGTTATGGAGGTGTGAATAGGGAATATCTTATCGATTAGTTTTGAAGGCCATTCAAACGACATTTAATAGTTTTGAGGACCATCAGTCTTTCACTTCATGGGTCCATTTGGTTGGTGAACGCCCACGTGGTGGTTTTCCTTCTGTGTTACCAACCACGATCAGTTTCTCCAACTTCTCATCGCCTCTGCGCATTATATGGATGAAATATAATATTAGTCGTTAAAAGTGACTAAGTTTAGATAGACATTTCACAGTTCTTTAAAAAACAAAGGTTTTGAGTTCCCGTTTTAGAAATATAATTATAAATTAAAAACATCTACCTTAATATAGTTAGTAAAGCTCGGTCTCAATCCAGTTAAATCCTTGTATTTTATTGATACGGATAAATTAATCACTGAGCAGGTGCAAACCTGAGATTCTAGAGCCGATGTCGATTCATCCAGTTGATAAAAGCAATAAATCGTTTTAACTAGGCAAAGAGTATTATTTTCTGAACGAGCGTTCGTTATAAAATCGCGTTTGCATCAGGCTATTTTAATCGCCTTACTTAATTTAAAAGAGACAAAATAGTGTCTATTATATAAAACATTTCTCCAAGAACTATCTGTGGTTCCAAGGGGACATGTCTTGCTGTCGCTATCGTTATTAAATAACCAGACAAAATTGGCATAGACAGGTAAACCAGCAAGCCTCAAACGTTACGTTATAAATATCGTATAAGTCTGCTTTTGTTTTTATCTGTGGTAACATCTACTTCATTGCTGTGTTGCCAAAATAATAGAAATCGTCATATAATATGCGTCCGATATATGGGCTTTATATAAAACAAAGGGCAGATTAGGTGATACCGCTGCTAATAGACGACTATGTTGCCGGCCTAATATTAGTTTCGTTGTTACAAAATAAATTGTAACTATGAAATGTTCTTTCATTTATTACCGAAATAAATGAAAGAACATTTTACACAAACAGATGGACAGTCTGATGTGTGGTTACATTATCGGGCGGGCAGCGTTCGTTGTTTAAAAACTTATAATTATTTAATCAGTGTGCTGTGTTAAGCTTAAAGATATATTAAATGAGGTAGATTTTTTACAATAACGTATTTGAACAACATAGGTATTCAGTTAGAAACAGTTGATAGGTACATACTCATTTCATTACATTTCTCTTAGAACAATTCCATTTTTTAATACATTTATTTCTCTACCGATCCATATAATGATTGATGACTTTATTATTGCAGATTATATCCATAATATGTAGTTTTAGTTAGACTATGTAACAATAATTCTGTCTTAGTTGCTATGTTAGCATTGTATACAAAAAACACCTTAAAAGCTCCTATACAGGGGAATGTTTTAAGAAATGATTGTTCTCTGTAATCAACACATTCAGGATACCATTGGTACCAACACGATGCATTAAGAATACCACCCTTTTCTAAACTATGGCATTAAAACCGTTAGTTCGGGTCTCGGCAAACATACCCGACTCACTGTCCGTAGCCGTCCATAGACTTCACGGGTAAAATGACTGACAATACCCGTAGTACCAGTACGAATTCTTAAAAGGTCGGCAACGCACTTGCGAGCCTTCTGGCAATGTCTTAACATCAGGTGAGCCTCCTGCCCGTTTGGTTCCCATTACATAAAAAAAACACCGTTAACCAACATTGGTGGAAATGTATAAAATGTATTATTATGCTACTGATATTACTTTAATCTGTATTGTATACTACTATTTAAAAGCTAAGAAAGATCTTACCGACTCCCACACGATCACGAGCGCGATTATATTCCATATTATCTCCTCGTAATAAATAGGCAACTGCTGTCCAGACTCCTAAAATTGTAAATATTATTATAGGAAAATAATATTAAGAGATTTTTGATATGTGCATGCCAAAGCTCAAATGTTTAACTAATTATCTTTAATCTTAGGTTCTTCTTACATTAAGAGCATATATACCTAATCTATAAAATATAGGTACATATTGGGTTGGGGAAAAAGTCTTTTCGCATTACAGTATGTATGAACTTGTAATAAAATCTCTTTGGCTATACTATATGGATCTGGCTGGTTTTGTTATCAAGGAATGTTGAGATATTAAAGAAGATAATTCCAAAATCAAATTAGGATAATGTTTGTTTTTTATTTATTTTTCGTACCGTCAAGATGAGTGAACCGAATGAAGAAATTCTATACATTTATAATTTTCCTCCAAAAAAGGTCGAAATACAACACAAGCCGCGAAAGAAATTTGTGATGTTAATATGGCCCTAGCACAGTGTCTGTGACAGTAGCACAAATTTGGTTTAAGCGTTTTCAATCCGGAAATTTTGATGTCAAAGATCCAAGTCGCTCTGGTCGCCCTGTAACGGATAAAATGCATGCCATGTTTGAAAAAGTGGAGCAAGATCGGCATATCAGTAGTTAAGACGTAGCTGAAGAACGGGGAATTGACCACAAAAAAGTTTTGGTGCATTTGGAAAAAACTGGGTACGCAAAAAAGGTCAATATTTGGGTACCTCACGAGCTCACTGTAAGAAACCGAATGAACCGTGTACTCATTTTTGATTCTTTATTACCACTTAATGGAACCGAACCATTTTTGAAGAAGCTGACAACTCATGATGAAAAGTAGATCACGTATGACAAGAACGTGCGAAAAAGGTCGTGGTCAAAGGTCGGTCAGGCTTCCCAGACTGTGGCGAAACCCGAGATAACTCGCAACAAGGTGATGCTGTGTGTGTGGTGGGATTGGAAGGGCATTATTCATTATGAGCTGTTACCACCAGACAGGACCATCGATTTTGAACTCTACTGCGAACAACTGATGAGATTAAAGCAAGAAGTTGAGAGAAAGCGGCCGGAATTAATCACCAGAAGGGGTGTGGTTTTTCATCATGATAACGCTAGACCTCACACATCTTTAGCCTCTCAGCAAAAACTAAGAGAGCTTGGCTAGGAGGTGATAATGCATCCGACGTATAGTCCTGACCTTGCACCTTCAGATTTCCACCTGTTTCAGTCTCTTCAGAATTCTTTAGGCAGTGTCAGGTTAACATCACGAGAGGACTGCCAAAACCAATTGTCGCGGTATTTTGATCAGAAGTCCCAAAATTTCTGTTGCAATGGGATCATGTCCCTACCTAAATGATGGCAAAAAAATATCGAACAAAATGGTACCTACATACTTTAGTCAAATGTAAATAAACTATTTTAAAAAATGTTTTTAATTTTCTTCAAAAATGCGAAGAAACTTTTTCCCCAACCTATTATATAATTAATCTAATATATAAATTATAAAACTGCTACTAGTTATAACTAAAGTGTCTATGGAATATATTTTATATAATATTAGGATCGCTGAATACTTTTAGGATATTTAATGAGAATTCCTTAATTCTTAAATTCACGACGGTATGCGGGTAATTTGAACGGAATGTTAGGAAACAATCTATCTCATGTATTAACTGATCAATATATAACGTTCTTAGAACTAAACGTTTGTATTTTTATGTTATAATAATATTTTCAAGTATATCTTAGAATTATTTATTAGTAATCAAATCAATCAAATGTACAGTATTTACAATTTTCTTACCCTACAGAGAAACAATAAAAATAATTAAAAAATTTAATAAATAGTTAATAATTCATTTTTGTTTTTTTTTGTGAAAATCCATGTTTTGAGCAGTGGAGGATTATTGTGAAGAAGACACATAAAGGATTGTAGCGCCACTGAGAGATTATAATTGTTACAAACTGTTAAAAGAACAGTGGCACTGGCCTATTTCCTGATCATTTATTTTTCTCAAGAAGCAAGTACGTGTTCAGCTTTCTGTATATATATATCCTCGATTTGTTGGTCTAAGGCCTCATCATGCCTCATAACATAGAAACTTCATTAGCGTACAGCCGTGATTCGAACCCACGACCTCTGGTGAAAGGCGCACGCTCGAGACACTAGCCAACACTGCTTGTTCTTAATCTCCGCTCTGTTGTTAGTGGTCGTTGTTTCGTCTATATCTCCTCTTTATAATACTATTTACAAACAACCATATAGTATTTACAATATTATTTTATTTATTTATAAGTTCTAAAACATAGTGAATGCATAAAATTATACAAGAAAATATGACATCACAAATTTTACACACATAACACATCAATTATATTAGAACATAAGCAAGCTAGCTTGCTTAACCTACATAGTAATAGTAATTAAAAATGGATAAACACAAAACTTAAATAAATTTAAAAAGTTTGGTCCCTTTGGCAGTGTACCTTTAATGCTGGTATTTTTTATTCGTTGAGGAAAGCACCATCTCTAACTACAAACTACTATAAATATACCTAATATAAGTATACCTAATATAAATAATTACTATGACTAAATAATAAAGTTATTAAAATACGATGTTAAATATAATATATAGCTAAGACACTGGATTTACGGATGTATATTATGTGTTTTCGATATAAATATAGCTCCACCTGAAGTTTTGTGGCGATACTAGTTCGATAATTTGACCTTCCACTCAGATCGTTGAGATCATAGGCTGAAAATAATAAAGCAAAATGGCCTCGGCCTAACAAATTTAACTTTACGATTCACCACTTTACCCAGATATTAACATAAAACAAATTAGTTTGCATAATTTTTTTACTGTAGAACTCGAAAATACAATTCAATTTACATATTATTTTAGTATATAAAATTCTCGTGTCACAATGTTAGTAACCATACTCCTCCGAAACGGCTTGACCGATTTTTATCAAATTTTATATGCATATTAAGTAGGTTTGAGAATCGGCTACTATCTATTTTTCATACCCCTTTTTCATAGACATTTTTTATGATACAGGATACAAAAATAGATACAACCCCAAATTTTCACCCCTCTAAGATCAACCCCTATTTTTTATTATAGTAGAGTTATGTTTATTGAACTAAAAAAATTATTCATAGAAATAATATACATGGCAAAACAACGTTTGCTGGGTCAGCTAGTATTAGTATATAATATATCAAATTTGTTCATTCAAGATTTTGTCGATATTCTACTTCGTATCTCAAGTCACAATCTTTAGAGGACTTTTGGCGTTGCGTAGAGATGTGGGATCTCTCTACATCTTCTAATGCATTTACCATGGAGAGTGTTCGGAGGAGTTGTTCGGTCTAATACCTGCAGCTGAGTTTCATCATCGGACGTCAAGGCAAAATACAAAATACCATCCGTATCACTTCGACGTCCGTCGTTCCACAACAGAGCGTTTTCTAAGGCAATTTTTGCCGCGCACCACCACTATGTGGAACCAGCTGCCCAGAGAAGTATTTCCGAACCAATTCGACTTAGGGTCCTTCAAGAAAAGAGGGTATAAATTCTTTAAAGGCCGGCAACGCACTTGCGAGCCTTCTGGCATTGTGAGTGTAGATGGGCGGCGGAATCACTTAACATCAGGTGAGCCTCCTGCCCGTTGGCCTCCTATTACATAAAAAAAAGGACTGTCAAAATTGTTAAAGTTCGTGCAGAAAAAAACTCAAGTTCGGGTTCGATACCTTGAAACTTCATCCTAGAATACGGATGTAATTAAATCTAAACAAAGGACACAAACAAGGTGTTTACAAAATCTACTTACAATATTTTTATTTACATTAAACGAATTGTGTCGAAGTGACAAATGTAATTTGAAAAAGGAAATCGAACTTCAAAACTCAATCAATGTTCCTTCATTTATACGGATTCCCACTGATAAGTTCTAGGAAACCTTTTATATTGAAAAGATGGAGAAAATATTGTATTTCATTTGAATAACGATGGCACTTAAAAATGCTCTTATGTTTCTACAGACTTCGCTGTTGTACTTTCTGATTGAAAACGAGGTTGAGTATCAAGACTTGAACGTTTTTTACTGCCAATGTTTATGAGGAATTAAACTGGTCATTAAACTAAATATACCTGCATTTACTGTAACATTGATATTAGCTTACGTAAGGGCTCTCTAAATAACCTAACATATAGCTGTCATTGCTATTTCTGTTTCAGTGTGAGCTATTATTTTAAACTAAATTTATGTTGAAGATATGTCATTCCATTGTTATATAAAAATGTCAAACATGTTAACAAAAGTCCGTGGATTTTTCGTCTAGGACACGTATTGGTGCGGATTCAATGTCACTAGTTGGGTGTCATTTTATGTTTAAAATCGGGTTTAGTTTGTTTTATAATTTACATTACTTAGCACCGATGACTAATAGTCTACTTGCAACTATTGCCTATTTTTTATTGCCAGTAAAGTCCTGTTTAATAGTTTCGAATTCAAATATCTAAAATATCAATGTCTTTAAAGAGAATTTTTAAAACTTATTTGAGAAAATCCGGGTTTCGATTGATGATTGAAAGTATAAAACCTAAAGCATTAGCCTATATTTATTACTATTGTTAACGTCGTGGGTGAGAGCTATAAATCTTATTTCCTAAAGGCTTATTTCACCTATCAATATTGATCAGCTATTCTTGTTTCAGATTGAACGCGAATACCGACGAAGATGCATCGATGACTGAAAGATGTTTTGTATTTACAAGGAATACATTGATGTGTGGAAAGGAATTTGAAAATTCTCGTCGCTTGAATGGGATCTATGAAGTGAAAATTTTGCGATGACATCAAAGGAAGTGGAGTTGACAGGCGGCGCGCCGTGGGGATTTCGTATGCACGGCGGCCTCGATCAAAACCAGCCATTGCGCATATCACGGGTATGTTATTTTCTAACTAGATTTTGCTTTGTAAAGCTTGTATAAAGGTAACGACTATTTATTTGAAAGAGCCTTAGCTTGGATGAAATAAACGATATATTAGAAATAATTAAAGATCATTCTGTGCAATACTTTAAAATATAATTAATAGTATAAGATCCCGCTATACAACGACCTTCACCGAGATGCTTATTTAATGAAACTTATTTTATATTTAATTTAATATGTCAATAAATATAATCCATATGGGTTGCCTAGCAAATTTCAGTCCAGAGTATGTTTAATTAATATTTAAAAAAAAATTTTTTTTTTATAATTTGCATGTAGTAAATTTTTTGAACTTTTTTCAATCAATATTTTTAATCAGGGTAGTATTATATATGTATCACTATAACCTTCTTTTATACTAAAGATGTATATATACTTTAGTGTCACATAAAAAATATACACATAAATAATTAATTGATTAAAAACAACCTAACGTTTGCATATTCTATGGGCTTCATACTTTCGATTGGTATAGAATTTATCTAATAATCATACCGGTGAAATGTTTAAAAAAATATTTTTTTTTTAAATTAATTAAACATACTCTGGACTGAAATTTGCTAGGCAACCCATATGGATTATATTTATTGACATATTAAATTATATATAAAATAAGTTTCATTAAATAAGCATCTCGGTGAAGGTCGTTGTATAGCGGGATCTTAGACCATAAGTAATTATATTTTACGTAGATATTGATGAATTACTAAAATGATCAATTTTTTACAAATTTCAAATAGCTTGTATCATTA
Organism: Pieris melete; assembly: GCA_963693345.1. Classification (NCBI taxonomy): domain Eukaryota; kingdom Metazoa; phylum Arthropoda; class Insecta; order Lepidoptera; family Pieridae; genus Pieris; species Pieris melete. The sequence goes on along the minus strand of CAVNZK010000006.1, from coordinate 2,794,891 downwards.
AACCGTGACCATGAAGGCTGTAAACCACGAACATATTATTTCAGCGCACAAAATTGTTAAATTGCTTTAATATATCTTAAAATCTTAGAAGTTAATTACACATTAAATGATACCTTTTTCGCTGTAAAAAAACAACAAAAAATGTACTTTAAGACCCGGAATGTTAGTGTAATTTGTTAAGTGTATTGCTTTGTGCAGTGTTCATTAGACGTACAATCTGTTTGCACACGTCCTTTGTGGCTATTCTTTTGCCAAACAGTGCCAACTAGTCCATATTAAAATAGTGTAAACTTTGGATTTCAAAGACTTTCTTTGTTCATAGACTCATTATTGTTAAAATCAACGAAATTATTAATAAATCATCGTCGATACTGAAAAGAGATTTCAGTCCTGTTTGGAGTTTGGTCTTAGTTTTGAGGCTGTCGTTAAGTTCTTTATAAGTTGTAGGTTAGGTAGATTCATCATTTATCAGGACCACTAATATTTCATATAAATGCGTAATGTTAGTTACGAATATCAGCTGATAACAGAAATGTTAAACGATATATTATGTAAAAGAAATATTGAGACCAAAATCAAATTAATGAATTGTATTTTTAAATGTGATGTATTAAATGGTCGGCAATATGGTAGGTGGAAAAACATAGGTATTTTCTACCAGTCTATTATGTATTTTATGAATTTGAATTTAGAAATACTACAGTTATAATCATTTAAAACTGCGTTGCTTTAATTGTACAAAACAATCTAAACACTTTTATGATTAGAATAGCAACGTGGCCTTACCTACCCTAATCTCTTACAGGCAACCCTAGTACGGAAGAACGCAAGAGCAAAAGTTTAAAATTTATATATGTAATTGAATACATCACAGTTATTTCAGATACTTTAAATCTACACAGACCAAGCCAGCGGTATCAAATCTATTATTCTAATTGTACCTATGTACACGTATTACGTTTATTTTGCAACATTTTGTACTTCATAAAAAAACGTGGTAGTAAATAACACAAAGAACGGTTCAGTGGCCGTCGATACACAATTGTATACTGAAATAATAAGTCCTGAGTACATACCTCGTTTTGATATATCCTTTCCAACAAAAAAATAACTACAAAATCAGTTCATAAACAACGAAGGTTTCCGTGAACACATTATAAAATTGTGCCAATTGAGAAACGTACTAAGATTTTGAAGTCGTTTAAAAATATTAGTTAAAAACATTCTAGTCTATAAACAGACAATTAAATAGAGTGTGTACTTAGCTAATCAGACAATAAACGAATCTGTGGTTGTCATCTCTCAAATTGGGTAATTTCATTTCAGAGCTTCAGTGAGTCAATGGAACGAATTGATGTGAGTAAAATTGTGATGGAATTGTTTGTTTAACACACAGTGATCAATCTTTTTAGTTAACGAGAGTGCCACTTCGTAACTTGCTATTCATCAACATCGCTTTTACATTTAGTGACTAAATAACACTATAACACTGTTTGTTAATATTCATAATCAATTAATGTACATCTATAAAACAATAGCGTGTCTTTAACACCGATAGCTGGATAATATTAGTAAAATAGTTACGGAATGCGTTTCTACATTCTGCATTAACCTTAGATGCGAAGAGTGCAACGAACTTGCAAGCTGGCATTGTAGGCATCGATGAATAGTTATCACTTTACCTCATATTACCTGTTCAGTTCTATACATTACTTTATTACCTTAATATTAGTTATTTAAAGGTTTTTAAAATATTGTACTTATTTAAATATAAAATAATAAACGGCAAAAATATGAGTCTTTCCTCCAACTTCGATTTTGTTCCCTTTGGAGTAAAGACACTTGGGCCGCGGGGTTAAAGTGCACAGGCGCTGATTAAAGATTTAAGTTGGCGCTTGTTAGATAGTACCGGTGACCCCAGAGCTGTTGCTTTCCAGGCTCAACGAATAAGTATCGCAATACAGCGAGGAAATGCTTCCAGCGTTAAAGGTATATTGCCACAGGGACCAAACTTTTTAAATTTGTTTAAATTTATTTTTACTATTAACCTACCGTTAAGAAAATTGTAAATACAAATTATACGTATGTAACATGATTTAACATTATATATTTTATTTAAAGTAATTAATTTATTTCATTATTATACAAATAGGATACAAAAGCGATTTATTTAATTATTTATAAGTCGTGTCGACTGATTTAAAGACCATCGATGACCACAACAGCTTTTTAAGCACTCGAAAAGTCCAGTTATGAAGTTTATTTAAATTGTTTGTACTCGTTTAAAGACATCAATGTAAAATATTAAATATCTGAACTTTGATTAACAGCAGTTAGAAATAAGTTTTTATTGGGTCGGCTACATACACTTTACCTGCTAAGATTTCATATAAATCTCGCATACAAAGAAAATGTAACAAAGGTCCTATTGCTCAGTTCAGCAATTATATGACGCGGGAAAACAAGAGTTGTTCACTCATAACGTCTTTTACCTGACGGCTTTGGTCTGAATGTTTTATGTTGCTTTATACTTGAAGTGGTTCTACAGGGTGTAAAACTGTAAAAGTAGATGTTGAATGGAAATTGCTCGGTTTCACACGCAGAGAGAGTACTAGAAGTGCCGATATAATAATTCCAATCTCGAACAATAAACATTGCGTCAATTTCGTTGATAATTTCTCTTTTTGGACAAGTAGGTGAGCCTTCTGTGGGTCGGGCACATGTCGGTTTCCATGCTTTTCCTTCAGGGTACGCAAATGCTATACATAGTAAGAAAATCCAATAGGTTTGTTTGGACCCACCACCTCAGAGTTCAGAGTTGCATGCTTAACTTTGGTCTATCTGGGATGTGTAATTGGGTATATTAATTTAAGATGGATGTAGTATTATAAAATATAAAAACGTTTTTTTCTCTCACTATGCTGCAATGAAACGAAATCAAAATAGTTTTGATATTGATTGTATTTTTTACGCTTCAGTTTATAAGGAATTTAAAGAAATTCGTATTTTGGTGTAGCCCTTCAGACCAATCATGTTGGTAGAGTTTGTTTTTTTTTTTATACTTTCAGATTATTATTAATAATGTTTAAATAATAAAAAGTATAAAAATTGTCGAGGAAAAAAGTTATTCAGATTTGTAATTTCATCTCAACAATAATATACGTAATGTTATTATTTTTATTATTATTGGTGTGAGTGTTCGACATCAATTCCCATACGGATAAACTTAAGGGCACTTCCATCTTTGAAAATGAAAGAACTCACAACATCGAAGTCGCACAGGCTTCTAAGCAAACGTCGCGTCGACTGAAATGGTTTCCGCGTTTCACTTGACAGTTGACACTGAGGTGTAAATGTGCAGGAATTTATTGTATGTGCCTTCCACAAGCCTGATTTAAAACCGCATTTTTCCGCTGCACAAAGATAAATGTGTTTGAGGATTGCAGTGGGTTGCTACCTGCTAGGTAATACTGGGGAATTTTTAAATTTGGAACAAACAGTATTAACCACGCTCTCATATCAATCGACTACTGTTTTATTTAGTGGTACAGTTATAGTTGAAAATACGAAAATGTATAAAGTAAATAAATAAATTAGATTTCTGTTTTTAATGATCGCCATATAAGCCTCAAATAGTTCTAGAATGTTATATATTTTTAAAGTCACATTAGGAGAATAAGGACAAAACAATCAATAGCAATAAATATAACGATTATTATGATTTATTTTTCAAATTCAATATGTATTTCCAGTTTTGAAACATTTAGTGATACTATAGTTATCGGATCCCGTAAGTCAAAGGTCTAGGTTTATGTAGTAAATAAATTTGTATTTTAATAAAACAATTTTTTTTTATAAATTTTACATTATTTTACATTTTTTGTATTTAATTGTTTATAATAAGGCAAAAAGTCTGTGAAAGAAAAGCATACACAGAGAGGATTATCTAAGATATTTTAGTTAATACATTCTATGCACATTCCCATCAAATATCATATCAGCAATTTTGTATCAATGTCTTCGTTAGGCTGTTAATAGCAATAAAACCTTCAGCCAAACGGGATTGTCCTTGGCCACAATCCAACCCTCCTTTATTAAATTGAAGAAGGTGTTCCCGTTAAACCCAAGTTATGGCTTACTTTTGCAAATATTTTACGACATCCGTTTCAATATTTTATTACAGATCTGACACTTATGGAGCTGATTCATGATAATTTTAACACCAAAATTATCGGTACATTTAAACAGATGGTTCAATTTAAACGATTTAATTAATGCTATAAGCGTTGTTGATACGTTTTTGAATTAAAAAGTAGTTCAGTTTACTGAAATTTTTTTAAAGAATTATGGAGTTATTATATTTACACAGTATTTATTATAATCAGGTATGTTCGTGTTCTGAAGTTTGATAAAATTCGTATTCGTTGTGACACTTGACACGTGTTGTCAAGTTTTTAGTCTATTGTCTATATTTTATTTTATTGAAGATCTCATGGGAAATGTAGGGCAATAAGATGTATGCATTATTTACATCTTTGTTCTAATTAAAAACAATCGGTACGTGTTTGCGTTGCCATAAAACTTTCTGTTTTTTCTTTATTGTCCATATATTTTAAAATTACCAAAGAGATAGTAACAAGAAGGTTTTACTGTGCCACCACATCTTTCACTTTACCTAATGATGTAAATCGTCAAATTTGATCACCAGTTTTAAAACCATCCTTCTTAACAAACTTTGGCGTTTATCAGTATATCCCTATCGTACTGCCCTGTGATTCTGTAACTCACTTCACGACTCACACAGCGGTTTTCGCATCGGCGGTCTCTCTCAAATCAGTCGTTAAGCAGTCATTTTATGATTTGGCATTTTGAAAAGGTGGGAGCTTGTACTTTATTGTTTATCAGAATGCCAAATCATAAAATGACTGCTTAACGACTGATTTGAGAGAGACCGCCGATGCGAAAACCGCTGTGTGAGTCGTGAAGTGAGTTACAGAATCACAGGGCAGATAACGTAAAATGGCTCACGTGCGTCTCAGTCACGGGTCATACGTGCAAGGAATTTCGATCCAATAGTTTGACCGACCAGGCAACTTTGAACTACTATAATCTCAACGTCGCTAATACTACTACAGATTTACTGTGTACCCTCAAATCTCTGACGGTCCTTGTTATTCTGGTTACGTCGCTTCCTATAATGTTACTTTTCAGCAAATTCCTTATTAATACGTACATTCATGTTTTTATTGAAAACATGTATTCAGTATAATAAAAAGGTAAAAATGTATATAGATTTTTATGATTTTGTTATTAGGATAGTAGAAAACTAACGACGGCATAACGCCAAGATACCTAACCTAACTTTAAAGCGAGTAAAAACACTACTACGCCTACGTACAACTAGTGAGGGCTTGCCGTAGTTAGCGAAAAATATTGTTTGAATAGTTTTAACCCACCTGAATGTTTCTACAGATTCTTGCTTTCAAGAATATCTTGACACAAACTCGGGAGTTGATTTAAGATCGCTTAACTATCTTTTAATTAAAATGAAGACAAATGTTAGTTCTAGCAACTTTTGCTTTAACTTGGTTAAGTAAGAAAATGTACTACTTAGAGTTAAATTAAAAACACCTCGTCCAACTAAATAGTACAAAATGTACTATCCACAAAGTAAGTACTCACTTTGAATTAAACATTAAAACTATATGTTGATTTTGGAATCCAGCCATTAATATTATTACAACTATGTCTGGTATATTCTAAAAGCATTGGAATTTATATTTACTAATATCCATTTAATAGTATAGCAATATAGGCGTATCATAAGTGTCTCAAGCTTACGTATAAATGTAGGGCGGGCGATTAGGGCGAAACTTATTCTTCTTGAGAAAATTCTTAGCAAGTTGTAAATTTTAACTACGACTTGCTTCATCTTTTAATGCACCTTCTTTTGAATTATTATAACCACGAGTCAATTAGCTTTAGTGTTTAAGGAAAACACTTTTTTTCCGGATCAAAGCTATGTATTATTATAAAGTTATGTTAATAAAATACAATACTAGCCTTAGTGTTTTTGAAATGTAGTCTAACGAAAAAATCAATTTTTGTATTGTTGAACGATTTTTGTAGCTTAATAGCGGTAATTTTTTTTTAAATGTAATAGGAGGCAAACGGGCAGGAGGCTCACCTGATGTTAAGTGATACCGCCGCTCATCGACAACAACAACTCACAATGCCAGAAGGCTCGCAAGTGCGTTGCCGGCCTTTCAAGAATTGGTACGCTCTTTTCATGAAGGACCCTAAGTCGAATTGGTTCGGAAATACTTCTGTGGGCAGCTGGTTCCACATAGTGGTGGTGGGCGGCAAAAACTGCCTTAGAAAACGCTCTGGGGGCCTACCATGAACTTTCTTAAAACGATCCTTTTGAGATGCAGCGGAGTTTAGGTACCTAAAGTCAATAGCATTTTTTCGTACCATGACCGCCTATAAGCTGAAACGTATTAGCATCGCAAGACCGAATGAAAGAACGATAATTTTGTTTGTGGTTTCTGAGTACGTTTAGAAATTTAACTTTCAAACTTACTTCGACAGATGTTTCTATGAAAATAAATAAAATATAAAATTATTTTAAATAATTCAACAATCACAATATGCTATTATGTCTTAATATATATATTTATTTTATATAAAACTATTCTTTTGACATATTTTAAACGGAAAGTTCTCTGGTGCTATGACAGTTGACACTTATTATTTTTAAACGTTACTTTCAAATTTTAATAGGAGCTTTCAATATTTTGGTGTTTACAAAATTTCGGTTTTAGAAATATTATATATTTACAAATTGTTTAACTTATAAAATAATGGTATGGGGTAAGTATTGTTCACAAATTTGTTTATTAAAAATAAATCCCTATAACGAAGTGAATTACTGATATAAAACGCTTTGCAAAAGATATTACAAATCAACTTATTACTCTAAAATCATAAGTATGTAACTATAATAAAAATTAATTCCTTCAAATTCTACAAACTCAATTTATACGTTAACTAATTCACATAATATAAATAAATATACTTTCTTTACAGGAAAGTAAGTAGTGGTAGGGACTACTACCTTCCATCTCCACTACAAAACTTCGATGTATGCACAATGCAAAATGTTTTCTATCAAATGAAAGATTATTATTATGATGAACCACCAAAGTATGCCAATAAAGGTTAATAACTAATAATAACAGTACATTACAATGTTTACCTTGGTCAACAAGTATCTTCCTCAAGGACAAGACACGACGATTAGGTTAAAAGACGAGTTAACATAACCTGGAATAAATCCTGGAGCAATAAAGAAACCCTTAAATCAGAATTTTAAAACTTAAGAAAAAATAATGGACTCATATTTAATACCTTGTCTGACATATGGCTTCCAGACATTTACAATAACTACACCAAAAACAAAATACAAGTGTGCCAGAGAACGATGGAAAGGAGTCTACTAAACATACAAAGACAACATCGGATGAGAAATACAGAAATAAGGAAAACAACAAAAGTAGCTTTAGACAAAAATGTAATAGATCGGGTCTTACTGCTCGCATGGACAAGGAAAAATGGACACAAAGGGTAACCTGGTGAGAACCAACAAAAAGATTAAGAGGTAGACCAAATTAAAACTGGATTGTTGAAATAAAAAGTAAAGCTGGTGAAAACTGGACCACCAACGCAAAAGACAGACAGATGTGGAGCAAAATGGAGGAGGCCTTTACCCGTAGAGGGGTCCGTAACGATTTAATGATACTTTATAATGAATTATAAAAATGAATTTTGTTTTTGATTCTTATTAATTTATTTATCATTTCATACTTATATACATTGAAATTATTAATTATGATTGGAATATAATTTAAAGATTTTAAATAATAATATTGTATTTTTTAATGCATGCACATATAATGTAATAATTAATCATATGATATACTTGTTTAATATGTTATTCATTATGGAAATAAAGAGGCTATAATAATAATAATAATTTTCTTTACATCTTAACCTGACAAAATTGCTAAATTGAGACTATATGAATAAATGTTTATAACCAATTGAACATTGCCTGAAGACATCTTTTTCTATCTTGATGGAGTCATCCTAACATAATAAATACTATTATTATAATATTTTTAAATGGCTTATTATTTAGACATTATAAATTTAAAAATACCTATGTTTTTTTAAACAACAAAGAGCGGAGGAGAATAATACAATTCATGAACATAGTGAGGAAAAATTTTATTATAATAAATATCTACTAGTAATATGGCATTCTTATTTATTGTAAAATATGATATTATATTGGGGGTTTATGTTTTTGTTAGATATGCATAAATAATTAATTGAATATTATTGAATAATGTGCAATTATTTGTAGGTACACTGAAATCTTCAAAGTCAATAATCTATAGTAAATTATAAACTCAATATCTACGAAGTCGGTAGTCGGAAGGGCATTGCCGTCTTGTTTCTCATCTCCGTCTATATTTTAATAATTTATTTATAATCACACTCTAAACTCAAAATACCCCAAAATATCGGAAATATAAAAAATATATTTATTTTTTTCCTATATTAGCCATAGTAGATAAATCTTATTATTTTAACTTTATTTACAAGTTTTAATGCAAATATTGAATTTTATAGGTTCTAAACTATTATTTGGACATTTCGATACAAAAAAGGTGAACAAAAAGTAACTTTTTTAGAATCGCTTATTCTGTCATAGTTGGAAGGCGCAACTGTCAAATTTCGGTTCAGCCGAGCGGTCATGGTACGGATTTTCATACAAATTGAACGAACGAAATCTGATAATCGCTAAGGTCACGTGGGAACATAAACTGTCTCGTTTTTTCGATGTCATGGTACGAATTAGCGATGCATCTCAGTTGTAGGTTGTTAATAGGCTCGCAATAAGAGTTCATGGTAGGCCCCCTGTTGTGGAACGACGGACGTCGAGGAGATCGGATGGTATTTTGTATTTTGCCTTGACGTCCGATGATGAAACTCAGTAATAAAACGTAATTAGGAATACGTTTTATTATATAAAACAAACGTTTTTGTAATATATTATTATAGTATCAGAACTATAATTTTAAGTTTTAAATGTAAAAATAACGATCTGATTATCATAAAATTTTCAATAAGTGCGAACGCTGCGCTCACAAAGCGTTTATCTGCACTTATCTACACTATCTTACAGACTCTTAGAGAACTTGAAGACCTTTTATTTCCTTAAGTTTCATTCGATATTCATTGCCTTTAAAAAATTTCTGCATAATATTACCCTCAATTCTCATACAATTTAGAAAGTGTTCGAAACGAAACGTTTGCGTTTCACCTTGAAGAACTGATTAAGATTTTATTGGTTTATATAGATAAGTTAGAGCAGTGTTGGCCTGGTGGCTTCAGCGTGCGACTCTCATCCCTGGGATCGTAGGTTCGATCCCCGGCTGTGCACCAACGAGTTTCTTTCTATGTGAGCATTTAACACGAAAACATCGTGAGCAAACCAGCTTGCCTTGCCGGCGTGTCAGGCACAGGAGGCTGATGACCAAGTTGCCTATTAGATTAACAAATGATCATGAAACAGATACAGAAATCTGAGGCCCAGACCTAAAAAGATTGTAGCGCCACTGATTATTAATCATATAAAGATAAGATAAATGTTAGGAGTTTTTCACTATATGTACCTAGTAGAAATCATTTATTACTGCAAGCAATTGGAAAGGTAAAACAAGAACAAAGGTCGATTTCTACTCTAGTGCTATACCAAGTAATATTAACTATTAATTAATACATTTCACTGTTTTTACGCTCCAGTTCTACATCCATTACTAGAGGTAATTGTTACGAGTTATAATGTTTTATATAATCTTTTTTATATACTTTTCTATGAAAGGTTTTTCTTAAAAAAACATTCCTTACTTGGGTTACTCCAGCGTAAGACTATGAAATTCACAAACGAAATTATGCATTTCCTTACAGCATAATACTGAAAATCACGTACAAATGTATGAAAATTAAGGCATGTATGTAAATGATTATGCGGTTATCACATGAAGCTAAGTGCTCGTAACACGCACGATCACTGCAATGAGCATTATAAAGCCGAGATACAGTTTTATCGCACTCGTAACTTTAATTAATAAAATAATAACATTTACGATTTTTCTGTTACTATACATAATCGCCAATAAATATAAAACATAAATAAAACGTGTATGAGTTTCTTAATATCTTTTTTTAGTGATCAACTTGATTGAACAACTCTTTGTCGATTTTTATGGTTTAAAGATGTATTTTCTCGATGTATTTTCTTTACCGTACAATCCAGTATTAAACGATTATACAGAATAAAAATCAAATTGCCTACAGTCCCGCATCAAACGCACGACCTCAAGGTCGATGAGAATCGTACAATAATGCCACTAGGCCTACACAGCTCAATTAATCGCGAGTATCTACGTAATAATATGGGTTCTTTTTGTCTATACTTAAATATAGTTTTAATAATGACGAAAAATAATAAGAGCAGAAAAATTTAATTTTATAGGACTCTTTTTAGTAGAATCAATAAATGTCTGGATATTCATTCAATTCAATTTGTATTTTTGCAAGAAATATTAATGTACTAAATCCTTATACATTTATTTAGAGGTTTTCCGAATAGAAATATTATCACCATACAAAGTTCATTGGCTTTATTAGAACGCTACCAAAGCACGATTTGCCGTGGACAAGATTAATATTCGTAGCAAGTGACGACCCCCAACACAATAGCCACGTCCTCACGGCGCATGCATATTCGAATAATGTCCATATAATGTTTGATGAAATTGGCTTTAACATTTACCTTAACTTAGTATAACCCCTGACTCGTGCGGGAAGGGAAGTTTTATAATTCCGTGTTATGTAACATTGAACTTAAAGTTGTGTGTTAGAAATGTTTTTACAAAGACCATCAAATTAAAAACAGTGTATTATATTATATTGGTAGTAATAGGTTAGTTTAATATTGTTTGATTCGTGAATTATATGCAGCAGAAAAGTGATGTAGTGTGGGGATTATGTTAGGGCTGGTCGAGATTTCCGGGAAACATGTTGAAGTTTTGTTCACCGGCTGCGCGACGGCGTGAGACAAATGCGGTTTGTAACTTAATGAAACTTATTGAGATTGTCTAAGTGTAAAGTTGAAGACATAATCTGACTGTCACCAAATTATTATATTATCTCGGGCAGGTATTCTACAATCCTTGACATTTTTGACAATTCCTAAGTAGATTGTGTGGTAGAGCAGTGTTGGCCTAGTGGCTTCCGCGTGCAAATCTCATACCTGAGGTCGTAGGTTCGATCCCCCCTTTGCACCTATGGACTATCTATGTGCGCATTTAACATTTGCTCGAACGCTGAAGGAAAACATGAGGAAACCGACATGTCTTATACCCAAAAGTCGACGGCGTGTGTCAGGCACTGAAGGTTGATTACCTACTTGCCTATAAGATTTAAAAATCATCATGAAACAGATTCAGAAATCTGAGACCAAGACCTAAAGAGGTTGTAGCGACACTGATTTATTTATTTTTATGAGTAGATTGTGTCTTGAATAAAGTATTGCAGTAAGGTTTTGCAAAAAAAAATATACGCAACAAATACAACATTAAATATTTATATTATTAATATTTGAAATGTTAACTGGTAAATATAGAAGGTACTTTTAGTGTGCATTCTTATTCTTAGACACACAACCAATGATGAACCATATAAGGAAACTGGAAAGAACATAATATGTGGAATATTTTTCTAATAAATCGATAGTTCCATAATCGAGTGCATGTAGTGTGAACGATTCTTCATTTGTATCATCACTTTTCAACCCTAACACAAATAAAAACCCCAACCCTTCAAGTAATCGAAGTAATTACCTATTATATTTTTAATTCCAGGTGAATCCGGGTCGAAAAGCATCTCTCAGCGGCATTCGTGAGGGTGATGTAATCACCTCAATTAATGGCCAGTCCACTAAGAACATGACTAATTCAGAAGCTCATGCCATGCTGAGATCTGCCGGGCCTAGCATGAGATTAGGGCTAAATGAGTAAGTGTTTAAATTATTCAAATAGTGTTACGGCTCTTTCACCGGTAAAAGTATTGGCAATAATCTTATGATTAGCGTTAGTTGAAGATCAACAGTAAAATTGTAAATAAATATTAAAATATGTAGTTCAACAACAGGCTTTTCGCTAATAAGTGATTAACTTTTTTTGTAGTAGGCGTAGGCAATTTGAATGACAAAAAATACTTTTGAAGGAGTACAAGTGCTAAATTTATTGGATCTTAATAGTTAAGGATTTTTTCGTTAATGGATATAAAAAGTTCTTGCTAAAACCTTTCCACTTTCACATTAGCCGATGGGCTTTAGTCTGAGTATAACTCAAACCAAAATTCGATTAGCGGTTTAGACGTATTCTGTTAACAACATATAACTATTTACAGACATTACATGATCGTTAATTGCTGTTATTAGTCCTGTAAACTTCTATATATTATATATTTCATTTCTGCATATGTTACATCACTATCACTACATATTATTATAAAACAAAGTAGCTTTTTCTGTCCCTATATCCCTATGTATGCTTAAATCATTAAAACTACGCAACGGATTTTGATGCGGTTTTTTTTAGTAGATAGAGTGATTGAAGAGGAAGGTATATATACATATTTATATCCATTAAATAGTGGATAAATACTGTTATTTTTGAGGTTTCTAATGTGATGTCGTAAAAATTACATTTTTTCCGCTTACATTGCAAACGCAGGCTGAACCCTACGAGATTTATCAAAATATCCAAATTTAACGCGTGAGGGCCACGGGCAGTAATGAATAAATCAAAACTACTGGATTAATTTTAATCATTTTTTTGAGTGAGTGACATAGGCTATATTATTTATACCCGTGTGAGGCCGGAGCGGGCCGCTAGTTGGTAATAAAAACACCAGTCATGGACCCAGGCCAACCAACATTTACGATTATCGCTAAGGTAAAGCGCCTCAGCGAAATACATATTAACCGTGGATGCAGAATCGTAACTAACATAACCCTAAATAATTGTTAGTTTCTCTCATATAGCCACTGAGTAGATTTTAATGACGGCATAAAACAGGTCTTAAAACTTGGTTAGAATAAAAACATTTATTTTAATAACCGCGTGAAAGCTAAGTAAAAAGAGCATCAGTGCCTTCCTCAGTATATCCCTCGCACGGCTACAATATTTAGAAATGAATATATTATTGAGGGATAGTGAAGCAAGCTAATGGTGAAAGTATTTTTTAAAGGCCAATCAGTTTTTGAGTTTATTCGTTACAAACAAAAAAATCTTTCCTCTTTATACTCTTAGTAGTCCAGTCATTATAGTAAGTTCACCTCGGAATTAGAGATACCCAGCTGTAAGCCTCTAAATACTTATAGGAGTATATTGACACCCTAAAAGTTGTCTCAAAACCTACATATGGTAGGGTGTACGCAACTTTTAATTTTCAATTTTCGCTTTTTTGTAAATATCTCATTTCCTATGAGGTTTTTTGCTATTTGTATTTATTATCAATATTGATGAGATATTTACAAAAAAAGCGCAGAAAAACGATTTTTGTGACCTTTGACCTTGAAACTTAATAGTTGCGTACACCCTACTACATTATGTAGGTTTTGAGACAACTTTTAGGGTGTGAATACAAGTATTCACAGACTTACGGCTGGGAATCTCGAATTCCGAGATTCTTACCTAATTTACGCTTAAATGACTGAACTATAGATACTCATAGTAGCTAAAATTAGCCTTACAAGGAAGCAGGCACAGTAGATCTCAGTTATCATACTTAATGGCCAAAAATAACTCTTATGTTAACAACACATTTAGGTATTCTAGTATGTGAAATCTACATTGTACCCAAGAGCACTGAACGCTACGTGCTCTTGCAGATATAAACATACATATTACATGCTGAGCTTTGATATTATTCATAATATGCGATAACTTCTACAATGTTTGCCCTTTTGAATCTCACTTGTATTATTGTATGAATTTATTTATTTTCCTATTTTTTTATACTGAAGAAAATGCCAACTTTGTAAGTGGTAGATGGGATGGCAGTGGGCAGAAATACTGCGTTTTGGTGTGAATCACTGTAGCACCAATGAGGAATGGAGCGGATAGTACTATTTCATTGGTATTTTTATTACAGATGAGTATATTATATTTCGATCAGAGTTCATAACACTAGTAAAATTTATATAAATGACACGTTTATGTTATTGGACATTATCGTAACCGAGAATGTTAAAATAAAATTTATAAGTGTGGTAAAAACTAAAGGGCTCAATATTGGGTTCAAGTGAGCGATGATTTTATACATACCAAAAAAAATTAACTTAACTTAAGTTAGGTTACATAACATACGTTAAATATATATTTATACTCTAGTACCATACCGTTGTTACGCACAACGGACCAATTATGATACCAAGTGCGGAAACTGAGTCCACCAACCTATAAACATACTATTGTTGTACACTAAAAAAATGTCACCTGTTTACTCTCATATTCCACACACGTACTAGACCGGAGAGGATTGACTCTAATCCGATCACTCTTCGCCATTTCACGAGATTTGAACATCAGATAGAACCATTAGGCATATTAAATGCGACGTAATTCATTTTACCGATGAAACATGAAAATAAAAAAACTCGGTTTAGTTTAATGTTGTTCGATGATGTGAAATAAGTAACTTGATATGTATTAAACCTATCGTTATATTCCTTGAGAAATAATCAGTGTAGTAACTTCGAAGGAGAAAATAATTTAAATTTAATGTTACAGCCAGTTTTTGTGAGTCGGTCCCCAATCTAAAATTCATCAAAATATTTTCTGTGTGCGTAAAAATGTGCGTAAGATATAACGTTCACATCTACTGAATTTGATGACATTATTAAATGCCCTTATATCTGGGCGACTATACAAAATAGGTAGAAAACAAGGAATTTTAGCATGGTTGAAAACAGTTTAGTCATTAAAGAAAAGTTATATTACACTGCTCCCTGCTCAAGTTCTAATCTAAGTTTTCTTGTTGTCAGAGACAAGGAGATGTCACCTCGAAGAAGATCCATCGGGAAGGCTGCGGACTTGAAAAGTAAGTTAGCTTATTTGTCTTTTGAAACTCGATCATCTAGTAGGGAAAAAATATTTTGAAGCTCACCTTTATTTTTATTCCCTTGGAATTATTTTACTATATTATCAGAAAATGATTTTTACCTACATTATGCACATAAATTACTTCTTTTTAAATTCACGTAACTAGTATGGCATAGGACATTTCTGGGTCGATTCGATTCGATGGGTCGATCGGTTTAGACTCTACTGTTGACAAAAATCGATCGTAAAGCCTTTGTTTCTAATATTAGCCACGAAGTATAGAGGAATAACTAACTTATTCTTACTAATATTAGTCGCATAACCCGCATTAAAAAACTTAACTAACTGATCTCTATAAATAATATTCATTCTTTACAAGTTATTTTGCTACAGTATGTCAGGTGGTGTAATGGCCATATATGGCCTATAGCCATTTATTAAAACGAAATACTCGATGGTTAAATTTTATTGATTCTTTCATAACATGTACTAAAATATAAATTTAGAGTTTCTAAATTTTTCTTATTTGTTTATGGTTAAAAATTATTGTGAATATGCTCAGTCCCTTAGTTCTATCTAGTCATTCAATTGATGAATAGAAATCTAGGTGGAGGTATTTGTATGGCATATTCCATTGCCTAGAAGCGTACATAAGCCGATATGCGAATGGAAGTGCTCTAGGAAATATTATTTCAAACTTTCATCTTTAGGATTTAAGCTTTATTGTGTGCCAGTGTTCATCCGCTTATATAAGAATGTCGGGTATATTTGCTATATGTGAACACCTTATTTTCATAAATAGAATTTCTCTAATCTAGCGAAGAATTGGTATCTAATTTTAAATAACTTAAAAATATAACAATACAATTGAATTTCTTCATTTAAAAATAGAATATTTTGTAACCATAATGAGACAAAAATACTCTAATAATTCCTAGCGATATTAGGCGTCATAAAACAATATTCACCAATTACAGAATAACTTTGTAACATTGAATTAAGACATCAAAATAGGCCTGAGCTATGAGTCTATAACATAACATTAGCTAACTTTTATATGTACCGCTAATGGTATTCAATTTCAAGAAATAAACGCTGTCAACTGCTGTATAACACCCTCATTATAAACTAAGGTTGATAAATACAATTTTTTAGAGATTGTTTAAACTTTGTATTACGAGTAATCGTAATTCTTTTTGCATGGTTAAGGTATTATTATTAAATGGTAAACATTGAGATTTTACGTTTATACAACGTTTATACAACGTTTATACAAATATATCTAGAATGCTTTTTCAAATTTTCATCTTCATTTCAATCTTCTCTTATTACAGGACCATCACAACTAATGGCTGATCTTAACAACGGTAAAGCAGTCTTACAAGCTCCGGTGTACGCCACTATCCGACCTCCACAACACAGGCCCACAGCCCCCCCATTAAGATCACTTAGCTCTCCGCCTACAACATATACCTCAATCGTTCAAGAACCACCGAAGATTCACCCAACAAACCCCTTTTACACCACGTTACCTATAAATTGTACAAGTGCTTCCAGGTTACCTATACCAAATGGTGGATTTTCTACATTAGATAGGAATAACTCAATCAACAAATCTAAAGAATCAAATTGTGAGTTTAATTCTACGTTACCCAATGCATCTGAATCAAGTCAATCGCAAATATTTGAGACAAGATCTGTAAATATACCGATTACAAGAGAAACTAATATGTATAACAATGAAAATGATTCTCAATCGGCAGCGCAAGACAGTAGAAGAAATCCATTTGAGACGAAACGCAACAGTGACCCTTTTGAAAAATATCATCGACCCGAAGCAAATGGAACTCATGCACACACTATGTTGAATTCTAAAAGCGATACAGACTTCTATTCAAAAGAAGAAATAACCAAACATTCGGTAATAGAAGAGAAAATCAGTGAAATAGAAGAAGTAAAGACGATAAAGAAAATCGTGTTGAACGGTTCTAGTGATGCGATTGATAAATCTAACGGTTTGCAACATTTAAAAAACCACTCAAAGGTTAGTGACTTGAGAAACAGTAGTCAAAATGAGTACATAATTACTCCAACTCTTGAGAATTATAATGAATTTAATAAGAACGGTGGTAATCTGGAAAGACGATTAAGTTCTTCAGTTATTTACAAATCGCCGAGAAATCACTACAAGCCACAAGGTGAGTGTTCTAATTTTAATCTGTTGTTTTCCTTCTAACACGTCTCATTAATGCATATTATAAACTGCCTTGCTTCGAATAATTATGAAAATGTTTTCGAATGGTGGCTATTGCACAAGCCAGCCCTACGAGTACTTCAGCTTTACGTTGTTTCAATTATTTGATTGATTTATTTCTAAGTCTATTGCTCTGATATTTAATATAAAAATAGATCTAAAGGTACTGATTTTAATTATACAATCTCGATGAATCTGATTTAAAAACACCTTGCACAATACAAATCTAAACTCTCGTAATTTATACGCCTGCTTGATTCGGTAGAGCAATGTTCGCAGTACACGTCATTTTGTGTAACAAAATAAAAACAAAAATGTAAAATATTTACAATCGTACAACATTTTGTATACAAAATCGTCCGTGAACAGTACAAAGATAACCGAATCTCATTTTGAAAATGTCTTACACTTATGTTTTAAGAGCCCGTGAAGTAAGTAGAAATGTTATTTTAAAATACAGTTACGTTCGCTTTAGTTTATAGAGTACCTCCTTACTTAAACCTCTTGGAGCTAAGTCACCAACGTGAAATGTTTCAGTCTGAAGAGGGCTGAGCGCGACTGTGATTACGAAACTTGTTTTGTAAAAGTTAAAACCCTCATAATATCGTATGAAAATGCATGAAGTTGCCGCTACCTGAGGATTTTCTGAAACGAACTATGAACTATTTAGACAAAATTACTGGGGTATGCAAAGTATGTTTTAAACCTTCCGTTCCTATTTTGGGTCAATTTAAAATTTTAATTTGAGATTGTTTTTTACAAGAATTCAACTTATATAATTTTTTATAGGAAATCCTTTTTACTAATTTATTTGTTGATGCATTTAACACTTAAAAATCACAATAATTTGCCGTGAGAAAAAAAATCTGGGATGCTTGGTGAGAAGCTAAAATATTCGTAGCACAAACACAATATAAACTTGAAATACTAAATTGTAGCCTTAAATTAAACGAATTAACATTTCGCATCTTGAGTATTTATTTCAGAACTAAATACCGAAGCAACGATAAATATTATAATTGTTACCATTATATATTGCCATAATTCATATCTTTCTTATGATATATTATGAAAATACAGAATTATACGTTATAATGTCTTCGGTGTAAAGGGATTTAGGCGTATAGCTGCCATGTTGATGTACGTAACGATTACATTTTAGCTATCGCGGCGCATAAAATAACGGTCAGTATGATCAAAACACATGTGTAATTTAATAATCAACGTTACTTTGTATTCGTAAATACCTCTTAATGTAAATAATAAATATCTTCCCTTAACAGCTTTGCCCGGTCCTTTCCATTTTCACTTTGCGGTTAAAAAGGATAATGGAAATCCAAATAACTTTTAGCATTAACAAAACTAACATTTAAATTGGAATGACAGCGTTACAAGGGATTTTGTTTATTAAGGTCGTATGCACTAATAACTCGTTTTTATGACTCTCCTATGTGTTTGGTTCTCAGACTATTAAATTTTTATTTTAAGTGTAAATTATACTTTTTTAAATATATAAACGAATGTTTGTTTTGTATGTGTGGACCACGATATTGCAGATACATTCTTATGTTAATATAAAGTATATTATTATTATAGACCCAAAAAGTGAAGTGGAAAAATGGATTTTTGCATCTGTTTTATATTTTTTAATTTATAAAAAAAAAGTTGGAATCGAACCCAAGTTCTCAAGGAGTTTTGCATAGAGAGCTTTGTTTTATTTTGTCAAAAAATCTTTAGTATAAAGAGTTCTCTAAAGCACGTTGATTCGTAAATGTAATCAAGTACAATACACTTTTCACCTACTTTTTATATCTAGATGTTGGCACATTGTCAAATAAAGTTTACATTATCTCGTAGAGAAAACGTATATGTAAGAATTAGTAATGTGTTATTTTTATTTGATTTGAAATACGTTTCGAGTACTTATTAACTTTTATCTCCATTTATCGAATTAAAATCTTAAATAAATCAGTATTTTTTTTATTATAAGACTAATTTTATTATAAACATTAATTACTAGTATTTACAAATTTATTATAATTATACATGAATAAAATTGATTCTTAAGGGATCGGGTTTAAAACGACGGCAGTATTGCAAGTGCCGAGGTACCATCTGGTTCTCTAAACAGCCGAAAATGGGAGTGTCAAAAATACTTCCACCGATGATTATTATTAATAGCCGAGAAAGTATCAAAAGACACATATTAAAGTTGGCTTTAATTCCTAACAAGAAATCATTCTGTCAACAACTAAAAAAATAATATACATACACGATTATAGTGCGAGATAAACTACACTTAAATTATGTTTTATTTATTATAAAATCGAAGACGATATAAAAATGACAATCAAATAATTCATTGCTATTTAGTAATAATGGGTAATTATTAGAAGAACAAGAGCAAGGTCTTGGGCTTGTCAAAGGGAGCGGTGTCACGCTCCAAAGACGTCTTGTAAGCGAAAAAATCTCTCAGTTCCGTCATTGTCCCCAAGACTTTATAACCAATTGCATATCTTGATGATTTGCTTTGTAAAATGAACTCCCCCTGTTTCGCGAGTAGTCCATATATTTTTCATACAATTTCGGACGGTTCGAGTTCTGAAACTGATGATAGCTCTGATTCCGGTTGTGAGAAAATTGTGGAAGGTTTTCAAACGAAATATAACGATCCGAAGCGAAGAACAATTAATAAAGTCAGTAAAAAGATACTTAGGGCTATTGAACGATTAACATGCAGTATAAAAAGAAGTGTGAATGTGAAGAAAGCTAACTTAGCCAAACGAGGAAAAGGTAAGCAATTTTGGTGTTATTTAGCAAAGAGAAATTGTAAATTTTTATTACATACAATATTTTCGTCCATAGATAATTGTCTTAAGAGGAAGAACTACTATAAAATATGTTTAAAAATATTTTTTACTATACATAATGTTTTGAATTAATATTTTTGAAGAGAATTTCGCATCTATTAAATCGATTGTTTAATTACGCTTACCTTTTAGATGACCGACAAAATCAACATCATCATAAATCATTTAAAAATACACGTATTTATATTTTTTAGTCGATATTAGTCGAGGGGTTGTACCCCTAAAAAGTTAATAAATAATAACAAAAAACACACATAATTTATTTATGATTGACCTGTTTATATGTATATTATCATAATCTTATTATAAGTATGAAAGGTTCAAGATACTTTATCGGTCGCCTTTGCAACATTTTGTGTAACGTATAATAAGGTTATACGCAAAAATATTATGATAAATAGACCCTTCAATCTCGGTGAAATATTTGGGATAAAGTTTTTGTTATATTCGGCTCTTTTAGATTGAGGACTTCTTAATATACATTATAGATTACACGTTAGCAAATCGAATTGAAAAAATATATTATTAGTTAGAAATCTAATTTTTTGTATGAATCAAAGATATATTGTGGTAGATGAAAATTCATTAGTATACATCAGAAATAATTAATTATAAAGGGTATTTCAACAAGAAGTTTGTTTTTCAATTGTGGCAACACCGAGAACGTGATAGTTTTGACATTTAGTTTTTGGCGGTATTCGTAGCAGGTGCTTTGGCAATTATTACAATGAATTCAATTTCGCTCGAAAATCGCATTAAAATAATTCAAATCCACTATAAAAATGGTGGTTCTGTTAAAGTTACATTTCGTAAAATTCGTGATATTTTCGGCCAGCATAATCGTCCTTCTGAGACCGCTGTTAAGAATTTGGTCGCGAAATTTGAGTCGACAGGCTCGGTACAAAATGTGCCAACACCAACACGTGTTCGACCGGGTCGTTCAACAGAAAACATCGCCGCCGTGAGCCACAGTGTTGAAGAAGATCAAAATTTGTCAATTTCACGACGTTCTCAACAATTGGGGTTATCCAAAAGCACAACATGGCGAATTTTGCGAAAGGATTTGGCTTTGAAGCCTTACAAGATTCAACTGGTGCAGGAATTAAAGCTGATCGACCATTCAAATCGCCGCAGATTCGCTCAATTCATTCAGGAACAACCTGCTGGTTTTTCTGAAAAAAACATTTTTTCAGACGAAGCCCATTTTCATTTGTCAGGGTACGTCAACAAGCAAAATTGTCGCATTTGGGCTTCTGAAAATCCTAAAGCAATTATTGAGAAGGCTTTGCATACTCAACGTATTACTGTGTGGTGCACTATGTGGTCTGGAGGCGTGATTGGGCCGTTTTTTTCGAAGATGAGGCTGGAAATGCGGTAACAGTCAATGGATCACGGTATCGCGAGATGTTAACCACTAAATTTTGGCCTATTATTGATGACATGGATATCACTGAAATGTGGTTTCAACAGGACGGTGCCACATGTCACACAGCCAATGAAACGATCAATTTATTGCAAACCAAATTTCCCGAGCGCATAATTTCGCGAAATTCAGCTGTTAAGTGGCCAGCCAGATCGTGTGATTTAACACCACTGGATTATTTTTGTGGGGCTATGTTAAAGACAGAGTCTATACGGAGCCAATCGAATCGATTGCAGCCTTAAAACTCAAAATCCGTGATGTCATTAACGAAATAGACCCTCCATTTTGCCAAAAAGTGATTAAAAATTTTGATGAAAGAATCAACATCTGTCAGCGTGGTCGTGGTGGACATTTGCCAGATATCATTTTTCATTCATAATTGCCAAACTTTTCTCTTTGTAATACAATAAAAATTTTATTCATTTTCCTCTAAATTCTTTGTTTTATTTTGTTTTAGAAAACAAAGTTCTTGTTGAAAAACCCTTTACATACAGAGTACTTAAGAAAAAACGTATGTATTGGTTTAAATGGTTCTTACTCTCAGTAAACGAAGGATTTTTTTACGATTTTATTATTATGTCTATTTTCGAAGATCGATTATTGTTACCTTTTGCCATATTATTCTGCTTAAGCTCGATTTAAATCATGAAAATCCACCTTTATTGCAGACAAAGAAGTTCAATTTAATATGAAATATAAAGAATTCCAATTACTTAACTACATTAAATTTCACACAATGTGCATGCGAATATTGACATAATGGGCCAACGATTTATTTGTATTGGGTCAACGGACGCGTACTATGTTGCTTTGAAATGTACACCGCAGTTTACATTCTATTTTCTCAGATTACTCTGCAAATATAGGATTTGTATGAAACATTTTCAATAAAACGATGCGTTTGTAGTTGCAATAACTGGAAAATAATTGTGGTTTAAATTCAATGTTCGCAATAAAGAAAATTACTAAAATTAAGTTACATTTTTCTTCTTAATGCAGATTATTTTATGATAGGCTTCACTGACCTACGGAAAGAGTCAGTGGATCGGATCACACCAAACAAACTTGGGGACTTTTTTGTATATTAACCTCTTCATGTCCCTTTAGTTTAATCATTTATACATACACAAGCTGACCGGGCAAACGTCGTTTTGCCATGTATATCATTTATAACAAAAAATAGAGGTTGATAGTTGAGGGCTGAAAGTTAGGGGTTGTATGTATTTTTTAATGCTGTATCATAAAAAAATAAAAACAGAAAAAATCTATCTAAAAATAAAAATAAAATTTTTAGGGGTGGACTACTCTTAACATTTAGTGTGATGAAAAATAGATGTTGTCCGATTCTCAGACATACCCAAATGCTCACAAAATTTCATGAGAATCGGTCGAGCCGCTTCGGAGGAGTTTAACCACAAACACCGCGACACGAGAATTTTATATATTAGACTAGCTGATCCGGCAAACGTCGTTTTGCCATGTATATCATTTATAATTAAAAATAGGGGTTGATCGTAGAGAGGTGAAAATTAGGGTTGTAAGTATTTATTAATGCTTGTATCATAAAAAAACATTTAACCTAAAAATTTAAAAAAATATAATTTAGGGGTGGACTACCCTTAAAATTTAGGGGGATGAAAAATAGATGTTGTCCTATTCTCAGTTATACCCAATATGAACACAAAATTTCATGAGAATCGGTCGAGCCGTTTCGTAGGAGTTTAGCCACAAACACCGCGACACGAGAATTTTATATATTAGATTTCCACATCATATTATCTTAGTGTATATAAACATATCAATTTCATTTTTTTATGATAAATACATCCATAACTGTGTAGTCTGTACAATAATGTTCTGAAATTTGTTATAATTACTGAATAAATTACAATCAAAAGCATTTATTTCTCAATTATATTCACGCAATGTATTGGTAAATCACATTTATGTTAAAGCACTGAAGCGTGTATTTGCTATGAAAAAGGCGGAACTGTGGCTGTCAAAATAATGCGTAGACGCACCCCACTGCGCTGTAAAACCTTTATTCTGCATCCGGCCACATCTTATTGCTGCAATCTATTCAACAACGACCTAATTGTTATTGAATGACCTACTTTACCTTAAATTTTCTATTTTTATTAACAATATGTGTAAGTTTGGTACTGCTCTGGTTGCGATAGATACGCTCTAACACTGCTCTCTGATTATGTGTTAATCATTCTCCTTGTAGGCATTTGCGTATAAAGAAAACCATTCTATGATGGGTAATTTACAAACGGTATAAATTGTTAGGTATTTTACGTCACCGCATGAGCAGGTATTTTGACGTCTTATGAAATTATATGGTGTACATTTTAAAATAAATGTTTCGAAAACTTAATATTGAGAAACGGATGGCTGCTAATATATAGAGACTGTATTGGTAGAACAATGTGTTAGATATGTGTAATACAATAATCGTTACGACCTATCCTCACCATCCCATAGCTAGTTTAAATCTCGTTATGAGCTTCCTTTGAATCAGAACACCAGAAAATGAAGAATCATGTCGCGTGTCTATGCTTATTGGACTAGAGCCGCTGTTGACCAATCCAAATCAAAGGGAACGCGCTATCGTTTTGTCTTTTGTTATACACTGTCATCACCACGATTTTCCAAGTTCCATCCCTAGACGAAGGCCACCCATCATTTAAGATTAGAATTAAGTTTTGACGGGTGACCTTCATTGACTTTATCGCAATTACTATACTTTACGATTGGAATGAAATGTTTGCGAGTTTGAAAATTGCGAGGAAATGACGTACAGAGTTCTTCTCACGAGAATTAAATTGTTGTGTAATTTGGTTCATTGAATTGTATTTACATCGAATATTTGCGTGATGTGTATACAACGGTTCTTTATTTTCATATTATTCTTATATTATTTGAGAAGTTTGTTTAAATATCACAGTCACTAGAGGAACATTAAAATTATTTATTATTTTTATAAAGTTTAAAAATAAGTTTTCATAACTAGATATAGTTTTTCTGTCCTCCAGGGCAACTTATTTACTAAGAAGTTTGACTAGTTTAAGACATACTTCTGTTTCTTTTGTTTTCACTATTATGTTAGTGCATTCTTCAATTTATTTATTCAAGTTCACCACAGCATACATAATACATTGCTATGGTATATGTTACAAACTCTTTTACGTAAAATGTATGACAATGTAGGTAAACATAAATAAAATAAAATTAAAATATTTAAAAAACAGAAATTTTTGACTACTGGTAGTAAATGTAAATTCCTTATTTAATATAGACGTTTATAATTTAGTGATATCGCCCAAGGACACTCACATTGTCAGAAGGCTCGTGCCTTGGCGTTGACGAAAAAAATAGTTTTAAAAAGTAAAAAGTATTCGTCAACATTACATCGTTGTAGAATTATCTTTGGTATACAGGAATAATACTCATTAAAATAAACTTCTTTTTGAAATAATTGACGTTAATACGCCAACATATTACCAGATTCATCCTTAATATTATTATCAATAACCTTGATGTAGTCACTACCTAACCACGACTACTATAAATTATTAAGAATGTTAACCTAGATTCAGAGTCTATAAGAAAATTCACTGAAAATGATTCAATACTTTGAATTTATAGTAATATTTCAGGATATGGATAAAATAATAAATGAACGTAACAGTTGATAAATTACAGAAAGCCTACGTGTTAGTTTTGATAGCTTAATGGATGTTTTTGAATGCCTAGAATGTAAATGATGGATGAGCTTAAAGCTGACGCCACCATTCGCATTTTGTACTGACAAATTGACATGCCGCACCTTGGCGCAGTTATATGACAATATATCGCCGAGCCACAGCACCATTTATGAATTTATTTGTGATAAATTTTAATGCAACAATTGCTATTATAGATTCTCACATATTCCTTCTATATATAAACGGAACAATACAATAAGGAAAAAGTTACGTGAAAGGAGTTTTTGTTTCACGCATTACCGGTACATATGACAGTATACCACAATTAGTGTAATAATTTATTTTAAGAATAAGTTAAAAACGCTTACAATTAAACTTTTTTTTATGGTAACATAACAGGAGGGAAATGGGCACACTTACATTGCCAGTAGGTGTGTTGCCGGCCTTTAAACACTCTGAAACTACCATGCAAACTCTGTAATTTGTATCTAATACTAGCTGACCGGGCAAACGTCGTTTTGCCATGTATATCATGTATAAAAATAGGGGTTGATCGTAGAGGGGTGAAAGTTAGGGGTTGTATGTATTTTTTAATGCTGTATCATAAAAAACTAAAAACAGAAAAAAATATCTAAAAATTAAAAAAAAAAATTGAGGGGTGGACCACCCTTATTATTTAGGGGTGTGAAAAATAGATGTTAGCCGATTCTCAGACCTACCCAATATGCTTACCAAATTTCAGAGGAATCGGTCAAGCCGTTTCGGAGGAGTATGCAGACTAACATTGTGACACGAGAATTTTATATATAAGATTGTGTAGTTTGTCACCGATGATTTATTTTAAAGCAAAAGTTTTAAAATCAATTACTGTAACCCGTGGCTAGGATGTTGTCTGACCAGGCTACGAGTTTAAATTGTCGATAATTTGATTGGAGCTACGTAACTTACAATCTCTTACATGAGCTACCACACTTTTTATATTTTATCAAATAAATTTCCGCAGCTTCTTTATTATAAGTAATCAAATTATATGGTTGTTTAATTAGATGTATAAAACATCTAGTTAACTTAACAAAATTTATCATTTAGGTTCTTAAAATTGTAAAAAAACGCCACTTAGATTATTCTTGTTAGACTTATTTAGCGTATTTTAAGGCAGTTACCGTGTATAAGTTCCGTATTAGTATGGTATCTTTGGCACTATGCATCAGTAAAATGAATTTCAAAAAGTACAGATTTGAATCCAATATTTTGTGATTGTCGGTTCGTGCTTAGTGTCGCATGTCGTAATCAACGTACAAAGCGGCTTTTATTGTACTCCACATTCGGGTTCCATTGTAGAGGATCACTGTGACAGTGCCCCTCTGTTAGTGAGGTTGACCTGACCCGTGGTTTAGTGTAATTGTACAAGTGGTTTTTAATATGTGGCAGTAGGGTATAGAAGTTAGAGGTGAGAAGCGTTTGGTTTTGTTTATGGTTAATCTCGCGTCTCTGGTCAGATTATTTTTCAAAATATCTGAAGCTATGTTATACGGTCGGCGTACGTAATATCTGGTAATAAGGTGTAGGACCACGGAAAATAACTAATTTAAACATTGTTAAGTTATTTGTGAACGTGTTTCCTGTGGAAGCATGAACATAAACCCTATTTGCATTAAATTTTGTTTTAAGGTATATTAATTAACTTAATAACTCATGGTTAACTGATTGATTGTTGGGTTAGAACCCCAAATTTAGCTCATAACTGAGGTTTTTTTATATTAGAACACAAAATCATACTATTTAAGTCATAGTCATCAGAATTTCGTAACAATCATTTTGAGTAATCCGATTAATTTGTAATCCTTTGACGGATAATTTAATCTTATTCGAGTTGAGAAGTTTCAATCGATTTCAAACATCAATCGGGTACTCGAAAAATAAACTCGACGTTTTGTCAAGGACCATCCAAATAGTTTGATGGAATCTTTAGATATTGCAAACAAATTCGATTTTGCTAAAGTAATTAATATTATAACATTTATTTATTTACACTTCGTTACCTTAACCATACATATAAAAACAGGTTACGTGAGTTAATAGGCTTATCGCTAACAAGCGATTCCTTCTAGGCAACTTCTTCTTCTTCTTATAGTGCCATCTCCTTGCGATCTCTGTTGGCGATCATCATGGCTATTTTAATTTTGGATGCCTCGCTTCTAAACAATGACTTGGTGCTTCTAGGCAACACTGGAAGAAAAAAAATCACCGGTAAAGTACACTTAGTACACACAGAAGTTCGCTTATTAGCGATAAGGCCGCCCGTTGCATTCCTTATAATTTTTAAGTATTGTGTTTCTTTTATTTGCAACGAAGTGTAAATAAATAAATAAGTACAAAAAGTGCATAAATTTTGTATAAAAAAACAAAACACTAGAAATACTAACAACGTTTATGGCGATAGAACGTTGAGGTATTTGCTGCCGCGGCTAATAAATGGACGACCCAGTCAGTTATTAGATAGCCTAACCAATATAAAAAGTAAGTTGAAAAACTACTTTTATATGAATTTGTCGCGATCCTAAACAAGACTATGGTTAAATTTATAAAAACCAGAGCGATTTTTTAATGTAGCCTTTAATAGTTTTATTATATATTTCTGTAAAAAAAATAAATTAAAAAAAGAACTACACTAAACTAAAACTAAAAAATGATATTAATAAAATGTAAAAACTAATCTAATCTATATTAGTGAAACAAATATTAATTAAGATGATTTCAGATCTAAGAAAACTCAAGAAATTTCGCTTTGAAATGTTTTAAGCTCAACGACAGTTGGTTAAGCAAATTATATCTTTTTTAAATAATTATCTCATTATAACTGGCGTGTTTCTTGTACGACTACTTCTTTTAAATATGTTATAGCTTTATTATATAAGACCACCCATTTATATCATTATATAGCGCCCGTTAACGTTATATTATATTTTCACTAGTGTTTTGCCATGTATATCATTTATAATAAAAATACGGGTTTATCATAGAGGGGTAAAATAAGGGGTTGTATGTATTCGTTAATGCTGTATCATAAAAAAATAAAAATATTTTTTTTATCTAAAAATTAAAAATAATAATTTAGGGGTGGACTACCCTTAACATTTAGGGGGATGAAAAATAGATGTTGTCCGATTCTCAGACATACCCAACATGCACACAAAATTTCATGAGAATCGGTCAAGCCGTTTCGGAGGAGTTTACAAACACCGTGACACGAGAATTGTATACGTATATATTAGATTATTATAATCAAAAAGTAGCAATTCACAGAAACACAGGTGTACGTGTATTGTGTTAGTTATAAATAAGAACAATAACACTGAACGGAAACGAATTCGATCAATTACAATGACTACATATACAATCACACTTGGGATGTATTTTTAGGGTTACTGGGAATTGTTGATTATGAGAAGCATTGCTTAGTTCCATATCAGTATTTAAGTTTATAGATACTTATTAAATTTTATTCATATTCAGGCGCCAAAGTTATATCCCTAGTGGTTTTTGGCGCCTCTGCCAAAAATGTATAATATTTATTTTAACTAACAAATGATAAAAAAAAAGTTCTAATCTATCTACGGAAGTAATCTGTGGAACTCCTGAAATTTTTTTGAAAAGTCTCTCCTGTAGCATGCTATCTCTATATATAAAAACATCTCCTGTCACAATGTTCTTTCCCATACTCCTCCGAAACGGCTCAACCGATTCTTATGAAATGTTTTATGGATATTCAGTAAGTCTGAGAATCGGACAACATCTAATTTTCATCCCCCTAAAATATTTTAAGGGTGGTTTACCCTACATTTTTATTTTTTAGACAAAAATTTTGTTTTTATTTTTTTATGATATTGCATACAAAAATACATACAACCCCGTATTTTACCCCTCTATGATAAAAAGCCCTTAATTGTCACCTCTCTTCGATCAACCCCAATTTTTTATTATAGTAGATAGTTATTTTTATTGAACTAAAAAAAGTTTTCTATAAATAATATACACGGCAAAACAAACGTTTGCCGGGTCAGCTAGTATTGTATAAGTTGTTGCTAAGTTTATTAATTAAGAAACCCAACTTTAAAAAAACTTAACGACAGAAGCGCTAGAATATATTGTCATGATCAGGATTTAGTATCTGTTTCCTTGATCAATTATAATTACTTTTCTTCTTTTTTATATCCTAATCCACCTAGTGTGCCTGATACACGTCCTCGATTTTAGGGTCTTACACCCAACGAAACGAAAAGCAAATAGCAAATTTTCTCTAATAATAGCTTGATTTGATTGTGATTCATATCTGTGTTTTCCTGTTTTCACGAATGAAAGCGCGTGGGCCAGGTCTTGGACTAAACTAGACTTAAATCAGGTTTTGTCAGCTGTCACTTAAATATTGATTTATGAAAGAAAAATAAAATTAGTATTCTACTTTCCGTAGGGATAATTAAAAACATGAACAAATATTTGAATAATGTTTACATATTACTTTAGAAATATTGATGATTTATAGTAAATATATATTTATTTTGACACACAAATGCACAAAAAAGAAGAACAATAACTAACCTTAAAATATAATAACCAAAATATATTATTGAAAGGAGTCCCTTTAGGCAAGGTTCCGAAGATACTGGCAGCGTTCCCCCTTTGAATCGCTAGACTAAATCTTTTTCCGAGGTAGCTGCCAGCTCTTCGGTCCCCTGTGATGTCGACTAACCTTTTTTATATTATTGATGATTTAATATTTAGACTTGTAATACGGATGACTAGAAACTATACTTTATTAATTTTAAACAACGGAAGGTAAAAGAGGTTAACGATGCGACGCTTATGTTTTTTTGTTTTCTAATATTTATTCTCCTGTATACTAACGACTCGTCGACTGAAGTAGATGTGAAACAAACACAGAAGGCGCGAGTGTCGGCTGTGGTATAATTTATTGTTTGTGAACAACTCCTTTTTCCCTTTCCTCGTATAATACAAATTCACACTTTATTCACTTTTCGTTGGCGCTTTATGAGCATAATGTACACACAGGTTACGAATGCAGGTTAGGGAGGGTACAAATTTGTATTAAATTTATTTTTATTAAACCACCTGGGTCTATACCTATATTATGAAGACGACAGAATTTTGTTTATGTATGTTTGTAACGAATAAACTTAAAACCAATAGACCCGATTTAAAAAAATATTTCGCTTTTAGTTATGATCCATTATTCTTAATGATATAATGTAGGAAATATATCATATGTAATACATGTTATATTTTCTATTTTGAAGAGTCCAGCCGTGCGAAGAATGTGATAATAATAATTAATCATATTACATACTGAACCTTTCGTTTTTATGAATGGAAATATAAAAAGCAACATAGTCAAGCATCACAAATGAGCACAGTTTTATTATAATTAATATAAAGTTTTATACACGACTGCCTGCCTTACCGGGGACGCAATTTTGTCTACGTAGACTTATTGTCGCAAATTTCTTCAGTGCCCTTTGTTTGTAGTACACTGCAACTAATCTTATTCGTTTTTGAGTTTTCTTCTAAGATACTCCTGGTCTTAAGCAACTCTGTCCATGGTCGGGTTTTCTTTTGCTCTATGATAAAAATTCAGATTTAATCAAAATGACGAATGCCAGTGCATTTGTTTATTACAATACTTTTAAAGTGAAAAGTTGTACATCTGAACTTTAAAGACATTTCTGACGTCAACACTTGTTTACTTACTTATACAATATCTTTGTTTTTCAGTGGATGAACAGCCAGTTGACGTTTCAAAACCTCCACTAAAGTCACCTAGTTCTACGCTTACACCGAGTCCGACGAGTCAACGTGAGTAGATATTTTAATATAAATAATAGTTGCTGTAACTATTTATATGTTATTTTCCATTCTTTGGAAGAGCTTTTAAGACAGGTGTGTTACCTAAACCTCGTGGGGAAGTCTTATTTGTTTGATTTAACGTGAATTTAAAATCCGCACCTAAATAAATTCTATTTTTAAATCTTCCATAGACACATCAACGACTACTTACCCCTATTAAATATTAGCTAAATTTGATAAAATTTTAAAGACGATAGCGATACTAAATCATTTTATTGCTCATAGACGATGTGTAGATGATAACTTAAAATTATATACTATTTCAAACAATACAAACAATGGCCAAACTCCAAACTATTTCCAATTATTTACAAAACACCCGCTTATGTAACCCTATAGAGGTCGTAATATAATCTACACGTTACCTTGACGAAGCTCGTTAATCTAAATACGGAGTAATTTTATGTCACACTTTTAAAGCTAAGCGGGATTTAGTACTCACTAACGATCTCCACAAAAACGATTCAGACCTTTTCGAATTAAACGGATTCGAGATTGGGGTTCAGGTTACTTAATAATTAATACGGCGTAATAGAATAATTTATTTAAATACTAACTTACGTGAGGTTTTTTTTGGTATATGGACTTGTCAGCGTCATAGACTAAAGAATGATTTGCTATTTTTTTGTTACAGTATTTTTGCTCTTTTTTGAGGCCTGAGATATTCTAGAGAGATCTATATAAATACGAATATATATTAGCTGTTGCCCTTCGTTAGAATAGGAACGGGGGTAATTCATTACAATCAAAATTGGCATTGTAACCCATATTGCCCAGGAATGGATTACCTAGGATACCTGCAGCTGATTTTCATTATTGGACGTCGAGGCAGAATACGAATTTCCACTCGTATCACATCGACGTACGTCATTCCACAACTGAGCCGTTTTTAAGGCAGTTTTTGCCACGCATGTGGAACCAGCTGCCCACTGAAGTATTTCTGAACCAATTCAATTTAGGGTCCTTCAAGAAAAGAGCGTACCAGTTCTTAAAAGGCCGGCAACGCGAGCCCTCTGGCATTGAAGGTGTCCATGAGCGGCGGTATCACTTAACATCAGGTGAGCCTCCGCCCGTTCGCGCCCTGTTCTATAAAAAAGAAAAAAAAATAGCTTTCTCTTGATTAAATAAATTTAAAAATCGATTTATTCGTGTCAGATTTCTTCCAATAAATTTATAAACGGTATAATATTCTTAATAGTATAAATATATCTGTATGGATTACTCAATGATTTATTGAGTAATCCATTTTGATTTTTTATTAAATATCAGCACGCGAAGGCACTATTAAATTGGCTGTATATTTTACACGCAAGTACAAGGCTAGATTTCTTATAATCGAGTGCGTGCAACTGAAATGTGATAAGTTGCATTCGGCACAATTACCTTATTACCCTTTGAATGTTTGCCAAAAAACTGGCAGAAGTTATCGGCCGTGCGTTTTTGGCACAGTGGTCCGGATCTATGCGGCGATTATGTCATGGATCGTAGTTCGTCCGCTTTCCAGTCGCCAATCGAGTCGCCAATATTAGTCTTGAAATCATAATTTACTTTTACAGTATCCATTCAAAAATTTTAGACCATAGAGCAGACATACCACCAAGCAGGATATTGTCTCTTACCTCTGGGCGGAAGCTCTCTACTGCCAGATCCTTTCTATTGGATCCAGCGCAGGACGGCTCAAATCGTCGACGACCCCGCTCTTTCCGATCGATTTGATCCTTTGGCTTTGCGTAGAGATGTTGGTTCCCTTAGCATCTTCTACCGCATTTACCAGGGGGAGTACTCTACCAATACCTCTTTAGAAGGGGGGTACTCGGACCAATACCTGAGTTGCATCATCGGACTTTAAGGCAGAATGCAAAATTCCATACTTGCATCTCGACACCTGGCGCCACAACTGCGCTTTTTAAGGATATTTTAGCCGCGCACTACCTCTTTGTGGAACCAGCTGCCTTCAGAGGTATTTACAAACCGAAACGACCTATGGGCCTTCAAGAAACGAGCGAAAACTCTGATATGTTGGCAATTCACCCGCTGTCCCTCGGCGTTGCAAGTGTCCATGGGCGTCGGGTACTACTTTATTCAAAATAACACACCTGCTCCCTTGTCTCCAGATATATTTAAACGTATTCAGATAGAACATTGCAGTTGCCTTCCATGTTCACATATAATGTTTCAAAACAAAAATACTTTCTGTAAAATTTGTTATTGATCACTTTCTTGGAGTAACTAGCAACTCACACCATCCCGGTTTTTTTATACTATCCTTGTGGCAGTTACATCTTATTCTACTTAGCTTACAAAATTAAATAAATAAAAAACTTTTATATAATCTCAGTCGGTAATATTCTAAGTATGAAATGAAATACAGACTTTTATTGGCATATTTTAAATTAAAAAATTAAATTAAAGCATTATTCTCCTAACAAAACAATGCTTTAAAACAATTTTTTAATTATTAAAGTACAATTTACTCGCCTGCGGCTCGTTTCAAAAAACTACACTCATGTTTTAATACCCTCTATTATATGACAGTTGCATAAACTACTATTTTGTATTTAAGTGTATTTTATTATTATGCATGGTGCGTAATTTTTTAGTAACTTTATTACTTTTACGTTTTTGTAAGCAAGATTTTTATGTTTTAAGTTAGCTGTCCAAGCCAATAAATAAACGTATGTGATACATAAAATCCGTTTGAATAGAAGTATTTCAATATACATGCAGACAGCCGGGTGTCATTTTGTGATATTCCTGGAAGGTCACCCTCAGGAGCTTGATTTATTACATCTGCTCCTTTAAAATGCTTTGTAAGTTTCATTCTAAGTATAGTTTTCGCACTAAACTTAGAGCGACTAATGTTATGAATGATTTTTCCTTAAGAACATATTCCAAATGATACATATAATGTTAGAAACTCTTTGGTTTTTACTCTCCGTGCAATTTCTTAACATTTAGATATCGCTTACCCGTGACACTCGTATCTTTTAAGTTATTATTAACCCTATGTTATTTTCTGATATATGCTAAACATTTAGGTACGAAAAATTATATTTTTCCCTGAATGCTAGGAGTGTTAATAAATTTTGACCCTTTTTATACTTACATATAATCAATGAGTTAAATACGACATATTTTATAATGTGACGTAAGTTGTACGTAGTTAATGTTACGAATGTTGCTATTTTTAAAAGCTTTTTATAAGTCTTGACCTATTTTTCGTTCATTATAGTGGATCCTCTGCAGTGTTTCAGAATATATTGATATAACGAATCTTTATGTATTTGTTTTATCTTCAATGTTCCGAGTAGATTCTTTAGAAAAGATTACAACAGCAGGATATTTTTGACTTCTTTAAAGGTACTTTAAATGCTTGGACAAATCGTATAGAAGACAAAAGAATCTACTGTACAATTAAATAATATTCTATCAGCACTTTGAACCTTGGAAAATAGCACAGGCTTTTTACTCTACGCTATTATTAATGAATATCGTCATCGTCGTCAAATCTGCAAACAACTAGGCACCACCTAAAAATAATTTTATGCATCTGACATTGCAGCGTGGAATGTGTTACACTTATTTTTATAATATACGGAGATTTTGATTATTGTGTTAACCTAGTGATTTGTTTTATAATAAATAATATACTTAATAACCCACGACTTAAGCGTTAAGAAACCTCAACTCTTAAGTCGTGGGTTAGTACCCGATTCTGCAAATGGTTTTTCTTATGTCTGCAATTATGGTGAAGCAAAGCATGAGGAAATCAGCATGACATGTGCTTAGCCGATATCCTTGCCGAAGAGCGATCAAAAAACATATTTAGGATATCATATCTACGGGCTTGAGTATGCGACTCTCATCTCTGAGATCGTAGGTTCGATCCCCGGCTATGCAACGTTTGACTTTTCTGTCTATGTGTGCATTCAATACTCGGTCGTACGGCGATGGAAAACATCGTCATGTCGAATCCAAAAATCAAAGGTATGTGTCAACAAACACCTACATGTCTATAAAATAAAAAAATGTTTAAAAAACACGAAAGCTAAGACCCATATAGAGTTGTAAGTACTGGATTATTATTATGTTATCATAAGATACCACACCAATCTTTAGTCATTATTTTATTAGTATTATCAATAAGAAGTTGTTGCGGGTAATATCTATAACATACACTGTACCGCACATGAATTTATTTCCTTAAGTTTCTTAAGCAATTAATTACCTTTGAAACCGCGTCTCATGTTAAACTGCAACCCGATATCAGCATGTTTCTTACTAATTAGAGCCCTCATAGTTACCAAGGTGTGTGCACGAATTCACGCATTGGTATTATCCACTTATTTGGGAGTTATTAATCCATATTATAATGAAAACGGTGCTTGCAAAATTTGGTAATATTAATTACTATACACACGAGTTACTTTGAATTTCTGTTGGCGGTTTCTTAGATACATTGTGACCACATCCGTAATTTGTATATAACTGTGGAAGTGTCCAATCAGTCTGGGTGACCTGCAAGTCTAGATCAACTGGACTACGTTTAGCCCACTTTTGTTACGAATTAATTTGTAACCACCCACTTCCTTACCATCAATTGTTAACATGAACTACGCCGTTGCTGGATATGATTGTTAGATCCAATAAAAATATACTCAGGCCTGCAACGTTTTTAGAAAGGATGTTGATTTTTATACTATGTAGTTTTAATAATAAAACAAGGAAAAATCATGAATACCTTTTAACAGAAATTAGAGCGCA
This sequence comes from Pieris melete, assembly GCA_963693345.1. Lineage (NCBI taxonomy): Eukaryota > Metazoa > Arthropoda > Insecta > Lepidoptera > Pieridae > Pieris > Pieris melete. The sequence continues at coordinate 2,758,703 of CAVNZK010000006.1, read as the reverse complement.
CTAGAACCAAATTTAAAATATTTATTTTAAAAACGTAAGCCCCTATTTCTGCGCCAATTTAAATCCCGTGATAACAGCGAACAGGTAAGTGGGTCACTTAGTTTCAGATAAAATAGTTTATATTCAATATTTAGATTTAAAAATTAATTACGAAATTATACGTGCCATCCGCTACCTCCTTATAAGTTTCAAATAGACTATTGTTTTTCTCCGTTAGGTAAGCCAAAAATGGATAAGAAACGCCTGTGCAATTTTAATTAATAACAATTTAAATCGCCCGTGCTGATAATACATTTGTTTGTTAGTATGAAGTAGCCGGCGCGCCGAGCGGACTTCCCCTCGTTCGACGAACGCGCACCGCGTACACGTCTCAGCGTAAAAATAATTCTAAAGCGCGCCTGCGTACTTCAACCCATTTATAATTATTAGTAAATCGCGGTGCGGGCGCATGACTGCCGCGCTTAGCTGTCGCTCGCGAAACAAAGTTTTAAACGATTGTGAACCTATTCCGAGCCCAGTTAACAAGCCCTTGTGAAAGCCGAAACTAAATCCCTAACGTCAATGTGCCTACGTAATATATTACGTCAACGTTAGCACCCACGCTAAAGATACCGGCGCAGGCGTGTACTTTATACGTTAACACATCGTGCTTGTGTTTGTGCATTGTATATAAACGTTTCTTATCAGTGATTAAAGTATTGGTGTGAGAATCTCGATATGCCAGATAAAAATAAAAAGCGCAAGAACAATAAAAATAAAAGGAAGAACAAAGGGCAGCACCAGCCAAGTAATAATAATACACGTATTTCAACTGAAGCATGTGACCAGGGACCGGAATGTATTAAAAAAACTGATTGTTCGCCAATAACAAAAGACGAAATCACGGAATCGCAAGTAAAACTTGTTGTTGAAGCTACTACTCACGCAGTGACCTCAAACGCTGATTCTAAAATCTCAACTGACTTAAAAGAACTACCAAAAGAAATAGAATCTTCTAGTGCTTTACCACCCTATCAATCAACGTCAGATGCAGGCATAATTACTAAAGAAAATACTCAATTATTCGAAGCTTATAAAGTAGAATCTCCAGAAAAATCTGTAAAATCAATACCAAAATTGCGAAGTGATATAAAAAGTAAAAGTGTTGATAATGATGATCGACCAATTATTGTAGAAATAGTTGAAGGCTTTGATAAAAATGAGCTTTGCAGTTCCTTGGCAGACTCGAATAATATTCTTATCACTGAATATGAGCCTGAGGTTGAATGGGAAAACACCTGTGATATAAAAAAAAATAGTTACATCGAAGAAGAAAATGTAGTTCCAGGAGTATTATCTGTAATTACTCTACCACTTAACGTAGCAGAATGTGAAGAGGTTAAATCTATGAGCCCAGAAGAAGAGAAATCTTTAAGACAATATTTAAATACATTACAGTTATCTTCAAATACAGGTGTTTTTAAAGAATTGGAAATAAATCCAGAAATAGAGCAGCAAGTGAATCATGAGGTAAAACAACGCTTACGCAAGAAACCACAGGCTGAAGAAAGTTATAGTTCTATGACAGGTCCTGCAAGATCTTTACATGTGATTGATGAAGAAGCAAGCGGGGAATCTTCATCAGTTTCGCGTCGTCATTCTTACCTTATTGAGAAAAAAAGTGAGGATGAGGAGTTAGACGATGATGTTTTTTATGCAACAAATGAAACAAAACCAGAAATAAAGTTTAGAAAGGGGCGCAAATCGAATAATTTAATAAGTCAAGAATGCATACGTGTTGATGCTCAGCTTAAAAATCCAGAGATAACTGAAGCAAGAGGTTCCTGGACGACGTCGACTGTTGAAAAAATTACAGGAGCTGAAGTTGTATATCTGACAGACTCATCCAGTAGCACTAGTTCGCTTTATGATAATAATGATATCGAAGAAAAAAATGACGATAGTGATGTGTCTGTTCGTATTATAACACCGACTATTGAAGTCATTGATACTGATAAATTCTTACAAAATGATTATAATTTTAACATTGTCAAATCACAAGTTGATCATAAAATAAACAATAACGACTTAGACGATTATAATGAGAAGGTAAACCAGAATTTTGACAGTAATTATCCTGAAAACGAACAAAATGAAAGATATAATAAGAATATTTGTAAAGAAAATTACGAGATTCTTGTTTTATCTACAGACAATATAAATACCAATCTATTCGTAAAAGATGTAGAAAAGCCTAGTTCTGAAATACCGACATCATCGGTGGATACCAAAAAAGTGGTAGATAATTATGATCTTGAAATAAAAGTTTTGAAATGTGAACTTAACGATGCTATTAATAATTTAATAAAGGAAGTAGTCTCAGAAACAGATGCAACGCAAGAATATCGCAATGATTCATTAGAACGGCAAGATTCATCTAGCAGCGTTGGCTCGTCCCAATGTACTGCAAAGTATAATCCTAAGTGTTCTTCACTTAATGATATTTCTATGCCTGAATTTGATGAAATTGATAAAAGTAATGAATCCCAGACACACACAAGCGACAGTAAAAGTCACGTTAAAGATGTCATAACAAATGTTCAAAATATAAACCGCCATAATATTACACATGAAAAGGCCATAGAAACCCCAAGTCTTCGAGATATGTGTTTGGAAAAGATTAGTAACTTGCCATATGGTGAACAGATATTAGAAGAATTAGCCAGTGTATCGGAACGATTGCAAACATTAAGTGACCACGCTGCTCCTATTGGTTTATCAAGAATCACAACTTTTAAGGATACCAATAGTGTAATACAAAATGGATCTAATGTCAACACGATATCACGTGACAAAGTTGTAACTCCTCCTGCTGTACAACCTCGCAAATCTTCGTTAAAAATTAATCAAGACGATACTTTAAAAATTAATTCTATAAAATCAGAGAGTATGCGATATAACTGTTTATCTCCTTCGCAAAAAATGTTAATGGAGACAACCAATTCACTATCACATCTCAAAAATACAAAAACTTCCGAACAAAAAGAAAACGTAGAAAACAAAAACGAATTGTCTAATCCTATTAATAAAAATACGATTGATGTGCCATTTAAATCACAAACTGGAAGTCGTTTATTAGCATTATTACGTAATCCATCTGTGGCTACCAATTCACATAAACCCAAATTAAACGATGATAATATTTATAATATATATGAGAGACATACAAGTCAAGGCCATACAATGTCCTCGGGTGGTATAGAATTCCCTGTTAAACCAACAAGAGAACAAAGTATACATAGCACCTCAAATAATTTGAAGCCTATACCACCCCCAAAGCCGAGAAAATATTCATCATCTTTGTACGAAAGTGATGAGTCATCAGATTTTATTGATAATTCTTTTAAGTCAGTGAAAAACCATAAAAAATATTTTCACTTCTCGACCGGCAACTTAAGTCAAGAGATAGAAGATGATATTTCCTCTATTCAAAATATGCACAGACATTATAATGACATGTTTAGGCAAGCAAGAGAAGATCTACATCCAAGACGTCCATCTTTGCCTAAAGATTTATGTGATCAACAAATGGAATATATTCGCCGAAAAGAAAAAGAAGTTGAAGCAGAAATTTATCGACTAGAAAGGGAACGAATTTATACGCCTCAAAAAAGAGGACCTAGAGCCCCTATGTTAAATGAAGAGTTTGAAAGTGAATCTTTTAAGTCATTCAATCGCATTAGAAATAGCCAAAGTCACGGGGTTTTACCGTCGCTTATTTCACCAAGTCCCGGAAAATTGTCATCAGTGTTTAGTAAAAGCCAAGAAGAATTATTAAGAAATAAAATGTATTCTGAATATCTCAGCCAAATGGCAGAACGCGAGGAAAGAAAACAAAAGAAGATTATTAAAATAACCAAAACACCGTGCTCAAATAATTCGTATTCTAAGAGTACATCGGAATTAACCACTTTCGATTCCAAAGTTAACAACCGCATTGAAAAAGAATTTATTGACAGAGCTAAGGATAGGTGGAATAAATTGGGCTTTAAGGATCCAGAAACGGAAGATGAATATGATAGAAACTCTAACAGAGAACCAAAAGTGATTGAACATAAAATAAAAGTGATTGATTCGGGTGAAGAAAAAGACGTTCAAAAATTGCCAAGTCACTTACAAGACTTTGTGAAGTTTAGAGCGAAAGACAAAAGTGTTAAAAGTGAGAGTCCTGGTGAGTCGGAATCCAAAGAAACTGCTTCGCATGGTGTGGTTTTGTGTGCAGTGATAATATTAATATTAACAATAACTAAATATATATTTCGGTTATTCCGCCGTTGATGTATAATAATATTACGGATTTTCAAAACTATTTAATGTAGTAGTAGCATGATATATTTCGCATGATTTGATGTTATTATAAGTGTTAATTTGTAGAATTGTAGAAATTAAATTCTCCAATTATCTAAAGAAGACCCAAATGACTAAGGTAAGATAGTTCAATAAAACTTTCTAAGCAACATGTCATATAAAGTTTAATAACAAATTTAGACTGTAGACTTAGAATCCTTCAATAAAAGAGCGTACCAATTCTTAAAAGGCCGGCAACGCACTCGCGCCCTCTGGAATTGAGAGTGTCATGGGCGGTATCACTTAATAATAGGTGCCTCCTGTCGGTTTGCCCCTGTTTTATACAAAAAAAGGAAAATATATATTTTATTTTATTTCTAAAAAAAACGTTTGCTTATATTAAATTAAACGAAATAGTTGAGTTAAAAGAATCATAGATTTCTTTATTAGATTTAACAAGCTTGTTGGCATTTAGAATAAAATTCTGTATAACATTGTTAGTGGTTTAATATTACAGTCATCATTACATTCTATAAATTTTCATGTTAGATATATAATAGGCATTTTGATTACGTATGAAATTAGCATTTGCTAGATAACTGCGTTATCGAAATGGCAAATGCATAAACAAGTTAATTACTAACATGACGATACTAGGTTTATTTTTGTTGTCAAAAATATTTTATTATTATTTTTTCATTAGATAGCCAACAGCTTTTATAAATATTACAAAAAAATATGACAAAGAATTGCCACGAACGGCAAAATTTAGTAAAATATAATACTTATAAATATTTAGGTTGTTTGTGCGTACGTATGTTTATGTGTGTCTGTGTGTTTGTGAGAAGGTATGTGTGACTATTTACTTAATAAAAATTGTTTTGTATATCATCTTTGTAGGAAACCTTTGTTTTATTAGAATTCCTTTGTCAAAACTGGTCACGCAATGAGTTAGATCTTTTGTCACAACTGTCTTGTATTAATTATAGAACAAATGCGGTAAATGTGTACCTATTATAGTAACGTCTTAATTAGTAAATTGTTACAAATACGAAATGAAAAACTGATTTAGCTTATACTACCAAATATCATTTGCAAGAGAGCATTGCCCGTGAAAATATTTAGTTCAGGCTAAAATCGTACGAAACGGCCTTTGGTGACTAACATTTTCATCTTTACGCGACGGTTTCTTAGTTTTTATTCGAAAATTTATAAAGCGATAATATGTTTTGTGGCACCTTAATATTACCGAAATGACACTTAATCAAGATCGTAATTAAGACTGGCTGTCAACTCTTGAAATTCAATTTTTTTTAAATATAATTATTTATAATTGGTATCACAAAAATCACCTATAGCAATGAAACACTCATACCGGAAAATAAGAAGAAACTATGAAATACTATATATACATTTTATATATAATATAATATTTACTCAATTCCATTATGATAAAGTGATATAATACTGTTGTTGACGAGTTCGACGTGCACTCTAAATTATTAATCTAAGCCCTGATAAATGAGGGTCGAAATTTCAATTATAATTATCTGTTCCAAAGCCAGCATAGTAGAGGTTCTATTTTGTAATCAAACCATTTAACAGTCTTTTGTTTTAAAAACAAGGAGAAAATCGTATACAAAATTTTTAAATTATAAAGTAATAACACGATAAAAGGGTAGATATTTGTATGGTTCACCTATGTGATGTTTGAGGAAAATTTCGGTGTATTCATTATGGTTTTTTTGAAAATCGACTGAAATATAACGGTTGCCGAAATTGATGCGGGCGTAACTACGGTTGGAAGCTCGATAACTCTATTAAGTATACGTTGATACTGCGTTCTAGTTTTTGTATAGTCTACGAATGCTTTTGAAACGAACGTACATCATTTTAGTTTAATCCATACAAAAGTTATTATTACTATCCTCTTACTTTTACTAATTTTCCATTCTATCTGTACTAGCTAAGTGTACATGTAAACGTATATGAACTAAATATGTCCTCAATTGCATTTATAGGTATATATCTTAAGGAATTTCCTACTAACGCGTATTAAAAGATAATAATTATAAAGCTGTTTTCGTATGTAACCAGCAAAGCGTAACTAACCAGTTAAAATATATTAAAGTCATTGAGTAAAAGTGTGTGTAGTGTTACGTTTTGTTTTGTAATTAACTTTATTAATTTATTAGAATGAAACGTGCATTGATACTTCATGTTCTAGGGCAATTTACAGCCAGCGGAAAGATCAAACTATTGAAGATCTTTGGTACCATTGATTCGTCTAAAAATAGATGAAGACTAAGATGTTCCATTTTCTGGCAAAGTCTAGTGTTGCCTGTGCTTGGCGGTTCAATCAGTCGTAAAGATAGGCATAACATATTTAAACCTGGCTCCATACTATTGGCAAGCTGATGTTTACGTCAATACGTAATGGACAGTAATAGACCATTCTTTCATGAACTGTTTGTGATCTAATATCTATTTGTAAGCTTTCTCTTTTCCTATTTTATTTAACATTATGATGTTTGAATAATATTAAACAATCAATTTATTAATGTGTTGTGAAATAAACGAAAGGTTTGAATTTTTAATTTAATCTAATATGTAAAATTCTCGTGTCACAATGTTCGTACCCATACTCCTCCAAAACGGCTCGACCGATTCTTATGAAATTTTTTATGCATATTCAGTAAGTCTGAGAATCGGCTACTATCTACTTTCTTTCAAACACCAAAAATTTTATCTTTAAGTTTTTTTAGACATTTTTTTTATTTGATTATACAGCATATAATATACACACAACCCCTAATTTTCACCTTTCTACGATCAACCTCTATTTTTTATTATAGTAGAAGGTTATTTTTATTGAACTAAAAAAAAATTTCCTAGAAATAAAATACACGGCCAAACAACGTTTGCAGGGTCAGCTAGTTTATCTTAAATTATTGTCAGAAACGTTTGAAAACTGTTGTAAACACGACGTAAAATATTTTATTGCAAGACTATTGTCCTTAACCTATGTATGAGATAAATAGAAACAAATATCAAAGTGTTGTGTTATATGGCTATATAATAATCCAGTGAGTATTATCCACTGGAGAATTATATACCTAGCCATATATACCCTATACGGGTCTGCGTCTCGGTTGCATCCGTTACTTTACTTTTTTTTTCATAGGCAAGTAGATGATCAGCCTTCAGTCTGACACAATTGATTTATGGGTTTGATATATGTCGGTTTTCTATTTTCCTTCACCGTACGTGATATTGTCATGCGTACTTAGAAAGTCCATTGGTGCATAGTCGAACCTTCAAGGATGAGAGTTGCTTAAGCTACTAAGCCAATGCTGCTTTTGAGGATGTATCGTATATTGATTTATTACATTATAAAGTAAGTTAACTATTGCGTCACAGTTACGATTGCCCCGACTACGTTTAAGTCAACTATTATTGCTAAAAATTACAAGAATACTGGCTGACCTGGCAAACGTCGTTTTGCCATGTATATCATTTATAATAAAAAATAGGGATTGATCGTAGAGGGGTGAAAATTAAGGGTTGTGTATGTATTTTATAATGCTGTATCATAAAAAAATAAAAATAAAAAAAATAATCTAAAAAATAAAAAAGAACCTTAACATTTAGGGGGATGAAAAATAGATGCTGTCCGATTCTCAGACATACCCAATATGCACACAAAATTTCATGAGAATCGGTCAAGCCGTTTCGGAGAAGTTTAACTACAAACACAGCGACACGAGACTTTTATATATTAGATTGATCTAGATATTCCAAATAATTAAACATTACATCGAACATGGTTTACGATTTTGTGACACCGCTTAGCGTTACATGTGACCAGTCATTTAAAGTGTCAGACCCTAACAAAGAGTCCCCGGAAGCTCTTTGACAGCGGAAGTGACGTCCCGCCGGGCCCCAATCATTTGTAATACGTACTTATTCCGCGTTTTCATTTCACAATACAAAAATTAACCTACTTTTCTCTTATCGTGTATTGTCTTAGATGAGATGACCTTACAATTGAATAAAGTTTTGATAATTTATTAGTTTATCTATGGATAACGTAAAATGAGATAAGAAATGCCAAGGTTTTGTTACAAATTATTGTTTTCATATAACTCGAAGTCATTTAAGAAGAAATTTAAAATACTACGAAGAAGAAAGACAGTTCGCGAGTGCGTTGGTCTTTAACTTTATCCATTTAACCGCTATAGCGATATCGTAGAAATCTTAAAAAAGGTAAATTAAAGAAATTAAATTACCTATTATATCGTTGTTAACCGTATAAATACGACATTATTGTAATTGTGTACGCTTGTGATATTACAATAATTGATATTCATTTGACACCCTAATGAGTCAGCAATAAATTAATTTTCAATTTAGTTTATGACATGGCCGTAATCAGTGTATTTTGATATGATAATGATTTATACGCAAACTTGTATATAGAAAAATATAATACGTATAATTAAATAATGAAAAAAAACTTGTTTTTCTTAAATATTGTATTTACGCACTACTGCGCTATCTATTGGCAGTTTTTATTACTATCGTGAATACTTTCATTTGTGATTGATAGATGTCGCTATTTACACAAAACTTTAAATGATCTTGGAAATACGAAGTAATCACAAGTTACGAGATTTTGGTTCATTGCTAGAAGAATTGCTAATAGACTATATTGAACATTCAAGTACTGTTCTGCAAGTAGTGTTGGCATGTAGTGGTTTCAACCTGCGACTCACATCCCTGAGGTCGTAGGTTCCATCTCCGGGTGGGCACCAATGGCCTTTCTGTCTATGTATGCATATGACGATCGTGCGTTGGAAGAAATAAATGGGAGGATAGCGCCATGCCTTGAATTCAAAAAGGCATCAGCGTGAGTCTGACTTCTGGGCCGATTCGGTGATCGGCCCAGCTATATATAAAAAATGATCTAAGAAACTAAAACCAGAGATATAGGGTTTTACTATACGGGATTATCATTATTATTACTACATATATTTTATTTAAGTCCAATCTGAGCAAGCCGCTTTCGTGACTCACGCCCTGTTTACATTCAGACCTACACCAATAACGCAATAAAATTTCATAACAATATAATACAAATTATGGCAGTCAAAATTTATAGTTAAAACCGCGGTCATGTGAACTCGCAGCGGGTAAGATTAATTAGAGTTGTGGTTAAATTAATAACGTCCCAACACGCTCCCTGAACGTCCAGTGCCTTTGAGTTTAATAGCCCTTTTATACAAATCTAAACTTATACAAGTGGGTAAGGTATAGGATTAATTTATCTCGATAAAATTATAAGTCTAACCTAATGAATATCTATATCATTAGTAAAAAACATGTATACGAAAAATATAAGAGATGGCTATGACAGGGGAGTAGACCGAAAAGAACCTAGTGTATACTAGCAATCAGATGATTAGTTGAAGTTTGCCTATCTTATATAGTGTCCCAGTGAGAAATGGGGCATAGGACATCTTTGTAGAATAGATGGTCGCGGCACTCGCGTTATAGCGACGAGTGCTTCGCTGTCTAAAATTTTAAAAATATTGTTATTTTAATGAAAAATTTCGAAATATTACTTATTATAAGTTCCTTGGTTAAAACGTCTATAATACCACTCGGACAATAAACGGGTAACTACAATCTTACGACCGTAATAACTAACACCAAAGGTTAATATCCCATTTCCTTATAGATCCCGGTTTACAATGAGTTATCTGGAGGCTTTGAGCTTTTATCTATGAAGGTACCCTTTGTTATACCAAATAGATCAGTTTATAGTTTAGAAACTTATTTGAATTAATTAGGGAAATCGTTTCTTTATATTTCCTAGTCTTTGCGAATCACTTGCAAATTGTTCAAGGCTGTTATACTTGGCTAAAAGATAAACAGTAGTATTATGTATTATGTATTATGCCATTGGAATTACGGGACTTTAACTTACTTGTATGTATTAAACGCATTGGATATATTTTAGTGGGCATACAAGAATTAAATAATATATTAAATAATTATAATAAACTTAAAAATGTTACATGATGCAACGGTAGTCCTTATAGCTACTAAGATACAGGCAACTCTCATTAAAGAAAACAATAAAAAATAATAGTTAAAATAGACTATAGGTCATATTTTAGTAAAGAGTCATAGCAATTACTCTGAGTCATAGATTTTATATGGAGTGGGTATCAATTGCGCTTTCTATGAATCCACGTTGTCAATAAACCCATATAAGTCTCATTTTAATTACGAAACGTTAAAAATTATGGTTAGAAATTATGGAGGAAAGTTTAAATCGCTAGTAGGAACATCACATTATTACGTCTTTGATAGCTCTCTCCGATAATTGTTTTTACAAGTCCGTGACTAAAACATAAAGCATTATTGATTTTACGTGTAAACATTCCAATGTACTTTCATTTTTAAACCTATGTCAAAAGTAAATATTAATTAAAGTACGAATTCAAATTGGTAAAGTAGCCGGTAGGCCGACCTTCATGTGGAAACGGAAATATCTATGTGACGCTATCGTTTTCGTCATTCGGGTATGATGTACTTTAAAAAAATACAAAGTAATCACTAATCAGTCCTTCTAGAGATTTTGGCCTCAAATTTTTTCATTCATTTATTTCTTAATAAAATAGTTAATAAATTATGCATCTAAAGGAACTAGCTGGGATAGTTCGAGTTATTTCAGTATATTTGTTCCAGTTTATTTAGGATCTTCCTGTCTGAACGAAAGGTAATTCATCTTACGAGATATTCATAAAAAATACTAAATATGTACAAGTCATATAAGCGTGAATATATAACATTATTTACATAGCTTTCAAGTACTTTTTACGTCTGTAGAGACTTTCATGATGTTAAAAAGGTATTTAATACGCCCCTTACACTTAAAAACTAAAGCAGTATATTTGGACCTCATCTCTTTTCATTACGACTTTAATACACTCGGAGTCTAAAATAAAATAGTACTTTAGGTGAAACAGTGCAGACTGATTTAGTTTTTATGTGAAAGGGGGTAATACTTATCCCCTAAATGTTAAATAAGTTATTGTACTGCTATAAATTATACACGGTTCTGTCATTTTTCATTACAGCCCTCATTCTTTGAAACGAATGAGCGGTTACAACGATGAAATTGGACTGCAAACTTTGAATGTATTACTTTTTAAATAAATGATAATGACACACGTATCTATAAACAAGCAAATCTCATTTGAATCCAAAGAATACCAAGGTTACATGCTGATGGTGTACCATTCTCATTGTTTTCTATTTTCCTATGTAGATATCACGTCACAACGCGTTATCAATGCGAGTTTCATCAGTCCGTTAGAGATCGCTTGCTACGACACACGTACGCGGTCTAGCCATACATTTTCCGCGAATTTTCATTACATTTACTGTATACTGATATTATAATGATATCTTTAGAATAGTTAATTATAAGTTAATAGTTATTAGTTAACGTAAATGACATGTGTTTTTGTGATCATTATCTAAGGATTTAAAGTAAGTGTAATATTTCCTATAAATATTTTTAACGTTTAATTAGCGTTAGATTAACGGCGATTACGCTGAAGTCACTGGTGAAGGTCAATTTATTTATTATATTTTTCTTTTAATTCAAATTATTCTTGAGTTTCATACATTAAGCTGGTGATAAACCATTTAAGATTATAAAATAAGTTTAATCCAACATACAATATAATATATTATTCTGCTTTTATTATTAACCCATAAAATCCCTTAATGAAACCCAGGTACCGTAAGAACTGTTGCAAATAAATTGCTTAAAAATTGCGATCAATTACTGCTAATGGATTAATTGCTATCGGCAACTTGTAGTTCAATACAAATTGTGTAGCAAGGATAAAAGCCTTCGTGGAAAAAATCACAAGGAAATCTTTATACGGAAAAATTCATAGTAATAAAACCTATATGTATTATATTTAATGTCATGGATATTAATATTTTTATATACACAATTTCTCGGTTATACAATCGAAGACTTCATTCATAAATTGTTTATGTCTTGTAGACGCTTATCACCATAAACACGAGCAACCCCCGTATAATTAAAAAAAATGCGCTATCACTCTTGGCTTGAGATTTTTGTATTTGTTTCCTAAATTAGTTTTCTTTATAGACGTACAAATATCTTTCACGCCGCCGGTTTTTGTCTCAAAATATATTCGTTAAAGAAGTACGAAAAATGCATTTGTGCACAACCGCCAGGCCTCGCGTGTATTTTTTTGTTACTATTTAATAGTTTAGATTATGTATTAATAAACATAATTGTATAATCTTGTCAGTAGGTGTAATAATGTGGGTGTGATCTATCCGTTCATTAAGCGGAGTTAGGTCAAGGTAGATGAATAGATTGACCGGATTATGTAACGAATGAAAAACGCAAACAAGTTAACACTCTTTTTGGTGAGCGTTTGATGTTTTACGTTGACATTTTAATGTTACGGTTCAGAGTTCAAAGCCATTTATAGACAGACGGGGTAATTTGATTTTTTTAAGGGAACCGCGACTGAGTAAAGTTAACTCTACTGTTAACTGTAGAACCTTAACTGTAGCAACTGTCCACCTTATTAAATCGAACTTACTGATCATTATTTTGGGTAAACGTCCTTTGGTAACTTTACGAATAGTTACATTTTACGCGCATTTTTTATATAAAAATTTTAAGTCGATTTTTTACGAATTAAGCGAAACGTTGGTTAAACACAGAACATTTTTTTTTAATAATCATTTTATGCAAAAGCTTTTATACTTGTCGAACTCATTACAATGTGCCCCTATATATAAATAAAAAACTCGAAAAAAAATCCTAAAAATTTCGATCACAAATATAATTGTTCCATATCAACTATCAAATTAGTTGAAATGAAATGATTTAATTGAAACACAATAGAATAGTTTGTGAACAATTATTCAATGTAACAGTTATGTTCCCTAGTGCACAAGTGAGTTCATTTGTTAAATTATTGTTCATTAGTGCAACAGTCGACGCGTTTAATATATTAGGGCAAACGGAAGTGAGCTTCAAAATGTTGCGATTTTGTAAGATATTTCGAGCTTTTAATCGCTACCCAGCAGAAAAGAAAGCAGTCATGGCCTAGTCGGACGCTGGCTTCAGTGTGCGACTGTCATACCCGAGGTCCTAGGTTCAATCTCCGGCTGTGCACCAATGGACTTTCTTTCAACATTTTTTAACATTTGCACGAACGGTGAAGGATAACATCGTGAGAAAACCGACATGTCTTAGACCCAAAAAGTCGACGGAGTGTGTCAGGCACTGGAGGCTGATCACCTACTTGCCTATTAGATTAAAAAAATTATCATGATACAGATTCAGAAATCTGAGGCCAAGATCTAAAGAGGTTGTAGCGCCACTGACTTTTTATAATCGCTACTACCCAAGGAATAGAAACACTCTTGATCAGTTCAGTATGAGAGTAGTGTTAGTGGTTAAGATCGATTCTTAACTCCGACATCATGCGTCTAAACCGTGCGTACATGTGTTATATTCGGTTGTTGAGAAAAGGTACCGCATCACTTAGTATGTGGTTCCTCAACTGAGCGTTTTGTAAGTCTTATCGCGCATCACCTTTATGTGGAGTTGCCCTTCAAAAGTATTTCTGAGCCAATTGAACTTAGCGTAAGAGCGTACGTATTCTTAAAATGCAAGCCCTTCTGGCTAAGCGAGTGCTAAAGAAAGTATTATACAGTATACAAAGATTGACGACTTCCTGATCACCAACAATGGGTCGATGTATAGTTGATCTTCTTTGGATGTTACTGGAGAAAATTTTACATTATTCAAAATAATAGAAGTGCCATAATCCCCAGGATTATCGGGGACAAGTATTGCGTCTCTTTCACCGTTCTTCATTAAGTAGCATCCCAGGAATCGAATCCAAGACTTGATTGCCATAATATATTATTAATTAACGAAAAAAAATTCTTTGGTTTACACGAATTTATTATTTACATAATGAGGCAGTCTCTCGTTGACTACGATTGTCGAAAGGTATAATAAATTCGTAAATATTAATAAAACGTTTATTTAAAGATAGGATAGTGTATAGAAAATTAAACGTAATTTAAATACTGTCATTCATGGAAATTCTTGAACTAAGCGTTCAAGAAGCAATATTTATTACAATATTTCATTTCAACGCCGTTCTCGGAATATTATTTGTATAACAGCTTCCTAACTTTTTATTCCTGGAGCTTCAACAAATAAGATTATAACCCGTTCCACTTTTATGTAGCAGCTTGGAAAAATATTGCTTTAAAGATATAGGCGTTTGGCGAAGCGAGCGAATTCATTTTCGCTTAAGATCTATAAATTGCGCAAGCACAATGAAATTTATTTTATATATTAAGAAATTTAAAAGTTTGACAATTCTGGAAAAATATTTTTTTGTCATATTGCTAATCTGGTAATAATGATCATTAAAAGTCACCCAATTTGGATTGCTTCGTAAATCATTTAGGTAACTTTCGCCCAACTTTTGTTAACTTTTGTTATATTTCACCCAATTATTATTAGCCTGTGTTTAAAAGTAATCTTCTTCGTAATTGCCATTTTGGGTATGAAATGTTACCAAATGCTCACTAACGAGGTATAGAAGGTCAAGGTTAGGGACTTAATAGCGTTATCATTACATTCAGAAATAGACATGGGTGCTTATTTAGCTTGAAACGCGGTATCTTCTTGTCTTGATATGTCTTCAAGACACAGTAAGATAAAAGAATTCGTTTAAACTAGAAGAAATGTAACGCATTTCGAATTAAAATTCTTATTTAAGATGATACTTGTAATAATAACCAACTCGTAATTTTAAATTTAGAATGTTTCGAATAACTAATAACGACGTTGGATGACATTTAAAAATTAGAACGTTTTTGTTGTTTCTGGATACAAGTTTTACACGTTAAGTTAGGCAAGCAAGAATAGATTATTGTTAATATTTAAAAGTTTTTAATTTTAAATGTAGGTACAATAAACGTTTCCAAAAACAAACAGCGAGGTTGGACATTTTGAAATTGGAATGTTTTCTGAGCATAAAGTTGAAACTATTGCCATAAAAAAATGTTTTATGATCTTTTTAGAATGCGTTCAGAGAGATTTTTCTTTATTTTAAAAAGGTTAGATTTAATTATTGCATCGCTATTAAATACAAAAATAAATCACCTAATATGATAATCAAAGTCAAAGTCTCCGTAAACATTATTAGGTCTGAGTTGCGTCCGTTTAACTATCGCAAAAATCTGTGGATTATTGCGCGCCAGCCACTGATCTATAAATTGTGTGAAAGGTGAATGGACGTCCCGTCGGTGTCAGCTGTCATTGATCTAAATTGCACTTAAATGACATTAGAGTTGATTAGATCTGTGAAATTAGTAAATCAATTCTGTAGTCTCGTCACAGAGCTATTAATCATAGCTTCAAAGAATGCAGTATTATATTGTGTCCCCTAAACTTGCGTGCCTACTGAGTAAATCAAAGTAATGCTAAGAACTATATGTCTTATAAAAATTATAATATAATTATAACACAAAAACTCTCTTAAGCGAAACAGTGAAACGTTTTTTAGACAAAAATTTAAACTGCACCAAACAAAGTTTGTTTGCTGAAATTATATGACAGTTAATTAAACTGGTAAAATTAACTGTTATAGTTGAACTCGTGACAGTTCAGTTTATTTGTGGAGCGCACAAAAATGCCATTCATTTTTAGAAGCGCTGAAGACCTACTTGGCAGTCAAGAAATGGAGCAATGTATTATGCAGAAATGCTTAATTGGGACATTAGGAACTTTGACTTAGAGCTAATTTAGACTTTATAGCAGAAATAAACAAGAGAGCACAATTTAAAATATCAATAAAAATCACATAGTGCATTGTAGTGAATTTATCGCCAATAAGCAATCTTCTCCAGGCAACTAATTAGAATTGGGGGAGGTCCTTTATCTCCCTGTCTTAGGAAAAGAAAAAATAAATTCTAGAAAGATCTTTCAAGAATTTATTTCATTTATTAAATTGGGTTATGGAATTAGTTTTCATGTTTATCAGATTCTGCTATTAATGTTGTCTTAGACCTCATAATCTTCTTTAACGTATTTCCATTTAATATCGTTTGCAATCTACATGTAACATTGCTAAATAACATTCATCTGTTTTTACTTAAATACTCTTTTGTATCTTTCTGATAAACTGCTTTTACGCTGCGTTGAAAAGAGACAGGTTTAATCTGAATACTTTGTTCTCATATATACACAGATTCAACAAAGATTATATAGAAACATTGACGTTTTCGTCTAATCTATACATTCAAAGAATTACCATTGCCATAAGATACCCTTGTAAGATTTAGCTGTCTTTTGGGGATTAAGCAAATGGCTCCCGGAGATTTGTATCTTATTTATGCGTATTTAATAGCATTATCTGAGTAAAGGAAATTCCATAAATTTCATATATGTAATACCAATTTAATTTACTGGCAATACATAGCAGTATATGGCAGGAAAATAGTTTATGGTTTAACATTCTTCTTGTCTCTATGCCAATCTTTTGTTACATACATACTTCTCAATTGTAATATACGCCATAGATAATTATTTTAAAACTTTAAGTTAGAAATACGAATAAAGTAAATATTAAAAACATTAAAAGTAAAAAAGATTGAAAACCTTTGCGAAGGAAATATTTGCCTTGGTTATACTGACTTTATCCTGACATAGTGAACGCCAGTATGGTCCGTTTTACCTTTACATAAAATTCATTCTTCTGTGAACTCGTTTTGTAATATATAAGATAAAATGATGTGATTGTCAATGATAGGCGCGGTCGATTCACACGCAGCACAGGATCTGGGCTCTATTTGCTGCGCCTGCGTCGGTCATGTATGACACCGCACCCTGAATATTTAAAATCTATAAAACTATTTGTTGTGATTCATCAACATGACATTTTAAATTTACGTCGCAGTTTTTGCGTTTCATGGTCAAATGCCAAAAGGATATTGTAATGTTTACTACTTTGAGGGTAACATAAGGGACAAACGTTATAAGGAGTAAAGAATATTCGGTAAAAAATAAATAATGGACAAAGACCATTTTCGACCCATTCTATTCGGGCTCAATAAACGTAATTGTATAATAATTTTTAATTAATAAACTTGCCTACACATTAATATTATGTTGCTAATGTAATGGACAAAGACATACATAAGAATAATACAAAAAGATGGAAAAGGAAAGGGAACAGATCGGGGAAGTTTGATTGACATATTTTTTAACAACTCAAATTATTATTACATCATAAAAATATACTTTAATATTTTACATCACATAAATTTACGGTCATACTAAATTACAAGTAGACATTAAGAAAATTGTTTCTGAAGTTATAACCATTGTGTTCTAAAGGTTACAGTCAAAGATCAATGACCTCACTACGCTTTTTGTAGGGCGTATGAAAATTCATACTTTGACATGAAAATAATACATATTTAACGACAATATATAATGTAATGGACAATATATAATGTAATAAATAAGTTTCTATCCCCAAACCAGTACATTTTTACGTATATATAAAAACTAAAAGTATAGAAAACACAAAAAAACGCTAAAGGGTTTGTGCCTAAAGGGCTACACCACAGTACAAATTAAAAATTCCTAATAAACTAAAGAGTGTAAAAGAAATACAATTAATACAAAAAAACGAAACAAAAACATTACAACAAATAGAGAGAAAAGATCATTTTTATACGTTATAAAAACAATAACATTTTCCTGCTAAATTAATTTTCCGCGATCTGTATTGCATAAATAACTTTATGAATCAGCTGATTTAACTAAATGTCATGGGTTTGTGTTATCATAATAAGCAGATATAGGTTTAACTTTCAGTGAACACGATATTTTCGTCTCTGAATTTCAGCCAATTCGATTTCACGCCGAACGCTGCCAGAGCCAACTGGCAAATGTGTAACCTGTCTGAATCATATTTTGCTCTACCTTGTCTCTACTTCGTTTAAGCAAACAATAGGCATTCACTTGGATAAACTTGCCTTTGTTTATGTATATTTTTACTTGTATGTAGCAAAATATATTTTTTAAATGTGTTGTGTATTTCTAAAGGCCTGCTAGATGCCCGGGGCCTGAGGAAGGTACATTATGGCTGTTCCGTAGGCTCGATTGCTGTCATATTAAAAAAAAGTCGTATCAAAGAAATATGTGAAGAGCTTATAATAATAATACATTAAGGCCTGGTCACTAAAACTTAATTCTGCTTTGAACAACTGTCAAAACATTTTTTCTATTTGATCTTTGACATTGGCAGTGCTCAATCAGACACCTGAGATACTTAGGTAATACCGACCAAATGAACAGATTTACTAAATACTAGTATTATAGTGAAAACAATTATGATATTTCCAAATATTTTCAAGTTTATCCTATCGTATAA
Source organism: Pieris melete (assembly GCA_963693345.1). Taxonomy (NCBI): domain Eukaryota; kingdom Metazoa; phylum Arthropoda; class Insecta; order Lepidoptera; family Pieridae; genus Pieris; species Pieris melete. The sequence goes on along the minus strand of CAVNZK010000006.1, from coordinate 2,739,834 downwards.
ATCTTTGTGTGAAATTTCTAATCATCAAAACATTCCACAGCTGTGGACTTTTTAATGATTTTTAACGCGCCAACTGACTTCGCAGTAATAGGGTGATAATAATAGTTATGTTTAACAAATATATCTAAGTAAATTCATATTCATTAAGCTGTTATTTATGATTATCTAGTAATTAAGAACCTTGAATGTCTCGTTCACGGCAATTCCTGATTATGGAGATTTATTCACGGAATGATAAGTAATCTATTTTACGCAAATGTTAAATTATTGATTGACGAATTATTGCCGCACTGTTCCATTAATTGTGCATTAAAAGTTTGTAATTGGACAACGGAATTGGTTATTTATTTATGGGCCATAATTTATCAAGGAAATAAATATTTATACTGTTTTACTTAGTTTATTTTTTTTATCGGTCAGTCTTTTTTTATTTCTTATAAACATACAAAAATCTTGTGCTCATATCTATAAATAAATTGCTATTCGTTTGTCTTGCTAAAACTCGAGAATGACAGTACCGATTTGGCTAGTTATATATATGATCTTGAAACATTTGTGGAAGAGCAGGGAAGATTTAAATAGTTGGAAAAATAAATAAATAAAGAAAAATACTAAAAATTACAGTCGAATTATCCAATAGCTGCTGTTCCTAGCTTGAAAATATTTGATGTTTTTTTTTATATTTTTTTTTCACTTGATTGTCATAATGATATTTAGATACCTTCAAAAATTTGCGTTTCACTGCTGTAGTATGAGGTCCGAACTCTTTGGTCTGTTATAAAAACAAATTAAGATTTGACACAAATATATGTAGGTGATACGAGTTCACCCGGTCATAAATATATTATGTACCTTACACTTTTTAATACATTTTTAAATTCTAAATTTAAATAATAGAAGTTAACATGTCAGTTTATAAAAAACGTATAACTTTAAGAATGTAAAAACAAAATCGCATCACACCAAATATTATTGCATATGGTCATCTATGTACGTAAACGAACAGCTGATGGGTCATTGATAGTTATCTGACATGAGGAGGGTGAATGACCCCTACATTAATTCCCAGAACTCGGTACGAGCTATTAATTTAAACCATCTGTAATCCCCTGTTGTTTAATATTACTTATTCTAGTTTAATCGCAATGTTTTGGTTCCATTTTGTATAGCTAATCCATTATAAAGCAGGGTAAAATGTGTTGAAACATGTCGAACCAAATAGTACTATGCAAACACTATTTGATTATTCTAGCCGCACTAGGCTTTCTCTCCAATTATTCCGTGCGCGTTAATTCAATATTTACCTAACACCGTTCTCGAAGTGCCGACTGACCCACATCATTCACCTTCACCTTAACAGACAATGTAAACTGTCATGTACTTCAAAAATAATGACATTAGAAAAAGTTTAACATCGTTACAGATCGATTAGTTTAAACAAAAATAAAACAGATTATGCCAATATCGGTATAAATATTGTATCTTTTTTCACTTGGTTTGAATTTTAAAACAATAAAACCTATTTCTAAATACAAAAAAAATTCGTAGCGTACTTGGCGATCACTTACAGAGTTCGCTATAATTGTATTCCGCATATGAGACTCATGGATTTGATTACAATTTTCAGAGACCGTCATGATTGCGCCGACGTTCAAAGCGCGCTCTACCTCCCCAGGTATCGAATGTTTGCCAAAGTATTGTACTTCCGACTAGAATATTCATCTACCGAACAATATTTTGCTCAATATTAATTTTAGGCCCCGTCCCTTGCGCTTGGTTTAATTTGATTATTTAACCTAGGATTACTTATAAAATATTTATCTAGTAAATAAATTGTTGGAACATATATACAAGAATTAGTTAATAAATAAATAATAAAAATAAATATGACCGGTAAATGAATGTTCAATATGAATAAAAAGGCTTTATACATTTGTAGAGGCATTAACATAATAATGGTATGATAACCTTGTACCGCGCCCATGTTGGCGATAGTAAATCGTGAAAATTTGTTGAATACATTTTCTTTGCGTCAAACTAATGTGAGTGTTAATTTTACGTTTTGTTTCCGTGTGGGTTTACTGTGTGATTTACTAATTAATACTAATTGGTTTATAATGTTGCATGAATCATTACAGCGAGAAATCGTAATACAGCGTTTTTGGGTTACATAGGAATCGTTCGAGTTTCACTCACCACAGTTTCGTTATCTGTTATGATTTGAAGCCGAAATAATTTATGTTAGCATTAAAACGCTAAAATTGTGTGAACAACACTGTTTATTGATTATAAAATATTTTGCTGAAAACATTTACTGTGACATAAAATGGCCGCCCATAAAGAGAACATTAGTGTTTTTTTACGTTTTGTTGGTACTTTTACGATCTATTCTTACCATTTTAATTTTCCCTTCGAACTTCAAAGGTTATATTTGTATAGCAGACATAAAAAGCACCTTATGAATAATAAAAATGCTACGCACCGATAAGATAACTTGACGGTATACAGATCGTATTCTTATGTTTGATTTTTTTTTTCGAGGCATTGCTCTAGAAACATTAAAATAGACGGACGAAACATTTAATAATATATTGATAGTAAAATTTAATAATTAAATCCTAACATATTTATATACATAATCAGTTATTCTGATTAACCTTTACAAATTGTTAAGTTAGTTGTTTAGTTTTTAATTTGTTGGATTTAAAGATTCAAATGAAATATTCATAATTTCAAGAATTTCGCCAAAAAGCATCTAAGCAAGATGGCGTAGTACAAGTCCAAATGACGTACCATGCCTGTAAACAATTATTATTACTCTTAAATTACTCATACATAGGTACATTATATTAAAGACAATATATATATCTTATTTCAAAAAAAATAACTATATCTATATATGTTATTTTTTTTGAAGCAAACTACATCATGTTCGTTTTAAAGTCGTGTTTTATACCGACTCTCAATAGAATTTTATTTTGCAAATAGCTGATTTTTGTTAATGGAAAAGTTGTGTACGACTTAATACGGTAAAATATCTCTAATGGGGATTTCGAGGTCATACGATATCTTCTTGACCCTCCTTGGCCTATTCGATAAAAATTCGATAAACGTCATAGCATCGGTATTCAGTATTATGTCACTAAGCAAATCTTCTTCAAGGCAGTTTCCTTAAGAGCGATAAATAACAAGTAATATAAATGCGAATATTTCCTTTCACTCCACATCAAACATAGAGTTGTCTTCTTTGAAACTTAAGACACGTGGCCTCATTATAACATCGTGTCTCTTTTAATAGTCTCAAGTATACTATCCTAACTGTTGTGAAGGTAAACATTTTAGCGTATAACCGCGTCGGCTCGGGATTGCCTGCGGGTGGCCTTTCTCGACGCGACGTAAGTAAATATTACGTCATTACAGATAAGCCAGCTAAACATGCACTACAGCATCCGTGTATTGCTAGGATGTGTATTCTCCATTAATCGCACAGATTACTTACAAGGATTTATTTTTTTGTTCTTTTTTGCACCTGACATTTGTCAATGCCGATGGATTATCTATGGTGCTATTGTCAAATATGAAAATTATTTGAATTTCGAATTCAATCGGTAAAAATGGTTTAGAGTTTTCTAATTTTAAAAATTTATGACTATGAGTCACGTGGCTCATTCTTAATGATAAATATAATATCAGCTGTTATAAATATGCCAAGGCCGGTAAAACCACATTACATGTATCATTTTATCGTCATTATTTATTAAGACTATAATCTACAAGGCAGACTAAAGTAGGCTAAAGACCTCCTTAGTCTTGTAATGGGAGATATCGGGTGTAATCTGAAGGGTTATTAATGTTAAACACCGGCTTTTGCGAGGTTCATTAGAAACTTTAACTTTACTTATTTCTTTAGGTTAGAAATCCAGTGAAAATCACAATACATGCCTCATAATGTTTCGATTTTATTGATATCAAAACATTATTCGGTAAAATCCACAGTAATCTTTTTCATTTTTAAAATTCGAAATTCAAAATTGTCATTCGTAAGTTATAGCGTGAACAAAGGTTTCATTGTCAAAATACGGATATCGCTACGAAGCCTTAAGAATTTTTTAGTATTTGTTTAATATTTTACAGTCTAATAAATAAAATTGAATGTCTTCCTTAACGTAAATGCGCATAAAAAACGAGTTTATAGCATTAAGTACGTGACATTGTCCTTCGCTTACAAGGTCTTTTATCACGTGCGACACTTTGATGTCTATACAAAGTTTATTTAAAAAGTTTTCATACTAAAATTCTCAAACCTATTACCCCACAATATTACAAATTAAATGATTGATTACTATTGCCAAAAAATATTGACCGAGAGAATCAGTCATCCTTAGACAGTTAGACATAACAAGAGTATAAAGTTCTTCAATAAGGCAGATACGTGCGTGTGTTTCATTAATCAAGATACCTGTGCCTGATTATCTTTTTGGGATTAATATATGCCATTTTCCTCACGTTTTACTACTCGGTACGAGCAATGTTAAATGTGTGAAATAGACAAAGCCTATTTCAAATTGATGTTCAGGGTTCAACGCTTAGCCACTAGTCTTACTCTGCTATGGAGTATTGTCAGGGCTCAGTAAAACCTAACATATATATCTATAAACATTCGTTCGTCTGAGACATTGATTCTAATGAACTTGCTAATATCGAGTTTTAATTCGGCGCAAATTTTCATACTTTTTCAATTAAACAGTACTTTAGTTATAAATATGCTATTTATTCAGTTCAATGATGCTTCAGTCGAAATATTTTATCTCCCTTCTGTGTCCAAACAAAGGGCCGTAATGGAAAACGCCTTTTATTTGCAAGTGCTTAGCAAAACAAATTGTAAATTAAACCCTTTTAGCAGAATATTTAGATTTGCTCACATTTATGCATAAATGCTTACTATATATTTTCCTCTCCTCGATCATTTGAACACATAAAAGTCTTATGTATACAAATTTCATTGCTTTAAATCTTTAAAAAAAATTTAGATATACTTTCTGTGCCCGACATACAAAGATAGGCTCCTTATTACTTTTAAAATCAATGAAGGAAACATAATGTATCAACTCCGTTGACGGTTAGGCTAAACATAGCTAAATAATATCTGGATTATATAATAGGAGCTGGAGACAGTTGTGTTCTTAATTCAATGTTTAATGAATCATAGATTATATGTATCAAAAAGACAGAACAGTCTTCATTAAGGTCCTTTAATTATTCAATTGACGTTATAACAAGGAAATTGCTCCCCACAATATGTGTATATAGGAAGTACACCTCGTTGTTAGCAGTTCGTCAACACTGTTCTAGTTTTTCGTGATTATCGACAACGCATATTGTGCTCCACATGTCGAAATCCCTTGTAACTTGGCATCCTACTTTAGACCTCTTTCGAGATTTTACAGTCATTCGCCCGCCATTCACGGCAAAAATTACTTCGAACAAAGACAGTCTTGATAACACTTTAATTCGTAAAACAATTTCTTTTATCGTTTTCTCGTTTAATGAACGTTTGTGGCCACGTAATGAACTCTTAAAACTTTGGTAATAAATAGATTTTAATCTTAATATTGTTTTGATGGCTGCCGTAAAATCTTATTCAATTAATTATGAATGAGTAATTAAATTGTGTTTGTTAAATTGTATGTCTTCAAAGGAAAGCGGAAAAGGAAATAATAAATCTCGAAATCATTTCTACAGAAATATAGCATGCCATTCTTGGATAAAATTTTATTAGAGATTATTAGCTTTAATTATTAATATAATGGCGCCAATTGTTTTTGGATTTTACATTTTTTTATATGGTATTTTAATGACCTGTTGATTCAAAGGTTATATAAATACGATTTAGCAATCGCTTATTTATATATATATTATATATATTATCTCGCATATGAATAAGCATACTGTGTTCTAGACAAAAAAGCATGTCTATACTTTCTCTCTTCCCTTCTAAAACTACACGCTTGCTACGACAGACTTGTATATTCTGTAACAATCTCAAAATTGTCTTGTCTTGACTATGCCTAGAACGTTAGCCAATTGGTTAGGTCTAGGATTATCAACCTCTGGTCGTGTGTAACGTTGACAATAAGCAAATTAATTCTCCTTTTATGCCTATGTGAAGGAAATACATAGAGGACGCCTGCCCGTAGATACGCCAAGCATAGAAAACATAGAGAATGATCAAATACAGACCCAAAAATGTTCACACATGACTGAATCTAGGTAATACTTTCTATATTTCTCTTTGACACTTCTGCAGTACCACAGAGACGTCGGAAATTAATGGCCCATAATACGTAGTGAATACTTGTTACAACTTTTCCCATTACGATGTTCGGATTTACAAGAAAATATTATTCGAAGCAAAAAGATGCTTGAACGAAACTCAATGAAACTTTACAACGAGATGTGAATAAAAATTACCTCGCGTACAAACTTAATATTTGAGATGTTGCTGTAAATGGAACAATCAGTTCAAACTTTATTAAATGAACATATTTCAAAAAGCTTTTAAATAACTAAAACTTTGGTAAAAGTATGAAATTTAGTAATTTGTACTTCTAGCCCCGTTTACCAGAATTAATTATACGTGATTTCAAATACCGTTTTGAATATCTAATCCTTTTTATAGCAAGGTGAAAAACACAGAAAGGTTCGAATGTACGAGTACAAATGTTATTCACGATGTTGTAAATTCTATGCAGTCTTTTGTTAAAAGTGAAATTGTATGCGATATCGGTTCTGTGAATGGCCGCGATAAAAATACCACATGTTCGCTCGCCACCAGATGCCCTGCGACCTTACTTTGTTTTTTAACGTTTTGCACCAAGACGACGCGGACGCTATAAATATCTGCTACGTTTCATACCACGTTAACGTTTTTGTACTTCATTGAAAAATAAGATCTTCATAGTTGGAAGCATCCACTCATAACGGAAAAAAACTACCAATTATTTTTAAGTAGGTACTAATCGAGTTATGCTAGGAATAATACAAAATAGATTATATTCGTAAACCTTAGCGTGTAAAGTTAAATTTTGGATATAAATTAATTTTAACTCACGCCTACTCTGCAGTGGTACCGTAGGTATGTCCATATATGTATTACTTTAATAAAACAGACAGTACCATCTAAAGTTTCTACGATACTAAATATTTATGCAAAAATATTCCCGTTTATAAAATTTAAGAATTAATAATATTCCTAAATTCTAAAAACTAAGTTTCCAATAACATTTCTTATATATCTCGAATTAGTAATCACAACTCATAGACTAATCATAGACATATTTTTCCAGTAAAAAATTTACTCTTTTGGAGACCCCTGAAAACAATAAAGCTAGATTTGTATTAATGTATATTATAAATTAGTAGTAATTTCAAGGAATGAGGTAGGCTTAATTTTATATTATATTATTTTTCATCAATATATTGCGAATACCCCACCTAACACTTGAAGTTACTACAAAAGATTGGCGTTTTAATTTATAACTACTGGTCCCTAATGTAAAAGGTAAGCATATCTCCGATCCCCAAAGTACCATTGATTTCAATCAAGCTCAAACTAATATCACTGAAACAAAAGTCAGTCAAGTAACAATACAGTAAAGGCATAGCGATGAGCAATATTTGAAGCCCACGTGCATGCTCATGCATGTTCATGCATTTCACCTGCCATTCGGTCAATGTTACTGCATTGTGTACAAGGCTTTGACTGCTACTCTGAATACCAAATAATTCGAATTTCGAATATCACTGTGCGATAACTCGCTGATACACTCGTCTATATTGAACTCGTTTATAGTAAACTAGCTTTTATATATGGTTTTACTCCTGCTATCTATAATCTACCGTTAACGTCTATCCTAAATTATTATATAAATATGCTAATTTTTAATATTATATTGTGCGTTCTAAGCTGTATGTAGTACATCAGGGATGAATCATACCATTGTTTACAAGTCTATGGAGGACGTATTATATTATACGTTATTGTGTATTTCCGAATCATGGTATAGTCTATTACAATAGTTCAATACTGTGGAAAGTTCAGTTAATTTAAATTCATTAACGTACAATATTAAAAACCCAGTAAAAGCCACCTAATTTTAGTATCCGTTTTTATAATTATATAGAAATTTGTATCACTCATATGAAATATGTTAAATTAATAATAAATAATTGTTAAATCACCCACCACATGCGGAGCTCATCGTTCTATTCATTTGTTTCTCCTTTTCATTCATGCCTTATTTCGCTCGTTCTATCATTATCATTTATCATGTATTAGTTGATAGTGGACTGGTCGTAGGTACATAATGGTGAATTGTTTTCAATATTGGACATTATGTGAGCGTTCAAGTATTCTGTTAACGCAGTGAACGGCGTATGAGCTGTATAGATGAATGCACCTGTGTTGTACTTCACAAAGAGGACAATGTATGGTGAAGTGGAAAATCTATTATTTTTGATAACGATGCCCTAGTACTAAATCATCTTGGGTCATTGTTTATTTCGCGTATACAGCGACCGGCATATATAAGAGGCAGTTATATACTTTGTTCCTAATATTTTTATGGTGTGATAATTTGATATCATTTTTATAGTTCTATACAATAATCTACTGGATGCAGAGAGCAAGCCGTAAAAAATATCTATGCCCGAAGTCGCATACTAGTAAATTATAAATAGATGTCGTTACGCAATCCTAAGCCAAATTTGACGTGTGGGAAACTCAGAGTCATTAAGAGAGTGAAGACAGAAATAGAAGCTACTATGTGTGACACTGATGTGTGTCATATGTTGGTTAATTGAGATAATTCAAGAACGTACAGTAAAGGTCCTCTATAGGTTGGGCATAGACAAAACTTTGACATTACTCAATGTTTAGAGGATTGAATGTCATGTCATGAATATCAAAATTACAATATTCAGATGATCCTACTGATGATTATAATTATTTTTAGATCAGTGTTGGCCTAGTGGCTTCAGCGTGAGACTCTCATTCCTGAGGTCGTAGGTTCGATTCCCGTCTGTGCACTAATAGAAGCAAACTCAAACGGTAAAAGAAAACATCGTAAGGATACCGGAAACGGATTTGCCTTAGACCTAAAAAGTCGACGGCGTGTGTCAGGCGCAGGAGGCTGATCACCTATTTGCCTATTAGATTGACAAATTATCATGAAACATATACAGAAATCTGGGGCCCAGACCTAATAAGTTTGTTGTTGTAGTTTTTTTATAATTGTTTTAATTTAATCTTCTAATTTTAATTTGGGTCCAAGCAATTAAACTCAGAAAGATAAAGAATTAACGACTGTATAATTGACCAAACCGCATATTATTATTAGATAGGTATATATATTTGCTATAATCCGTAATTTCAAAATTGAAATGGATTGTGAATTAATAGTACATTGTAATCAACTACAGTGCGTCAAAGCCTTGTTTGAAGGCTTTGCGGCTTGTATTTCGAATGTCAAACTTCGATGCAATCTGTTAATACATGACCTATATTAAGACTCATATCACAGCACACTTGTATTTTATATTTAATATCAAATATTTATCGACTTGATTTAAATAAAAAAACAAATTTTAATAGCGAAGCTCGAAGTGTCAATTTGTAATATGTATAACGATTTTTTGTTTCGTTTTTATCACATATTTAGATGTCAATATGTGTGTTTCTGTGAATACTTGACAACTTTTCATAGGAATATATTATTTAACAACAGAGTAAGAATACTACAGAAAAATGTATTGATCTGAAAATGTGCACCTAACCTAACCATTGTATTAAGTTTTGTTTGTATAATGTGTAAACTGGGTAGAATTTTTTTTTCTTTAAATCTGGTTCTCTGGTCAATGCACAGAACTTTATAGTGACAAATTCGCTCTGGAAAAAACTTTCTACTTATTCTACAATATCCTAAACAAAATTCATACTAGGTACTATATTCATTAATGTTGTCACTATCTATCTAATCTACTACATTATTATAACACAAGATCACTGGATATGTCTTTTTAATTTAAAAAAGGAAAAATGAATCATAATATGAGGTGTCAACAAATAGGATTCGTAAATGTTAGCACACCTGAGCGATTGGCACGATGACAACTTGCGTAATATAACCGCAGGCGCAGGAAACAGGGCTATTTGAGTCACTAAAATAAAATATAGTTTGTTTGTGTCTTAAAGCCCTTCGGAAATAGCCAACGACAAATCATAAACGTTACGTCACTGAAGGTTTCACCTTAGTTTCAATTGTATGTATTGACACTCACTTGAATTATGATCTGTATGTTTAATATGTTTACGTTCTGAGCAATATTTCTATATTTTATTTATATGAATAATTGTATATAAATCTTACGTATTCATGACAGTGTTTTTAAGTGCCTAGTAGAGTTTTAATATTAATCATTTTCATGTAATTTAGTTAATAAATAGACACATACTGGAAATTATAATAAACACATAGTCTTATCATAACTAAGTCTTATCAGCCGTCATTTTTTTTATCATGCGATAAAATACGGTTTTCATTGCCAATGTTAAGCAGCGTGTGCTTTGATTTTGTATGCACAAATAGTAAGTAGTTTTATCAATATAAAATACGTTTTTATATGATAATTATTACAAGAACGATATTAGTACGGCGATTCTGTTCCTTCCGCCTTTTCAATTATGATCCTCTGTCATACTGTAATAATATATTAAAATATTATATTATATGCTATTAAACTCTTTGCAACAGTTCTCTAACTATACAATTATTATTTCTAAAGCTAGTTTTACAAGGTTCATAACTTTTAAATTGCAATATTTAAATGATTGAGGAGATTTTTAAATTTAACATTTAATGAAATTATATTTGAGTCTTACGAAAATATAATAGAATTATTGTGAAGTTGCGACAAATAAAATCGTTGTACACTGCTACAGTAACTGTTTTAGAGTTTAAAATCGCATCATTTAATGTAAAAAATCTTGTTTTTCTTTTTGCAAATCTTGTCGCCAACTTGTAGTTGAAAACTCACTTATAGCTTTGCTATTCAACACTGCTTACTCAGAGTACTTGAATTAATAAATCGAAATCACAAAGAAAGCAGAGAATCGATGCTAAATGAGCCATTACTCTATTCACAGAGTTTTTGTCGGATTTCTTTTCTTGAATAATGATCCTATTAACGTCTCTTAAATTAATTTAATATCTTTTTTACTGCTCTCGTCTGTAACAAAACGTTTCGCTAAAGTTATGCCGTGTAATTCAAATTATTCCATTTGTCTTCACAACTGTGCAAAGATTACATTGAAGCTAAACAGTGCTATCTAAGGCAAGGCAGAGTCTTAAACCAAGTTATTTGTAAACTGATGTCTTCCTATATCGTAGTAGAATTAATCAATACTAACTTCCTTTATTCCGGGTCCTTTCAACACGGATAATTCCGACCTGGTTGCACTTCAGGTAGATCTGGATCTGAAACACCCAAATCAGTTGGACTAATAAAAATAAAAGCGATACATAATAGGCTTAAACTTCGATTTTAAGTACCAAGTTCATAGTACATTTTAGATGCGCTATTGAATTATTGGTGAACCGCAGTTGAAGTTATATAATCAAATTAGGAACTGTAAGTTAGTGAGGCGGCCAGCGCGTGCGACGAGCGCTTGTGATAAGAATGCTTAATGTACGAGTATAGACGATCCCTTGAGATGGAGACAACTTGTGCCCCACGTACGTGATTCTTTTTATAAATTGACATGTTACTTTGCTGATCCTTTTGATATAATTCAAGGAAGTATGTTATGTACATATTAATTATTGGTAAAAATCTTCGTATCAATCAAATTCCAATGAACGTTTGATGTAGATTCACATACGAAAATAGAATCCCTAAATGTATTGGAGAGTAAAGTATTCAGCAGCATATAACAAAAAAACGTTCGATTTTTGAACCCAGAATACTCAAACAATACACTCGGCACTCAAAATTCACAATCACGTGTGCTGGAATTTTTCTCAGATTTACCTTAATTGAATTCGCTTTCGGGAAGTTTTAATTTATTTACGTTCCTTTGATGCCGGCTCCGTGTTTTAGATAAATAACCAATTATCTCAATTCGAATTAATTCCCTGCGAGGGCATGTGATCTGGAATAAACGTGTATTACGCTCGCGTCCGTGCCTATAATTCAGATCGCAATTTTAATCTGATAACTGTTATTGCACTAGAGATATTTTTATAATAAAACTGTTGTATTTTTCTGATGCATTTAATACTTTTTAAGTTTGTTCGTTATTGTTTATGTCAGTACTATTATCTGTAGTTTTACTCTTTAGATAAAAGTGAATTCGAAATTTAAAAAAATAACTGTTTAAGTTATTATTTTTTCAAAGAGCGTAAAACCTATTTGAATATAAAAATCATATTTACAAAGCAATAACTAATTTTATTAATGGTAATATCGGACCATTAAATCAAATTAGCCGAATACACACTATAAGTGATGGTAAACATTATACTCTTATGAGGTCACAATTCCCTGATCCGATAGGGCGCACCCACTAACCCAATTTGAACCCAACTAAAAGCAAACATAGACTCAACACCAATTTATTATAAGAGTTTTTGCTATGCCTTATGTAAAGCATATGTAATATAGTTAGAAGGTAAATGATTATTAACTTCGTTAAAGATATTGGGAGGAATAATAAATGGAGAGTTTACTGCCAGTTCTTCTCTCCCGTTCTATGCCCTTGATTTGAGAACTGGCAGTAAATGTAAAATAAGAAGCATTAATATGCACTGACGAGTCATAAGTGTAAATTATGTTACCTATATATGGCAATATATTTATGAAAATATTATGTATGTATACAAAAATAGTGATTATTAACTTCGTTAAAGCTATTGGGAGGAATAATAAATGGAGAGTTTATTGCCAGTTCTTCTCTCCCGTTCTACGCCCTTGATTTGAGAACTGGCAGTAAATGTGAAATTAAAAGCATTTATATGTACTGACGAGTCATAAGTAAGTGTAAATTATGTTACCTATATGATTAAATGATTTTTTACTTTACTTTACTTTTAATAACCATATACTTGATACTTCTAGGTTTAGGCTACGCAATAATAACAGATTTGGTTCTACTACAAAATTTTATTTAACTAAGCTCAAAGTGTGCTAGTGCGAAAAATGTAGTATGTAAAAATGCTAAATGTTAAAAGAGAAATTCAAAATGTAAGCAAGATTTTTTATGAAACTAGGTTTTATGTAAATTTATTTAATTATTCAGTAGTTCTAACTTTATTGCTAAGATGTAAGCCGCGCATATTTGTAGAACGTAAAATGTACTCTACAAAGCCTACGTACGTCGGCTTTATTTGCTCGTATTTTGTTTGGAGCTGTTCAATATATTCAAGTTAAGCATTATTACGTTTATTGCTGCACGGGGAATCGATACAGTTTATTTACCATGTTACCTCGCAAATGTTTCTCAATTCAATAATGTTATACTTAACCATTCTGCACAGAGCATATTTTTACTTGTATTGAATATAAATTCGTTTTATTTTCCAACAATACTTCTACGGCCGTAACCCCCAAAAAGTCAGTGGACCAACGCGTTCATTAATATTTTTAAGGCAAGCGAATGATGAGTCTGAACCGACATATTTATCGTTCCTCCAGACATCGAGCTCTGGACTTTTGGGTTATTATACTGACCACCAACTTAGTAGTAACATCGCAATCGATAAATTCATCTAAATCAAAATTGGATAAATTTATATCACAGCCTTGAAAATTTATGTTAATATCATTCCGTTACGATGTATGTAGATAAACTCAATTAAAAAGCCTATGTAAACAAGGTTATATTGACAGGATGTCGCCCAGATAACATCTCAACATGACATGATCTATAAATTACCTACGAATTATTCATAGAGTTGCTACGGCGTAGCTGACACAAGAACCTAAGAAAGGCTTGAATTTGCTCTATAAAGTACAAAAAAAATTGTAGGCATTTTTTTATTTTTCAATCCAATTTGAAGTATTTGTATGTACTCGTATAATCTATGGTGGCATTTTTTTTAAATAAACTGCGTTCTCTCAGTTGTATTCTATTGAGGCATGTAACATCCTAAAAATTTCAAGCTTGTCCTTTCTGGGATTTGACAATTTCAATATTAATTAAAAATATGTCATATAGGTAAAAAATAAGTCTATCTAATAAACATTGTAGATCTTAATATTGTATACCGCAACCTTGAAAATTTTCACTAAGTCGAATCACAGTAATGTGCTCACTCAATAAAACAAGTATGACTTTCCACACATCTAAACGACACCATTTATCAAAACGTTAATGTTACGTTGTAATGAAATTACATAGTGTTTCTTAGTTGCCGTTTAAAACTTTTATAGCCAGAGGCTGTGGTTCGCACAGATTACCTTATTCTTGGATTCCTAAAGAACTTGTTAAATACAAATAACGAGAAGTCTTTCCTTGCTAGATTTGCATAAGAGCGACTTATTAATTTTATTATGCAAAAGAATTAATAAATAATATGATTGAGAGTGGAATCTTTTTCGTCAAAGCACTTCACGAATCTGCACATTTTGATTTATGAACGACTAAGACAGGTCAACTGAAGGGCAGATACTTATCAACAGTCAAATTGTCTCTATCTTGGTTTTATGATGCTCACGAAAGGCGTCGAATTTAGTTTCATTGCTCGATTTTATATCCACTTTATTACTTTCATTGCTTTTTGTTGTTTAATACTTAGTATAATAAGTACTATTAGTCGTATTTAACATAATATTAAAGGTAAGTGAAGGCAAGTTTCCGAAAATGAACAGACCGATCAAAATATTTAAAAAAGTACATATTAAAAATTAATCATATATAATTTATTGTATTTACAACATTCCTTACCTACATAGTTATAATAGTAATTAAAACGGTATAAATAGAAAACTTAAATTAATTTAAAAAGTTTGATCTCTGTGGCAGTGTACCTTTATGCTAGTAGCGTTTCTTCGCTGTATTGCGATACGTATTCATTGCGGAAAGCATCAGCTCTGGGCTCACCGGTACAATCTACCAGGCGCATACTTAAATATTTAATTAGGGCCTGTGCACTTAAATCCCACGGCCGAAGGTCTCTACTCCAAAGGGAACAAAATCAAAGTTGGAAAGACTCATATATTTGCCGTTTATTATTTTCCTGCTGCTCTGCGGCCGCTCCAACTTTTGCGCTTAACATAATTACAAATTGCGTTCCGTAAAATTACGTATTACCAACTAAGTTGACCAACAGCAATGAACAGCTCATCATCAGTTCGAATGTTCCAATTTTTTTTTTTTAAATGACTATTAAAGATATCTTAATTTTTATAGGCACGCAAAGGCTTTCTATATTGATCAGTCGGTAATTTTGTTTTTTTTTAATATACGACAATACATCTGTAACTGTCGTAATAGACATTAATAGTGACGTAACTGATAACTTTTGACATTTGCAGCGGTGTGGACGCCCGGGGCGCAGCCGCCGGCGGGCGACAGCGGGTCCAGCGCTGCCACGCCGCCCGTACCGCCCCCACCTCCTGTCTGGACCCCAAACAGCGCCACAGCATCGCCCCAAACACCGCGCAAAACTTTCCGCCCTGTACACTTCGAGGAGTCACCACCAGCCCGCAGAAAATTCGAAGTTTGTATTTCTTTACACTTCAAACAACACTACACTACTAAAACTAACTAAAAGTCAGTTAAGTACATACACAAACTATCAGTAAGTACTGAGTAATGCAAAGTGCAGGCCACAAAAGTTTAAGTAAGATTATGTATGATTATGTTTTTATGAAAATTATAAACTTTGTATCGCTGAGAAATGATTTCTTTCATTATATTAGCGTTGCTTTATTTTTGAATTATAAAATGTGTTGGTTTTCAATTAATAGAAAATATAACTATCTACATAACATTTATTAATTCACTTTGTGAGAACGGTTAAATTTAGGTTTTCCATGAAAACCGGACCGGACCTAATACTTGTGCGTACAGCACATAAGCTAAAGTTTGTGCAAGATCTTCCACAAAATATCCAACGACTTGACAGTTAAAAGCATAGTCTATTAATGGTCTTATTTCCTAGTTCCTGCGAAGTTTATGAGTTTTCTTTGAACTTCTCGTTTGTGATATCAGAGCAAAGATATTCGCAATGACCTCTCACAACTTTTCAAATTCAATTTCCTTCATTTTAACCACTTTGTTTGTGTAAGAAGCAAGCTTATAAAGAACTTTTAATAGAAACATGATGCTTAACTGGCTATTTGTTTTGTTTTGACATAATTTAAAAAGTAATTTATGAATAATTTGTAGTTCAGTCACGGGTTATAAGAGGACGTAATAACAAAAAACATAAAATTAATAAATTAACGGAACGATCTTACAGAAAGATCCAAAATGAACTGTGTTAACTGAATCTGTAATACGATGTCCAATTTTTATTTAAGAAATACAAAAAAGCCAAATCGTGCATACCTCGTATACGAATACATTTAATAAATTTAATATAGCTTGAAAATTCAATTACCTTGGTAATTCAAGACCACTCAATAGGTTCTGTTCCTACATTTTGGAGTCGACTTTGTTATTATTATATTTAAAAAAAAACATCAAAATTCATGTAGAAATTCTAGTGTTTCTGTGATATTACTGTAATCTTTTATTAAGAGAAGTCTGTTAAAAAATTGGTCGAGTAAGTAGCAATTAATACTTAGATGGCCAAACGTGTAAAATGTAGGGTCTTTAAAGATCCTTTGTCTAACTGCAGACAAAAGTAATATCGTACTTATAGTGACAGACAAAACTAACCTCTGTCAAATTTCCAATATTCTGCAATATTGTGAAACTCAAATCAATTCATACGATGAGGTATTCAATAAGTCTGTATGGCATCCAATTTATACAAGATGCGAGTATTGCGGTCTAGGCAACATCACAGCCACCCAGTTTGTATAATTTCCATTCTACGTATGGTCTACATATGGTAATGTTTCTCAATAGATAATCAGGACGCTAGAATGTCGCTTCAACCCTTGATCATGTGTCAATTTCCTGATCTTGTTTTTTTTAATAGGAGATAATCAGCCTCCATAACCTGACACACTCCGTCGACTTTTTGAGTCTAGCACAAGCCAGTTTCATCTCGATGCTTTCTTTCGCTCAACGAGCTGAGCTGAGTTAAATGCGCACATAGGAAAATGCCTTTTGTGCGCGGCCGATGTTCGAAGAACTTACCATTTAAGGGACTCAAAGCACACGCTCAAGCCACTAGACCAACACTGTTATAATATATAGTAATAATATGAAGTTATTTACTATTAGTGGTTAGTGCGATAATCATCGCTTGAATGATATCAATTGAAGGAATATAGAACTTTATGAATAATACCCACTGCAATACCGAAAGATAACTTAAGATAACATGACGATAGAACAGCCGCTTCTATATTTAATTAATTCACTTTGATCATTGTTGTTTGTACAAATTATAAATATGTAGTAAACAGAAATATTACAAATTAGAAGAAGTCAAAGAGATGTTTTATTTTTCAGAATAAAGAACCGAACGGTTGCATGAGTGGTTCTGAGGGTGAGAGCCGTCTTCGAACGTCGCATAGTGCTCCTGTGACCGGCTTCAACTCCCTGGGAAGCAAGTTGCCTAAAGCGCCGAATCCTACTGTTACTTTACTTCAAAAGGCTCGAGGTATGTAAATAATCCAGAGATAGATAGAGATGACGATGATGTCTCAGTCATGAGAGAATTCACTTTGGAAATAAAATTGTTGGTACAGGAAAAGAAAGTTACAAATAAGGCTTTATTATTTTTTTCTTTTTTTTTTAAATTCCCCAAAAAATATGTATATAGTTTTTAAAATACTTAAAAACAAGTAACCGATTTCAATTAAACTTCCCTAAGTTGGAATTTACGAATTCTATATAAAAATCATTCGATATGCTTACAAAATATTTGTGGAATACATACACTTACGAACTCTTACTTTCCTAAATCACTATACTCAATTATTATTCAATTCCTACATCATTTATCACATCATACGTATAACTGATAACCTTTTTCTAAGACGTTCAAAAAGAATGTTACAATTTGAACGAGCGGTTCCTGAGATTAGCGCGCTCAACCGACCAAACAAACTCAAACATAATAACAATGAATTTCGTGACAAAATTAAAATTCAAACCTCTTTAATGCCCTAAACATCAAAGTAATTTTTGAGGCGTCCCTACTTAAACAATAACTTTGTAATTTATTCGTAAGTAAAGTTAATGAAAGTTAATTTGTGTCTTGTAATCCGACTCTTCGCTCACGACGTACGAAAATACGATAATAATTATGTTTACTTTTAATTAACGAATTAGAGGTATATAATAAAATATATGAGAGATTTAGGGTATCTCTGGAATAATATTTTCAATTTATTCAATTTCAATTGTTAATTTGTGTCTTGTAATCCTACTCATCGCTCCCGACTGCGACGTATGAAAAGATGAAAATATTTATGTACACTTTTAATAAACGAATTAGAGGTATATAATAAAATATATGAGAGATTTAGGGTATCTTTGGAATAATATTCTCAATTTATTCGTAAATAAAGTTTATGGAAGATAATTCGTGTCTTATAATTCGACTCATCGCTCTCGACGTATGAAAAGACGATAATAATTTCGTTCGCTTTTAATTAATCGAATCAGAGGTATAATAAAGTCTATAAGAGATTTACAATTTAACAGATATTCTCTATTTAAGACAAAGATACAACGAGACTAAACTGTTACGAAATATATTTGAAATTTAGATTGCGGCGAATCGGCTCAATTTCTATTTCATTTAATTGCTCTATATCGCTAATAGCTTTCAGCTTGCCTTATCTGTGTATTTTCTAATTAGTCGGCATTATTGTCATTCACCTTTAATGGGATTAGAGTAAAGCTTTATTCGCCGCGCTCGAAGTAATTAAATACAAAGCTTCTGCTTCTAAATTAGATCTAATTTACAAACTTTTAAAGCAACACAAAAGGAAATCTTAAATTTTTTTTCGAGGTAATTGCACGGTTGTGTTTTGTCGTACCTTTGTCACGTTATATGTTATGTTTATATCCATTTCAGTTTACACGAACATATTCTCAGAAAATAAAGCTCAATTTATTCAGGGACTATTTAATGGTGAAATAATTTATGAAATGGTTTCGGTAATTTTTTGTTATATTTGTTATAAATATAGTAATACATGCCTTTCTTCTATATAATGTAAGTACATATATCTATTAAACGCTCAAAAACAAAACTCAACAGGCTTAAGTTTATAATCATGGAATTTAAATAATACTGGTACTGCTATTACAGTCTTTCAAATAAAAACGATGTATTTCAGATATGAATGAGAAATCCTATACATATAATTCGTTTTTAATAGCTTCTATCCATATTTTATCTCAAGAAAGCACTGATTATAATTTTCTAATAAATTTATTCCTCGCTTATTTTACTATTCGATTTGTCACCTCCAATTTTTTATTAACTACTTACATTACCATGCTTACACCTCCCATACTTTACAGTGTACCTTATGATATATTTCTTATTTCACGTGTGTTTATAAAGATCGCATTCTAAATTATTTTCAAGCTAAACAAAAACCTGAACGAAATTCAGGCTCGCAACTGATGAATTTAAGGGAAATTAAGTCCAGTATTGCACTTGGTATGAAAGCTGAATTCGTCCTTTCATTCTAATCTTTATTTTAACTTTGATCATATAAAAATAATAGTGTATTTGATATAATAGTTGGTGCCTCCAACTTGATAGAATCCCAAGAATTTTATACAATCTCAATTCGTAGGCCAAATGACAAGGGTAAGGTTATTATTAAACTTTCATAGGAAGGCACCATGCTGTTCCTATCAAGCTGTGAGTGAAAACTATTCAAATGGCAACCCTATTACGCAAATATTACGCTTGGGTGTCCTTAGGGATATTATTAAGTTAAATAGGTATTTCACTAAAGAAAATCCAATTTATTTTAGCATACGTTATTAGGTTCAACCTAGATTTTACTTATAATTGGTTTTACATGGATTGTTAATTTTAATAAAATAGTATGCTGTATAATTTCAAAACTAGAACTTCGTGTTCGGTTGTGTAACATAAAAGTTTACATGTAGGTATGCTGGCTGGGAACAAATTCCAAATTCGCAAAATTAAAAAAAGTACATTTTTTCGTGGTAGAGAAGTTAAATTAAATTGAAAAATGTCTTTTATTTGAAAAAGGAACAATTCCGACGATATATTATCATTATATTGTATACTAGCCGTTTCGCGCCCGCTTTGCTGGACGAATTAAAATAAATTTTATGTTTCATTATTTTATTTTTTTTCATATTTTTATTATTCTTCTTTTTAACTTCCCGCTAAGAAAATTTTTAACAGATGTTGCCGTTTAGAGGTTCTAGGAAGCCTCCCCGAATGTTTCCGCGGTGAAGTCCGTATGGATAAATTTTCATAAAAGTAAAACAGCAATAAAAAAATGGAGGAACGTTGGAATTTAAAAAAATAAATAGCCATAAACCATCTAGGAAAAAATTCGCATCGAACGGCAGTAGTTTCATGTCGATACGATCAGTGGTTTAGGCGTGAAGGAGCCTCAAACGAAGACCATTTTTCTTTTATATATATAGACGAGTAACATTTGCTTTTGATTTCGAATATTTTTCTTAATATTTCCACTTAAAAATTATATTTACATTTCAGAAGGACAGCTATCACGAGCTAGTCAGCAAGTACAAGGTGATAGTAATTCCCGCCTTCCACGCGACAGACCATCACCACCTTTTGGCGACCCTAGTAAGTAATTAGAGGGAATGTTGTATTACTATTCAGCAGCTTTAGCCAATGCGCCATATTAATACGATTATAATAAAAATATGTCTTTGGCGATATGTTGAGATCGTTGGATAGGCCTTGTGTTACATACCTGGACCAAATCCAGGAGGTATTGGAGAAGGGACAAGGTAAAAAGCACGCGTATATAATATTCATGATTTAATTTGCCTGATTTTATAAAAAACAACCAAGGTTCTTTTCCGTTTACTTTTATAATAAAACACTATGATCAAACCTTAACTTTTTTATTGTTTGAAACAAAACCCCGAGTTTTACTTTGGCTTTACTTTATTATGAAAAATTTAAAGAAAACTTTTATTCCTTATTAAATTTCACCTCACGTCAAGTTGAATAACGATCGTTCAACTTTTGTTGTCAAATTTTTTAAAGTAATATTTAAGGTTTCGTTATTTAATTAGGGGTGTGGGGTAACTTCCGTTTCCCGGAATAAATTAGCTTTGCGGGAAGACCTCCCTCGAACTTGCTAACTTATGAATGAAAAGGAAAACAGGATTTAGATGAATTTTGGTTTGAAGAGAAAGAAAAACAAATTATTTTGTAAACAATCCAACCTCAGATGATTGCTGCTAGAGTTTTGTGGTTCAAATAAAAAAAAAAACAATATTTACAAAAGAGGTTCAGTTTCTTAGATTAATAACACAGGGTCCAATACGGCCATAGAGGTATCTTGAAAGAACTAAAAACTACTTGTCTACTGGGAATACTGTGTTTGTCAAACAACAATGCCCCAAATACTTCAACAACGTTACACAGCAATTTCATCTACATAATTCAAAAAACTAAATCAGTCGTACTGCACTCCTTTAACAAAAATACTTATAAATTTTTCTGTCAACTGAATTTAATAAAAAAATATTTCAGTTCACGCTTTACGTCGTGGTTACGTGAGTGAAGGGGAAGGCGAAAGGCGAGAGCGGAATAGCACAACAAAAATGGCGGAGACGCAGAAAAAAATCGAAGGAATAGGACCAATCACAAATGACGGCATGCCTGTTACATTGAGATCGGTAAATAACGTACTTGTTGTTAATTTTTAATAATAAATGGCAACGAATCATAAGTGTCGTAAAAATAATATTTTATTCTTAAAAAAATACTTACTGTAAGTTAAATGATACCGGGCAGTCTCAGTTCAAAAAGGTATTTTTATTTTTATTTACTTTTCGAACGCGCATATGCCGAGCGCGCCATCTCTGTTATATATTTTAAATTACTGCTTTCTGTGGCAGCGCCAATGTTAGCGCATGCGCTGGCTTTTGGCGCCATTTAATACATTTTGATGATAAGACGTTGCTGTATGGTTTTGAACTTTGACCGTAAGAGCGAATTTATAAAAAAATGATTATTTTGGTAGTTCAACTAAACTTTGTGTAAGTTTCTTTGTTTCCTTCTTTAAATATTTTCTATAAACCGAGACATGCAAACGAAACGAGAAAGTATAAAATACAAAAAATTATTATTCATTTTGACTATTTCAGGAAGTTAAAGACCCCTCAAAATGGTACAAGAAGATGTATGACACAATACACAAAAATAAATACGACAGTAAGTAGATTTATATTACGCAAAATAATTAAATAGATCTACCCAATAAATGAAC
Organism: Pieris melete; assembly: GCA_963693345.1. Classification (NCBI taxonomy): domain Eukaryota; kingdom Metazoa; phylum Arthropoda; class Insecta; order Lepidoptera; family Pieridae; genus Pieris; species Pieris melete. Next base: position 2,717,178 of record CAVNZK010000006.1, on the reverse strand, counting down.
ATAAATTTTCTTTTCAGACGATTATGTGACGATACGATACAAAAGCCGTAGAGGTGAATATCTTTTATTCCAAATTTCTCATCGGTTGCTGAAATTCATATATAATAGCTATTTTTCGTAATATCTATGCACATTTAAAAAAAAAATTATAATCTCAAATATCATATAATATATAGTTATATACTTAAAAAATTTTTTTGACAATTTCTTAACACACTAAACAAAATAAACTTAATATTCAAATGTGTATGTCTATTATAGTTCACTTCTGATTGGCTTTACACAATATTACAAATTTAAATGCTAAATTTTATTAATGGTTTGATCTGATCACATTGATTGCAAGAACTAATATCCCTTACGTATAATGCCATATATTTTATTAATATTAATCTGCTAACTAATGCAATACTATAACAATGACTTCACAAATTTATTTTACTATAATTACAAATGTCCTTAGAAATAAATACTAATAAAAGTGGTGATAGTGTTAGTTGTTTCTTTCTATTGAATCCTGTTAGCTAATGATGCTTTCTGCGTTTGTTTCGTAAGTTTTTTCGCCATAAGCTGTGGCCTACCTTTGTTATAATTGTTACCCCGGAAATTCAACTCATTACCACCAATAAATGCATTACCCATAAATGAGGCAGTTGGTTTACCCTTATAAGTCTTGGCTTAAATCCCCTTTTTAAAGAGGCCTATCCCATATTTTGCCATAAAAATCAATATTGATCCACTTAACTTGAACTGCATTACATACATATAAGGTATTTTAATGAAATACTGAATTTGTATTGTAATAAATTTAAATCTATATAATTTTTAGACGAACCACAGAGAGTGAGCAGCAGTAAATCCCAGTACGCGTACTTCGACCCACGTTCAGGGTATCTGAGTGAACCTGAGGGTGGTCTAAGTAGGCTTACTTCCGGCACGTGGAGTGATGCGTACGATAGTGACGTCACATCCGGTCCACGCCGCCGTACCGCGTCCGTACAAGAGGACAGGAGGAACGATATCACTTCACCGTATCTGGCTAACAATAAGTAAGGAACTTTATGTATACAAATCGTTTATTCATAAAATCTACCTAATTAGTGTTTAAACCTACGAATAGTTTCATAGTTATCCGTAAGTTTAAGCTGTCACCGCAGTCTTTATTAACACTAAGCAGTATAGTGAAGACTAATTTAGGTTTTATAAAAAATATGTTTTTGACATATTTGTACTCTACTATTGGTTATTATCATATACATCCTAGTGGATACGATAATTTTGATCCAGAATAACCAATATGTAGTCATTGTACGGCCCTGCTATGATAGCTGCCGGCTTCAGTCTGTGAACACTGATACTAGTTCATCTTCGAGCTCTTTCCACTTGGCATATGGCCAACCATGAACGAAGAGCAGTTTGAATTGTCGACGAATAGTTTCATCGTCGGACGTGAAGGCTAAATGAAAAATTCCATCCATCGACATCCGTCGTTCCACAATCGAGCGCTTTTTTAAAGCAAGGCTGCGTACCACCATTTCCGAACCAATTCGACTTACGGTCCTTCAAGAAAATAGCGAATTCTTAAAAGGCCGGCAACACACTTGCGAACCCTCTGGCATTGAGAGTGTCCATGGCGTTATCACTTAACATCAGGTAAGCCTCCTGCCCGTTTGCCCCTTGTTATAAGTAGCGGCACGAAACTCTAGCGCTGACCGTTATTGCGCAGAAGTAAAAAATAAGGTACCTGAGGGGGGCTAGCGGAATGAAGAGCGTCGATTGGCTCTCCAGTCGCATTTTGTCCCCCGCGCGGCAGTACACATGCGCAGCAATCCCCTCCACGTATCGGCCAGCGCTAGACTTACGTGCCGCTGGTTATACATATAAAAGCCTTCCTAGTTCCTACTCATTTCACATTCAATTTTTTCTTATTTCTAGGTACAGTACATTAGCATCAACGAGAGTGAGTCAAGAGGTATACAAGTCGCAGCCCGGAAAAATTGAGAACTACACGCCCGGTAAATCTTCAGTAGTTGACAAGGAAGCCAAACAGGTAATGTTTGAAAAAACTGTTCCTTTCGACTAAAACTTTATCACGGGTTCATCATCTAATATAGGAATCATTTACCTAACAGCCTGATATAGTTTATAGAAATCCAGATTTTTTTTCTTTTCTAGTGGTGGGACGAGGTCATGGACATATTTGATGGGGTACGAATCTTTTATAATTATATGTGTATTTGTGCTAACACCGTTTATAACCCTATTTTCATTTACACTTTTAGTCATGCACGTTTTGGATCTGATGGCAACACTAGTATTTTCAGATCGAAATTTTGAATCTGCGTCCCTTCCTTCTCTATCGCCAGTCTTGCTTATCGTTGTAATATGCTCTATTGATTAATAAATCGTGTATCTGTGGATTAACGTGAGGTTTTGTTAATAACGATATGTTGGTGTTGCGGCGTTGGTGCACTAACAGTGGCTAGACGACAACTCCCCTCTACCGCCTTATTCGACATTGCTCGCTCGCGCCATACAAAAGAATGTAAGGTTAATATTAAAAATTGCATGTTGGCATGTTGTGCCTTCGATGTTTTTGACTTAGAACTTTATTTATACGACGTTATGAACCAATTAATTAAAAAACGTCCTGACATCTTGGTCGTTAAGTGCATTTTACTATGCACTTGAAGCTCAGTATTAGCTAGAAACAGTAAGCTAAGGAAAAAAAATATTTGCATGTATAAAATACAATGTTTCTCTTATATGTGTGCTTGTTATAACACAGAATGTAAATAACAAGAGCTTTGTTGGCATGTTGCGCAAGCGTAATCTGTAAAATATTGAACGATGAAATTGAGCTAGTATTCGATTGTTTTTTTCTTATTTTATGTGAATGGTTCTTTTACCGTGGAAAAGTCAGTTATTTTCTCCTTTTGGTGTTCTAATATATGTACTATATTGTTAGCATATAAATATTTGGATGAGTATTGGTGGCTATTTAAATATTTCAGTAGATTTGAAGTGTTTTGTGAAGTATTTAGCACGAATTGGTGAATTTTTTTAGCAAAAGATTATTAATTTTCAGAATTTCGTATATAATAGTTCATGTTAAAATAAATATCTATATTATTTTCTTTTTAGGAAATCAATTTTGGATTCTAAAAGTATTTTTTTACTATCTGATTACTTATCTTCATACGATTTTATCACTCAATTTTTATATCAAAAATCATCAAAATCAGCTAGCACCGTGATGCCTTTTGTGAAATTCATTGTAGCTTTACAAGTAATTTCACAGATAACTAAAATTTTTGTGTAACATATTAGTACATATATTTTACTAATATATTACCACTTTAGCGTTATACACCAGTCATTATAGACATTCGAAATCGAAAATTTGATAATAATTCCAAAAGTTTTCAAACTTCGGTCAAGTGAATGGGACGACAATAAATCTCATTTTGCAACCTTGTCCGCAGTCCGGAACATTGTTAAAATTGCAATTAAATTAATTTTATGTCTGTATGGTCGTGAAAAAAATTCCAAAAGTTCTGCAAACTTGGGGAAGTTTTCGATATAATATTTCATATCACGTATAAAATTTGCAACCAACCTAAGTGTACGGAACATTTTTTGTTATTTATTTTATTTTCGATATATCTGTCAAATTTGCAGAACTTTTGGAACGTTTTCCTTCAGTTTAATAAAGAACAACATTAATTAAATAATGTTCCGTACACTTAAATTGGTTGCAAATTTGACACGTGATGTAAAATAATATATTTAACACCACTCCAACTTTGCAGAACTTTTGGAATTTTGGTCTCAAGAACTAAGCAAATTATCATTTATTGCATTTTTAACAATGTTCCGGACCGCAGAGCAGGTTGCAAAATTTTATAGTTAGTTTTAATACCACTCCCGACCTTACATCAAAATTTGAAAACTTTTGGAATTATAATGAATTAATTGTCTTAACTGACTGGACTATTATGACGCTTACTGATGGTGGAGCCGCATCTGTCTCTTGTCACGTTTTCGATACAATTTGACAGAAAGAGAAAAACGAGTACTACTACTATTTTAGATAAAACAATTGAATTGCGGGGTATAGTTTGTAGATCGTTAACCTGTAGACAAATAATGAACATACTCCAAATATTTGCTTTTTAAGTCATATTTTACAAACGTTTCAGCAAAACATGTCCAATACCACGATGAGTACTACGTCGCTACCAAAGGAGAAGAAAGACATCACCTCTGCTATTTTATCGAAGTCTAATATGGCAAGGTTTGTATTTTGAAAGTCTACTATAACCTTTTTTAGTTTTAAACAGTAAATATGTACCATAAAAGATTTAATAGTGATTGGTAGTCACACGCGACGCAATTTGTCTTCCAGTTTGACCAATAACTTAACTTATCTCCCTGAATTGTTTTCTCGCACATAATTACAACACAGTGAACATTTTATTTTTACGGAAGTACATAATCACATGCTTGCATTTATTTTCAGTAAATTATTTAATTCAATACTTAGTAAAATGCTTTATAACTTTGTATTTTAACAGGGCTTTGAAAGAGTCTGGTTACGAATCAGATTCGACGTTGGTGTTCAAACGACGTGAAGAAACAGAAGGTCCATTGTCACCAGCGGAGCGCCGAGCTGCGTACAAAGATCTTCAAGCGGGGGGCGAACCCCCACTTAGGGGCTTCAGATCACCTGCCCCACCAAGAACGGGTAAGTTAGGAATTAGGATTATGTTATATTGATGTTGTGCTAATCAATGTTTATGATATTTAAATTTGTTGTTATGAAAAAATGAGGGTATTTTCTTAATATAATTTTACCTTTTACGTAATTTAAAATGAATTATACACATACACATTATTTATGTGTCTAGTGATAAAAAGTAAGAGATACGAGGAATCATAACTTCTAGATTAAGATGCATGTATTCTTCGGTGGTGGTATACGCTACTTAATATTTCGGCTATAACGTTTACTCTTTACGAGAATATAAGTATGTTTCCTATATTTAAACGATACAAGGTCACATGTAGCGGGCACGTTTATATTTTCATGCGCTATTGACAACAAGGCCAAAATCTAGGCATTGGTGATATTCTCTTCAGCTAAAATTAATATCTAACTAACTGCGCTTAAGGTAAGATATCACAATACTTATGCATGATGCTTAAATCTTAATAATGGAACTTCGGACAATCGGTATGGCTGCGGATAAAGGTAAATGCATGGATATCATAAGTAGTTGATTATAATGTTGTTAAACTCCATAATTAAACCACAAACACTGTTAAACACAAATTTAAATTAGTTTCCGGCACAAGTTTAGTTCCACGTTTGAATACAAGGCTTTCACTTATCAATTTATAACAGGGTACACAATACACGCAAATCTAATAAACTAAAGAAGAGTTTATTAATCAACGACAGTGGGAATTTGCAGAGGAATCTGAAATCGAATACATTCCAATATCTTCGACGTTAACGAAAATAAGAATACACAAAAAGTCACCAAGTCTTCATGAAGTTATATGTTATCCTGTTACAAGAATAGAAACAGATCAAAGGACAACGAGGAAAGGAGAGAAGAATGTCCTATTGCCACCTCCTCCACCACGCAGAGTATCATCAAGAAGTAGTCGTACTCTTCAACTGGTAACCATAGCCAAACCGAAATCAGTATCACCAAAACGGGTAACAATGCCATCTAATGTGGATTTAATAAAAGAGAAAATAAGTAGCAAATTGAATAGACAAAATACACATTTGATTCTTAAGAGCTCAGAAACTACTTCAATAGTGAATGCTAAGCGAAGAAATACTTCGAATTCCGCTCCTCCTGCGTTAAGTAGACATAAAAGCACGTCCTTACCAACATGCAAGGAAAAAAATAAAGTAGTCGGTGTAAAACAGTTCGGTACTAGTAGTTTTGGTTCTCCGAGAAAGACAACTCAACCAACAGAATATTCGAAACCATCACGTAGCAAATATGGAACATCTCCAACATCAATCATAATAGAAGGAGGCGCAGGAAGAAAAACTCCTATTACTAGCATATTGGATAAAGTTACGCCTATTGACAAACTTTGGGGATCACAGAAGCGAAACGAACAAATAGATTTAACAAAATTGAAAGGAACTGGTAAATGCGACAAAAATATGCAATTAAAAATCTCAATTAAGCCATCAAGCAAATTATCAACACTTACGGCCGTAACGCATAGAAGCCGTGATATGATTCGTACTTCCGAAAAAGTGCAGAAGTTAAAATCATATGCTCAATCAACGCCATGCTTAGTACACAAAAAAGACGATAGGCAAATCAAAACAAATATCCAAACTCTTGCGAATGTATCAAAGTCGTCGTCAAATATATGTAACAATTTCAAAAAGGCGAATATGCTAAAGACTAATGAAATTACAAACAAATCGAATAAGAAATCATTAGAAACTGTTTTTATCAAACCAAAAGCATTTCCAAGTCACGAGAAAGGTAATAAAAATAAACCAAAAGTACAAAAGGTACTTCAAACTGTAAATAAAAATAGTGGACATAAGAAAAAGAAAGGGGATAGTATTATCAATGAAAAATGTAGTATTCAATTTGGAGATGATGGAAATGAAATTCACCCCGAAGAAAATTTATCTCAGAAACACTTACATGTAAAAGAAATCAAAGCCGGTCGTGACGCCATAATGTCAGACTCCTTTTTTCAACACTTATTTTTTCAAAATGCCCATCCTATGCCAGTTTCAACAGTTTCAGATTCGTGTCATGTTAGTACTGTAAAAGAAAAAGCCCGAATGTTTCAATCTAATTTAAGTACTGGAGTATATTATACTCCAAGTGCTGTAAATACATATTTGATACATCGCAAACCTGTGTCTCTTTCACGATTTAAAATGTGGGATAAAAATGATAGCCCTTCAAGCATACCGAGCCCAAGATCTATATCATGGCCCGGTCGAATGGATGGAAAAATCAAAAAATTTGATAGTTTGTTAAAATGCCAGGATGATTATGGCTCTTCGATGTCACTATCTACCATTCGCAGTAATAGTGAACCACCGACAAATAAATTATATTTTTCTCAAACATCAAGACCTAAGTCACCAGTTATAATATTTCACAAAAATCAAGATGACAAAGATTCAAAAAGCTTCGCTATCTATAGTTTACCTTCAAAAATGGTACACGAACAGGCATTACATGCGTCTAAATCTAAACAATGTCTAAAATCAAAAGCTTCACATGGTTCCAACACAGTCAGTGCCACTCCTGTTCGTTTAGTTTCAAAATCGGAAGATTATGATCTTAGCTTAAATTATCCACCAACTCTTTTTTTCTCACAAACTTCCAGACCGATATCACCGAAAGTATTTAAAAAACCTTTAACCCCTACTAGAAGCCAGTCATCGTCGCCAATTTCTATTAGATCGCCGTCGTATAGAAGAATTAACAATGTGAAATCCCAACAAAAAGCCAACCTTGCTGGAACAAGACCACGTAGTGTAGATAGTGAAAATAAAAACACGTTGCCTTCACTTCAGACGAGGTCTAAAAGTGATACATTATCTCAGAATAGTGACCCAGAATATGAGGAATATATACAAGATATTGAAAATAATAAAAATAGATCTGAGAGATTTCGTGAGCTAAATAGGTATTACACTTATTTAGAAAGGGTTGGAGAACTTGAAAAAGCCGCTTCAATTACCGACTTACGGCACAGAAGAAAAGATGAAGAAATTATTGATTTTGATCGATGGAAGAAAATTCGAGCAATTGAAAGAGCCGAAGAAGAACTTAATAGTCTATATGATAAGTTAAAAATTGCACAAACGGAAAAAGATTTTCTGTTTTATCCTAGAGATATAAAAGATTTTCGTTGGAAATTTGAGAAGGAAAGGGGTTTGAAAGTAAAAGAAAAGTCAGTTGAAGACCTTAAGGATGATTTGTTACAAAAATCCTCGTATTGCCCTCAAGATGTAGAACCAAATCAAAAAAAAGATGTCTATAAACCTTTATGGAGGGGTAAAAGTGTAGCTGAAACGGCATTCAGTATCAATAAGAAAAATGAATGTAAAGATATTAGTAACACAACTTCTATTACGAAACCTTCACTTAGCAAAAATACAGATCTATCTATAGGCGAACTTCGTAAAAAGATAGGAATTGGAAATCGTCTTTGGAGCAGCTTATCCTTAGACCAAGTAAATGCTTTAAAGAGTCAACTGAATGCAATTTATAGTAAAGAAATTGAATCGAAATCCCAAAAAGAAATAAATCAATATACAGTGGAGGTAAAAGAAAGAGATAAAAATTACAATTCCAACTTACACGTTAGATGTAGCTCACTTTCAACTACGCCTACTCATGACATCTTAAAAGAGTTAAACAAATCCAAATCGATTGCTGCAATATGTCCAGTTCCATCTGAAAAGGATATTAAAAATAATGTTAATAATACACAGATGTCTCTGAGTGAAACCGAAAAAAAACAAATTTCACAAACTCTAAGTAAAGAAGTTATAAGACGAATTAATACAAAAAGTAACTCTGAAGAGTATTGTGAGAAAAATAGCAATGAAATCAAAGATACATGTAATCTTCTTGCTACTAATAAAAGGCATGTAGTTTATGCATCAGATAAAGAAGAATTGCCTTCTTCGTCTAGTGAAACGGAGACGGGTGGATCAGATAAATCCAATAATACTGTAATTTTTGTGGCACCCAAAAAAGAAGTCCAAAAAAAGGTTGAGTATTTTGAATCTGTCAAAAAATTACCTCATAGTAGTGCCCAAATTGAAAACAGCATCCCGCTAAGTAAACCGATGATAAAGTCATGTGATATTTCGTCTCCAGGTTATATATCTCAATCGCAATCGTGTACAAATATTAAGGAACTTTTTGGTGAAAGTGATAAAAATAAGTTTTTATCTTTACCATCGAAGCCTGACCTATATCCGAGATCGTCTTCGCCTTACTCAGACGCGTACATTTGCGATAAACGATCGCCTGACTCGCTACGTTTCTCCAGTGACGAGACAATCTGGCGGAGTCGAAGCCCGTCGCCCGATCCGGAACGTTACTGGCGAGCCTTCCTTAAACTGGCGCGTGCCGGTGAAGTACGTCGCCTTGCTCGGCGGTTCGATACACTCCCTGTCACCAGCGCAGTAATACGCCGACATCGCAGTGACCCAGAAATAAACAACATCGGTTTAAGAAATTGTCTATGTACTGGTAAATCTGCGAGACATAGAGAACGATGTAAAACATCATACACAGTAGCACGCGTGCCGCTTAGATCCACAAACCGTTTTATGCCTCATATTGATATAATTTCAAAATTGGCGGCTCTTAGGAGAAGGACTGCTCCAAGATCGCGATCAGCCGAAGAAGCGTTAGAATGTCGACCTGGAGAAGTAGAACGAATTCGAAAACGCTTCGAAGTAATGTCACTACTTGGGCAAATATACTCATCCGCTCCTGATGTAAGTGAACTTAAAGATATAGCACCATACTTGGAAGGGCCTTGGGTTGCGCATAGGTATCCAAAACCGAGTGACAACAATAGGTCGGTCTCCGATACGAAAAATTTTGTTCGATGCCAAGTGTCCCCAGTTAAGAAGGAAATTAAGAAACAAATACCAAAGGCACCTTTAAAACTTAACTCAATCTTAAAAAGTGATGGAAGTGAAGGGCAAGAATTTAATCCATCGGCACACAGGCCAATTAGCCGTTATGAACCTCCCCGATCGCCCGCCCGCCCTCCGCCAGCTGAATGGCCTTACAAGTTAGCACCCTTCGTCACGCCATCGCGACATAACGTCAAATTTGAAGGTTAATATATATCTGTTTTTTATTTTATTTTATAAATGTTTAATATTGGAGTCAAACAACAATTACATTCACTCAATATTTTCCAAGAATATAAAATGAGTAAAACGGCAATAGTACCTTTTAGACATTTAAAACTGTATATACTTGGGATATACGCCTGATTAGGATTTTTTTCACAAAGAATTTATTTTATGTTTAAACTACTATTCAAAACAAGTTACTTATCACTTTCAAACATTAGTTTTTATTTGCATCCCATCATATTTTATTGTATTCTGGTAGAAACTGATTCCACCCCGGAGCCACCACGAAGGATGCCACAGAGCAGCTTCTCTGATTCAGGTAATGCATATATTACTCAATTTATTACTTAGTTTATATTAAACTAGTTTACAATGTGGCAAAGTGACAAATTTGTCTACTACACATATGAACTCTTACGTGATGTGAATTAGAAATGTTTATAAAGTATTTTGTAAGTCCCGTTACAATTATATCTTTAATATCTACAGCAAATGAAACAATAGTCTTTGTTCAACTAAATTATGTAGTCATACGGTAGACGCGATTGTGCGTGGTTTTGGCCGTCGTACCATAACACAAGTACAACACAAATCTTCTTATTAAGATCATTAAAGGTCGACCAGATGTTTACGTCACTTAAGCCCGTCACAGCTTAAGGTTGCCGGCTCAGTTTTTTCGATTGTAAATAGTGCTCCACGCTTCCTGATCGAGGCCAGTTCAGTTTTGTTCGATAATATTTCCAGAAGTGTTTTTGTTACAAATGTTATCTATATTATTATCTAGAAGTATTTATTGATAACGATATCTTGTTTAGTTTGTGTCATCCAAATCATAATCTATTGAACAGTGTGTAATAATGAAACAAAATCTGTGAAAATGAACTTAAGTGAACAAAAAACCAGTGCCAGCACTAAAGTATGCGTGCCAGAAGACGATGGTTTTTACAGTGATGTTCCGATTTCGGGTTCACTATCAAAATCGTTGTTGGCTTTAAATAAATACGTAAAAAAGAATTTGCTCTATGATGACAGTGAAGATCAGACGGAAGAAAAAGACAATGACGGAGCATATTTCTCTAAAGAAAGTAGTCCAAATGATTCTGTGGCTAAAAGTGACACAGAGAGTGTTAAAAGTTATGAATTGTCCACGGCACATAGCCCTGCCATTTCAAAAGTGAATGTCGACGTAAGTGAAAAAGATGAAATCAAAAGCGATCCCACAAAACAAACGGACGATTATAAATTTAAACAACTTCTCGAAAATCCCTCTTCTCTACGCCGTTATTCCAATTCAAATAGCATTCCAAACCAGGACCATGATCGCTATTTAATTGAAGAAAACTGTTCTCAAACCATTCGCGATACTAAAGAAAATGAAGAAAACTTTGTTGACCGACGATCGGCTACTAAGGAAAAATCGCAGCGACATTCGGTACACGATGGTAATTGGGTTAATAGGACAAATATTTATCCAGATGTCTATGCACCACTGCCATTTAGTAAGTCTTTAATGTAATTATTATTGTATCACCTACAACAAAATGGTGGTATAATATACCAATAGCGCTAAATCTTTTTATATATTATTCAAGCAGACAATCATAAGTCCATATGGTTAGTAATATGTTAGTTACAAATTACAATATTGTCCTAAATATTCGAAGATCGATCCTACGACCCCAGGGATGAGAGTCGTATGCTGAAGCAACTAGGCCAACACTGCTGCAGTGTGAAATATGATTTCAACGTGTGATGGATGACAATTCAAAAATTCTATTTTTAAAACCCTTACATTGTTGTTTTACCTTTGATGTTGTGGTTAAAAGAAAAATTTGGAAATTGTTTGGTTTAAGTCCTTCATTCACCAACATTCCAAAACACGAACATCTATGAATGAAAAATATTAAATTCCATATAAAATATACGATTTACGATGAGCGTGTTGATAAGTCTAAACATGCATTAGTGTATTTTGGACACGTATCGACGTGCCTTAATGATAAATAGTTATTTAAATGATGATTAAAAGTTAAAACGTTTGATGGCGACACGATAAGCTTTGAGCGGGAGACGATGAAAGTGATTTGAAGTAATCACGGTGTTCGTCAGTTATCGCGACGGTGACAGACCGACTGGTCGGACTTTTTATATAATTGCTGTGCGTGCGCGTCTTGTGGTTTGACATGGGAATATTGAAACAATTTAAGAAAATAACATCTAATGGTTCGTCCTATATTCAATAATCTACATACTAAGTTCTCTGGTAAAAAATCCTTTACTCTATTGTTTTGTTTTAATTTATAAAATGTATGTACAATTATTTAAAAAAATAATTATTTATAAATATAATTCTGAGATATACAAATATTGCACGTGCGCGATTACCTAAATTCAAAATAAGAACAAACACTGCCGTGATTGACAAATTTCGTAATTTCGTTACGAGACAAGTTGTTTTGCAATAAATTCTTTCTAAATTGGTTTCACAATTAACGTCGATGTTATATTGCTACTTTTTAGGTATTTAAAACATTTTAGAATTACTTGGCTTTACTTACAATAACTCTGCGTACCATATACCATGGTAAAATTCAACTAAAAAGTCTTTAATTTCTTCTCTAGTAGCAATAAACTCCAACTCGGTACAAACAAACTTTTTCAAAATATTCCTTTTTAGGACCTATTTGTATAAATTTATACGTATTTGAAGCGAAAAGTAGTATTCTTTCCTCAGTCGTACTAAAACGTAATTGTTGAAAATAAAGGTAATTAACAGACTGGCCTTATCTTGATCTAATCTATATAACCTAAGATCATATATATCAGCTTACTACTGGAAATAAACTTTAGTACGCTATGGCTTAAATGTGGTTTCAAATTAATTCTAAAGAAGAACACTCTCTACACTTCCTTTAATCAGTTAACTAATTGGGCAATCGATTTCTGAGCTTTACTGTTATTTAGATATGTAATTTTTATTGTATTATTAAAGATATTTGAATGACCCTTACATACTTATGTGTTTGTGTAACGTCAAATTATTTTTTCCATCTTTCGTATTCAACTATTAACATACAACTCAGACGTCAATTGTCTGTAAAGTGGGTTTAATGATTTCCATACACGTTAATATGTAGTTGAGGCGAGAAACTTGTGTTTAGCATCAACACGTGCCAGAAATACTTATTTAGAGAAAGCCGAGACGAATTGCTAAGGGCTTTCCATTTCCTTAAGAAAACTTGTAACCGTTTTTCTCGATAAAGAAATCTCTTACTAGCAACTTGAAATCAAATTGTATTATTCTTAAATCTGAAGCTGTAAAAGTATTTTCTTATTGTAATTCCTAACAAGTATATATTACTTTGTACAAGAAAGACAAACATAAGTCATGTGGAGAAATATAAATGGCTTCATTTAGTATTAGTATTAGTCTAATATATAAAATTCTCGTGTCACAGTTTTCGTTGCCATACTCCTCCGAAACGGCTTGACCGATTTTGATGAAATTTTTTGTGCTTATCCGGTATCTGTGAGAATCGGCCAACATCTATTTTTCATCCCCCTAAATATTTTATTTTTAGGAATTTTTTTGTTTTTATTTTTTTATGATACAGCATTAAAAAATACATACAACCCCTTTCTTTCACTCCTCTACGATCTACCCCTATTTTTTTATTATAAATGATATACATGGCAAAACGACGTTTGCCGGGACAGCTAGTATAAATATAATTTTGTTTAAATTTGCTTAAGCTTTTGTTTCCAGAAAATTATAAGGTTTCAGCTTAAGCATCTACTTATATAATGTATGTCACGATATTATTTTATTGATATTGATTATACAATCAACAAATTAACTCATATAAACTTCTATATAAAAATTATATCAAAACCGTTAGAGATATATTTCTATATGCTAGGTAAATACAGCCTTTCGTTACGCCCTACTTCCGACATAGTAAAAACCGGTTGAACTCGTGAATAACATTACGTATCGTCACATAACTACGAAATATTATACTGATGGCTATTACAGCATTGATCATGCATACTTTCACTCTTTTATGTATTCAAATTTGATTGTCAATGCTCTATTTATTTCTTGTTATTGTTTATCATGAAAATTGAGAATTTATGTTAGACGCTTCTAAATATTAGTTTTAACTATAAGTAACAAAAAAGCCATAAACTACTACTATACTTTTAAATTTATTTTCTGTGTTATGTAAAATAAACAAATATTTTTAATCACTCGACGAACTGAAATGACGCAACGATTTAGTTCATTCATAATACAGTTCATTAATACCCTATGAATATTTAATTAAATAAAAAAAATCCAAATAATATTATGTAGTACTTTCAAATACGACATGAAAATAAATTAACATTACGGGATGTAATCATTAAATTAAATTTAAATGCTTAAAAAAACTGTATTTGTATAATTATCAAAAGAAACGATTAACTTCTTTTCTAGAATCACCGAGCCGCCGTTATGTGGAGAGCGATGTAAATATCCACTATCGCTGTCCAGTACGACACGATCCCTTGCCCTTGGTGCCCGAGAGAGAGCTGGCCCGTCAGCAAGCAGAGCATATGAAACGGCTCTACCGAGAACAGAAGAGGAATAAATATTTACAAGTGAGTAAGACATTTATGTCATAACTAAACAGATTATATTCATAAATATAGAGGTGAATGAGGAAGAATTTTTTTTGTCTTTGAAAAAATTTATTTTATAAGAAGTTATAATATTAGTTAGTTTTAAGCGGGAAAGAACCGCAAATGATGTATCTTATAATACAGAGAATGAATAATAACATATCTGACAAAAAACTTGACATCATTAAACTCAAGTCTCAAACAAAGTTGGTACTGTAATACCTATACTTATATGGGAAACGGGAAAAAGTTTAATGAAAATCGTGATAAAATTCAAAGAGCGAACGGAAAATTGCGATTACCGTGCCAGTCAAGTGAGCCCCGATAATATTTAAATTACTCAAAGACGCACGCTATGCCGTTTGATCGATACTTGACCCTTAAGTCATCATTATCTAAGGAATTATCTTATTATCCAATGGCACTATTAACGGATTAATTGAAAGTAGGTCGCTTAATGTACTTTATATTGATGCGTATACCGTAATAGTTAACGATAAATTTCATCGATGTCCGAGAATTTATGCGATTATATTTGTCCATGTAGGTCGTGTAAAAGAAAGGAAAATATAGCTGGGCAGAGGCCAAAAAAATAATATGATGAATGAACGGTTGCGCATCTGTTTCTATGACGACCAAATATTATTTTATTTATATCTGTAAAGTAGGAAGTAAAATGCACTTATATGAAGTTAGCGGCTTTGTAACCACATCAACTTTCGTATACGGATTGTAACTTTCTCCAACATAAATGGGCAACATACATTAGGTAGATATTATAAAGTAATTGTCTTATTATAATTGGTTATTTTATTTCTGGTTTCTATATATGTTTGCGACTAAATGCATAGTTTTCGTACTGGTATAATTTAAGTAGGTATATCGTGAAATATGTGCTTTAGTCGTAAGATAAATTTCCTTTTTAATATATAAAGTTTCTCACATGCAGATTATTTATGGCTATAAAGTAGGTTTTAGGGATACTATACTATATGATTATGATGCGATAATGTTTGTGGTTAGTCCTCAATAAGCCAAAATAGCTACTCTCTCTAGTGACAGTATTCAAATTGCACTTTGGAAATCAAATGTGTAATACATTTGATTCCAATATCTCGTATTCAGTAATTTTGAATCATTTGTATGAATCGTTATCAAATAATCTAAATACTTTCAATTACTCATTTAATAATAATAAATTTTAAGTTACTTCTCAAAACTACTTTAATTGTTTCCAATAACTTTATTATCATTAATTCCAAGTACAAGGTTTTATAAAAATAACATTTTAAACGTATTATTGTACGGAAATGGTTCTACAAGTGCATTTAGATTGTGAAAGCGTGACATGGCTCTGTCATTGTGTAACTAAATAATATAATACTGTAATCGTTTGCAAAAAGGTATAGGATTTTTAAACGAAGGTTGAAAGATTCTTCTACGCGTTAATCTTAATAAACATAGTGCTATTGAATACAAAACGATCCGGGCATATTTTATATCTCTCAATTAAACTCACTACTGTTAAACCAGCATATTTCTGGGATAAAATCATGAATACTAAGTTCTATCTTTTCTAAATCGACATTCATACAAATTTTGATTTGTTTTAGAATTATACAGATGACCTTGGAAGAGCACAAAAGTAGCTCTTCCATTTATTAAACACCTTCGATATACAAAGCCAATTTTACACCATTATCACGTACTTCTTCAAAAACTGTTTTCCAGTGCTTTTTTAATAAATGGTAAGATTTTTCGTATATTAAATTCATAATATGAATTCCTGATTGGCGATTTAAACTGGTATTGCGATAAACAAAGCCATTCATGATAATAGACTGTCCGAATATATGAATACAAAATAGTAACCTTGACTCTGAATTGACCTTGAATAACAAAATGCGACCAATACTTTGAAATTACTAAAGCATAAAAATATTTTGTTCGGTGATGACCAGATAAAACTGATACTGGTGTAAATGAGACGTTTATGAATAATAAAATACACCATTTTAAATTATAATGTATACGTTGTATTAAGATATTTAGTTCGTCCAAAATTCGGGAAAGCAATAACATAACGTTTGTTTTCGTTGAAATATAATTTGTACATATTAAAAAGTAGGTACGTGTTTTGTTTTTAATTGTTCCTGCAATAATCACTCTACTATATTGATAAATACCTTTTATTTTTGTCTAGTAGGTACTATCTACGGTAGTTTTTAAAATCCGGGCGTGGTTTTTTAAGCAAATACGCACTCGCAAGTCAGGCATTATTGATGTGAGGGAATGTCAAGGGCGGTATCTGTGGCTAAGGTTGAATCTATACATTTTCCCTTACCGAAATATGTATTTAACATCAATGAGCCATTTGTCTGAATAACTCTTACATTAAAAATGAGATATAGCTGAATTGTTAATTTCAGGAAAACGACTACCACGCGATCGACATAGAAGCGTTTGATGCGTCCATTAAGGTTATCTTATTAACAGAGTGCCCACTGTTTGACTTTTAACCGCTATATAACATTCGGCTGAACTCATTGGCATTTCTATCAAAATTCTAAATTTCATCGCAGCATGAATAACTATGTGTTTAGGTTTATTCTAGATAAGGAGAATAAATTAATTTAATTTCAGGAGCTCCAAGATATGCAGAGTAGAAGGCATCAAGATAATTTTATGCCGTCTCAGAAGACAATCGTGCCTCTTAATCGCTATGACGAGGCTGATCGAGTGGTAGCAAGGGCTCTGTATACGTTCAATGGGCAGACAGGGAGAGAACTTAGCTTCAGGAAAGGGGATATTATCAATGTGAGACGGCAAATTGATAACAATTGGTACGAAGGCGAATTTCACGGAAGGATTGGATTGTTTCCGTATAATTATGTTGAGGTAATTTTGAATTGTCTTAAGAGTCGTTAAATAAAATTAGTTTAAGATTACGTAACTTTTTTTCAATTAGTGTAGGTAAGCTATATTTCATATAAGTCAGTTTGAGTACGAGCAAGAGATAATGTATGAACGATGATGAAATTCGATTGATATGTAGTCGTGATTCGTGAAATGTATTATAGTAATAGTAGTTGATAGTTGATAAACAAAACTAACATAACTATCATATTTTACGTGGCGTTAAACCGTTCCGGGCAAAGACAAAACCAAAAACAGAAATCATATAAATTGGTCCAGTCATTCATGAGTTATAAACAAAATTATTTGTTTTTATTATAACATAATTCCTGTTTTTTCAGTTACTAAAAGGCGATGTAGCCCAATCTCCGAAGAAGCCAGTAGTCCTCGAAGGTCGGGCGAGAGCGAAATTCGATTTCACAGCACAAACAAATCTCGAATTGCCGCTCAAGAAGGGTGAATTAGTGGTTCTTGCTAGGCGCATAGACCACAACTGGTGGGAGGGCAGAGTGGGGAACAAGACGGGAATATTCCCGGACAGCTACGTCACCATCCTGCAGGAACCCAGTCAGGGTAAGCAGGGTAAGTTATATAAACCAGAAGTCCGTTGCTCATATTTAGCCCCAAAAATCGCCGACGTACAGATGAGATTACAAGTCTTGTGATTTATTAAAGAATGATTCAAAATAATTAATTTTAATTTCTATGGAAAAATCTGTATGAAATTTTATGACCGCAACAAATTTAAACACTCTGTCTAGGTTAGGCTAATTGTACAAGCTAATAAATTGTGGAAAGCGTTTAATTTGTTGTGAAGGTGAATACTAAATAATATATTGTTATTACCAAACATAATTAAATTAAATAGACAAACCATTACTATGAACTTTTTGAACTTTCACGGTAATTACAAATTTTGACGTTAAATGATAGCTCTCATAATTAGCTGTTCTTATTTGAGTAGTTATAATAAATCTTGAAGAAATTTAAGTATATTTATACATTAAGCTAATATGACAACAAAAAGAATTATTACGTAAACATTCCTATTTCAATACAGCTTGTGACATCCAACATCAAAATTTGTAAATACCACAAGTCATTTATTGTATTTTTTTTTTAATTTACATTAATTGTTTTTGGTTCTATTGTATTATATCTACCATCGCCATGAAGAAGAAAGCTTATATAAACAAAATAATACTAGTATCTAGCAAATTTGCGAAGGCAAGTGGGGATACGTGGTCTTAGAGGGAATATATTACCTTTTAAGTAAAATGCAACAACCTGAGTAGAGAATTACATTACTACCTTTAAACCACATAGAGTGGCTTTTTGGTAATGTGGTCTTAAATTAAAAAGGTTTTATTAAAAATAAATAAATTCAGAAAACAATAGACACACATACCCGTTATATACCTATCTTAAATTTAATTTAGAACCGCAGCCGATCCTATCAACCGACAAGCCAGTAGCATCACCAGCAGCTCACGGCGTGGTGAACGGAGACAAGCGAAGCCTGGGGGCTCACACTTACATCCCCCAACACAACAGCGCAGCACTCGGCAACGCCCCACCAGCCACTGAACCACTCATTGGTATGTAATTGATTTATTGGTCAGCTTATAACCCAAATAAAATGCTAATAATGAAAGTATTCAACTTAACAACACAGCACATATTTAATACAAATAAGATAGTATTAAAATATGAACGTATTCATGTTTTGTTACAAAAACTATTGTAAAAAGATTTAATAAGTTATATAAATGTTAGAGTAACGTAACGTAGATTTTCATTTTTTTTCGATTCAAAGTGGCGTTTGTGATTGGGATGAGCTTTTAAGCTAAACAATAATGTTACACTTACACAGAAGTATAAAGACGCAAGGAAGAAGTGGCTATTTTATACCTTGTTCGTTCCTTGTTTGTAGCTTGTTACATGGTCAAGAGTTCTTAATTTTGAATTGTTACAAAACAAGTTTTCATTTTAATTAATTGTCATAAATAATATAAAGCAAGCGAACACAATACTAGCATAACTTAATATAAAATTTAATTAGAACAGTTCTGCCCTAGGTTCATGGTTTACGAAATATACAATTAATGAAACGCGTATATAAAAACTTAGTAGACTTTTGAATGGTCAAGGCCTGCGGCCTACAAACGTCTTCAGTTTTAGAATTAAATTTTAAATTTCCAGATCAAAAATACTATTGTATGATCAATAGTGAGGCATTAACCAACTTGAAAAAATCAGTTTAGCCTCTCTGTATATGATACTGTTGAAATTGAACAATATTAGTATTGACCTTTTAGACTTATATACACGTGTACGTATATTTATATGTTTGTTCACAAATTTCTCGAAAACGACATGTCGTATCGAGGTTTCGATCGGGTATACTCCAACTTAAGAAACAGTCCAAGTTACATGAAAATCGGTTCAGTAGTTTTTAAACTATATGTCTCTACGCAATTTTGTCCGTTGACAGCTATTTAAAGTTGGTTTAATTCTTCTAAATTACTATAATTACATTTCAGGTTATCCCGCGAAAGGTCACTCATCGCCAGCTGACCGTGGATTAAATGCGAGTGTAAACCTCAACAACACAGAGCCTCTTTATGTCGATACGAATGCTGAAGCTGTTCCGTAAGTCACTTCATACTAATTAACTCTAATTATATTAATCTTTTTAATAATCATATAGTACAATTTTCTATTGCGCCATCTATCGGGAGAAATGTGAACTTATAATAACTAAAACTAAGCCAAATTTAATATAGATGACACTATTGTAAGAAATACATATTATATAGACGGACTTTATATTTCTCTCTCGTCTTACTAATTACTATTCTTAATTTGCTCACTATGAATTGTAATTATCAACAGCGCTATTTAAATCTAAATCGAATTTAATTTAATCAAAATCGAATTAATAATAATTAATTTATCTATCTTATTCATAAAGATCAATCTTTAACTGAAATGAGGTTGACGCAAAATTTCGGTTTTAAGTTAAAAAGCTAATTAAGATTATTTCTCTATTTTAAGATATCGCGCAATGTACAAATACCGACCCCAGAACCCCGACGAACTAGAGTTAAATGAAGGTGATACCGTATATGTATTGGAGAAATGTGACGACGGGTGGTACGTCGGATCCAGTCAACGGACTGGACGGTTCGGGACTTTCCCAGGTATATTGTTTTATTTAGTTACATATTATACAGCTCAGTCACACTGTTAACCTGAAAAATAACTTCATGAAGCGTAAATTTAAACTATACAGTTATAAATAATGATCTCGTATTTGAATTCGAAAATGAACTGTAACAATTAATCATGGTTCTCATTCGCCCACATTTATATACCCTCTCATTCACAACGTAACCGTTTTATGTAAATGTTTTCCTAGATAGTCAGTTACAAATCTTATCTCCTGACATTAATCATATAAAATTGAAATACACTTATAGCATAAAACAAACATGAATTTGTGATATTTCGAGCGCTTTTTAGCAATGGTCAAGTAAAACTGCGACACCAAGTTGACTGATGACTAGTATTTGATATAATGATTAGTCTATTGAAGATTTGTCTACTGGAGTTATATGGCAGAATTTAAATAGACTATAAACATAATATCAAATTATATATCAACTATGCAATCTCTTTCTGACCAAAATATCTGAAAATCACTCGTCAAATAATGTAATTTATTCGCGGTTTTATTTAAACTTTTATTTTTTTATATAAACTGTCTCTTAATTTTCTAGGTAACTACGTGGAGCGCATTTGATAGCGGCCGACCTCGCTGCTTCGGCGGCTGCGACGCGCTACGCTTTGTACGCGCAAACTGAGATGATCTTGTAACGCCATATCATTAAGCTTTTGATCCTAAATAATGACGTCACAGTTGTCAACGTGGCATGTGTCAGATATTTACATTTGACATGATATATGACAAACTATATAATGATCATGAGTAACAGCTATATACCGTGTTCTAAATTATTGAAAATAATACATTGTTTATTAATTATTATTTGTCTGTTACAAGATGTTTTATTGTTACCAAAATCAACCCATGACTTCGTTATTTATCAATTTAATTTCGCCATTAAGAACCTAACACAGCACAATAATTTAGGAAATCTTTGTAAGTGTCAGTTTGAAATCATACCATTTATTTCCAAAGTTGTTTTATTTTTTCCAAAGAGTTTGATTATTGAATAATTATGTTTAAAATGTATAAGTGTACAAAATAACATGAGACGTGTGTTAGATGTAATTATTTATTATGAGCTCATCTTTTAAAATGTTTTTTAAAAGAGCGTAGCTGGGCGTGGTTAATCTATACTAACTATAATAAATTTTGCGCACAGACTGCCTTAGTCGCGAATAAAGAAAAAAAAGATTTACAAAATTCGAACTTTACATCTTTTAAGTTGGACATTTTGTTAAATTGGCGTCACAATTGGCTTTTCATATTCAACTAAAAATATTCTAACAAATGTTTAATTTTTAAATTATTGTATATAAAGTTTGTTTGTGTTGGTTACCATAAAACCATACAATACTCAATATATTCGTTAGTTATAGGGCGAGTAACTTGGCGACGTTTGACAATACATTATTATATCGTAATTTATGGAAATAAATGTCTATGTATTTTATATGTAAGAGCTTGTAATATTTTACGCTGTTATACACTATGTACCTAGTCGATTTATGCCTATTTGTATTTATAATTAAATCCTCTCATTATTTATTATTACTTCTATATTTTATCGAACTTCCAATAATTAAAAACCTTTCTCGCCCTATGTAGGATCTTAGATGTCTTAGTTCTTAACCCTATAGTTGTTGTTCTCATGTTAATTTATTTTTAGTAGCACAAATGTTTTATTTGTTGTTGACACCTCTGTATATCGTCATTAACGGCTATTGTTTCATAAACGACACATCTAATAAATATAATCTTTCTAATTGTTGTATTATTTACCTTTACGTGGCGCCAGGTACAGCGCCGTTCAAGGCTCGTGAAATTAACTTTATCGAACAGATTTTTAGATTCGAGGTTACCATACCAAATCAGAACATTAAACAGAAGCAACGCAATATTCGAATTTGAATAAATTTACAGGCATAATATGATCTGTTAAAATATTTGACACTTTAAATATTTCATCAATTCGCTTGTTCGCCATTTACTTATACGTATACTAGCGGACCCCACAGACTTTGTCTTGCATTATACCTATTTCAAGCGATTAGGATATTTAACAAAGTATGAAGTACCGACTGCAGCGCCATATGCCGGGCTGATGTATGAATCTAAACCATTCCCAGATCCCCTTGAAAACACACAAAAAATTTCATCAAAATCGGTCCAGTCGTTTGAGAGAAGTTCAGTGACATACACACTCACAGAAGAATTATATATATAAAGATCACCATCTCCTGGAAATAATAAATAAGTATGTACTTAAGCTAATACACAAATTAAGTATCTATATATAAATATTTTTCGTTTTCAATCAACACGTAACTTTGCAAGTTTGAAGAACAGGTAAAAATCACGCACGAACTTTCAGTACCGACTTAAAAATCTTACCGAGGCTGACAATGTTACTGTAGATTTTATTGTACATACCCAGGAACTACCTACTTATAAAAACTATATAGGCACAATATTCCGCAATATGATAATTTTCCAAGATTGTTTTCTGTGAAAGTGCTTCTATAACAGGTATTCAATAGACAAAATACCCAATAAATTTACCCAAATCAACTAAGCCATTTCTAAAATACGTCAAATAAATTACCAAGAAAGCTTCAAGCGTGCCTTATAAATTGTAAACTAGATGGCGCTAATATAAAAACAAAAATATTTATAAAAATGTCATCGTTTCTTAGCAACGCCACACAGTAAACACTGTTAAGTTTTAAACCCTAAAAGTTAAACACAAATATTTACATAAAGTTTTTATATTATTTAAAACTTAAAAATGGTTGAAACAGATTGGAGAGAAATTCTGAACTACTCTCAAAAAGAATTAAAGCAAACGGATAAAGAAAAACTTTGTGAAAGCCTCTCTTGGATGGAAGCTGATGATATAGAGCTGAACTTTTCAGATTTAAAATCCTTATTTAGACTTGCCCAAGATATGTTGAAATTTAAAAGTGAACAGGTAAGTTTTTTACTAAAGTAAAAAATTGCAATGATTTTGTACATTACAAGTCTCTCCACTCTCCAGAGAGAAAGCCAAAGCCATATATAAAGCTATAGCGTTTATAGAAATATAAAATTTGCTCGCATTATGTTAAATTGTGCTTTTGTGGTGTAGGTAAACTGTCTTCTCAGTCAGGTGGAAACGCTTAAGCGGAAATATGGGAAGGCTAAAGGAAAAATTGTCACAATGGGTATGTTACTTTTAAAAGATACTACATATTCATTTAGATTTATTACTTTTATAACAATCAATTATATCAATTGGGCAATAATGAGCAGTGTTATTAGTAACTAGGATTGCCAGCTTTTTTTCAGCCAATAAGGAGCAATTGCTTAAATAGGCAAAAAAATACGGGAATTTAGTTTTTTACCCGGGACAATTAAAAAACAAAATTATACTGTGACCATTTTTTTACGGAGCACGGTTCGAATACCTGACAGAGTCAGTCCATTTTAAAGTAAGCCTAAAATACGGGACGTCCCGGGTAATAACGCTATTAGTAACTTTAGTCCAGTAACAACATTCTGATTTTAAATAAATAAAGTAATTAATAAAGGAACTCAGTACTTACAGTGTATTATACATTTATTAAACTTACGAGATGTTGTCTACGAAAGTGTTGTAGATATTTTTTGTTTGTTATGCACGAACCGAGAGAACTTATTCACGTTGATTATTCTTAGATTCTCCTGCGAGGGACTCAGGCGCGTTAGAAACAACTCAACATGACGAACTAGTTAAAGCTAACAAAGAAATATTGGAGAAATTGTATTCAGAAATCGCAGAGTTAGAACGTCGTAAATCCAAATATATGGAGGAAGATAGTGAATCTAGTCGCGATGCTTTATCAGAAATGGGTGCTATTGCACAACTTGAAGACGAAGTAATTAAAAAGAATAGACACATAAGAAAACTACTAAATGACGTGAAGGTAAGACTTTAAAAAAAACACTGTTATTAAAAAAATATATGTTAATGTGTAAATGTGAATTTACCGAGAATTCAAAGTTACAAGAAATACTTATCTTAGCGGAATGTTATTAAAAAGTAAGCGCGCTCTTTTTAAATGTGATTTTTAATTGCTTCAGGAACTAATAGTTTGTGGATGTAATTTGAATGATACAAATTTTAAGATTATTGAAATTTGAATAAATTGCATTTAGTTTTTATCATGATTGGCAGTTGGGACGGCATTCTTAAATAATATAACTTATGTGTGTGTTAGGATCAACTAATGTTATCCAATATCCATTCTAACTCCATGTTATTTTCAAATTTCAATTTGCTATTACGATTACTGACAGTTGTGTTCTTTATTGAATTCTAATTTAATTTACGTAAAAACTACAAATATTATCTTTTACCATGAGTTTTAAACTAGGAAAAAGTGTTCATTTCTGCTATTTGATGTGTTACATAATATTATGTATAATTTTTGACCAAAACCGTTACAGGCTAGGCAACATCGAAGGTATTGACTTCTTGGATAAAGCTCGATAACATTAGCTTTCCTGTTAAATCCTTAAAGCCGTATGACCATTTAATCAAAGACTTTAAAATAGAATTATAAATGAATTCTTGGTTGATTTTAGACACTTGAGGAAGAGAACGCTACTTTAAAGGAAAAGCTGTCAGTTTTTAAAGATAAACTTAAAGAATCCACATTGGTTATTGAAAATTTAACTGAACAGTTATTTACACTTAACAGTGAATGTTCACAATTAAAAAGTAAGTATTTAATTCATTTCGTAATTAATATTAGGAATTTATGCCATTTAAACACAATGTAATACTTAAATTATTGTAAAGTTGCTCTAGGGAATTCTGAAGAAGAAAAGAATCGCTACAAAGTAGATATTGAAAGTTCAAGCAAAAAAATACAAGATAAGACTTCAAAGAAAAATGTAGTCCAGGAGGAATTGAAAAATAAACTTCAACAACTTAAGGTACTGACAAGTCTACTCTAATTATCTAGATGCGGATGATATGTTATAATATATAAAAATAATTTAAATATGTAATTATTTCAGGATATAATAAAAGAACAAAATAATGAAATAAAACAATTGACAACGGAAAATATCATTAAAAAAGAGGAAATTACCAAACTAAAGAACAATAGTTCCCCATCAAAACAAGTATGGTATTATTATTGTCTATTATTTCCAGGAGTATCATTTAAAATTACTATCAAAATAAAAACAACATAGTTACTACCTACATTATTAATGTAACAATAAATTTGGTTTAATGTAATGGTAAAAATTTTTCTTTTTATATGGTATTATTATTTATAGTAGGTACCTCTACTTTTTGTAATATTAAAATTTCTCATCTCCATAACTCATCAAACTCCTCTTAGTACCTATATCATTATTTTAGTGTACTATTTTTTCTTCTATATTAATATTTTATTTACTTTATTAACATGTTAACTTTACTTTTCATTACTTATCTATTTGCATCATATTAATAAGCCAGTCAAATATTCAACTTATAAACATAACTTGTTTATTATTAAAAAAATACTCTTGTCTGTCTTGTTTTATCTTTCTAATTATGTTAAATGCTTGGCTGAATTGAAAGATGAGTACTTACTTTTGTTAAAACAGTGCAATTAGACTGTTTTCTATGTATAAAGAGTGTAGTTTACTTTAGATATGAGATATGTCAATTCAAACTTTAAGCATGAAAACCAAGAACTAAAAGTTAGAGAATTGCAAGAGAAACTAGAAGAAGCATCAAGACAAATGCTAGAGTCGGCTGAACTCATTAATATATTAAAAAAGGAAAATCATAATCTGAAAAAGAATATAAAATTCAGTCCTTGTAAACATGAAGAAAAAGTTGATGTTAAAGACACCAAAGAAAAAAATACAATTAAAACTTTACAAAAACAAATAATGAGAATGACATGTGCGTTGCACGGAGCAGAAGAGATGATTGCTTTAAGAGAAAAGGAGGTGAGTTACTACTCAGATCAGTTATGTTTCTTTTAGTTATTCTTAAAGGCAACAAATAGCTTACAGGTTGATTGTTTCTTATATTATTTATTTTATACTAAAGAGAAATAATGTAATTAATGCACACATTTCACTTTTGATATGTTTATCTGTAGATATTTTAATTTTCATTCCTTGTAACATTAATTTTACCTCCTGGAAATACAGCCTCCTGCACACACATCGCTTATAATTGTATTGCCTTTTACATAATAAAAACTAAGTCAGGCTTACACTGTTTTAATTAAACAAATCATTTGTTTCATTCTCTCAACCTCTATGAATATTATGACAGAAAGAGACATCTATAGTTACTTCAACCTAAATAACACTCATTACGTTATACGTTTTATTAATGGGAATTACTTGAATAGCACAAACAATTATGCACTCACAAAAACATTGATATTTAATACTACCATACTTTCTAGCTTGAGACTCAGTTCTAGAATTCTTATATAAACAAGTTCTGTTGTAGCTCACTGAAATCACAGCTCAGTTACAACTATTACAAACAGACAATGGTATAAGAACTCTTTTAATTGGATTAAAGAACAAGAAACAACAAATGAGAGTCCAGGATGATGAAATTAAGTCCCTAGTTGAAGAGGTTAATAGTCTTAACCAACAGTTAAATGATATACAAATTGAAAATGAATGTATGAGGTTAGTACAAACAACTAACAATTACCCAAAGCAGGAGTGATGCTTTATTAATGAATTGTGTAATAACAATAATTTCTATACTAAAATGCTGTGAGGTGTAATAAAAAATATATCGTCCTAGATAACAGGGCCTATAACTCGGAGCACCTGGGTTCGATTCCCGACGAATCAATTTTGGTTTGGGATGCTAGTTATCGACGGAGCATAACAAATTAATTTCTGTTTCGTGTAGTTTATACTAACAAGCCAGCTAAGCTGATAGAAGGAAGCTCGCTTCTTTTTGTTATTGCCGCGTCCTTCTATAATGATCACATGTCTTTTTATCTTTTGTTGTGACACTTACATTCTGCAGCTAGTGTAGGATGACTTCATACATTAAACATACATTAAAATTACCAATAACAAAGTGTTTCCGACCGCTGCAGCTACTCTTCAGGCAGAGCTATGCTAGACAGCCCTAGCTCAAAAAGCCCATAACGCCAATAGCGAGTATCGCTTAAAAAAATAAATGGCATTTATGAAATATCGAAAATAAAAATTTCAGGGAACAACTCAATCTTCCTATAAATGAAAAAGTCAATACAACTGGATTTCTAAAAGTATACTACGATACGAAACAAGAGAACGTCATACTGACACAGAAATTAAAGGAAATTGAAAATAAACTTTTAACTATGGAAGTCGAGAACCGTGTGAACGATAAACGAATAGCAAAATTGGTTAATGTTCTAAAAATTATGCAATATCCAAAGGAAAAACTGGATACAATCTTGAATGATGACGACGCTATGGAAGATTCGGGTCCAGAGCAGAAAAGGTAAGGTTTTAATTGTAATAATTTATGAAGTTATTTTATACCGGGTAGAGTGATTCATACCGGAAATTATTAAAATAAAAAAAATCTAGGAGTTTATAATAAAAACTATTTAGAAAGAGCATTTCCTTTTTTTCAATCTGTCATGTGTAAGAGTAGATTGTGGCTTGAGTGACTTATCCCAGAGGTCATAGTTTCGAACCCCGGTTGTGCACCAATGAACTATCTCTTTGCGCATTTTACATTAGTACAGTGAGAAAACTTGCATACGATAAAAAGTCGAAGGTGTGTGTCGGCACAGAATGATGATAATCTAATTCCCTATTAGAAAATACAAATGATCACGAAACAGATAGATGAATCTGAGTCCCAGACCTAAAAGCTATTTATATATTAACTAGTGATTTTTTGATGATTTTAACTCAATAATTTAATTGTAATAAAATCTTCACATAGGCGTTTTAACTATTTAAAATGACCTCACTATAATTGAATAGTGATTTTATTAACCCCTATCAAAACTCTATCGTATTTTAACATGGGCGTGGTATGTTCACAAAAGAAATTTTAATGTTTCCAATTGAATTTTAGGAAAAAATCCCTCGATCAAGGTGATATTACCGTTTCATCCATTCCACAAGAGTCCTCTGATTATCAAAGAATCTTTGAGGAGAACGAAGCTCTACGTTCCAGCTTGTCTGAGATATTAAACTGTTTGAAGGATAACAGTACGTATTTAGATTTAGTTAAATTGTTAATGACAGCCAATTGCGTCGCTGGTCTTTTAGAAATTATTACGCACTTAGAGACAAAGTCGTATTACTTTGTACGACACAATCAAGTTTACCTCAATAGCAATTTACGTGGTACGAAATCTATATTGAATTCAGTATGCTACTTAAGTTGCGTGCTAGGCTTAGTGGAGCAAAGTGCATTAAAAATGCATAACCATCTACATTTAAGTAGAAATAAAACTAAACTAGACTGTGGTAAGTTGGGTAATTACTTTTATGCTCATTATTGTCCAGACTAGGTAATTTTTATATAAGTATATAAAACTGAGTCTAAATTTTACAGTCGAAACTTAGTGCTAAGTTTATGCTTACCTTGACTTGTATGTCAAATCGTAATACGTTTTTGATATACTGAAATGTCAAGTGTATAATTAATTGATTAAGGAAATATAACATACTACGACCAAATAACCGCGCGTAAAACCGCAGGGCACAGTTAATTAAAATATTAACACCCATATTCTCGCCGGCTCTAAGCCCTATTTGGGAACTGCTACTTAATGTTAATTTAGATCTTCCTTTTTTTATATTGATCATAAGTAAAAATAAATTTTAATTGGACTAAAAACCCGGGAATTCACCGATTTTACTATCTCTGTTCCTCACAGCGTAAATATAATTTGACAGAAAGAGACGCAATTGTAATAAGGTTTTATGTGTTGGTATAATTTTTATTTTACTCCAGGTACTACAACTTCCGGTATTCTGACATTGGAGTGTCCCAGTCTAGACTCAGTATTACAGTCGATGGAGGCTCGTAAAATAGCGGGTTGGTTTGCTCCTCACATGAAGACGGTCTTGGAATTGAGGACTGCGCTCGGTGGTAGGGATGCACTCCTAACTGCCTTACATGAATCCAGGTAACCTAGGTTTCAAGCAATCTTTTAGGTATTTTGCTGGCCAAAATAGGCGCAGATAGTTATTTATTTAGTTATTAATCTTACGACATCACACACCGTACAAAATCTACTAATTATTTTACAAAATCTTACATCTAAAATGTGTGACAATTAAAAGATATTAAAAATAGCATATTTAAAAAAACATTAGTTAGAGAATGATGACTTCATAGATTTTTATTATTAAATGGTTGTAAAACAGTTCTTAGAGGAGACCAGACAATTATGTTTGTAAAAACCCATTATTAAAAAAAACTGAGGCTATCAATTCCATGTCTTTATTTTTGTATATTTTGATTTTTATAATATAATTAAAATGGAGTCAATTTATTTGTGTTAAAGTGCATTTTACAGAAATTTGAATAATATATTAAATTGTTAGTCATGCCAACCCTGTGATTCATATTTCTAATCATTTCTCAGGAAAGAAACATTCGAAGTAATGCACCAACTGTCTAAAGAAAGTAAAAAAGCTATTGATCTAGAGAAGGAATTAACGGAACTCAAGTCTAATGTAGAGGCTGAAAAGGAATCGGTTACCTTCAGTGATGGCGAATTTGGTCCTTGGATATTAGAAACCGAATACAATATCGATTTTGAAGACACAGAACAAATACAAAATATACTCGCAAAGGGAGAAAAAATATATGAAAACCAAATTAAATATTGCCTAACATATTTCCAAAATAAATTTAAAACGCTATACGAAAAACTTACTAATCTAGTTATTACGGTTAAAGAAGAGAAAAATAAGTGGCTCAAACAAGAAGAAAACTATAAAATAGAAATAGTTAAACTAAGAGCGCAAATGGATGACGACGTAAGCGAACCATCGCCGGGACTCGTAGAAAACTCAAATATGGCGATTAATTTAAAATGTAATTTCTTGCAAGAGAATTACAAGTATTTAAGGACGTTGAATGAAAATTTAACGAATGAATGTTTGGAGAGCAAAAAAGAATCTCTTACAACCATTTCGGATTATGAGAGAAAAGTACAAGATTTAATGGCTGTTATCATTAATATAACGGATAGATTACGTCAATCAATACCTATTGATGTGTTTTGGAGGCAAAATAGTTTACTCAATGAGTATAATTTAAAATATCGGAAGTTACTTGAAAATAATACCAGTGATTGTATGAAAAGTGTGGACTTTTTGGCAGAATTGAATAAAACTAAAGCAGATATCATGAAGAATTTTGAGGATCAATTGAGAAATGGTATTTTTATATCTTTTTATATATGATAAACGAGTCTACGGAATAGCTGCCGAAGCCCATGGACACTTTGTTAGTGGGTGGGCCTTTAAAACAGGTCCCTGACCTTTTTTTTTTAAGTTTCCTGGGAGAAAAGAACTCCACTGGCAGTCAACTCCACAGCTAGGGGCTGTTAAATCTGTAATTAAATTCACAAAACTGTTGTCATTTGACTGTGACAATTTGTAATAGTATTTGTGTATCTATTTACTGTATTTTTGTACATACAGTGTGTAAGTCAATCAATCTCAATGCCAGAAGGCTCGCGAACGCTTTAAAGGGGGGCTTTTTTTGTTGAAGGACCTTAAGTGAATAGGTTCGGAAATACTTCAGTGGGCACCTGGTTTCACATAGTGGTGGTACGGCACAAAAACTGTCTTAAACAACGCTCAGTTGTGGAACGACGGAATTGGAGGTGATACGGGTGGAACTTCATATTCTCCCTCAAAATCCGACGATGAAGCTGCAGATGTTACTTTGAGTTGTTTAGTACTAAAAAGTTTAGTTATTTGTGAGAGTATTTGCCTATAAGGCCATCTTTGATATGAGGCAATCACATTTTTATACATAATCGCTTAAATATTGTACGGAATTAACTTTTAAATTCTTTCCTTCATAACGAACATACTTTCCCATTAATTAAAATCGTTTTTTATCTATAGAAATTAAAATATGTTAATATAAAATACCTTAATCTATAGTTGTTTTAGGTAACATCGAAAACACACGCAGTGACTTTGAAAATTCGATCGCTCAAAAACAACTCGTTTTGTTATCAAATGAATTAGACAGTAAGACCAAGGAAGTACAACAGCTGAACACAACTATAGAAGACCTTCAAAAAGCACAAAATCAATTTATGTAAGTTTCGTTTCGTTATTACGTAACTTGAATGCTTTACAGGAATCGTGGTCGGCCAGTAGAATTAAATGCCTAGAGGAAAGGGAACCGGTTATGCGAACTAAAATAATACGACTACGACGGTCTTATACGAGTTTTTTTTGATTAGATGTAACACTAAGATACTTTTTTTTTCAACCATGCACCATGTAACACGGAATAGTTGTAATCTAGTTGCCCACAATACATCGGCTTCTTAGACAGGGGACTAGCGATAAATCAATTTTGATTCATACTTTCGTCATGAATAAAGCTTTATTATTAACATAATTGTTATTTGCTACGTCATTTTATTCACAAAAAATATTTTTTTTTTCATATTTATTATCACAATGATTACTGTCGTACTATAATGACGTTGTCATAAAAAAGGTATTTGAACCCTTTTGCGTTCTGTTTCCGCACAGACTCTAGACTCCCGTAAATCATAGACAATTTTTTTATCAGTTTTACAGCCCTGGGAAAATTTATACCGCAATCAAAATCATATTGCAGCTTGTAGCTTTAATAGTAAATATACTTTTTGCTCCAAAGTCCTTCCGTTCCTGTTTGATTCCATATAAAAAATTTAATTTTTGTATTAACAAAGTGAAAATCAGCGTTTATGTTTGTTTAAACTAATTTTTATTTTATTATTATTTGTTACGACGAAGCTATATTTAAATTGTTTTGTTTTAGAAACACATTGTGTTCTACGTTAACGGATGAAGAGATGAAATCATTGAAAGAAGATCTAAAAACTGTTTCAGATGAAAACAAATCTCTTAAGGAACATTGTCAACATCTAAATTCAAAGTTGGACCTCGTCACCACACAGGTATGTCATATGGAATAGGCACATTATGGGCACTACAAACGTACCGCAAGTATAAAGCATGTTAATCAAACTGTAAAACTTACCAATACATATGCAGTTGTGTAACAAAATATAGAAATAGAAAACCTTTTGGTATAAAAGTATGCCCGTTTCCGCACGACGTCAGTGCTCAATAAATGGAATGCCCTTTAGAGATTGGAAAAAAACATTCTTAAAAGATTGTAAGTCTCAAAAATCCAGCATTTTCACTTATTAGCAGCCTAATTAAAATGAATATATTACTTAGGGCAATTTATCGGTAAAAAATTTTTTAGTTTTTATTACACAAGAAAATACTTTTTTTGCTATCATTACATATTATATATATATATTAATAAAAATTTCCTCGTTACTTACTTATTTTTGTTTATTTTACTTACATTTTAATTCATACTAAATTTATTATGTAATTTTATTAAACTTGGTTATAAAATTATGTGACACCAAAATGATTCCTTTGAGATTTATTTTTCTTTCAGTTACAAGCGTATACTCAAAAGGAATTAACATCAGAAGTAGAACTTGACTTTCTACGACACCAAATATTAGACTTACAATCAAGTGGCCAAAAGGCAGTCGTATCAAGGTAAGATTTAAAAAAAAATACCTTAAATCAAAGGATTTGCATGGCCTCCACACTGATCTCACAAGTCTGAAACATCATTTAAGTCAATTAATCATAGACTAAATAAAATAATCCTTTACTGCACTTAATCTAGGGTATTTTTACATAATTAATTTCGTACTAAAATAAAAATGTCTTTATTCATTATAAGTACATATCCATTACAATGTGTAAGATTTGGGAACCCTTTTAAGTAAAAAAAATACCTACTACTGTTTGCTAATCTTATGTCTTCCTCACAATGGAATGGGACGAGAATGGAAAGAGAAGAAAGTAGTTAGGTAAGGCGTTGGGAGAACGACATAATGCCAGAAGAAAACATCGTTACCGCAGTAACAAACACGTTGCTAGGTTTAGTCCACTTTTTATTCGTAAAAATATTGGTTGTTTGTAAAGTAGGTTTACGTGATAACGTCTTATTGGTGATATAAGTTTTTGGGAAGTAAGGAATTAATGAAGATAACAATTTTTTCAAATTTTAAATTACATCTATCGTTTTATTCACACTTTTGATGATAAATTTCGGGTGTAAAATGACAAGTTTACTTATTCGACTATGATATACATTTTTCTTACAAAACTTAAACGCACGAGAAAATCTCCATTCGTTTGTATGCCGCTAGAGTGAGATGAGACGGGAGATCGGTCCGTCTCTCTCTCGTTATACCTGCGATCGCGCTCGTGAGGTTTTGGTGTGACACAAGTTTCTGAACATGTCACCCGACTAAAACGATTTTAAAGACGTTATCACGTCAAAAACTTGACTAAAGATAGTACGGTCAAAATCTTCAATATTTGCCGGTCCTGTCCGGTCAGAGGTTAGATTTTGTAACATAATAAATTTTCATATGTTGTAATAATGTATTTTTTTAGACTAAGCAACGAAATTTTAATATCTCATTTGCAAGCGACGGAAAATTTGCATAAAGTGGAAAGTCTTAAATTATCCTTAAATAAGGAAAGACAACTCAGATTAGACGTAGAAGACGTTTTACATAAACAACAGAAGAAATTTGATATTTATGTCACACGAAATAATTTCCAATTCAGGTAAACGTTAATACTAAATAAAGTAGTAATTATTAATTAATAAGGCTCAAAGACATTTAGTTAATTAAGAAATAGGTTTTTATGTTAATCCCTTCTTATTTATAGTTGTATTGCTTAAACCCTGATTTAAATCTTTCCCGACATTGCAATACATGTTAATAATCTTCGAACTGAAATCGACTTTGGAATCTAAATTTACTTAGAAATCAATGGACACTCCAGTGATTTCAAAAGGGTATTTACAGACATTTTAAATTGCGTTTTCACATTGTAAAAAATTATTTTTAGACACCAGTTGTAAATCTTTAGCATAGAACAAAATTATATATATTTTTTTTAAATTTTAAAACTAAATATGTTATTACCTACAGAAACATGTTCGACATAATTGAAGTATTAAGGAATCAATATCAGGGAATAATACCAACTATTTCGATAGAGAATTATTTAAAAAGTGTAGAAGAATCATATCGCAAAAATGTTGAAGTTGATGCAAAGTTAAATGATATTGAAGACATACGGAATAATTTGATGACTAAACACACTGTTTGCGATGAGATACTGAATCTGAAACCAAAATGTGGGGATGCTTGCCCTCATAAAATAAAATACATGATGTTGGTATGTATTAAATATATTCTAACTTGTCCAAATACAAAATAAATAGTTAGTTTTTTTAATTTTCATAGTAGCATCGCAAGAATATTTTCAAATTGGTTTAAGTAGATACATTGAAATAATTAAGTTCTGACAAGTGACTGTTAATAAAAAATAAATTGAAAAATTCACGATGTTTTGTAAAAAATAAAAGGTTCTATAAGAAAAAAGTTATCAGCGTTCTGTCTACACACCGTCGACATTTTGTGTCTAAAGCATAGCGACGTTTTCACCGTTAGAGCGAATGTTAAATGCGCACAAAGACAAGTCCATTGGTGTATAGCCGGGATCGAACATACGACCTGGGGAATGAAAGTCGTTTTCTAAGCCTACTTTGCTACTGATGTGTTTGTAAGCTTAAGGATCATATCTCGTGCTCTTCAAACAATTAATAAGGTTTAATTGGAACAATTATATTACCCATGACCAACAAGACTGATGCCAAATTTCTTGTTGTTGTCCACTGAAAAGTACACTGTACGTAACTTCAGAGAATCTTATTCCTGAGGTCTTAGGTTCGAACCCAACTGTGCCCTCTAATGGACTTTCTGTCAATGGGCGATGAAAAAAAACCGACATGCCTTAGACCCAAAAAGCGAGGGCGTGTGTTAGGGTTAGAATGTTGATCACCTGCCTTTTAGAAAAAAAATAATAATCATAAAACATATACATAAATCTAGACCTTGGAAGGTTGTAACGCCAATTGTTTTTGTAAAATTCACTCTAATACATCGAACTCTTCTTAATGAAGTCTTATAATAAAAAAATATGCTCTTATCTAAAGTCCTTCAAAAATGAATATTTAAACATACAAATTTTACAGGAAAAATCCAAAGTACTGGAACTAGATCATTGCAACAAAAAGATAGCTACAATCGAACAGTCACGTGACCATTTACTACAGCGGTATAATAAATTAGAAAAAATGCTACTTTTAATCAACCAGGGATTCAAACCTAAAGCATTTGAAAAGACCATTAATACTCTATGTACTAATGATGGTTCTGTTGAAGTGGAAGATGTACAATCCGATTCTGAATCGAATGAAAAAGGTAAAATATTGCTCTACTACCGATTTTGATTTTCAAAAAAAATCATTTAATCCACTTGTAAGTAAATTTTAATAGATTATATACAGGGTTATTAGACAAGTTTTAACGGATTTTTTTGGTTTTAAGGCATTTTAGTGAAAAAAATATTGGAATAATATCGTTTTTCGTCTCACATTTTTAATTTTTATTATTATAATCAGTGTTTAATCGTTTTCATAAATCAGAATACAAAATGATAATTAAATTGATGTTGCATGTTTGAGTTAAAAAAACACTAATATTAATCATATTAATAATAAAAACAACTCAAAAATGGCATTGCAATTTACACACGGTTACAATTATTTCAACCCTTATCACCAACTAACGGGAATAAGTCGAATTACCAATAGCCCTGTAAATTAGGATATATATACTATCTCATCATCGTTGACTAGAGCTTTTTAATAAGAAACCCATTTTAGGGAACGAAACTTATACATTATCTCCAAAGAGTGAAAAAAACTCACCAATAATTCAAGAAAAAATAATTGAAACAAAAGCTGTTTATACACAAACAATTATTAAAACAGAAAACAAAGAAATACAAGCCAATGATCAAGCTATCAAAGATCTCAAAAACCGAATTGAAATATTAAAAAGTGACAAGAAAAAATACGATCAAAAATTTAATGAAATCTTAGTCACGTATAAAGAACAATCACAAGACATGAGTCTATTACGAAATAATATAAATCAAGTGACGAGAGAAAAATCTGACTTAAAAGAGAATTTAAAAAGGTTAAAAGATTCATACAAAGATAAAAATGTAATTTGCCAGAATCTCCAAACCACAGCAGATAATTTACAAAAACAATTAAATGATTTAAGAAATAACGAAACTGCCCGAGCGCAGAGCAAAAGTGATGACGAAAATAGAAGTCTTCTACTAATCAAAAAGCTTGAGAACGATAAAAAATATATTATAGAGGAATACAAAAATTTGTTGAATAACGAGAGAGATGAATTTGCAAAATCAATACACGAATTTCAAACGAAAATCGGCGTGTTGCAGTTGGAATTAGATAAGTATGTTCTTCAAGAGATTTTATTTTAGTTGCAGATGTTTTTAGAAGTTTATTTAGATTTATTTACTTTATGCGTAATGCGTAATGCGTGTAGTGATTAGTAGGGTAATAGACTTTTCATTGATTTGCCCCATTCATAAATAACTGGTCTTATTACATACATATTTCACTGTTTAGCACTTTTCAGATTATAAATATATTAGTACTTAGTGGCTATATGACCCTATGTTTCTCTGTTTCTTTCATCATTCTTATAGACAAGTAGGTGATCAGCCTTCTGTGTCTGACACAAGTCGAATTTTGGATGCATGCCGGTCACGGTCACAAAGTTTGCCTTCACCGTAGGAGCAAGCGTCATTTGCGCTAATAGAAAAAAAAATTGGTGCAACGTCATCATTCGCACGACTTGACCTGATCATGGTTGAGGGTCTCACGCTTAAACCACTAGAGCAACACTGCTCTAATTATAAATAAGTTTTTCGAAATAATTTTCGCCATTATATTTATAGTTGATAAATTATCGTCATTTGCAGAAATGTTATAATTACTCTAGAGCATACAAATTGAAGGCCGAAGAACCTTATTAACTATAGAAAATATGTGAAATCGTGTTTATGACGATGCCTCATCCTCATTAATCAATTAGATGTTATGATAATCTTATCTTGTATTACGTAAAATTTTCAGTAAAGGGAACAATGTCTCAGAGAAACCAGTACCAGAGAAGTTAAATACAAAAATCGCAGAGTTAGAAGATAAATGTTTTAAATTGAACACGGAGTTGGAGACATGCGAGTCGGACCTGTGAGTGAATTGTGTGAATTTTATATCAATATTGTATATTTTCTGGAAAATTAATGAAATGTGTTAAATTTCTGTGAATCAGTGTCTAATTCTCTGAAATAGTAATTTCTTTAAAATTGTTCTCAGTAAAGTTAAGAGAGAAAATAGATATTATCCTGATTGTGTGGCTAGTGACTAGCGACTGTGTTATTGCATATCTTGCGCTTTTTGTTTTCAAAACGCTTTCTCTCTCTCTTTCTTCCAGAACGATTCCAAAAAATCACAAACATTTATTTTAAAAATAAATTTCCAATCGTGTAGTGAGTAGGCATAAGTGCAATAAGGTGTTAAACAATAATGTTAATTATTTAGGAAAACCTGTAATGCTGAATTGGAACGTTGGAAAAATTTAGCTTCGGAAAGACTTACGAAAATGGAGCATTTAAGCAATCAATTGAAGGAGCGGCACAACCAAGAAGTATGTACACTATTTTGTTCCAA
Source organism: Pieris melete (assembly GCA_963693345.1). Taxonomy (NCBI): domain Eukaryota; kingdom Metazoa; phylum Arthropoda; class Insecta; order Lepidoptera; family Pieridae; genus Pieris; species Pieris melete. Next base: position 2,678,529 of record CAVNZK010000006.1, on the reverse strand, counting down.
GTGGTTGTAACAATAAATTAGGATAAGATTCAGAATTTTGGTGTTAAATATGATTCTGTATGGATTACTTTCCTTACTCTATGTGCTTATTGGATTTTAAAATACGGGAGTTAAATAAAAAACAATAAAATATGAAAACAAAAAAAAAACGAAAATGTAAACACAGCAATTTGGAGTTAATGTAAACATGCTCCAAATTGCTGTGTTTACATTATCGTTCCTATTATTTCAATTATTTTTATTGTAGTTGTGTTACTTTTATAAAAAAAAATCTTATCTGTGAAACAATTCAAGGATGTTTCTATAATTATAAGTTGAATATCTTTTTACATATTTTGTATTTGTGTTATGTCAGTCATGTTTCCATTTTTATTAATGACAAAATTTGCAGGTGGATTCATATAAAGCAGAGAACGAACATTGGCTTCTGCAATTGAATGAAACTCAGCGCGAACACGTAGAGTTGAGAAATAAGCTCGGAGAACAAAAATCGTTGCACATAAAACAAATGGCTGAAAAGGACGCACATATCGAACACCTACGCTCCGTTATCAACAATCTTAAGGTGAGTTTTTGCTTACCAGCCAACGTATAACTTTCTTTCTTTTCAAATATCGATCTAGTCTAACTTATAACTAATAAGTAATTTAAGTCTTATAAATAGTCAACATAAAGAAAGTGTCCTGTAACACGTACGTCTACGTACGTCTTTTATGATGAAAATAAAGCGTATTTTGATTAATTCAAAGTTTCCTTTTAAATCTCCGTCTTGGGTGTTTGTCTTAGCCTTTACCACTTTCTCCGCTTATAGATATACTTTTTATGATTTCTGTTTGAAAAAAGTGTTTTTATTTTATCTATTCATATAGATGACACGTAAAAATTGGTCATGTTTTAATAATGTATCTAAGACGTCTTTGTATCTAAGAAACCGGTGTTAGTCTAGGTGTACGATGCTTGATTAGACGCTGATCTAATAATAGACAGCTAATCTTCAGATTCAGACAGCCCTAAGTATGACTACCGTATATCTATAACGTATACGATTTGACGTAAGTCATACTTAGCAATAAGTTTCTACTTGACGAGACTGACAGTAACATGAAGCCGTATTAATTAGTATTTTAATTACAGACTCAAATAATTAACATGCAAACTATGATCTCGATAAATGATCCAAGTTTTGACCTCTCCGCCATTGTGGAGGTTGAAGAAGCGAGCGACGCGATCTCACATCAAGACTCAGACCGACTGGAGCTGAAATTTGGTTCAACGGGCGATCTTAATGACCAAGATGACCTGAAGTTTCCTAGCAGTTCAACAGCTATATGGTTATAATTTTATTCTAACTTTTTATATTTTTGTATGATGAGGGTAGATGCTAAATTTGAGGGTAGACGTTTTATTTTTGAAGAATTATAAAAAAAAATTGAATTCACTTTCAGGCAGGAGCCGTTAATAGAAAGGTTACGAAGGGAAAAACAACAAGTCAGCAAACAAAATGCAATTCTACGGAAACAGATAAAAGTGCTCGCTGGGAGAGAACGACGAGCACGCCTCGACGCACAAAATCTTAAAAATCAAGTATTTAGAATGTGTGTATTTTATGTTCATATAAAAATGAAACGTAACCTGGCCGATTGCAGGATTTTCTGAAGGTTTCTAAGATACTCCTGACTAACAAATGCCTATTTAGACGCCAGTGACACTACAACCTTGAAGTTCTGGACCTCAGATTTCTGTATAAGATTTAGGATCATTTAGCTTCAGCGTACGACTTATTACTGAGGTCGTAGGTTCCATTCCAGGCTGTGCACAAATGACTTTCTGTATATGTGCGAATTGAACACTCGCCCGTACTGGTTATTATTATTGTTACAATTATAAATATAATGAACTAAAACTGGGTATTAACAAGATAAGTAATTATTTATGTATATATAATTTATGTATAACCATATATTTAGCTACGTAGTAGTGGCAAATGTGCGTGATTCTTATTTACACACGTCACAGAGAACGAAAATAATTTAAAAACCAATAAAACATGCTTGAAATTTTTAAGTAATCTTCAAATTTTTAAATTAAATCACAATGGATAAAATTTCAGAAGCACATCCGGTAACAAAGTGTCGTCAGTAGAATCAGCCACCCTCCAGAACAAAATCGCATCGTTACAAGCACAGCTGACAAGTGCAAGAAGAGACGCGCATTCCACTGTTGCTCTTTGGGATAAATGGAAGAGGTATTATTCAAATTCTAATGCTTTCAGACAGAATTTCTTCGAATTTTTTTCCTTACTGCTTTGAGCACGTGCCTCGTGCGTTAGTCACGTGCCTAACTATTAAAAACAAGAATGGTTTTCTGTAACGACGATCAGTTCTCGTTAGAACAGAAATTGTTTATTTGTAAAAGTAAATCGTAAAATTGTTAATAATTATATAATAAATATATTATTGGAAAAAGTTAAGCAATTGTGCAGCCCAACATCGGAACCATAAATATTTTGATGAGGTGGACATCTCATCTTAATGTGATAGAAACTAGCATATAGAAATTTTTCCTGAGGCAGTCTAAGAGCGTAATATTGTTAATAGGGCGAATATTACATAGGAAATTGATACGAAGTAGTTCTTTAATTTATGTTTTGAATTTGGTGGCAGTTTAATATCCTTTTTCATAAACTTATTATAATCTTCATACAAGTTGTGAGGCTTGTTATCACTTGTAAGTTACAAAGTAACAAAAATATATTAAGAAAGCGAGCGAAACGAAGTTCGCAGGGGCAGCTAATTTATAATCCTTATTAAGACAACTAATAACTTATAAACTTACCAAAACAGAGTTAAAAATTCAGAGCAAATGTGTGCAAAATGAAAGGAAAAAAATAAAACATTTATAAATTATTTTTAGGGCACAACAGTCGTCGGATCGTTGGCAAACGAAATACGAAGAGAAATGCCAAGAGGTTATAAAACTTGAATCCAGTTTAAATCTAGCGAGATCATCTATGCAGAGGTTGGAGAAGGAAAAACGCATGCTCTTATCAAGATTAGAGGCAAAAAGTAAATGACTTTCCAAGCTATGTTTTTGAACAGTATTGGCTACCGTGTTCCGCACGGTGAAAAAAAACATCGTAAGGGATGCTTTAGACAAAAAAATGTACGGCGTGTGTCAGCAATCTGAGGCCAAGTCTTAGAGAGCTCCACTGGTTTGGTGTACCTCCTTGATGTCATTTTTTAACAGACTTAAAAAAATGTGTGTTAAACTTGTATGTTAGTTTATTTACAAATTCAGCAGCTAAAAGTCATACCTACATTCATTTTGATTTCTTAATTAACATTTCAAGCTTTATTAAAATCGGTTACGTAGTTTTGCGTACGTATACGCATTTCTGGTAAATACCGAAAACGTACGTCCTTATTAGAAATGGATTATTTAAAATATAACTATATAATACATAGTTTTAAAATTTAGTCTGTACGCATTTATTTTTAATAAATTTTCGGTTAAATATAAAGATGAATGAACATTTCCAGATACAAAAACCCTAGCTATAGAAAAACATGACTGTGAACCATCAGAGAAGTCGGAAAGACCAGACTACTGCGAGATGCCGCCCGTTTCTACTAAGGCTTTAATTGAAAGAATAGAAGCCCAACAGAGAAGAATTGTGGCACTAGAGTTTGCGGAGAAGGTAATGTATATAACATTTATACCTTGTAAGTTTTGATTTTCCAGTTTTTATGGGACAAACAACTTAAAATTTAGTGTTTAATGTGTGAAACCTGGAATTTCAGCTGGTTCCATAGTAGTGGTGCCATTGTATCGTATCGTATAGTATCTTTAAAAGTGGCCCGTCGTGGAACGTCAAGGTAGAATGGTCCTCCGATGGAAGTTCTTCGGAACATTATTTCAATATTAATTGACATTTTGTAAATTGTTTCAGGGTAATGAACCCCTAGTGTCTGAGTACGAGAAATCGTTGGCAGAGATAACATCGCTCAAGGGACAAGTGCTCAAACTGGAGTCGGCGCTGCTTGAGGCTCAAATCAAATCCCCGCTCAAGTCTAGTCAAGATTACGAACCCGAACTTGAATATTGGAAAAGGTTGGATTTTCCAAATAGAGATGAGAATTAAAAACCATTTCAGATTATTTATTAGTGGCTATAGAATCTGGTGGTTATTTTTAATTGTTTAGGTTTTAGAAATTTGTATTAAAAATTCATACTTTTGAGAATCCGCAAAAACGCGGACTGGCAAGATGGCGTCGCACCTGTCCCTATGAGGTACCATGAAATTCCATAACAGTATTTGGATTAGACATGCAAAACTATACAATTTCTAGTTCGATTCGGCTAATCGGTTCTGGGTCACGTGACTAACGTATAAATTTTTGTTAATTATAAGTTTGTATTAATTTTCTTTTATGCGATCTTTGTAATAAGATATGAATACAAATATCTTATCTTATGCAGTCGTTCAGAAATTATGAGAATAGATGTCACTGGAGTGTTTTTATTAGTGCTCAGTATGTCATAATCCAATGCAATTTTGACATACGGGAATCATGCTTAGCTCTAACTCGACTCTTGAGGTATAATATTTTTAGTGCTAATAGTCACTTACTTATAACAGCAAAAACCATATAAAATTTTTTCCAGACCGACTCATGAAAATATAAATAAAAGTAGTTATTAAAGCGATTCACACATATCCGTGAAGCCACAGTTCCGGCACAATACGAAATATTATTTCATACATTCTCTATAAACGCATCCTAACTAGTCAGTGTCAGTGACGACACAGTGCTCTCAGTGTCAGTGCCGACACCGGCAATCACGGATTCGTTGACAATGATATTTTTTGTCGGATCTCTGACGCCGTGTCAGTGATTTGTGACATTTTGTTTATTGCAGCAGAATATTGAAGCAGCTCTCTGACATTGTAAAATATTCAAAATATTTTCTTTCATCTTTAACTTATTCTTTGTATAATGTGATGAATTCGCCTTCCGTCTCTCTTAATTGCCATGCTTCTTGTACGCATTTTAATTTTTTTCCCTTGATGCTGCTCTTCTTCGTCTAGAGCAACAGCTATCATTGCTAGCTCCGTAGTATTGAACAGAGCCATGATCACGGTACTTGACGACGGAGACATTTTCACTGAAGCTCCGTAAACTGTGTACTGACATGTGTAAATTGAATGACTGACAAACTGTATCACTGATACTGAACTGAGCGGACACGTTGACGGCAGAATGTGGCTTCACGGATATGTGTGAATCGGGCTTAACAAGTCAAGTTTTACGTTAAACTTAATTTAAAGTCGTTATAGACAATTAATTGTAGTTAAATTCCAGTTATTGTGAAATGCTGAAGGAAGAAAACGTGCAGTTATCACTTCGCGTGAGTTCTTTGGAATGTGCGCCTGCGTCTTCACAACGGGTCAACGACTTGGAACAGACTGTTCTTACATTAAGAGGTAATTGTGCTCTAAAAGAACACAGGCATTTAACGATACTTTATACAAGGTGACGCAATAGAACGTGCATATTTCGTCATCTTTTTTCGCCTGGGGGAGCCTAGGGTGGTTGGATAGAGGAACTCATGGTGTTTTAGTAACCATGAATCACTTCGACGGGAAGCGTCGCGCTTTTTGTGTTCGCACGTTTTACGAGAACGGTCGTTCATACATCTCTACAAGGCGAATGTTCTGAATATGGATTAACACATATTAATGAAGCTCCGAGTGCAAATTTAATTAAAATATGGATAAAGCGTTTTGAAAATACCGGTTTCACGTTTTAACCACCAGCAAAAGGTCGTCCAAGAACGTCTAGGACCACAGACAACATTGAGAGGGTGAAGAAGTCATTTAGAAAAAAGCCGCAACTGTATACTCGGAAGCGATCGGCGACTTTATAGTTGTCGCGACGAAGTTTACACCAATCAAAAAAGATCTTAAACTCCACCCTTAAAAGCTCCAGTTAATACATAATTTAAAAGACACCGCCTTCGGAGCAAGGTTGGCATTTGCTGAAGAAATGCTTAGTCGATTTTCCAATTTTGACAACTTCCTTTTTTCTGACGAGGCTCATTTTCATTTAAATGGGTTCGTAAACCGACAAAATTGTCGAAACATCAAACATCACTGCATAGTCCGAAAGTAACGGTATGGGCAGCAATATCAAGCAAAAGCATTACTGGCCCTTTCTTCTTTGAAGATTCACGAAGACGAAACGTCACCGTTAACACCGACCGCTATGTCGCGATGTTAGAGGGATATTTGACTCCAGAACTTGCGAGATTAAAATAGTGAAGACCCGACCGACGGACCGACCTGTCACACATCAAATGACTCTATGGCGGTTGTGAGACAAATGTTTCCTGCAAGACTAATTTCCAAAAGAGGTGATATCCCTTGGCTCCCACGTAGACCTGACTTGACGCCTCCTGACTTTTTTTTTGTGGGGATACCTCAAACATAAAGTCTATATGAATAATGCGAAGAACATTAGTCAGGTAAAGGACAATATCCGTGGAGAAATGGCAGCTATCACCCCAGATTTATTGACAAGGGTTTTCACAAATCTGCGTTCTCGTTTGGAGGAGTCTTCGAGAGGGTTGTCATTTAGATGATGTTATTTTTAAAAAATAAACTACAGTCAACTACCTAATTGTCCTATATTTTATATCAACTATACCTTTTGTATTTATTTTTTAACCCATACTTAATATGAAATATATAAATGCACGTTCTATTGCGCCACCCGATATTTATTATACTTTATATTATGTTGCTTTTTGACAGATGGGATTTTGTCATTTTTAAAAGCTCAAATATATATAGATATAAAAATATATACATATATAGATTTTCCTTTACCAATAAATCAGATTATAGTATTGCTGAAAAGTACTTCAAATTTCAAACGTGTCAATGATAAATTATTTTGTTTTTCAGGTTTGGTCAGTAAATTACAAGCGGAACAAAAATCGTCACACGCCATCTCTAAGCGTCCCGACTCCCGACCCACTAGTGGACGCAACTCTCTGGAAAGAGTAAGAATAAATATAATTTATTGTCAAATTTGTTGTTCTTTTAATATACCTACTAAAGTATAAGTATTTATTTATTATTAGGTTACGTAATAAAATATATGAATAAATCTTAAAAACCCAGCTAAAAGTTCAAAGCATTTGCAGAAAAGTGTGTTCATTGGCTATATTTAAGAATAATTGTTTCTATTTAGGTAGTACTATAAAATTAATTGATAAAATAATATGTAAATTACAGAAGATATTAAGATTATTATATTATTTTTTATTACTATTCTTAAAAGACCGGCGCCGCACTCGAGACCCCCCTGGCGTGAGCCTCGTGTCTATATTTAGAAAAAAACTGTTTTGATTAAAATGTGTAAATCTCAAAATGGTTGCAAAATAATTAATCTTCGCACAATAAAACCAAAGACGAAATGATCACGTAATTTTATTATTTAGGTCAAGATGTTAAAAAACATAACTGATTTTGATTGGTCAAGCGAATCAGTAACGAGATTCTGGCAATCAATCATTTATTTCGTATTTCATTTTCTTTATCCATAAAACTTTGTTGGGACGGCATTCTCTGACTAGTAATCATTTCTATTTTTTTTAGAATCGCAACACAAACTCAGACTCTTTAAGAATTGAGATTTCCAATCTGAAACAGATCATTCACGAAAAAGATTTGCTTCTGGAAAAATCAAAGGAAATGCTGAAAATCGCTGCAGACAGAGAGGAAGATTTGCTTCAAGAGGTACCGTACAGTTTAGCCCCGTTTATTAAATTTAAAAAGTGATACTAATAAGACTACAAATACTGTTATTCGAATACAGCATAATTTCAAAAATCATATAAATATTTTACGCCGACAGCGTTTAACAAAATTCCTCAAAAAAACCTCTGCGGAGGTCTGAGGTCTTGGCCTCAGGTTGATTCCTTTTCTTAATAGGTAAGTAGGTGATCAGCCAGCTATGCCTTACACAGCCGTCGTCTTACCTCAGGTTACAGAGAATCCGTCGAATTCTAATCGTTTACGTTTTTCCTTATTGTTTTTCGATTATAGTATAAATGCATAATATATATGAATATTTTACGTCGTGTACTTTGGCAAGTTTAGAATTATTATTATTATTAAAAGTAGTAGTCTTACCCAGTATAATATATATAAATATTTGTTTTAGTTACATAACCTAACTTAATCTAATACATCAGATGTGCCGGTTTTGGTTAGGCCTCTTAATAGAGAGATAATGCCCAAGTTTAGAATATACGTATACAAATAGCTAGTATGTTTGGCACTCCGTAGAGTTCTGTGGTGCTATAAGAAAAATACCTAAAAAAATAATTTTATATTAAATTTTCTGTACAGAATTTGATGTTACGACGACGCTTAGAGCAAGTGACTGACAATCAAGGTGGAGCGTTCTCGGCGTGAATGAAATTACTACTCTATACCAACAATTTTTAATCTCTTAAGTAATTACTGAAACCCAGTATAGAATTTAAGAAAACTCGTGCATCATCAAAAAAATAAATAAAAATACATTTTCAATTAAAATTGTTTATTTTTATAAACTGTTCATGTCTTAACTACATAAATACTTAATATCTATGAAGTACTTCATACAAATAAATACTGTTTGCAACAATAGTGTATACTACAATAAATTGCACATGTCATGTGAACTTAAACAAATAGGAAACTTAATTAATTAAATACAATGAAAATAGTTCATTAAATGCCTTATATAAAAGTTTATTTAATTTTTCTAATCCAAATCTACATTTAGAATTTTCTAGCGATAACAAGTGTTTTAATTTGGCCTCTCTTAAGCTACGGTTCCCTAGAAAAGCGGTGTCGTTAACTAATGGCCGTCATTTTACGGTTGTTAATAACGGCCGTCTTTACGGTGGCCAAGCTGTGGTTTCCTAGAAAGTAGTGCGACCGTATTTTTGAAGTGTTATTCCAATTTTGCTTTATCTGAGCTTGTCTGTACTCTTTGGATTTGATATTGTACAAAGCTTCATGATTTTTAACAATATCAATTAATTGTTCATCATTGTCGCTCGTCCAAGTCATTGTATTAATTAAATATGCGCACCGCTACACGCGAAAAACTCTGAACTACTATGTATCACCGCTATGACGGCCGTCATGTAAATGACAGCACCGCTATTTGACGTTACGGTGACACTCGACGTTCTCTAGAAAACCTACTCCGATGTTATTTATAGACAACGTATGGGTGACGTCACCCAACGCTACATTACGGCCGTTAGATAACGGCACTGCTTTTCTAGGAAACCCTAGCTTTAGTGCCCTCGAACAGACTCGGCTAAATTGTGACCAAAGCAGATGTTAAAAGCCAGCTAGAACACTGGACACAAAAGTAAATACAAATAAATAGATATCTAGCTATAAATAGGAATTTAGGACAAACGTATAAGTTAGCATCACTCGGTTTACTTGCATTTAAGTACTTATCATTGTCACAATACTGTCCTTCACAGCCATTTTGTGTTACTTAGCAACACAATACACGATCAGATCATAAAATTCTTACAAAATCTATTTAAAACGTCATTGTTTTAAAAATTCCTTACATTTTTACTATTTATATTCGGCGTTGATAAGGTGTATCTGTAAATAAATTTATTGTGAAATATTACTCATTTTGCTTATCAATGTTATGTTTTTTATCCGTAGGTCTTGGATTCGATTCCCAGCAAAGCTTTTTTATATCTTTTATATTTTAGAAAAAACGCTCTTACTGTACTTGTTTCACACGAATTTATTAAAAAAATCTAATTATCTAGTAGCGCAATTATCCTTTATTTGCCTGGTATCACCATTTTTACAAAAAATTTAGTTGAACTTTTTTTCAATAAATAAATGTGCTATTAAAATATATTTTTACCTCAACGCTCTGGTCTTCTTGGTATTTACGCCTTAACCACTTAGCTAATGGTGGAGTAAAGAGCTTTGGATCAGGATGGCGCTTTCCTGCTCGATGCCACGGTTGAGGTTGACGCGATGCCAGCGATATTATAGAACCCACTACGAGCACCCATACAAAACCAATCTGAAACCAAAAGTTCAACCTTTACACAATACTTAAATGCCTTTAACTTAACGAGCATGTTGACATTTCATCTGGGACTACTAAATAGACCATGAAACAAACTAAGCTACGCGAACATCAACCCGCCCTCGGCCCTTTTATAGGCCAAAAGCGAGATTCCATAAAAAAACAAATTGATTATTTGTTAGCAACAATACAGAGATAGTATAGTTTAAAAATAATTTTGAGAAATTTTGTGGGATAAAGTTCGCTTTTATGTAAGTATCTATATTAACGTACTTATACGTACTTACTTGTTAATAAAGCTTATGATAAATCTCCCATATGTTAGAAATTAATTAAGATACGGAAATCAAACGTAGGCCTAAGTTCTGGCTGTGAATCTTACGCTAAGTTGCAAAACATTTGTAAGTTGGTTTTTATATGAACAACTTACTTAAAAGTTAGAATTTTGTATGGCTTGAGAGTAGGTAAAATCTTAATAAAAATATTCTCATATCTAAATGCAATTTGGCACTGGATTTTTTCTTATACTTTAAAAAAACTCACCGGACTTGACCACATATATGAGATCCTATACAAGTAGAAGTATTCACTTGGGTCGACAATGGGTGTTGGTGTGAGTGTCACATTTCCCGGACAATTACCCACACTAAGAGGTAATTTTACAAGCGGAGGTCGCGGCCCGCCAAAATTCATCAACAGAGTGAGAGACATGCCACTAAGTAGAGATAGCGATACACCCTAAAAAATACATTTGTATGCTTTATTTACTTGTTATTAATTAAGACATTAGACAAATATTATAAGCAATAGCCATACTCCGCTATTATTTATAAATTTTATGGGAATGGCATTTACCTAACTACTGTTAGGTGCCATGCCAAGAAATGAAAGCAAGAAAAAATAAATGTGTTTATATATTTCCCTGATTAAATTATTAATACGCTGGGATTCTAGAGTGGCAATTAAAAGTGAGATTATAAAAATGTTTAATCTGAATTAAAAATTATCAACATTTCTGAAAATTCGTTAAAAGTTTAATATCTTTATTAAGCTTTAATAACTTAGGAAATTTTAATGTATTGCTTTTACAAGTTTATTCATCATAATGTCATTACTAACTTATCAAAACAGGTATGAAAAATATATATATTTGTCCAGTATCATTCCTAGTACTCAAGCCACTTACCATCTCCGTAGCATACGTAGTAAACATTCCAAGAGTAAAAACGCCGAACAATGGTCCACCAACAGCACTGAATATCGTTAACGCGGCTTGGAGAACGCCTCCCAAATACTCAGCTAAAAAGGCTAGAGCCAGAAACATCAAGCCATATCCACACGCCGCGATTTTAGTCAGCCAAGGTATGTACAAGTCATTAATTTTGCACCATCTGAAAAGTAAAAAATAAATAAATCAATAGGGCTACAACCATTTTAGGTCTGGGCCTCAGATTTCTGTATCTGTTTCATGATCATTTGTTAATCTAATAGGCAAGTAGGTGATCAGGCTTCTGTGCTTGACGCACGCCGTCGACTTTTTGGGTCGCTTAGCAAGCCGGTTTCCTCACGATGTTTTCCTTCACCGTTCGAGCGAATGTTAAATGCGCACATAGAGGGAAAGTCCATTGGTCCAGCCGGGGATCGAACCTACGACCGGATGAGGGTCGCACGCTGAAGCCACTTGGCCAACACTTCTCATCTGAAAAGTATCTTAATTAAAACTGGAGTGAAGCATACAATTCATACTACGCAATTTGAAGTTGGCTATATTAACAGCTAAAGAACTACATCGAATTTTGATCGTTAGATGACGTCGTTAGCTACTTAGCTAGTACCGATGCCACATATTTGTCGAAAGCAACAATGTTATTAACGCAAACATAATTAAGAAGATGAGGTCCCTAGACAAAGATATACAAACGAATGGAGAAAGAAAGCAATGGATACAGAGATTTGGAAAAAGTTTGAGAAGGCGAGAAGGAGTTCCGATCTCAAGGAAGTTACGAGTAATAAGTAAAATATAATAATATAAATTATAAACAATTGATTGGAACTCATAAATTTAGTTACACTGAGAAAACTCGTTTGATAGTTTATTTAACTGAAATAATATGAAAGTAATTTTTCCAATTTTAAAATAATAGAGTTCTCAGTCCTAGTCTGTGACGAGAACCGCGTTTTACGCTTTTTTGGGAAAGTGGCATAGGAAAGCGGTCCATAGCTTACCTATGCATATGGTCAATAAAAATTATCCTATATTAGTATTGTCTGTTTCAATCTAACGTCTACTAAAGTAAAATTTGGTGGAAATGTTCATCAAACAAGTGTAAATAGAAACTACCATGTAGATCTATATAATACATACATCTAAAACATAATTTATAGATAAATTAAACTTCGTCAAAATATTTTCCCGTAATTATTGAGGAAAATCACAAATTCATCCTCGTCTTTATTGTGAATATATCTATAAGGAAATCAATATTATAGCTTCTAGCATGCCAACATTGTATTTGTGACGTCATTTATACACCCAAAACGTAAAGTATTTTATTGACTATAATGTAAACCAATCATGTTTAAAAGGAAGGTGTGAGTTTGAGAGTTTCCGACAAATATTTTGGCCAGACCGAAGTAGTTTTTTTAGAGGTTTGGTGTTGCGACTGATGTTTATTACAATTGAACAATACAGAAATGTTTAAATATTATGAGACAGTGGAGGTAGTACCTTCCAATAGCTATCCGTTGCTGTCAGCTGTCCATCTTAAAAGGAAGTAGTAATTCAAGGTATTCGAAGGATTAAATTATACCTGCTGACGTAGTCTGTGAGAGTAACAGCAGCCAAGGCGTTGCAAGAGGCTGAAATCGTGGAAAGAGAAGCGCTGAAGATTCCCGCCACGAAAAGTCCAGCCAGACCTGGCACTGAGCGCATCGCGTCTACCACGTAGTACGGCATCAGCTGGTCTATCTGTTGGAAATAATTTTCATAAATAAAAGACACAACTGTTAATTTCTATTGAGGCTGACGTAGAAGTATATTATGGAACCAGATACACTATTTTCCATAACTCTCAAGGCCCGATGGCGATGACGTCCAATACGACTAGGGTCGCCGAATCAACAGCCTCACAGCCTCGTCAGAGGCACGGGAAATTTCCAACCAAAACCATCTTGGAATACATGACATACACTACATAGGGAAAGAATCAGACTTCAGAGTCGAGACTTATGTCTATGTCAAAAACGTAATACATTTTGACATTTGAAGTACAAAAGTTCATAGACCCTGCCGAAGTTGTTTTATATTTTATCTGGACGTTTGTAAGCCCTTAATGGAACAAAACGTACCATAAAATCGTACAGCTATTTACTATTGTTTCAGAAGATATTTTTTTAATGAATGGATTTGTATTTACAAATTAAATAATTAATTTGACGTTCTTAACATTTGTGCTTCTGCCCGAATTTTCAACTCTTTTCCACACATTGTAAATTAATGACGACCCTTAATGAAGTTCTACTTACAGCTGCGATATATCCAGCAGCATACGGATCACAATCCTTGTACACCGCATATATCGCGAGTCCGCTCATACAAGTCACTATACTTAGGATAGACAATACAGGCAAACTCCACCACATACATTGCTGGGAACGGGCCAATGTGCTAACCGTTAACAAACGTTGAATCTGAAATGAATAAGTCAGCAGTCAAAACAATACGATGTCTAATTCAATAAAACTTAAATGCTGACATAGTCGGAATTATGATACTAAACTTCGCTTCTATATAATATGATACAAACTCTACTGGTGCAGGTATTCTGAAACTTCCAATAACGAAGTTTGTTCAAAATTTATATATAAGTAGTTATTTTAATAATCGTAACATTTATGTCGCTATTTAGAGATAGCGCGGTAAACTCGGGGAAAAGATCGCCAGGTATTTATTTTATTATATATCAGCGAAGTTTGTGTAAAAACGTTTTACTTGAACATTATCAACAGAAAAAAACCTGTCAATTAATGGATTTACTTTATTTAGATGCAAATTCGGTTTTTATGAAGGCCTTTTTATGCTATTTTAAGTTTGTATAATGACTTCTGCCCTAGATATAAAATCATTAGATAATACTTAATATTTTAAATACTTTATTATCCGAATAAAATGCTTTTTTTTCTTATTATTATTCTTAGGATTACTAATATTCTATCTCTGGCTATGAGTGGAAACTTAGTGAAGTGAATTACGCAGTTGTAGATGAGAAAGACGCAAAATTATTTACTATAATAAAATTTAAAGTTTGTTTGTTGATAATTTATTTTGGCCGTTATTTTCCGCAAATCACACAAACTTACGATTCTACAAATAAATATACTCACTTGCGTATGATTAACAGCATATAAAGATAGATACATAATAAAACCACCAATTATGAGGGACCACCATGTGTGCCGTTCTGTCGGGTCCAAGCTTACACTGAAAAGAATTAATGCATTAAATTAGTTTTTACTAATTATAATGCCTATAAGTATAATTATACTTTGTAATCATATAACTACGTTGCATTAGTAATGATTTTTAAAATTTGCAACGTAAATAGATTTTATTCGAGCAACTAATATTTTGTAGTGCAATGTGTTAGTGAATGCTTACAGAAACGCTGATTAATTTTGAGATGACCTTGACGTAATATCAGAGTAAGAAAGTAACAAATAACAGAGATTATAAATAAGGAGTAGCTTTTACTTTTAATCAAATGTTACTCACTGTGAAAAATCCAAACGCCCGCCTTCTTTAGCTACAGCAAATATATTTCCCAAACCTCCAACTTGTATGGATGCAAATATTAACACGCTGACCACAGATGCAAACATCAGAAACGATTGCAGCAAATCCGTAAAGAGAACTGCCTTCATACCTCCTATGGTCGAATAAAACGTGCATACAAGTCCCACCACTAGTATTGAGATAACTCTATTTAGACCCGTCACTGACTCTAGAACTATCGCTGGTGCATACAACACAATTCCATTATAAAGTATCATCTGAAGTGTGTACGTTAAAGACGCCAACGTGCGTATACGCGGTCCAAATCTTAATTCCAAATATTCATAAGTACTTGTCTTCTGCAGTCCGAAAAACACCGGCAAATAATATCTAGAAGCTATTGGAGTCGCTAAAAAGTAAGATACATTTATAACAACAAATTGCATGCCATTATAGTAATTTTCAGACGATATCCCTAATATGGTAATGGCTGATACAAATGATGCCATCAACGATACAGCGACAGGAAATATTGACATATTACGATTGGCCATGAGGTATTCCTGAAACAATAATTCTGTGTTAGTTATTCAGTAATAGTAACCTTTAAACTTGCTAGACAATGCCCTATTGTGATATGATTATTTTTGACACGTAATCCACGTGCAAATCTAATATACTCTATGGTGGATTCTTTAAAAAAACCACTGACGTTACAGGATTACAGACGAAACAGAAGTTGGTAATATTTTGGTGGGTTAACACGTAGCATCGCCTATATACATAGGCACTTACGCGTAGTATCTAAGGGTAATATTGAGATTATAACTATCTATAACATAGATCTGCCTACCTCGTTTGTCTTCTGCTTCCCTCCACTAAATCTAAAATATATACCAATGCCGATGGACGTGATCATAGTTAATGTCATAATGACAAAGTCCCAAGGCCCAAACACCATTCGCGTCATCTTATCTAAAATATACAAAATTATTAAAAAAAAATATGAATGTGTAGTGTCTAGAAAATAAGGGATTACTAAAATTAACGGAAAATGTTAACAAATTAACAAATTTTACACTTTATTTTTTGATTTTGAGTTACATTACTATACCAGAATCGTAACAAATACATAATTTTTTTAAAAAAAATACGTAATTCAATGCAATTTTATTCTTTGTAAATTTCTAACTATAAATTCAAGAATCATGCTTATAAGGCTGGATGGACTTTTGGTAGAATTGTGACCAGCGTTACTTTGACTAATACCATTTCGTTGCACCCAAATCAAAACCTACGAAATATGATTCTTTAATCACATAGTGCATATACTTGCACAACAATTGTGGTGCCTACATCATCATTCCATACTCATAAATCCCGTATCGCGTTCACTCGAACAAAATGAAAATATTCGAATTAGGTACTACTTTTTAACATATTTTTCTTTTACTGGAATTGCCGCTTTCGTGTTCTGACTTTTTAAATACATATGTTATTCGAGAAAGGAAAACAAAAATGAATCTATGGAATGGACCTATTATTAATGGAAATATTATATGGAAAGTACCTTTTTTTTATTTATCTATTCCGAATGGTTTGTAGTTTTTTTACAGTCACTCACGTTTAAACCTGTACAATTTTCTTTCAAATGCGTCCTAGTGGACTTTGTGCTCCTTATCGTATTTGGGTTCGTCAATTTCAAAGGTTGAAGTCATTATTTAGAATAATTTCAACTAAAAGAAAGATAATTTTTTTTATAGGTATTGATTACGACTTAACTCATAAGATCACATTCACATGTTTGATAACAATCGTCATTCGAAAGTACGGATCGAAATATAAGCAAATAACAGTATTGTCTTTGTTCTAACGGGTTGATTTTATTTTAGTGTACGGTACCGAGTGTTTGGTTTAAACATTTTTCACAGTCTATAAGCAAAATTAACGGTGCGGACAATAAAAACAAGCCTTAGAAGAACCATTGCCGAAATGTTCAAACTTCAAGAATACATAGGTCACCTCCATAATATTATAGCCATTCATATAAACTCCTTATTTAACAGGCTGTTATGGGTAAAACTATATGTTTGATTCATAAGAGATTCTTATGTATTTTAAAGAAAATATTATTGTATGTATGTCAGGCATAAATGTACATTAAAATTATTGAATATACACTACGTATGTTCTATGAGTAATTGTTACCAATCAACTGTAATAAAAGTTTCAACTAATGTAATTTTTACAGCAATATTTTAACACGAAATCTTATGAGCATAAATATATTTAAATCTTCGCGCCATATTCAATATCATTAAATACAAACATGAATAAAATTTTGTAAAGTAAGAAACATTATTTAATTAGTAATTTGTTATTTATCTAGGAAATAATAAAAAAAATATTAATTCTTACTTATTTCAAGGGTTTCATAAACTTCGACGGCTGCTTGTCACATAAGACAGCTGACTGATCAAAGGTTAAGAATCTGTAGTCTATCGTTCGCTCCACGTTGGTTTAGTTAATACTTAATAGTTGTACAATATTTGAAATACAAAAATATTAACTGATAGAAATGTAACCACACTTTATTATACAAATTGACAGTTATATAAATACTGTTAACATATTTTATTTCAAATTAATTTGCACGGAACACGTCCAATCTATTGATTATGTCGTGTGCGAACTGCGAAACAAGCGGCCATTCCCCGATTCCTCGTCACTCGCCACTCGCCACTGTCGACATCGTACGATAGTTTTTTAGGTTATGCAGACGCCCGCCGCCCGGTGTTGTATGTATAATAAGTAGGTACACTAACCTTGTAGTAATTTCGACTCGAATACTATATTTTACAAATAATGTAGGGACTGTAGGGTTATGTAATATGGGAATTTCATTTATTTTAATCTCTTAGGCGGGTTTGATAAATTAAAAATAAAACCAACAAATATTATAAATGAATTGTATTGTCACAAATTAATAGTACATTTATAATAGCTTTTAAATAGTGCCAACTTACCAGCTTACCCTATCACAAAAAAATCAGCAATAACGCTGTAATAATAAATTAAGTATTACACATTTCCATTAAGATAACTTAATAGCTACATGGAAACCTATTAAATATTGGAGTAAATTATATACAAGAATACTTAATAAACATCAGAAATAATTACACAGAGAGTATTGTAAAAATTATTGTCTTTGATTACTATAATGTTTATACAATAAATATATACAAAATAGTATTTAATTTTGTGTGTCAAATAATATTTTTTGGATAAGTACACATTTCAAAAATTTGTTTAGCAATAATCTAATAGCTGTATTTTCTTTGTACCTACAGAACACAACATTTCAACATAGGAACTAAAAACCACCAAATATTTAAGTAACGGGCGTATTATATACATACATATTTTAAATATTTATGTCGATTTGACCTACATTTGAGACATTAGTAAAAATACATTTTAAATCTTGAATATGACATTATTCAAAAACTAAATATTATATGTTTTACTAAAAATAATAATAATAGTTCAGTATATTTTATGGAAATACTTTTGTTTATGGTAATACAGTTAAAAAATCAAACGTCGGTTCAATAACCGCTCAATGGTCACGAACCTATGAACTTGACCTTGTGCCATAAGTCGGCGAGTGTATTTTAAATATGAGTTCTAGGAATGGAAATTGGAATGATGATTAAGTCATGTGTAAAAAAACACATGAAAGCCAGTACTATAACAAATTGATTGATTTATCAATTAAATTGATATCAAAAAAGATTAAAAAGTTTTAATTCACAACTAATCCTTTTAACAAATTAACGACATTGGGTCGACCTCACGAGAATAACAGGATAAGTTATTTTACATTTTGTTACTGTGTAAACTTACATAAAGTATCCGTGACTGAGTATATGCTAGTCTGATTACCTATAACATTGTAATGTAAAGTCCATGGAGATATGTTTTACACAACATTTTCCTTACATTAAGGAAGCACAAATTTAAGCTTAAGGCACGCACTTGTGTCTGTATATTTAATTATACAACTCATAAATCTCAAAACAAAATTTCACTAATTTCAACACACTTCAATTTTTTAAGTAGGTACACTACAAATTCACCTTATACATAAAAACTAAATCAATCTAATTACACTGATTTACCTAAAGCACTTATTTAAAGTACACGTTGTTCCTAATTAAAAAATATTTCTGACCATTTGGTGAAGACTAATCAGTGTTAGTACAGTGTGATAAATTTGATTCAGTTTTTCCTAGCCATAGCGCCATATACCGGAATAAATATTTAATCTTTTATATTTAAGGGCTTACGCAAAAAAAAATCGTTACAAACGTTCGTATGTAAAATATAAATAAAAAATATATTTTTCTGTGTTCAATTATCTATTATATATGTAAAGGCAGTGTTTAACTTAAACTTTCCATAAAATACTGCAACTTTGCCTGTGTCAACGGTTCTAGAATTGCTTTTCGATTTATCTATTTAGATCAATCGTATATTTTTTGTCTAAATTAATACATTAGAAGAAAATATATGTTAATTGAAGTCACCGCCTTGATTCAATAATTCACACTGTAAAATAAATATATTTCGTAAATAGCATAGTTTCGTTTAAATAAATATAACAGATTTGAATACTAGGTAATCGTGAATCTATAAAGTCTTACATTAAATTAAAATTTGTTCAGTAGTTGAAGGTTTAATATAAATTTTTTGAATGCCTTTTGGATTATATTATTTACGTATTAAATAATCTATTCATATAAATTAGTCCTTACAAATACCCGTAAAGGACGTAATCAAATTTAAAAAAATCTATTAATCGTAAAGGTTAGCCTCAGATTCAGTGTCGAGTCTTAGCGCGCCTTACCGCTAAGTGACGACTGAATCTTACCCTTAGTAAAGCATTTGTTTTCCAAGCCCACGACAATCTGTTATCCCGAATAATCGACTTAAAAAATCGAAATAGTTTACCTTGTCTAAATCCCTTGGTCAGAAATTCCTTGATTATAATACCACACCAGTGCCAATCTAGAAAATAAACCATTCAAGCGTGCGCATTTATAAAACTCCCAGCCAACTGTTATATCGCACGTAACTTGGAAAGATTCGTTGGTAACGTTAGTTCATAGTTGTTTCTTCGGTCAGTATTCTCAACGGATAATCAGACTTTTTGGTGTAATTATCGAATGTCAACGCTTGTCAAACAATTTTTTTAATAGTTTAAAGTGTGCATGACTAAACCTTGGAACACGTTTCTAAACATGGGCCTTAAAAAAAACTTTGCAACGACTCATGCCAAATAACGTGCTGCAAGCAGAGATCCATTAAGTATAAGATATAGCCATCATCTCTAGATTTGCCTATCTAGAGATGATGGCTATAAGTGAAAAAATAAAATTCCAGTCTTATTAAGTTGTATAGATATGTTTTTGTATTTTAGTACCATGACATTTAAATGAAAGTTCTTTATCAGATACAAACAGAAAAGAGAGACAATCCTAAGCAAGACTGCTTTAAAGTATTGAACAATAGGGTAATAATATTTAGTTTGTATTGGCTGATAAATATACATATTAGCAATAAATTGTTATTTAATTTATGGTTAAACGGCAACCAATCGATACTTGCCTTCTTAATTCTGCCACTGTTCGCATTGAATCGATGTGATAGTATTAAATTAAATGTTGTATTTGTAATAAAATAGTAACAGTAATTATTAAAACTAATTAATTTATTAAAAATTATCCAGTGACCTTTTGAGATTGTGCTAATATACTTCATAAATTCCTTCTCCAAGGAAAATCTTCATTATCTATAATGTAGATTAAGTTGATAATACTTTAGACGGAGTAAAAACTTACAAGTAAATGAAAAAAATTATTAAAATCTATCAAGTCTTGTAATTTGAGCGATTCAGCATCAAGCAATAAAAATTTGCTAACAAGTTTTAATTGTTCAAACATTGTTCAAACTTCGTACGTAACATTTACGTTTTTTACTTTTATGGAATTTACTTATTTAAATTAATTGATGAACTAAATAATTATTAAATGACGATCTACGATGACGTCATACACCGAAACGCGTGATTAAAATTATTCCGGCCGCTTACGATACATACAACTTCTCAAACATAGCAACTTGGCCCTTCTGGCGGAGGAGTCAGTGGCGCGACTGATCCAGGACCTCCCTTTAGGCACGAGGAAGCGAAAAACATAATATGTATCTCCACAAACCATTCTTATATATAATGTTAACACTAAAAATTTATTATATTATTTAATACTTAGAACAATATTGTAACACGATATTAACAAAGTAGACTTCTGATTATTTGATTTTATAAATAAATTATTATACATTTAATGGTGTGACCATTAGCGGGACTCGGTGAACAATGGGGTCTACTTAAAATGCATAAAATTTAAATTATATAGCACTATAGTAATTGAATACTCGTGAGACTTTTTAATATTCTTGGGACATTTTAATTCAAATCTTAATATTTTTGTTAGGTTAAATATAATAAGAGCAATATATACTAGAAGTTGAAAAGCAGATAGGTTGAGCAATATTGCTATTGTCCTTAAATAAAATAATGACAAAATTACCAAAGAAATTATAAGAAATCCCGCTTTAACAAGGTTAATAGAATTTTAAGATGTATTTAGAATTATCTGAAGCTTAAAGCAGTTTACTCTACCTGTACCTCTTCTTTAATTTGATATTTCCTCCTCAGCCAGTTGGCGAGTGGAGGAGTGAAGAGTTTAGGATCAGGATGGCGTTTTCCCGCTCGCATCCATGGCTGAGGCTGACGCCAGATCAGCGATATTATAGAACCCACTATGAAGACCCATAAAAATCCTATCTGTAAAAAAATCAAACATAAAAGCTTGATCCGTCTGTATTCTAATCGAATCATTTATTTATATGTAACACTTTAGAACGTCGATAATAAAAAAATATAAAAAAAACCGTGTGTGTACTTATGTACACGCGTTAGAAGTTATACTTCTTTGTCGTAACTAGTTATTTTTTTTTTTTTTAATTGTATATGTAATTCGCCTTATTCTACGTTTGTAGAAAAAACGACACGAATTATAGAAAAAAGGTATTTAATACTTTGAAAGTTTTATTTTAACGCATTATCTAGTTAAATAAAGTTTATTGAAATAACACAAAAAACATATTTCTACATAATTAAAGAAATTGACATTTTTCATTTTAGCATGAAACTAATACATATTGATATTTACTATTTAATTCACGTCCATTGGTTGGAGTTCAGTAGACATGTGAGTTACAAGACGCTTATGATACCTAAAGTATTATACAAATATTCATGTAGAAACATTGTCGAAATATCGGACAAATACAGCATCAACAGTTGTATAAAAAATGTTGACTATAGCTAACTTCAGGGTGTCGGTTTTTTGTGACGGTGTGCGCGCGCATCGTAATAATTTACTCTCATCATTTTTCCCTAGTGCGCTAAAAGAAAAGTAACCACAAAAATTACATTTACTGCCAGATCTGGAATCAAGGTATTCCCTTGACGAACACTTGCTCGGAACGGACGTGAACAAAAGGCAATAAACACTGCTATTAATTATCAAATTATTTACCTATTGTAACTAAAGGCGATAGAAGTTTGTAAAGATAAAATACCCTCTTGAGAAGAATGTGGTATTATAATGATGCCTGTTTATCTTATCAGCGAAATCTACTCCAACTTCAAACGAATTGCACCTACAGTATCTTTGTTGTACCGATTCTTAAATTCCTTTTTGAATTTTCGTTGAATTTGCCTCATACGGCTACCGGAATTAGCAGACAATTTCCGAGTCAATTAACTTAAAATATCTTACTTATCGTTTCAAAAAAACACCAACAAAAAAATAAACAAATTCTTATCCAAATTTGCTTGGTTTGATGAAATTCTCTAGAATCGCGATGAGATACAAGGTTCAAGGAAATGAGAATCTGCTGGTTGCATTGAATCAACTTCAGTGTCATATGACGTCACGAACACGATCTTATCACACAGAGTAGCATGATTCCGAACTCTTCTTTGACACGTAACTGCATTGAAAAACCTTATCTCGCTTTTAATTCAATCTTAAATATGACAGAAAAAAATCTTTGACTTTAAATGCTATACAGTTAGATAGCTTGGATTTCTTTTTATGGCCCAGTCGGTCATTATGGGTCTTTTACAAGTTTTTTATATACCTAATCAAGGAAGGGAGTGAAAGGAGCAGGAAGCCGAAGAGGTGACGTACAGCTCGGGTCTGTACGTCATGCACAACTCGTTTTTTATGTCCTCTCAAAAAAAAGGACAAGCAAAACCCAAAATCCAATTATCAAAGTACAAGTAAACTTAAAGAAATACAAAATTTGCTTACCGGACTATTCCACATATAAGATAATTTGTACAGGTAGAAATAATCTGTGGGGTTTGACGTCATCGCCAGGGGTGCAGTAAAATTCGAACAGCCGTCAACGTTAAGGGGTAGCATGACAGGTGACGGCCGAGGTCCCCCAAAACTAATCCATAAGGTCACTGAGAGTCCGCTTATTAAAGCTAAAGATGTGCCCTACAAAAAAAACTTATTATGGTAACATATGAAACGGGAACTCTATAGAATAGTTCAAGGCTCACAAGTTTGGTGGAAATTTAACTTGGGTTAACCTTATCGTATTTGTTGCCCAATGAATCGAATTTGATATTAATAAAAAATATTTGATATTAAAAATAAAATAAACACTTCATTCTCGAGAGTATTCAGACTATATTCACCTTTGAAACAAATCAAGAAGACATTTTCTTTTTCCATAACTACAAGAATCGATTTTCATTCAACTCTATGTGCGATATTCTGAATTATTAAAAAAATCGAAAATATACATATTTCGTTTTCAAGCATTGACAATGTATGGTTAATATGTGTAAAAAAGTAAATAATTACTGTTAACGTAATCACCAAATAAGAAAATCAAAGAAATATGGTGCTTACGTAATACTTGAACGGCCCCCATATATCGCAAAAGTAATATTGTACGGTCATTTTTGATAAAGTTTCTCAATAAGAAACAAGCAAGCCTATTAGTCTCAATTAACGGGTTGACAGGCCTCGACTACGAAATAAATATGTCAAGATATCAATGTTATTAAATGACGATATCAGCCGAACGATTACAACCAGAACAATTGCTTTGTTGTTACAAATATACCAGTAGAAATCTGAAATGCTTTTCCAGTTATCTAAAACTTTCTATTAGTGAGTAGATGCGTCTATAATAAGTCTCGTAACGGATTTTGATCGGATCGGTCAAGGCAAATAGTAAGGTTAGGTGGTCAGGTACTCCGGGTGGACGGGCAACGCCACATTCATAACATCGTTTGCGCGCGCGAGACTTACCATTTCAGTAGCATACGTAGTGAACATTCCTAAAGTAAATACTCCAAATAACGGTCCACCCACAGCCCCAAATATCGTAAGAGCTGCTTGCAGCACTCCACCCAAATATTGAGCCAAAAATGCCAGCACTAAGAACACTAAACCATATGCAAATGCCGCTAGTTTCGTCAGCCATATTATGTAATCTTCCTTTATTTTACACCACCTATAAAAATGTATAATCACCTAAAATTGTTAACATACTAGACATTCGTAAGTAGAGCAAAGTTTTCTGTTCTTTTACATTATTATAGTATTTATTGGTTCTTGATATCCTTGATATGAAATACTTTATTATCTGTTCTTATACCTGTTAACGTAGTCTGTGAGAGTGACAGCAGCGAGCGCGTTGCAAGAAGCGGAAATGGTGGAAAGAGAAGCGCTGAAGATTCCCGCCACGAAAAGTCCTGCCAGACCTGGCACTGATCGCATCGCGTCTACCACGTAGTACGGCATCAGCTGGTCTATCTGTTGGGAAAAGTTACTAAAAATACCTTCCTATAGATGTCATCCTTATTACGATTTGTGCTCAATCTTATACTTAATCAATTTAAAACTCGTATAATCTCTCTAACTCTCAAGTTTTTTTTGGTTTAATTAAATAAACTTAAAATTTCCTAATTCACTTATATAAAATCATTTAGCTACAATAAAGAGAATTTGAAAAAAAAAGTTTATACATCAGTTACATGGCTATGGTTTTGTCTAGCTGTGGAAAATCCGGAGAATCCACCGTATTTAACAGTATTCTCGTCTTAGCTTATAAAATGTTTTGATATTTTGTCAGCAGCCTTTTGTGGGCTACCTAAAACGTACTGCCGATATCTTCTTAGATACGAACGGATCGCAGTCCTTGTAGACTGCATACATCGCCAACCCACTTAAGCAAGTAACGAAACTCAATAGCACTGTGACGGGCCAGCTCCACAATAGACATTTCTGAGATTTTTCCACGCTATTAACAGTCATTAGACGCTGCACCTATAATGCAAATATCGATATTATTATCTTTTCTCAATCTAAGATACAGTCGACTCTCGATAATTTGAAACTCCTGAGTCCCTTGGGACCAGAGATATATTCAAATTATCAAGAGTTCAAAATAACAAGTGTTTGAATAACCACGACGGGTAGGGGCGACTGAAGGAAATAAGAATTTGATCAAACTTTGTTACTTATTATTTCTATATTCTTATTATGTATTAACAATTATTCCCAAATTTTTATTTCGAAAAGAAGTCTGTAACCTTTTTTTGAGTGAGTGACTCATATATGTAAACAAACGACAGGTATGTGCATGATAAACGCTTCAAATTATAGAGAGTAGAGAAGACCGGATTTCAAATTATCGCATGTTGGCGAGCAAGATAATACTTTTTCAACTTCAAATTACCGAAGGGATTATCATTGATTTTATTCAATTTATCAAGTATTTTTCAAGGGACCGAGATCCGAATTCAAATTATCGAGAGATTCAAATTAACGAGTGTCAAATTATCAAGAGTCGACTGTACATGGTTTGTTTATATATTTATTTATTTACAGCCAGTTTGGCCAAATTAACTAAAATTATTATAAAACTATTACGCATTATTAAATGAAAAGGGATTTTTATAAAACTACCTGAAATCCTTTTCCTATACATTAATCTTTTTTAAGAAGTACAAAGTAAATAGTTAATCAGCTGTGCCGCTTTGGAGTGACCCTCAAACCAAAAGTTTCGTTTTCGTCTATGTTTCCCGAAACCTAGGAAAAATATCTACAAATAGAATTTTCGAAGGCGTTAAGCTAATTCTTACCTGAGTGTGATTAACTGCATACAGGGAGAGATACGTAAAAAAACCTCCGATACCGAGTGACCATATTGTATGTCTTTCTGTTGGGTCAGGGCTTATACTGAAAAAAAAAGTCTTAAAAGCAATGTATTTTATAACCCATTTGTATATTTTACATAAAAAATAGTTTTACTGAGTCTAGCAATTAATACAGTCGTAAAAATGTTTCTGCGTTATCGTAGAGACACATTAAGCATGAAAAACCAATTTTCACTTTTCGTTGCACGTGTTTTTAATATTTGTTTCTACATCTACTAACTACAAAGCCTACAAATAATCTCTAATGCTCATTATTCTTACTTCGAGAAGTCAAGCCTTCCTCGTTCCTTAGCAATAGAAAATATCTTGCCGATTCCACCCATTTGAATCGCAGCAAATATTGGTATTGTCGTAACAGCAGCGAACATTAAAAACATTTGCAATAGATCCGTAAATAAAACTGCTTTCATTCCGCCTAAAGACGAATAAAATGTGCAGACAAGTCCAACCACTAAAATGGAAATAAGCCGGTCCAACCCCGTCACCGCTTCCAAAGCGATCGCTGGGGCATACAGCACAATACCATTGTAAAGTATCATTTGCAGTGTGTAGGTAAGCGATGTCAACATCCGGATATTCGGCCCGAAACGCAATTCCAAATATTCATACGTGCTTGTTTTTTGTAGACCAAAGAACACTGGAAGGTAGAGATAGGCTGCGATAGGTGTGGCAATGCCATAGGCTATGTTCACAATAAAAAAAATCATGCCATAGTAATAGTTCTCCGCTGACACTCCCATGAGAGTGATAGCTGACATGAATGATGCTACCAGGGAGACTGCCACAGGAAATATTGACATATTCCTATCGGCTAGAAGATATTCCTGAAATAATTATAGGCATTTAATTTAAATGTTCGTAGTGTACTGTCAGTTTATAATGGAAAAGTTATATTAAATTGTGGTGGTGTAAACTATAACCCAAATTTATTAGATTTCTAGATGTGATACGTTAAAATACCTCATTTGTTTTTTGTTTTCCGCCGCTGAATCGAAAATATAACCCGATAAGTACCGATAACACCATCGTGGCAACCATTATAATATAGTCCCATACTCCAAAAACTGATTGCACCATCTTGTCCTGCAGAAAACGATATAAAAACTTGTATCACTAATATGTTTAATTCTGGCTATAAATGTAGACGAGACGTCATTATCTGCAATCGTTATATTCTTAACAATAAAACGTATAGCTCAGGCTTATATTGACAGTACGACGAGATAAGTTTATAAGATTACATTCTGTACGAAGATGATTTAATCTTCAGATTCCGCGACCGCGGAAGGCTTATACGATACGACGATAATGCTTTAACATAATATTAAACAATATATATATATATAGATTTTTTACATTAGCTCATTTAAGTTCTCAGGTTTTCTGATAAGCAATGCATAAATCAAATTATAGTGGGCGTCAGTAGATCATGTCATATTTTGTCATTGAGGTTTCGCATCTACACCGTATTCTCCAGATTTGGCCGCCCGCGACTTTTACCTGTTCTCAGACCTCAAGAGAATGCTCGCTGGAGAGAAATTTTGCTTTGATGAAGAGGTAATCCCCGAAATTGAAGCCTATTTTGAGGCTGATGACAAATCATTCTATAATTTTTTTTCGTACAACATATGGCTTCGCTTGAATACGATTGGTCTAACTGTAGACGAATCCCTGATAAGCGATCTTAGTAATTCCTTCATATGAGTGTCCGTTCTTTACATTTTGACTGACTAGAACTGAACAATTACATCCCACCGAAGAATTCTACTTTTTTTTACAAACCGCTTAAATAAAAATGTACTTAGTTTATTTAATTTTAGCAAAAAACAAAAACAAACATTTTTTACAAAAGCATTGTGCTTGTTACCGGCTAAAAACTCCAACGAAACTGTAAACTTTTTTCCGTTGGGTTTTTGGAGTAATTTTTTCAACTTAATTTTTTTACATTTTAAATATTGCGGTCAGTTTGTTAATATGTAACTAATGAGCAAAATTGTTTTAATATTTATAAATGTAAATAAGATCTTACGTAAGTGAATTTTACCAATTAATAGGTTATGTTTCGTTATAATTTACTGTGTCATCTATTATTAATATTACAATGAATCTTATAATTTACTTATCAGTTATTTCAAAACAAAATTGTATGTGTTATGTAACATATCAATTGTACTAAGTATAGCAGACGGCCTGTTTAATCTTTATAAAAAAGAATGGCGGTACAGCCTAAGCTAAGTCTTGGACGCAGATTTTTTAAGGTTTTTGTGATAATTTTTTTCATAATATATTATAAACCTTCTGTACCTGACGGGTGCCAACAGTCTATGTTATGATCTAATACAAGTTGAGTTCCTTAAGATGGCTTTCCTTCACCGTACGAGCAAGTGATTTTGCGCACATTAAAAGGAAAATCCATTGGTGAACAATCGTGATATGAACGAACGATCTTTGAAAGGCGTACGCTGTAATATTATACTATACTCATGCTTCGTCATCGCGCTACTAAACTCACATTTCAGTATTCTTGCAGACTTTGAGGAACATTTTAACGAGAACGCCAAGGTACTAAGGCCTAATACAACGTGTTATTTAATTACCCAAATTTTATAATCTTAAGACAAAGATAAGCTATAAAGTATAAATATGCGTTTTAATGTTTATCTTTTCTTTAATAGGCCAAATTTTCTGTTAAAACAAAGCAATGCGGAAAATATATATACAGTCTTACTAATAAAGATTTATGCTCATCGTATAAGCCTGTTATAAGAAAAAAATACTAATAATTCCTGAATTGACAAGTCTGATGTTACATACGGCTGTTATAAGAAGTGTCTGGTTTGTATGAAGACTTGTACAATGCTTATACAACGCAGAGGCCTAGTTTAACGGGTCTATAAGACAAAAATAGCGACATTTGATCTGATTTTTTTTAAAGGTTCTTATTAAAGATTCAAGACGATGCTGCTGATTTTCACGGGGTTGGTCAGCAGTCAATCACAACTATAAGCCGAAGAGTAGCAGCTAGGCGAAATCATCAATTTATAAAAATGCCTGTAACAATTCATGAACAGGGAGAAGTATCTGCAGGGTTCCGATCCATGAGTGATTTAGAGGAGTGATAGGGTCTATCGACTGCACACATGTTAGAATTAAAAGAATTGGTATTGAAAGTGGGCAATTCTACATAAACAGGAAAGGATGTGTATCCCTGAATATACAGTGTGTGTTGGATGCAAGACTGCGTATTCTGGATGTCATGGCACGGTAGAGAGGCTGTACTCACGACAGCCGTATCTTTAGAGAAAGTCAATTAAGACAAAGAATGGAGAGTGGAGAGATCCAAGGACGACTTCTTGGCGATTCAGGCTATGCATTGACTCCATATTTATTCACACCAATTTTAAAACCGAGTTTACCACAAGAGGATGCATGGGAACAATCATTCCCATATAAGACCAATGCATACAAAAGAATGGGTTTTTGGTGTTAGGAAGCAACGATTTAGGTGTCTTCTTCATGACTTCTAAGTGTCATTAGAAAATGCCAAATTATATATAGTACCAGCACTAGCAATACATATTTTTACGGCTTAGTTATTCGACACATACACATTATTGGTCAAATAGAAAGATATTTTTGAGGCTGTTTATTTACACAGGTGCGGATAGTTAATGACGTCAAATAAATAAAAAAATATATTTTATTTAAAACAGGGGTTTTATTTTTATAAGTATTTAATTATTATTTTAATTGCTGCTCTAATAAATAATTTGAGCCTCAGTAGATGCTTCTGTCTGGCCCATTCGTGAGCTTCGACAAGTTGCTTCATTTTGAGCTCATTTGTTTCAGCCATCTGCATAAGTTTTGTTTCATGGTCTTCCTGCAAACACTGATTAACTCTGCCGTGTTGCGGAGTTTGGCACTTTCCACTATTTGAGATGCCTTAAAATTGTTATTATGATCGTTGAGGGCTTTTGAATGAAATAGTCCTTTTCTCTATAACATTTAATACCAACCTCGCCCAAGTGTTGTACTGCAGAACGCGTCTAGGGGCTGGCATCCTTTTTACTTTATTTCTGTACTCATTTAATAATTTGAGGTTTCATCAATACAAAAACACAAGATCAATGTCAAACAAACACGGCGGGTTGCCAGGGTAACAATAAATAAGGGTCGTTTAGTTATTTGACACATACACATTGATTTTATTGGTCAAAGAGGTGTTTATGCCCTGTACAAGCTCTAATCACTGGATAACTATCACCTTGTCGTAACGCATGTAAGTATAGCATTTTTTTATTAGTAAGACTGATCATAATGTATACACATATGTATTAATGTTTGGAGTGGGTAATGTATGTCGAAACTAATTCTCACACATTTGGCTTCATTTAATAAATTTGTTAAATATTTTTTTTTGTATCTGTTCTTTTAGTCGATTTTGCTTTCACTTAAACTATAGGGTATCAATCAGTATTCCTGTAACTGGCGCAAGGATGAAATTCAAGACATTACGTCATTAAAACCGTATAGGAATGGCTTTTCGTGCAGTTTTATGTAAATACATATTTATTTATACCTAGTAAAAGAAATAATGGTTTGGGATTTTATCTATATTTATCTAATAAGCAAACATCGCATTAATATATTACAATTTACAACTTTATGAAATGCCTTTTAAGCATTTAGTACAATCAGATTATAGCTCATGGGAACCATAAATGTTTAAATTCATAACTTAGATAACCGTACGCGTCTTCAATTATACAAACACATTAAAACAATGTGTCTGATAATGATATTATGTACGATATT
The DNA here is from genome assembly GCA_963693345.1 of Pieris melete. Lineage (NCBI taxonomy): Eukaryota > Metazoa > Arthropoda > Insecta > Lepidoptera > Pieridae > Pieris > Pieris melete. The sequence continues at coordinate 2,647,424 of CAVNZK010000006.1, read as the reverse complement.
ATAAATCGTATTTTATAATTGTCTTAAAAATGTTTACGTAATTCCTACGTTAATTTGACAATAACACTGGATTTTACCTACTTGATTGATATGTAACTTTATACAAAAACATTAATTTAACCTAAATTATCCGGTCTAAGAAATAATAAAATTACGTACTCAATTACCTATCCTTAAATTATTGACACAATAATAAAGCAACACCAAAATAAATATTCGTGAAAATACATATCTAGCATTATACAATACTATTATTTAGTCAATTCTATTTTTTTTAATAAAACGAATCATAAACCAATAATACTTACAATACTTAAATGCTGTCTGATTCCTTGTTCCCTTATTACATTTAATAAAGATAATTATTGTCTTGATTATTTTGTTACAACTCTAGTTTTAGTAATTAATTTTCAATCAGCGGCTGTCACTTTTAAGAGTTCAATAACTATACAATTTCTTCACGGGCACTATCTGTTATAAGTACTATATTTATTTATGTAAAATACCATTTTAGCAAATATTAAATTTTTTACACGATTTGAATGCTGTATTCATGCGATACACACGTCAATGTCAATGACATTCCATTCGCGGAATGAAAAATTGCTTACTTAGTTTTTTGATCATGAAAATTATATCTATCAATAATTTAGGTTAAGAGATTTATTTCCGTACGCATATTGGTCACTTTAACAGTACAATTCTAATTCACTAATCAATTGCCATCCCTCGGTTTGACAGACAGAATTCAACCAATAACAAAGGTTACGCGATTCGACGGAAAGTCATCCGATTTCGCAGTAGCATTGAAAGCGCTGAGATATTACTGACTATAATAGATATTAATTTATTCGGGTTTTGATCTGATGTAAAATATTTATGGTTTTAATTAAGGTATAAAATTTTATTATTTAAACCCATAATTGGTTCTTTTACATATATTACTTATTAATATATGTAAAAGAAAAACAACTACGAAAAAAACCAGGCTACCACAAGCGCTTCAAATACTAAAAGCGCTATTCTCGTACTTGTCATTAGATGTGAACAAGTTTTAAATTTTGAGCGACAGTAATTTATTTGTAATTTTATATGCTTAAATAATTAATAATTTTAATTTTAAATTATTAATAGTATATTACTTATCGTGTAAAAATGCTTATAAAAGAGAACCTAACAATATAAATAAGTGCCATCTAGAGGAGTGTAGCTGTAACTTTAAGCTGTATTTTTGCTTCGTATTATGGTAAAATTATAAGGTGGTTTCAATTTGTCTATTAATGGAAGACAGCGCTATGTATGGTAATTAAAGATTTTTACAGATATAGGGACATTCATTTTGGAACGTACCTAAGCAACCAACATTTTAAAATATAAAAGTTGTGCCTAGAGCTAGTTTCAGCTTTAAGTCTGTAGTTTCGTTTGCGTTGTAAAAAAATTAAAATGAAGCATATTTTTTAATAAAAATTTAATTTCGAAAATTGAAGTACACACACCAGCGCCAGTACTTAATAAATTCGAATAGCGATAGCGGCTACCATGACAGGTTCCAAAACGATTAGTTGTAGAAATGTCCACGAAGCTTTAAGCTTAGTACTCATTGGCATATGCAGCCTGTAGTATTATTTTCAGTACCTGGGGTTTCAGTCAAGATGCCTTAACAGTAGTGTATGTAGAAAGTCGAAAACTAAATTTGTATGAAAATTGGTCGACACGAACTGTCATCAATATAATATACACTGCTGTTAAGGCATCTTGAATAAGCCCCCATGGCATCTGTGTGAATTTTCTGTGTGAAGTATCCTAGCATAGAATTTCAGATCATCAGTAACCCGACATCCTAAGGTGGGCAAGGCAACTCATCCAAGTATGGTTTCTATATACCTACGTCTATAAACTTACTTAAATATCATAATGCTATTAAGCTAAATGACCGGCGTTAAAAGCCCTGCAATTAAATGTTCGCTTCAAATAATACCTTACACGTTATTCTGAAAGTACCAATTAGATTACGCCGTTTAATGACAATACTAGAATATATTTCTGATAATATTTTATCAGGCATTTCAGTTGTAGTACAATAATATTTTACAAATTATTTATTTAATACAAAGAAAAAAAAATTCTATAATTGTATATATAAATTACTGAAATGTCAGTATTAATTGTCATAGGTAATTAGTTCTTTTTTATTTTCAATAAAACAATGAAACGTTTTCCATCTATTTATAGTTATTATTGTCGTTATAGAGTTCTCTATTAAACAACACTATTTTTTTGTCAACGTAAAAGATTGCTAAAAAATTTGTGAAACCGGCCGATAAGTGGGACAAATATAAACAAAACCATACAATTACCCTTGCTACCATACTTTTGTTTTTTTAATCGATCTTGTCGTTCGAGGTCCGAGGGCGAGTTTTCAGTTTCCTTTGCCCAACAAACATTGAAGGTTGCATTAAATCTAAATTTATAATTATTATATTATATAGAACAAAATCGCCTTCGCTACTAAATTGTACGGAAATACAATAATTATTACGCTATTGACTGAATTTTGGTTGGAACAGCAAATTGAATCGTGCTTTAGAGTAATTCTGATGTAATCAAAAGAAATGGACAGACCTCGCCGTTATTTTGCAATGCATTACCTTTTACTGCGTTTCCTAGGATTAGGATACTGGCACCACCCTGACGAGGGGGATACCAGGAATTTCCCTGGACTATACCTTTATTATGCCATACTCACAGAACTGGTTTGGGTCGCGGGTTTCGTCGGTCTGGAGACAGTTGACCCTTTCGTTGGAGAGAAAGATCTCGACCGCTTCATGTTCAGCCTTTCATTTGTCATCACTCATAATTTAACGCTCATAAAGCTCTATATATTTTTCTTTAAGAACAAGGAGATACAGGAAATCGTGCACATTTTGGAAATCGACTTGCAAATGTTCTATCAGAACAACGAAAGAATCAGACGAACAGTTAAAGTTACGCGAATATTGACTGGTGCATTTTTGTTCTTTGGATGGATAACAATTGGAAATAGTAATGTTTACGGAATCATACAGGATATAAGGTGGAAAGCCGATTTTCCACTGTATAACGACACTGAAAGACCGCCGAGGACTTTACCTCAACCAATTTACATACCATGGGCTTATCAGACGGATAAATCTTACATTTCTACATTTTTATTAGAATCCATAGGTCTGTTATGGACGGGACATATCGTAATGACGATAGACACATTCATTGGATCAGTTATACTTCACATGAGTAATCAGTTCGCGATATTGCAAGAGGCACTGCTAACAGTTTATGACCGCACTAGAATGAAATTAGCTAAAGGTGCAGGTAATACGGCTGCAGATTTGGACTTAAGAATGAATGAGGAAGAAGATTTTGAAAAGGCATTAAATATAGCTCTAATGGATTGTATACGACAGCATCAGTTGTTGATTTCGTAAGTTCACTTATTAATATCCTTTACGATACAAGCCATCTATTATATCAAAACGGTAGGTACTGTTAGGAACTGACACAACGCATACATTTGGTATTCGAAATTCGAATGATGCATGTATTTGCTTCCGTTAAGTCCAAATAGGCTGTACTATGTTTCTGTACAAATGGTTAATCACTACTGCAGTATCTATTTCATTTTACACAGTGTTCTGTGATTCAGGTATTTCTTAGATTGGTTCACAGACCATTTTCGCATTTATAATTTTTTATCGGACCCATTAAAAATACTCTATATTCAAAAGCCGACTTACCGATATCAAATAACATAAGAAAAACTTAGCACTACCTTGACAAATGACATATGATCCAAAATCGCCTGGTGACAATAAGAAACAAATTTTGATATAATTTATTACGTGCAATGTTTTAAATTGCAAATAAGTATAATTTAAATTATTTAAAGCGTTATCATTAAGGTTTTACAGTTCTTAACTAAAAAAATTGCCTTTACCGCCTTAGTTCCCTTTCAACTTAATCATAAAAAGATAATTAAACGTTTTTTAATCGTATATTTCGTTGAAAATATGAACATTATCATAAGTCTAGACAAGTTTGGCACGTCACCTTTAATAATTTTGTCTACTGACTTCTATCTCCAACTAAACGGCTATTTAATATGATAATTATTTATTTCATGTACGCTAATATGTCAAGAGAAGCTGACACAATCACATTTTCGTGTTTATTGCATAGGGAAAGAAAACAGACGCATAATTCTTCAGTCTTGGTGAAAGAGCATTCCGCATTTGAAAAACGCCAGAGTAATGTTTAAATTATTTCTTCTGTTTCAAAGAATTTGAAATTACCAATATATCTATCATCCGACGCGAGATCATTCAAAACTGCAAGTAATAAAAGCCGGTTTCTATAAAGATACGACGCAATATTCTCGGATTACCGCCCAAATATTGTAATATAAAATGCTTTTTTCTCACGCCTGAATCAACATAATCGGCACTTCATATTCACCTCTAGTGCGATATGAAGGGGAGCATAGTTTGTGATAAATCTTCAAATACTTTGACGCTTATAGACCACAAGCCCATGAACAAAAAATACCTGTGAAATGACCCAACATGAATTACGCTTAGAAGGCTGTTACTATATCTGAAAATAGCTCTGAGCACTATGCCGTCATTTCTGAGCGGTACATGTGAGTACGTGAGTGAATGGACTTTCTCAGGTACAATGGGGGAATTTCGACTAATTATTAATGTACGGCTTTGTTATAAGTGTATAGATGATTAAAAATAAATGTCGAAAAACCTAGTGCCGTACAAAAGTGATGGTGCCGGAAGTCAGTGCAAATTTTTAATTCGACGACAGTTGCAGAAGCAATATAGGTCATTTACTACTGTACGGCATTTGTGTGATTCTTTTTGGACACATATACAGATACTTTACCCGTAAACGCCGTACATATTCCCAGCGGAGCGGTCGAAAGCCAAGGGTCGCAACATATGTCTGATTAGCATATAGGTGATGATGATATGAAACAACATAAAATTAAATGATCTTGAGAGTACTTCAGAAATAGATAACATTTTCCAGCATGCCGTACATTTTTTGTGGAACACAAAGGTGTATGGGGTAAATTACTTTCCTCAGAAAAGAGTCATTTTCCGGTGACTTTTATCTGTACGGCAATAACACAGGTTATTATTACTTTAGACAAACTTCAATAAAAGATAAATGCCGTACACTTTCGATAGTCCGCTACCACCGCTTACCAATACAGGGCGTCCCAAAGTTATGGGAAATGAAGGGAAAGTACCTTAAATATCGTAGATAGGGTATTTTACTAAAAGAAGACTTTATGTTATTTTTAAAAGTTATTAATTCTGCATTCAAAGATTTTTTAAAAATTACTTGCCTCGTCTGGGAATCGAACCGACTTAAATGTAAAAAAAAAACACCCCTACTTTTATGATGTCAATCGAAAGAATGGCCAAAAACTAAGTTATCTAAATTTCGGAAATTTCATATATTTTTTATCATAATATTTTTATTTGTTAACATTTATAATGAACGGCTTTAATGTACAACGGTAATATTTAGTAACATTATGTAAATAAACAAGTTGCCGTACATTATTCTCTGATCTTACAGCAGTAAGAACTTGGTAAATCCTGAAATTTCGATAAATATTTAATTACACAAATATCAACTATAATATTTGGACGGCATAATTATAAAACATTATTGTCCGTGTTAAATAATATTTTGAACATGTTGCCGTACATTTTACAATGACCTTAGGGTATATGGGTGTAGGGGTAGGGTTCCGGCCCTTGGCTTTCGACCGCTCCGCTGGAAATATGTACGGCGTTTACGGGTAAAGTATATGTATATGTGTCCAAAAGGAATCACACAAATGCCGTACAGTAATAAATGACCTATATTGCTTCTGCAACTGTCGTCGAATTAAAAATTTGCACCGACTTCCGGCACCATCACTTTTGTACGGCACTAGGTTTTTCGACATTTATTTTTAATCATCTATACACTTATAAAAAAGCCGTACATTAATAATTAGTCGAAATTCCCCCATTGTACCTGAGAAAGTCCATTCACTCACGTACTCACATGTACCGCTCAGAAATGACGGCATAGTGCTCAGAGCTATTTTCAGATATAGTAACAGCCTTCTAAGCGTAATTCATGTTGGGTCATTTCATAGGTATTTTTTGTTCATGGGCTTGTGGTCTATTAGGTACTAAGTCGCGCTGGAGAAGGCGTAGCAATCAACACTACTGGATACTATTGCGTATTTCTTTTAAATGTATGATTTTACATTATATTGTAAGGATTATCAACAGTATGAAAAAGACATAGATTTTCTATTAGTTTTTATACTATTTTAGAGTTAAATTTATTTAATAATATAAAATTTGTTTTACGATAAAAAATTCTAGAAGTAATTTAAAACTTGGCGTCTATTGTATTAAATTAGCTACGCAGCTTTATTGTAATTATAAAATCTGCAACGTTTTATACTAATCGCAATGTAGCTTGGTAAAGTAGACTTTTTGTAATACTAGTTACTTAATTGAAGATATTATTTATAAGTATCTATTATATTAGTTATAATAATGAACTTCATCTATCACAAACATATTTTTTTATTGTTTAAACAAATTGTTTAATTGTTGCTCAAAAATTGTATTACAATTTTGCATATTGCTGAACGCTTTTCCACTTTTAATGTTATTCAGAATATTATTATATATTTATTCAAAATATTCTTCCCTTTAGATATCAAACCGCTAAAATAAAAATAATGATTTATATTATTATACCTAACCATATAAAATAACTTTTATAAGACAGAACATTTCAAACATAACATTTTAAACATTTCACTTAAAATCTATATCCTATATAGTGTGGTTATGAGGGACCCGAGAAAATAGCATATTATGTCCCTTATGAGATTCTCTACTAATTAATTGTCCTGCGTGATTTTCCTTACAGATGTGTAGAGAAATTTGCGAAGACGTATTCCTATGGCTTTATGACGCAGCTTCTATCCAGTATGGCGGCGATTTGCGTTGTAATGGTTCAAGTTTCGGTAAGGTTGTATGAAAAAATATCTTGCACGATATTATTTCATGCGGAACGGTCTCTAATTAATAACTATAATTAGCTTGTTGTTAATCGTATAAATCACATCGCTATTATAAACATAATAGTGCCTACTAGTTCTCTCCTCTTGTAATTAGAAAATGCGTGAATGCAATATGGATTTAAAAACGCGTTTATTTTCTGTTCTGTAACCTGAACCGATTTTTAAAAGTAAAAGAAGGTTTTATGTTGAAATATTAACGTTTATTAATCATAACAATCAAACATACATACAGTATTTACAATTTTCTTAACCTACATAGTACTAAGAAGGACCTAGTACATATTATATTCCAAAGTTTGTTTTAGATCAGAGCGTAAACTAAGACCTTTATGTTACCTTAACTAAATAATTATTATATGTATATTGTTTGAATAAGTATAATAGATATACACGAACATTTTATTAATTTTCCGTACATTTTATAGCAAGATGCATCTAGCTTCAAATCCATACGTCTAGTTACATCGTTAGCTTTCTTTGCGGCTATGATTATACAGTTAGCTATTCAGTGCTTCACAGCAAATGAACTGACATATCAAGTAAGTTCGTGGCATACTTTTTCCAACCAAATAATTTCTCTCATGTAAATGTTATCATGTAATTAAAAGTATAGTTTCTACTTTGTTGGAATTGGACAAACATCCAATTTTTTTCGTGCGACTGTGTTTCACATATTATAAAGAAATGAATTGTCACGGTAATGTAGGTTTCATAATACTTTTGCTTACAAATGTTATTTTTGATACACCGCTATAAATTGAAGTTCTAGTCCCATTTCTCCCACCTGCTAACGTACCCTATATTCTGGAGGGAAATCGAAATTTTATTCAATAAATGTGGTGGCAATTAGGTTTCGTCAAACCACTTGAAATTACAATAAATTTATTTCTTTCCAAAATTACGTTTAACCGTAGGACGTCATGCAATTGAATTTCGTCATATAACAAAAACTTTATTATTCTATTATTTAATTTGTAGTTTGGAATATGCATTTATTTGCCCGCTTGACGTGCGAGTAAATTAATAAAACTTGTTAGGGTCCAGCGAGCTCGTTCTGAGAATTATGTGCAGTTAAATTATTTGTTAACTGCAAAAAATCTAAAAAAAATCGACATTCCTCGAAGAGAATCGTTTTAATAACTTCTTCGAATAAACTATTTTTATATTCTCACAATAATTTACAAAATTATAAATCTGATATGGACGCCAGAATTTAATATGTCAACATTTATAAATATTCTATGATATTCTAGTAGACATACCTACTAGATCATCATTTGAAGGTTCCGGAACTTCCGTTGGGGTATGGAATTATATGGATATTTATAGGCAAATAGGATATATCACAGATAAATATTATACATATTATCTGTGCCTATTAAGAATTATTTCGTCGGTAACAGACGATATGTACGTTATATGCATATGGTGTCTATGGTTATGTTTGTGTACAGATATTGTTCTTTAATTAAAACTACTCGTACCTATTACTCTCACAAAATAAGGAATGATACACATCAACGTTTCTATTTCAAAAACGACAGGTAATTCGGGGGTTTTCTTATTATATTCAAGCCAGTATACAATTTTAAAAGTATTTTAAACATGAGAATACAGACATACGCGGTAGTTTCACTTGCAAAGCCTAATAAGGCTATTCAAGCATCTCTAAATACTTTCGCTATTACCAGATAAGTCTTTAAAGGCATGTTGCAGGCTAGTCTAGTATCAGAGTCTGTAATGCAATGCAAATGGGAGCGAATGCCACCGCGGCTTCGCCCTCTATTAATCATGATTATGATGAGAACACAGAGGCCTCTACGTTTGACTGCAGCTGGATTTGCTAATATGGACAATAATTGCTTTCTAGCAGTAAGTATTGAACAGAATATACAAAAAGGAATGTGTCATTCCAAACCCTTAACTCTCTGTAGATGCTTAAATCATGCCTATTATTATAAAAAAGAATATGTGTATATACATTTTAGTTAACCTTATTAAATGAAAAATACAGTAATTGCATTGAACTATTTGAAAAATGTTTTATAAAAGGTGACCTATTTACCCGCGCACACGATTGAATTAATTAATAAAGCAAATTACTTATCGTATTTTATTAATAAAATATCTTTTTCAGATAATGAAAGCTGCCTATTCATACTACGCTGTATTAAGTCAAAAACAATGAACAACTTCATTTGCAAAGTCGTGAAATAAAACGATTTATTATTAATTACTATTTATTAAATCACACGAACACTTACACAAACTATCACAGTTTCTTATTCGATATTTAATTAATAGTTATTTTTAAGTATCTGGTTAATTAAATAAGTATATAAAGTAGTTCTAGATATTACTTGCAAAGTTCTGAATAAATTACTTCTGAATATTTTAATTTTAATTGAGGTCGGTCAAAGCTACGTATCATATTTATATGGTAGTTGCATTGAACTGGTCAAATTCCTCAATGTCTACCTAGTAGACTGTAGACTACCTACTTATTTTTAGTAATAGAGCAATATTAAAAATTAATGACCTTAATAAGACTACGATTTCGGTTACCATGGTTACCATTTTGTTAACACGTAACCAGTACATATATCCTCATTTTATAATAAGGCCATAAATATGTCTTTGATATAACCAAAGATATTTAAACATAGTAAACCTCTTTGATAATAAAATACATTCAAGTGACAATTTAAAATATGTTTTATATTTCCAATAGCTTCGGTTTCGGTGAAACAGAACGTGATTTCTTCGGAGATTGTACATTTAAAACTGTCATTTCTTCGCATCTGAAAATAAGTTTAAAAAGCTATTAATATATGAAGACCAACCTAATAGGATACAATGCATAATTATTTTATTTTTATTGTTTATCCTAAAAATTAATAATATATTTTTATGAGAATATTTTGATATGATTTCTAAATTCGCGAAAATTAAATATAAATTATAAAATAATTAAGCTATGATTAAACCACACGGAAAGACAGTATTATAATTACATTCAAACACTAAAGATAAATAATGGAACAAAAAATTCACTGACCTTTCATCATTACCATTAGTTGCGTTATAGTAGACGTCTGGCAGATTCTCATGTTGGCTCAGCAAGGAACTGCCCGCCCTGGGTGAATGAGGCCCTTGTCGAGCGTAAGGGGAGAAGGGAACTGCCGCTCGTAGGGCGGCTAGTACTAGTAACATTCCACCTGATAATTAATTAACAATCTTAGCATTGATATACAAAGTTTAAAGATTTTAGAACTGGCTACAGTTTTCTGACAGCCAAACACTCAAGGCTTATTTAAAATTTAATGAAACAATGCATTCATTTCTGTTCTTACCAAAAACAAATTATTAACGTGCTTATTGATTATTTATAAACACTTTATTGCAATAAATTTTGAAAGGACTACATATAAACGGCATCTTACAAGCAAATCTAATAAAGGAATCTATATCTCATCGATTTTCTGAAAACCTAGTAAACGTTTTTAAGTCATAAAAACTGATTTGCGGTAGTAGCATAATATTTTGTGATTATAACGTTTTTTTTATTTATAATTAGGCAATTAAATTATATGCGATAGTTAATAGAATTAAATAACACTTTAAATACGCAAGACGGAAAAATTTATGCACGGAAATCGTGAAAGCATTTTTTTGTTGAAAATATGACGAATCTCCTCTGAACTCATCACATTACACAGTACGTGATATGACTATTTATCGCACACTATATTTTGACTTAGTTTCTTTTAGAAATATCAGAATATATATAGAACTATTATTGTAGAAAACTTATTGTTATGTTAAAAGAAGTATACCTCAGAATGTAGTAAACCAGTAGGTATGTTAGTTAAAATTAAGCGCAAATTTGATTATATATCTAATAATAAGAGCAGTCAACCTACATTTTTTTAATGAAATTAGATTATTTTCTATGTGTTACGAATTGAAATACGAGTATGTCATTACAACCGTAGTGGTGGTGCATTATGTTATACATATTTATTTTAAATTTAAAAATAGGTCCGGTTTTGCTGAACGTATCTAAACGAAATAAGGAAAATGTATCCTGGAAGAATACAAATTTATTAAATACCGAAATTCTATGTTAAATATATCACAAAATTTTTCAACTTTAATTAATACAAATCACTCGACATATTAATTGCGAGTGTATTGAGGCTTTTAATTGCAACAATAATAATACTTTAACCGTGTTTTGAGACGCGTAACACACCATTCGTGAACGTTTATTGCAATAATTAATATAATGTATCTTTTTTTTTTTTTTAATTTAAAAGATAAAAAGGCTCTAGACACAATGGCAGGCGGGAGTAGAGTATTAGTAATAATTTAAAAAACCGTGTTTTGTGATGTTTTCGTATGCAACAATTTCTTAGAAAAGAAAATATCGGGAAAACTCGCTGTGAGCTAGGTCGTTGACGACGATATGTGCGAATGGAAAACTCAGAGAGAAATGACACAGTTTGGTAGCTATAACAATATTTATTCACATATCAGCCACACGCCTTTCCTCACTCGTTAGATTTTCTTTTGTTTTATATTTCTACATTTATATTGTTATTAGTCTTAAGTCTTTTGATTCTTCAGGCTTACGAACCTGCACTTTTCTTTTCGAAAATGTTTTACTTTTTTGTATTTCCCACTTGACTTGTAATACATATATAGCCTCATTTGAGCTTGATACGATATGCGTTTTGTATGAGGTACTAGGTCATAGAAATGCCCCGAATTGTGTCTGTCCCGTTTCTAATTGGGGCTTTGCACTTAGCGCAATATACAAATACTTAATATATTACCCGATACTGTAGCAAGTAGTGTGAGATTGGCAAAGAGTAGAGCAGTAGCAACGCAAGCATAGAATGGCGCTCGCGCCCTACCACAACACCATCTGAAGAAGTCCCAGCACCTCAAACCAAGTGTGTAGTCCCCACGACGAGCCAGCAGGTCCACAAAGAGAGCAATCACCCACATAGTCTCCATAATTAATACTAACGCCGCTCCGGCTCTGTTAAACAAAAAAAAAATCATAAAGCCGAAACTATAAGATATAATTAATTGCTGATCCTATAATTACGTATAGATAAACGGTCGAAATTGGAATCGACTGTTTATTCTGTATAATCGTATATACCAACGAAATACAAGAAAAATAAGAACTTACATCAATGCCGGTGCTACATCATACTCCAGTACCGTAAGCTCTGCCCCAGCACCGCTCATCACTGTTGACATAGAAAGTAGAGTATCAAAGGTATTTACCGTGAAAGGTTTAATGCACACCATAATGGTCTTTGTGTATCATAACACGTCATTAAGAAGTGTTTTTCTGTTGTTTTTACACGCTTTATATTAGCTTCACCGGTATGTATGTATGTATGTATGTATGTAACCGACTCCTTGGGACTCGATTTTGACCCACTTTAAACGGACAGATTCAAATTTTGCGCACCTGTCAAAGATCGATGACAATGCAATAATCCGAAAAAAAAATTTAAAAAAATTAAACAAAAAAATAAGAAATAAAATAAATAAAAATACTGGTATTTATTGTGAAAAAGCGTGGGTTGCTCGATAGACGAAAAATATGGCACCACGCTTTTTCACAATAATACCAGTATTTTTTGTTCATTACAATTTTCAGCCTAAATTAGGAATTATTTTTCACTTTTTAGTTTGATGTGCTTTAAAAGCGTGTTTTTTAGTTTTTTTAAACTATTATTTATTTATAACATATAATTTAATTGTACACAGTAACAAAACTGTATTTTTTTGTAAAAATAAATCGATCCTAGCTTTATTAAAAAATTGTTTAGTTAATTCTATTTTTAAATATACTAATTTTACTCTTTTACTTGAACGGAAGCCTTACCTACGGCTGTAATGATGCCCCATAGCCTCGCCAAGGGCTGCAATAAATCCCATAGTCTTGACTCTAGGGTTTGTTTTGGGGCCCTTGATCTTCTTACATTCCTGTCAGGGACGTTCTGAATTTGACTTGATCCCTCTTGGGCCGATGATTTCATATCGACACTCATGCTACTAACTTCATATCTATTCTAATTTAATTTACTCATGAGATACGAAACACAGAGGTACGATTTCACTACCTTGGTTTTCTTACTACAGTTCACTTTTACAATCAAAATCCTTCACAAAACCTATTTAATATTGACTTTGACCTGTTTTTTTATTAATTACAATTTAATATCACTGGTATACGAATGTAATTATTTTTATATCACACTGTTTACTAACATACTGGCACTATGCCCAACATCTAATATTAACTGCACCTGCACCTTGACCTCCACACAGTAGAGAAATTTAAAAAAAAACACTAGAAATTTGCAAATGCGTCTGTAGTCTGTAGATGTCGAATATTTTTCCCGCGTTTTTCAGAAAGACGTGAAATGTGCAAACGAGCTGTCACGTCGAGTTTCTGACTTGTGAATGAGAAATTTTCTAGTCTTGATATGTTCTCGCCGTGTAGTAAAGTGCGTAAAAGCAGTAACTCCCAGCAACTCATAGTACTGAATAAACAAACATAATTTACGATAACGTCAAAATATGTTTACGTATGAGATATGAGAATTTTTATGTTATACCTGAAATCTGGGCCAGGCAAATACAATTCAATGTCATTTTAGTGTGATCCTTTATTAATTTACTTAGACTTACCCCTTATTCATAAAGTCAGTCAAATGCACGGTGCATTAACTAAAGTACCTATCCATTTATTTTACGTCTCTTTTTATCACAGTGTAAACACAGTTTGACAGAAAGAGATGGTTGATGATTTATTACATTTACGCTACTTTTCACGTAATATATGGAAAAATATAGTGTAATAGCGGTAAACTTCAACTGGAAATCAATGGGAATTAAGTTTATAAATCAAGAACAAAAAACAGTTTTTTTATACAAATACTAATAAACAATATTTTTTCACCTTTATAAAATTTTTGTATGTTAGCCGAATCATTTTTTACGAGTTACTTTTTTTAGTCGCAATAAGCGTCAACTTGCAACCTACGGTAAATATAATCAGTCCAGCGATTTAGAAGAAATTTTTTAGCTTGATTTAGTAGAATATTTCATTAAAAATAAAAAGTGAAATAACATCATATCATATTTTACTTTAAATTATTAATGTAAGTACTTACCTATATCATGTATGTTTAATTTTAGAAAGGTTACTAATTACTATTGTACCCATCTCAATAGTATTATTACTATAACTTTTGTCTTTTACTACACTACATTACAAGTTTCTATGGGTTGAGATATGAGAGCGTCTTGTATAAAAATAACAATTTTTCATAAAAATATCAATACGTTCTGAAAAAGCAGGATTTTTTATGATGATTAGAAAATTTATAAATGATGAAATAATCATGTTAGGTGCTTGGCGACAGTTAAGTCTTTTGGACATGAAATAATTTTCAAAATTTGATTAGTAATGTTATGTTTATCTGTTACAAACATAAAACAAATAATATTTTTTGTAATAAATAATAATATATCTATAGAGTCTGGCTCATGAAGTGCATAACGAAAAAGCGCGGCAAATTCAAAAAAATTGAGTATGGTATCCCTTAAGGGGCGTTCCCACGAGGCGTTAATCACGACAGTCAACCACGCTTTGAAATACACTTCTGTGTGAACGCATAGGCGTTAAACTTGCTTTCGTGAGGAACGGCGCACGACACAAGCGTGGATAGATCAAACGTGTTTGATTTTCAGTCGTGATATACCGTTCGTGAAGCCAAGATTTCGTCACAACAACGTGGAATTAAGTTTAACGACAGTGAAACTACGCGTTTTTTGGAGTTATATTCTATGGAAAAGGTGTTATATGATCCTAGTTTGGAGGAATACCGTGATAGAGATTTACGTGCCGCCGCAGCTAAGAGAATAAGTCATGAATTAAATATTCCTGGATTTGGACCAAAAGAAGTGATATCAAAATTCAAAAATTTAAGAAGCTCTTTCTGTCAGGAGTTAAAAAAACTAAAAAGACTAAGTCGAAACACGAAGCGTGAACGGCACGAAATCCCCCAACCATGTGAACGTTTTATCAATTCACACTTTCGTGAGTGTCACGAACGACAGATGACTAGCGTAGTTGACTGTCGTGATTAACGCTCCGTGGGAACGCCCCATAAAAGTTAGATATATTTTGTGGATTAAACTTACTTGATACTTGATTTTATTTATTTTTTACATTGATAGTGTATATCTATGAAATTAAATACTATAGCTACGTATTTTGTCTTTTACTATTGATACTTAAAATGACTAGCATTGCATGGAAAACTAAAACTATATTTATTATAAAATACAACTTTATTCGGATCAAAATCAGAATCCAAAAAATCAATAAAACAAAGTTTAGGCTATTTTACCTGTTAACTATTCGGAAAAAATATACACTTCTGGACACATCTATTGGCCCACCTTGCATTTTCAGTTTCTTTTGGTCCTACCTAAAAATTTATATTAGGTTGAGTAGAAAGTTTTTATGCAGTTTTGAACCTGGCACATTCATAATTATATTCAATATATTTTTTTTAAAATTTCGAACACAGAATTTAAACAAACAAAAGAGAATTTGGAGCCTGCTCATTGATATCAAACAATCGAATACTAAGAAAACTTGATTTTATTGGTTTAGTTGGACTTAATTCTTGAAAGTGTGATTTTTCTCTTTGGTTTTGCAACAAACATTACTTATTCTTAACATTAAGATGAGGTTCTATCAATAATCTATGGATACTTCGCCTGAAGTCGCCGCCCAAGCTGTGGCACTTTTCCGGGCTGGACACAGCCAAAGAAACGTGAGTGATCAACTTAATTTAAGTCGATCTGCGGTCCGAAACGTTTATCGGAGATACCTAGAGACTGGCGGCTTTGTTCGTCGCCAAGGAAGGCCACGATTTCGGGTCTCAACTGAAAGGCAGGATCGATTCATCGTGACGACCAGCTTGAGAAATCGTCACCTTACCTCTATTGAGATACAAAACCAACTTCGCGACTTCTATGGAGTAAATGTGAGCGCTTTAACTGTTCCGAGAAGAATAAAAGAACGCGATATGGTACCAAACAAGCCAGCTAATAGCCCAAAACTAACGCGAGCCCACCGAATAGCGCGCCTTCATTTCGCGCGCTCACACTTAATTTGGACTCAGCAGCATTGGAACGGTGTACTCTTTTCTGATGAGTCTAAAATTGCGGTACATGGCAATGATGGAAGGAAGAAGGTCTACCGACGTAAGGGAGAGCGTTTTGCACAATGCTGCTTTGAAGAGAGTGTTGCTTATGGCGGTGGCTCACGGACTGTCTGGGGCGGTATATCCGCGAGCGGCAAAACTCAACTTGAGGTTGTTACGGGACCACGGCTGCCAACATTAAATGCTGAAAGGTACATTCTTGAGAGCTTAGAACCTCACGTGATGCCATACGCGGACTATGAGGGCCCAAATTTCCTTTTTATGCATGATAATTCAAGAGCCCATACGGCCGGCATCGTCAGAGAATATCTTCAGGATGTGAACATCGCAGTTATGAACTGGCCAGCCAGAAGCCCAGATATGAACCCCATTGAGCACATGTGGGACGAGCTAAAAAGACGTGTTAGGGCTCGTCAGCCAGTTGCCCAGACGATGCAGGAATTGAAAACTGCCATAGAAGAGGAATGGGAGATGATACCTCAAAATTTCATAGAGCGGTTGATAAACTCTATGCCTAATCGTATGAGAGCTGTCGTAGATGCCCATGGAGGCAACACGCGTTATTAAATTAAATCTTTATTTGATAAAACACGTTTTTTATTCAAAAATCAACTGACTTCATCAAGGCCCATACGCGACTTGTTAGGCATATCTCCATGTGGTGTGGTATTCTAAATTCAAATTTAAAATAATACGATCGAAAAAGATGGTAAAATGTATCAGGTTCAAAACTGCATAAAAACTTTTTACTCGACCTAATATAAATTTTTAGGTAGGACCAAAAGAAACTGAAAATGCAAGGTGGGCCAATAGATGTGTCCAGAAGTATATAATAAAAATAAAACTGAGTAATTGCATGAAGTATCAAGACAATAAATCATACTAACCTAAGAAATTCAATGACATTCTGTGCTGCCATCCGAAAGTTTTCAAATAATTCAATTATCTTCTTTCATTAGCCAGGCTCTAGTAAAAATTGAAACAAATACCTATGTTGGTCATGTATGCTATGATATACTGTGGTTTAAGAATCTCTAGTCTCTGATCTAAAAGTTTGGCCTAAAGGTCTAGATACCAGGCCATAAGCTCCAAAAAAAAAAAATTGTCTCTGATCTGTGCTCTGTGATTGCAGATTTGGTCTTTGAAATTCATTATTTTTATTCTATTGAATATTGATTACTCAATGTTTGGGGTTTTGGCACCATTTTCAATATTTTCCCTTTAATGCTGTAATTTATTATCCTGGTGTATAAGTAGTTTGCGTTAACAGTTTAAAACAGTGTCCTATAATGCAAACTGGAAGTGGAGCTAAAAACCCGCCGTGGGCTCGCTCAAATGTAAACTCAAATATAACCGGCATTAATCCACAAATAATGGATCCAAATGCCATGATGTCACAACAAAGTATAATGCCTTTTCAGCAAACTGCAGCCGTTTTTAATCCAGGTATGATGCAAACACAAAGCGGTATGGCTATGTCAATGGGTGGACAAATGCCTCTTAATCAGATGGCGCAAGGCCAGATGTACCCAGGAAATGTTGTAGCGTATCCTACACCGCGTGCTATGAATCCAAATATGTACCAAAATACTGCAAATCAAGCACCCCAAGGAAATGAACAGCGAGTTTTTACCGGCACTGTCACAAAGACACATAATGATTTTGGTTTTGTTGATCATGACGTATTCTACCAAATCTCTGTATGTGCTAAAGGCGTTATTCCTAAAGTTAATGATAGAGTCCTAGTTGAAGCAACATACAACCCTAATATGCCATTTAAGTGGAATGCGACTAGGGTGCAGGTGCTACCCAAAAACAATCCAAATCAAAAGGGGGGGAATTCAAAACCTAATAATTATGCTGCTGTACCACCTCCAAATAAGAAACCTATGATGATTCGGAGAAATGATGATCGTCGAGATGATCGCTCCTCAAGGAGGGATGATAGGGTAGGTTTAATTTTATATTATTGTTTATAGTAAATTAAATATACATAAAAAAATTACCCTCCTTTATTAAAGAACTTAAATTTTGTTTTTTTGTAAGCATGAAACTACCAGGATGTCAGCTTCATCTAATATTGTCTTTATATAGGAGATAGTGATCTCCTAAATCTCAATTAATCAAGTTTATATTTATTTAGTCCATTTTAGAATAGTCATACTTCATTGAAAAGTATGTTCTGTAATCCCTCATTGTCTAAACTAAACATTGATACCACTTTATACTACATTAAAATAAACCCATACTACTATATGTATTAATATACTATATATACTAATACTATATGTAGTTTTAAACATATCCTATCAATTCTTAAAGTTGAGATGCTACAATGAGAGGCTACATGTACAAAACATTTTCTATTGAAAAATTAACTTATGGCACTTGTTTGGGTGGTGAGCTAAACATTATTTTTCATTATGTCCTGCAATATGATAATTAGACGCTAGAGTTTCGATCATGATCTATTTAGTTGCCTGTTGTTGATGCAAACGATGGCTTACAAAACTATACCACCTATGTTAGTTATTTATGAATAACCTGTATTATTACAGAAACGCTCCCGGTCAAGAAGTCGTTCACGCTCGCGTGATCGCCGCGACAGTCGCAATCGTCGTGATTCACCCCCTCGAAAACGTCCCATTGTACACCAGCCATCTCCTGTCAAGTATATGGTCAGAGTACCAAAGATGCCCCTTGATATGTAAGTACTACTTAAAAAAAAATTATAATGACTGATTTCTATTTAGTCAATATATTATTTTGGATTTTGATTTACGTAAGATGTCTTAACATTCATTGCCAATACTACAAATTTTAATGTACTAAATTTTTTTCAGACAAAAAATGGATGTTCCCGCAATAAGTCAAAGATATAGTAATCTCTACATACCCTCTGACTTCTTCAATGCACACGTAAAATGGGGAGAAACTTTCCCTCCACAATCACCATTTTCTCTTAATAGCTCCTGTCAATATCATATTCTGGACAAGACAGTCTCAACACCTAACCTGAATGATGCAGTTCTTGAACCACCAGATGCAGATTATCGCTTTTCAGCAAAGGTAAATTAATTAATATATTTAAACAATTATTTATAAGTTCTAATTATGCTTATAATATTAACTTAATTTTAGGTAATGCTTATTAGTATGCCAACATTGGAGTCACTCTATCAGAAATGTGGGCTAACCAAAGTAGACGAAAAAGACAAACGCAGTAGTAAATCACCACTACATCCTACCAGATTGATTAAGTTTCTTGTGGGTCAAAAAGGCAAGGGTACTGAAAATTTTGCTATCGGTGGACCTTGGAGTCCATCTCTAGACGGAGAAAAGCCTGAATCAGATCCTGGAGTATTAGTTAAAACTGCAATTCGAACATGTAAAGCACTCACTGGCATTGATCTATCTGAATGCACCCAATGGTAAGTTTTTGTTGATTTTGAACCTCCCCAGCTATTTTGCAGATATGTTTATTCTCATATTAATATCAAAAGTTTCAAGATAATAATGTGAAAGCTGTGCTTACTATTCTTAGATCCTTTTCGAGCAAAGAGAAACTTTCGATATTAATTGAAAAGTGAAACATTGTACAGCACACATTCAATATGTGAGAGTATGGGGGCGATTCCGTAGCGACCTTTCGAAGCAGAGGCTAAAAGCGCTGATTATTTTCTCGTAGAGGATGTGTGTCTGCCGGGAGCGGTCTAGCAGTGAGTATTTATTAACATAATTAACCGTACAGGTACCGAATGGTGGAGTTTTACTACTGGCGCGAGAGCGGTGGGAAATCGCGGCTTGAGTGTGTGGTGTTGTTCCTGCCCGACGTGTGGGCCGTGCAGTTGGCGGGGGCCGAGTGGGCTGGCCTCGGGGAGCGCTATAAGGCCGCGGAAGACGCCGCCATCAGGGCTCTGTGCCCCGAAGCCATCCAGTCTACTACCGCAGAGGACATCCCGGAGAGATCACAAATTGTTTGTTCCCAGTTTTGTTTAGTTTTGCTTCCGGCTGCGTGCGCTTTAAGGACTCCGGCAGCCTTTGCGATCGCGCAATGGCGTCCTGTCTGCAACGCTCCGATAGGTGGAGAATTTTGCGAAGGACAGGTTCCCGTATAGAAGTAGATAGGTGTAGTCAATTACTTGCTTTTCAAGTTTAAAGTTTTGAAGTATAAAAGTAAAAAGGACGACATCGAAATTTGTATACTCCGCCGGGTACTGAAAGATTTGTGTTTTTTAGGAAAACCAAGATCTGGATAGCACGATAACTATTGATGAGAATGATGACGACGAGGCTAAGCTTGAACCGACTCACTATTCAAAAATTGATCTAAGGACCATTAAAGTTGACGCTTTGAGACATGAGTTAAGAGCGCGTGGTGTTAGCTGTAAAGGTGAGCCCTTGCATATAATAAATAAATACATAAACAACTTAGAAATACTAGAGAATTGGTTGTAGTGTAGAGTAGTAAATGTTTATTGTCAATCAAGTAAGCAGTGCAGCACAGTACCATAGACTATTATTAAAAGTTATAAAACCATAGAGATGTAATTATCTTAGTCTCTGCATTCTTTAATATATTGTCAATAAGGCAGAGTTGATGCTTAAAAAAATATATATTTATCCGGGTTTCTCTGTACTCCTTGTGTATTATACAGGTATCCCATAAAGCAACATCAAGCTGAAGTTGAGATTTGATTTTTATTGTACTTGCATATAAATTAAATCATATTATGTATGAAATTTGATATAATTATACATTACAAATTCCTCTTATAATTATTGAATCATTTATAATTTAATTTTTGTACATTAATCTTCTGGAAAGATATTTAAATACCTTATCAATTTATAGGCATACGATCTCAACTTATTTCACGTCTTTCAAAACTAATAAAAGGAGAACAAGATAAGGACACAAAAGGAGAAGAGATAATGGAAGTAGAAGATGATGATGAACAAGAAAAAACTTCAGACAAGGAAGTAAAAGAAACCAAGCCGGAAGATTCTAAGGATGAGGAAGTGAAAGAAATTGAAACTGAAGAAAAGAAAGAAGAGAAAACAGATAAACCAGACAAAAAGGAAGAGGAGAAGAAAGACGATAAAGATACGAAAGACGTAAAAGATGACAAGGAAAAGAAAGATGACAAAGTGAAGAAGGAAAAGCCAAAAACAGAGAAGGAAATTGAGGAAGATAAGAAAAAGGTGAATAATTTTAGTTCCATTTATCATTCACGTTTATTATAATATTATACCTAATCTTTGGTTTATCACTACTTTTCACATCAATAATCGTTTCCATAGCTAGTTACTATTCCTTTTTTTTTTAATCTTGTTCTTTTTTGTCTTGATTATAATTATCAAAAAACTGGCTTTAGTTAGTGTTTTTTAATTGTTAATGACTATCGGGAATCGACATTCATATCTATCGAATTTCATAACTACACTAAACATTAATTATTACTTAATCAACTACTTCCACTATACACCTTTTTTCAACAGAGATATTTAATTCCCCTTGGAACTGCTTAAAAATAGTCCTTAGATATGATAATATTCATTTAATGTCACTAAATCAAGCCGATTTTGCATGTTTCGTGACACACACAAATACACACCCACACCATACGTGTATACATTATTGTTTAGTCTAAACTATTTAATTGGCGTTCTAAATAATAAACCTAATTATCCTTTTAGCAAGAAAAAGAAAAGCAAATGATTAAATCCCGCTACGAACTCCCAACCACACCTCACATTATTGTCCATCCGTCTGCTACGGCAAAAAGTGGCAAGTTTGGGTGCAGTGTTGCCACACTATCTCTACTTTTGGATTATCGGGTCACAGATAATAAGGAACATAGTTTTGAGGTAAGATTTAACAATCAATTTAACAATTATAATGATAATTATACAATACTAGCAAACTCGGCGAACTCCGTTTCGCCACCAGATGGCTTCGTTTTATGTAACATTTCGTTTGGTGATCCCGCTTTTCTGTTAAAATTTTTCCTGAATTTTCTTTACTATAAACCTCACGGAGCCCGGACCTTTCCAACGAATGCAAAACCGTGGAAATCGGTTCGTGCGTTCTGGAGTTATAGGGTCAGGAAGGAAAACCCGACTTATTTTTATATCGTAGATTTTTACTATTTCAAAATCTAATATGAAGCCTATCTCTAAGATATAGAAATTACGTTATGTTAGGTTATCTTTATAATTTCGTTGTAAAGTTTGTAACTAAAAAAACCCTTTGAACAGGTACCGTTCTGTATCTGTTTTGTGATATTTTTTTTACATAATAGAAACTTACGTGATCAGCCTTCTGAGCCTGACACACGCCGGCGACTCTTTTGGGTCTAAGGCATCACGATTTCCTCATGATGTTTTCCTTCACCGTACGAACGAGTGTTAAATACGCACACAGATCGATGGCCAGGGTTTGGAACGTACGACTTCTGGTATTATATATGTGCACTTCTTTAGGCGCGTTATGAAAAATTTATGAGAGTGAAATTTTAAGATGCGCGCGCACCGTGACACAAAATTCAGTATGGGCGCCGAAAAAAGAAATAGAATATGCGTGACGTTTGACCATAATGACATTTGTAGTACCTTTTAAACAAATAAAGCAGTTTTAATTATTTTTTCAAAGAAATTTAGCAATGCTTTTTCACAAAGACGTATTGTTACTTAGTTAAAAGGTTATGAAACATACCTAGTTATTAAATTAAATTAATAATATAATAAAGTAATAAATAATAATTGTTATTAATAATAATTCATAATTGAACAATATACTAAATATTAAATATTGTTAAATTATTAACGCTAAATATCTATTATTAGTTATTTAATATTTCAAAAAAAATAAAGAAAGCCAAAGAAGTATAACTTCTTACGCGCGTACATACCTAAGTACACGCATTTTTTTTTCTCTGGTTATTTGCAATCAGCCCCAAGGCTATGAGCAAATTTTTTCTGTGGTGCTATCATGTGGAGTGACTTCCCATTGGAAGCATCTACTCATCTTCTGTCTAGAGCTACTGCCGGTCTTCTAGCTCTAGAATATGGTGACGTTTTAGTCGACTCACATACTGTCTAATGGTGAGTTGGCGAGCAAGTTCATTTGGGTGACAGCTTAAACGCTCTTTGTATTTAGCTGCCAGTCTCCGGATTTCCTCTTTGATAGTTCTCATTTTAAGGTGCTCGTGAACTTCGTTGTTAGGTAATATCTGGTATGGTATTATAACACTGCTAGTTATTTGTAAATTTCTAATCTTAATAATGAATTGTTTTAGCTGTTCGTGTTTGCGGAACTCTTCAATGAAATGTTGATGCGAGACTTTGGGTTCTACATCTACAAGACACTTTATACTTTACCCGAGAAAGCGGAGGAAATTAAAGACGAGAAAAAAGACGACAAGAAAGAAGAAAAGAAAGATGAAAAGGAAGATGTAAAGAAAGAAGACGAAGATAAAAAGAAAGAAGACAAGGATAAAGAAGATAAAGACAAAAAGGACGACAAACGTGATTCTCGTCGGCGTGATCGACGGGTAAGTTTTTTAGACCATAATATTTCTCTTTGATCACTTTTTCATAATTTTTTCAGAGTTACTTCGATTACATTCGATTGAAATTGCTATGAAAAATAGCATTTAACATTTTTATCACTAATTACTCTATTTTAGATAACATACATATTTAACAACGCAGAGCTTTTTCAATTTTTTAAAAATAGTTTGCGCTTTTAACGAATCCCCTATATATATGTATAAGGGCGGGAAATAAAAAATACGATTCGTTAAAAGCGCAAACTATTACATATATATATATATATATATATATCTCTTTTCATTTTCATAGGACTCGCATAGCGACGACGAGCGCAGTAAATCGCCGCGTAGACGCAGTCGTGGCGTAGACTTGCCGGCTGACCCTTACCTTCTATTGTCCCTGGTCTACTTCGACACAGCTAGAGGTGGAATTGTCTCGAGAAAAGATCTGCAGAGCCTTTTTATCAGCCTAGGTCTTCAGCTCTCCAGGTCTCAGATACGAGCTGTACTAGAAAAAGTTTGCGTTCGGGATAATTTTAGTTACAAGTAAGTGGCAAAAAAAAAACAAAATCTATTCATATAGCTAACACAATGTACACTTATGAACGTCAACAAAGAAATACATATTAAATGCTTCTAATTTTACATTTACTGCCAGTTTTCAAATCAAGGACTTAGAACGGAAGAGAAGAACTGGCAATAAACTCTCCGCCACTCTTTTTAATCACCAAGTTTTTTTTTGTATACACAATTAGTAAATAAATTAGTAAAATTAAATAAAGAGGGCAACTGGCGGCCTTATCGCTTTCGAACGATCTCTTCAAGGTTGTTAGTAGTAGGCATCGAAAATTAAAAGCATAATATAAATATTCAGTATATAAAAAATATCTCTTATTACTGATGCTTTAGACGCAACAATTCGTACTGCGTGAGGCAGATAAGGCTGATGACCTTCTTGCCAGATTAGAAAAAGCAATCACGAAAGAGATACAGAAATCCGAGGCATAGACCTAAAAGGTTTTAGCGCCACTAGGATTTCTTTAACTACCTAAGAATTCGATTTCTTCGTAGTAATGTGATTACGGTTCGTCATTATCTAATGCCAGTTCTAGCATAACTATTCAAGTATTAAAATTAATATTGCTAATTCCAGACCCCTAATTCAAACTCTTAAAGATTTGGGGAGTGGAGTGGACAGTATTCAAGATCTATCTTTGGATTCCGCTGTGTCTAGTGAAGAACCACCTCATGTAAGTATTTCTTTACTAGCTGCGAATCTAAAATTCTAAGTAATTAGTTCATTTATTCATAAGGCACACCTAACACACATATGGCAAATATTACGAGTACGACATAAAGGCCGGCAACGCACCCAATAAATTGGGTGTCCATAAACTGCAATGACTGCTTTTTATAGGCGTCGTAAATATATCATTTAGATTAAATACAACGAAAAAAAAATACAAGAGATACAACAAATTGATATTCTATATACATATATTTTATTAAATCGTATTTTTTAATATAATTGCAGAACGAATGTGTAGCACCAGCCCTCTTAACAACGAAATTCTTAATACCTAATACTGACTTCGAAACAATCAACTTTTTTTTTTTGTTTACCCTCAAACTGCAACGTAACACTCGAAAAGTAAATAATAAAAATCGGCACGAAATTACAAAAGACATTCTCGGTGATAATATGATATAAATTATGTATATAAAGTAGAATAAATATTTACTATATTATATATTTATTTACTATATTTATAATATTTGCTATTTAAATTTGAAGTTGTATAATTATAAATAAATGAACTTTCTTGTTTGTGTATTCCCTTTTTAGCAATTTTTAACTGAAATAAACTCAAATTTTATAAATTTTTAATCAAATCTTTTAAATTGTTAGTCTAGTCTATTTGTTGCAGTCGTTTGTAAAATATGCGTATACAACTGTGCCTGATACACTTTGATATTTTTAAGCTATTTATATTTAACAACCGGGATTTGAACGTATGATCTACCTTCTTATTTATATTGTAATATAAGTATTACTACTATATAGCTGAATTGGTCACGTGACAAAATTCCATTATTATAATAATTCAATTAGAAACATATATATTTTAAGGGATAATATGTTTGCACGTTGCGGCCAAAATTGTGTATTATATTCTAAATTTGTGATATATTTTACAGGTTGCTGATTTGGAATCGGTAATAGCGTCCGGTAATCGTAATTTATTACCGGTTTTCGCACAGGACTCCACTTTACAACCTTCCTCCGCAGAGACAAAGGACGTTAGTGATACAGGTTGGTATCACTTTAGATCCCAAAATTATTTCAATTTAGATTAAAAAAGATTAGATTCAGTTAAATAAAACGCTGGAAATATCTAAAAGAAATTAATAAACACAACAATAAAATTAATATCTACATAAACCCATTTATCATTTTTAGGGCTGTAACAAATTTCTTGCATTTTAAAGAGCCGAATTAGTCTATGTTATATTTATTCAAAATTTATTTCACCAGGTTTAGTCTCATACAAATCCCGCATAGTGGACGTGGGGGCGCTAGTAAACTCGGCCGCTAAATGGCAAGCCGAGCGCGCTCGCTTGCAAACAGCGCTGGAGCAAGCGCAGGCAGCATTAAAGGCAGCTAGAGCGACTGCAGCTTCAACGCAACAAGCGGAGCGTGGTGCTAAGAGCCAACTTAGCGATCTAAACGCTGACCTCGCCGCTGCAAGGGCTAGGATCACGTCGCTTATGGTTAGATTTTTTTTTTAATATTTTAATTATAGAATTAAATTGAAACTAAATTCTGCTGTTACTAGATCAAATATCGATGTATGACAAATTAGGCCTTAGAAGCCGCGGGAAAAAGATATTGCGTATTTGTTTTAATATTTAATGAATGATAACTATACTTACTAATACGTTACCATGTAGTCAACTTTAGTCTTAAAATAATAATGGTATAGTTAATTTACGAACAATCTAGTATTAACCTGCAGTCAAGATCCGCATCTCGTCTGGGTATCAATGCTGACTTATTATATCTATCTTTCCATGCGTGATTAAGGCTCGCCTTTAGATGAAGTAGGGATTATTTTCTACTTGCCTCTTAGAAAAAAAATGATGACGAATTGATCACGAAAAATTGTATATATCTGAAATACAATTTCATCTTACACAAAACCTTGGCAATTAAAAGAAGTGGCGGACAGTTTCTTGCCAGTTCTTCTCACCCGCTCTACGCCCTTTATTTGAGAAGTGATAGTAAATGTAAATTTAGATCATAATAATAAATAATATTGACGTTCATAAGTGTACATTATGATTTTATTTAAAAACCTTTTTTCAATATCAGGCTAGTTCCAAGATCTTCCACGCGGCACTAAAGAGCATAAAGAGCAAAGCAGATGCAGTCGTCAACATTAAGTATGAAGATGATGACGTCGTTGAAGTCGTCAACGGACCGGCCAAGTTAGTACATGTGTAATTAGAAAAACAAACTTATTCAATTTTAATATCTATAGATATTAAAAAACTTCAAAAAATCCGAAGGTTTATGCAATTGTATTTTTGAAATCCATAAATGAAACCACTAGGCCGATTTTGATGGTGTTCCTTTTCAAGCGTATTTTTCTTTCCGTTATACTAATTAAAAACTCATTTTCAGAGAGGAAAAGGAATCTGAATCAAAACAAAAAGAAGCAAAAGTAGAGACAAAGGAAGAGGTGAAAGAGAAAGATGTCAAGAAGGACATTATAAGTACAGAAAATATGGACTTAGATGATAAGGAATAACCCGAAACTGTTTCTGATAAGTTCTTGAAATGTGGATATTTTTTAGTATTAGTCAAAAGGAATTTTAATTTTTGTGTGAAAATATGGGATGGCTAAATGACTCCAGGGGACCTACGTAACTAATTTTAAACCGATTTTAACATAACTTGAATTAAAAACGATAGTTATTTGTCATTTAATTACCCTCACATTGAGGTTAAGCTGCTTGGTGACAACTTCGACTATTTGTAATCTATTAATAGTATTGGATTAAAATAATAGTTCTATGAATAATAATTTTATTTTGTAAATTAGCTCATAACCGTAGATGTAAGACACTATTTTAAAATACAATACTTGGAGTATGAAAATTGTTTTATTAAATTAACATAACCTAAATAAAATCTTAATATTTATAACTTTAAACTTAAAAAGCTAAGGATTTCCTATTTGTTCAATACATTATATAATTTTTGAAAAAAGTAGATTTTTAATGTCGCAATTGAGTGTAGTAGCAAAACACGAGTGGGTTTTATAATGTCGAGCCTCAATATAATAACATGGCGCCAAAATGGGTATATGCTAGAGTAGAGATTATTATGGACTTTCAGGCGTATTAAGAAAAAAAATTGAATCTGATAAACCTCAAAAATTTACCTTTTAAATATATTACATCAAAAAAATTAGGGGTTTATAACCATAAGTCTACAAAGGAAAAAGTGAAAAACTGCTTAGATAAAAACATGTAAATGTGTTATGCTCTGACATGATATGACTATTGAACTATTAACTCTAAATCTATAATTATACATTAAAAATCAACCATTCCTGTCAAACATCGAAATTAATGGAATGCTTTTAATGTTACTCCTTTGGCTTACAAAATACAAATAAATTAAGAATATTTTTTTCAATTATTTCACTACTATATAGGCATTACATAATCCAAATAACATAAATGCTAATTATTAAACTATAATTGCTTAATTTTAATCAAGAATACAATTACTACTTAAGAATAATAACAAAAAACTTTAATAGGAAATATGGTACTAAATATCATTTTGCTATTTTAATGAGTGATTTAAATTGATGATTTGGTGCCATTTTGAACACAGAGACCATTAAATTGACAGCTTTAAACATAAGAAAACTAATGTTTCTTCATTAATTCAATTCATAGACAATAAAAATAGTTATTTAAAACCATTATTACAAAATCTTTATTGGCATTTTAAAAATTAAAGCATTTTTATAATACTTAAATAATATTTGATTGGATTTCTTTGCTCCCCACTTTGTAATTACTAAGTTGTTACTTGACGCCGACTTGTACAAACAAGCGTTTTGACAGCTGTGTAAATTTTTAATGTTTTAGCTCTATAAAATACAATGTAATATTTTCAAGCCAAAATTTGATTCTCTGTGACAGATTGTAGACCAGCGCCATTAAATTCAGTCAAATCAGCAATTGAGGACGATAGTAACATACATTTTGTAATTACACGCAGGGTTCAACATAATTACCAGGGAAGAGCCCAGTGACTCCATCCATAACACCTTCCCACCATCCGTCATCATTCTTTTTCAAAACATAGATAACAGAACTCTCTTGGAATGACAGTTCATCCTCTTTGTCGGCATAGTAGTCATAGATTGCCACAACTGAAAATGAATATGAGAATTTTATGTTACGGTTTCATGTTAAATGTTTAAAAAATAAATAGGCCTAAAAGGAAAAATTTCGCATCGAATGGCAGTCGTTTCATGTCGATACGGTCACCATTTTTCTTATATATATATATATATTTACACTTTTTGCACAGAAATTATAATTTAAAAACATAACTATAATCAACATTTTATTGGGTCAGATCAGACAAATCAAACTCAAAAAACTCAATATGGATTTGAGATTATTAGTTACAAACATACAAATCATTCCTTCGTATAACATTATAGGTAAACATCGCAATAGTTCGTCACTTCTAAAATT
The DNA here is from genome assembly GCA_963693345.1 of Pieris melete. NCBI lineage: Eukaryota > Metazoa > Arthropoda > Insecta > Lepidoptera > Pieridae > Pieris > Pieris melete. The sequence goes on along the minus strand of CAVNZK010000006.1, from coordinate 2,617,659 downwards.
TACTCATGTATTATGATTATTTTGTGTAGAAAAAAAAATCCTTCCATTTAATACTCACCTTTCTCCATGTAGTTCTTGGGCACCCACCCAGGCAAGTCTTCTTCGTCTGGCACAATGGCCGGCACTGCTCCACTGTATTGGCCCATCTTGTTCTGAAAGTTATTAAAAACACATGTGCAAATATTTTATTGATCCCTCTCCCAAAATTCCTAGTAATTTATAGTTGGACAAGCTACAATCTTATGCGACAACCCTAAAACACATTGTGCACTTGACACAGCCTGAAGCCCGAAACCGATATGGTTTGAACGCTTTAGCTTGTAAGATTCCATTGCATTATTGTTAGAAGGGATATATATCATCGGGCCGCCGCTCCGGCCGGTACCCTCGACTAGATTGTATGTAATTAGTCCTATTTTATTATATTCATTTTCAGGTAATTTTACTATCTCTGGCTACCCATATTATTACTATACAGATTGACTTACATGCACGTGCTGTTGTCGTCCAAACCCATCGTGCGCGAGTTCGTCGTCCATGGGGGGTGGCGGTAGGGGGGGAGACACCGAACCACCACGGATAGACCCACCCGCCGAAGATGAAGACGCACGCTATTAAATCATATATTGTGAAAAGCTTGCTAGATATTTATACCTATACATAAATATCCATTATACATATTTACTTTGTTTTGTGGATTCACGTTTATTTCCACATGTAATTTTATAACTATTCATACATATGTGAGCAATACGGTTGGTTGCTTTATACATATACGGTAAATAAATGATCAATGAAACGATCCGGCCACGACATGTATGTCGTAGCGAAAGCATATGATATAATATAATGAATTAATTATAATTAATACTTTTGCACTTTGAGATTGTGAAGAAAATATTGAACTATGAAAAATAACAACAGCTTAATTCTAGACAAAATTATACAATAAATCTAGTAGAGATTATTTTTGTCCACTTAGTACTATTAGAGGTGGCAGGGCAACCTGAAACCAATTTACTAAATCATACCTGACCAGGAAGGCTCATAGAATGCTGGCTGTGTTCTCCATCAGATCCAATCAAAGGTGATGGAGGGGCTGAAATATTTTCATAAACCTTCTCATAAATAGTTTTTCTACTCATTGTGTTTTGCTACGTTATATCTATTTATTACTGTTAAAACTATAACTTGCGTAAAATCTTTCGAAAAGGTAAGTTTCTAATTACATAATTTAGACAAAACAATTTCCGTGAAATAAACAGTTTATAATGGTCAGGTGTCACATGTTAGGCAACATTCAGTAATTTAAGTATAATTAAGTACGTTATCAGCATAATGAAATACAAAAAAATACAATTTTAAACATGGCCTATGTATGCTGTAAATAAATAAAACCGTTTATAAATCCTTGCAAAACATGTTTCTTTAATAATATATTTTCTTGAAAGGTTCATTTAAAAATACTCAATTAATCTTTGGTTTATTTATTAACATGTTAAATATTGTTAAAGATCTATAGTATACTTACGTGGCATGCTCGCATGTAGATCTTGTTGAGAATAGTTGCTAGGAGACTGATGTTGAGTTGGATGTACCATACCGACCTATTGGAATTCAAATCTAATATTTAATGTGATTTCGTTAAGACAATTTATATGGATTAGGTTAGTGACCGTTAGTAGTCAATAATTAACCCTATTTGCAGGGATAATAACACTCTAAAATTTCAAAATTCTTATTTCACTAATATAAATGTTTCTCTATGCCTCTGTTACTAGATAAGTTTACCTGTGGTTGTGCTACAGGCAGGGTGGAGTAGCCAGGAGGGCGTCGAGGGTAGTTAGGGGCATAATGTGAAGGCACCTGTGGGGGAGCCACAGCAGGTGGTGTACGGTACTCACGTGATGACTTGCCTAAATAATGATACATTCAACTTAGTTCTACAAATAAAAAAAAATCGATTCTGTGTGTGTGTTTTTAAATTTACATTATTAATCACTTTACCAAGTGTACCACGTCCTAAAGTGCCAGTATTTGATGCTGAGGCAGAACGCACAGCAGCTGGTGGTGTGGGAGGTTTTGTTGTTGGGGCAGGAAGAGGTGCAGCCCCAGGCACTGAGCTTGAACGACGTCCACGAGGGGTTCCACTGACATTACTGTTCCAACGAGCACCATGACCAATGTCATCAAGAGCTGCAATTAGACAATGACATTAGAAGTAATACAAATTGAAATATTGTTAGATGTGACTAGATCTTACCTGTATAATCAATACTTTTCCTTACATACTTTATAGGCTTTTCAGGATTAGCTGGTGCTATTATTTTATATTGCCTGTTAGTTACTTTATTAGCAGTAAGAACACCAATTTCTCTGCGAGCAACCTTTTCCTTGTGTATAGCTACAGTCTGAGCAATGTGGTTCATTTGTCCCTCCATTTCTGCCAACTGCATGGTTTGAAGCTCCAACAATTGCAAAAAGTTATATGCAAGAGTGTTGATTTGGTATGCAACACTTGCCAAAGACTGAGTAGTATAATTCTTAGTACTTTCGAGTGCTAATCGTTTGTTTTCAGACTGGAAATAATTTGCTTCGCAATATTCTGCCACTCTTTCGAGATTTGTATGACTATCTGTAAGGTGATTTCGCCCTTCAGGAATTTCTGTTTGTAGTAATGCAGCAAGCTCAGCCATATTGAAACTGTAGACAAAATCATATCAGTTATTAATAAGAGGTCCAAAGTAATTTCACAGGTATATTATTACAATCCCAATTATATAAAAGTAAGTTTAGTTTAAGCAGTGTACAGTTGGTTTGCATACACGCCCAACAACAAAAAGGTACCTGTTTAATATTTGTCGTATCAAGTATGAATTGTGATCAATATAAGATTTAAGATCGGCCTACCAAACTAATTAGGATTCGGTCTATCCTTAAACTAAAACAGAGCACACGAAATTATACTTTTAATATATTATTGTGATTATTTTCAGCAATATAATAGAATATAGATGTCAAAATTGTATAATCTTTTTTTTTTAGAGTTTATGGTCTGGTATCTAGACCTTTAGGCCATTGTATAATCTTTTATCTATGACTAGTGTTAAGAGCTCTTGATTACAAAAGTGCACTTAACGTCCATAACTTAGTTCTAGATTTTTTTTTTCTAATATCCTATTTTATTTATTAGTTTGCTAATATATAGTAAATTAAAAACGATGGGGTTTTTTGAAAAATAATATTGCTATTAACTATAAACATAAATAAATTACAAGAATCTGAGTACAAGAAACTAAAAAAAGCGTGTGTGTACTTATGTACGCGCCTAAAAAGTTATACTTCTTTGGCATTACTTAAAATAGTTTTTGATTGCATGCAAATAATTAATTACAATTAAATAATCAAAGACTGGAAAAGGAGTCAATAAAGTAAAAACGTTTTTATAAAAACGTCTCTTTAAAATAGAGAGAAGTTATTGAGAATTAAGTATTATCGCTGAACCTTACTTTACTCAATGGAGTTTTTAAAATGTCTATTTAGACATTTTATATTTATTTTAACATTTTGTAGGTTGTGTTCAAGGTACATATTCAAGAGAGATCAACGAAACTTGTGTCTGATGAAAACTACATCTTGCAAACTTTTTAAATTTTATTAGTACCAATCATTTAATTAGAATTTAAAATACTTAATATGTTCATTTTGATAAGCAAAAAGAGTAAAATACATATTTACTATAAATTGTTATCAATTCGTTTTAAGCTAGTAGAATTATTACACACAGTTATAAATAAAATACCATTACACTTATTACGTGAATTTATTAAATTTTTTATCATTAAATAGGGATTTTCATTCCCTAACGTTGGGAGCCTCATTAGATGAGGCTGGACACGGTGGATTGTTCTCTTGGTGCTGTTGTTGGCGTATCTTTTTGAACATTTGACGATTGCGATACAGTTTTGCTTCGTCGGTACACTTGGTTGTGATGCAACCCCTAAAATAAAAATAAAATTAATTATATAATTTTGATTAAGAAGACATAACTTTTAAAGTTTTTATGAACTTTTGGCTAAATGGTGACGAGCCTTTTTTCGATGGCCGATTGTATCACTATACTATAATGCCTTTAAATGTATTCAGGTTAAGAAAAAAAACGTAACAATAAAACGTCGTAAATATTAAAAAAAATGCAAAATCATTTGATAATTGCCAGCAAAAAAAATCAATTTAAAATATCAAAAATATCGATTATATTAATATAACAAATACCTAATAACGCCCTTTGGAACACCGCATCTTTCAGAAACCGTGTTGACGATGTCATCTACCACAGCTGGGTCTAAACATTTCTTCGCTGGTTTATCGGCAAATGCAGGTGACTGTTTGCCAGTCAACGAGTGGGTTGCTAGTACTCTGTAATGAACATCAATGGATTAAAACATAAAATACGTAAAACATCTTATAAAAAAAAATCTATCCAGCCTTTCAAAAAACAAAAACAATTTAAATTTTTAATTGATTTTAAAACTAGAATGCACCTAACAAATTGGATATTATAAAAATTAATTAGACTATGAATAAAGTTACATTATTTTGTCCTTATGCTACATAGGCGCAGGGAACAGCTAATATAATAAGTAAATCTTCAAAATTAGCATCGGAAACCTCACCTTCTTGGAAATACAGCTTGCAATAATTGCCGCGTTGCGGATGAGTACGAAGTCCAATCTATTTCATCCAAAATTCGGGCTGGTACCATTACATTGCCACTTCCGATACCCACCTGCAAATTTCCTAACATTAGAACATTATACGTAGCCATGACCATACGCGCTTTCATGACCTGACAGTGTGGCTGTCGACCTCATACCAACCTCCCTATCCTTCTAACGTTGGGTGAGATAAGCAGCATCAGCAGAATCCAACTAATTAAAATTCTATATATAGCAACACAAACCAAATATTACATTGAATGCTTAATATCGAGCTGTGATTTTTTTATATCATTAACATATTTTTTTCTAAGTAATGTCTAGAAGGTATTAGTTTTTCTTGTACTTGCCATTTTATCAACACTATGTGATGCAACCTCCACGGTTGTATTCGTTGTCTGCGCAGATGCTCTTCTAACCATTAGACCCTTGATATTGATGTCTTGATTTGGACTTGACGAACTATGAGTTTCATTTGCTTCTCTTATCTCACCATTTTCAACTTCACAGTAATCCTCAGAAAGGGCAGATTGTGCTTGAATGTTTTCTAGATTGGACGTTAAATTCAGGAATTGTCTATGTAGAGTGTGTACTAAGGCTTCTAGTTCGGTGATATTTTCCGGTGTTGGTAAAACTGCTTCGGTTTGAGTTGCCTGGTCAAAGGTTAGTTTAGGTTCGGCGATCTTTTGAGGTATAGGTGTACTGCTTGCCAGCGATCGACGGTTTAATGTCCTTTCGTAAAGTTTACGAATCAATTGGTTGTTCATAAATTCCGGATGATTAGCCTGATTAATCTTTATGGATGATTGGCTGAAGTTTAATTCTGGATTCACCTTAAAAAAAAAACATTTTAATTTAAAAAAAAGTGCGTGCGTACAAAGTTCCTACACATGTCAGACTTGAAACTTCTTTGGCTAACTAATTTTTAACTCTTGTTCATATTTATACAAATCTAAAACTTTAGATTTCCGAGACTTGAGGGAGGGGAAAAAAGAAGATATGTTAGGAATTTAATGAATTTAATTGTCATTAAAATATTAAGTGTCGTAAATTAATACAAACTATAATTCTTTTTAAATTTATTTCTTCGATAGTAAAAACAGGCATTTTAATTTACATTTCGTCATTTGTGATTTCAATATATTATTTTGCATAAAATACTAATATTTCATTAATTCTCTTTACGAAATTTTAATTAAAAAATATAATTTCTATAAGGTAATTCACCCTTCTCACTCTCTCTCAATCGGTCTCAATCGCTCTCTCCCTTTTCTTCGACAAAAATGCTGCACATCTTCGTGACGTTCCGTAAAGATTTTACCCTCATGCGCCTAAAGTTTCACTTCAAAAATACTTATAAAATATATAATAATATAATCTGGTTTTTTGAAGACAAAGAAATAAAAGGTTACATACAATAATTTCTTGTACGAACAATATTTCTACTTAAACTTAATGGCTCATCTTTGAACGTAACCAAGACCAGAGATCTGGTGGTACTGCCTAGTCAGAGAAATAGAAATGATTGTATACTACAATACGCTTTCGATAGGAAAGGTATGTTAGTTAACCAGTACCTATCTCCGCTTTTTGCCGCGCGACTGCGGAGTACCTCGCGGAGTACTATATAGATACTTACAAAGTACTTAGTAATAACAGTAAATAAAACATTTATATACGAACCTCTGGATCTGTTTCACTATCACTGCTGTCAATTTCATTTCTTTCTTGTAATACGTGGCCACTTTGGTTGAGTTGAGGCGGAAACTGAAATAATAAGTACTTAATTCAAATAAGCTTCTTTCTTTCTTTCGAGCATTGACGGAGACAAGAGAGCGGCGTATGATGTCGGATAGCGCGGCGAGGCGAGAAAAACGATCTCCAATCTTTTGGCAATGGAGGCCATGGTGTCCAAGGTTACTTATTTCAAAGACACAAGGGGCCATCCATAAAGTACGTCACACGAATTTTAGGACTTTTGAACCCCTCCCCCCGTCCTTGTCACAGGTTGTCACATTTTTATAACCCCCCCTCCTGATGTGACGTCACACATTTTATTAAATTTATTGTATATGTATTTAAAAATAATCGAGAGAAAACAGCTTTTTTAATTTTTTACTTATTTTGATTAAATATTAATCTAATAAAATCAACAAATAGTCCAACATTTCATAAAACCGAAAAAACAAACCACTAGTTAGACAATAATAAACGATTAAATATATTAATTAAAGATAAAAATATTTATATTTTTTGTATATCAATGTAAATATAGATCAAGTTCGTAAATTTTTAAAATTTTTAATTCACATCAAAACTTTGCGTTTTAGTATTTTAAATTTTAACATGTGACGTCACAAAAGTATTGACCCCCCCATGCCCCTTGTCACACGATGTCACACTTCGGTGATACCCTCCCTCCCCATTAACGTGTGACGTACTTTATGGATGGCCCCCAAGGATAACTATGGGTACTCCTAAGCGAGGCTGAGGGCAATGCGAAGTGATTCAAGGTCCAAGAGGGTACCAGTGTTTGGCGAAGGATAAGCATTAATTTAATGACCCACTTCCCTAGACCCCACAGCCACCAACCTTGCGCGATCTGTAATTGATATCGGTTCTTAGTTAATTTTAAGAATTATTTTGACAATAGCCAATTTTATGAGCCGGTTTGCTAGAAGAGAACAATGGCGGGCAGGTACCTATTTGAATTGACGTTTTGAGTGTTGCGACAATTAAATTTGTTTGCCAATTTATTTTTAAGGTACCGTATACTCCTACTAAATCTACGAATGAATTGGCGGATCCAATATTTAAAGCACTTAACAAGCGTTTTGCGAACGTAGCTTCTGAGCGTTGTTACATTTTTTTAAGTTTGGCAAACGGGATCCATACTTTGAACTAAGTCTACTCTTAAACGAGTCAAGACTCTGAAACTTCCTTCTTGATACTCATCTAATGGGTCACGTGATTTGGGATTTCCTACATATTTAGTCTTCAGTACAGGTTAAAGATTACATATTTAATCATCAACATACCATTGTCCTAGTCTTCATTTCTTTGATCGTATTCATACATAGTGATAGCACACTCTTCACTTGATTATCTTGCCGTTCTAACATTACTTTCATTTCCTTTAAATGACGCTTTGTATCTGAAAATTATATACAAAATCATATCAGACATGGAGTAAGTACACTATATACCATAATATGTAACGTGTGAAGTAATTAAGGTAGCGTATAAGCAACTGTGGTGTCAAATTAATTCCTATTTAATCTAAAAAACACTTCTTTCAATAGCTCGAAACAAAATAAGGTTTATTTAGCTTTATAGCAGGTTTTAATATCGACATACGTATATTATTGAACAGAACAAGAGAACAGTTGCAAAAGTAATTTTAAAGTATGTATGTATCACTAAGAACAAAAATGATTCAATAACACGGTATTCTTAGTAAGTAGTAAATTTTAGTGTAAATTTATCGGCAAAGTATTGTAAATTAGGATAGGTAATAAAAAATTATTACATTAGTAACGAAATGTATTCTATATAGGTATAATGTTAAATTAAAATGATTTGGTTATAACAATTTAAATCATGTTCGAGATGCACGAAAAAAAAAACCTTTAGTTTATACAACGAAATAAGTGATTGGTCAACATGAAAAGACGCCTGATTAAAACATGATTAATATTATTTTATATTTTTCTATTACAATTTTAACTGTCCTATTTGCGTGATTCGAGCATTATACCAGATTAAAAATAATATGATAACATTAAAATAATACATCCGTTACATAATTTACAATTCAATTAGTATTATTTGATCTCATCATAATTCAGAACATACCTGAAATCCGCAGTACCTGGCCTCTCTTCGCGATGCCGCTATGCCTGTCTCGTACAAGAACAACCTTTCCAGCATGTATTTCAGTATCACCAATTAATGATGACCCGCTCACCACACCATAATTTGAGAAAACATTTCTTTCATCCACCCACTCCACTAAAACCCAGAATCCTTGAGACATGATATCCAAAGCTTGCGTTAACACCAATGCTCACTTGGCAACTAGTAACGTGCAAGTATTCGCAGGTAAAATTAAATACAATAGATAGGTGTGCGCCCGATTTCATACCCTCAGTACAAAAAATAGGACAAAAGATTTCAATGCATTTGAAAGAACAAAGGGTGTCTTAATAGTATCTCCGTATCAACAGTTGTAAAAACAGCATTTTTTCTAATAATGAATCAATCTATCTACGTGAAATATCTAGTTCAAGCCCAGACTAAACGACGATTTAAATATTTATATGAAATAATAATAAGAAATTGAAGAGAAGTTGTGGTTTTGTTACTAGATTAAAACTATGTCAAATCAAAAGGATTTGTTTGAAATTATAAGGTTATATGAATTCATATTATATGTAGTAGGTACTTCAAAGGCTTATTATTTAACTTTTTTGATATTTGATATTTATTGTCTTTTACTAACATTATAAAGAGAAATGATTCATATGTCTATCTCAATAAATATAGCTAGACATTATCAGCGATTAATACGTTTTTATGTAATTCCCGATTAATTCGTTCATAAACTGGTCCGTATAAAATAAATAAACAGTTTTACAATAATCCTACTGAGATTTTCAACATGACTACGTTCCGCATTTTTATGTTAATACTAAAAAAACTCTTCTTTGCGCAAACGTTTAAAATGTAAACTAAACTAATTCTGATAGAGGTCCTCAAAAGTTAAATATTCAACTTTTAGAAATGTGAATAGAGGTTTGACTTAAAACCTTTAGATTGACTACCATACTTACAGTCGTTTGTTAAATTATGTGTAATGGTAGATTTACGACAAAAAGATAATTTTATCTGTAATTTGTGATATGGTATGTCAATATAATATGTATACCTACTAGGTGTTGAGCGGTGCGTGAGATGATGGATTTAGATGCCACTGTGGAACAATGTGGAATTTATTATTCTTAAATAGGGATTTTGGTGTTTAGGCTTGAAGTTATTTTTCTTATATACTTCATTAGTTTCAGTTTTACAAATACAAAATAAATAAGTGCGAAAATAATATTTGCACCGATCTTCGTGGATACAAAATGAATTAATAAAAGGCTGATGAAAATATTATAAATTTTAGATCGCAACTCGACGGTGGAAGTTCGACACAGGGAATGTAAGAAAGAAAGATGATAAATAAGTCATAACCAACAAACTTCGAATGCAAGTGAAACTCCTTTTTTTCAGTACTAAAAATATATTGTTTATTCCTATTTTTAAGCAACATCCATCAATAAGACGGATTAATTTACAGGTACCTCCTATGGTAGGTACCAGAAATGATATCAATCTCTTCGTCGGGCATCAATACGGGCAGAGACACCAATCGATTACCTAACGACCTGGTTAAATTAAAATCTACTATTTGCAAACTGTCTGCGATCGTAAAAGGACTTTATTAGTCTGTACTTACATACTTGCACGATTTTAACTCATAGTATATCACCTTTTATTTTATTAAAATATGTCACCATGCATAAAACATGCTAATTATCTAGCATTATTTGTAAAAAGTCAAGTTATGAAGACTTAGACACCTATTGTGAACATAATAATATGTCAGGAAGGTAAGTTTACCTATGACAACATATGCACACTGCTTTGGTTCTAATTAATATGATAACAAATCTTATCAATGTAACAATCAAGCACTTTCAATTTTCTATCAAGAAACATCGGACTTTGAATGCATAGGTTTAAATAAAACACGTAAGAGAACTTTCGACGACCAAAAAACATTTTCCGGAGATGGCTCAACTATCAAAAACGAATAGTGCGCTGCATCGCTGATACTGAGACTGAATGCAAACAAACAGTTGTTTTTATTTCGTCAACGACAAAATCAAATTACTACATTAAAAACACTCCGGGAGTGCCGGCAGAAGTGAAAACTTCAATATTAACGTTGTGTTTAATTATAAGTATAAAATTACTATCATTTATGAGGTAGAATACAATGTTTATTTATTGCGCTATCGTACACAAATATAACAATTTATATGTTGTTATTTATAATATTATATCGTTATTTATATATTACATTAAATTTTATCTCTCAGAAAAATCAACTTCCATCCATAATTTCGACGACTTTTACACCATCGTTATTATCAGAATCATCATAGCAAATTTTTACAACTGATACAATTGGTTTATGATAACTGAAGTAAGAAACAAACAGTTTTGATTCGAACCTATTTAAGTGTCTAATAAAGACCGCATCAATAGTAGTTTAGTATTTCGTTGTGCTAAAATTGCGATCATTTGACATAGTTAAACCAAATTCATTATTTAAAAATTCAATTAATGATTGATTTTTATCTCGTCTGCAAAGTTTATATTGAAATCTCCACTTAAAATCATTGGCAATTTATCAAAGCTTTTTCTAAATTTTTTTGAAGCAATGCAGATGCGTCATGAGAATAAATAAATAAATTTTCGTACAAGTTTCATTAATAGATTCACTTTGTTCGATTTCCATAATTTAAACAATTCACATTTACGAATACTAATACAGTGTATTTACTACACAACAGTCAAGCAATCAGCTGTCACCATCCTTGGATACGCGTGGGACGCTGTACATAAACACACACGGTCATTCGCGCAAGCGCCCTGTGCCGCCTAAACAGAGCAGCACACTCAGGCACGGTAGAAAGAGTGGGAGATACTAGTTCCTCTCCCTTCCCCTCGATCTTACGCTTTTTCGATCAGCATCACGTGACCCTGACGCTAGTATGAAAGTTTTTACCCATACAAAAGAGTGCTCAGCGCCGCTAAAGAAGTTTTCACTTCAAAAAATTGTTTATCAGCAAGAGAAGACAAAATTGGACAATTTTGTCCAATGATATTGATAAAATATTCGTAAAAGCTGTGTGTGCTGACTGCTGAGAGGTATTTATTATAATTATAATCAAAACCAGTACACCGAAAATAAGATACCTCATATTCTAGTTATTTGTTAGTCATCAATTATTTACAATACAATTAGAATATTACACAACAGGAACTGATTTCCATGGATTTCTATCGTTAGATAGGCCCCGACACCTACAAAAACTGTGGCATTGTTTTTGAATGTGTGCGTTAACAAAATGCCGACACACGCACACTAACGAGTAGTTTAAAAATCGTGTTTCTGCCCTTGTAATAGGTTGAAATCGAAAACGGTTGAATGTGTGCGTCAACATGGCGTCCATTGCACTGATCCTAGGTTAGCGAGCTGACTCACTTCGACTGTGCGACAAAACGGCGCGGTCTCACTGCGGTAAGGGCATATCTAACGATATAAATCCATGCTGATTTCCATTACTTTTAAAAAGCAAACCATTTACTTTACTTTTAAGGAAAAGATTAAGACAATGTTCAGATGACATCTAGATTTTAATTGAATTATGGAACATCTTTCAACATCATAAAAAAAATGTTCATCATCATCATTCATGAACATCACCAAGAAACACACTCAAAAACTAGTTCAAGTGAGTTACAGATAATAATAAATGAATGAGTATCTAGGCTGTATCAGTTAAATAGACAACTGTTTTCAATATTGAATTGGTCACCTACTACGAGTATGCTGCATCTTAATACAAGATAAAAAATAAAACATTTGCCAAAGCTCAAGAACATTGTACCTATAGTCGTATTTTTAATTAGACGAAGCCAACTGACAGTAGCTAATGTCACTTTGTAAAGTAATATTGCCATATTTAAAGTAATAGTGATACGTTCAGTTCTTGTTCAATCAGATGAATGAACAATGAGTGTGAATAGTTAATCGTCTCAAACCATAAAATAATATTATTTCTATTTCAAAATTGTATTAAAGTGCTCTGATATAAGTTAGGTACTAGTACTATGTAACTACAATCAGTTTTTTGACGGCTTATTCCAGAGCGCGATGCGGCGACTAGTGCCATCACCGATCATTAATTCAGGGGTTTTTACTTTGACACAACACTATTTTTATTTCATTAAAAACTGACAACACCGTAAACGTCAGACTTCGTCTAATTAAAAATTCGACTATTGGTACCCTATAGACTTATGTTTTTCGTAACTCTTTCACGTCTTAATGTTTAAATATAAAAAACAAATGGTACGATGGTATTTGAAAATGCTGCCTCTATATTTGTACAAAATATGTGTAGATAATCATAATAAAGTAATACTTTATATGGAGTTAGTTTATTACTTTCCTTGATGTCAGATGCTTTAAATATGTACTCTTAATAATTGTGATATTATACTGCTTTGCATTCGTATGTCAAAAAACCATTTAGTTTTTATTCTTAGACTCTTATGTTATTTAACTGGTGAACTAATGAAGTAAGGAATTATTTATATTATTAATAAATAAGTCCTTTTTACCATCCAAAACTATGATTATGAAAAATGATGAGAGTGAAATTTTACGATGCGCGCGCACCGTGACACAAAATTAACTGAATGAAGTTGCCCACGGAAGATGCTACGGCATTGGACATAATTTAAAAACAACATTCGAATAATAATAGAATTTATGTTACTCTTAATGTAAGAGAATAATAATAAATATTTATTTATTTAAATGTAAACTGAACTTTATTGACTATAATGACTCCTTTTCCAGTCTTTGATTATTTAATTGTAATTAATTATTTGCATGCAATCAAAAAATATTTTTAATAATGCCAAAGATGTATAACTATGTTTGGTCTGGACATACGAGGTTATCATTCTACAGCGTAGATAGAGTATAGAACTAGATGAGCTTCTAAAATAACAATAATAACTTAAGAGAGAAGGCATTAACGTGAAATAATTAAGTGCGAGCGAAACAGAGTATCAGTTTTTCTGTCTCTATTTGCGTATCGGGTTTTATTTATTTACCACCGAGCCCTTGGTGGTAAACAAGTTGATAAATCGGTGAAACCCAAGTCAAACCCATATTTTAAGGCTTTATCCTTATAAGAGGTATATTTAAAGTGTCAGTCGTGGTGAATTGTTGCATAATTGGCTGTAAAAGCTATAGTGAAAGTAAAGAACCAAACATCTTTCATCGAAATGTAGCTTATTTTGTCACGACTCAGTAACTTTGTTCAAGAATTATTCATTCGAATGTGTATTTTGTTCAATAATAAGCAATCTTCAATGAATTAAAACTGTAAATATGACATATGTCGATCATTCGCTATCTCACACGCTGTACGCTGATGCCTGGTCTATACCACAGTCCGTCTACGTTCTACAGCCACGATATATTGTATATAATATATATGTTATTTCCCTGTATATATTATTTCTCTATAGTTAATTATTGCGACTACAGACGCATGATGTAGATTACGGCATCAGATCCACAGGGTAAAATCACAGCCTCGAGAATCTTATGTCTAAATCATTAAAAATTTCGAGCCAAAAGGTGCTGCTATTATATTTACGTCTTTTTTAATTTGTAACAAACAACAAATAAGTCAGCTGTAGTTGGCACTTAGAATATATCTTTAATTTATCAACGTCAAACAATTTACCTCTAGACTATACTTGGTCTGTGGTAGCTGGAAAGTGGCAAGTGGCAACACTACGTAGAAAATTGATTTTGTTGTGATGATATTATATCGTAATTTTTATATTTGACTATCTTTTAATTATAAATCTTGGTATCGCCTGAAACATATAATGTGGATATTAAAAAAGATTGATTAAAATGGGTACTAACGGTAACGGAAGAAGTGGTGGCGCAAAAATGAACATGGAAGAAAGCGATTGTAACAATGATATGGAGAGCCCCGAGCTAGATTTTGTTTATGATGACTGCGATTCACAAAATAATGAAATTGCTGAACTGTATAGTTATACAGAACATCCGGAATTTCAACTAAATGTCAAAGCGTTCGAAGAAGTCATGGAAGAATTTAGCTTTCCACCTAGTTGGCAGCGATTATCTGAATCTCATAGGCGTGCCGTAGTTATGAAACTCTTAGAATACTTAGACATAGTAATTAGTGAAATACGAACACGAGCCGCCCGGTGTATTTTATATCTAGCACAAGGTTGTTGGGCCGAAATGCAATCAGATACAGAACAGGCTCTTTGGGCTCGCAGAAATATCTTCTTGCTGTATGAAATGGGTATATTTCCAGCATTTGTAGAATTGCTGCAACTCGAAATAGCAAAAAGCCAAACCTCCACTATTTCATCCAGAAAGCTAGCTGAATCTTTAGCTGATTCAACTGATTTAAGAGTAATTCTCTCAGTCTTGTATCTTATCACTGAACACATGAGAACTGAAAAAGATAATGCTAATTCTGAGTATGTCCATCTAGTAAAACTATTTAAAGAGGAATTAGGTACACACTATGGTGAAGAACTGTTGCCAGTGCAACTTTTAAATATGATCACGCAGCTTTGTGCTGGTTCATCTCCTAATTTTCCAATGAAAAAGGTTTTACTGTTATTATGGAAAATTTTATTGGTATATTTGGGGGGCATTAAGGAGCTTAAAGAGAAGAAAACTAAATTACGTGAACAATATGGCTTACCTTCAATTGCTGAAGACACTTTAGAAGTTGTAAAAGGCATGAGGGCCAGTTCTCCACCACCAAGTGCTGTTGATATTCTAGAAAATCAGAATCCTGTTCAAAGAAAGAAAATCATGTTAAAGGAAAGTGAGAGAGCTATGAGGCGGCAAACATTTATGAAACAAACATCTATGGATGAATCTGATGAGCAACTATATGTTGATAAGGAAGAGACAGGTAATGGTTCTGAGGACTATTCTATGGAGTTTCAATCCATGTCTAATGATGGTTCACAAAATTCAAATCAAAATTGTCCATATTACATGTACTTTAAGCAATTAGACAGTCCCCCTCCTCCACCACCCCCTAAAAGTCTGCCTTGGCAGTCAAAAGTCCGCCAGAAAGATATTGATAACTTTCTCCATAATGTGAGAATTAAGTTTATTGGGTATTCTCTACCAGGTGATAGGCAGACTATCGCAGGCCTGCCAAACCCTATTCATGAAGGATTAGAGGTATTAAAAAAACACATTTATACTAGCATTTCTGAAATTCAAATCGAACGAGAAATAGAAATTTCCCGCAGTCCACTCACCAAAGGTGAAAAAGATATTGAGGAGACTGAAACAGAACTTTTGTATAGGGAAATGTTACCTAATCTACCCCAGTACATGATAGCACTATTAAAAATTTTGTTAGCTGCTGCTCCAACGTCTACAGCCAAAACCTATTCGATGAATATTATGGCTGATTTATTACCCGAGGAGATGCCAATGACTGTACTTCAGTCACTGAAATTAGGAATAGATGTGAACAGGCACAAAGAAATCATTGTCAAGGCAGTAACTGCAATCCTTCTGTTACTTTTAAAACATTTTAAACAAAATCATATTTACCAATTTGAATACATGTCCCAACATTTGGTTTTTGCCAACTGTATGCCCCTTGTTCTAAAATTTTTTAATCAGAACATTTTATCCTATGTTGGGGCAAAAAATTCCATACCTATATTTGACTTCCCTGCCTGTGTTATTGGGGAACAACCAGAACTTACTAAAGAGTGTTTAGACATTGGTGAAACATCTGTCCCCTACTCCTGGAGAAATGTTTTTTCATGTATAAATCTTTTAAGAATACTGAATAAATTGACTAAATGGAAAAATGCAAGGATAATGATGCTAGTTGTGTTTAAAAGTGCTCCAATTTTAAAACGCACTCTCAAAGTAAGGCATGCACTGATGCAGTTCTATGTATTAAAGCTTTTAAAAATGCAAACAAAATATTTGGGAAGACAGTGGAGAAAAACGAACATGAAAACAATAAGTGCTATATATTCTAAGGTGCGACATAGACTCAATGACGATTGGGCGTATGGGAATGACGTAGATGCTCGGCCATGGGACTTTCAGGATGAAGAATGTACCCTCAGGGCTTGTGTTGAGAATTTCAATAGGAGGCGTTACATAACTGGACCTATAACTAGTGTAAGAAAGTATATAGATACTGAATGGACACCTGTTGACACAAATATAAATGACGTGCTTGATATAAATATTGAGCTTGATGAAGAGTTTAAGGAAAATTATGAAATATGGCTAGAGAGAGAAGTGTATCATAATGAATCATTTGAAAGTCGATTGTATGCAAATGGTAGCAAAACAATGTAAGGCTGGAATGTTTGAAACAAATGTTCAACTTCTTGTATGTGTTTAAAAATCTCTTTCAAACTTGTAAAATATTTTTTATAGATTAATTAATAAAATTTAATAATAACTTGATTTTGAAATAAGGTTTGACAGAATTAGTAGTAGTAATAAATTAAAAATATTCTGAATAAATTCTTGAAATTAACTCCCAATATGTAATAGGTTTCAAGATGAGTATAAATAATATGAGTAGAAGTATGTTAAATCCATTGTATTTTATTATTTTATAGTACTTTAGTGTATATCTATCATATAATGTAGTCAAAATCATGTTTATATTCGTTTTTAAAGTAACTATTTTGAAACAATAAATGTGGTATAGTAGAATCTTTTATTTTTTTAAAACATTGTTTAATTTTTTTGTTAAAATATTAATTGTCAAAACAAAGGACAATTTTCGTTTCGACAGTATTATATGTTAGGACCCTGATACTCTGAGCTCAAACTTCTAGCTTCATTTACCTTATTTTTTTTTAGAGAAACAACATTCATACTTAAAATGGATTGATGTTTGTGTTCATATGAAATTGCTTTTTTAAACGTTTAAAACATGGTAGTGAAAGGTCACTTGCTTTGCTTTATAGAGAAAATGTCTTAGTACTACTTGTAACTTGAATAATGACCTTCGTGATGGGCCACACATTGAAACCTAGCATAATGTCACTGCTCAGCGCATTTTTACCCATCACGAGAAACTACGTTTTTTACCTATAGTAAATTTATTACTGTGATGGCTTTATATGTAATGGTCTAAGATCCCGCTATACAACGACCTTCACCGAAATGCTTATTTCATGAAACTTATTTTATATTTAATTTAATATATCAATAAATATAATCCATATGGGTTGCCTAGCAAATTTCAGTCCAGAGTATGTTTTATTAATTTAAAAAAAAAAATTTTTAAACATTTCACCGGTATGATTATTAGATAAATTCTATACCAATCGAAAGTATGAAGCCCATAGAATATGCAAATGTTAGGTTGTTTTTAATAAATTAATTATTTATGTGTAAATTTTTTATGTGACACTAAAGTATATATACATCTTTAGTATAAAAGAAGGTTATAGTGATACATATATAATATTACCCTGATTAAAAATATTGATTGAAAAAAGTTCAAAAAATTTACTACATGCAAATTATAAAAAAAAATTTTTTTTTTAAATATTAATTAAACATACTCTGGACTGAAATTTGCTAGGCAACCCATATGGATTATATTTATTGACATATTAAATTAAATATAAAATAAGTTTCATTAAATAAGCATCTCGGTGAAGGTCGTTGTATAGCGGGATCTTATACTATAATTGGAATGTGAGATAACTTCGTGGTTAGATGCGCGCAATCCTAAGGCCTAGGATACGTGAGTCAAGACAAAGAAGGATTACCTTCATTAAGCGAATTTATACAGTACTGAAGGGCACGACCAAAGATTGGTAGCACCACTATTTTTGGGTTACAAGGTACAGGCCTTTACTTGCCTATAAAGTCCCTACCTTAACATGCAGAAGAGTTGCTGCTCCGTTTTAGCTACTCCATTTGAGTTTTTACGGAACTTTAAATACTAGATAATTAAATTCAGTAACCCACGTAATCTCGAGTTACCATGAATGGTAATCATAGTAAAAAATAAAAACGCAAAAGTGTACCTATTCGGGTTGTGCGCTTAGCCCGCTGAATTAAAACAACGAGTTGGGACTTGTTATATTATATTTATATTAATTATAGAAAACTGTTACGCTTAAGACACATTATAAACCTATAAGTGTTATTAAAATGTGAGCACACAAGTAATTTGAGATGAAATGGTAAGAAATATTGGAGAAGAGGGTTTTTGAAATGGAGTGCAGCAGGGTTTGTTCCCACGTCAAATGTCACGCTGCTGACACCCAAACATTTGTAATATTGTGTATTACAATAGATCCTTTTACCAGCTCGACGGGGCACTTAAGGAACCAGGGGTGTTTAAACAGCTATCAGCGCAATTTTACAAATATACCCGCTATTAAATTTATTACCGTATTAAAACAAGATCGTATTTTTTTCGCCGTGGTCGGCACTTTATATTAAATAAAAAAAAAATTTTCTATACATTGTGAGTCTGAATTTTGACAAACAAAATTGAAATTGAAAAGTACCTGGAATATAAACTGCAATTAGCTAAACACGTCCCGTTCAGATGATTTTGTAGAATGTCGTAAATCCAAGACTTGCAGCGTTAAGTTGATCACGCACTTGCTTATTATGTATTACAAGAAGCAAATAATTATACGTGTGAAATTAAGCAAAGTCGAGGGCATTAGAGAGGTACTTCTAAGTCTGGGAGATGTTGCTGGCTCTGACAATGGAAGGAAAAGCGTTCTGTTTAATATATGTATATATCTAGTGCAGTGATGTGTGGGACTAACATTAAATAACATTATGAATGCAATGTTATGGACAATATTTTTTTGTTTTTTTCTAGTAAATTGTTATAATTCGGGTAAGTACCTAACTAAAAAAATCTAGACTTCGATGTCAAGCGGTTGTTCTGTGCCCACCAACCCGTAGCTACCTTGTTATTATGACAACAGTTTTAAACGTGATAAAATCTCCACGGCAAAGAATTTTCTGCTCTATAACTCGCATAATGAGAAGAAAAATACTATACTAAAGTACCATTTGCTTCTTAGAAACGTTGCAGCGCCCAAGCCTTACAATAAAAATGTATTTTACTGTGCTTATTATTATTTTAGAAAAGGTTCACTACAGTTTGTCATCAGACATGTTTTATAGTGAACTGAATGTGAATGATATTCTTCGTACTGATTTGATGCCGACATTTTTTCTGGCGAATGATGATACGTCACAAAAGTCGGGAGAACGAAGTAATACGCCTTCTACTAATGGGTCAATCGATGCGGCTTTATCGACTCTCAATTTTCACAGGTAAATGTTTCGATTACTATTGACTAGCATTAAGGTTCTTTTGTTTATTACATTATTATTTTTTAGTTTCGACAGTATAGTGTGCATCATAAACTATATATTTAAAAATAGAACTAGGTATATCTGATGGAACTTATAGAGCAAGATCCCAGGGCCGCCAGACGTCACGTATTTTCTGACGGATGAAATGTGGACGATTGGGTAGTGTTAGTATGTACTATGATCGTATGCCTACCTGCTAGCTTGGTCAAACGGCCAATTTCCAGGTATCAGGTAATCAAGGTACACAAAAACATTACTTACTTCACGTAAATTCTCATGGCTGATTTTTATATATGTTTTCGAGTGTATAGTTAAAAATAAATTGTCAAGACTCCCAGACACTTTCCGTCGGCCATATTGCTTGACAGACGCTTTAAAGGTCTCAAAATAATTAGTCAACTTCACGTAAATTCTGACGCTCCATTTTTATATATGTTCATCCGACAACTATTTTAAAAGCTTTGACAAGAAGACAGACCGACCCAAAGGGCCAATCATCCCCTAAACTAAATTTTAATATCTCTGTGACTGGGAGAGCATTATCTACGCCCATGAGACTGAGTGAGACCGACTGCGCTGTTAAAGCCATGAAAATTACTTGAACGTGTATTCAACATAATACAAAAATGTATCTGTGATGTTTACAACGTTCCTGGAATAATTGATGTAGATGCTGCCAGACTAAATTTGTTTATTAATACATACATGGTATCTGATATAAATGAAGAATTCATTCGAAAGAATTTAAGAAACTTCGATGCCAGTAACTTACCACCTTGTAAAAGTGAGCTTTGGCAACAGTTTCGACGGGCTAGCTATATCGCTAGTCTTTGGAACAATGCAAGTATGAAGATGATAAATATTTTCAGCCCCGAAAACAATGGCTGGACACTACAAGATGGTAAATATGATTTTCATTGGTTCGATGGAGATCAATTACCGGGTTTTGTCAGTGAGTCGCTGGAAGAACAATCAGGTAAAGTATTTTCGTTTCTCATATTATTTGTATCTTTTTAGTTTTTCAGACCTTCATTGTTTAACTTGTTTTTTACAGAGGAAGAAAATAAGGATAATGCTGATGATGACGATCACGATTTAGATATTCAATTTCAAGATTAGCTGGATGATGAATCTAATTTCAACGATGATGATAATGAAGATTAAAAGCCACTGTTAAGAAATATTGAAGAATTAATATTTTTCCAC
The DNA here is from genome assembly GCA_963693345.1 of Pieris melete. Classification (NCBI taxonomy): domain Eukaryota; kingdom Metazoa; phylum Arthropoda; class Insecta; order Lepidoptera; family Pieridae; genus Pieris; species Pieris melete. Next base: position 2,596,458 of record CAVNZK010000006.1, on the reverse strand, counting down.
TTTGTTTCCAAATTTCCAATAAATAATTAATTAAAAAAATTGCTGCTATTTAAATATAAGTGGTATTTAAAAAAAATATTTTTTAGTTCTAATTAATAAATTGAAAAAAAAAATTAAAAATGTCGGCTAACTTTAGTATTATTTATTATGTGTCAATTTTTTTTCTTATTTTTGTTGCTATAATTTACTTGTCAACAAAAGTTCTTAAAAATTATAAAATATCTGTTCAAGTAATTTTCATGGCCTTAATAGCGCAGTCGGTCTCACTCAGTCTCATGCGCGTAGATAATGCTCTCCCACTCACAGAGATATTAAAATTTAGTTTAGGGGATGATTGGCCCCTTGGATCGGTCTGTCTTCTTGTCAAAGCTTTTAAAATAGTTGTCGGATGAACATATATAAAAATGGAGCGTCAGAATTTACGTGAAGTTGACTAATTATTTTGAGACCTTTAAAGCGTCTGTCAAGCAATATGGCCGACGGAAAGTGTCTGGGAGTATTGACAATTTATTTTTAACTATACACTCGAAAACATATATAAAAATCAGCCATGAGAATTTACGTGAAGTAAGTAATGTTTTTGTGTACCTTGATTACCTGATACCTGGAAATTGGCCGTTTGACCAAGCTAGCAGGTAGGCATACGATCATAATACATACTAACACTACTCAATCGTCCACATTTCATCCGTCAGAAAATACGTGACGTCTGGCGGCCCTGGGATCTTGGACTATTAGGTGAGGTCTGTGATATTGTAGGCTTTTAGAATATTGTAGGTTTTCAATAGTATATGGAAAGATTCGATTAATTGGTCATGTTTATTTGCGGTAGTATGTATGGTCGCTCCAACTAAACACTAATCAAATATTTAATGTTCTCGTGTCACGGTGTTTGTAATTATCCTCCGAAATAGCTCGACCGATTTTCGTGACATTTTGTGTGCACATCGGTTAGGTCTGCGAATCGGACAACAACTATTTTCTATCCCCCTAGATGTCTATTATCTATATTTTTATTTTTTATACAACATTTTTATTATACAGCATACAAAAATTCATATAACCTTTAATTTTCATCCCTCTACGATCAACCTACTACTTTTTATTATATAAGATATCTAGTTATTTTTATTTAACTAAAAATTTTTCCTAGAAATAATGTAAGTACCTACATGGCAAAACTACGTTTGCCGGGTCAGCTAGTAACTTTATAAAACATTTAATTACAGAAAAATGATGAATGAGTATCAGTGTAGAAATTATATTGCTGAACAAATTCTGGAAGAGGTAGGCAAAAATTCCTTGCAAAGGCGTCTCGGGATGCCATTTGATATCGGCCAAAGCAAAAGTGGTTATCCGCGTTCTCAAAATTTATACGACGTGGGCTCAGCAAATTATCAAGAGTGGCTTGCAAAGTAAGTAACATACTAGAATAGCGTTTTCAAGTAGATACGGTCTAAGGTACCTAAGATTGAGCGAGGCAGTAATTTTTCGTTTCATTTGGTCTCAGCGCCACTTCAATTCGGACCATTTGCATTGCTTGCAACTGTATAGAGCGCAAATTCGGTTTACTGTGCTCACCTCTAGGCGAGCTTCCCAGTACCAGCTCCTTACACTTCACCATATTCAACTAAGAGCGGTTCGAATCGTCAACCACCAGTCACTTAATCCCTTGTGTTAAGAGGTGCCTCTCGGCATCTTCTACCTCATTTACCAGAGTGTTCAGAGTAGTTGTTCGGATATATACCTACCGAATCGAAATTCCACCCGTATCAGCTCGACATCCTTCGTCCCAAAATTGAGTGTTATTTAAGGAATTTTTACCGCGCACCACCACTATGTGGAACCTTTTCTTGAAGTATCAAGAAGAGCGTACCTATCCTTAAAATGGCAACAACGCCCTCTGGCATTGAGAGTGTCCATGGCCGACGGTATCACCTAACATCAGATAAGCCTTCTTCACCCCTGTTCTATAATAAAAACTGTTTCGAGCTCGTTAAATCGTAAATATCAATATAACTATAGATTGTATAGGAAGTACGCTACAAAACGCAATTCTTGCTCGATTCGTTTTAGTTATCGTGAAATTTTTTTCGGGTGATGTTAAATCAAGAAAGAAATAAAGCGAGAGTTGTTTTTTTAATAGGCAGGTAGCCTTCTATGACAAGTACGAGGTGCGTGATATAGATACTTGCCTTATAACGCTTTGATCTGATCGTAATGTTGTCACCACAGGGTATCAGCTATGAACGACATATACCGCCATTACAATATGACTGTTAATCCAAATATAAACGGTTCAATACCGGTCAATCCTCAATCAGTGCAGGCCAACCCTAGAGATGGTTATGAAGTGATGGAGTCGGGCGAAACAATTTTCGGTGACCCGGATGTGACACATGACTTATCTAAACACGGTAAGTCGAATCTCACTTTGTTCAATGAAAGTTATATCTTACTAAATATGTATACAGTCATTTAATACTTAGGTAAATTGTATGTTATAGGTAAACCTCTTGTTATTTAAAGTACTGTCAACGAACAACACCTAAATTTCGCAGTAATTCTTCCTACCTCTGTAATATTGTCCAATTCAAATGTAAAAAATTGGAATTGTTTGTGTTCAAGTGGATTTGACAGTGGCTTAGATTTGATGATTTTTTACTTTTTTTAGTTTGGGTATTTTTGTATTTATAACGTAGTACAACACAACATCTGCTAGTAATCTATAAATATTACATATTTAACAATACTAATTAAAAACTTGTGCACTCTAACACAAGTTACAAGTAAGTAACACAATGACCTTGTTCAGGCCCCATGACTGGGTCGTCACTTCCACGACCACCCTTGATAATGATGTACTAAAAATTATTCCAGCTGGTGGTTACGAGTATTCAATGCCTCCTCCGCCCCCACCAATGTACCACACTGAACACGAGCCAGATGATCATCAGGTAGATAAGGAGTCCCATGGCCTGACCGTCGCAGACTTATTCGAAATATCACTTACCGGCATTGCATTTCTTTCATTCGGCATGTTTGTCTTGCAAGTTCTCATGTGTATTACTATGGTAAGTGCTAAGAAGCAATAAGACTGTTACCCCTCATTGGGGTCGACAGATATAGTGCTATATTGGATCAGGCTAGCAACACTAAAAAGTTTTTTTCGCCCATTACTGAGCTATGAGGGGGGAATAATAATTTTAAATAGGTAGAGTAGTCTTTTTAGTTTTTAAGGCATGGGAAATAAATCTTCTTTCGCATTTCGTAAGTCGACACGAAAATCTGATTTGTTACTATTAGTTCAATAAATATCTACTATTTATCTATATATATATAAAAGAAAGTCGTGTTTGTTACAACACTTATAACTCGAGATCGGCTGGACCGATGTTAGTTATGTCTTTTTTGATGGATTTTTCCCCACTCCGAATAGCAGAATAAGTAATAAAATATCGGATAAGTTATCGAATAACAATAAATAAATTAATTAATTTTACGAATGCACACGACATTTGGTGACATTTGTTGACAAAACTGCGCATCATTTTACGTCGAATTCGTGTCACTTCAAGAAATTCCGAACTTGAGGTAAATGAGGAGATGCATAACCAGGCTTTGATCATGATCGAAAACATGTGTTACCTCATCAAAAAATGTTGTAAAGCAGAAAGTGCTTTAACATGCAGTATCGCAATATTGGCAATAGAGAGAAGAGGCCTAATGTGTAAAGTAAAACTGCCATTCTTCTTTTGCAATGGCAAGCAATAAAACATTTCTCTATTTGCAAAAAAAGTTATCACCTTAATGAAATCCTAAAATAAGTTTAACTAAAGTAACAACGATATTATTATTAAGGCGGAACGAAGTTAGCCGGGTCAGCTAGTTGCAAATAAATATAATAGAATGAATATCAGAATTGCGTTACGCTATTGACATTTATTATTATACTTTATGTACGTATTATTGCCAATTTGAATCGGCAATATAGTTACAGATTTTATACTCCACGTTTTCAGACCGAGCAACAACCCCAAGTGATGCAAATGGTGGACAACACAGATAATATCAACGTAGATGATGTATTTCGCTTCAAACGTGAGACACAACCGCGACAATTGAAATCATTAAATAGTATTTCACGGTACGCTCTTATGGCATTGCAACCGCAACCAAATATATGCCTTTACAGGACACTGTGTTTGGGGAATAAACATATGAGGACCCTGCGAGATAAGGAAAGATATTGGCTACCTTTGATTCAGTGAGTTTCGTTCGACTGAATTTTTTAGGTTATGGCGTTTTAGACTCTAAGGCCGGGTTCCCACTACGCCGGACCGGCAGATCTGCCGCGCCGGTAAATCTGCCGGAAGAGCTAGTGGCTGTACAATTTATATGAAGCTATTCACATTATCCCGGGTCCGGCATTTTTGCCGAGCCCGGCATTTCTACCGAACGTTTTGTCACTACGAATTGCCGGTAGAACGACCGGGCCCGGAGTAATGTGAACGAGTTTGTGCCGGTATCTGTCCCCCGCTCGCCCTGCTCGTGCTCCCCTCGCCCCGCCCGTGTTCCACTCACGTCATTCGGCTCGCATGTTCTGGTAAAAGTAGACGTTTAGCATGGATATTCAAGCAGAAACTTTAATTACGCTTGTCCAAGAGAGACCTGTTCTGTGGGATAAGACCGAAGACGTTTATAAAGACAAAAACTTAAAGTTAGCAGCATGGCGTGAAGTATGTTTAATACTGAAACCAAACTTCGATGAACTGGATGAAAAAGAAAGAAAACAGTACGGTGAGTTTTTAATGTTTTATTGATAAAATGTAAATGCATTGATAAATTTTATTTTATAGCTGCTGCCTGCCACGGAACGGAACCAATATCTGAAACAAAATAATTAGTAAATGATGTCCGTATAGCGTTGGCATTAGGGCCACCTCGACTCGACACATTTCGATTCATGGGTGTAGTTTCTTGTTCTTGTCTATGTTCTATATTTTGGTAACTTTCAAAATTTATACCATCTTTTTCTCTTACAAAATTATGTAAGACTGCACAAGCTTTAATTACTTGAATTGCTGTGTCTACGTTGAGATCTATAGCTCGATGGATTATTCGCCACTTATTTGCCAGAATACCAAAAGCGCACTCAACATACCTTCTTGCTCGACTTAGTCTATAGTTAAAAATCTTTTTATCAGTATTCAAATGTGTACCTCCATATGGACGTAGGAGATTAGGTGTTAAAGCAAAGCCTTCATCGCCAACAAGTATAAACGGTAATTCTTCGTGCAAGTTTTCATGAAGCGGTCTAGGCTTTGGTACATTTAAAGTACCATCATTGATCTTTTGCCAAAATGTACTATCCTTTAATATACTAGAATCGCATTCCTTGCCAAATGAGCCCACACTAATAAAAATAAATCGGTACTCTGAATCGACAACTGCCATTAATACAAAAGAATAATACTCCTTGTAATTAAAGAACATAGAACCACTCTTGGCTGGTTTCAAAATTCTGATATGTTTGCCATCTACTGCTCCAAGACAGTGAGGAAAGTTGGCTTTTCTTTCGAATCCTGAAGCGATGTCCTCCCATTCTCTCTCAGTATCAGGCAGCTTAAGGAAATCTGTCTTTAGGTTTTCCCAAATGACGTGGGTCATTTCTTTTATTAGTTTACTTATTGTCGAAACGCCTACTCTGTATGAGTAATGTATTTCTTTGAATGAACATCCTGAAGCTAAATATCTGAAAAAAAAGTATTTTTTGTTAATACATTATTACTTTATACGTCACCAAGAAACAAATTGTATTGTTTTATGATATTTTTTTATTGATTTCAGGAAAACAGGTTTCAACTAAATGGAATAATATACGAGATTCGTGGCTTAAGACAGTAAAGAAACAAAAAGATGAGTCTAAATCTGGATCTTCGACCAAAAAGACACGAAATTATTTATATCACGAGCAATTAATGTTTTTGAAAAAAGTCTCCGAACCTCGACCACCACATGAGTCAGTTTCAAAAAAAGCAAGAACCGAGACTGAAGTAGGCATGGAATCAGATTTTCGTTCACCTTTAATTAAAGATAAAAAAAAATTGATAATAAAGAGGTAAATGACAGGATGGTAAAGTTTTTGGACTCCAGAATAAACCCAGAAAAGGAAAACCATCATCTATCTTTCTTCAAAGGCATTATACCAATCTTGAACACTTTAACTATCGAAGAGACTTTAGAATTTCAAGCTAGCGTCATGACAATGTTGCAAAAAATTAAAAGTAGGAATTATGAGAGACCAAATTACGGACATTGGCGTGATTCATATAATCAGATAACCGGACCAGATCAGTATTCTGGATACTACACACATAATAGCGTCAATCAACAGCCAATACCTACGCAAGATCAACACTACCCTGGATACTCTACGCAATATAATAGTAGCAATCAACAGGCAACAACATCTATACCATCAACTTCATCTCAGACATCGAATCCGATTCCAGCTTCGCCATCAGCATCTAGTAATCGTTCCATACATTCCCAAGACTCAGATTACTTAGATTTTGAAGGGATTTAAGTTTGAGTACAAATAAATACTTAAATAATTGTTTGCATTTTTAATTCATAATGATTATCAAATACATACACCCTCCCACACACACACATTATATATATTCACATTCATGAAACAAACATACATAGCAAACATTCATTCATTCATACAGTCTTAAGTAGGTACCTACGTCAAAACTATTATTACGCAATCTAGTGCATAAAATAATCTTACCTTAGACATATGGCTAATCTTTGTTCTGGGCAAATACATTCTCTGAAACTTGTATCTCGTACTCTTATGTCTAGTCGTCCCAGTAAATCGTCAAAAGTGGTTGCTGTCATTCGAAAATAATTGAAGAACTTTGATTCGTCTCTTCTAAGTTCACCCATTAATGTTTCAAATGTTCCAAGTGAAAATCTTTCCCGTAAAATAGGGTGTACCCAATGTTTTCTTTTATTTTGCCTTCTATTAAGATACCACCACAACACAACAATTTCGTCGTCCATTGTGCGCGCAGGTCCAAATTCAACTGAGGACTGTCTGAATTTCTTCCGGGATCCGATGTAATGTGAACACTCTGTCCGGTGTCCGGTTTTCGGCAGATCTGCCGGTCCGGCGTAGTGGGAACCCGGCCTAACGGAACGACTTACCGACTCAGAATCGTGCATTAATCTTATGATTTAGAGCCGAGACTTAACTATAAGTTTGACTCCAGTTTGTGAAATCCAAAAGTTTTATATATGAGAATCAAAGCGCCAAGTCTTCATGTTGAATTTTACCATTGTTCAAAATCAAAATATCATTTATTCAATCGATATAAGATTAACATTTACTTTTCTCAAATCAATAGATTGAAATCTAAAAATAACTCTGTATTTCTATAGATCTTTCTGGTTAAGGAAGCTTAATAGTGAAGATTCAAGATTCAGATCCAATTAAAAACTCATTATAATAGTAACATTTCTGATTTAAATAATGTTCTAAATAATATGCACCATGTACCACGGTTACCCTGGTGGTTGGTGAGACCTTGTTGGGTAACTACCCACTACTTAGTGTGGGTAATAAATAGCGTTAGATAGATTTTGTCACTATGTCACAATTTGGTATATTTCTGTCATTAATATATTTTTATATTAATATTATCATGTTGTAAATTCCAGTGCTGGGATTGCTTGGACCCGTGGCGTGACTTTGGGAGCATTGCGCGCAGCTACCCTAGGTCTTGGTAATGCCGACTGCAATAAAATTTATTCGAAAGATATGTGTAATCAATAAATTACATTATTATTTCTAGATACTGGTTCTTGTTTATTCTGATCATTTTTTAATGATCAGTCTCTCTTTGTTTATAATGTCCATATATAAAATTCTCGTGCCGCGGTGTTTGTAGTTAAACTCTTCCGAAACGGCTTGACCGATTCTCATGAAATTTTGTGTGTATATTGGGTATGTCTGAGAATCGGACAACATCTATTTTTCATCTCCCTAAATGTTAAGGGTAGTCCACCCCTAAATTATTTTTTTAATTTTTAGAATTTTTTTTATTGTTTTATGATACAGCATTAAAAAATACATACAACCCCTAATTTTCACCCCTCTACGATCAAACCCAATTTTTTTTATAAATGATATAGATGGCAATACGACGCTTGCCAGGTCAACTAGTGTCCATATAAATTTGATATGACTGATTTTAAAATGGCTAAAAATAATCTAAATCCCTATTGCTGCAACTCCTAGGTATGACAAATAAGCTAGTCTTCTGTAAACATTCACCTCTATACTCATAATAGCTAAGCCGTTTACGATTAATACATATATGAATCTTTTTACAAAAGTATTCACTTAACTGAGACAAATCATGCAACAATCTTACCTAATTAAGGTCGGTTCTATCACAATATATTAGACGGTACGATAATAATTAACCCCCTTATTCATAAAAAGCGATTCCGTGAATTACACCTTTTCACAAAAGCACTGATCTATCGCTTTTCATCACAGCATGAATACAATTCGACGAAAGAGACAAAAGACTATATTCAATCAGTGCTTTATAACATTGATTGAGTTTTACCATTGAGCGTGTATATATTTAGATAAAAATTATTCACAACTAAATCAGTCGTCTCGTTCTTTCAAATTCTATTTATTTTGTGATGAAAAGGTAAGGACGGTGAAATTAAACTGATTTATTGTTTTTGATTAAAATATAAATAATATATGATTTAATTAGTTAAGCTGTATAGTTTCTTTACGATTCGGTTGATTTCTACTATCTGATTAAAGTAACTAATGAGTAATTTAATATACCTAATGTATTTAAAGGTTGGACATAAAAAAACAAAAACGTTTCAGTATATTAATTTTATTATCTATACTTATCATATGTACATTCTACATCAATTATTATTTCTATAAACATTAGATACTTAATTATATTATACGCTTATTTCTAAATTTTAATATGGCATAGTTTTAAAATGTTTGTACAATAGGAATAGCTATATTATACGAAAATACATTATTTTCATATTAATAAATAAACTTAGCACTACTGTACATACGTATAAATATAAGTTATTCGGTTTAGAATTTCGTTTAACTTTTCAACGGAATGTTGCGTATTGCGCCACTAGCAGCTTCAACTCATTGTGGTAGGTAAGATCCAGATAAAAGACCGTTGGTAGAGGGGAAAAGCTAGGGAGCAGTTGAGCATTAGGATTGCAGAGGGGTCGTCGCATCAAGCACAAGACATGACATGCTTCGCGAGACTGATGGTCAGTAGTAATGAAGAGGCACCAGAAGAAGAAACATGTGGACAGCACCTATATCTTATTGTTATTATAATGTGTTTGGTGTCGATTTTTAAAGAGTGAGTGTGAATCAAAAGAAGAAATTATCAAGTGCACGCGTAGCACACTCGCTAAAGTTATTTTGTTTCACTAAGATAACGCCCCCGCGCACAAGTCCAGAGTTGCGGTGGCTGCTATTCAAGACTTCAAATTAATGGAACATCCTACGTCCTTGTGATTTCTACGAATTTTAGCGGCTCAAGGAATATTGTAAGGGCCATAAATTTGAAGATGATAACGCAGTAGTCGCCTTGGTACACGTTTTTTAAGGGATCAGAAAGAAAATTTGTCAGAAAAAAGATACTACGTGACTACGTCAAAATATAAAATAACCTTTAGTAAAAGATAATGGCATCATACTCATTATCACTTTTTATTGAACGCCTTGTATATATATATAACACTAAAGTCTGTAAAGAATGCTATAGTCTGTTGATGAAATGTTTACATGGATTTAAGTTACTCAATTTTTAAATTCATCTCTGAACATAAATATAATCTTAACAAAAGTCTAGATTAGTCTGGTGCCAAATAGCGATTTAAAAGATTGTTTGATGGAAGTATGGTATTTCTCTAACCTAAGGGAAGGATCCACGACTAATCTAACCACTGAGTGGCTGGCCCGAAGGCTGCAGTAGCTTCCATCTTCAGCTTCAATCCTTAGCAGTCAGAAAAACTTCACTAGCGCGTTTCGGGGTATGACGTCATCGCAGTGATTTGTAAGAGCAGATTGTAGATGTACAGGCTACAATTGGTACTTTTTTCCACATTACCTACTTATTTATTTTATTCGATACTATTACAATGACATATATCACCTTTGCTTGATACAATTATATAAATAATATAAAGGGTATTTCAACAAGAAGTTTGTTTTTCAATTGTGGCAACACCGAGAACGTGATAGTTTTGACATTTAGTTTTTGGCGGTATTCGTAGCAGGTGCTTTGGCAATTATTACAATGAATTCAATTTCGCTCGAAAATCGCATTAAAATAATTCAAATCCACTATAAAAATGGTGGTTCTGTTAAAGTTACATTTCGTAAAATTCGTGATATTTTCGGCCAGCATAATCGTCCTTCTGAGACCGCTGTTAAGAATTTGGTCGCGAAATTTGAGTCGACAGGCTCGGTACAAAATGTGCCAACACCAACATGTGTTCGACCGGGTCGTTCAACAGAAAACATCGCTGCCGTGAGCCACAGTGTTGAAGAAGATCAAAATTTGTCAATTTCACGACGTTCTCAACAATTGGAGTTATCCAAAAGCACAACATGGCGAATTTTGCGAAAGGATTTGGCTTTGAAGCCTTACAAGATTCAACTGGTGCAGGAATTAAAGCTGATCGACCATTCAAATCGCCGCAGATTCGCTCAGTTCATTCAGGAACAACCTGCTGGTTTTTCTGAAAAAATCATTTTTCAGACGAAGCCCATTTTCATTTGTCAGGGTACGTCAACAAGCAAAATTGTCGCATTTGGGCTTCTGAAAATCCTAAAGCAATTATTGAGAAGGCTTTGCATACTCAACGTGTTACTGTGTGGTGCACTATGTGGTCTGGAGGCGTGATTGGGCCGTTTTTTTCGAAGATGAGGCTGGAAATGCGGTAACAGTCAATGGATCACGGTATCGCGAGATGTTAACCACTAAATTTTGGCCTATTATTGATGACATGGATATCACTGAAATGTGGTTTCAACAGGACGGTGCCACATGTCACACAGCCAATGAAACGATCAATTTATTGCAAACCAAATTTCCCGAGCGCATAATTTCGCGAAATTCAGCTGTTAAGTGGCCAGCCAGATCGTGTGATTTAACACCACTGGATTATTTTTTGTGGGGCTATGTTAAAGACAGAGTCTATACGGAGCCAATCGAATCGATTGCAGCCTTAAAACTCAAAATCCGTGATGTCATTAACGAAATAGACCCTCCATTTTGCCAAAAAGTGATTAAAAATTTTGATGAAAGAATCAACATCTGTCATCGTGGTCGTGGTGGACATTTGCCAGATATCATTTTTCATTCATAATTGCCAAACTTTTCTCTTTGTAATACAATAAAAATTTTATTCATTTTCCTCTAAATTCTTTGTTTTATTTTGTTTTAGAAAACAAAGTTCTTGTTGAAAAACCCTTTACAAATAGTTTATGGAGGCGAAGATGGTAGCGTTACAGGTGTGAACACACAACTAAGTGGCTGGTAGACGTAAGGACTCAAAAGGGAGTATGTTTGTGGAGTGTGTCCCAAGATATGTCCCGGAAACAAGCCCTGCCGTTGCGCGATCTTCAAGCGAGATGTTAATTGCTTTTTCCACTTAGTTCTACGATTTTGAAACCACGTTTTTATTTGTACCTCTGTTAGATCTAGTGCCTTTGACAGTTCCATACGTTTTGATACACTCAAATACTTGTCTAGTTTAAACTCAGCTTCCAGTCTTTCCAATTGTTTTGCACTGTATGCTTGACGCGGCTTTCTTTCGGGTCCCGATCGACGCGATCTTCGATTGCCTTTGTCATCTGTGAACAACAAATTATCGATATAATATCATTATGGTATGGTTACCGTTAAATGTGATGAGGATGTATCACATTCACAGAATAGATTAAATGATGGACTTGTCTGACAGTCTGGACTGGTCATACAGGCACAGTTAGCCGCAAGTAATAACGATAAATTAAAAATAAAAACACATATACGACACAATACATTAACAGAAAGTAATACAATAAAATATTGTTTTCTTATTTATATGGGTACGGGTAAAAGTCTCCTCCAATGCGGTTTGCATTTTCAATTTATGCTATCTTCGCCCGCCGCAAGTAATAAACCTTAAGTGTGCGGTATAATTAATAATATTTAATACATTTGGAATATGGTTGAAACGATAAGTTGGAAAATATGATAGAAGGTCCTTATTTCTTTTTTCAATTGTGTATGCTTCGGTAACTAACAGTGGATATCTTACATAACGTACTTAAACCGGAAGTCTTAGGTTCGACGAAGAGATATGTCCACTCAAGTGGAGGAGTAACGGGGCTTCAAACGAATAATTAAATGTTTTTATCATCTAGCAACCATAATTAACAGTAAATTGACATAGTCTTTTCTGTAAATAATATAAAATATGATTCAATAAATGTTGTATACAGATTAAATAAAATACGTCCTCATTTACAAAGTAGCTGCTCTCACTTAAGACAAACACGGGACAATTTTTTCGAACACTAATCGGAATTGTCGCAGCTTCTCGTTAAGTGGCTATAAACACAATCAGTTTGTTTGCTCTGCGCCTGCGCAGTTTGACATCTCGTGTGTCAACACGGCTTTGTGTCGAGTGTATGGTGTATGATGGCCTCGCTAACAGACTGATAACTATTTGCGTATGTAGTTCACAAATTACAGGAACATTTCTCGTATCTATAACATACCTACTGATCTAAATTTCAAGTGAAAAGGTAGTCACGGAATTGATTCTGGGGATATATTTTGGGACTTATAAGTATTTATTCAGACATCAATAACAAACATTTTAACTGTTGTAGGTACACTAGTAAAAGCTAATCATGACATTTTGTTGTAATTCTTCCTATAATAGTACAACCAGGTATGTAACAAGTAAAACAATTCCAATTAGGTCATTCCACGTTCCGTTTTAAATACACTGTACCTTAAATGATATAGCATTAGAAAATTAACTCTGTAACACCCACTTGCGTATATCAGAATGCAATTAAATGAATTTGAAATACAGAAGAGTGGCTGGTTATATTCTCGGGGCGTAACTTCGATATATAGGAGAATAAATGTACAAATGTACAGCCTTGCCTCGTACAGACACTGATTCCCTACTTATTAAAAAGGTGTATATTTAAACTATTTAATTTAAAATGTCAGAATAAAACAATTTGACACATTCTGTAACAATTTCACGTAACATTAAATTCTTTAGCTCGTACTTCGTAGGGCTTGTTAAGGTGGGGGACAAACAAGAGCTTTGTTAATAATTATCGTTGCAGCAGCTGTTTGCCGACACCTCGGTGCGAAGTCGCGACCACCGACCGTCGGCTGGTGACATTTCGTCGAATATCCTCAGACGCATCGCTGGAATTACGGCACCGTGTAAGCTCTATTAGCTTAAACAGTTAGAGGTTTTACATGTCGTTTTTCATATTAAATCCTATTTGCAAGAATTTAAAATATGTATTGTGCGTAAAAAAAGACGATAAATACAGTTCATTTACATATCAGGACTATAAATTCCTATACCTCGTTCATTGAGTTATATAAATAAATAAAAAGAAATCATTTCGCAATGCGATTACGGTACTACAAAAGTAGCCAAAAATAAAATGACAGTACTTAATGCCTTTTTTGACATTTTTCTATTTAGACTAGCCCACCTAGAGGACAGGAAGTGATTCAGCGTGTCCAATAAAAACAGGTTTCTAAGTACACAATTCTACTATTCATTTAAACAGATAATTTTTTCATAGTTTAGGGTCTTAACAATATAAATATTTACTTTAGGGGGAGGTTGAGATTTAACTTGTATTGATAAAACTACTAATCCATTCATCAATACAGAGGCTAATCCCAAAGGGTAAGTACAGATCAGTCGATGTATAATTGTATGACGTATTAAGGAAAGATTTTGGTTATGCATTCCATGGTACCTACTGGTATTTTAAAGTTGCGTGAAGCTTCGTTTAGGTAGAAGATTCTAATTAGAATTATATTTATTTCATTATTTTTTCAAGTAGGGCGATGGGTAGTAGGCGAACGTATGTATTATAATTTTAATAAAACTGATGCAAAACTATCTGATTATCGGAGTTAAAATATTAAATAAGTAAATAATATATCTGTTCTAATTTATTAAATTAATGCCATCAATTCAAAGGCACAAGTGTTAAACACTTTTGGCAAGATTCGACTAACTTTTAGAGTTTCATTCATGTCGTGTAGCGAAAAACTTGATTTACCTTATTTAGTTAAATCTTTGTAACATTTGAAAACTATAAAATAATATTGCATAAACGTATGTATTCTGAAAAACACGCACATATATTATTTTTCAGCTTTTTCCCAAAGAGTACAGACACTTGCTACGACTCTTATATACATATAGACCCTATACCTACCTCGTTTTATCCACTCTCATAATTCCCACTCACTTCAGTAATTGATTAACTGTTGTAAGGGAAATCGGATAATAAAATTAATTTATGAGAGGGATGATTGCGTGAGAGAGGAGATAAATACGTGTGAACAATCACACCGGTACGTGATCACGCGACCTTACACTGCGTTTTAGCACCGTCGTAAAAGATTAATAGATATTTATTATTTCTCGATACATTTGAATTTTTACAGGTATATATCACTCGCTGAATAATTGAATAGTCTGAAATGCTGCAAGTTGCCTTCCATTCGATATTATAAATACATTTCTCTGTTATTTTTTTATACGAAGACAGATTTATAACTGAAGCAAACGGGTAGGAGGCTCATCCGATGTTAAGTGAAAGACATAGACACCCACATTACCAGAGTGTTTGCAAGTGCGTTTCCGGCCTTTTAAGATTTGGTACGCTCTTTTCATAAAGGTCCAGCAGGATTATTGAATTCAATAGAAAACGGAAATGTTCGGAAAAATCTGAACTTAAATCGAAAGAAGATATTTAAAATGGCATTAGGCTGGCGAAAGACTGTACAGAACGCTACTAAAAATTAAAACATAGGGAAGACCCAATAAGAAATGGAATACTCGTTTATATGTACTAATCTAGTAGATACTAGCAACTCTAAAGAGGTCTGAAGGGAATTTTGGAAAGACGTGGCAATTGACGGAATGCATATAAAATAAAATGAGCTAGGTATAATAATAACGTAAAACGAAAAACCTACGTTCTTTCATTTATTTAGCAATTCAATATTGAAACTGCACAAAATGTGAAATATTCTATTCAATTCGAATATATGAAAGTTGCCATTTCCATCTATACAGATTATCTGTAATGTAGTCCCAGATGTGAAAAGATGATTAAAATATTAATTAAATAACAGAAATAACTAAAACTGTTTCTGTCTTTGCAGTAGAAATGTCTTAATGTAAATTTTTCGTTTCGATAAAATATGTAACTGAACTTTTAAAATATTTTCAGCAAGTATCACGAAATATTGTGCAGTCTTGGCCTGGTGGCTTCAGCGTGTGACTTTCATCCCTGGGGTCGTAAGTTCGATCCCCCGGCTGTGCAACAATGTGCAATGCGTGCAATGTGCAAATGTGACTTTCTATGTGCTCACTGCTCATTTAACATCGCTCGAACGGTGAAGAAGAACATCGTGAGGAAACCGACATGCTTTAGACCGAAAAAGTCGACGGCGGGTGTCAGGACTCAGGCAGATCACCTACTTGCCTATTATATTGACAAAACTCAAAAAAACTCAAAACTCAAAATATCTTTATTCAAGTGGGTAACCAAGTACACTTTTGAATCGTCAAGTTAAATTAATCGTAAATTTACATTTACTACCAGTTCGCAAGTCAAGGGCGTAGAGCGGGTAAGAAGAACTGGCAAGAAACTTTCCGCCACTCTTTTTAATCGCCAAGTATTGTCATACAAATTGTTTGAACTGGAGCAATTCAATCCCAAGGATTAGGATCATTTAAGTAGTCCTCAAATTTATAAAAAGCTTTGTTGATTAATTTTCGTTTAACGAGGGCTTTGAATTTATTTAGTGATAATTCTCTAATTTCGCTTGGGAGTTTGTTGTAAAAACGAATACAATTTCCATATAAGGAGTGGTTTATCTTTTGGAGCCTGGTTGGTCGTACACTCAAATTAGTTCTATTTCGCGTATTATACTGGTGAAAGTCACCATTTGTTTTAAAATCGTTTATATTTTTTTGGACATACAACAAGGCTTCAAGAATATATTGACCAGATAGTGTCATAATATTTAATTCCTTAAACTTATTCCGTACCGACTCCCTCGGAGAAACACAACAAATACCCCGAACAGCCCGCTTCTGCAGCACAAATATGGATTGAACCTCTGCAGCATCACCCCACAGTAAAATACCGTACGACATAACGCTATGAAGGTAGCTATGATACACAATTTTAGCCGTGTCCTTATCAGTAAACTGTCGGATTTTCTTTACTGCATATGCTGCAGAGCTCAGGCTATTAGAAAGAGTCTCTATGTGTGGGCCCCATTGGAGTTTACTATCTATTGTTATGCCTAGAAAAACAGTTTTGTTAACAAAGTTTAGTTCACTGTCCTTAATTTTCAGGTTACCAATATCTCGCTTTACGCTAGTAGTTGTAAATCTAATACATTTTGTTTTATTCTCATTAAGCAGTAAGTTATTTACATTAAACCAGTTAACTATACGAGAGATAGAATTGTTTACATCGTCCAATAATACGTTATTCCTATTCACTTTAAATAGAAGTGAAGTGTCATCAGCAAACAATACCATCTCATGAACTTCGTTGACAAATGATCATAAAGCAGGTACAAAAATGTGAGGCCCAGACGTAAAAAGGTTGTAGCGCCACTGTTTTTTTTTATTTTTTTATACCAAAATATAATATCTACCTGTAGCTTAATGCTTATGCAATTATTATTAAAATTAATGATTGTTAACCAAACGGAATTATATCATCGTAAGATTGGTAGGTAATATTATCTGTGATTGTTACATCGTTGATCTGTTTTTTTTAACAGAAGGTCGTTATACTTAGTGACTTAGTTTTTTCACTAGATACACATTTGAAACAAAAACTGAACCAATTTATAAAGTGTTTAGTTTAATTTAACAAGTAAACATTTCACCAATAAAACGATAAGTTAAATTAATACCCCGTCTGACCTGCTTACTTATTCGTTTAACTTTTTTAAAGCGTAAAAATCTACATACCATAGAAGTTTGATGATGTCTGCCTTGTCGCCAGCCAGTGGGCGTAAGCATGGCCAGCTAGAATTTCTGCTCCGTTCAGCACACCTAGTTCTGCACACGTTGACGTTGATGATACTAAAAACAAAATGTAGTTAAGAATAGGTGATACATCTCAAGGGTTGGATCTTAAAATCGGTCCCCCGATACTGATTATGCAGGAGTCTCGGGGCACC
Source organism: Pieris melete (assembly GCA_963693345.1). Classification (NCBI taxonomy): domain Eukaryota; kingdom Metazoa; phylum Arthropoda; class Insecta; order Lepidoptera; family Pieridae; genus Pieris; species Pieris melete. The sequence continues at coordinate 2,578,882 of CAVNZK010000006.1, read as the reverse complement.
TTGATTAGAACTCCTCCAAGTGATTTTTGCTGCCGGAAATGCGTCTAAAAATTTTTTTTTTTTTAAGTATTGTGAAATGTATTGAAATTTGTAAACAATCCGCCATTTTCTTCTTTTCTATTGGTTATAAGAGATGTGACATTCTCGGTAAATTAATCGATTGTTTTTTAGCATGAAAAATCGACGAAAAAAATGCATAGGTAAAATCGTTACCCATCTCAAATTTATTACATAGGTAAAGACTAACAAATTTCAAAGTTATAAATTGAATCGCCTCTATTGATGTTGTTCTTAGCTGTGACATGACGATTGCCAGGCCGATTATAATATATACTAATAATAATTAAAAATTGGTACTAAATAATTACATTTCTTTAAAATGGTATTTAAACTGACTGACTGTAATGATTATGTATCCAAAACTTTTTTTATATTCATTCTGAAATGTTAATCAAAACTTTAAAGTTATAAAGAAAATAAGTTGCTGACTTAATGTATTTAAAAAATAGTGTATGATCGATTCTATTATCGGCGAATCAATGCTAGTTAGTTAGTTGGTAATCAAATTACTAATAATGCCTATTTATGGTAAAACAATATAGGCATAGGGGTAGGTAGAGCTTCACAAAAGTCTAAACAATATCGGATGTAGTAAAAATATGAGCGTTGTATGTATATTATTAAAAAATTCTCCGTTTATTTTTTAACGCAAAAGCATTTGTATTTGCTCCATATTATTCAGTGAGGTTTTTTTTTCCGGCAGTTTCACTAATAAGATTTCTTTTGATTCGATATGATATGATGACTATACTTTTAAAAATAAGGATAGTAATCCTTCTTTTTCACACAGTAGTGTAGGAAATAAAAAATTACTTAAGGTACATATTTTTAAATTACGTTCCTACATTTCTACATTTTGTCTTCTACTTTCATGAACCCATTATGTTAACTAAGAAAAATGAAACAAATAATAAACTATTACCATTGTGTTCATCGCCACCTTCTAGATTATTTTCAGCTCTATCATTTGGCTTATTTTTAAAATTACCTAAAATATTATCTATTAAAAATGTTTTACTTTTGTTGTCTGTAAGCAAAGAGTTTTTATGCAAATCATGACTAGATAAGACGTAGTCTTTATTAAATAATTTTTCATAAACATTTCCCCCAGTTGGATGACTAAAACCGTCGGATTGACCATCAACACTAGATTCACTATTTTCACAAATCACATCAATTTCATTTTCACTATCACTATCTGATTCGCACACACTTTTATTTTTTTTATAACCGCCATCACAAGAACTGGATATGCGTTCTGACATGTTCATTGTTTTATCTTTGGTACGAAACCTCTTTGCAATAAACGTAACAGTGACATTATGAGCCGCGGTTTTGACGCGAACTGATAATTGCCTGTCAAAATAGGTGTTACCGCGTAAACAACAAAACAGGTTGGAGGTTGTACTGTCGTGAAATACTCGAATGCTACTGGTTATTAGGACAGTGGAGGGGTGCTCGCCATCTTAGTGGGTGGGGCTTAACGCCTGTGAAAATTCACACCTTATTCGATAACACGCTATATGAGAGCTTTTCACCTCACAAAAGACCCCTAAAAGCTGGAGATTATTCGAATGAAAAGATATTGTTTGATGCAAACCATCAATTTATTTGATAAATCGTTGACTGACGAATCGGTGATTTTTTTAGACTTAATTGATTAGTTGTTTTTATATTGTAATGATTCATTAAGAGACTTAGTATTTATTATTTATTACCCTATAGGGACTTGTCACTTGAACTTTCGTGAAATGAACATAAAGTTTGTATAGGTACCTACTCAGGTAGTACCTACTAGTGGTAGTTCTGAAATTATGATAGTTTTCATACTATTTTTTATTGTTAATGTATTATTTATATATGGCTGTTATTAATTATACTATTATGTTAAGTATTTATAACATGGCGCATTAAGAACTGAAACTGGGAATTCAGGTACTAATTACATACCTATTAATAAAAAAATTCAAGGAGTTCCGCACTCGAAACGCGCGCCGCTACCACACATATGAATAGGTATTAGGTAGTTTTTGTGGTAACATTAAAATTGCGAGCTACTTTTAACGGACTTTAATTCGAATCTCCTTGTATTCAGATTTTAATATGTATCGGTTATAGTAAGAATTATAATGTGTAAAGGTATGTTTATTAGACACAAATTGTAAGTTAACATCGCATTTACTCAAAAATTTCTTATTCGTGGGTATTGTCTCTAGCGGGTGCTGTGAGAACAGCAAAAAATCCTTAATTTCAACTTGTGTTTGTGACGGAATCATAACTAAAAACTGTTACAATATTTTAAAACTTCTCAAGGATCCATTTATTTAACACCCTCGTCTTCAATTTCGTGATGCGGTTAATTTTGAGTCTGTGGTATGTGTCATGAAAATAAATTTATAAATTAAATACTTTTTTAAGAATAAGGTATAAAAATATATCCTTATGAGATGTAAAAGAGTAATAAATTAAACCAACCTTAAATATGTATTTAAATTTTTCGTTTGACTTGTGTCAATATTATTTTGTGCCTTCGTTATGCATCCAGAAACCCCTAAACATCCACAACAACTCAAGTGATTTTCATTTAATTAGGACTGTCCAAAGTTGGAATATACCTGATTCAAATTCAATATTGTCTCGATATAACTTATTTTCCAGGAGATTTGGATAAACATAAAAACAACACATATACACTCAAATCAAATTAATATTTTGCTTACGTGCCCATCATTAAAAAATCAAGTCCATATGAAAGTAACAGTAATTAAATAATAAGTGTAATAAAATAGGGACAGTTTTGATATCATTAAAATATTTAAAAAATTATAATACATTACGACAAAAATTTTAGTTTTTATGATAAAACAAAATATGACATTTACAGACACAAAACATCAAATCATCAGTCACACCTTATAATACAAGTAACTAATAGTCGATCACTACGGGGATAAAATTTATAGTTAATATATGTACATACAACCTTATCACAATGTGTTTATGAATATTGTTTCTTTTTTATGTTTTATGTATTTATTCGAGGTTTGCTATATCTCAAACTTTATAGTCCATCTAGTGAAGATGAATTAATCTTAAAACTGGTCAGTCTCGGAGGAACGAACGAGAACTATTAAGTAGATTCTTTACGATAAAGATTTGTCTTTTTTAACATTACACACGTAGCTGTAAAATATGTATTTTTATTTATTAACACTTCGTTGCAATACAATATAAAAATTGAACATAATGAAATGAAAAGGAGGGCAACTGGCGGCCTTGTCGCTTTCGAGCGTTCTCTTCCTGACAACCACTGTGATAAAAGAAAAAAAAGATGTATTATATTAGATATTATTGCATTTTAAATACATATTAAATATAGTTATTAAGAAAAAAAACTACACAGGAACAAAAAACAAACTACTACTAAACTTTTTGTTTTTCATGTATCCTTTATAACTAATAAATGTAAAAAGTGCACATGAATCATGATAAATATATTAAATAAGGAAAATAAATACCTCTTTCAATATTTATTCCTACAAATTTAGGTATTCTTTTATAACATTTATAAAAAAATAATTAAATGTTGTTGATGCGTTCAGTCGTCATTCTACGAATGCTTGTGTCAATTGTTGCTGTTGTCACTTGTAGCAATGTATTTCTGTAAGAAGACTTTTAAAGAAATTAGTCAATAAAGCATAGAATGTTATTACCTCACATCAGTAAACGCTTTATATTATGTAGTAGTAGTAGGATGGACTCAATTTCCGCACTTAGACGCACATTTGGTTCGTTGTACATAAAGTCCTGGCTGATTAAGCCAGTCTAGCTCTTCCTCAGAAGCTCAGAAGTTTCCTGGACGGGACAGAACATGGGTGAATAATTCCTCTGCGCTCACACAGTCTCTGCACAAGGAACTGTCCGTAGCACCGAGGACAAAGAGATGTTTATTTAGACAGTAGCCCGTAAATGTAAAGATTGTTTTTTTGAGATTCATTCTGTGGAGGCTTAGAAGTCGCTTTGCCATATGGTTTACTGTCTGTCTGCAATCCGCGTTTTCTGACCAACGATGATTTTGGAGTTCTGTGGATCCTTGGCGAATCCAGATTCGTACTTGCGAGAAGGGCAAGGGAAGCTGTGGGCATGGGCCAGCTGGAACATTCCGGGTCCTCTCTTTGCAAGCTCGTCGGCAGTATTATTGCCGAGAGATCCACTGTGTTCTTTTATCCACTAGAGGGTAACCCTGTAAGGGTTGCCTCCAGTGCATGGTGAACCTCCAGTATTAGAATGTTGTTAGTCTTTTTTTGTATCGCCATCAGCACAGACGCATTATCAGATACGAATTTAATAGGTACTGAAGTCATTAATTACCGTTGTACGGCTCTGCTTCGCTTAGAGCGAAACTTTCGCTAGTCAAGAATCTCCCCTTATATTTGTATATGTTAACGTAAAATTGTAAACACCGTTAGATTGTAATCTATCTCGCGAGATTATAAACTGTCGAAAGATTGTGAACCTCAGCTTACTGCTTACAATTTAACGTATTATTATTCGGTAGATTGTACTACACTAACTTAGTTATCATTCAAACTTCTTTGGTCAATTACAGATTAATTTTACTTTCCAACAATTTCATATAACTACCGAATAATAATACGTTAAATTGTAAGCAGTTCGTTGAGGTTCACAATCTTTCGACAGTTTATAATCTCGCGAGATAGATTACAATCTAACGGTGTTTACAATTTTACGGTGACATATTATATATTATGTCGAAGAATCCAAATATGATTTCATTTTTATAAAAGCACGATCTTTGTACTGTACACGGAATCATGTATCTACGAAATAATTTGAGATGTAAATTTGTTAACGCTTTACAAATATGTTACTAGATGGCGTTATTGTAAGTTGACTTCAATTTACACGGTCTATGGAACTTTATGTTCTTAATATCTTAAAAGTATCCGTTAGAGGGCGCGGAACACAATAAGTGAAATTTTGATACATTTAAATACCACCTATCAACAGGTAATTGTGTACAAGCTACTAGTATGTGAATGAATAAAATGGTTATATGGACTGAAAGGTTAGGAATGTGCAGTTCGGTCACAGTTAGCCATTGAACATTGAACATAAAAAAATAAATATAAGTAGGAGGATACCGTAACCATGAAAAGTAGGTAAGTGTAGATATGTTATAGAAAACAAACATAATATAGTTGGTGCTCTTACTTCTACGTTCATACGTGTAGTTCAATTATTTTTCTTTTTGACGAAAACGTTCCTATACTGTTTTTGCTAGGTACACATTCCTTCGCGTTGTTTTCTCGCAGAACAGAAAATAAACATATAGGTGGTGCTCTTACTTTTGCGTTTAGCCCACTGACTCCTGCCTGGTCCCCGCACTGTCGAGAAAGTATTCTTCTATGTCATACATCTTTATAATATGTTTATAGAGTGAGTTCACTACTGTGAACTATTAATATGTTTTAACATTATAAATTATTATATTTAATAATATTAAACAACATTATTAATTGTATTTAATATTAAATTTCTTTTTTTTCGACGTTATCGTATTGGTTTAGTACTGTAAGTATAAGTAGCGGCACGAAACTCTAGCGCTGACCGTTATTGCGCAGAAGTAAAAAATAAGGTACCTGAGGGGGGCTAGCGGAATGAAGAGCGTCGATTGGCTCTCCAGTCGCATTTTGTCCCCCGCGCGACAGTACACATGCGCAGCAATCCCCTCCACGTATCGGCCAGCGCTAGACTTACGTGCCGCTGGTTATATAGGATATGTATTTTAATGAATAAATGAATAATACGTCTTAGCCGTATACTTACGCGTGTTGGCTGAGTGCCGAAAAAACATCTTAAACAGCTCAAAAATATTCCAACACTTTATTTCTACGTGCAAAGCAGAAGTATAAAAGCGATGTAAAAAGCTCAAGTTATTTTCAATATAACATTATTTTGTTGGTAAGGAGGTCGCATTTCAATAGAACTAGTACAAAATTGCTTCAAATCTTTTGCGCTTTTGTGAGAATCGAGTTGTGTTACTCGATATTCGTATTTAATATATGTAAATATCCAAATAAAATAAATCTTTGCACGGTATTTAATGTTTTCCTACTAAGCATATAAGATTTCTTTAGATAAGCGTTGTGAAAGCTGGCTTATGTAATTCGAGAATTGTGTTTCTCAAGAGACATCAAGACATGTTAGACATTTAGTTTGTTAGTATTATAGTAGTTACTATTATTATTATCTAAGCAAATAGATCAAGCAACGGAAAGTTGCCATGACCGCTACCACCTTCTATTAATTATGATGGTTAAAATCCAGGGGGTAAATCCTTAAATGGCGTGTTGGTTTAAAGAAAAAATCATGGCTGCTTATGTTAGGGAGTAAACGGGTATTGCGACAGCGGAAGAGCTGCTCATCTGGCACAGACACGCTTCATGAGAGTGGCAGCCAATCTCCAAGAATGAAGTGGCAAAACAAAAGAAGTAAATAAAGCCGTAACACACTATCGAGAACTGGAAACTTTTTGTAAGTTCTCTCTATATTTATTCATCGCAATAGGTTCAGCTGACAAAAGGTGAACATTCGAATTTAGAATTGAAGTATGTCTGTAATCTGTTGGGAAAATTGTTTAACATTATTAATAAATAATTAAATTCCCAGTTGTGTAAAATAATCGGATTAGCCTCTTATAGGATAACTGGTCCCTTTTGGGCGGTAAGCCTCCACACATGTCTATGTGTACAATAGAAATTGTGTGTAATCCTATCTCTGATTCCATAGAAGAACGACCCATTTGCAGCCATTGAATCGATAGCGTAAACCTTCGCATTGAATTGTATACCTCCTCCGAAGTGACGTACGTCCGATATGTTTTGGTTATCACAGGTAATTATTAATTATTTAGAATAGACATAGAAAAGCGTAGGAGGATTTTTACCTAAGATATCTAAATGTTGAAGCCGTTATAAAACTTATAGGCGACTTTGTTTAATTATTCTGTGCAAATATAATTCGATAGTTTCCTAATATATATGATACTAGCTGACCCGGCTAACTTCGTTCCGCCTTTCAGTTTAATAATATCGTTGTTATAAGTAGCGGCACGAAACTCTAGCGCTGACCGTTATTGCGCAGAAGTAAAAAATAAGGTACCTGAGGGGGGCTAGCGGAATGAAGAGCGTCGATTGGCTCTCCAGTCGCATTTTGTCCCCCGCGCGGCAGTACACATGCGCAGCAATCCCCTCCACATATCGGCCAGCGCTAGACTTACGTGCCGCTGGTTATACTTTAGTTAAATTTATTTTAGGATTTCATTAAGGTAATAACATCAATACAACTTTTTTTGCAAATACATAAATGTTTTAGTTCTTGCCATTGCGAAAGAAGATTGGCAGTTTTACACATTGGGCGTCTTCTCTCTAGCGCCAATATTGCGATTCTGCATGTTAAATTACTTTCTGATATACAAAATTTTTTGATGAGATTAACAATCGTTTAATTATAAACACGATTTTTTAAAGTGAACGTCACATCTCTTATAACCAATAGAAAAGTAGAAAATGGCGGATTGTTTACAAATTTCAATATATTACATAAAAAATTTTTTTTTTAAATACTTAGACCCGTTTCCGGCAGCAAAAATCACGTGGATGTCCCCCGAGACTCCTGCATAATCAGTATCATCAAATTCGTGCGACACATTAACACGTAACCCAACTCAAGATGAAAGCCTGGTTATGCATCTCCTCATTCATCAAGATCGGAATTTCTTGAACTGACACGAATTCGACGTCAAATGACGCGTAGTTTTGTCAACGGATGGCACCACATGCTGTTTGCATGCGTAAAATTAATTTGCTTATTTATTGTTATTCGATAAGTTATCCGATATTTTATTACTTATTCTGCTATTCGGAGCTGAGAAGAATCCACCTAAAAAGAGATAATTAACATCGGTCCAGCCGTTCTCGAGTTATAAGTGTTGTAACAAACACGACTTTGTTTTATATATATAGATATGTTTAACTACGGTTATTTATTTAATACTATATTGACCACGAATTCCCTTGTGTCATTTATAAATGAAAAATAAATTTATATACAAATCATAATTAATTTCTTAATATTTGAGTTCACGAAAGTATAACGACTTGGTTTCCAGCTAAGACCAATTCTATCAAAACTTTTCAGATAAATTTCATCTCGATCATGAACTTAGAGGTTCCATTGAACTTTAAGAAAAACAACATAATTTTATTTGTCTTGTAACTTATCTGTATTGACATTTATCAGCTCAAGCCTTTAAAAACACTTAAAGTTTAAACAAAACACTTTTTTTCGGATCGAAGCTATGTATTATTATATTAAACGCAGCGTGCGTAATAAAAGTATAATAAGTAAAGCACGGGAAACGTCGGGAAAAATTTAAAATTAGGTAAATTAATTGTAAGTTTATAATAATACATAGCTTCAATCCGATAAATAAGTGTTTTCTTTAAATGTGTAAAACTAACACTATGATCCGCATAAACCATTGTTCTTAACTTGTGACGCACAGCACACTACCATGGTACATTTAGGTATCTCAATGTGTGCGCACGCACACACGCGCTTCACTCATACACTACAGTTATGTTAATAAAAGACAATACTCTTAAAGTTATAAAAAAGCGGTGCGCTCAGATTTAGGCGGGTTATTTTTATTTATTATTTTTGTTTCTGCTCACGACTGATTTGAGAGCGACCGCCAATGCGAAAACCGCTGTGTGAGTTCGTGAAGTGAGTTACAGAATCGCAGGGCTGGATTCACTGGTGAAGTCACCGTAAGAGCAATATAATAACTTGCGCTCATAGGTAGAAAAAATGGTGCACAGCCGGGTTTAAGCCGATGGCTGGCCATGCGTCATACTCGTGAACGGGTGCTACGTGTGGTGACTGGTCGGACTTGAATTCTTGTATGCGGTGATGGTAGTTATTTCGACTATGTATTTGCGTGTTGTTCCCACGAGAATGTAAGTGCGTGCTCCTATTTCACCATGCGTCTTGCTGATAGAGGACATATCTTTATTTTTTCATTATTATTAATTAATTAATAATTACTTAAGATGTCATGTGGAACATGGTGTAATGGTTACAGCTCCTTATAAACATTGTGTAAAACAAAAAACTTGGCGATTAAAAAGAATGGCGGAGAGTTTGTCAGTTCTTCTTCCGTTCTACGCCCTTGATTTAGGAACTGGCAGTAAATGTAGAATAAGAAGTATTTAATATATGTATTGTTTTTGTCGTTTATATGTGTACATTGTGTTACCTAAATGAATAAATGTTTTGATTTAAATTGAAACGCATGGCCTTCTAGTCGATAGTGTAACTGACACTACTATGTTATTCGTCTCGTTAGAAGAACACACCCATTATACATATATTAATATTGTCTAAACTATTAATGTTACTTGGGTTAAGGTGGCAATGTTTTTCTCTCTTTTGTTTCATGTATTATAGCTCGCTTGATTCAATAGGTTCGTTTACAACAGTATTATTTTGCAAGCTTTAATATCAACAGGTCTGAGACAAAATCTACGTCTTAATATATTTTGTCAGCAAATTTTTTTAACATTGTAACAACACGACAGCATTGACACATCGTGATTGATGAACACCTGCGATGTGTATTGATGACTTAGAATCCAATCACTTTAAGGAATGTTAGAAGAATAATATTTTTATAACATCCCAAGTAGTTGTCTCTCAAACGACAATTGAACAGAGGGTTTTATTTCTATTAATTTATTTAACAGTTTATTGATAATAATCAACAGTTTTTCTAAAATTATTTTTACGACTTTTAAATTAAAAATATAGCCAAAACGGATTACACCAAATATACGAAGAACATTATGTATCATAAAAGACAATGTACTAATAATGTATTTTTTTAGATGTGTGGAAATGTGTAATATGTGTGTAAATGTGTGTATGGGGTTTTTTGTGATCTTAAAAATCCATTCGATTCTCCTTCGCAAATACGCGTTTGACATAGAATAAGTTTTGCTGTTTATAGCACGTATATTAACCAATATAAACAATCCCTCTCCATTCCATTCTAAGATCAATGAATTTCGGTTCCAATTAATAATTTAAAATTTAAAATATATCTATCGTGAGGCCTCACGAACTCATGTCTCGTGTCTATGACGGTATGTATATGTAACTGTATTTTACACGCATTATCATTCGCCAAAACCAAAATAACAAAGGTTCCTTTTACGATAATATGACTTTAAAATAGAGTATATCTCCTTTTTACATTAAATTATCCAACGTAATGTTTGAATGCGTACAAAGGAATGTTTGTCCCGACCGCATTAAAGGAGAATCTTTTCAGTTTGCTCTGTGGGATCTTTATCTTCACTCAGCCTCAAATCTTTGGAGGAGTGTGGGTAATTAATATTTGTATGCTTGAAAGCGCTGGGTCATTATTTATTTTCCCTATAGATATTTATTTTCGATGCTGAATAATGAATAAATGAATATGTATATGAAACAGTTTCTGCTTCAATGACTTAATGGACTAAGACCCCACTCGATTCTGCAGCAGATTTTTGGATGATATTAATTGTAAATGAATGTTGAGGTATGAAAAGATTTCGCGATGTATAGCGGTTGTTTATAAAACTAGCCCAAATAATTAATTTTGATATAAATTTTACCTATATGTTTTTTGTAATAAATTTTACGTAATTTTAAAGGAAATGATGTAGAATTTAAAAAAATGTTTGCCAGCTCTCAGCCAGCCACAACGTTAGGGTTGCCAGGTGTAAACAGGTATAATTATGTTAATTATTTTCAGTCATGTGCTTTTAAACATAAATAGATAATTAAAGATTTATATTTTCTGTTTTATCGTGTCTTGGCTATTTTCTAGGTCAGGAAACAAACGATTTTAAATAAAGTGATAACGCAACCCCGGGGGCTAGCGGGTGTGTTGCCGACCTTTCAGGGAATGGTACGCTCTTTTTTTCCAGGCTCTACTGGCAGCTGATTTCACAAGGGTGCCCGGTAAGAAGTCCGCTAAAAATCGCTGAAAGGTTTTAAATTAGATATTGAAAACTTCATTTTAAGATCATGTAAGATTATGTAAAACGCTGTAAAAATATGCCAAATAATTATGAACATTTACCTCTTCAAAGGTCCGATAAAACAGTAAACACGACAGCAAATACCTTAATACATTTCGTAAGAAATATGATCTGTATTCAAATATTCGAAGGCTTACGTCGCACTATCTTAGATAAAATTTACTTCACGTGTCTCTTTGGGACATAAATTCCGCGAATATACACACGATTATCTGTGTGTGAGCAAAATTGAAAAATATTTTCTTCTAATATCAGAATGTAATGGAATTACGATAAGCTCCTAACGTTAGTTTTTAAAGTAATTCCTTACCCAAATTTAATAATAAACTATATTCGACACATTTGAGTGTAATAAGTTCCAAAAATGTAATAGAGAATTATAAATGGTACAATGAAGGTTTCGGGTAAAAACTACTATTTTTTCTTCAAATGAAACACCTAATAATGGTCTTCTCTCTACTAAATGATTGTGATGGAGGCTAACAAGCCTGCCCAGCAAATTTATTCAAACGTTGACTTAAACTATTGAAGTTTATTGTAAGATGTTTTGGGCCACATCACACACACATACACACATTGGGGTTTTTTATGTTAAACCCGCCTTTAACGCTTAAGATACTTTCTCCCTCGACTCTACACACGATGCTTTCGAAGACCTCCTTCCACCTCCGCTTCCGACGTTAATCGGTCTTTGGAGTCGTCTGCGGGTCCAATTGAACAATAAAATTCTGATAAACATTTCTTCAAACTTAAGTATGGTATGAAGACAATTCTAACTTAATTACATACAAATAATTTGAATAGAATAACGTTAACAATAAAGTGGAAAGGCTCTGGTGAAACTGGTTTTGGGAAAAACTGGAAAAATTAAGAAAATTTAAACTAACTAAGAGATATACATTATTTAAAATATGTATTAAGAATAACTATTTAAAAAAATACATATTGTATAAACCTACATAGTAATAATAATAAAAAAATATATACCTACCTAAATAAAAAATTAAAACAAATTTCGGCGTTGCTGGTTAGCATTTCCTCGGTCTAAAGCGACACTTATTCTTCTAGCACCAGCACCAACTCTGGTCACCAGTACTATCTATCTATCTTAAATCTTAAACTGTGCACTTGAACCCCACGGTCCAAGAGTCTTCTACAAAGTGAACAAATCAAAGCTGGAGGAAAGACTTTTATATTTAAGCCGTTTAATTTTTTCCCCCTGCTCTGTGGTGCGCCAGTTTTTATGCTTCTAGGAGAGTTGGAGACGGGGCGAACGGGGCTATAAAGAAATTGTATTTTTGAGAGAAATCAAGACTTTAAATGTTATTTTATAAAATTTGTTGCATTAATATGTTGGTGAATTATATTTCTTGGTTTAAAGCCGCACCAACACACTTAAAAAGAAAAAAACTAAAAAATAATTGACATTGAATATAGCAGAAAGTGGCAAATCAAACTCCATTAGTACCCAGTGACTATACGTCCAGTTTCGAAAGCTATATGAATAATCCCACAACTTCCCAACTTTCCAACTATCTCGTGAATCGAAATTCTTCCTGCATTGCTCTAGTCTCTACCTCCATTTCAAAAGATTAGAATATTCTTAGTTTTAGAAAGAGAAACTATAATGATTAGAATTATGTAATACCCATTACGGACAAGGCTGTTTAATGTTTATCCATATAATGGTGCCATACTTGTTATGAACTCGAACACTAAAAACAATCAATTGAACAAGACCTTCAGAAAAACAATTAGGAAGGAGAGCAATTCATTAAAATGGAATTTGTGATTTCGAATATTAATGAGAGTTAGGTATGTTAGGACCGTAGTGTTTCCCTGAAGGTCACGCTTATTTATTTAGAAAGATTTATTTTAATTTTCTATACATCGTGTTATTGAATGCATGGCCTGTAAGTTTTTTTGTTTTTATGTAATAGAGGGCATACGGCCTCACCTGATGTTAAATGATGCCGCCCATGGACACTCAAATTGCCAGAAGGCTCGCAGTGCGTTGCCGGCCTTTTAAGAATTATGTAGTACGCTCTTTTCTTGAAGGACCCTAAGTCGAATTGGTCCGGAAATACTTCAGTGGGCCGCTGGTTCCACATAATGGTGGTGGAAAGTTGAGAATCGCACGCCCGAAACATGGAAAGATCTGTAGGTTAACTAAAAGTCCCGCAAAAGAAAAAACACAAAATTGAAACGCGAAAGTCTCAATACACGCTGTCTGTCTGTTGTGCTGTGTTATTTAAAAGGTAAGTGTTCAGATTTAATTTGAACATTTACCAGTAATTTGAAGAAGAGTAATTTTAATTATATTTTATTTGAATATTTATCATCTGCTGACACGGCTCACGTGTGTTCCAAATCCTAACAGCTGAAGATGCGCCATACACCACACACAATGCACAGCTCACTAGAATAATATCATGTGTGAATAGGTGTAATTAGTATTTAAGATAATATCTTTGAATAATAAATTATATTTGAAAATTACTCTGTCTTATTCATTTCTCCTTCCTTCCTCTCAAAGTGGCGAAGACTACTTCAAGCCCTTAATGATCGTGGTGAGCTTGCCCGGTAGCTTTGAGATAATCCCACCACCTCGAACCTTTGATCCTACCCGTAGGGCTCCATTTGTTACCTTAGGTCTCTTGGTGCAGACATCCCGTACTTATTTATATATTCACTATTTATGTGTTAGGGTACGCCTGTCCGGCTTAGGGATCCGTATGGTTGTTAGGTTCTTACGTGGCTTAGAAATTTTCATAAACACATCTGATTATGAAAGTAATCTCGTATCAAAAGGTCTATTTTATATAAAAAAAATTGAAACTTAAGATATTTCAAAAATTTTGCAACCTGTGTATCTAGTTGCCGTAGTTTATGAATATTGATTATGTGTTCGCGAGCTTCTATTTTATGTAGAGAATATTTTCACAGCACCATAAGCCGGTTATGTGAAAACTTTTAGTGATATAGCGCTGTTAGTACTTAGCTTCTAAAATAGTTTTCTTGTTGCCATCATAAGCATCGTTTAAAGACAATGAACTATTATTGTAAATCTTCTATAAACGCTGTTTTGTAGAAATAAAGTTTGGTCTTATAGTTATATAGCAATGTGAGCGTTTTATGTATGTTCACTACACACGTAGATTTTTTAACATGTGTAGCTGAGTTTGTCATCGCTACAACTGGCTTCAGATTTTCATACCGGCATCGAACCGGTTCAAATTTAAACCTTAAGATCACAGTCCACAGACATTCTAACTCCCATATTTTAATGCGTAAAAATATACAGTTACTGTAAACGCGCTTATTTACAAAATTTACAGAAACAGGGCAGCTAATTTAAAAGCAAAATGGGAGTTTTGTAATGAAAATACATTCAATCAGTAGGGTACCCAATTTAGTATTAAACGTTAGTACAAACGTTATGTGAAACAAAAAATTTGGCGATTAATAAGGGTGGCGGAGAGTTTATTGCCAGTTCTTCTCTTCCGTTCTACGCCCTTGATTTGAGAACTGGCAGTAAATGTAAAATTAGAAGAATTTAAGTATGTTTCTTTTTTGACGTTCATAAGTGTACATTGTGTTACCTATATGAATAAATGATTTTTGACTTTTGACTTTTTATTATTTAATGATACCAGGTGTTGATCTAGCAATATATTTGCATCGTAGCCCATGTGTAAATTCATCGCAAGTCCAGATCATATTAGAGAAATCAGAGCGAGTAGGGTGAACGTAGGTGAATTAAATCGTTCAATGTAAGGACCAGCGAGGCGTGAGTACACATGTCCATAGTAAATTGGTAAGTGGAGTTATATTGGAATGAAATGACAGTTAATGACGCTTTAAATATGGGAAACTTGAACCAGCAGGACTAATCTAAATAATAATAATAAGGGTGTTAGTTCTGTTATTATACACTTGGTCTACGCTAGTTATTGCTATTTCCATTACTTCGTGATCCGCAGTATGGATCCCTTATGACTAAAGGCCTCCTCAACTTTCCATTTGAATCTGTTCTTTGCTTTCTCCATCCATTTCTCCCCAGAAAGTTTATGATGTCGTCAGCCCATCGCTTATGTGGTCTTCTCACGTTTCTTTATCCTGGAGGGTGTATCCAGCGGGTGGCTCCGGCAGTCTTTTGCCTGCACACATTGCAATATGGCCATTTCGATTTTAGCTTCAAGGCGAGGCCGTAAGCGCGTCTGTGATCTTAGTTTTCATCGTGGTCTGGTCATTTCGTATTTTGTGAGTCTTTTTGATTCTTAGAATGCTCTCAATAAAGCCATTTTAAAAAGATTACATTTGCACTGTGTTAGTAAGCGGTGTTTGAATAATTGTAAAGTTATCTTACAAAACATACTTCGATATGATCTTTTAATACCTACGTTATTATCTCAAATAAGTCAAAATATCTTAAACAATATAACCATTTGGTTCAATAGGTGAATTTTATGTGTTAGTCACATTTCTGCGCTTGTTCTGAAGTAAATGTTAAATAGTGGTACGCCTTTGTGATTGAATCTAGTACTTTCTAAGTTGTGTTAACCATTAAGCTCGTGTTCTCACTTTATCTTCTTCACTCATTTATAATTAGAAATGTATCAGGAAACATGCGTTGTTTTTCAGCCACATTCTTGTGCCATGGTGACTTTGACGCTGGAAATTCATAAATAATAAAATCGCTGTAATAAATGTTATAAATTTTCACGTTTAAAGTTCTTAATGAAACCTACATACTCCAAAATGAGCAAATAAATTCTTTTATTACACCATAAAGTAAAATATACATTAAAACGAATAATTGCCTACCAGAGTACACGGTAATAGCTAATTATTATGAGTTTCGCGTAAAACAGGGATTATAATCCAGCAAAATGTAAAGGTATATTTAGGTATATTTACAGGCTTAAACGGTTGGACTTTCTATTAGTTTTACTTGACGTACGGTATTCGTTAAACCAGACGTGGGTACATGGTCCGAGCTGCCGATTATACTACATGACCCCTAGACTTACCTCCATATAGTACCATTCTAAGAACAACACTAAGGTTTTGTCATTCTACACAGGGTTTTTGATGTTTTGGTAATAATATTTCTATTAATAAACAGATTTTATAAGTCACATGTTGTAATGAAAAACAAAATAAAATGATCACGTATTATTCAAACCGTATAAAAAGGCCAGTGTTGCAGTCGCGGGTCATGTTCATTGGTTGCGAATTCCACTCAAGGTAAATGTCGGAATTTGGATTTGTACCCACTTGTTGAATAGCTTGTTAACTAAAAATAGAAAATGTTTCATAAAAAGGTCGCGCAATATTAAATTTCCGTTTACATTTCAATCGTGCCGTTTGTGAAAATATTCTCTCATTTGCGTAAATTGTCTATTCCCTAGAAATATAACTGATTCAAGAAATACCTGAAAAAGATAACTAACTCTTAAGTTGGCGTCACAGACTTGATCGCCTACTTGCTTTTCACAAAAGATCAACGGAACGCAAAACCTAACTTCATTATCAATTTCCGTATTATTTTTTTACTGAGTGCAATTGTCAGGTAACTAGCTACTTATTAAGTTAAGCACTAAGATTGCTATTACCTAGTAAGCTGGATACAGCCTGGTTTCACCAAGGATGATAAATGGTGAAATAGTTAAGTGAGGATACTGCTTCCAGGACGAAGTTTAATTTAAGGTTGTTTTAATTTATACCGGGCATGACAAGAACACTATGTAGCAGTAATCGTACCTTGGGTATGTTATTTATTTAATACAATTAACTATATTTAAGTTCGTTTTGTACGAAACTATTAGCCTACTTATTAAGAAAATATATCAAATAAGGCGAATATATGTCGACGGGGTTAATACGTTACAATTTTACGGTGACAGATACAAGTAATGGAAAATACTTGAAGTGAATTCCCATGTTCACTAGTAAAACATGGGGAAACAATAAAGTTGTTCAGAAATGTTTGATTAATAGTATTAAAGTTGTATTGACAATAATTTAAAAAATGAAATAATGATATAGTTACTACATAAATACAATGTTTCATGGAAACATATTTTTTATAGTCAATTGTAATCCACCAGCGATCAAGGTATATTAATAATAATATCCTATTAATTGCTATTATTGTAATAATATTATTATTTATCTAGGTATAGTATTTCTTAATAATGATGGTGGCTGCGCTGTGTTTCCCTAGTGTCTGAATGTAAATCCCAATTCTAAGGGTACCAAAAACCTGTATACCTACCACATTTCTCTGGATTTTTAAGCATAATTCCCTTTACCTTTCTAAATCTTTAAAAATGCGTGAATCTTATTAGCATATTTATATAACATTGTTAAATAAGGTTTATTTTTGCTATCCATTTTTTAAACTTTCATAAAATTCCTTTATAAAAATAAAATTCGCAAGCAGACATGTGAAATGTATGCGTTGAATCGGAATCTCAAAATGATGCATGTACTCGTACGTGTAACGATGTCTTGAAATTTTCACATGTTCGCCTCCCGCACATTTTCGTTCGAATAATTTCGTTACAACTTTTTGGTAATGTTCATATATAATACCACAAGAGCTTCAAAATTATCGGGTATTTCCCGATAGGTTCGTTGCAAACAAATAAAGTCGTCAAGTTTTTCAGGTTAAAAAATCACGCGCTCGTGATTTTTTAAATCTTGAACCTTGAACCTTGAATTTTTGAACCTTGAGGGAAATGCCAGATAATTTTGAAGCTCGTGTGGTATTCGGGGGATTATTTTTCCGACCCAAATGTCGGCCAATAGAATTGCACCATGAGACGAAATGTACAGTTAACAAATAAGAATTTCATAATGAATAAAACAACTACTTAATACTTTTCTTGAAGCAACTACCAGAGAAAATTTTCAAAAAATTATCAGTATAATACCATGTAGGTTGTACCACGTGACGTCGAATGGTGCAATTCTATTGGTCGACATTTGGGTCGGAAAAATAATCCATAAAATTCAACTAACCAAATACATGAAATAAATGTAATTATAAATAAATGTAATCGTTCTATTGACAGTCGATATTAAATAAAATAAAGATACTAACTAGTTTCAGTTTACTCAAGTAATAGCTTGCTCATACCGTCAAGGAAAATATCGCGAAGAATATGAAAAGTAAAATACGCGTTTTAAAAGCAACGAAGAGTGTCAGACTCACGTGCCTATAAAAAAATAATCAGTGAAACAGATATAAAATCCATTAACCATATTAGGTTGACCCCTGTTTATTATTAATATTTAATGCGATATATAGAAGAAATAACCCTCAACTTCAAGAACAATGTTTCAAGAAAGTTTTATTGTTGGGTTCATTAGCTAAGTACAGGGCCGATCGGGTCTGACACGTCACTCAACTTCGGCCAACTAAATTGATTGGGCCTTGGGGTTCAAGTGGTACAGGCGCTAATTAAAGATTTAAGTTGGTACCTGGCAACCGGTGCCCCAGAGCTGGTGCTTTCCTCGCTCAACGAATTAGTATCGCAATACAGCGAGGAAATGCTGCCTCAGGTACCAAACTTATTAAAATTGTTTTAATTTTCTTTTTATTATTTTTTTTACTATTTCTAATTGATAGGTTAAGCGTATACCGAAACACTATTACAGCTAATAATATCGACAACAAAAAACACGCCATTTGAGCTTCAGTTTTCGATTGATTGATTTTAACGAGCACTCCGAGTGATGTTTTGGGCTTCAGTTGGATGTTCGGGGGTCAGATATGTGTTTATCGGGTTTCCATACATCTAGATTTATATTTTTAAGTAACTAAAAATACTACTACTACACAATTTTGTGGCTCAAAATCACACATCGCAACCAGGCAACGTTTCACTATATCGCACTTGTAAAATTTATTTCCCAAATTTTGAATACTTTTTTCCTAAATTGTTGTTATTGTTTGTATGTCAAACAATCAACAAATCTTTACCTTTTAATTTTACTAATAAACGTTTTACAATAACAGCCCCAACATGTTTACTTGAAGAAAAATATCTTAGTAACAAAATAATGATTTATCTAAAATGTATGTTGTTATTTAATTTTAATGACACTGTACCAATTGGTGTACAATACTTGTAAATTATTTATAGCAAGGTAATTTAAATATGATTCATCTTGCAGTCTGAAGAAGATTACTAATAAATAAGATTGATAGTTTGGATATACTTTACGCTTTAGTATAAAAAGTCTTAGTCAGCGATCGCTCAAGTGCTTGAAACTAGTCTGAAGAGGGTCGACCGATGAACTAGATACAAGCATCATTGGCTTAGTTAACGCTGTTAGGGACAGCTTATTTGTTAAACGTTTTATTTAGCAAATATATTGAACTATTTTAAAAGAAATATGAGGTAAATATGAGGTGGTCCAAACCTCATATTTACCTCATATTTCTTTTACCTGAAGCAGGAAGGGTAAAATTCGCTTTTAGAAATCGCTCCAGTACCATTGTTTTAAAAACCACTTCTTACCGTTTCTTTTTGAAAGAAGCTTCGTAACAATAATGTTTGTTTTGAAGATCTATTTTATTTATAGACTTATTTTAATATATTCGACATATTATTACCTGTGGGGGCCTAGTTTTTTATTAACGATCATATTATCTGTGGGAGAACCACAGATCGTTAGGTTTCTAATTGCACATCTCCTGATTTGTTTATTAATGTTTCATTTAAGCTGAGAGTGTGTGTTATTGTCTATTTAATCAAATATTTGATCTAACGACTATAGTCGTAGGCTTATAGGGCCAGTCATAGTACTAAAACATTATAAAATAAATACATACATATTCACACATAGATTATGTTTATCATGAAGGGTCACCATGTTAGTAAAAGACTTGAAAGAGACTCCGCCACAAAATGAGAAATTAACGCTAAAAGTAAATTTTTAGTTAACATTTTAAACAATAACAATAAAGAATTACCATGAACAGTGTTTAGAGCAGCTGAGTTTTATCATCGGTCGTCAAGGCAGAATATGAAATTCCACTTTTTGCTGCGCCAACCACTATGTGATACCAACTGATCATTAAAGTATTTCCGAATACGAATTAGGGTTCTTCAAGAAAAGAGCGTACCAATTCTGAAAAGGTCGGAAACGCACATGCAGTGTGAGTGTCCATGGGCGGCTGTATCACCTTAGATTAGCATTGTGCCTGTCGGCAGTTCTATGAAAAAAGACAAATATAAAATGTATAAACATATTACCCATGCTTATTGCCAGACGTAGTATTTTACTAGGAAGCATTATTAAACATCGACATAACAATCAGTATAACTGCTGACAATAACGTTAAATTAAACGCAATACAATGTCTTGGTTATTCATATATGCAATTAATATCTAGCTAAATGAAAATGAGAGCGTTCGTACATATGATACGGGCAAGAATTTAATATTCAGTCGTTCTATTATATCATCGTCAATATTTGTATGTAATTTTCCTGAACTTATATTACACCTGGGGTCCTAGATAAGAACATATTTGGAATGCCCTAATAAACTATCTCCAGTCGAGTTTGTATGAAAATTATTTCTTTCTTCTATGAACGAATAGAAGGTAAGTCAACGTAATGCAGATATGGTTGATCACATACTAGAATATTAGAGATATAGAAATCTGATCCTTGAAAGGTTGTAGCGCCTCTGATTAATTTTCACCGGTGTCTCCTGGTGACTCAAGCCTTACGCCGATGTCCACAAATACCAAGGATAACTTGACAGGTATTAATGTCCTATTCACATTTCGACGAGTCTACGAAATAGGGTTTGTATCAGGGTCCAGATGTGTGATACGGTCTAAAATCACTGTAAAGTGTGTGTCTTACATAATCATACAATTTGTGTAAACTATGAACTATGAAAGTTATCAAATTTTTGATGAAAATTGTTGTACAATGTTACTCGGCGCATCATAACAGGCATAGTTGAAATGGCGTGTTGGGCCAAGGAATTTGTGACACACCCACCTTATCCGAGTTCCAAGCTTTTCCAGAAGTTTTACCTTTGAACGCCCACATTAATTTATAATTAGCCAATTTTTATCTTCCTTCATTGTCTTTGATACTGTGGAGATTTAAAAAGTGATACGAATGAATTTAAATTATGTAAATTCGCGGTAATTCGTATTGTGTAATTTATCCCGTATTTAAAAAATAACGTAATAGAACAATAACAAGAAAGTTTATATGAAAAGGTTAAGCAGCGCTTCCGTTTCGTACCAAATACGCACAGTTTAATGGATTTAAACGTTAACTCTACGTATGTACTACGTATAGTATTAATTTTCTCAAAATCTGCAAAAATAAAATCAACAAAATACGAATACTTAACAAAACTTACGACTTAACATTGTGCTTAGGAAATATTATATCAAATATAATGGAAACGTACTATACTATGAGTATTGAGTAGGTATATACAAAATTTATAATTAGTAGTTTCCTCATTTGATACCAAAAATTACGAAAACTTGTGACAGTGTAAAACCGATTTATGCCAAGCGAGTGTCGTAAACAGCAATAAATTTGAAAACTCACGGTAATGCAATCGCAAAAGGGAAGACGAGCTCTAGCAGAAATTCCTGAAATTTTTGATATCATTATAATAAAAAACAGCGTTTAAGCTTCTACTTTCTTAAAAGTTTTTTAATAATTGCTTAGTAACCCTTTATTTATATTGATTATAGCAAAAAATAAAACAAATGTGATTTATAAAGATATTTTATTAAACATTTTTTGTAAAATAGATTAATTCAAACTGACATTTACAACAAACAACTATAAAATTCTTTGTATCGTTTGTCTAACACTAATCAATAGGTATTGATACTTGACAGGGTGAATGGACTCGGTATATGAACACGTACTTAACGTATCTCTTAAGGATGGGTCGCAGATTAAACGAATACCCCCTTACAAAATCATCTAAATTTAGTTTGAGATATTGAGGTATCTTAAATGCGCACATAGAAAGCACAAATGGACTCTCCATTGGTGCTCAGCCGGGGATCGAACCTAAGACCTTAGGGATTAGAGTTGAAGCCACTCTCTTTCTATGTGCGCATTTAACATTCGCTCGAACGGTGAAGGAAAACATCCTGAGGAAACCGGCTTGCCTTAGACCCACAAAGTCGACGGCGTGTGCCAGGCACCTACTTGCCTATTAGTTGACAAATGATCATGAAACAGATGCAGAATTCTGAGGTCCAGACCAAAAAAGGTTGTAGTGCCACTGATTTATTATTTTATTTATTGAGTTATCTTTAGATTAATATATGTAAGAATTTATACGATTAACGTAATGACTTAGTGACCGATTTAGTCAAAAAGTATAGAATTTTTAACATCTATTAATCAAAGAGCAGAAGAATTATTTATTTATTAGAGACAAGAGAATGGTGCGTTTCGTTTAATTGTGATTGGTCCAACGTGAAGACACATCGTATTGTGTGTTTGTGATTGGTCCAAAGGTGCTATTGACCAATCACACTCAACGTCATCATTTCGAATTCTGCATTAATATATATAATTGTAATGGTATTGCAAATATGACATACAATAACGAAATTTATCTCAATATCTCTAACTTAACAGTTTCTAACTTGAAATGATCGAATTCTGTAATTACCTTGTAGTTAAATCGTGCTAAGTACGTAATAACACCTTTGAAAGGTTTTGTATTTAGTTCCGGCACAAATCTAAAACCTCTTTAAAACAGTTTCGCAAGGGGGTAACATAACAACTACAATTTCTTATACAGTAAGTGGCTCACCCCTTCGTGTCTACTGATCTCCTCTATCTTTAATATTTCCCAGATAGGTTTTAACTTTTAAATATAATTGGGAACGAATTCCTGATTAATTGAACTCGAATTGCACCGTATACCAATTGACAATCCAATTTCCTACCGAGTAGACATGAAGTGTGACGGCTTATAGGTAATTCGTAATCTCACATCAATTTTTTATTACAAAAATACACAACCTATACCTACAAAACAATATAAAGGAAATATATGCCTTCCGTGTACTTACTATGTCTGACAGGAACAAATGAGGCCTAGTCTTGAGATACAAAAAGCCTGAGAAGATACAGAAGAAACTCTTAATAATTTATCGCTTACAAAATTAATGTTTTCCTTAAACAATAATATGTTATAATAAATATACATCAAGGTATTAAATAGATTTCAAATAATGATTTTGCATAGTTAAGCTACATTAAACCATATCCCTAAACACAAAAATAACAACTAAAATTCGTAAATCACAAATGCCTTTGTGATACTGCGTTAAAAACGTAACGAAAAGGAGGAAATACATAATTTTTGACGAACCCCACATACAAGCCGCCCTACCAGACCACAATAGTTCATCAATTAATCAATAAAATGAGGGAGATACAATAAAATTAATCTACACATTTATCTATTTATACAAGGGTATACATCCCTTGGTTTGGTATACTACAGCATATACACTTATATGATTATATGCTTTGCTGAAGCGCACACGTATTTAGCGTCTAAAATTCACCATACAGTGACATATCATACATAACAATATCCATACAACAGCTACATATAAAACTTACCCTTACATATAAGCACAGTTTCAAAAGCTCCTTTGACTAGATTCGGCTTAGAAGTGTACGATATCTTTATTATATGGTTTCCGTATCTGCTATTTCAATTACGCGAAACATACACACGTCATTGTGGTCAGTTTCGAACTGGGATTTATAAACGGGATTAAAATTATAATTTTCTTTGACTTGATAAGCATGTAGTATACATAAAAACTAAATTAATACACCTCTCGTCAGCGTGACCACTTGAGAGGAAGAAACAAATGAGTAGCTATATTTAAACAGTATCAAACTGGTTTAGTTTTTGTCTATGAAGTGTTAGAAGGTTAATGTTAAAGCATTTAGTCAATATTTTATAGAAAATAGCAGACTAAGAACCCTTTGTGTTAAATAATATAGTAATAAAAGCTGTGGTACTTATATTTTTGGGTCGAAAAGTGTTTAGGGGTCAAACTTGAATTGCGTCATAGAGAGAGCGATTAAATGTCACAAAGAATAGAAGAGGTATAAAATTTGCTACTTTTAAAATGTATAGTTTTTATAAAAATAATTTGCAATACGTATAAAGGGTCAAAATTATTTAGACGATTACAGATTATAAAAGTATTGTTAGATTTTAATATTCTCTCTTTACGATTTTAGGATGGATCAATATTTGTAAGTTTTTAAACTAATTTTGCTTTGTGTGGAAATATACTGATGTAGTGTGACAAGCGTAAATATTTTTGTGATAATAAATCATATATATATTATTTTATTTAAATTGCAAGTAAAATATAAATTCTCAAATATTAATTTTAAACATAATACCTATTATTTTCTTTTGAAGTTTACACCTGACTTAGAAAAGAATCAGCATAAACGTCTACACATCGAGTACTAATATTATATAAATACTATGGAGCGTTGAATTAATTACTGATTACACTTTGATAGTGGTAAAACATAACATGTAAGTGAAATTGATTGCGATGCCAAGAAACATGCTTGCATATTTTTATAACAAAATGATAAGTAACCTCAACATAAATCACAAATTATTTAAGAGAATTTCTTTAATAGAATTGTAATAAATTTATTGTTGTAGTAACTTAAACAGAGATTTTTAAAATTTGATCCCATGTGTTATTTGAATCTTATTTCTTTACATTCAGTACATATTATCTTATATTTACTCGTAACATTAAATTGTAATTAAATAAATCAGCGCAGAACAATAGGCGACTATGCCTTTGAAATAAGAATAAATTTAAAACTAATACTCCCGAGTGAACGAGATATACAAAGTAAACAGCGAACTGAAAATCAAGAGATCAAACAGTGAAATAGTCATCAATCAAAATATAGCTTTATACTACACATATACCTCGGACATTAACAATACCTACTGGAGTTCCAATCTCCAACGAGTAACAACGTTATTCACAAATTCACATAAACTATCTAGATAGTCCATAGTTAGTGCAGGCGTCTTGCGTAATCACGCAGGGCCTGCTAGGGTTGTGCTCACCGGTACAGAAGCGTTATTGGATAGTCCATAAGGGGTTTCCAAAGGTTCTGGGGGCTCCTCGGGAGGCGCGGCAGCCGGCCTGATGTTATCAAGCCTTGGACGAGGGGAGTAGCGCGGCGTCAGCGCAATCCCCCCGACAACTGGGTGCGATTGGCGATTCCCGCCTGAAGGACGTCGTGCATCAGCCGCTCGTTCTCCTGCCGTACTGTGGACAAATATACAGCTGAATTGCTAACCATATAAACCGTTTTCAAAAGTTGTAGCCCTATTAAATGTTTTTAAACTTTTAACTCAATATACTCCGATTAATTGTTTTTCTGGCTTAACACTTTTAACAAGAATAGGTTAAATCTTTAAGGGCAGATAATAATTTCGAAGGTCTTCAGAGTGAGCGAATGCTTTGATGTGATTTGAAATGAGTTAAATTCTGGGTTAGTTTATGACCCCTTTAGTAAGTTAACGCATACTCGTATGTAATAAGGTGACATTTCCTTATTACTATAGATTTATATTGTTCGAATTTTGTAAGTAAACTATTACGAACCGATGTTTTAAGTTTCAATTCAGTTAGCATTAAGAGAAAAAGGCCAACTGAAACCATTATGAGATATGTTCGCAACGTTACTATATATACTTACTATTTATACTTTTACCGTACAGCAGGTTATGTCAAAATTATGATGATAACAACGAATATTAGCACAAAAGCTGCAAGAAAATTAGTACAATATGTTAGTAATTAAACTTGATTGTTACAGACTATAATGAATTGTCAAATGAATATACACAATTTTTATTTTTTATTATTGTTGACTTTTATAATATATCGTACGTATAACGGAATTCTTGAATTTAGAAATATAATTAATAACATATAAAAATATAATGAGTGGGGCTACAATCTTTTTAGTTCTGGCCCTCAGATTTCTGAATCTGTTTCATGATCATTTGCCAATCTAATAGGCAAGTAGTAGTAAGAAGTAAATATATGATCCAAGAAATATATGTCCATTTTTTATTTTAAATTCAAAAGATATCAAATATTTCTCAGCTAGTTTCCAATTTATTGGAAAATTAAATTGTCCTTATTAGTATTTTAATTTACTTATTATTTATGTTCCCACAGTTTAAAACTTCGATAAATATAACAAGATCACAATTAGCGAGACAAAAAGACAGCAATTATTTTTAATAAATACAGATTATTTGGATGGTGTCTTTAACATTGTAACTAAACGACAACGTCAAAGATAGCGTTGGAATGAAAATAAATTCAAATAATATATTTCCGGCGTAATCAGAAGGTTGACCTATTTTTATTCTCCCATTGGTTCATAAAAACATTTCATTTATGTCAAGAATTATTTCTAGGGATGACATGATATCATTACGACAGTTCATTCTCATTTCGTATACGACCGAAACCTAAAAGAGAAAGTTGTTAGTACGACGTGGACTTTTTGTGTATCGGTCATAGTTCCTTCATCTGCAGACTGATCTCATCTCCTACTTTAACTGATTTCACATCTCTGTAGGTTAAGGTATATAAAAGAAAAACTTGTTCCTTGATTTGGCTATGGTGATATGTCTTTGCTTCAATCCATATTGAATACGATTTCCGATCTTTGAATCCCGGGTAAACAACAAATAGGTCCTCAGTCCTCACACTAAGTATAACAATGGAACAAATGCAGAAATATATCCGCCATAAATAATATACTTGTAATGCGCGCCCTAGTAATTTTAAAGCCAATAAAACTATTCATGTGATTGATTTGAACTAATTTACATCATAATGATGTCACGCGAGCTAACAATAGATTTACAATTCCAATTTGCTTGACTTCGTCTAAGTAGAAGTACAAATTTCGTCAATAAATTTAAGTCCTTGGTATAAAATATAGAATTCTAACTACTAAATATCTATACTACTGACAGAGTAGAATTAATCAATCGAATACGATTCGAATGAACATATAGCAAATTTTCGAATCATGGTACAGCGCTGATCTGTGCCTTGGTTCAAAAAAGAACTACTGTATTTCAAAATATTTAATTGAATTCGTAAAAATCATAAGAGACAACATGTAATACATACAATAAAGCAACAAGTGTTATATAAAAGGTTTTATCAGAATATGCACCACAAAATATTCATTACATTTTGTTTATAAGGTTCGTTTTGGTTATAGAATCATATTTTTTTTGATCGTGGTGAATGAATTGAATTGAAAACCAAAACAAATTGAGTTACAAAGTCACTATTTTAAAATAGACTGATGCAACCCGATTTATTGATATTCATACATAGCCTGTTCATTGTTACGAAATTTAAAAATTTTGAAATTGTAGAAATGATTTAATTTATTTTCAGTACATATAATATAAGGTTGAATTATGTATTTTGTTTTTATTCTAGATGTGTAATATAGCTTTAATAATTAGTATAAATATTCATCACTCATCGGTTTGTGAGTTTCAAATAAAAATGACCCTGCCCTGCGATTCTTTAACTCACTTTTCGAACTCACACAGCGGTTTTCGCATCGGCGGTCGCTCTCAAATCAGTCGTGAAGCATTCATTTTATGATTTGGCATTCTGATAAACAATAAACTACAAGCTCCCACCTTTTCGAAAAGTGAGTTTCAGAATCGCAGGGCAGCTAAAGGTATAACACAAATCCAAAAAAATTGAGGATTCGCATACGAATGCCGGTCATATAACTAAAGACATATTAATAACACCAGTTCTTAATGAGAGCTCCTAAAGTAATTTGATAGAGGCCTTTGAACAACGCAAATTCGATACCAGGTTCCCTTAACTGTCACAAAAACAATTAACTCGGACCAAAAGTTTCATTTAACGCTATTCAAAGTGTTGCAAAGCGACATTAATTATCCTAAACAAATAAAGTTAGTGAAATAAGGCAAATGACGAGACTTTTATACGCCACGGCGGGAAATAACAGATAACAGAGTTAAAACTGCTGACTTAAGTGAACTCCCGTGACGCTCCAACGGGACAGACATTTCTGTGTCCGTTTTCTAGAATTTCTAGCTGCTAGGGTGTTAGGGATAACAATTAAGTTGGGGCTTTGGACAAAAAGCATGACTGTTATAGTGCATTGTATAATGGAATTATGTCACCATCAACATCGTCGCCATCGTCATCTTCCAATTGGGTTTGCCGCTGGGCCTTTCTTTCATTTCTTGTTTTAGGTGTACTTTGAATTGAATTTTGAATAAAATAAGTCATTTAAGCATTTATGTTTTACTAAATGTAATGCACGTATAAAAATGCAAAACAATGTTTCGTTACTTACACTTAATCAAGTAATAACAACTATTTCGTGGTACGATTTAAAAAAAACATGAAATTAGCGGTAAGGAAAAGAATATTGGCGAAAAGGCCGCCATTTACACTCAGCATCTATCTTCTTGTACGTCTGTGTATAAGAAAAATAATTTAGCGTAGTATCTAGTATTGTATAAATTTTTGCAGTACTATACAGTTTAGAAATAATAAAAGATGTTATTGAATACCCCTATTGGCGCCTTAAATCATTTCCGTAAACAGCTTTTTAGTTCCGCTTTATATCTATGTGGTCCACAAAGTTCTTTAGATAAAGTTTTCGCAATGGTTCGATGGGTTTTGAAGATTAATGGATGCTTTCAGGGAACGCAATCCTACTTTTACAACCGAAAAACTCGGTTTGAATAAATGTTTGCATTTATCAATGTAACGCAAGGCGATTTATTTGTATAGCTTTAAGAGTTAACTGTATAACAGAAGAGATATCGTGTTATGTACGAGCAGAATAGATAGAGAATTTAGCGTTCAAGGTACTTGGTAAAGGCACATACAACGATATCCACGATAAAAATCCACTGCTGTGTCCATCTATAAAATATTGCTTCTTAAAAAGTTAGATGTTATGTGATCGCATTGGGAATAAAAACAACGAAAAATCGCGGTTAAAATCGATCGATTTTTAAAGTGCACCCTTTTTTATTTAAAAAAGGAACACAAACTTGCTTAAAAATATAAGTTTTCATTTGACGTCACGAAATCTAAAATTGAAGTAATGAAAACGAAATGAAAAAAATCTAAAGTATACCCGGTCAACCTTCTAGTGTTTTATTTATTATAATCTACAGAAAGTATAATTTAAATAAACGTGGAGAAGGCTAGGTTTATTACTCGGTCGACTTTTTAATAGCGCGTCTGTTTAACTACTATACAGAAACTTTTATCCGGAGATAACCTGCTCATTGCTTTACAGAAATGTGATGTTCTGGCCTCGTTCCAAAGTAGTTGCTGTGTAAATAAGTGGCCAAAACGAGCTTCGTAAACAAGGACTCTTCATAAATAGATTCTAATAAGAAAATTTATTCGATTTGAAATTATGAACTATTCTTGCTTAAACCATTCTCTAGAATTATAATTTTTAGAGCGGCTGGCCCATGATTGCTTCGGTCAATAAAGAAACCGTGTAAATAAATCGTATATTTAGCAAGTATATGTTTATAAATATAACTCATGAACGTAAGCATAAACGAAAGGAATTATCATAACACGGCAAAGTATAATCTATTTTTCACTTGCTACAATTGTAAATTGAATGTTTTTTTAAACAGATTTTTTGCTGGACTTTACTAGATAAATTTAACGAAGACATGGGCAGTACACTCAAATAACATTAATCTTCGAATGTAATCTTTTATAGAACGATAAAAACCATACAACTTCGTATAAATAACACTTTTGTCTAAACTGTTTGTTTTACATACAAATCGGCGGCCATCAATTTAAACCTCACATTAAATTCTAAGAACCGTTGAGGCTTTGATCTTGATGTTCAGCTCAATTAGTCTTCTCTTAAATATATCTTTATTCTATATATTATTTTAACGGAAAATCTAATACTTATAATTATGTATTAGAGTAGGAAAAATATGAAAGAAAGAGGAAATCTATCTTGATACACATGTACAATGTCATGTTTGAAAACAGCATTATGTTTATACATAAAAGAACAATTAAACAGAAAAAGATGTTACTAATAATTGTAAATCGTGAACATTATTAATGATTGATTTTACATAATATAAATACTATATTCTGGAGAATTCGTAAGTTCTACTCGTAAATATCAAATTTACCTATTATTACACTTTATACACATAGTAAACAACTTACGATTCTACAGTAAATTATTAATTTTGCTAACAAATATTTTGCTTAAGTTGCGTGAACATAAATTCTTGGGCATTACTTACTAACCATAAATATTTTAGGAGTTTAAGGACAAACAATACATGATACATAACATTTATATTAAAGCGAACCCGTCTTTACTTTGTATAACAAAAGAACTTGTCAAATCGGGTTATTAGCGACCTATCTAGTAATATTGCTAGCGTTGACTGAATAGGCAATCTGTGTGTGGCTAGTGGCTTCTGTGTTTAAACTATGTCCCTATGTCTTCTAAACAACAGAGTTATTGTAATAACAACTGTCTATATATTTAGTAACTCTCTTCTAGAGGTGATCCTTAACTTTTTATACATAAAAATAATATCCTATATATTTAATATTCTGTGAGCAATGTTGGCCTAGTGGCTTCAGCGTGCGACTCTCATCCGTGCGGTCGTAGCTTCGATTCCCGGCTGTGACCAATAGACTCTCTTTCTATGTGCGCATTTAACATTCGCTGGAACGGTGAAGGCAAACATCGTAAGGAAACCGACATGTCTTAGACCCAAAAAGTCGACGGCGTGTGACAGACATTGGAGGCTGTTCACCTACTTGCCTATAAGATTGAAAAATTAACATGAAACAGATTCAGTAATCTGAGACCCAGACCTAAAGAGGTTGTAGTGCCACTGATTTATTTTATTTAATATTCTGTATAAATAATATCTATTTCAGACACCATCATATTAGTTTTACTCAGGTGCGATGCTATTGCTAGTAGCCACTAGTGGCTAGCCAACATAGTATTCGTAACAGTGATACTATATTGTAATGAAGTTATTTGAAAGGTATCTTATTTTATCATGTCGTACTAACGACAATCAAAACTAATGATAATCATAACAAAATTGCCTCAATTACTTGAAGAAATTTCAAATGAGTTTTTCCACAGCAGCAAGGACTGTATCTAGATAAAAAAGCTCGTTAGAAAAAAACAATTAATATAAAAACATTATATGTTTACATTGTGCGTTGTATGACATATTTCATGTTCAATAAAGTCTTAGGTACTGAACAAAGTGTCACAATTCATAGAGAATGATTTGACAGTTAAGAATTAATTTGACGTTGAAAAGTACATCTGGGGAAAAGTATGTGATTTGGGAAGAGTGTGTTTTTAATTTGATTACCATACGACTGTCAACATATTCTGTTCATAATTTTTTAATGATAATTGCGCGTTTCATGTGCCTTTCATTTAAAAAAACACCTATATATAAAGTTATGTCCGTATAGTTTGTGTTTTACGAAAGTCTTTAAAATCATAGTTTTCTTTGTAATATTCGTTATTAACGCACCACGAATATATGTGGTCATTCGGTCTTGTTTTCAGGTCCTCTTAAAGTAGTCAGTCTAGACAAGCGTAATAAAAATTAACTCTCTTTACACACGGTAGACGCACATAATTTTATTAATCATGATTGGGTACAAAGCGTATTACAGACTAATCAAAATTAACTACTACGTTTAGGGTAGCACGTTATTTTCCTCCTTGAGACATTAAATTACTATTAAGGTTTTTTTTTTCAATTAGGTAATACAGACTTCGCGATTCAGTAGTTTTGGTTTATTTAATACGTTCAAACATTAGGTCTAGGTAAAATAGGTATAACTAAATCGTTATTTATATTATTTGTATATTGCCGAAATACTCTGTGTATATAGGTGTTATATTTGTCTTCTTGAACACAATTCAATTAATTCTTATACCGTCAGACTTGACATTGATCGATTTACGTAATATACTCATATTATTAAGAACACGAAAACAAGTTATATGCCGACGTAACTAAGGAACTTATTACTCAAACTTCGAAGATTCCAAGGTATCCGCTATCATCAAATTCTAGAAAATTGTTCTTGACGTGTTCAAATTTTATCGAGACATAACAAAATTGTCTCGTAAATTACCTTAGTAGATAATTCTTCGTATATTTAGTAAAAGATTTCTCCCATAGATTTTTATGCTAATATTTATTTATCACTCGTGTCATTTTAATAATACAAAGAATACTTTCACAAATATAAGCTCATATGTGGTAATATATTTATGGTATAACCGTGTAGTATCAAGAAAAAATCTCCTTACATTAAAATTATAGTATAATAATAATGTAAGGTGATTAGGTTTGATCATGATTAGGTCTTACTTATAAATATAACTAATATACCTACTAATAATTATAACTTGATAAAATATTATAACATTACGTTAAAATATCTTATGATAACATGGCACTTTTTAATAACAGAGCATCGCCGGACAAAACATAGCACCTCTGCGTCAATATTTTTAAGTAATTGCCAACTATTTTATTTAAATGCTTGTAAGCTGAAACCATTACATCTATGTATATATATATTTAGATACTAAACATATATATAAACTATATTTAGGTACAAACTGTTGCGCTATTGCTGTTATTAACTGCTATAAAACTATGTTGTACAAAGATTTTCTACCTTAAATTATATTCAAATTAATATTTAGTACGGCATTTGGCATAAGCCGCAGCAAAGTGAGGGCGGACTAAAAGACAACAAAGTGTTGCATGATTCACGTCACAATACAAAGTAAAGATACCGATTAGATACATTTATGTCGCATGTTCCAGGATAAGAAACTAATAACTATAATACAACAAAACATATATACATATTTATATGTTTTGAATTCTGGTTATTTTAGTCAAAAACGATTTTCTAAAAGATTCTAATAAACTTTGGAACATAACAACCTGTATGTTTTCTGAAATGAAAGTAACGTACTGTTTTAAATTTTCACACAGTTGACATAGCGTACATAAATTAAATATATGTATACATATGTATGGATGCACACGAGGTATATATTTTGATTTCTACCTATAAAACAAGATCTTTATACTAATAAAAAAAAAGTTTTCTACAAAATTCGGCGCCTAAACCCAGCACATTACAACGCATGCGCTGAAGCCACCACAGATAGAAGTAATATGCCAGAGATTTCGCGTTTCCTATGGGTGCGTTCTAATAAAGACTATTGTTATCGAAATAATGTCATTTTATTAATTTTGGTATTGCGTTTATACAGCAAATTCGTTGAGAAAATTATAATTCGAACTTCTAGCTTCAATAAAATGTTCTTCTTTTAAATTTGGCGGGAATATTCCTTATGGCTATGTTCACATGTAACGCGCGTTAACGCGCGTCAACGCGCGATCAAATTTGAAGAGCGTTCAGATGATGAGCGTTAACGCGCGTTGCGAGAGTACTCGTCAGTCTAGTTCGGTAGAACGTAGAAAATGGACGTGGAAGAGGCTATTATTTTGTGGCTATATTATAAAGAAAAATATAGAAAAAGAAAACGTACACATTGGGTTCATCCAATTTTGAAAAAAAATACAAATTATATTATATTTTTTATACAAATTTGCTATATTCCAACTTGCTCACCTTTTTTCTACTTCATCGATTAGTAAGTCGATGTAGATATCTTCAATTTCACTCATTTTAAAAGCGAGAACAATAAATAATTACGAAAATTATCAAAATTACATGCAATCGCGATGAAAGCGCGCGCTCATCTGAACAGCAAACGGACATTACATTAATATCAAAGCGCGCGTCAACGCGCGATACCTCCGTCTAGAGACTTTTTCTCTGAGCGCCGCGTTGACGCGCGTTAACGCGCGTACATGTGAACAGTTGTATGAAAATACCATAATCTCTAGTCGCGCGATTTGAAAACGCGCGTCAAGTTTTTGCCATCTGAACATAGCCTCAGACACATTCTTTATTTATTCTTTCCTTAGTGTCCACTGTCCATGCATGTGAATAATTCCCAATTAGTTACAAAAAACGAAGGCGTGGTATAGTTAATGAGTTTCTAACTTTTATTAGAGTCCCACGAAGTTTTACGGTAAACCGCTTAGAATAATGTGATTTTGAAGACGCCTAATAAGGATTTTGTAGAATATATAGTCACAAAGTTACAATCCTCATCCTTGTAAATAAAGGGAATTCCTGATACCATTACAATAAAGATCTATTCTCTTTAGGTTTTCACTTGGAATCTATTACATTATACTTCGACGGCAAGATTTTGTGAAAAAGTCCTTTGTGTCTCGCACAACAATAAATCTATTGGTTTATTTCGTCCTTTTAGGATTATTCCTTATCGGTCTGCGCACCTGGCTGACGGAAACTAAGCTTTATTGAATAAATACTTGATACCATAATTTGTAAATACTATGAGATATATGTAAATAATATACGAATGTTATTTTGTCTACGACCTACGTGTTTCCACCCTCTACTATGTTTACCAAGTAAATAACGAGAACGTAAAATATATACACCATATATTTTTATTATATCAGTGCCCAATAAATTACATGGTAATAATGGTTGATATGTTTTTCGTTTCGGAAGGTCTATGTTAATGCTAGTCTTTCGATGCCTTAAACTATGCAAATAAGTGGGATGAAGAAATTGGTTTGGCGTTGATTGGATTAGTTCCCGGGTAGCCGTGCATTAGACAAATTAAGAAACAATAAGTTTTCTTTCAAATATGACTATCACAGCCAATGGTCAAACAAATAAGCATTAAGATTGTAAAACTGCGTAAAAATTTGTTTATTCCTTCAATGTCCGTTACTTACTACAGATACGCTATACATTGGTCTTGGTTCTTCGACTTCAGTATATATTTCAAGATAGTTTTATTTTCTTAATAACCAAGTAGGTTCTTCTAGGCCTACCCACGCCGTCGATTTGTGGGGCAAGTATCCGATTTCCACACAATGATTATCTTCACGAGTTTCAAATGCGCACATATAACCCTTTGCATCTTTCGCTAAACATTCTTAATCCGCTGTAAATCCAGATATGTTATAAAATAAAACGTTTTATCTTGATTATTATATAATACTGTATGTATTGTATTGAAGACAAAGCCTTGTTTGACTCTCAAATCGAAATCATTTCCAATGACTGTCAAAAACTCAAAGCGAGAGCACACTGAGAGGCTTCAATATACAATGAAGACACGAATACCATTGTGAACGATTGAGATCAAGACTCAAAAGAATTTAATAAAATAAATAATTAAAGACTATATGTAACTGCCACGTTAAATTGTTTTATGAGAATTATTTTATTACTCAATAGAAATCGTAACTATTTAAAAAGCTATAACCTATTTTTATTTAGTTTTTTTTTACTTTTCTCGTGTTTTACAGCTTATACAATCACGGTTTGATTGACAAACAATATTTTTAAATACAACACAAAATATTGTTCTAATAAGATAAAGATGTAATTTTTTATGTTTGTTCGAATAAAACCTACTGCTTTTTTGTATTGTTTTTTTAAATAAAATGTGTAATGTGAAAGACACATCTTAAGTATATGAAAGTTAGATGAAGTGTTAAATAATATATATTTCTGTTACTGCGATGGCCTTATATCCGTGCTATAGTTAATTTGGCTTTTCCTTAATATGTATAATTAAATTAAATAATTATTTTTTCACGTTCATAAGTGTACCTGTTTGAACAAATGATATTTTAGTTCTTTGATTGTCCCATTCCATTAGTTTACTTGAACACAGAGACCACCAAGCCACACATTACTAGTGCTCTCTGTACGGGGTAATTACGAGCGACGACGGCCTGTCGCGTAATCATTAAGATATATTCATAATAAATATCTTCGGAATATTTATTTGAGAACGAAATGAAACATAATGAATATGGATTATGTCACGGTCTTAGTTTTCCGACGTTTCTTTTTCTTCAACAAAATAATTTTACTTTGATTTGTTACAGATCGTAATATATAGTCCAGGTTTCGTATTGGGTTTGAATTTTTCCCCCTCCTTACCCTATACCCTTTGCGCGTAGTTTGTTTGTTTCCTGTGAAACAAACTACGCTTTTAATTTTATACTAGATCTTTACCCGTGAAGACCCCTTTACGGGTTTCCGATTGACGGTATTGAACGTATATCCCAGGATATATGATATATTTTTATTTGATTATTATTATACTATTAGTATATATTCGTATTCTTATAAATGTGATTCTCATTAAACAATATAATAAAAATTGCAATATATGACAGTAAAAAAACTTGAAAGATCGCGACTTTCAACTCGTTCGTTCAATAGTAGTTCCTTTTTCGCAATTGGCTAGTAATCGTATAATTAATGAAAGCATCATGAGGAAGCGACGTGTATCGTGTAGACAAGGCTGGTGTCAGGTCGAGTAGGTAAGTAGGTCATCAACCCGACATTGCTTTAAAGATAAGATCTGAGAACAAGGATTATACTAAAATGGATATATGTAATTACTAAAATGGACCAAGAATCTTTCATATTCTTTAACAATCCCGTTTCATTCCGCCAGTTCTACGCACCTTGGTAAAAGCTATAGGGAATTATTTAATTTTTCTATTGTTATTTTGTTCACTCTGTAAAATGAAACTTATTTATTTTCTGAATTGTAAGTGTAATTCAATAATGATGTAGACTCGTGTCTAGCACAAAATAAAACGCCATTTTATACAAATAAATAGTAGACTGAAAAACGTTTTGATGGACTTTGAATTTTATAAGTAAAACACCATCCATCAAGCATTTGAAGTATTGAACCTAAGTTTATTGAATACTAGTCAAAGTTTACTTGAATTAACGATGACTCATCTAAAAATTCATAGAAATCTTTCCATGTCAATAGCCCGTACAAGCTAAAAGGCACTTCATTTTTCATGGCATCATAATTCATCCATGATTTATGAATAGTTGTGGTAATTTTCGATTCATGCTCATAGCTGTATCGGCGGGATAAGATACAACATGTTTCCGATCTTCCAATCTCTACTAAACACTTTGTGTGTAATTCATAAGAGCTTACGTTCTAATGAGTTTACAGTTCTCTTGGTGACACGACTCAGTAGAATTTTTCTTTAAAATATTCCACCCAGACATGTCTATTGTCTACTCATGGTTGAGCTATTACAATCTTAGCACCAAGCGATAGTTTTACTAAGTCATCATATTTATCGATATACTTATATCAGTTTCAGATAGCAAGTACGGATGTATTGGTAAATCTACACTAACAATATACGTACATTTCCCGGAGTTTTCCTTGTTTGTCTTCTACTACGTATAGGGTGTGCTAAGGGTATTGTGCAATTAAATTGTATTTACTGAATCTTGATCAAACTAATAATATTATTTTTTTGCCAAAAGCCAGCTAAAATCGGTCCAATGATTTTAACCTGCTTATAGGCGAAATGAAAACGCTAAGTCTTACGTGATTTACTCTAACATCGATAATATTA
Source organism: Pieris melete (assembly GCA_963693345.1). Taxonomy (NCBI): domain Eukaryota; kingdom Metazoa; phylum Arthropoda; class Insecta; order Lepidoptera; family Pieridae; genus Pieris; species Pieris melete. The sequence continues at coordinate 2,540,903 of CAVNZK010000006.1, read as the reverse complement.
TTTTATTTTTATTTTATTTTATTTTGTAAACCTACAGCTAACATAAATTATTATTCCCAACGAAGTATGACGGTTAATCAAAAAATTATCACAACTGAATAATTACAGTATACATATATCTTTGCTTGCTTCTACACGATAGATGTTGTAGGCGATAGCTTAGTTTATTATAATTCCTTTATTGAACCTTTTTATGCACTTATTCTATTTTTAATCACAAAAATTATGTCGAGGCGACTTTGACTATGCCGAGGTACCATCGATAAAAAAAAATGAAAAAATTATACTCGTAATAATTAAATAGAACTATTTTGAGGTGAACTAAAGAGTGCGAACTTTCACTTCAACTCTGAAGTCGTGCTTTCTAATCATGGTTGTGTAGCAGTGCATTATTCTGCCCAATTACGAATTGCTCATTGAGTGCAAAAGTCGTGTGGAAACTGGTATGTCAGGCTGTCATGTTTTTTAATAATAAAAATAACAAAAGAACGCCACTAAGTTATTAAACTTACCATTTTTGTAAACTTTCTCTGCACAGACATCATTTGACGATCTCGCCTAATTTAAGACTAATAAGTCATTTCAGTCTAACCTAATTTACTTAAAAGTATATTTAACATAGAAAAGTGTCCAATAACACTACTTACAGTCACTATTAATAGTGTTACCAATTAAAACATCTACCCTACCCGTATACCTATGGCCGAGTACGATTATACATTTACATATGTTGTTGATATTGTTAGTTAAAATGGTTTTAATTCCTAGGTAAATTAAATTTCAGCAATCAGGTAGTGAAGAATTAACAGCACCCGTGTACATTAAATTTGTCAGGTAAAGTAACAAGTTTCAAGCTAATGGAGCGTAGCGAGAGGCTTTCACGGCTGCAATCGAAGGCTTTTACTTTATATCTTCATATAGTTTGACTTCTGTTTTAGACAACCATTAAACAACTTCCAAGGTTATCTTAACTGCACTTTCACGCAATTTTAAAAGGCGCATATAAACATTTGTATTTTTATTTTAATATATTATATTTTTTTAAATAATCTACTAGAACGACATACGTGTATTTGCCGAAATCAGGCCCTACCCATATAAATTATCGCATACGTGTTACACATAACCGTTACACCAACAAACGCACATACCCGTCAAATTTCAGTCAATATGTTTTAAGATGGAAGTGAAAATATAATGTTTTTTTTTACTTTTTATTTATACTTTATTACCTTATTCAAAAACATAGACATAACAAAAATAAAAAAAGCAGGTTACAAAAGTTATAAGGCAACGGGGGGCCTACGCCCTAACAAGCGATTTGTTCCAGGCAACCCTAATGTGGAACAATGAAAAAGAAACACCTACAGAGGGTAGAGTACAAGAAATGCAAAAATAATTGACAAAAAAAATTAAAAATAACACGTTACTATAACTAAAATAAAATAAAGTAAAATCTAAAGAAAAAATAACAATAATAATAAACAAAAATTTAAAATCCAATCAAAATGTTAACTGAATAACAATAATTAATATATATAAGCTGAGCTTATTACGAGGCAGAAAGAAAAAGATCAAAAAGAAGCTTATTAAATATTTTTTTTTATCTTAAAGAAATGATTTAAAGTAATTCTAACCGGCTACTGAACTTATATAAGAGAAATATAGTATTATTTTATTGTAAAAACTTGAAGATACTGTTTCTAGAAAACAAGTATACGATTTTGAGAACATTAAGAATGTTTATTTGAAAAGATTTTATCTTTAAACAAAATTAACAGCATTCTGCTGCATTGGCTGCTGTAAAGTATGATTGAAAGGTGTTTGAGGATAACGAGGGTCTGTAACGAAGGTCTAACTTTTTAGTGATCTTTGTAGTAAGTGAATAAACGACAAGAGATGTGTCAAAGGTAAAAAAAAATACAGAAAGTTCCGGGTGGCAAATCTTATATTTATAAAGTTATTTTATTAAATTGAAATGCGTAAATATTTCTTTAAGAAATTCAACAACTAAAATTGGTTAATTTATACAAAAGTACAGTATTTTTATACCACAGCGAGTAACAATGGCTTTTGTTTATTTATTGGTCTGTATACCGAAATTCGCAAGCAATTAACTGTAATTACAGACCTCCAAAGACTTGTTCATAAATTAGTCATAATCATAAATAGCTATTGAATTATTGTATTGTGTAATTGTGTAATTAAGGAAATATTGTGATTTGGTTATGCTTTATGAAACCACCGTATAACACACACACACACTTCGCCGCCGCACTGAGCCTCCGAAACTAGAGAAAATTTTTGGCGATGGCGCTCTACTTGGCGCACGATTTATTCGGCTACATGAAGCGCTCGAAGATTCTTCTACACAAGTTAGGCTATTACATATTAGTATAATTTGTAAAATGACACGCTCATTTCCCCGGGAGTGTCCTTATGCAGATATGCACATGAGAAGTGTTTTAGTGGGTATTGGACACCCGGCTCTCTGAGTAGCTAAACGAAATTTGCGCTGGTTCTTAAGTAACCAAAACATAACACAAAGCACATTATGTTCGTAATATGAATTTAACACTATAATATTACGTTAACTAGTATGCTTATATATTAAGTTATTGATCAAAATAACTGTAGTATTCTTTCACAATTAATAAACTCGATAAACCAGTTTTATTTGTATATACGATAAATTGAGGATAATATGTATTATGGTTTTAATAACACAAATATAGAGTATTTACAATATTACCCGCATAATGATAATAAATAAAAATGGATAAATAGACATTAAAGTGAATGAAATATAGTGTAGCGAACTCATAAAAAGCTAGAATTGTGCACAATGGATTTTCAGTGTAATATTTTTTATGTCGTAAACTTAATATGAGACTATATTAAGCTTGGTCTACTTTTAAAGCGCTCATTTTGAGGAAGTCAACACTTTCTATTGTTTTATGTAAAATTCTTCTGTTTTACGACAGATAAATAAGGTCGAAAGGACCTTTGGGCGAATGTTTCAGCGACCAACCTACTGAAACTAACTTCGGGTACTACCGACACATCCTCGGAGGCCCGGATGTGTCATTTCGCATTATAAGTACCCATGGAATACTCGTATATAAATATTCCAGTAGAGCCAAAAGGATAATTTTTGTAGAGAGATTTAAAATTGCGATAATAAATCGACTTATATAATACAATACAGAGCGAAATAAAAACTTTTTAGAAACTTGTAGATATTACCCCTAGGTTACATAAACGGACACAAAAATATGTCTGTCCTATGTGCCATGGTACGGGACAGATGCAATAATAAAATGAATAAGTAAGCTTTTAGTCGAATTAAATAAAGAATACAGTTAATTTCTTTTTAGAGTTCTAAAAATACCGCTAACTTAATGTAGCGTTCACCTCCTCGAAATATGGAACTTTTTTAATTTTACGCTTCATTCGTGAAAGTTTCTTCATCGATAGGAAAGTGGAGACATGCTCTTTGATATAAGAGCTGTTACATGCCTACATATTTAAGATATCATATTTTTAGGAAACAATATTTGTAAGTTTAGCTGATAACTAACTTGTCTATAAAGATTAGGCTTATTCCTTATATTAGGGATTCCTTACCGATTAGGTAAGGAAACCTCATGGACCTGAAATAGATCCAACTCCTAAAAAAATAAATATTTTAACCACAGGAATCTCGAACCCAGGTCCGGGTCCCATACGTTAGCGTTAACTACGAAAGCGGTAACAAATAATAATCATCTATATTTCCCAATAATCAAATTTATTTAAATGAGTTTCGTTCACTGAATCGTTAGCTTCGAACTTCAAAGGCGCAAAGTTTATACAATGCTCCATACATTTTCCCTTAAAAACTATACTATTCTGACGATGTTCAGAATCTTGAATTTTTTTCTGATTTCTTACTGATACTCTATAAAGAATACTTTATTATCGCAATACTTAGAAACACTATCAATTTCATAATCGACACTTCGACAAATAAGGACCGCGACATTACAGCTAGGAATACAAATATTATTTACGACCACAAATTGCTTTTTGTTGCGGACAAAGGGAAAATTCCGCTATGACGTCAAACGGGTGTGTTCGATTGACCCTCGGGTGACACGTCTCTGCATCTTGGTAAATATTAATCATGTGGAAAACATCAGTCATGCATATATCACATACAATTTCTGCCTTTTATTTACCACTAGTTGAGTCCCCATGGTATCCTTCGCGTTATTTCTATAGCCTAACCTTCCTCAATTAAAGGACTACTATTGTTTTTATTTAATTGGTTTATTCATTCAAAAAGAAAACATAACAAGTACATGATATATAAAAATAAATTTATATTATAATAAGAGTAGTGTCCTTAAATTGCTTATAAGAAAAGAAAAAAAATATTGTAGGAATAGAACAAAAATGTACAAATAACAGTTCGCGAGATTAACGCGTGTAACCAAATGAAATTTTCATATATATAAAGCTTTTATTTACATGAAAATGTATGAAAGTTTTGCGGAAAATAATTGAACAGAAAATAAATGTCCGAAAGATTTTTAACGTCTTCACAAAACCCAAAAAAGGACATTTATACATAACATATTGTTAAGTAAGATTTAGTTTTCAATAATTCAATTTAATCCAAGGTAAATGTAAACACATTAGAATATAAAAGGAAGCAAGACATCATATTCCTCGATTTTAATTTTTAAGTGGCCAAAAAGTTTCGAACTTTATCGCTTATACGGTGTTCACCGTGCTTCCTGTCTATATAAAACGATGTTATCTATAACTTTCATATGTATTAAGTGTTGGTAATGTGTGAAATAATATCCGTTATATATAGACGCAAAATGAACGATCTTGGAAATACTATACTTTGTTTCTAATGAGTATTTTCTTTAAATAAAACACTTCATAGTACACACAATACATTAATCTATTAAATTCATTAATTGGAATAAGTTGCAGAGATTATCGCGTTTAACTAAACAAACTTTTCAATGATACAATACTTGTACAGATATTTAAAGGGCGCCTAGAGAGTTGTTTCCGCGAGGCGTAAACAATACAGCTAATTCTGGACGTGGAATAGACTAAACGAGTCTAAAATTAGTCAACTACTGTCAAAAATGTTTGATGATATTGAGCGGATTACATTAATAATTATTATTAATTACCTTATGTAATTTTAATTAAATATACCACAATTATATAACCTTAAGACTTGTTTGTTACAATCAATTTTTTTCTTCGCCCAAAGATTTTTCTCTTCCAAGGGACCTTTCATCTTAAACCACTTTCTGAAAAATGGAAATATAACTCTCGATTCAAAACTTTATACATTCACTAGCCATCTTAACCAACGTTTTCCAACCTGTCTTATGCTCAAATAGAAACTATACTTGTTGTGCGAGAGTATAAAAATTATAGTAAGTGTTTATAACTTCAAATATCTATAATCATAAGTATTTCAAATGGAAGAGCCTAGCTGCCCACGACACAGGGAATCCTAGTGTGGGGGGGTCTACTTTCTCTGTACATCGCTTTTTTTCTTTATTTCTTTGTGTTAATTTTTTAATTAAATATCTACGTTCTAAGATAACCTCTAGTTGCTATTATTTTACTTACCAATTAAAAATACTTTATTTACTAAATTAAAGATTCTTAGTCAAATCTACACTAATATTATAAAGAGGAAAACTTTGTTTGTTTGTTTGATTGTAATGAATAGGCTCATAAACTACTGGACCGATTTTAAAAATTCTTTCACCATTCGAAAGCTACATTATCCACGAGTAATATATTTAATTTTGAACAAAAATAGGGTTCCGTAAGATATTAGGGTTTTTCGGACACAAGGTGTAAAAAAATCAACCAAAAAAGTTACTTATTTTGCGTACCCTGCCTAAACTATTAAAGATAGAACCATAAAATGTTCTAAGTAATTGTAGATCTTATAAATATCTACAACAACACACTATACCTATATATGTCGAGTGAGGCACAATAACCATAAATGATATAATGACATAGCAAAACGGCGTTTGCCGGATCAGCTAGTTTTAAATAAAAACGCTTAAATTATATTCATTGAGTTCACTTAATACACTAAACCCCAAATTGATATTTAAAGAATTTTGGAGAAATTTTAGTCACACAATTAAGCCTTACCTATTGTGGAATTTGACAATTTAAACCTCGATTTTCGGTAATTTACATAACGAATTAACTATAGCTTTGTAAGATACCATGGATTTACAATGGCGCAGTCAAGGGCGGATACATTTAGAATTCCCGAAAAGAAAAAGGTTCGCACACATATGTACGTGCGTATTTTCACATTATTAATTAATGAGTATTTAAGTACTGATTTCGAGCTTGTTGGTAAACCCTTATGTTTTAATATTACAGCGAACGCACGAAATTGAAGCAACGTAATTAGAATTCTATTGTACTATAACAAAGTTAAACGTATTGGAAACCTCCTCGTTCGGGGTGTTTGAAGTTATACATTATAAAGGTATGCAATTATTGACTTAATAATGTATGTTAGATATTTTAAAGTTTGAAAGGAAAGGTATCATTTTTGTTTTGATTTATTCCCCAGTGTTGTTGTCCATCTTCCTTTGAATCGCTTCTAGGCGTATGCAATTTTTATACAAAATCGCATGAAACAAATGACTGATGGGGCCAATAACATCCACCCTATTAATAAACTATAGAATTTCGTAAATCATATTAGGAATTTATTTTTTTGTTAGTCAAATTACCCAGATAATAAAGGGTTTAAAAAAAACTAAACATTATAATAATTTTGTCGAAGACGGTTCTTTGGAGAAGTGGATTGTGTAAATTTCCGAAGATCTTCATAGGGGTGAGGTACTGATGTTTTTTTATAGTCTGTTTAATTAATAATACTTATTTATGGGTTTGAAGGTCCGGCCTTCCATGCGTGACAAAGGTGGATTTTTGCTTCTAGCGGCAAGATTCATAGTCGAGACTATGTACGACTCGGATTTTCCATACGTAAGTCATATTTACCGCTAAGTCTTGATTCGGTATGAAACCTTATTAGTGTCCTAATAATTGCGCACATAAAAATACAAATTCATTAGTTCAGCCGGGGTTCAAATGCACACAGGGTTGGGTTTAGCCATTAGGCTAACAACGGTCAAGAAATTAGTTTAAATAACAATTAATAACTTCGTATTTAAGTATTCACAAAGGTCAAATATTTCAAAGTATTATGAAGAATTCGAAAAGTTTTGGAGATGAATATTTCGCGATTCTTACTTGGTGAAGATTAACAACTTACAGAGGTATAAATAAATATCAAAAAAAGATTTGCCAAAAAATAGCATTTAATCTGTCGAAATTGTGACATTTCAATAATTTTAACTGTTATAATCGCGATAATTTTCTATTCATTAATCTTGCTCCACCTAATAGTGAATGAATGAACAGATTTTTGATTAAAATAACAAAACAAAACTTTTTAGTAAAATAAATGAAAGACATAATTTTAGTACTAGAAATAAAGATAAAATAGCTCAACCATCTTTCAGATTAGCCAAAGTTCAAAATTCATTTATGGGGTACTGTGTGAAATGTTACAATAAAATACCTTGTGACATTTTAAAACTAAATGAACGAAAATTTAAATGTTTTATTAAAAGTACACTTTGTAAACAAGCATATTACAAATTAGATGATTATATTCAAGATAAGAATGCTTGGAAACATGCTGGTCCTGCTCCATAGGACAATCCTATGATTGGCTCTATAGCCTGGACAAAATCAAATTGGTTGCTGATTTTTTGCTTATTATTATTATTATTTTTTAATCTATATAATGCTACAAATGTAATTATTATTATTATTTTTTTTTGTATCTCACACACTGTTTTGTTGTGTTTTTTTTTAATATTTTTATTACTCTTTAATGTTAATATTCTACGGTTTCAATATTTGTAAATATGTGAGGAACATGTATACTTACTAACTTTTTTAGTATAGTAGTTTATTCTAAGAGTACATTGTCTTCACATATAATTATTTAACAAATGTAACAAAATATTGTAAACCTATTTTAAAAGAGTAAGTGTGGAGTTTCTTGCCCATTCTTCTCCACACGAAACTACCTTTTGGAAGGGGCAACTAGAATCATCTTTATATATTTTTTTTTTTTGACGTTCAAAAGTGCCATTTTAGATGGTCTAATTGAAATAAACGATTTGACTTTGACTTTGAATATTTTTGTAAGATATATAAATTTACATCAAATCATAGACAGCTTTGCGTTTTTATACCACTTATAACAAACAATACATATTATTATTATTATGTTTAAATAGGTCTTTTCCTACTTTTACGACCCGTATTTCTTTTAAAACATAATCTAGGTGTAACAGATATTTTATTCTTGCGGTTATAAATAGTTTAAAATATTCCGAACAAAAATTTTTAGTTCTTGAGTTATAATGGTGTAACTAATTCTATTCTTAAAAAAATAAAACTTTGATAGAACTTCAACGCGAATAACGTGAATTTATAATTACATGACGTTTCGAGTGCTATTCAACAATCATCGGCACTGACTGCCCCTCGCGCTTTATATTCGTCAAAGAAGTTTTATATAAATGTATATTACACATGTAAAGTGTAAACCAAAGACAATGACGGAGTTGTATAAAGACTAAAAAAATTATATTAATGGACATTAGTCTGAGGCTTTTATAAAACATTTTAACTCTATAAAAATCTTCTCAAGTCTCAATCTTTAACTTAATTAAAATGGCTGATTTTCCTACACTTCTGCAGTAAATTATTACTGATAACATTAGTATATAAGTTTAAATTTTTTTTAACTGTAAAAGCTTAGATTTATATTGGGTTTGGTGCAATTTCGATGTAAATGTTCATCACGAAATATCTGCAGCCTTTTAATGCACTTTTACGGTAAGAGCATCTTGACTTACATTTTAATACTTTAGTTTAAATACTCGACGGGAAGTGGGTCGTCCAGTTTTTAAGGACTTATAGAAAAGGCTAGTTTTATTTATTAGTAAATTTAAAAGGCAGACTCGACAGTGAGTATTGCATGACAACAAAAATCGTATTACAACAAAAATCGCAATATGGTTCACGACTTACGTTAAAGATAATAAAATATGAAATAGTGACAGAAATTGCCCCTAATTAATTTACTCAAAAAATAAAAACAAATGAAAAAAATATTAATACAATTGTAGTTTAACTTCAATTCGCTCGAATCAAAACGACGAATCAGAAACGCTCGTATATTGTGGATATAAACAATAGAAAGCTAAGAAGAAACAATAATCAATCAACTTGAATATAATATATTATTCGAGAGAATAGTTTAATCCCATATGTTGTTCTCTATTTGCGAAACTAATAATGTTCTACAGCGTTCACTTACTGATCTAAAAATAATAACACATGTCGAAAAAGTCTGACGTCATTGTTTATAGGGTACGTAAACACAGCCACATCCGAGTATACTGATTTATAACCGCAAGAATAAAATATCTATTTTACCTAGATTATGTTTTATAAGAAATTCGAGTCGTAAAAGTAGCAAAAAATCGAAAAAAACGGAAACTAGAACATATAACTGTTTCAGCGATATTCGTTCTGTTTTGTGTCGAACTGAGATTAGGATTAGGTTAAACATTTTGGATTTTGACATTTAGTCATCATTAAGTTTCTATTCTTACCGCGGTCCACGGACGGTATTAGTATCGCAGTAAAGAAATGCTTCTGAAAATCCACTTCTCAGAATCAGGTTTTAAAAATTTGCTACAGCTTATATTTTGCAAAACAAGTTTAGATATATGTAATAAAATCACGTAAACAAATACTTAAGTACAAATGTATGCGCTTTATTCTTTATAATTAGGTTTTTATATTTATATTTGTTGTCTTGTCTTTATTGCAAGACAAGAGTTTTTGTTTTGCCATTTGGACGTATACATCGGTTTTAAATTCATCAAAAATTCATTTAAAAAAAAGGCCAGAACTGCATGCGTACTAATTTACACGATTATAAGTATACAGACTACTTCAGTCAATTAAATTTCATTTCATTAACTGAAATCGATCTTAGAACTTAAAATTTCTTAGGTGAAATAAAAATACATGAGTTTGATTCGCTCGTGTAGTTAAGAAAGATAATTTAAAATAATGTTGTAAGAAAAAGGGAAGTAAAATAATAAAGGGGAACGGTACAAACAAATATTACAGGCCCGAGACCAACGTTGATAACATTTCGTAAAAGCAAACATCGCAGGAAACGTTAATAATAAATTAAGTCTTTGGGGTATAAGAATCACTGAAAATCGTGATTTTTATTATTATAAAATTAAAACGATGACTTCATTATCCATAGTACTTAAAGCTCCACGGTCTTCTTAAGTGGCAAAGCTGGGTGAGAGTTTCTTAAGTGGTTTCAAAATCTCATTATTTTTTAAGTTTCCTTGAAAAGAAAAAAATGTTAGCTCGTGAAATGTAATTACATCGAAAAATATTTGAAAACCCATTACGATACGAGAAACATTTAAATTCCAACCGCATACGCGAGTTATCCTCGATATTATTACGTTATATTTCGAAACAAACATTTAAAGCTACGCTCATAATTTGATAGAAATTTTTTTTTACGTCTCAAGAAATATTAATCGTAATCTCTGTATTTCAATCAAGTTTGTCAAGTTCGAATTTTCCAAGTGTTCAATTTGAAGAGAAATAAACTTAAGATTACAAACTCCTTATATCATATTTACCAAACAGCTGTGCGATAATTTATCTTCAGCATTCTTATAATACCACAAAATTAAATGTAATTTTTTGTAGTTGCGTTTTATGTATGAAATAGCGTAACTTAACATAAAACAGTGTTTTTTAATATATTGTATTGGAAAACTTTAATTTTGCCGAACCTACTACCTGCTATCCTAAAATAGCCTGCTAATTTGTATAACACCCAGTAAATATTATATTAGATTATTTTCTATTAATACGCGCTTATAAAATATAATCAACAAACAACTGAAGCTTTTAAATAAACGACCCGTCTAATTTAATAACTGGGGAGTGGAAACCGAGAACTGAACAAAAAATATTACATTTTTAATAGAATGTTTCAAATTTCAATATACCTGGTTTTATTTTATCAATGCGTACTAGAATTTTTTCTATTAAATTTTTCACCTAAACCACGACTGTTATTATTTTGTTTTGTGGCGTCTTTTAAGAATCGGATTGATCATCAGCAAATGAAAAGCCATGAGTATGACAAAAAATTTATCTGCGTATTTTAAGTTTCTTCTGTTAAGTTCTTCATCTTATAATAATAAGCTATAAGCGGATGGCTAGATCCACAGTGATTAAAGCTAAACATTCGAAATATAAATGACCAAGATAATGCAAGACATTTTTAAACAATCTAGACGTGAATAAATTCTAACCAAAGATTTCTTTGGCTGTACCTAATAATTATTAACACACCCTGTGTTATATTAACTTTAATTAAGGCGTCTTCATAATTTGGAGATTGTTCTTGAAAACTAATTAATAATACCAGAGGAGAGCTAAATTTAAATAGATTCTGATTTGTAATTTACTATAAATAGAAATCGTTTTTAGATGGCTTCTTCAGCCAGGTAATTAGTAAGGTAATTATATCTTTTCCTTTCGTTAATTAATGAAGGTATTAAAAAGTCTAAACTTTTTTAAATGAGCGTAGATATGATTGATTATGTTGTTAAAAACTTAAATTATTAAGATCTTATAATCTATACTATAACACATGACAACTAAACATGCAGAAGGGGGTTGCGAACGTGCGCTTTGTGCTTTAAGCTCGAAAGAAGACAAAGCTCAGCATAGTTTGAAAACTGTTCAGTCCACTGTGAATTAGGACATCGCTTGGTAGTAGTGAAAACGCTACTAATGTAAATGTACCAATAAGTACCAAAAATATTGTTGGACAGTCGGCGCGGCGGGTCGTTCGCAGCCCCACGTTGTCGGGGTCGGAGTCAGTCTCATGCGAAGCGGGAGGGGCGACGGTGGGGCAACATGAACGGGGCTCACTGAGAGGATGGTGCGGCGGCACGGAGAACGTGTAGTACTTGGCTGTTTGGTTGTGAGCGCGCATCACGGAGCTGTGGGTGAGCGTCACCACCACGACCAGGATTGACGCCAGCGCCAGCATGAAGAACGACGCCGCCACAGCTGCCACTACGCGTCGCCGCCGTGCCTCCTTGCTGGCGTCCTCTGGAGGAATCTCGGGCTCAACAGGCTGCGGGGGTGGTGGCTCTGGAGAGCGACTTCTCACACTGGGACCCCGGCTGTTGGGCAGCTCCAGCGTGTGTCGACGGGGGCGACGGGTTCTGTCGCATTCTGCTGCAGATGAGTGATGCCGCCGCAACCGATGAGGCGCTCCTGACGTAGCACGACATGATGCCGACCGTAACGTGCGCACGGGCACCATCAAATCATCGCTAGCGACGCGCGGCACTCGGCCGGAATGCACCGATCGGAAGGAATGATCGCGTGAGGAACTGCTAGGAAAAGCTAGATCTACTGAAGCGCGAGACGAGTGTCTCGAAAAGCGTTCGCGATCGCGGTCTCGATCCCGATGATCTACACGCACAGACATGGTGCGGCCGGAGCTCGCGGCGGCGCCCGCCCGAGTGACGGCGCCTCCCCGCCCGCCCAAGCCGCTTCGCCGCGCAATCGTGTTTACACTAGGGTTGCCATGTTTTATGGTAGACCGAACGCCTACAGCAACCACCTACATTTAAAAAACATCTATTCTTGCTCATTTCTGTCACTAACTGCGCACAATTTGAAGACACGTAGATTTATGGATTAAACAACTATAAATCATTGCTACCAGTCTTAATTTATAATCGATTATTGACCGCAGACCTGGTCGTTAAGGAATGATTGATTACACGAATGAGCAAACATAAAGTTAAAACTTTAATCGATTTGTAATATTTTGTCCGTTACTTTTAATTAGTAATTCAGTACAATTCAGTGAAATTCTTTATAAGAATGCCAAAATTTGAGTCCTTTTTCTAAGTGTGAATGCAAACCCTACCGCTCCCAATAGAAGTTAGCATAAAGAAGCTTGACAAATATTCCACCGTCGAACACTACTTTCAAATGCATGTTGCCGAAATAGTATTGACACAACTGAGAGTATTTAAATCGATTTTTGAGAGCCTTCACTATCTAAACACAGACTATGGTCTAACAAGATTTAAAAATATCATGGCCAAAATGGCTGGAAAATGAGGTTAGATGGAAGCATTTACGATATTGTTCCCATTGAAGAGTGTGCGGTAAATAGAGCGAGCGGCTTTTGTTATGCGTTGTCAAGTTAAATTGTGTTGGCGGGAAGCGTAACAGATAGTGAACAAGTTGTGAGGCTACATCGACACTTTTCAATACGTGGCTACGGGATGTCTACACCTGTAGACCACCACAGTAGCTTTTTGCTTAGCAACTTCAAATCATCTAACAGACTGATCCTTACATCAATTCTTTTCTCTCGCCGAAATGGAGATTGAATTAAAACCAGTGTACAGCTTGCTATATAGGACGTCTTTATGGCTTATGTAGTGTATTTATTAGCAAACTACATATATGACAGGGTGAGACCTAAGAATCTAATATCCCTATGAAGTCCTACACATTTACCCTAACACATACATAGTTAATGTTTAAATATGTACGGAATACGAGTAAACTCTAAAACTATGGTTAAATATTCTTCATAGGAACACAATACTTCCCCATTAATATATAGTGTATAAAGTTTGGGAGTATTAAATTCTTTATAAATTACAATTATTTCAATTTTAACCATCTGCAAGCAGCCTCTTGGCTTTTATCAGATTTTATTAAATGATTTTTGAGGCAGTTAGGTAATGCAAATCCAATAATTTGTTTTCCCTTCGTAACTCGCAAACTATCAACTTAGAAAATATTATTTTTATTCGTTCGCCTTTTCGAATCATTTTCTGAACGCAAAAAAATCTTATATATTATTCATATAAATTTAAACCTCGTTGACCAGATTTAATTTAATCGAGAGATATAGATATTAGCTTTGTAGATTTTTTTTAGCTTTTAACAAAACATTCTTTGCTATATTCGTGAGTATTTTCTCCCACTCACGGTACCATCGCGAAAATATTAAGATGTGAATCGAATTAACGCTTTGCATCCATGAATATTTAATCATGAGTTCGACATTTTTATTTGACCTCATCACTGCAGTATCTCGAGAGCGCGGAATTTTCTAAAAGTACTATTATTTGTAGGGTGACACTTATTAAGAGGAGACATGAATAATGCATAGCCTTTTGAAACCGTCCAGTGTAATAGGTTTTGTAGAGATGGTGGCTGAAAAAATTTCTATTACCTTTCGTCTGGCTTTGAAATAAACCTTAATTAAGTCTTTAAAACCTCGTCAATTTATACACCTTTATCAGTCTTTTATACTTTAATATAACGTCTGTCACTCATAGTGTTCACGAAAGCGTAAATGAGAAATGTCTTGAGGACAATGTATTACGTGCAAATGAGTGAATCTGTTTCATTTTAAATGTGTTACGTTTTAAAATAATACGTTTTTATAAAAGAGTTCATGATCATGAAAATGCAGTTGCAAAAAAAAATCTTATGTCACATTAATGAAGAACGGATTACTAATTACGATTTATGTTTATCTTAGATTGAGATTATTGCTAACTTATAATTTGCAATTGATCGAATAGTTTACAAAAATCATTAAACTTATTTATATATTAATATAATTCTAAGATATTAAAGATACTTACGACTGAAAACATATAATAATTTTTCAATACCTACGTAAAATTCAGTATTTGAATAGCACCGCAATAGCAATGTGGGATTATTAGAAAAACTCCTCTCAAAGGTTATATTGAAAATCAGTAGTTCCTATGTCTTCAATCTACATCTAAATAAACGTCGGTTCCAATATTTAACAGGAACCATTAATGAAGTAGACGCTTTTAAAACAAAGCCGTATACTCACAACCCTTCAGCAAAAGAATGTTGATTTGTTTGTAAAGTACCTTTTATTTTTCGTTTTATACGCTAATGAAAAACTCAGTAATGCAAATACTTAATTGCTTCTCTGTTCCAGGCGAAAATATAAAAAATATTTTCAAGATTTTCAGGAGCCCCAACAGCAATTTGATAAAATGATGTTCTAAGTGGCGAACAGTCCTATATTTTAATCCCAAATATTGTTAAGGCCCTACTTAAACTACAAAACGTACTCTTATAGGCATAGCTGAACTCAGAGGTATAATTTATTTAAGTAACGAGTTGGTGCCCGCAACTTCGTCTGCGCAGGATTAAAATAATATTTGTCAAAATTATGTAGCGTGAAAGACATATTTTATCTGCTTTAAATAACAAAAGCGATAAAAGTATCAAATTTTAACTAAATTATCAATTTTTATTGTAGTTATGGTTCACTACATATTTTGGCTATAATAGCTTACACATAAGATATAGATATTTGCCGTGGCGAGATTTTTTGTAGGACTATTTAAGATAAACATTTCCATCATACATTATATAATATGTGTAACTCTAGCGGTTTCGGCAGCACACGCAAGAATAGCTCGCAGATGGTAAAATTTTTCTTACTTACTTGATATTTTGGACAATTCACACAATATCTTTATAAATTGAAGCCTACGTGTTACTCCGATCTAAAGTTTCATTAAAATCCATTCAGTACCGTGAAAGCGTTACCAACATCCATCCATACTTCGAAACTTTCGCGTTTAAAATATTAGTAGGATTTATAATATAAGTCCTTAGAACGAATTGGAAGCTAGCCTTACACTGTCCAAGTGTCCAATGCTTCTTATGACATTAAATTTTGTAGGTGAGTTGCTTGTTCTTTACAATTTATAAAACACATATTCGCTTAGATCCGGTCTTTAGAAATATTGTCTAAGCGAAGACCATAAACGCCAAGAGTAAATGTGTAAATACAGATTAAACTCACTAGATGAACCATTCAAAAGCGAATACTTGTATCGATAAACTGTTTATTTACTTAATAATGTGATGTACCCACCACCATAGTAGATCGACTTCCGAGTTTTCTTATTGGAAGAAATGTTTATACATACCTATATGCTATCGATTCTAGTTTCTATACTCATATAATAAAGAACTAAAATACTACCTGATCGATTCCAAAAATTCCTTCACCATCACAATGCTACATTATCCTTAAGAGACAGAGATTATTTTTTGTCGAGTTATATATGTTAACGTAAAATTGTAAACACCGTTAGATTGTCATCTATCTCGCGAGATTATAAACTGTCGAAAGATTGTGAACCTCAGCGTACTGCTGACAATTTAACGTATTATTATTCGGTAGATTGTACTACACTCACTTAGTTATCATTCAAACTTCTTTGGTCTATTACAGATGAATTTTACTTCCCAACAATTTCATATAACTACCGAATAATAATACCTTAAATTGTAAGCTGTTCGTTGAGGTTCACAATCTTTCGACAGTTTACAATCTCGCGAGATATATTACAATCTAACGGTGTTTACAATTTTACGGTGACATATACAAAAATAAGTGTCCAGTCGCACGGCTGGACAATACGTTTATGAATAAACGCATAAGAGTCCCGCTTGTGTATGGAAACGATAATTTAGTAGCATCAAAGGATTCCGATCCTTGATTAACACTACAAGAATATAGAACTATCTATTCAACCAATATTTACTGACTGTGATTAGAGGTACTATCAGCAGAATTATTTTAAAAAAGCCAATTTTAGTAAACCAAAATAAATTAGTTTTGTTTCTTGTTTCTGAAGCAAATTAAATTAGAGTAAATTATTTGCTTGTAAATTTCAACCAAATTATTGTAATCTTTGTATTATTCTACTTAGGTAATGTGACCCTATGACCACTTATGGTACTTAATGTCAGCTTGCATTTGTTTTACTGATCATTTTTTGTTTCTTATAGTCATGAAATTGGCTAAGTAAGACATGTCATTTTATTACAAAGAATAAGTACGAGTGGGTCTCAGGCTTGAGATTCTCACGCGCATTACAACCAGAAGATTCTGACTTTTGCGATACGGGAACAAAGTTAAATTCAAAAGTGGTACTCATGATTACGAAAAAAGGAAGCGCAATATTTAAATTCAATTAATCGACATTTGCTGATGGTACACTAATTCGCAGATGCAAACAGTACCAGTACAATATACCTTATAGACAGATTGATTGAGCCGCTATGAATGATTGAGTACGCAATTTATTACATGGAAAATTTGAAATTTCTAACTTAAATTAGTTTTATAATTGGGCAATTAAGTATTCAGAAATATTTATGATATTCAATTGTTAAATTCATTTTATTATTTTAAATCAATAATACACATTATTTGTTTCGTAGCAAATAAAGTACATACATTTAACAATTACAAAAAACTGCATATTTCAAAATCATAAAAAATTGTAATCAGATTTTAGTAACGTAATCTAAGCGAAACGACAAAGAAAGGTAATAAAAAATTACGCTAGTATCGATCTATATAAGAGAGGAAATAAATAACAAATAGTAAACGTCACCGGCATCGAAGACACCTAGTGATATAAACTTGTTTCTAAACAATAAGAAATTCAATAAAGACTCCCTGAACACTTCAAGCATGTAAAACAAACGGAAAGTACGTACCTTATCATTATCAAGTTAAGAGGATGTATGGAAAAACTTTAGACCCCAGTAAAATCTGTTTACGACCGCCCTTAACCAAGAGTAATAAAAAACATTAAATCGCGACAATTCGGTTCATTGCTAAAAGCTTTTCGGGATTCTCATTTTGAGCCCAGCGCTCCATTTTTCTTGACCTTACTGGTAAACGTTAAAAGTTTTTAACTATTAATCCCTAAACAAATTCTACTATATTTTCTTGAAATTTCACTTGATATTGTTCCAGATAGGTCTCTTCTGTTTTCATGGAACTTCTTTAGTGAAGTTTCAATGTAAAGCTTCGTGTAGCGATCTTAAGTTAGGTCATAGTACAGATAAAAGGCACCGTAACTTGCGATTCTTAGGATATTTTAAAAGGGTTTCTATTGAATTTATGACAGGATATTACAGAGTTCATTCACCTCTGTATAAAACTATGGATTTATCCGGACCGATTAGAGGCTGAACCACAGTATTAGCAACCACATATTTGACCAAATACCAATAAAAATGTATGATGGGTATAGATGTTATATCTCTGTTTGTTTTATTTGTTTTATGTTATTTTATTGATTGTTTTTTGTTCTCTTAGCTCTAGTTTCTAAGTAAAGGAATTTGTACTGTGATATTGAATTTATGACAGGATATTACAGAGTTCATTCACCTCTGTATAAAACTATTTATCCTTACCAATCAGAGACTGAACCACACTGTTAGCAACCACATATTTGACCAAATACATGTATGATGGGTATAGATGTTATATCTCTGTTTTATCTGTTTTTGGTTTTTAGTTGTCTTAGCTCTAGTTTATAAGTAAAGGAATTTGTACTGTGACGTGACCCTTCAGGCATCAAGGTGTAGCTATTTAGTGATTTCTGGTGTTTTTGTATGTTTGGTACATGAGGAATATAAATTGTAAAATATATACAACATCTCTTTCATTGATTTTTTGCCTCCGTGGCTCGAACAGCTGATGTTTGTTGTTCCTGACGAATAAATTATTTGTTTTAGTTCGAATGTACATAACATTCAATTATATTTATAAAAGCGTTTCCCTCATGGGAGATACATAAAACACATAAACCTGTTTTCTAGACCGAGAAACTATCAAGACTATGCGATTGTCACTTGAGATGCATTTTGCGCGCCATAAGCTCATTTAAAATTTTAACAGAGTTTTACTACTCAGTTGTATGAAAGGAAATATGAAACGAATCAATGTTACATTTGCAGAGAAGAATTTCATTACAATGTAATACTGGACATTGTTTCATAGTATGTAGCTCTTTGAACAAACCAAAATTCAATGTTAATAATGATTTCCATTTAATTTTATAGTAAAGTTATTTGTAAAATTTGCAAGAAAACACATAGGCCTTGTCGCTTTTACGACTACCTACTACTACCAAACTACGAAACCATTTATCGTAAACTTTCAAATAGTCATGAGTACTTATTCTCTGAGGCAAACTCGCAGGGTCATCTGATGTTACGAGTAAGTGATACCGCCCCGCCCCATGGACACTCTCAATGCCAGAGGGCCCGTGAGTGCGTAGGTGGCCTCTTTAGAATTGGAACGCGCTTTTCTTGAAAGACCCTGAGTCAAATTGGTTTGGAAATATTTCAGCTGGTTCCACATAGTGGTGGAATCTTGAGAATCTAGTGGTGTTTTCTTTAAGGTAGGAAGATTCTATTGATAAATATTTACGATGTCATTGATAGATCTAGAAATATACGTGACAAAACAAATATTTAGTATCTTTAATTATATCAGCGCAAAGTAACAGTCAAACGACGACGAAGAAATGACGAACGAGGCTGGAGGCGATTCGAAATTCTGTGAGAAAGATTGTATACAACCCTTTGTAAACTACACAAAAGTAAGTATCCAATGAAAAGTTGACCGTACCCATATGGGTAATCATTATTCGTTTCCTATGTTAAACTTGCGAACTCAAATATTTCTTACGGATAAATTATGTCCAGTATCAAAAATACTGAAACTGAAAATGAGAAATAAATGTGATCTTCATATACATTAAGAATAGTCAACCAGGATAACAAAACTATTCATGAATTGAAGAACGGCCTTCTGTACCTGTTGCGATTTGATCTATGCCTTGACTGTAGGTGTTAACGCACATAGAAAGAAAGATTCATCTACAGCCCTGACTATAATGAACTCGGGGTTGAAAGTTTCATGTTTAAGCCGCTCTGACGACGCTAAAAAAAAGCATCGAGCAGAATTTAAGCAGCATCATTTGTTATATCTAGATAGATGCTAGATAAATGCGTTTTCTTTAAAAAATGTTTATAACCTGCACCATGCGCCACGGAATAATTGTAATCTAGTTACCCACAACACAGGGGCTCCCTAGTGTGTGGACTAGCGATAGTTGAATTTTGTCACAACCATATTTATGTCATGAATAAAGTTTTTATTATTATTAATATAGGAATATTCATTAATAAGTGATGATATTGTAACTGATATTTATGTTTCTTATATATTTAGTATTTGTTTAATTGCTTTTTTAATGCTATTTATATTTTTAAGTATATTATCTAATGTAAGTCACTCTTGTGGTTGTTTGGCTGTATTTTTCTTACTCTCTTCTGTAGTCGTGGTATGTGTCTTATCTTATTTTTAATAAATTATGCATCTCTTGTACTTTACCCTCTGTAGGTGTTATTTTTTTCTATTGTTCCATTTTAGGGTTGCCTGGAAGAAATCGCTTGTTAGCGATAAGGCCGCCCGTTGCCTAATAACTTGTGTAACCTACATACTTTTTGTTTTTTTCTATATGTATAATTATGTGTATTAAAGCAATGAAGTATAAATAAATAAATAAATATTTGTGTATAAAATAACTCCTTACGTGTTTAACAAATAAAAAAAGGTCAATACAATACTATAGTAATCATTTAAATGGAACGGCTGTATAACTGTCGTTATCTCAAACCGAGTATCGAAAACCGATCCACGTTAAAACAGACAAAACTGCTGACTGGACCCACTCATGGACAAATAAATAAACATAACCCTTATGGGTGTACAGACAAGGGTCCTGACGTTTATTACCGCATATTTAACGTTACCTGTTTGTAATATTACCACGTAATGTATCGTATCTATTCTTAAAGATATATTAGCACAATAGTTTGTGAGGTGTGAGTACTTTTTAATAATATAAAAAAATACTCTTTTTACAACTGTTTGCACTGGCCTGGCTTTGCTGTGACCTGTATACGGTACAGGGGACGTAAACGAGAAGAGAAGACGACATTAAATTAGCAGCTGGCTGGCAATGGAGGAGAGCAGTGCGTCTCTTAAGTCTGTGGAAGTTAGAAGACCCCTATGGCAGGAGGCACGCTGAACTACGCGATATTGAAGACAAACCAAATTCAATTTTAGATGTTCTTCAGTAACAATGTCTATAACGTAGAAATATTTTCATATTTAGACATCAACAACATACTTTAATGTAATTGTTTTTATTATCTGTTTACAAAACTAACCTTTGCCGAGGTGCTTTGAGGTGCCGAAATTTCTAAGAAAGACACCTGAGGTCATAAACAGCCGTCTCGCCTTTGTTATTGTTAATTGCATTTACACGTGTGCCATTATTCTTAGATTACATTGCCTGTAAGAAATTTTTGTCTCAGTTACCAAACGCACCATCCTCACCTGTCGTGTATTATCAGTCGTAAACACACTTTGAAACTGTCAAGAGGGCCGGTAAAAGAAAAGCGTTATGTATTATATGTGTTTAGAATATTTTACCTATCGATAGTAATAAAATTATAAATTATTGTAATTGGTTCAATTTGGTTTTTTTTTCTCTTCCGTCCCTATAACGAAAAGACATGCTCCGTCCGTTTCAATTCGTTATAAAGAGTTTACACTGTATTGTTAAAGATTGCTTGTTTAGCTGAAGAAAGTTGAGTGTGTGTGTGACAAGGCATTTAGTCTATTACTTTAGAACACAAAAAAACAAGAAATTACTTTAATTGGCCTTGCTACTAGTAAGACGCAATGCCCAGCAGATCCAAAGGTTAGTATACCAGTGTTGAGAGACTTACTCACTTAAAATTTTCTGTGACTGAAATTCGTGGAGGCTCAGGCTATTAAAACAATGTATAGAGTACATCTGTCCTGCACTTGCGTATTTAAACCAAGTACTTCCTTAACGTCAGTTATTTCAAGCCCGATAAACATAGAAATCACTTCCAAACACTCGGTAATCTAATAATAAACAAAGCGTAGACCATTAAAATTTTATTATAATCCATTTCTGACGCAGTGAGTGTGATGAGAAATGCATGCCGTCTATGTACGACACCCGAACTCATGTTTTATTCATAAAGTAAATACGATTTTTGTGGAGCTTCCACGCGTATTTTCCTTCACTCGACCGCTGCGCTAAAGAACCCTGAAAGCATTTTAATCTCAAAGGCATACCTCTCTTGTATTTTTACATGTAAGTAGCTGTGTGGAGCCCAAGACTGATATTAAGTATGTTGGAGAAACCATACATACATGAAAATAAAGAATAAACGTAAGATATATTTATATTTTTTTTTTGTGTTTATAATTTTTTTTTAATGTACAAATGGTAGCATATGAAGTTTAATCTAAAAATAAATGTGTCTGGAATGGAATTGAAAAAAAGCATTGAACCATGAAAACCAAGATTATTACTTAAATTAATTGAAAAAAATGTAAAGATAACAAACATACATAGAGTGCGCGTAATTTTTGCAAATTTAAAAACAAGAGTAAGGGAGGAGTCCCTTAAAGACCGGCAACGCACCCACTAACATGGTTGTCCATAGCTGCCTTTTATGGCTGTTCCGTAGGCTCGTTTACCCTATCATACAAAAATGTGTCGTTTATAATATTAAGATAAATAAATCTTCCAGCTGATTAGACATTTTAATTCCGTGGCATAACTCAATCCGGCTACGTGCCAGGAATACACTAGCTTTATGACCACGAGGTCAGAATTATACTTTCCTGTTTAGAATAACTTGGCCAGCCGCCTTATCGTTGTTTTATTTCACAAAAATTCCTTTGAGATAGCCTATAGGGGCTTTATGTATCAATTACGCTCCGAAACGTGACTGTTTTTATAAATTGAGAATGGTTAATTCAACTACGACGATGTAATTTTATGCGACAATGTTTTACAAAATATTGTCTTTGGTTTACGCGATTCTACGCATTTAAACAAAACTTCTTCGTAAACGACAAGTCGAGAAGTCAAGTTGAGTAAAAAATACAAAGTATGTCTCTACATTCATAAGTTGACTTTATAATACCGATAGATTCAACGATAGATTTAATAAGAGGTTAGCAATAACACAAAAATACAATATATGTAGTGCCGATTATATAAATAAAAACCATATAACGATTAAACTTACTGAAGATGAAGTAAATCATCAATCATCGCATCGCAGTCAACTTATTTCGAAACTGTTAAAGTGGCGGGTTAAAACTGAAGTTCGATTTGTAAAACAAATGAAAAAATATTAGGCATGTGCGCTGTTTCTAAGACAATGATTTTGGAATTTAATAATTATAAACTAAAGCTGTTAAATTCCGATTTCATATAGTTGTAAAAGTATCAAACCTTGTAAAATAGGTAGCCGAAGCCGTCTACAAACGAAGTTAATAAGAATTTGTTCTGGGTACTATAATAATTTGCTTTACATTTTCTTTGTACCAAGTAATTTGAGGAATTTATAACAAAAAATAAGCGCTTGTAAAAGAATGTTTATTTTGGGGTTAAATTATGATGGCAAGGAATATGAAGCCTCATTCTTTAGCTACGTTAGCGGTTTACAGGGATTTTGAAGTACAAGGGCCCGACAATGCTACGAGGAATTAGTGGCGTCACAGCTCGCGGTCCTGGTCTTAGATAACCATATCTGTTTTCTTGATCATTTGTATTTATAGGTAAGGGGGTCATTATTGTTCTGTGCATTACACACAATCGGTTTTTTGATTTCATAGTGCTAGTTTCTTCACTACTTTAAATACGCGCATAGATTAAAGTTAGGTTTTATAATTTTATCGCATTTAACTAAATTTTGATACAATGTGAAACGAACACAAGGAATTATAAATAGTCACATTTTGTAATGTCGTAAACCTAAAACAGTTTATGACCTCTTCTATAACAATAACTTCAAAATACGACAACGTTAAAATTTACTCTTCGTAGCTTGATCAGTGTTTCTATATGTAGGTACCAATGACATGTAAAGAGTGCCAAATGCCCTAATTTTTCTCAATTGTTATGGTAATCCATCCCTGTATCGTAATCTGGTGTAGGATTAAATAAGGTGGTATCAAGTGTGAATGACGTTATCATGGCGAGTGACTTGCAGCTTTCGTCGAGGTTAAGTTCTCAAATAAATTATCTGAGTAATCTGTTTGCTAAGCTTTTAATTACCTCAATTTTCGTTCTATTTTTCTTTTCATAAAACTGAGGATTTTCGAGTAAAATGTTATTTGAAATGTCATATTCAAGTGAGGATCGAGCAAGATTTTCCATTTATTTTCCTATTTTATAATGCGTCACGCGTATCGCGTAGAAAAAGAACATTTTTTGTATACAAA
This sequence comes from Pieris melete, assembly GCA_963693345.1. Lineage (NCBI taxonomy): Eukaryota > Metazoa > Arthropoda > Insecta > Lepidoptera > Pieridae > Pieris > Pieris melete. Next base: position 2,516,437 of record CAVNZK010000006.1, on the reverse strand, counting down.
TTTATCACAATCCGTTAACGTTCAATATTTTACTAAACTTATTGTAGATAGCTCGAGGGTTAGTTAGCACTTAAACTGTATAACAAAAACATATACTCCAAATATAGACATAGATGGAGTTCATAGGTAAACAAAAAGGTTCAAACATATAACGAGAAAACATCAATAAACATAATGTAGTTTAAACAAATCGAGGCTTGAATAGCGGTTGTTGTATGTTCGGGATGCGCGATACAAAACGTGAGGTTTTTGCATAGTTGTTGTCGATGTGAAACGTGAAACAAATGACTTCATGTAAAACTTATTTACTCAATCTTTAGTTTTCATTAGCAATAAATTAACGAGTTTGGCTGTAAGCGTACTCTAAAAGTAAGATCAAAATACGTTGTCTCAATCTATCTGGTGAGCTTTATTTCTTATCTAATCTATTTGGAACAATTTCTGCAATCTCCGAGTGGCGAGTGGTGAGTGTTCGTAATCGAATTTAAACGTACGAGTTGAACGTTTAGTTCTACGTGAGTGCCTTCGTGATATCAAACATGCTGTAAATTCATTTTTGGCAATAAATTTTCACGTATGAAAATTGATTGCCAAAAATAATGAATTGAAAAATTTCGTTGTCAATTTAAGAAACTTTTAAACATTGCAACTTTCAGTATTTTTTTCTTAACGTAACCTAAACAGCTTCGTGAATGTTATTATTAAATAGTAGTCACAAAATCCATGTACATTTACCTAAGTGAAACCATTAGAAATAAACTCGCTTTGATTGATTGTTTGATGTTTTTTTTGACATTTAGCAGACATGGACCGAAACATTTAATTTGTACAATGTACATAAAATCTGCATTTAATACCTATCAACAATATATATCAACATTTGTATTATTTTTTTGTTACCTTGTCAACATCCCACGAATTAGCGTCACATACAATACCTTGTACAAAATCAAAACCATATTCACCATGCTGCATTAATTATGTTAATAAAAACGAAATTCAAAAGTTAAATTGATACATACTCTTTGCTACTGACGTTGTACTTTAATTACATTCATCTCAATATCCCTGTATTGTGCACAGATTTAATTAATATAAACAGAATACGTGGGTAACGTCTGGCCGAGACATCGAGAAATCCTACGTAATGAAGCCTACATCTTAGTTATCAAGTTATATATTATTAATGGATACCCATTGTGTTGCATATTAAGGATTCAAAGGCATAGTGGTGTGTATTTCTTGTTTATGATTAATATATCTGTCACATGTAATGGGGACGACCCAATTTTTATGTATATTAGATACTTTTTTTGGAGAATCCACATTATAGACATAATTATAGAGTCCAAATACATATTAAAATTTGAAAGGCAATAAAAATAATACTTGTTTTAGTAAAAAATACGTTACTTATAGTCGAATTCTTCGTTGATTCGTAATTTGTCTTAAATTCACGAATCTTACCTCGATTCATGGCAATTCGTTAGCCGCTTATATTTCTAGACACATAAATCAGTTGTCTAGGTCGATTCTCAAGGGAACTTTATTACTGTATCAGGTAATAGAATGGTGACAAAGAATTGAATTTTGAATGTAGAATTTAATTGAAGATTGGGTTTCTTACATTACCATTATTACCTACCATACCTTACATACAATTTCTTCCCATAGTGGGTAGACTGATTGATATAATAATTTATTTAAATAGAATAGGGTACTACGTAGCGATTTCAACTATAAAATAAAATAAATATATCAGTGGCACTACAAGCTTTTTAGGTCTGGGCCAGATTTCTGTATCTGTTTCATGATTATTTATCAATCTAATAGGCAATGAGGTGATCAGCCTCACCACTAGCATGTTTTACTTCGCCGTTCGAGCGAATGTTAAATGCTCGCATAGAAAGAAAGTCCATTGGTGAACAGCCGGGGATCGAACCTACGACCACGGGAATGAGCATCGCACCTTAAAGCCACTAGGCAAAAACTGCTCCGACTTCAACTAAAGTCGAACTTATTTGCTTATTTAATATGATGTATACTTTAAAGAAAAAAGAAAACACATATAAAATGTGTTTATAATTATAATTAATATAGTATATTTCTTAGAAAGCTCTTATGGTAAGCCAAGCAATATTCGAAATAATAATAGGCAGACTTTAATTTCAAGCTGCCATGATTTTGTTACAACCTACAGTCGATAATCAGTAGCTCCTCTCATTTCTAGTGGAAGATCGCTTATTAAACCCGACTCGGGGCAAAATAAACAGCTCTTCTTTAGTAAATACAAACAAACAACTTTTTGATGATAGCTATTTCGTGGATTTATTTTTGTTTGTGACATTTTTAAGACAATCTTGTAATCACAGCGTTTTCACACCGATAGACATTTTTTTAAATGTATTACTTTGTTTCTTTTTTAGCTACTGAATATATAATAACTTTTTTATATTCTTATAAAGCAATAGAAAAGCAATACGTAGCAAAAATTTATAGCTTTATAGTTTAAAGTTGATGATTTTGTTTGGTAAAGATAATTGAGAAATCTTTATTTAATATTATTAAGCTTTTAGTTTGTTTGAAATTAAAGGTTCTAATTGACGCGACTAGTTTGGAGTGCTTTTCAGCAGATTCAGCAGCCGAATGAAATATCAAATGTTGTGACAATTTCTCGCTATTTCCGCTGCATTAAAGATCTATTTAGCTGTGTGCAGTGAGTGAATAGCGGGTGATTATACAGCCTCCGTGCTTACATGAGTTCACTAACTACTCTAGCAGAATACTCAATGTCGTGTCAACTGTTGCTCTATTTATAATTTAAATCGATTATACAGCAAGGCTGTATAGTAAAATACTTGCACTTTTTGGTTGGTTATTTAAGTTGAGATTTAAGCTATTGATTCTATGTGGAAAGGATGGACTATTTAACGATAGAAAATCGTTAATTTAATTTATTTGTATAGTTTAGGATATAATTTTTCGTAATATATTTGTAAATAGATCAAGATTAATAATGCAAGGTTTTAATATTTTGTCATACTTTCTACTAATATTCTACATTCTACATACAAACTAATACTGATTGCATTTTCTCTTCTGAATTGAAATTAATATGCCCTCCACCTTTGTTTGTGACCAGTAAACACTTATTATAAAATAAATATTCTACTAAAACCGTTTACTTTTTATATTGTTTATATATTACCCGGAGGTCGTAGAACAAATGGACTTTCTATGTGCGTATTAAACACTCGCTGGTACGGTGAAAGAAAACATCGAGAAGAAACCGGCATGTCATTGGACGGAAGGCTCTATGAAATAAAAATTATAAAAGTAACGGATGCAATCTTAGATCTATATAGAGTTGTAGCGTCACTGGATTATAATTATTATTTAGATACCATATAAGCAAAACGGCAAAGGAATCTCCGCGTGGTTTTACCTTTTGTCCTTGTTTCGATGCGAGTCTATAATTCAAATTTGCATCTTAATAGCTTTGGTGCGAAGTACGCTGTGGATTTTAATTGGTTTTGTTCCATCAATTTCTACATATCGTAAGTGGATTAGACCTGAAACATCTTTAATTTTATATCTACTAGCTACCCCCGCGAACTTCGTTTCTCCTTAATGTGATTTTATTTAGCCTATCTTTTTAGTATGGTATACCAACTTGGAACATTTTGCTATACTACCCCAGAGTTTGTTCGATTTTCTGAAATGGCAACTTTTTATTTTTGTGTATTTTTTTCTATATAAACCTCAGAGTTCAGGTCATAAGATTTTAATTAACAAATAAAAAGTAGCGGTTCGTAGAGGGGTCAAAATTAGGGGTGGCATGTATTTTTGTATGCATACAAAAAAAAATGTTAGGGGTACAACCCTTAACACTTAGGGGTATGAAAAATAGATAGTAGCCGATTCTCAGACCTACTGAATGTGCATATAAAATTTGATAAAAATCGGTCAAGCCGTTTCGGAGGAGTATGGTAACTAACATTGTGAAACGAGAATTTTATATATAAGACTAGCTGATCCGGCAAACGTCGTTTTGCCATGTTTATCATTTATAATAAAAAATAGGGGTTGATAGTAGAGGGGTGAAAGTTAGGGGTTGTATGTATTTTTTAATGTTGTATCATAAAAAAATAGAAATTAATGATTTTGTGAAAAAAAATAAAAAATAAAATTAGGGGTGGACTACCCCTAACATTTAGGGGGATGAAAAATAGATGTCCGATTCTCAGGCATACCCAATAAGCACACAAAATTTCATGAGAATCGGTCGAGCCGTTTCGGAGGAGTTCGATTACGCACCCCGTGACAGAAGAATTTTATATATTAGATTGAGCCTCCACTACCTTATTGTTCTAGTGGGAATCCAAAGTCAGCACTAGTCTAAAAGTAAGAGTTGGGAATTAACGAACTAACACTCCCAATGTCAATAACATTTTTGACATATAGAAGTCACACTCAGCGCTCAAGTCTCGTTTCTGAATATCACCCTAAGATTGGAGATTAGGGCGAAGTATGAATCCCGATTGTCACGATTCCTCGAGTCACGTCAAACAGTTAAAAGTAGCAAAAATAAAGAGTTTACCCCAGTTCTGAAATATGTTCTAAAATATTAATATATTACATTGAACTTATAAAAAGCAGATGTGATTAACATAGTGATTTATATATGTCTACTAGCTGATCCGGCAAACGTCGTTTTGCCATGTATATCATTTATAATAAAAAATAGGGGTTGATCGTAGAGGGGTGAAAATTAGGGGTTGTATGTATTTTTTAATGTTGTATCATAAAAAAAAAATTACATAACATAAATTAGGGTTACCCTTAGCATTTAGGGAGATGAAAAATAGATGTTGTCCGATTCTCAGACATACCCATTATGCACACAAAATTTCATGAGAATTAGTCTAGCCGTTTCGGAGGAGTTTAACTACAAACACCGCGACACGAGAATTTTATATATTAGATTTAAATATACTCATTAAGCTTAAAAGGTTTTATATAAACAGACAAGCAGGCGCCGTTTCACGATAATATCACTTAGCATCAATCATTGTCGATCCATTTTTATTTATCACTTCATAATAAACTATAATAACATTGTAAATACGCCATGGTGGCTACCATTATAATGTCTGATACATTACTAACAGATTAATACCAGCAGAATTCTGAATACTGAATTTCATCTTGGGACGTCGAGGCAGAATACGAAATTTGAATCACCTCGACGTCTGTCGTACCACAATTGAGCATTTTGAGGCAGTTTTTATTATAGCACAACTATGTGGCACCAGCTACCCACCGATGTATATCCGAACCAGTTCATCTTAGGGTCCTTCAAGAAATGAGCGTACCAATTCTTTAAAGGCTGGCAACACACTTGCGAGCCTTCTGGAAATGTTAGTGCCAATGGGCGCCAGTATCACTTAACATCAGATGAGCCTCCTGACCGTTTGCCCCCAGTTAAATGAAAAAAATATCTATCATTAGTAGCAGTGTTGGCCTAGTGGCTTTAGCGTGCAACTCTCATCCCTGGGGTCGAAAGTTCAATCCCCGGCTGTGCACCAAGAGACTTTCTGTCTATGTGCACATTTAACACTCGCTCGTACAGTAAGGGAAAACTTCGTGAGGAGACGTTGGCAGCCAGACAGAAGGTCAATCACATACTTGCTTATTAGACATGATCACGGAACAGATACAGAAATGTGAGGCCCAGACCTAAAAGGTTTTAGCGCCGTTGGTATATTTATACAACACTAGCAAACTCGGCGAACTCCGTTTCGCCACCAGATGGCTTCGTTTTATGTAACATTTCGTTTGGTGATCCCGCTTTTCTGTTGAATTTTTTTCCTGAATTTTCTTCTCTATAAACCTCACGGAGCCCGAAACGTTTGCAACGAATGCAAAACCGTGGAAATCGGTTCGTGCGTTCTGGAGTTATAGCGTCAGGAAGGAAAACCCGACTTATTTTTATATAGTAGATTACTATGCATTCTAAAATATACTTTGAGACATAGAAATATAGACGTTATTACAATCCAATAGAATTCAAAATGACAAGAAAATAATCTTGCCAAGTTTTTGTCGTAAGTTGCTACGACAGTTCCGTCAGGTCCGTAAGAAGTTAAATAATATAATTTTAATATCGAGAAAACTGTATTCAATACAGTTTTCTCTACAGTGTCCTACCAAACTTCGTTCGTGTGCGATACAAATAGATCCTTTACCTGTCATAAAGTTTTGTCGCTGTCATTAACTTCATAGGGAAAGCTGCTGACAGGTTTTAACTATAACTGACGTATTGTCTTGTATTGACATAACTTTTACACATAAAAACACTTTTTTACCGGATTGAAGTATGTTTTATTATAAATATTTTACATAATTTTAAATTTAACCGACGTTTCGCGTGCTTTACAGCGTGCGTGGTCACAGTAATTATTTAAAGAATTAAGTTGAAATGTAATTTAAAACGGTCAAGATTCAAAACAAAAGATTGATAGCGTGTTTTGTGTTCGAATAGAACATATAGAAAACGTATTGTGTGCGGGTGATTAATTATTTACTTTGACTCCTACTCTAAATCATGGCAGTTACTACAGTTAGCATTTTACAAAACCAGTACCCTACTCATCGGCAAAGAAGACAGAGGGTGTAAGGCGAGAGAAAAAGCCATAAATATATACAGAACATTCCTAAAATATCTTATTATAATCTTAATAAATGTCTGACATTAACTTTATTTTTACCAACATCAAAAGAAGTCTAATTTATTAAATTTGACGTGTAATTTTGTGTATTTTCAAGTATAGCTCCGCCGTCGGATTTTTGCATTTTCAGCGAATATGTAGTTGTAATCAGATTGATAGTTTTGAATTCTTGAATAATTGTTAAATAGCAAGAAACGTCTGAACTTGTTTTGTTTCAATAATAAATAATTTATTATATTACTAGCATGTATAATACTAAAAGAAAACCAGAATATCGATCGATACATCTTTCGTAAAACGAGTAGGTATAACCGTGAAAGGGGTTGACAGCGAAAATTTAAACTAGGAACTGTATATTATGAGCTTAGCTTGTCTCATATCCTCTTTGCTTTCGGGGCAAGCTTAGTCTGCCATTCACGCCGAAAACTAGGCTACAAACTGTATGCTTTAAGCGACCCACACCTACATAACTATAGGTATTAGCTTTTAGTACAAAATGACCCCTTTTAAATACCTATTATACAAAGTTGCATGATGTTAGCAACAGAATGGTTAAGATATATATATATATAAGATTTTTAAGTGTACATAGACTTTAAATGTCGATCTATTAAAACTTCAATAGTGTTGGATTTTTCTAGAACAGGGATTCTGTGATTAAGTTGCTTTGGGAATTCATTTATTAAGAGCGATAATTCAAAGGTTCCGAATTCAATATATACTAAACATTAAAATGGTTTTATTGGTGTAAAACACATATAGATTTTTTCCCATAAAAATGCAAACAATCCAAATAATAAATAAAAATAATTACTCATAACCATATTCACTGGTTCAGCTTAAATCTTCAAAAATAGCCTACAAAAAAGTATAACGTTAAACAAATTCAACTAAACAATTCATTTTAAATAACATTTTTATTTTAAAAAATGTTTAAAAATACTCCTCAATTTATCCAAGCTAAAACAACGCCAAACTAAACCTATTGTATTTATTGCTGTACTAGTTTTTATAAAAAATTGAGAAGGCTTTTGACGACGATAATTAGACTTACCTATCGTGTATTTTAACAGGCGCATCATAAACATAATTCAGACATGTTTCCGATATATTCTTTGACACCACTTAAACATTAAATAGAGATTTCTAGTTTAACAAAGGTGACACCAAAGAGATTCCAGTTCCTATGTCTTCCTTTTTATTAGATATATTAAACCTTGAATGTTTTATTTATTGTGCTTAGAAGAACTCGTAAAGGTTTACTTTGACTCCTGCATGCTGCATGAAACAAACCTGTCGGGACTTTTGGTTTTCAAGAGTTCAATGCCCAACCTTAGTCAATATTGCGATGAAGTTCAGTTCCCAAATCTATTTGGGATCCTTATTTCATAAAATATATTAATATGCTTGAAAGGGTTCAAAGAAAATCCACGAAAATGGTAAGAGCACTTAGGAACAAACCTTATAATGAGTGTCTGAAAGCACTTGATCATACTGATTTAGGAAGTAGGCGATTAAGATGTAATCTCATTGAAACGTATAAAATCCTTACTGGCCACTATTATGTTCCTGGAATTGAGAAGCTCTATATTTTAAGTGAGAACACACATTTCAGATTAGTTCTTATCAAATTCTCTAAAGAACTTTATTTTAAACCGGTTACCTACTGGCTAGCTGGAATAGGTTCAGGAAAGTGTAATTGGTGCACCCTCTTTGAACTCTAAAAATAGGTTGGATAATATCTCCAAATCTGCAAATACGCGCGCATCAGCTTATTAAGCTTCTATTTTGTGTATCTACATAATAATAATAATAAGTAAAGGACTTACCCATATCATCGATGAGTGGCGCCATCCGAAGCGTAACACCAACAAGTAACAGACAAAGAAAGAGGAGCAGGCAAGCAGTCACCATAATGGTATAGCGAGCTCGACGGGGCAGCTCATCAGGGTCCAATACCTGGATATGAGATTTGTTTTTATGCGGACAAAAAACCGAACAACCATATAAAGCAAGTAATATACAAAGGTAATAGCTACCAGTTCTAAATTTTTCTAATATAATATTAGGTCCTTACATATGAAATTGGCGTTTTGTATGGGAGGAACAAAAAGTCGAATATTTTTAAACATAATATATTAAATTAATCAAAGTATGAACCATTGTTTTCTATGCACTTTTGCCATCTCATAGGTAGTTCATTGATCCCTTTACTAAAAAAAACAGTCGGATGGGAATCAATAAAATCTGTGAAGGCGATTTGGACTGCCACATCAGAGTTAAATTTTTTCCCTTGCAAGAAGTTGTCCAAATTTCGAAAAAAATGGTAATCTGTTGGAGCAAGGTCCGGGGAGTACGGAGGATGTCTTAGACATTCCAATGGAAGCTCTTCTAATTTGGTAGCCTTCTGTTGTGCAGTGTGTGGTCTAGCGTTGTCATGAAGTAGCAGTGGCGTGGAGCGATTGACCAGCCTAGGTTGTTTAGCCGCTAGGTTTTCCATCATGGTATGCAATTGCTGACTATCATATCATCAATAGACATCAGCCGTAATAGTCTGGCCAGATTTAAGAAAACTGCATTGAACAATACCGGCACTAGTCTACCAAACGCTTACAAGTAACTTTTTTGGGGTTAATTTTCGCTTGGGGCAGGATTTGGCTGGCTGGCCAGGATCCAACCATTGCGCAGAGCGCTTCCGATTATCGTAAAGAATTCATTTTTCATCACAGGTAATGATTCGGTTTAAAATACCTTCATTATTGTGCCGGTTCAGTAATGCAACGCAGCAGTCGACGCGCGTTTGCCGGTTTGCTTCAGCATCTATCAAGCTTTTTAAATTTTAATCTTCCCAATTTGCTTCAAGTGAATTAAAACAGTTTTATCACTAACACCGCAGCCTGCAGCTAACTCGGACGTGGTTTGCGACGGATCCGCTTCCACAATAGCATTCAATACTTCATTATCAACTTGGGTCTCAGGCCGTCCACGGGGCTTGTTCTGCAGGACGAAATTTCCAGAACGAAAACGTTGGAACCAAAAACGAACTGTGTTTTCTTTTGCAAAATGACCGCCATACACATCATTCACCCTTCGAGTTGTTTCCGCAGCACTAGTGCCACGGCGGAACTCGTACTCGTAAATAACGCGATACTTTAAGTTTTCCATTTTGTAAAAAGAGTGACGCAAACAGAAAAATACAGAAGAAAAAACAAATGAATGACGGTCATCGAAGCACAAATACATGAGTAAATAGCTGTACAAATTTGAATTTGGGATCCCTTACCAAAGAGGAGAACATCGTGATTAAAGTGGCCAGTACGAAATACGCCAATTTCATATGTAAGGACCTAATATAATATACGGTTCCTGGGTCATCTGACTGCTTTAAATAATAGAGGATTTTATTTTAATCTATATTAACCACACGCGTACAACAATATATGCAAAATAATTAAATGTTAATTGCTATGTAACGAATGAATGCAATGTAACAGCTGAAGAGAGTGCCAACGTATATGGCTATACTCTCGGGGAGTAACTTCAAAGAAATAGGTAATCGCCACGCTTATAAAAATAAGAAAGCTTGAGTGAGCAAAATCAACAGCCTTGGCTCGTACAATATCAAATAATTATGTATCATGAATGTTAGTTCTGTTTATTATTATTTCTTATATTCTTTATTTATTAGTTAATACAGAAGTAATGATTTTTAAATATTAACTCTAAAGTTACTAGGAAACTTTCAAAACTTCCGACGGAACTGTACAGAAGGTGAATTGTAAAAGCGCCACCTATTATTAATTTTATGAAACAATACTTTGGTGAAAATTATCGCGTTGTACAAGAAAGAGATGTTTTAGAACATTTCTCTGGTTTTAGATAGATGGCGCTTAGTAAAATATGCTTAACATTATGCTAGGTTCAACAATATATTTCAATAATTTATGACAATTAAGAATATGTAATTTTAAAGGATATTTTGCGAGATTATTATAATATTGTCATAATTCAAATGTAAAGCCAGGCAATTGAAGATTTTACTTAAGAAAAAGATATACGCTATTATATTTAAAAAAGGGATATAATTACGTGTATAACTTTCGCCTGTTCGTCAATAGCGGATACAAGAAGAGTCCTATGTTTCTTAGGCTTGTGTGCATGAGAGTGGTGACGTCTCCGCCTACGTCGTCTGCGCTCCATCTCATAACTCTCGGGACTGTGTATATCGCTGTAAAAATATAAATACATACGTTAGAACCGTACCGTAATTAATTTATTTATTTTTATTAATTAGTTTATTAAAATAGAGGAAGCAAAGAATAGATCCAAATGGAAAGTTCAGCAGGAGGTTTACCCAAAAGGGGTCCATACTGCAGAACAGGAAGTAATGGAAATAACAATAACTAACGTAGACTAAGTGTATATTATTTTTTTATATTTTTTTATAAGTCATTATCTTGCAATCAGTCAGCTAGACTATGAGCAGATGTGTTGACAGCTGTTAGGCGTTCAGAGCAAAATCTCCATCGAGACTGCTCCTCTCTTTCAACCGTGTCTATCTTAGGATTACTTAGGATTGGTCGCCTTTTAAGCCTATTTATTAGGTCCGGTATGTTTAGTTGCGTGGCAAGCTTATTAGGAAGCATTTCTAGCCTTTTTCTGTATTTCATACTCTCGTTCTTGATCTCCTCTTTGACAGTCTTGATTTTGAGGTGCTCATGAATCTCCGATGTTTTTATAAACCACGGACAGTTGGATATTTGTTTCAAGATATAATTTTGAACCCTCTGTATGATACTTATGTTAGAGTAGGTATATATGTAGAGATACTTAATAACAAAACTAACACCCATTTTATTGTATTTTTTATATTATGGAATTAAAGTGGCTTTATTATTATTTTAATTCAATAGTGTCACGAATTACTATTTTTTTTTATTTAACAGTTTATTGATAATCATTAAGTATTATATCAAAGAATTTCATAATAGCTTTTTTGTCGGTAGCTTTGTAGTAAATATATGTAACTAATTTCAAACTTTACATCGTATCAATGTCCTAATCGATTACAGATATAATTAAGGAAGAAAGATTACAGATGTAATAAGAAGCGGAAAGATTTGAATTTTATGTATGTTTGTAACGAATAAACTTCAAAAACTCTTTCATCTTTAGAACGCTTTGTATCTGAGTAATTTAGTTCCAAAATATTTAAAAAAGTCCATCCGCTTCCGGTCCGGTTATGAAATAAAACCTGGACCGAATTGTAAATAATATAAAGCTATATTTTAGTAGAATGTTATTCTTAAAATCTTTATAATATCTTATTATATATTATTCGAACCTAAAATTTTTAGCTTTAGTATCACGGTTTGAAATCGAGCTAAGTACAAGTTGGAAAAACCTTCAACGAAAGAAAAACTTAAACCAAACAATGCTTCCTAGTACTGCGATGAAAGCGGCTAAAATTAGGCTAAGACTCTTAACTAAGTTGGGTTTCGTCTAGGGTACGCAAAATAAAAACAAGTGCCTCAACATTTGCAGAGGCTACGATTATAATAAAACCGGTAACTACGGCCTACACGGTTTCTGGCTGTATGGCAAAATGATTGCCAAGGTCAGAAATATTTTTCAAATTTCTTTTTAATCGTTGTACTTGCTTTAATGTTATTTTAAATAACGACTGATCTTATAGCGACAGTGAAAAAAAAGTGCCTTTAGCCTCCGATTACATCCCAAATAGGCTTAATAATATTTCATATCTTGTTGAACAACTTTGTATCCGACTCTTAATTTACTAATAGATACATTTAAAAAGCTATAAAATTACGAACATTCCCTATTTACGTTTTGGCCTCAGATTGATTCCGTTTATTAGATGATTCTTTTTTCATATACAAGTTGGTGATCAGCATTCTGTCTGATACATGACGTAGATTTTTGGAAATGATATATTTAGTTACCTCACGATATTTTCTTTCATCGTACGAGCGAGTGTTATCGAACCTACGACCTCAGGGATGAGATTCGCACGCTGAAGCCTCTAGGCCAACATTACTTTTTTATATTCAGATTATTCAGATAAAACATAAAATAATAAAGTTACCAAAGTTTTGGTGAATACGAGGAAATTCCGACAGATTGTTAAAAGTTTTAATTGTATTGTAAAGTTATAGAAACAAATTCTACATATCGCAACATTGTATTTTTATTGAATTTGCGAACGAACAACCGTCACTTTTGTTTTAACCGCGTTTGAGCTAATATATATATATATCACTAGCTGGCCTGGCGAACATCGTACCGCCTAACAGTCGATTAATTATTTGTTTAAAATACTAATTCTGCTATTCGGCACACCGGTCTAGCTAGTAAATTAAAAAAGAAAATTGGTAAGACAACAAATACATTATGTCAAAACATAAAAAATTACCTTCCCGGAAGCCCTCCACTAACACTTGAACTTTATGCTATGGTATTAAAGTTCAAATTGACTTTTAAGTATTATTACGAATATTTTTATGGGAATATAGAAAAGTGTTGTTTTTGACTTTTTCACTCAATTTTTTTTAATTTTTCTCCGTAAGAACCATCCTCGTACTTCAAGGTATATTATAAAAAAATCAGACAAATCGGTCAAGCCGTTTTCATGTTATGTCGTGACAACGGAAAACGGGTTTCATTTTTATATATATAGATTAAAGAAAATCAGCATAGCTGTTTATTTATTTATTTAATTCAATAAAGTTGCCAACACGCTACAGTTTCAAATAATATTCTAAATACAAGGCTCACTAGCAACGCGGCTATATCACTGAACAACAAGAAACACCCGCCCGTTATACCCAGTTTTATATAAAGAAACCACTTACCCATGATGAGTATTAAGTTTCAGTTTCTTATGCTTTCTTTTAGGACCCTCATGTTCACACCAATGTCTGATTCCTCCACCGGGGCTCTCTACCATAGACGCCTCCTCTGCAATTAATGTATTTTTAAGAATTGAATATAATTATGCTAAATCTTAATATATATATTTCTTGTGTGCGTGTGTATGTGACTGAACTCCTCCTAAACGACTGGACCAATTTTGATGAAATTTTTTGTGTGTCTTCAAGGGGATCTGGGAATGGTTTAGATTCACAAATCAGCCCGACAGATGGCGCTGCAGTCGGTACTTTCATACTTTGTTTAATATCTTAATCGGTTGAAATATCATGCAGGACAACGTCTGTGGGGTCCACTAGTACTATATAACATCCAATTCCGACTACATTATATTTACAGAATATTTCCTAGAATTATGTAATATTTAACGATTAACCTATAGATATAAAACGGTATAATCGCATTTAATTATATAGAGACATACATTATTTTATTTATTTCACATTTTAAGTTATGAATTCAATCTCAAAAGATATTCCTAGAAACATATTTACTCACTGGAGCGTTAAAGATATATTCATGTCACCTGTAGGCACAGTCTATTTTACAAAGGATCCGTGCATTCGTTTACTCTATTTAAAGAACAGATATATATTATCCATTCGCCGGGTTTTTTTTATTAAGTATAAACATAAAAAAGCCCGCTCTCAAAACTCTAACTAAGGTAGAATAAATACCTTGAGTATCTCATCAAAAGAGAAATACAATTTAGAAGGTACCATATTAAGAAAACAATCTGCTGGTTGTACATGGCAGAACGTTCCAAAGTGCATACAGAAATGGCGGGATTAGGAGGCTTTTGCCAAAAAAGTACACTCAGGAATGTATGTAGGAAATTATGACATGATAGAAATATAAATATATTTAAATGTAAAGTATCCGAAATAAAAAGCTTTTATTATTATCATATACCTCGAACAGGCCACGGTACTAGATCTGAATCCGAAATAAAACATTAAAATATCTTCCAAAACCAATTGAACAAAAAAAGACCAGATGACTTGGCCGTGTCTAGTATGTACCACCGTCATTCGTAATGTACGTTCGTAAATATAAAAAAAAACTATGACCCCTCTTTAAATGTATTATAGCTTACTGTTATGAATTTCGGTTTTTATTGATTAGATTAAATCTAACACCTACATTTCATCAAATATTGTATGATAACTTTGAAAGCACAGATAACGCGAACACAATACAAATAATCCATTCAAATAAAACAATGAATAGACTTACATTCCTGGAACTATGACAATTTATTTATGATTGTTCAGTCCTCTTTGTCATATTAATAAGTTTATAACACATATAATTTAGTTTACAGCTATACGCACACCTCGTGTGTATAACATGAGCTGTGCTTTCGTATTTTAGAAATAAAAACATACTTAGACGCAATAATTAATTATACTATTATTATAAGACGAAACGGGTAGTGAGATTAGATTAACAATAAGATAAACGCATTCATGCATAGTTATATGATCTATATTTTATCGGAATGAGGGACAACTCAACATTGGAAAAGTCATTGTAACTCAGCAATACCACAGTTATCGATTCAATTCAAGCGGCCCGGGCGAATTATCACAATGGTCTATTTGAAACTTTTTAAAAACCATTTCAGATTTGTTTAGTTAAGCATAACTTACACAAATTATTATTTGGTATTCGATTAAGGCTTAAACATTAATCATTTAAAGAAACCGTTAAAACTTCTTTAAGCTATCTTGTGTCCCTAGTAATACCATATATTATTTTTCGATCAAAAACAGCCTCACGACACGCGTAGGCATTATTTACTGGTAAGGTACGTATCATCGATTCGAGTAATCTGTGATCGTTCACGTGAGAGACATAAAAAAATCAATTTCATATATTATTTTACTCCATAAAACACCATGTTCTATACGGAATACTCAACAACGCTTTATTTTTCATACTGTAGAATGATGAAGCTATTCAAGTTTTTTCGTCTTTGCTACCAACCCATAGCATATATAGCCATTGTATACAATTAGTAGGGCAATACTGAATTCGATAATCAATATTCATATATATTGACCATTCAGGTGCAGTTGCAGACTTAGATTCTCGTTTATATAAATATACTATGTATATACAGTAGAACCTCGTTAAGTCGAACCTCGATAAGTCAAAAACCTCCAAATCTCGAAAAAATGTTTTGTTCCCTTCCCTTAAAACACCAAAACCTCCATTACTTGAAATCTTGACCCTCTGTTAATCGAAATAATCACCGAGTCCCTCCAAGCCATTTTGGTACATATTTTCACTCTATAACTCGAAAAATTAAATTTGACCTCTGTATCTCGAACATAGTAACGTTTTATTTTACAACCTTTACAACTTGAACAAAAATAAGTTACCGACTTTAAGAACTTGCCGACAATGTGAGTACACTATTGTTTATTAGAAAACATTTTAGGAGTAAACAATAATAAATTTATGACTCATGGAAACACGTGATTGCTTGCTTTGTGTCAGGTGTTCAATTCACCTCAAACTCTTTATGTCGAATCAAAATCCGCCTAAGCGGAAATCCTCCATAAGTTGAAAACTCTATAACTCGAATATTTTGGCGTCTCCCTTGATGTTCGACTTATAGAGGTTCTACTGTACTTCAGAAATCAGGACGTAATCAGTTTGTCCTGTATGTATATGATATTTGTTGGAACTGAATAAAATTTGAGTATGATATATATAGGTATAATAGGCGTAGGAGTGTGATAAATTTCGTTAGTCATATCGGGAAAAGTCCGTGTTTCATCAAAATCGGTTCATTAGTTCTTGAGAGTCATTAGTTTTTAGCTGATATGCATAAACTAGACAGAAATGAACCAATTAGCACCGTGTGAGTGCTACCTACTTTGCTTTCATACGGGAGTGTGGCAATTTACAGTTTGCAAAGCTTTGAATTGCTTTTAAAACTACTAATTATGTATACATATTATATCTCCATCTACTCTACTCTTAGAGCAGTATTGGCCGAGTGATTTCAGCGGGTGAGTCTCATGCTTAAGAGGTTTGATCCCCGGCTGTGCACCAGTGGACTTTCTGTCTGTGTGCGCATCTAAGACTCTCTCGAACGATGAAGGAAAACATTGTAAAGAAACTAATCAAAAAGGGAAAAAAAACGTGTCTCAAATCCAAAAATTTACGATACTACGACCTACTTGTCCATGAAATAAAAATGATCAAAAGAGGTACAATAGATGATCCATATAGTGTTGCTGTGACTTTATTATTAGGATTGTTATTATTACCTTAAATGTATAATGAAATTTTGGGTTAGATGCCTTTGTGCTTTACTAACAGGAGACATATGATGCTTTTGAATATAGCTTCTTTGATGGCGTAACGGTATATGTTTTCCTAAAGATACCATGATCTCAGGATTCGACCCCGGACGCAACATAGATTAAAATTAGATTTGTAATATGTTTGCCCAGTAACCTGACCGAATGGTTAAACCTCTCACGTGCCGCCGTATACAGGGAAATATCAATTACAACAGGTGTACTGCTATTCCTAACCTAGGAAGACATCCATGGGAGACCCAAGAACCACCCAGGAATTCCATGGCCCACAAAGCCTTTGCAGATGAAAAAATTTTTTTCGCAGATTTACCCTTTTATTTAATTTTTTTTTATAGAACAGGGGGCAAACGAGCAGGAGGCTCACCTGATGTTAAGTGATACCGCCGCCCATGGACACTCTCAATGCCAGAGGGCTCGCGAGTGCGTTGCCGGCCTTTCAAGAAGTTTTATCTTTTACATTGTCATGTATTTTTCAAGCTGTCTCGAGTAGAACAGTCTATTTACCGTCAGGCAGATGGTCCCGTAACAGCAGAAGTAGGGGATGTGTGCGAGCGCGCCGTCTCGTATGCTCCGCGTGAAGTGCGCGTGACTTTCGCTCTACTAGCGCGACGAGTACAGCCTCCAGTCGCGCCGCACCCGATTCCTCCGTCCACACCGCTTTGTCGACCGTCTATTAACCAAAAAGTACATCTTAATATATAGAATACAAAAGAATTTGGTTAGCTAGATCTATTTGTTAGTTTTCAAGTGACGAAAACATAACGATACGATAAACATACGATAATTAATATCGTATGACTATTTACTTATATTTAAAAATAGAGCCCGCCGTGTGCGTGTGTACAAAAATTAAGTGTAGGGGAGACCGGGTACAAAAGTAACACTTTGTACTTCACACTTGATTTGTGGCTAGGTTTTAATATTGTCATTAAATTAATATAACCATATATAAATTCAGTTTATGTTCTTTACACTAGCAGCTCGATTTATTTTATTATGGTGTGTTTTATATGAATAACAGAGAGTTAAAAAAAAAACGTCAGTTGTTACTTTCGACCACGTAGGCAGGTCGAAAGTAACACGTTGTGGGTCGAAAGTAACAAGAAGAAGAGGTTGGTAATTAATACAATATTATATGTTTATTATAAACAAGTATTTATGTAAAAAGTAAAAGTTTTGCATTCTGCATCCATCCACTAGCATTGCCAGCTCCGGCACAACCAACAGGACCCTCAAGTATCATGTGGTCTTGGAATTGTTTCAATGGGAATACGAAACAAGGAGGTATGTGTCCTCCTTGAGCATTAATCGCAACAGCAACAGTTACTAATCTTCCACGTTCTGCTGAGGTTACTGCACCTACTTGTTCAGTTCCTTTTTGAGCAACAATCGTGCTAAGTTTTTGGACAGTGGACCCCTGTCTCATCCATATTCCAGATATCTTTTGGCTCAAATTTGTACCTATCAATTACCTCAGCAAGATTATCAAAAAATTTGCTCACATTATGTTCGTTGAAACTCTGAGATCTCAAACAGAGGCTCGGGTGCCGTTTTAAAAAACCCGTCAACCATTCATTACCAGTCATTTGACTATCGTGCCACCTTTCAGAAAAAAAATTATCCACCGCTTTTCTATACACTTATGTGTCGTGTAGTTGTTCTTATGCGTTGTCGCGGCATTCTGTTGGAGTAAAGGTAATTAAATCATTACGGGGACAACAGTAACTTGTTACTTTTGTACCCATAGGACTATGTTACTTTTGTACCCTTCCTCATTTTTGTTGAAACATGAAATATAACCTTAGAACGGAACGAGCTAAACAAAAACAAATTTAAACAATGTACAATCAATCTAATCAAAAATAGATATGCAAACATTCAGATTACTACCATCCTTTTACGACTATGTAAACATTAAATAACAAGATATCGAAAAACTTACTTTTGGTTTGTAAAAACACTTAGTATCCTCTCACACAATCTAACAGTGCTTGAAGTACGCGGCGACTAACTACAAGTGAGGGGGGTGCTCTCAGCTATCGCCTGACAGCGGCGGAGCTGTGTTCGACCATTGGATGAATCAAGAGAGCATTTGTTACTTTCGACCCGCCGTTACGTTTGTACCCGGTCTCCCCTACTGCATTATCTCATTTAAACAACGATCTAACCTAAATTTTTATAGATTTTTTTAATATTACTGTAAAATAGTATTTCACATTATCAGCGCCTTGGCGAAATAAATAATCTGTTATATTTCAAAATCCTGATCTATATAACCATTATCGTCCAATAAAAACGCGAAATCATTCCTCAACTATCTAATAATCGATTAAGAAGCCCGAGGCACACAATGCCTACTAATAATGTATTATACTAGCTTCTCTTTGCTGCTTGACTTGCACTAAAGCAAACTTTATTAGGTACTCCTTAATGCTGAATGTATAAGAGTTGGACAAGTAACTTTATAATATCTTCTTTAATATAATTTATTAAGAAATAAATCACGCAATTTTTCTTCAGCAATAATAAAATTCTGAAGACAACCACGATCTTAAAGTCAACCAAAGACTTATTTTAGTTATTCAATGAATTCCGAAACTAGAAATCGAAATAATAGAAATCCTTATAATGAAACGGCCAATATTAAAACGGTAAACTCGAATTCGATCCAGCTAAACCATTTTTATACAAAATGCGGTCAGCACCATTAGACGCAGAAATATGTCTATGGTTATGGAACTTTTAATATGAATAACAAAGAAATTACTAATGACGACCAATTACGGTTATTTTAAAAATAATAATCGGGTGGCTCTGTAACTCTAATGGCTGTGGGCCTCATTTTGCATAAAATGTTTCTTTGATTATTTTCATTTAATAGACAAGTCAGTTTCCTCACGATTTATCTTGGTCTTAAATATTTATTCGGAACATAGAAAGAAAAATACATTGGCGCAAGGCCGGGATTTAACGCATGACCTCAAAGGAAATCAAAATATAATTTATAGTTAACACAATGTACACTTATGAATGTAAGTAAAAAAATCAATTCTTCTAAACATTCATTGTCAATTCTCAAATTTAAGGGCCTAGAACGGACGAGAAGAACTGACCATAAACTCGTCACTCTTTTAAATCGCCAAGGTTTTTGATTGTAAGAGATAAGAGTCGTACGTTAGAGATACTTGCAATATTGTTATATTTAAAGTGCTACTCTATAAAGTACTATTAAAAGTACAAACAACTATTTTAGTATTATTAAAAGTAAAAACTCATAGTGGATGAGGTTTGAATAAAAAATGCCAGAATATTAAACAGAATACACGTATTTGTAGAATTCGAATGGTAAAGTTACAAAGCCGTACAAAAATCTAGGTAAATGAAGCCTCCATTTGTTGTTATTGTTGTTGTGTACATTATACATGTAACAAAGGGGTGACTAGAGCTTAACTCTTAGCAACTAAACACCAATTGAGATCTTATAGACGAACTTTCTAAAACAAACCTGAGTTACGCAGTTGTGAAATATTGTGAACTTTTCCTATATACAGTTATGAAACTTATCTTTGTCTAAACTAGTTCTAGTTTAGAGCCTCGTAAACAATGGGGAATGAGGCATTGCAATTTCATGTTTTAAGTAATGGGCCTCTTGTGACAAACTCAAACTCAAACTCAAAATATCTTTATTCAAGTGGGTAACCAAGTACACTTTTGAATCGTCAAGTTAAATTAATCGTAAATTTACATTTACTACTAGTTCGCAAGTCAAGGGCGTAGAGCGGGTAAGAAGAATTGGCAAGAAACTTTCCGCCACTCTTTTTAATCGCCAAGTATTGTCATACAAATTGTTTGAACTGGAGCAATTCAATCCAAAGGATTAGGATCATTTAAGTAGTCCTCAGTACAACTATTAAATAAATAAAAAATACCGTCTACCTAGCCAAGTATAGTCCTAGCCAGTTATAGATATAGCGTCTACCTACACTTATGCTAATGCTTCCTAATGTAATAAATCATTAATTGTCATTTGATTTCTTACAATTATTGGATTCAGTATAAAGCAAATAAACATTGGTATAAATAATAATAACAAGAAGCGTGTTCAATACACAATAAAATATGTAGTACCTTATAGCATGGTAGTCCAGTCAGTCGAGACAATTAATTCATTATAATTCCAAAAGTTTTCAAATTTTGATGTAAGGTCGGGAGTGGTATTAAAACAAACTATAAAATTTTGCAACCTGCTCTGCGGTCCGGAACATTGTTAAAAATGCAATAAATGATAATTTGCTTAGTTCTTGAGACCAAAATTCCAAAAGTTCTGCAAAGTTGGAGTGGTGTTAAATATATTATTTTACATCACGTGTCAAATTTGCAACCAATTTAAGTGTACGGAACATTATTTAATTAATGTTGTTCTTTATTAAACTGAAGGAAAACGTTCCAAAAGTTCTGCAAATTTGACAGATATATCGAAAATAAAATAAATAACAAAAAATGTTCCGTACACTTAGGTTGGTTGCAAATTTTATACGTGATAAAAAATATTATATCGAAAACTTCCCCAAGTTTGCAGAACTTTTGGAATTTTTTTCACGACCATACAGACATAAAATTAATTTAATTGCAATTTTAACAATGTTCCGGACTGCGGACAAGGTTGCAAAATGAGATTTATTGTCGTCCCAATGTACCATTCACTTGACCGAAGTTTGAAAACTTTTGGAATTATTATCAAATTTTCGATTTCGAATGTCTATAATGACTGGTGTATGGGTAGCATGGGTAATGTAACTACAAATGTTATTTAGGTATTCTGTTATCTATAAATTACCACACTAAAACCTCAAAAATATGATAAGGCGAAATATATGATAACGTTAAAATGAATTTTATATGAATTCTTTTGTTAATATTTTAATCAGATTCATACTCTTGAAAGTCTACTTCAACAGTCGTGTCTTCTTCGATTTCTTCTTCCGTCCGGGATTTTTTCTCTTTAAAATGTCTTTATTGACTGGACTACTATGTGGACTATTTCAATAGTCAACTATTAATGTTAAAAGAGTTTCAAAGAAACGTGTAAATTCTAGATTGCGAGTGAAATTACAAAAGCGACGTCGAAGTGTTTCAAACGACAGATTTGCTTTTTATTTTAAAGCATCCGCTTTGTACTTAAGCTTTTAAATAAGCTTACAGATTAAAGAGTATAAGTTGTTTCAAACCATAGTTGTATGAGGCAGATGAAGTCTAATTACTATTTGAGATGTAAATTGTACTGTGCCCTTTGTAATTTGCGTTGATTCGGTCGAAAGCGTAATACTAACCCTTCCTCGATAAGTGAAGTATACAAAAACAATAGTTCAATTAGAAATCGTACCTAGTTTCTTGGCTTTATAAGATTCACAGTATAGATAACATTGCATCTTTGAACTTTAATCAACTCTTATTTACTAATTTTTTTAAAGATACAAATTATTGTTGCGAATGTATATTATTTAAGGTTATTTAATTTCACTAGATTTTCAGTTACCATGTTAACAATATGGCAATTCAAAATTGATCACTCCTACAGTAGTAATATAGGTTGCAATAAAAGAAAACATGAATACACCGTAGTATAATTAATTTAAACGAATATATATTTAAACAAACCAAGTCCTCCCTTAAAAATAATGTACCTTGAAGGTGGAACCCACTCCACAAAAAGGTGTCTGTTATACAGAAGATAAATAGATTGCATGTAGCGGAATAACCTTTCTTTTAGTTTTATTAATATTTAGCTTTCTTTTATGACCAAAGTTTTTTTTTTTACTTTAAAAATAATATTGTTATTATCATTGTTCGGATATTTTGCGGCTGGGTTTTATCATCGGACGTCGATATCCGTCGTTCAACAACTGAGCGTTTTTAAGGCAGTTTTGCCGCGCACCATCACTATGTGGAACCAGCTACCACAGATGTTGTCCGAGCCAATTCGACTTAGGGTCAATCAAGAAAAAGTTCCAATTCGTAAAAGGCCAGTAACACACTTGCGAGCCCTCGGGCAATATGAGTGCCTCTGGGCAGCAGTATCACTTAACATCAGCTGAGCCTCCTGCCCGGATAAATTCGTTCCGGGATCAAAAGCTGTTGAAAAGTTTACTGGTACATCACTGTCCCATTAATTAATCTGTCCCATATGACTTTTACTTACATCGGTCGACTGCTGGCGCATGTTGAGCCCGCGGCCGGCCCATAAGGCGGATCATCGCCTCGCCCCTATTGGCTCCCAGCATACATCTGGAATAAAAAATACGCCGAATATTATTATTCATGTGTTAATTAATAATATTGGAAACTCGCTTCATTCCCAATATTCCATGACCTTCCTCATTTCACATAGATATGTAGAATGTAAAATTAAGGCAAGCAAAACAGAAAAAAGGATTATTATAGAAGGCTAAAAACCTATCTAAATTCAAGTGCCCAGTAAAGAAAGGATTGCGCTAAAAAACCTATCTAAATTCAAGTGCCCAGTAAAGTATACAAGTTACACTAAAGTCCTGACTAACTACACCGTTAAAAACTCCCTGAACAATGACCGTAGACGTGTATTTTTCACCGCATTGCAGAGATATACTCGGAGCTTGGTATATTTATAATTTCGAGGTTTATCCAATATGCAAACAGTCTCACTGACCAGTTGAGATTCATTTGCATGAAAATGACTGTAAACTGCTAGCCGAGTCCTGAAAAATCCAATTTACACCGGTTTTATTTCACATATTCTGAGGTTAACGAAGCACGGATAAATTTTATACGTAATGTATAAAAACCCTTTTGAAAGCACCTATAATTTTATGACGTTTGAAATCAAAAATATTATAATTCGAATAGATATTTTATAATTTACGACTAGTATTACTAATTTACAGTTTTACTGCCGCTGCTAGTATTGATAATATACCGCACTAACCATTTGGTCAATATTATAACCAAGATTCGAATGATATATTATCGTCACTAGATGGTGAGTACTTCCTTCGACGTTTACAAAATTAATAGTGTCACAAATCATCTAAAAATCTGTTCATAATCATGAACCACTGAAGTATTTCCAAACGAATTCGACTTAGGGTCTTTCAAGAAAAGCGAGTATAAATGCTTAAAAGGCCGGCAACGCACTCGCGAGCCCTCTAGAATTGAGGCTGTGTCAATGGGCGGTATCACTTAACATCAGGTGAGCCTCCTGACCGTTTTTCTATAAAAAAATATTTTTAAGAATTGGAATGTGTTCATTCATGTTGAAGTTATAAAGAATATTTGTGAAAACCTTTTTTTTGTGCCTGTACCTACTAGTAACGATCGTAAACGGTGTATATTTAAAAAATCATATCGTATAAAATGCGTTTTAATATCACAATGTTACTTTGTTGACAGTGGCATGTGGTCTTGAAACCTCGGAACAGTTTATGAAAATTCATAATAAATAATTGTTAAATTGTAATAACAGAATGTGTTTTAATCCACGTTTTCTTTTAAAATGTATATCCATTGTTACAGCCCTAAATAGGCCAACAATAACATTAATAATTCCACTTTGTAAATCGATACCAATGAGGTATTTTTGTCTTCAAGTCTGGTCAAACTTTTATTTATTGCGAGTGTCATTTAGCGTATACACACAGTTAAGTAAAAAAAAACACTTTGAATAACTCAAGTGGACTGTTGATTGGTTTAAAATAAACCGACCATACTCTTTCTTTTGAGATATTATTTAATATTTTGTATTACGCTTCGAAGTGAGGGTTTCAATATGTCGGTTAGTATAGGTATTATATTAGCAATCTTTCACATCTTTGTTTAAATTAAGCTCACGACAATCTACGGTGGAACCAATTTATCTGAAATATTTTCTTAAGAAATTGGCAATAAGAGTTCCAATAACTTGCGAGTATCTCATAATTATATCTAAAGGGCCACTTACATAGTCTAACGGGCATGAGCTGGATAATTACATTACAAAGGCACAAGTATACTATACCAATCGTTTATGTTATAATAAAATAGAAAATAATTTTGCTACTTAAAAATATATTACGTTAAATTTGTTGTATAAATTAAAATAACGCTGGCTATATAGAAAATCTTGAGATCACATTCATAAAAAACTTGCAACCGTGGAAATGAATTAGAAGCAAAAAGCAGCCTCCAAATCTTCCGAATCATCTCCGCCAGGAAAGGTAACTATTGAATTTATTTCTATTCGCATACTATTTGCAAACCATATATAATCAAAACCGATCAAAAATTACGTGTTATGGCGTGAATACCCGGTATCATAGGAAACATTTGTCTTCATTTGTTTTTTTTATGTAATTTATGGTATTTACGTAAGAGATCGAATATTTAACTTTAAGACGCTGCACCAGAGCTTACGAGTATGATTCGAGACTTACTATTTCCAAAGCCCAATACGTTTTAGATATATACGGGGCATACTTACTTTCGTCTCTAAATCTTACTCATAGAGAGATTTAGCGTTCAGTAGGATTAGTGTTCGTTTGAATCGAATTCGATTGGTATATACTTGACACTATTTCTAACTTCTAAGGGTGAGATCTATAGAGCGGACTTGGACTTTGCTCAGACTTACCTTACGAAAAACTTGGCTTAGTGTACACTAAGGTTAAACTATGATTTCGTATTTATAGACATTTTAACGGTGAGATTAAGCTAAGCCCAAGCTAAGACAGAAAATGTCAAAATACAAATTGATGTTTCATTTCATGCAATACTTTGTTTATTATCCTTTAAAAAAGTAAACAATAACAAATATTTAAACATCTAAAACGGTACACATATATCTTCAATTTATTGTTATTTATGTATTCGTTTATTTTATTATTGCAATAACTAGAAATTCACGAGTAACCTTTAGAAAATGTATTAATTATTTAAAGATGACAATAATTTTATTACGTAGAACGGATCGCAATGTTTTGACAACAGCAACATAGCACTTGTATCAACTATCAACAATTGAAAATTTTAAACCACTTTTTCTCTTTTCTATTTCTGTTTGTATGAGCTTATAAATATAAACGCTTTGTGACTTGGACCTGGACCAATCTGGATCGTATACCTACTTACCTACGCATTCCCGAAGCACTGTGACGTTTTGTGATTTGGCTTTGTTACATGGACCGCTTGGAAATATCAATATGAATCCACGAATGCCTAAAGTGTTGTATATGTTCGGAACTAATAAAACCAAAATCCTTCCATCCTGTACGGTGAGAATGAATTCATAAGAAGGAACCGTATTTTGAAACACACGGTATTAAATGTGATCCTGACGCTAATCATTACAAACTTGCAACCTCATAACAACAGAGGATCGCCAAACCTACCGCAATTGCAAATACTTATTGCATTAAGGCATAAAAATGCAACTGGATGTTTTCAGGTAATATTGTGTTCATGAATATGTATGGTTTTTCAATTTGATATATTATACCTCTTCTCAAATGATTTTAAATACATATGTTGAAGACTTTTGTCTTCTGACTTTCAGAAACATAACATATATGTGACTAATAATAATTTATTGACATTACAGATGGTGTGTGGTGATCTGAACAGCATAAGCCCATCTACAGTCTGTTTAATTATAAATAAAGTCTCTGCAGAATTGAGTAAATTACTTCCTAGATTTGTAAATTTTCCAAGAAATATGAACACAGCCAAAACGAAGTTTGAAGAATTAGGAAGATCTAATACTCACCATGGCCTAAACAGTATAATCGGAGCTATTGACTGCACCCATATAAAAATTAATAGACCCAAAGGTATCGCTCACTCTGAAGCATACAGAAATAAAAAAGGGTATTTTTCTGTAAATGTGCAAGCAATTATAGGGCCTGATATGGAAATATTTGCTATAGTGACGAGGTGGCCTGACAGTTCACATGACAGCAGGATATTTAGAAAATGCCTGTTTTAGTAGGTGACAGCGGTTATCCAGCACTTAACTTCATGTTAACAACACTTTTAAATCCAATGACAAGAGCTGACAATATTTATAATTATTCTCAAATAAGAACTAGGCATATTTTTTACAGGTTTTTCGGAGTGTGAAAAAGGAAATTTCCATGTTTACAGCTAGGACTACAGTCAAAATTGACAAATACTAGTTATATATAATTATAGCTTGTGCTGTATTGCATAATATAGGTATACAGAGAGGGGATGCTTATGATGATGGTGATCTTGCTGACAGCAGAAGTTGAGTAACACAGAAACAATGAAAGATCTCCTAGACCTGTATCTAGCATTCCGGCAATCTGTGATTGCACAATTTAACTAGGTAATTTGTTTGGTAATAAAGAATATCAAAACAAAACTTGTTTCATTTTAATCATTTATTTTCTGATTCTTTTTTTAAGTGTAATACATATTTCTAATACTAATTTATATTTTTGTTGAAGAAATTCTATTTCTAACAGATTTTTTAATTTCATATGTTCCACTCCTATCTCAAATTTTTTAGGGTAGTCAGGTAATAAATGGTAGAAGATTCAGGGAAACGAAAATAACAGATGTGAAGCGAGAGACATCGGTTAGGTTATAGTTTGAATTTCGTTGTCACTATAATATGCCAGGGCTGCCAGGTGACATACAAAATCACACCAGTTATTTTTAAGATTTCTCAAAAATGGGGTTTGAACAATTACATAAATAATATAAATAAACAACAATAAATACCATAATAATGTGTAATTATTTTAATTCATGCATTTCATAGGTATTTCAAGAGATCATTCATAATTTCTTTGAATTCAAATTCTATTTTTCCCAAAGTCTATGGAACTCCGATACAAAATGGCAACACCGTTCATTAAAAACCGACAAAAATAAAAAGTCCAGTAAAAGATATGATGGTAAAGCAAATTTTGGGCCATTATTTTTGTTAGGCTTATAGTCAAAGTTTTTGGTAAGTCGTCGATTTCGTGGACTTGAGATTAAGCTAAGCCAACACTAGGGAGAGATTCGCAGTTTGCTCTATAAATACCGACTGTGTCTTAGCTCGATAGTTAAGTCAGAGCAAAGTCTAAGTCCGCTCTATAGATCTCACCCTAAGACTACACGAACGAATACCGCAGAAATCACTTGGTATTGAATCTTTTTAATATATTTTATTTGTGTCAAAACCATTTGTAATAAGGACTTTTAAAAATCTACAGTATAACAATCTACTATTGATTGACTGAAAAAGTATAATTAAATCTTACAATCTTGAAATGTTTCTAGCTGCACACGCACAGTAATGTCTTAATGCTCTACCTTAGGGTTCATAATCCAACTCTAGGCTAACACTGCTCCATAATAGGATGAAAGAGATCTCCCACACATTTTTGTGCTACTAAAAAAACGCCCGAAAATTTTAATTAGTTAACCGTGCATTTTTTTATTGTTCATACGCGATATTTGTGTATTGATGGGTATATACCATTCATTCTAACTGTACGCAGTCGTAGGCAGAAGATAGTTTTAAACACCTCATTAAACAAGGAGAAAATAAATTCGGTTCTCATAAATGTGAATATCCTTCCGGCGTATATGATCTCATGGGACGAGCGAGCATACGTTTCATTTTATACCAGTAAATACTTTATTCACCATATTTCATCCTTTATTTAATCTTTATTTAGAAATCTACAAGCAAAAGACGAAATCGCAGAATTCTTTTCAGAATTTAGAATGAGGCTTAAATCGAGACAGGGTTATTACAGCTTTGTTTAGACGTGTTATTTTCGTATCATACCAAATTAAATTACTAATAAAAATTATATTCCATTTATACAAACATTATTTTATAACAGATTCATTCAAACTAGATTGGGTGTGGTCGTCCGTAAGAAGCAAAAAGATCTCAACAATTGCTTACTATTTATTTTCAATGTAACAAATCTGTGTACTTTGAAACCACTATAAAATAATTTTATTGTAAAGAAAAGTTTATTTTTTTATTAGAGCTTTATTAATTAATCCATACAAAAAATGGTTAGTTAACATTTCTTAATATGAATATTAGTTGTAAAAGTAAGTTTTTTTTGTAGCGGTCTATTCTATGGCGCCTTTTAGGGTAAAAGCCTCCTCCATTTTTCCATTTCTCTTTCTTTTTTCTCAATGCATTGTTCAGATCTAATTGTCATGTTCTGATTATCTTACTTTCAAAGTGCATAATTTTAATTATTGTTAGCGCCTTTTCTTATTTTTATTATTGTCCTGTTGGAGGTTATTGGAGGGTGGTGGTCTTTTTCCCCACAAGGACCAGCCGGATTGGGGAGTATTAGACCTTACATCATAGGATCATTGAAAGTTATATGAACCCCTAATAAATGAATGTACATTATTAAAAAAAAAGCAGGAACTGTGTCGCATCAGTTAGATTTAAAACTTATGTACACTTGACCTTAGTGAGCATGCTTTCATATTTTAATATTCGTTAATATGAAAAACACAGTAAAAGTAAAGTACCTTAATATCACTTCATTTTAAGTGCAACCGTAATTAATGTGCCCGCTACGAAACAACGAGTTCATGGACAGATTTATTATACATGGTTTATTGTTTTACCTTTTTTACCTGACAATTATTTCTACATCTCGTCTGTGTTTAGTCACTCGGATAAGATACTAATGTATGTTAACTCGAGTGGTAAAACGATGTGGCCGTTTGGCATATTAGGTACATAGATTACTTGAAACATTCATTCAAAGTCATATGCTTATAATTTTTGCGGCAACAAAAATGTAAGACCGGGTCTTGCAAGCAATTGCGCCCCGGCTCGTTCATGAATATTGTAAATAATACCGTTGTAGCCCGGACGCTAAACGCGCAAAACGAAGTTTCATTTTATTTTTATGTATCCTGTTTGATTTTATTTCACATAAGTGATGGAAAAAAAAGTCCTCGGAAACAATGGGAGGGGAGTAGGAGAAAAAAAACAAATTAGGCCTGAAAACGCGGCGGCTCTTTAAGCTTTGTGAATTACGCATATATAATTTTCTGGTTTCATAACATTTTTTATTTATAGATTATATGCCAAGCAATATTTATAATATAACTTACTATACTACCTAAAACTTCTAACACATTTTAACAACATCTTGCATTCGTCTCTCAGTCTTCCCAAACCTGTCACAAATACAACAGAGGAATCGGTTTAGTACCGAAATCATATGCGGAATAAATTAAATAATTAATAGATAAGGCAAATCGTATGTACATATTAGAATTAAAATTTGTAAGTTTACATCAACAAAATTTTATAAAAGTTACAAGTTCTATAAAACTAGTGTTTTTAATATTTATTATTGCTAAAACTTATATATAATATATAAACTAAGAGTACTGAAAACCACTAAAAGTAAGAAATAAATAAAAATTTCAATTATTCATGCCTATTTCTAATGCAAATATCTATCTGTATGAAAAAACATGGATGGATAAAGTTCAGCATTAAAATAGGTATGACGGGAACTTGAAAAAAAAATACTCTAGTAACATGAAGGTTTTATATTAATAAATTTCTCTTTAACATTTAATACGACTTCATTTTTTAAACTTACATCCCGCAAGAGAAATGAACTGATTGTTAAAAAGTAATTAAAAACTTCAGCATTTAACGCAGAAATTTTTCAGGTTAAATTTTAAATTACAGTCACGAATTGTTAAAGAAAACTATTTATTCGAAAGAATAATCGATAATTAAAAAGTATTTTAGTATAAGAATATTTAAAAACAATCGGAATTGTATTCTTTTTTCAAGTTTCTGGCATTGTGAGTGTCCATGGGCGGCGGTATCACTTAACATCAGGTGAGCCTCCTGCCCGTTTGCCTCCTACTACATAAAAAAAAAAAAGTTTCACTGTTGTTCACTTGCCGAGAGAGAATAGCGTCTCTTATCTGTTGGAAAGTAACACTTGGGCCCAATAAATTGACTCGCCGTTACGAGCAGGCACAATATTGCTGGAACTTTTGATTAAATCACACTTTTATCTTTCATCGGGCAAACGTTTGGCAACGGCCGGCCCTCTATATTGAATCACGTTTTTCAGTACGGCTAACTTTGCGCCTCGTGAATTTTGATAGCGTTTAATTTTCAGATGTCAATTAAAAGTTTTATTTTTAATGATAATTTTATTCTCTTTTTATGTAAAAATTTCTGCAGATTATAATTTAATAAAATTTACCTATAGACGCACCTTAACTACAATACCCAGTAATTATCTTGAGTGTACTTTATCGAACTTCTTTGCAATAACTGATACAGAAATATTTAACCCCTTTAATATAGTTATGCCGACTTGGGGGGGTTTCCCTCACAACCTCTGATTGAAGGCAGAACTCCCTGGATATTTTTAGAAGGTACATTTATGTAGGTGATTTTTTGGGCACTTTATTAAAAAAAACGCTTTTCTTATAAAAAACGCTCGATGCTATACAATTTAGTATTTACACTTGCACCAACCTACCCCACAAACTAAACCAAATATAAACTCCAAGCTTGGCTATAACAATATCAAAATATATATTAATACTCCAAGATATAATAACACCTACTTATACTCCTTGAATTTATTTTTAATTAATATTTGTAACGACCTCTTAAACTGAGTGTACAACAAAAGTGTGTTAGGGGTTTTTAATAGATATTTAGAGGTATTTGAAATTGGTACTAGGAACATTCTGTAGGAGTTGGTATTACTGACTTTAAAAGAGGTATAGACATTTAAACATAGTAATACTTAGTATAATTATAATTTATTACAGTTTAAGGGTAGCAACTGTAAAAATTGACCTGTCATTCATACCTGTATAGGACACATACACAGATAAATTTTCAGCTTGTTTCAAACTAACGAAGATATGGCCGTGGTGGGCCCCTACTCTACCTCAAAACTAAATTTATAATATATATATATGTGTACATAATCAACAAATTGAGATACTTACTACTAATGTTTTGATCAACTTGGACAAAATACTGGACAGTCCAATTACCTCAATTACTTTTCGTATACCACAAATCAAGGCAGAAATAGAAGGGTCGTTACAACAAATAGCTTTCGGAACCATCCAATGCCATAAAAAGTTGTCGTAAATTTGCGCTTAACGCACAAACATTGCTATTCACGAACTAGGACGGTAAACAAATTCGTTACGAATCTTGTGATTCTAGTATAAACAATATAACAATGTTGCTACAAATTCAATAGAAATTTTATAATATAGGCTATAGAATATTGAGATGTACAGACACTTTAATTGCTAAACTAGTTAATTTTATGTATTCCTAAACTGAACTGCAGAACAAATAAATGGCTGTATTAGATTTAATACTGTTCTGTTTCGAATTTAAACAAGGTATGATTCAACTTACTTCTACGTCATTGCTATAAGTTAAATAATATATGTACTTGAGTATTTCTATTTATTCACCGTCAGATTTGAAATTTAAAAAAACATGATCAATTTAAACATGTCCTTCCGAGAAACTTTAAATAAAAGGATTGGACTTTTAACGTTTAAAAACATTCATTTCGATAAACACATTGATGGATGGATTAAAAGATTTCAACAAATGAATTTACTTTACTACATTACCTTGTCTTGATTTCCAAATTGTATGTATTTTATAGATTTGAAAGAAAGGCTAATACTTCGATAAGTAAATATATTTGAAGAATAAAAAAAGTTGCACTTTAAGGTACAGAACTCCTTACGACGCTTAAACCAAGAAGTACCAGCGAGAAGAAAGAAAGAAGAAGGCCCTGCCAGGCAAGGTTGGAATACCTCCGAACACTGTCTGCCTGTATATCTGTAATGTACCGAACCCCTTGTCATATATGTGTTATAGCATTACATTCCCAGGTCGTTGGAAAAGTAGCTAAATGGATCATTATATTCCTGTGGCAATTTTATCAACGCCAGCGATGGTAATGGAGCGCTTCATAAGTGTATTCACCGACCAGGCAAGCTCTCTACTCTCTGACTCCCAACACGGGTGGATGGATGGATTTCGAGTAGCAACAAGTACCACGAACAATTTATTGAGCTTCTTGACTAGCATAATACCCGTTGTGGATAGTGGAGGTCAAGTTGATGCGGCCTACTTTGAAATGCGAAAAGCATTTGACATGGTGGATAATGATGTATCTGTTGTATCATCTTTCAGAAATAGGTTTCACCGTCTCATTGATTTCGTTTAAGGCAAGTCACGGATAGGGAGCAGTAGGTACGTTGAATATGCTGGAATTAAATCTAAAAGATATTATATGCCTCTGGCATGCCCCCGTGTTATCAATTTGGGACCATTAGAATTTTAGTTACTGGTAAATGACGTAAGCGGAGAAGCAGAAAATGCAAAATGTTTTCTATTCGCCGACGATACTAAATTATCGCTACCAATAAATAGCGCGCGAGATTGTCTACAATTGCAGCAGAATATTGATCCGGTAGGTACAAGAAAAATCTACTGGAGTTTAACTCTGCACAATGTGCTGTTATTTTATTTACTAGATCACGGGTATTTTTTAAGCAGAGGAGATTCTCAATAACTATTACATAGAGGAACAGCTAATTCCAGAAGTCAAAGACATATATGTTTACATAAATATAGAATTATGTTTTCGGGACAACACAAAACGAATTTGTAAAAAAGCTTATAGGAATTTACGGTTAATGTTTTGCAAGGCCAAAGGATTCTCAACTATAAAAGCGACAATGGCATTGTATAATGCAAAAAGCTATTTCGAATGTTACTCTATGATTTGGGTCCCACAAGATAAGAAATACTCTCTAATGGTGGAGTAAATTTAAAATAAATTTACTAGAGAAGATTCATATTATAAGGTTATATGGATTTTATCCATTTTATTCGGTTATCTATCCAACTTTGTTTGTCTCGAGAATGGAAGGATACAACCAATTAAAGGTAAGGATGGACCTTCCTATCGCACTATATTTTTTGAGGTCCTTAGCGGTAAGTTGCAGAAATTTTGGAGAGACTGGCTACGAGTGCCAAATAATCACACTCAGCGTGGTAAGCGATCGCAATTACAAGCAGTGCCGCGTACCAGTTTTCAGAACCACCATCTTGCACACCTTGCGGAACCTAAGCCGGCGGTTCATAAGTGTACATTGTGTGACCTAAATTAATAAATTATTTTGAATTTTATCTTGAATTATATATAGATCTAGTGTGAGGCCAAATCTATTTAAGATTTATTTCAGTTCGTCTTGTTCCTGAAGTATATATACTACTTTAAAATTTTTGTACATGACCTCCATACAAATTTCAATCTATACTTTTTGCATCGAAAAAGTATACATTTTAATATTGAAATCGATGTTAATATTAATATAGACTAAATTCTCGCCACTAATCTATCTGTAAAATGTTTTTTTACACCAATTGGTTGTTCTTTCAACGTCAATCTCAAACTACATAAGTAATATGTATTAACCCTTATTTAATAATAGAAACCTGAAGACATCCACTAGAGTAACCAATCTAGGTAATGACAATCGATGCATCGTTAATATACCAATCACAAGCGCTGAGCTTGAAGCAAGATTATTGACAGCGCTAATAGCCAACGTGGGACAATGTGGTTGGATTCCCGAGAGGAAGCTTGAAACTAGACCACGTTCACCGGAAACACGACCGCCCGAACCTGCGCTGTTTCTCCTCATAGCTTTACAGCGTTCGAAATTCAAACGTGTTCGAAATTCAAACGTGTGAGAATATTATGACTAACATTTCTAAGATATTTGTTTCTTTTCAAATATTTGTGGCCAGGCTTAAGCCTTTGGACTTTAATATGACATACCACCTGTCTTACGTATTCTTTTGCGTCATCAAATTCCACAATGCAGCACAACACAAAAATGCGTAATATATATATTTTCATTAATATCAGAGAAAGAGAATTAAGTACTAGTTTGATAAAAAAATAGCTGATTAGTAGAACTATATTTTTTTAATATATCAAATCATGAATAGTCATAACCGTAAGCGTACCTAACAATAAAAAGCGTAAAAAATAAAAACAATTTAGCCGCTGGCTTAAACAAATATCTACTGTAATTGCAAACATGCTTTGTTAATTAGGTTAAAATCATAATAACTATTATTCTTTAACAGAGGAAAATTCGTCGGGTTTTATTTGTAGTTCTAAATTGAACTAGAATTTGCATTTATAAACAAGAGATACAGTCGAAACCAAATACTGTCTATAACTTTGACGTGTGGCTTTGCATACATCACATTATTACATAGGACTCTACTAGCCAAACCTAGTGGTTAATCATTCGATTATGATCCTGATGTTGTATGATTGTTAATGAAGCAGAAATCTCTATATAAAACTTCATCGTATAGAAAACTTTTAACAAGTCTAATAAAATGTGCGTGTGAAACTGCAATCAATAGACAGTATATTATATTGTTCGAATATATAAAATGGGCCAAGTATTTTCGAATTTTTTGTCTTTACAATGATATTAATTAGTATCTATTATTTTATTTGTAAGTTAGCCACTAACGTTTAAAACAATTCGTTTTCATGACAACAGATCTTTGAAGAACTCATACATAAAAAAACTATTACAGTTTAATTGCACTAATTTAGCGATCTATCTATTTTTCATCGTAGTGTAAATAGTATTTCACGTATGTTTTCGTATCGTATTTAACGTATCGTAAATATAAGGCCTTAACGGGTCGGTTTTAACACTTACACTAACACTCTGTAAAATAAACACAAAAACCGACCGTAAAAATGACGGTACATTTGGAAATCCGTATAATAAGTTGAATGTACAAACTTGAATCGCTCAAGTTAACATCGCATTGTTTGTATTTCGTACTTAAAATATTATTTATGACAACAAATTGGGACATTTGTGGCTATGTCGAAAGTTATTTTTGTACGAGCCTTTTTAATTCAAACGACTTCGTTCGCGTGCATACTCGAATCCACCCGTGCAACGGTCTTGGTTTTCGAGAATTCTCCACGTCACCGTCACCTGTGAACCTATATTCTCGGTTTTGGACCAATACACCCGATGGTAGACAATGTCCTCCACCTCCACCACAATCAGTAAGTGAGTATGTCAATGGTAATGTATCTTTATATTAAAGGGAGACTTTGCTTCAATGTATACAATGGTAAACATCTAATCGCAGTAAAATTAGTTGCATAGTTTAAAAGATAAACACACAGTACAGACAGCGAGAAGCTTATCTCAAAATTTACGCTATATATTTATGTGAGAATCACACATAATACACAACGAATTAAGCGCGTATTACGACATTTTTAATGAATTCTTAATTGTTTAACTTCGGAGCAGTTATATATCAGGATAGAAAAAAACAAACAAAAAAATATTGTGTTAAATTCCCGTCAGAATCCTCGCTTTTTATGCCCTGTCCTTTGTTCCAAGCCAATCAAAGTAAATTGTCTATGGTTTAACAAAGCAAACAGTGTTTTAGTTGCATCAAATATAATATGAATTACGATCATAAAATTGCTATTCATCTCCAAGGTTCAATAATAAGGTGTCTCTTAATAAACCACAAAATAAAGTACAGTTGCAACAAATTAAAAAGGGACATACATAATATACCAACTAATGTTTTTTTAAAAGTACAAATGTACAATCTCAGAAGAAAATCTTATATGAAACCAATTGTATATGGGTATTGTCTGTAGGATAAATGAGCGTGGCCATGATATAATTACTACTATTATAATTAGTTAGGCATTAGCTTCGACTTCGTCGCTGTATAAACATGAGTTACTAAAGTCCTTTTCCAAGTCCTATGTATCCAAAACCTATATGATTACATAAACACCCAACAAATCAGAGGTTTAGTACTGTAATAAAAACGTCAAGAATTCTTTTATACGGGATTTTCAAGTAACAAGTCTTGCCCGTAGCAATAAGATGTTACGTAATAAAATTCATACATATTCAGATACCTACGTGAAGACGAGGTTTTAAGAGTATTCAGTATAGCCGAATCCACTAAAATATTTAGTACAGAGTGGATCCAAATCTCATCGTCGAAAGCGAGCTTTTGCTTAAAAAGAATATTAAGCGAATACGTATTTAGGCCTAGGGACCTTTCAGAATATCCGACAGACTCTATCAACTTTTATTTATTTCGTAACGAACCTTTATCACGTTTATATTAGCTTCACTCTTGATTATATAAATATTGAAAGTAGAGTTGATTCATTAAGTTTTTTTAATAAGCGATACAAATTAGTAAGTTTCCTCACAATGTTTTCCTTCACCGAACGAGCGGGTGTTTAATACGAACATAGTCCATCGGTGCACAGCTGTTCGAAGGTGAGGTCTTAGGGATAAAAGTTGCCTGATCAAGCCACTGGGCCAACACTGCTCGCACTCTACCAAGATCATGACAAAATACGTATCGTTATGTACGTCGATATAAAAAACCGAATCGGCATGGCTAAAGATGCCATGACAGTATTAAGCAAAATCTGGAATAAAAGAGGAATGAGAGCTTGGAGAAACTGATCGTGGTTGGTAACACAGAAGGCAAGTCATTCTCCAAACTATACACTGAGGCGCTGGACGGAACCGGTGGAAACAGATAGTCCGTTCCAGATGCTTTCTTGCTGACCACGACCCTCAGACATGAGCTGCCGATTGAAGAGAGATTTACGTAAAATGTTTGTATGACAAATCTTAGTTTTATACCACACACAATCCGATGACGTTATAACTTTAACTGTAACTTGGTTTAAAATACTATTTATTAAAGTATCAGGGTAAGCATTTCTCGATTCTCAGAAGAATGTCTTTGTTTATAAACTCTTATATCTCCTAGCGAAGCTAGAGCATTTTCGGTGCCTTAGCGGCAAAAAGCTTCAATGCGATTCCCAGGTCCAGGATTTTATTGGAATGGGGCAAAAATATGTCTCGGTCGTGCTCTATCTTGGAAAAAATACACATATTTAGTAACGACATTAATGCTATATTATGATAAGTTTAAAATCTGGCGTGTTTTGGTCTTAAGCAGCACGGAAGTTTGCTTTTAATTGTTCACACATAATCTTAAACTTAAATGAACCCCTGTAATTAATAAAACCCAAAAGCTTCCGCTGAGAGGTGGCTAATTAGGGCGCTAAGCGGTAAATTGGCTTGATAATAGACCAATTTTCTTGCAAGGGTTTTCTTTCAATTGACACTAGTTAGTCTACATTTAATCAATATGAAAAAAAAAATATTTATTTGAATTGAATTCCTTTATCAGACTTATGGTTAAACAGGAATTAAGATTTTACGGGGTCCTACGGGATCCCAGAAGTAATTACAAGATTATTTTACTAAAATTTAGGTATTTAATGATTTGTTCTTTTTAATTACACATTCATTTTAAATTGATGTGTGTGAGTGTTAAAGACATGCAATCCTAACAATACCTACCAAAATATCTAAATGATGTTAGATAAAATAATCACACATTAAATATGTGTGGAATGTCCAAATTAATAGACTATAAGCGAGTTGTAGTTCATAAAATGAAATTATGAGTTCGTTGGCAAATCTAAGATTTTTTATGTAACATAAAATGTTATTAGTTTTTGCATTATTAACCCCAAACTTAAACCTTATTTATTTGTTCACAAATTCTTATAAAGTACGATAATTAATAAATATATAATTTTATAATAAAAACTATAGGCATTTTATTTAGGGCGTATATAAAAACCATGCCGTCAGATATTTTTAAAAATATTTACACCTTTACAACTTTAACTAACAAACTGCACTACTTATATTAATGAGATTAAAATTCTAATAAATTAAAAGAATATAAATTACCAATCCTAATTATATTTCATATTTATCTCCATTGATACTGTCTGAGATTC
The DNA here is from genome assembly GCA_963693345.1 of Pieris melete. Lineage (NCBI taxonomy): Eukaryota > Metazoa > Arthropoda > Insecta > Lepidoptera > Pieridae > Pieris > Pieris melete. Next base: position 2,477,449 of record CAVNZK010000006.1, on the reverse strand, counting down.
TAAGACACATACTGTTTGTGTTCCAAGATTGAAACGTTGTTTCCGATTATACAAATCATAATTTAATAATACATTATCCTTGAGTGTAGCAGACACGATATTGACAGAATATTTCAAATAAACACTATATTTATGGCTTCGAAAACGATACCTTTCGTATCTTGTAACCCATTAGTTTACTTTATATATAATGCGCCGTAGTAAATGTACATAGGAATAAACCATAGATATTCATGATGACATATTTGTTTGATATTTCAATAATCTCTTGTCTAGGTATAGGAAACGGAACCGACTATTCTAGTGACGTAAAGGGAATTTCAATATTTAAATTCTACGATTTAAAATCGGTAAGTAAGAACATATGTAATGGTCCCTTGTACTGTATTAAAACAATTGTTATATCTTTTAACCATTATAAACTCTAAACGTTAAAGAATTCATTTGTAACGTTTGTTAATAGATATCATTTGAATGAAACTATGAAACACGTAAAATATTTGACTCAATATTTATCAAAACGAACAAAGGATGCGAATTATAAAATCATCACATGACATCAATGAATGAGTTAGAAATTTTACAAAATATTTAAATTACCATTTATAATTTTTATGTTTATACATCGCGTTAAGGTAATATGGTGACTTACCGTTTATCATTTTCGGAGGTTTTAGGCCGAGTCGCGAGCGATGGCTCACACGAGCAGACTGTTGCTCGTGGCCGGGCCGAGGGTGCGCGCGCCTCTACGCGTGGAAGGCTCTTCTCCCCCGCACCTTCTTCAATCAAACCGCTCCTACGCTAAGGTACTCTCATAGCGCCACGTACACCCGACGTGCTTTGTCTTAGGTAATTGGGACAGTACTTAATATAACCTATTTGATCGTACTCACATACGAGTAATTTGCATGCATCTCTTATATGTCAGAATTGAATAATCTCTATGTTACAGTGGGAACAGTTTTTTCTATTTAGCCTGTGGAGGTGTCCCTAGTAATAATAATAATAAAAAAAAACAATACAATCAACAGATTATATATCAGTTGAAAACGTGAGAGAAATAAATATTGCTGTAATCGGCATGATATTTTTTTAATCTTTACATAAACTGTGTTTTCATATCTAAAAGTAGTTTTTTGACTTTTGATATTGTCATGTTACTACAAAACTCCCTATCACGGATATCGTTCCAACCACCATTATTTTCCGTTACAGTATTATCAATGTCATCAAGCAATTCAACGTTATTTTTACTTTCTAAAAGTGGCGGAAACATATTACTTCTCGTTAGCTTTTGTATATGTAAAGCTTTATAAATCCCTTCAAACTCACCACAATTTGTCAGGTCGTATGTACCACAATTCGTCGTAAATGATCTCGGTACTTTACTTGAAATTACTTTAAATTTGTTACCCTCTAGACGATTTAAAGAAATATACTGTAGGGATCTGGCCCAAGAGTAATCGTCTATTAGGCAGAATAGATCGAAATGTGAGACGATAGTATTCCAAGTAGACAAATCAAAACCTAAAACATCCGAATGATATTTCGGGTTCCAGGTAGTTAATTCCAAGCGATATGAGTCCTTTCCAACAGCGACATTATTTGAACCAATTGTTCCTAACGAGATCATTTCGCACTGCGGCATAGATTTAGCCGCTTTTTTCATATAAATAACCATGTATAAAAAATCTTCAAGTAAATATTGATCTTCGTTCAAAAAAAATACAATATTGCCATTAGTCACATCAACTGAAGATAGATTTTCAAATACCATATTCGCGGTCCACCACCAGTGATGCTTCTTTTCAGCTTTTTGTGAGTTTCTATCAATACAAGAACCTAAACAAGCGCGACGAACGCTTCTGCTCCGTCTTTGCTGCTCGTCATTTCCAGGGAATACGTTAGGATACAGTTGAATCGAATAGGGATAAAATATTTGCAATACACGACAAAAATCAATTTGTTCTATCAATTTATTTATATTAATGTCATAGAAGGCATGTGAGAAAATCACTAAAATATCTTGAATTCCTTGTATATTACTTAAAGAAGCGATCAGATATTTTAAATGCACCGACATTTTGTGGACAAATATTACAATAACAGTAGAGTCGTTTAAACCAGGCCCAAAATCTATATTGTTATGAATCCTTTCCGCCTCATTATAGCTTTTAATTAATCTTTTCAAAGTTGTTATGTCCAAATGCTGAGTTCCTCTTTGTTCAAATGAAATGAATTTATATGCTGATTCAGGAATTTCAACCAACAAAGAAGTCTTGTGATAACGTTGTTCCATATAAATAATTATTAGAAATAATGTAATTACGAAGCACAGTAAATTACGAACGAAACGTAAAATATTTCTTTTTAAAAACATCGAACAATACATATTAAAAATAATTGTTTTTTATTTTATACTAATCACTAATAGTAGGCAAAAGAAAATAACATTAACAAGATTAATTAGGTACGTCGTGATGACTTAAGACATTAATACCATAGACGACTTTTTCAAAATGACTTCTACAGCTGTTACCTTTCAATAATAATAAAGAATAATACGGACTTTCGTAATATTGATGGTAGTCAGTATAGATGTCGAGAGGCAGAAGAAACTTATTCAGTAGCAGCGCCATCTATCTAATTCAAATGAAAATAAAAAATACTTGTTTATATGAAATTTTTTATTTATTTTACAGCTTAGGAGTTCGAGTAGGCGAGATCATTAGTACTTTACATTACATTAGTACATTACTCCCCTTTTAGTATTTTTCAACCGGGTTCTCAGTCAGGACGTTTCGCTTTGCGGCATCCCTAAAAATCCAATAAGTTTGAACCAAACCGGACTGCTATTTAGTGCTAAGTCTCGGCTATGGATAGCGGATACCATCAGGATGCCTCGCGATTCAAATCGTTTTTTAAGTTACTCAGTGTGCGTTAGCTAAAATAACCGCAAAGAATCCTAGTTTACAATTTAAAAATTACAAGATTCTTACCCTTAATGACTGTTACAAATGCTCATGTTAGGGTAAAATTATGACTCTTTTTTATTAAGATTAAGATAAAGTAAGGTTTAAAACATTAAGAGATAGTATAGTAACAAAAAATAGTACCTAGTTGCCATTGCAATATTCTGTTCTATTAAAAACGAAAATATTAAAATTATATTTTCTGGCATTTACAACCTATTTGTTTAATATCATGAGTTATAAGATGTTAGAAATAACTTAATTTTAAAGATAATAATCAGAAACATTAATCGCTATTAATAGAATAATTCACCACATTTAGCATTTGGATGACATATAATATATAAACAATTTATAGTTTTTTTTAACTGTTTATTGTAAATTGTCATTAATTATATACATAACATAGTGTTTTTATAAAAAAAGTTTACCGAGAAAGGATTCAATGAAGCAAAATTTTACGGCGATATTTTGAAAAGCCCGCCTTTTCGTATACTGCCAACATTCAAGCGCGTCCAATACTGCCAACGTAACTTTATCTGTATTTAAACGTAGTACTCATTAAGACGAAAAATCAAAGATTTGTGATTAAGTGGCACATAAATAAACCTGAAAATAACAATAAAATATATTAATTATTTATAAGTTCATGCCATAGTTCTCTAACAAATATATAACGCAATTTAAAAATTAAGTATGTCAAATGATACTATCCGGTCCACAAAAATCACCGCTAGGCGGCGCTTGCTATTTAACGTCATTCGAGTGTGTATCTTTAGGTTCCTTCTGTTTTGAAACCCAAGCAAGCTTCGGGAATTTGTTCTTGTGCCCTGAATAAGTTTAAATAGTGTTTCTGGTGATAATCTCGATAAACCAACACGATGGAAAAAAGAATCGCTCTGGAACTACGCGGAAGGAATCCGTCGCAGGTAAATGAAATCTATGCATCTTTTTATTGGAATGTTTTGTCGATACATATTTCCTTTATCACGTATATTGTCGTAACACACTTTGCCTATCCCCAATAATTAGGTTTATTATAATCAAAACCAATAAATATCCGATGTACTTAAATTTCACCTATAAGATGTGGCGTTCTTGTTTATAGCGAGCCGTGTTGCTGTGTTACGTCCACTCATATCCACGTTACAATTTATCGAAAATGTATTGTTAAAATTCGATATTACTACCCAATCTAACTATTAAATTCATTTAGTGCACTTTTATTAGATATTTAAAGTTAATTATTTATTCTGCGTTCTATCTATTGGTTATTTGAGGTTAAGTGATAATACACTGTATCCAAACGTGAAGAGTGTAATATTTCCTATATGTAATACATTTAGATGATGTTACATTTATATATCAATTATCTAGTCTTTTACTTAGTGTTTAATACAAAGATTTACTGTTCTCAAAATTAATAATGAAAATTAAACACAGAAAGTCGGTTTGACATCTTCATTATATTTATATAGTTATAGGCGCTATTAATAATCATTATGTATTGTTAATCTAAACGCAATATAATTAATGCATAAACACCGAAAAAGTCCTAGAAATTAATATATTATAGATGTGTTTCAAATTGGTGAAATTTTTATTTCTTAGCAGCTTAAATTGCGACCCGTTTGTCGTCATTCGACATAATTTCGCGCCCTTTCACTTGACTATCCTATTAGCATCTTTTCAAAATAGAATATTATTATTAGGATACCGTTATTTATTTTATACTAATAAATAGGAGGTTTTTACTTTTGAAATCGTGTATGTGTATATTTACAAGTTTCATCTTTATGTCGCACGCCTTACCATTTCAGCGGCCATATTTATTGCGTCGCGACGATTCGTGTCATCCGCCATTTCGAAATGAAAAAATTTATGTTATTTCAACTTAGTACATCACGACAAGCTTTGCTTTTGTTAAATTTTAAAGCAAAAACACATTGGTTGTATGTAAATACATAAAATTACTTATTCCATACACTTATTTTTCGTATTTTTGAAACTACGACAGAAAGAAAAGCCTGACAACTTGCACCATTTTGACGTCTAGCGTACTGCTGTTGATTTTCTTACAGGCCAGTAACACTGCTTATTTTTTGCGATTTGTCGACTTCTGTAGTTTTAGCTTGGCTAATGTTTCTAAAAAAAATATTTAATTTTTAAATACATTTCAATGTTTCATTATAGGTCAGATTTAAATAATGACTTATAATATATACATTTATTATGTATCTAACTTGTACGTGGGTTTTTTTTTTTTTTTGGAGTTTATGGCCTGGTATCTAGACCTTTAGGCCACTTGTACGTGGGTATAACTGATATGACATAGATTCTGTTATGTTACAGACAACAATATTATGTAGATTTAATGTATTTTATTTAATAGTTTCAGGTTTTTTAATAAAACAAATTAAGATATCCAATATCTGTCTAATTGTAAAAAAAAAAATCTAATAAACATTAATAATCAGGCCTAATCTAATATCTAAGCTATAATACACAAGCACTGGGAAAGTACACAATGCTTTAACATTTACTATTTTTACAGATCAAAGAATTAAACTTGGACAACTGTAGAAGCACAACAATAGTGGGCCTCACAGATGAATATATAAATTTGGAGATTCTCAGTCTTAACAATGCTGGTCTCACAACACTAAAGGGCTTCCCCACACTTCCCAAACTCAGGAAACTTGAACTCTCTGACAACAGAATATCTAATGGGCTAAACTTTTTAAATGGCTGCAAAAAACTTACACATCTTAACCTTTCTGGGAACAAAATTGCAAAGCTAGAAACATTGAAACCACTAGAGGAGTTTGAGAACTTAAAGAATCTTGATCTATTTAACAATGAGGTGACTAATATTGAAGACTACAGGAACAGAGTGTTTGCTTTACATCCATCCCTGAAATACTTAGATGGGTAAGATAAATTCTTAACAGAACTGTTTGAATTTCGTATTGTAATTGGGAAGTATTTTGTGGCTATATAATTTTTAGAATATAAAGGCCATATTAATTGGAATAAAACATACTCAATCATTTAATGTATCTGACTTGTACTATTTATTTAGTCTGATTGCAATAGATTATATATTCTAAGTTTGGCAATTTATTTATTATAAAAATTAAATTTCAGATTTGACAAAGAAGACGGAGAGGCAGAGGATAGCAGTGGGGAAGATGAAGATGATATGAATGGCAACAATGACAGCGAAGAAGGTATTTATAGAATATTTTGATTGATACTTCTTAGCCTACCAATAGCAGTTAATGCTCCCATATTTGAACTCAGGTTGTCCAGGCTTAAGACATTGAGATGCTACATTGACCAACTCTGGATACCATTTCTTTTTCGTATTGCATGATATACAATTCAGTTACATACCTTAGTTTCTAACTGTACTTTGTTTCATATGGTGATTTATAAATAAGGGAGGGGAGATTATTTATAAAAAATGCATACATTAACATTACATTTTTATAATTAAGGTATTCTTTCATGTCTCTTCTGTAAAATTGTGTTTACGCTGACGAAAAGAGACAGAACTTTAGTAAAAGGTGCAATGAGATTGCTTTATTTTTAATGAATAAGGGGATATATTTTTATATCTCTGTCAAATTGTTAGAGGTGTATTATCATCTCGCATAGGCCATTTGATGCGACGGCACTATCTTCCAGTCGTCGGCTGCTTTCTGTCATTGAAATATCTGCGCTAACTTCCTTAGACCGAGAGAATACTGAGGTCCTTCCGTTGTTTCTTTGTCAAAATATGTTTAAAATTCACTATTCAATTCTTCATGCAGTGAAATCTGTTTCAAAATTATAATGTCTTAAATTGAGAAGCCAAATAGATTTTGTTGTGTACTTAACATATTTATATTTGTTGTATACTTAAGTTTAAACTAAGTTTTACCATACCTCTCGCGTTACTACTCTATAGTAACTATGTATTTTACTTACTTTAAATTCTGATAGGTTTCTGTTGCATTTTCCATTTTTGATTCTAAATTTCCTTGAATAGTTGGTCCATTAAGACCTGAAAGACAAACGCATTTATAATATTACAGATCTTGGCATTGACCTGGGTCCACTCATTATAGATGATGATTATTCAGAGAGAACGCCAGAAATGACGTCATCTTTCCTTGTCTCGCTATACACTGTTTATGGTCTTCTGTTCCATATGGGCAATCTATTAAAAAGTAAGCATCATTGCCAAACTGACCTTAGTCGTTTATATGAAAAGCTGTCAAAGCTCCTATGTGGAAAATTCTTATAGGGAAGCTTACGATTTGTAGGTATTTTTACCTTTCAGTAGAAATTTAGAAATTAAATATTTGCTGACCAACTCAAGCACTACAAGCTTCTATTCTATTATATTTTTTGTAAATTACACTAACAAAATCTGTTTAAAAGTTTTTTTTAAAACGAAAAACTATCTCAGTTACTTGTTGTAAATAAGCATAGTCAACCAAAGATAGTTAAAAAATTATTATGGCATATTTAATCCTGAATTGTGTATTTTATTATTATATTGTGGTGGCTGCTTATTTTCCTTTTGTTATTGTTTGATGGGTATAGCAGCCTCATCACTTATGTTAATTCTCTACCAGGCAACCCAAGTCTGGAAAAAATAGTCTATGGTGTAAAGCAAGAAGGGCAGACTTATAACATAAGCATTAAATACATTACACAAAATCTGCTATATAGTATATAGTGGTGATAAATAAGAATGTTTCTTGTTTCAGATTCAGATGTTGATGATGAAGAAGATGATGATCTTTCACTAAGTGCTGTCTATAATACTAAATTAGGTAATATTATTTTTACTACACTTCTCAGGAAATGAATAAATAAGAATGTTAGAAACTGTACACACATATTATCGTCATCGCTGACACGTCACTAATACAGTCATGATCTGAAAAAACTTCTCGAAACGATCTGCAAACTTCTGCAAAGCCTCAGAATTAGCATCTTTAGATATTTTGTCACTATTATCCAATCTATCTCCTGCATCTTTTATCATCTCTGTTGGTGGATAGAATATGACACCTGATTGCATATGAGAGATATCTAATAATCATTGTATAATCTTTTATTTAGTAAAGTCTTATTAATAAGGTAAATGGGTATATTAAATCTTTTCAAGACATCTCAAATCATAATCTAATGTTCAGATCTATGTCTCAAACACTAAAAACATTGTATGGACAAGAGCTGGTTTAATATCATTCTTGTTAATGATCATACAGAATCATCGCCCAACTGCCAAAATATTGTTATATATTTCAGAGGAAGAGAGTTCAGAGGGCTCCCTGTACGAAGGCAGTGCAGAAGAGGAGGAGGTTGAAGAAGAAGATGACGAAGATGGTGATGGAGATAATGATGACGACAAACCAAACTCCAAAGCACAAGGTATGCATTCTTTAATTTTTTTTATAAAATCCCTTCTTTTCTTGCTCTAGTCTTCATAAATTTAAATAAAATTATTATTGAAATAGAAACAAACCTGAAATAGGCCAAAATTAAAATGGGTTTCAAGATTTCGAGTTATTTACATAAAAGTATCTTTAAAATTTGACCAAATTCAGAAAAAAATAACCTAAGATTTGTTTTGTGGCTACATTTTATTATAACAATTAAACATACATATTTTAAATCCGTTTTTCACATTGATACATTGCTTAAGGTTTATGTTTACAATATATAGCGGTAGTGTGTTAAAAGCACTTTAACATTTTTATTAAAACATAAATTAATTTAAATTTTTCTGTTCAGTCACATTCTCTAATGTCGAATTAGCTTATAAAGAGACTGAAAAATATATGTCCATATTTCATAACATAATTTATTTAAATTTTAAAGCCGGAAAGGAGAACTCTCACGGTGAGCCCGAGGAAAGCACTCGAGGCAAAAAACGAAAACACGAAGACGAAGACGAGAACTGATCGTGGTTGCCTTACGCGGAGTCATCTTACTAGTTCGTAAGTGTACAGAGCTCCGAGACATCGGACAATAAACCTTGACGCTAACCGACCGCGGACGATAAGATTGCCCTTATGTATTTCCCCTTACCTTCATCCCATAAAGTACAAGAAATTTTGTAATATTCTTCATTATGTTTAATTTATGACACTATTATATGAAATTTACGATAAAATTATGTTATTAGTTTTATTTTTCGAATGCACAAATGCGCCCATATTTAATGCGTTCAGGTGCTTTTGAATGCTGTTTTTATAAATCGTAACTGTTTGCCATGTAATTTATAGAAAAATCAGATTTTGTGGCAAGTTTTGTTTGCACAAATAACTGACCGGTTTCACTAACTTAATATACGTTAATGCACACACATGACACTCATCTCGCTAAACTATATATTTTATTCATCTTGTTATAGAAAGAAAGATAAAATGAAACAAGTTACTGCTTATTGAAAGCCCTGAACCTATTTATATCTCCTTTACAAGAATGCATAAACTGGCATGTTCAAATAGTCTAAAGTCTTTCAAATATTACAGCAACTAAACCTGCTGAGACTTTATTAGGCTACTTACAATATTTTGATTGACTTTGGTCTATTTGAACCATATGTATCATCTTACTGTAATTTCGTAGGTAAAATGGAATATCACCAATGGTATAAGGGACACTTCTATTGATAAATACTAGATTATGATCGTATTATTCTTTCAAATCTCAGCAATATATTGACCGTGTTCGGGTTAGAAAGTGAGCTAGGTACAGTGTTGTCATTCCAAGGCGCTCACATTGTCTTGTTACCGAAGCTTTGAGCCAGTTTATGTGAATATTTTATCACCATTTTGGGGCTGTTGTACCTTTTAGTGTTTGTTGTCCGACAAGTTAATGTTCCAATTTGTTTATTGTATTTTTTTATTCTTGACATGCTTAATTTTAGAATAATGAATGAATGTGCATTTTAGGATGATGTTCAAACTACCATATAATATTATGATAATTAATTATTAAGTGAAGAGATACTTGAGTATATAAATGCGAGACTTTAAATAGTGCCCTCGTTCCTTTTGTGACTAAATTCGGGAGTTTTCCGCCTGTCTGTCCTTAAATAATTTTGAAAAAATATTTATTTCTTTAAAAATAATTTATCGACTCTTTCTATTGTAAAAGAAGATATAAAGAAAATATGTTTATTTATAATGCAATAAAAAATCGCTCATAAATTGATAACAAAAAAATATTTGTCAATTAAATAGATTCATTGGCAAGAGTAAAGAAATAAGTTTTTTACCTTTGTACTAATAGATTTATTGTACAAATATAAAGGCGAAATACTTGAATGCAAAACCTGTATATTGATAAAGAGAAAACCATGTGAACAAGATGGGTTTTGTCAGTAATCTCACTTATGATAACAGATGCTCATCAATTAAATATAGAAATTCAAACGGGCGTAGTAAATAAATCAAATATTTAGACCAAATTGTCGATCATCTGATGAGTTCAGAGCATATTTTTCTACACTATTTTTTAAATATTAAAGAGCAATTTTATGCACTTAAGTATTAATATCAATGATAATTTATGAAATGTTTGGTTGATGCGTCATCGTGCCAGATGTGTTGAAGAGAATTTTAGTTAATAACTTTATTATATTATGTAAGTCATTAAGTTTAAGTAATTTACAACTTGGCCTGTTGATATATATTATATAATCCTATTAAGACTTTATTTCTGGGATTGTAAAATAAAAGGTGAAAACAATATTTTTTGTTTTATTTAAAGTAAAATAAGTCTTATTAACACAAATCATGTACTCTGTTGTTCCAAAAACTGTTGCAAGAGTACACTTTCAATAGGAATCACAAGATTTTCACTGCCATCTAAAGTTCTCTTGAATTTGACTAGTTTGTGGTCCAGAAATTCAGTAAGCTGAGCTCTCAGTGCAAGTTCAGAACTTACCAGGAATTGCTCCCGGGATTTAGAGTATAGATCCTTGAATGGTAATCCTAAAAAAAACTATTTTTGTAGAACAAGGACATATTTATTATATAAATTTTTGTAATTAGATGAACATTTAAATACGCATTCCAATGCAAATAAATATATGTATGTAGGAAAACATTAAATGTAATTCTAACCTTGATAATTTTGTTTCTGATTTTCAAGTTGATATTGTATAATAATATTAAAAATTCCTCTGGCATTAGTGGTGAGGGACTGATAGACGCTTTTCAATGAAGATAATTGTAAAGCTCCACTTCTTTGGGTCATGAGAGAATTTTCAAATGATGTCTCCTCTGTATAAGGGAGGAAAGTTGTTATGTCCCACCAACTGAATTTGTATTTACTTAACTTCGAATGGTCCCATACTGTGAAATAAATTGATAACTGAAATCTATTAGAGTGCAATCAACATGATATTAGCAGAACCAACAAAAACTGGAATGTAAAGATTGTAAAATATTATTATATTATTACACATCTGTGAAACGCAGTTACTTGTTTGCACCTTCCATAGCTTCTTGAGGTTTTTTTTTTACAGACTTGGATTAAATTAAAATAGCTTTTAATTTTTTTTAAATCAGTGCCTTAGGCCTTAGGATGTTCTTTATTAAACAAGCCAGTATTTTTTGTGCGTGATGCACAACTGGTGTTCACAGATGGCCTTAGGCTTGAGAGTTACTTGCTTAACCACTGGACCTACAATGCTCATTTAAATATTAAAGTGCTTTAATATAAAAGTAACCATACTCACACAGTGGGGCATTAATGTGGTCAATTGTTGCTATAGTATGGACATTTTTTAACTCAGAAATACTGGCCAATGTTGACTGAGCTTTGCTATTTCTTAGCATTGTACCATCTATATTGTGTATTATTAGGAATAAGTCAGTCTCACGCTCTTTCAATTGGCTATCAATGAAATTAACAACATCACTTAAATTTGATGGTACATGTGAATTACCCAATAAATCAACCACTATTGCCTCTAAAACATTCTTTATCATGAGACTTGGAAAGAATCCATTTATGATAATACATGGTACATTTTTTAGTTTTTCTATTTGAAATCTATGCAAAACTTCACGCTTGGATCCTATACCATAGAGAATTATGTTGAAATTTTCACCAAGAACATAAAGCCATTTATCAAATAATTCATTATAGCCATGTAACAAATCTGTAATTCGGTTTTGGTGTTCCTTTGATATGTGAGCATCCATTTCCTTAAGATTTTCATTTAAATTCATATTTTTTAACCTTGCTAATGTATGGTCTGATGTTGTTATCTGAAAAATATAATAGTAACCATTAGAGTGAGTATAAACAATTAAACTGTTATAAATGTGAGTTAAAAACTATATTTAGCTAAGTTACCTTTTTGCTAGAGTTCATCATGAAATAATTATCTGGAGTTACAATATATTCAGAATCCTTTTGTTTGGCTTTATGACATCTGTTTCTCACAATGGGTGCTATTTCTTTTTCAACTGCTTCGGTTTCAGAACTTGAGTCTGATGAAGACTGAAAAGAAAGCAATTGTATTAAGTATAAAAAATATTCTTTATGAATTTTGCCACTATCAGGCAATTTTCTGATGATGTCTAGATATATTTTCATCAGGAGGTAATGTTTCATATGGCAGACATCAGTAACTTTTGTTTACAGGCCAGAAAAAAGTAGCCACTGAAAATATGTTTTCTTTGGAACAGTTTTATATGCGCATTGGGTTCTGGCTGTAGGTTTAATTACTTCCCTGTTATAAGTAAAACGAAATTATGTGTTTTATTGCTTAGAGCTCATTCCTATTAACTATATGACATAGTATCTTAGTAACTTCTAATAATCACCTCATTTTCACTTTTATCTGGTACAAAATCACTACTGCTTGCAGAGAAATCACTTTCTTCACTATCACTCTCCAATTTTTTTATAATTCCTGTAAATAACCGAAGATTAAAATTTAAAAAATGAAGTGTACCTACCTCTATTTTACTTGTAATAAAGGTCTCAGTAAATATGATTGTTTTAAACCTTCTTCAGATATTACTAAACAGCAGCAGAAAGTAGTGTGTATAATATTCTAGCTACTTGGAAGAGCATAATGAAATAGATAACTTGTTTATGATAAATTTGTACCATATTTATTTTATTTAGACATTCAATAAAGTAGGAAACTTTGTTACTTACTTTTCTTTAACAAGTTGACAACTTGTTTTGGTGTTGCTTCATCTTTAGTAACTAAATGCTTATTTCTTTTTGGTGTCTTTGGGGTATTTAGTATAGGGGAACCAATGGCTTCCTTGACCTTATTTTGAAGATCTAGCTTTGTGTGACGGCTTTTAAATTTAAACATATCTTGTCCTTCAACATCATCAGAACCAAAGAGGGCTAAAATTTGAAAAATATAGTAAAGGTATATTAGTCTAGACAGTATTCTTAGGTAAGTATTCAATTAAGTTGCTCATTTAAAAAAAATTACCTTTAGGTTTTAGAGTAAGTGTTTTAATATTCAATTCATCATCATCAGTACTATCTTCAGAAGTAATATTTCCGTATCTTGTAGAAATTCCGTGTTTAGTGGGTGTAGTCTCGAAAAAATCCTGGTATTTTTTAGGTTTATTTCTGACTCTGAAAGTCCTTCTTGGTGTTGCTGGTGAATCTACATTGCCTTTAATTAGAAAATAGATTTTTTTAAATCTTGCTTTGGATATTAGTTTACAACTAATCAAGCCATACACTATTTCAATAATTTAAGATATTTTTACATTAATTATCATTTATTTATTCATCAAAGAAAAAGTATGCCTCTAGTGGTAACTATATAAGAAATAGAAAAATATATTTACACCAAAATATTTACTTACCATCACTTGCGCTGTCATAGTTATTTCCTATATGCATTGCACCGCTTGTTATAAATGGTTTTTAAATAATTGTTTAATAACAAAGAAATATAATACGATTAGATAGTTTGAAGTTTATCATACGAAAACACGTTAGCGCCTACAATTTAGGGCTCTAACAGCTAACTTGACGAATGATGTCGAATGTCGATTGTCGAGTGACGAGTGACGAGTGACGACTGACGACCCACAAATCGGCATTCGGCTGTATTGCCTACAGACGACGTAAATTGGCGTGGCGAAATAAATGGCGCTAAAAGACGAAATCATAATGTTACCTACTCCTAATAATATAATTAGTAGAACTATTAGATGTGCAAAGTAATTTTTTGAAGTGAAAACTTCTTTTAGCGGCGTTGTACACTTATTTTCGACCGGGTAAAAAATGTTAAACTCGCGTCACACAAATGTGACACGTGACCTGATCGAAAATTCGTAAGACGATTGCGTAATAAATAAATATTGTATTCTACCACGTAAACGATAGTACTTTTAAAGTGATAAAGCAATACGTGCAAATGTATTCCCTAACCATTCCAAAATATCAAAAATGCACAACGTTAATATTCAAGTTTTCACTACTGCCGGCACTACCGGAATGCAACCCGTCGGTTTTTTAAACTTTATCATAAATCAGGCCAAGTAAGGTTCCGATAAAATGTACATCTAAAGTCTAAACCCATATTCTAGAACGTCAATCCATTTTTTCTGTAATAAGTTTGAAATATTTGCCAGCACTCAAGAAAAGATTGTGACGACTGACGTGTGTGTGAGATACGAATCAGAATGTGTACCCTAATACATATATCAAAACTCAAAAGTGGCTAGACTCTGGCTAATGCAAGAAGATAACGAAAAAGCGCGGCAAATTCAATTTTTTTTTAGTATGGTATCCCTAAAAGTTTGATATATTTTGTGGATTAAACTTGCTTGATACTGGATTTTATTTTATTATTTTTTACATTGATAGTAATTGCATTTCTCTGAAATTAAATACTATACGTATTTGGTCTTTTACTATTGATACTTAAAATGACTAGCATTGCATGGAAAACTAAAACTACATTTATTATAAAACACAACTTTATTCGGAACAATCAAAATCAGAACCCAAAAAATCAATATGATAGATTCGTCAGAGTCATTGCTGTTATCACAGTCTCTCACATTGATTATGAAACTTTCTAAATATTCCTCTGTAGTCCTGTCCCTTTCTTTATATTTCTTTCCACATGTACAACATGATCAGTAATTTTCTTCCACTGTTCTGCTGCAACATTTTCAAATGACTCTTTAATCACTTGTTCTAACTGCTCTGTAGTCAATTTAATATTTTTATTTGCTACTGCGTTTTGCCAGACTCCATACCAGCTCAATGGAATTCAGATTACAATGGTATGGAGGTAGTCTTAATACCCTATGACCATTGTGCTTTAAAATTTTATCAGCTTCATATTATATTGGCTCTAATTTATACCGTTTTACTAGACATAGCAGTTCTGCTTTCGTATGGTACTCTTCAAACCAATATGATTAAATTTTAATTTGTTCATTACCCTCTTGGGGCCTAGGATCTCGCTGTATCACAAATTTATAATATTGTGACAAAATAGTTCTTTTAGTGGATATTTATTGATTCTGCATAACAATTATTTATATCGATCACAAGATACTAGTATTATAACTTTAAGTTATACATCTAACATCTTAAACACACAATTGTATATACGGATTACGGTCTAATAAATAAACAATTAAACTTTGACTTGTGTGTAATAATGTTCTACTAATTATGTTTAATATGATAAAGCCATCTTTGGGTACAGCTATTCTTTCAAGGCATCAACTAAAATAAAAAGCCAATATAATATTACATCATTTCATTTATTTCATCTTATTGACAATTTCGAAAATCACAGTTATTACTTCTGACAATTGTATTGTAACTATCATATTACACGTCAGCTGCCAGCTATTATGGGTAGTGGGTATAAAATGGTATTATAAACTTTATTGGCCACAGTACTTACACATTGGCTTGTAAACCTATTATTTATAATTGGTACCTCCCTTCATTTACAAACGAATGTGAATATTTCCATCGATAGGCAACAGTTTACTTAATACAAATAGGAATAAGATAAATTTTTAAAAAATAGTTCTTTCATTGATGAGCGAAAGTGAGCATAGATGAAGTGCGTTCTATAAATATGACTCGGAAGATATACAAACAAACGAACAAACCGACGAAAAATTATACTAAGACAAATTCAAACAAACAAAGCTTGTAATTAAAATACTATTTATAACCTTACAAATGAAAATCACAATATGTCATTGGAATAACACCAACAAATTCATACACGTAAAGGCGTCCATCATTCACTTAAAATTTAGTACTTAGATATAGTATTAAATGGTGGGATCGTAGATCATCTATATACAACACCAACGATTTCATAGACTTATTACAATCACGCGAATCACCTAAAACGTCGACGAGTGACGGCTTTTTACAACTACCCTCACCGCTTTGTATAAAACCGTCGCGCGTTCGGCGTTCACCTACTTCAAGTATAATCTACTTTTAACGCTTCTATCAAATACAATTTCCGTGGTTCTCTATACAAGCCAAATATTTATAGTTAAATCATTTTAATGACATAGACTGTTTAAATATACAAGCAATAATTTACAAAAACAAAGAATACGTAAAATAGTAAAATGCCTACTTCGAAAATCTACAACGCGCAAAAAGCGTCCAGCGTCCATTATACTTTTATTATGGCGCGCGGGCCTCGACGTATATGGAGCGAACGTCTTGAGATCAATCAGAGAACGAATCCAAAGATTCACAACACACCGGCCTATTTGTCCACGACAGCTGCGCTGGTACTCTGTAACTTGCAATAGCAATAGGGGTGGCGACGTATCCGTAGCGCAGATGCGATACATACACTCAACAATCGCAAACTCTATTGGGAGTTAAAGGGTACCGGCGCCGGTACTGCGTAACGGACACTTTTCATAGGATTCCATACCCTTATTGGCACATACATACATATCGCCGTCTAAACACACTAAGATATAATTAACGTTCTTTTTTATTTTACTATCAAAAGATATAATCATTATCTCTTTTGAGCTTAGAATATTTAGTCGACGATGTCCTGTAAAATATAGCTTTCAAACTGTCGTTGATAATAATTGCGTAAATATTAACAATCACAAATAAATATTGTATTGATAAAAATCGTATTATAAACTAAACCTTCCGATAAATGCCTTTCAACTTTAAAGAGAGCTTTTAAATTTAATATTTTTTCACTGATAAACCGAATTCAGCATTAAGAGGTCAAATGTTAAAAATTAAAACAACCTTGATATTTGGTAAATTAAAATTATTTAAAAGATGTAATAAGATATTTGAGAAAATTAACATATAATGTTGCCAGTTAAAAAAAATATGCTAGTTAAGGGGAGGCGTACAATTTTATTGATTTTTTAAAAAAGTTGGGTGTGAAGTGTAAATAATTGGTTTTCTTTTTCGGTTTATTACCGGCTTATTACGATAAGAAATAGTATAGCATTATTCAATTAAAATATTATAATAATTATTAAAAATTTCCTATTATAGCAACTGAAAATAATGCTGATCTCTACTACCCTACATTAGAGGCAACAGCTGGATTGACTTTAAAGAAAATATGACATATATTTTATAGAAAGTTAAAAAGTCATATTTTAGCTATATTTCACAGGGTTTCCATTTAAATGATGACGTTTGCCAAAATGTACCCAGAAACAGGTCTATCTTATACCTCGGCTGGTGCCTGTCTATCCGGCGTAGAATTCGAAAATAGCGCCGTCGGTATCTTTGGTATAGAGGCGGGTGTTCGCTTTGCACTAGGCCTGCTTCACCCGTTTCCTTGGAGGGCCAATGGGAGGAATCTGCTGCTGCTGAGTCGCCAAGGCACGGAAGGCTTCGGCTATGAGGTGAGGGTGAGAGGATATCATGTTCTTCCATCCAGTGGTGTCCATGACATCTGTTGCGTGACTCCTGAAATCCAGAAAGTAACACTTAAATAAGTACGGTTTGGGGGTTGACTCATTTTCCTATCAGAGTCTGAGGCTATAGTTTAATTAATAGCTTAGCTAGGGTAGAATTTTGAATAACCGGTATTCGGATACCGGGTATTCAAAATACACCCACCCACGATAATTTTCCTTTATTTCCCTTTTCAATTGAGAAAAATGATTTAGTTTAAAGACCATGAGTTTTATAAACACATCACTTCATACCATAGTCTTTCTTAAGTCACTAGTATATACACACGGCTTTGTCTTCATATAATTGCGTAAAGCCAATATCTCTCAGTTTGATATCCGCTTTACACAATTATATTATTGCTTGGATAATAAAATTGATAGTTTAAGTAATAACAAATACATATTTTAGCATAGACTGAACATTAAATAATCTACCTAACCTTGTAAATAAAGTCACGATCCGTCAAATATTTGTCGAATCCTTCCTGTTTGTAATAAAACACTATCTTATCACACAAGTGTTATTTCATGGCCTTCGTATTATTTCACTTATCACCAACAAGGAAAGGATCATGGTTGGAACCCATTAGTGATTACTATGACTGATTAAGGCTATATCTGATAGGTGATTTATTTATATTGTACTAAGTCATAAGTATACCGCAAAACTTATTACAATTCCAACGGAAATTAAGAATGGTATTTTAATGCTTTATAATTCGTTAATTAATTAGTAATTAGAGATAATGTACCCTGAGTACGGCTGTTAGTAAATCATGGTAATAATAACAATAATAACGCCAGCATAGATGACCTCATTTCAACCTTTTAAAAAAAAATATACAGTCAAAACCGGTTATAACGACATTGAAGGGACCGTATAGTTTCCGACGTTATATCTGATAGTCGTTTTAAGCAATGTCATATATTATATATACACAAGTATAGTTCATATGTATGTACAATATATACAAGTTATATTATCATAGTTATCTATCTAGAATAGGTAGGTATGGGTTATAATATGGTATGTTAATATTATAATATGTAAACGAGTCAAAAAAGAAACAAAACTATTTATTACGAAATAATTAGGTACAAAAGTAATCAGTCAGTATGTTTTTTTTCTAGCCCAGTCTCAAATATTTTTTGCATTTTACGTTTCATACTCCTCAAGGTATGAGTATCACCAGTATCAAACTGTTCGTTGGGAGAAAGTGCGTAGGTAACAATATGCCTAAATATTCATTCAACGCCTCTAAATAAGATTTAAAATCGTTTGTATTGTTTTGTTTTGCTGAGCCAAGAAGCGGTTGGTCGTTATAGCCGATGAATATCGATAAAATTTCGTCGTTGTAAGCGATATGTCGTTGTATCCGATGTTGTTATAAGCGGTGTGTTTACTGAATAGTTTACTAGGGATTCGGACGGGACCGTACAATCTGGTTGTAATAACCGATAGGTCGTTGTAAACGATGTCGTTATAAACGGTTTTGACTGTATACATATATGTATATATAACAGGGGGCAAACCGGTAGGAGTCTCATCTGATGATAAGTCATTACATACATTGCCAGGGGGTCACTTTCAAGAATTGGTACGCTCTATCTATGTTTAAATAATGAACTTGAAAAAAAAATTTTTTTTCCAGTTTACTAAAAAGGACGTATAGTATAGATAAGTAATAAATGGGACTGACGTGTTGATGAAGTCTATGGTCTGCGCCTTGAGCTGGTCAGCGGAATGAAGGTCGGCGAGTATGAGTGTGTCCGCTGCCGTCTCCACTGATAGGCTGAGGCACAACGCTTCCTCGCACATCACTTTTAACCGGTCTAACGCGTACTGGAATAGGAAATATTCATTAAGTACATTGTATATATAAATCATCTGTGCGTTGAATTAATTACAACTCCTAAGCGGCTGGATCGATTTTGATGAAATTTTTTCGTGTGTTGAAATGTGTACAGGACAACGTCTGTCCGGTTAGCTAGTTTGTAATAAAATGTATTAAATATCAAAATCTATAATCTAAGCTATAATGTATGTTGGCGACAGCAAACAGTTAATTACACATTAACGTCAATAATACTGAATCGATTATGATGATGTTTTTACAAAGATGATAAAAAACTAAAGGCCTAATGCCTTTAGTTTCTATTTTTAAGAGCCGTTAAACGAATACTGATAAGGTCCTGGATGGCAATAATAATGACGATGGACCATTATATAGTAGTTGTAGTATAACTTTACTTCGTTGACTTTTCATAAATTTCATCATAAATCACGCGCTATGACTTAATTTTATATCGTGATAATTCGTTTATACATTTCAAAGCCAAGGACAGAGATAACGAATACAAAATGTGTGTATTGCTACCAATACCTAAATCTTATACTTGTCATTACATACTAGTTTTGTAAATATATTTTACGTTATAATCAATATCGTATTATATACCAAAATTCATTAAATACGAAGGAGTAATCCCTAATAACTCAGATAAAAAAACCTTGTTTAGTTAATATTTAACTTGAAGGTCGCGGGTTCGGTTCCGACTTCATTTGGAATCTATTTAAATGTTTAAAAGGGAAGTTGATTTTACCTTGTCGGCTGCTGCGAGGAGGTCGTCGGCCATTTTGTCTAGATTGGGCGCTCGATCCGTGTAAATAAACCGTAACATTTCACGTAACACCTCGTGATCAACGTCCGTGATGTCCACTCTGTTGCGTTTCCGTTCCTCCATTTCGTGTTCAAACATCGCTGCGAACACGGGACTTCTCGCTGGAAATAACAGGATATCATTATGAAAAATGCGATTACTATAAACAAATATTTTAGCTTATTAGACGTAGACTACGTGTTTTTACTATATTAAGTCCACGTTTCATAAGGCTAAGAGATTTAAAAAAAAGAGAAGCACAGTATATTAGCGTTAGAAAACTCTACCAAGGATTCAAGTGCCAAATACTTTGCGACAGGACCAACCCACGTTACCTCCAGCTTGGTCACGTGACTATTTCCATAGAAGTACGAATTACAATACGCTTTGGTCACGCCCGTCGCAATGTATTATTGTTTTGCTCGTAGACTTTTCACTTGTGCTATATTTTTATACAAATTGTATCTCTAAAGCATTTAGAAAATAAATTATTATTTTTTTCATGAAAAAACATGGCCATTGAGAATGGTAATGCCCGCCTTCCACTGCGAGCGGAACGGACCCATTACAGACTCAGCTATACACGTAACGATGATTTTCATACATGTGCTTCCACCAAAGCGTAGACGAGCGCAGCGGAGAGAGCGAGTTGAAAGAGTCACATATGAGGTTAGTGAGTTGACCGAGTTTCCCACGGAAATGAAAATGTATGAAAATCATCGTTACGAGTATAGCGGAGTCCGTAATGTGTCCGTTCCGCTCGCAGTGGAAGGCGGGCATAAGGCTGGCAGAGCCACTCACAAACTCTCTAATCTTGAAAAAGCGCAGATTCAAAGCACC
Organism: Pieris melete; assembly: GCA_963693345.1. NCBI lineage: Eukaryota > Metazoa > Arthropoda > Insecta > Lepidoptera > Pieridae > Pieris > Pieris melete. Next base: position 2,456,022 of record CAVNZK010000006.1, on the reverse strand, counting down.
CATAACATTTTATAACACTAAGCAATAGTCAGTCAGGATAGGAAGAGGCATGCACAATGTAAACAACATATTCTTCTTAAGTTTTTGTAACGTTGGCTAAACTTGCTACTAGTGTTACAATTTGATGTTTGACGTCAGAGAAACCATGATATCATATGACTGCTATTCATTGACGCCGTTAAATGTGATGACGTATTTACATTTGGTGCAATAGAATTTCCTCTTTTTAATGTAATGCAATAATGACCTTTGTGATACTGTTATAAATTTGATGAAACATGACCAGGATAATGCACTTTTCGCGCTTCTCTTCTGACACCAACACTCATTCTTAAAAACTAACTGTTTTAACTAGTCATTCTTCTCTTTCAAATCCTCTAACGCTGTGTTAAAAAGAGATCACGACATTATAGACAATAAGACAGATTTAGCTTTTATGGATAGGCAAGTAATGGTCAACCAAAACTTCCTTCACCGGGTAATATAATCAAAAAGAATCATGAGAAAGTGAATTACCTGCTAATATTGCTTTATGCGCTTGAAACTCTCGTCCGCCGACCGCTAACGTCACGTCAGAGAATCTTTCACTATCAAACAAAGCTCCTAGGTCGTCCGATAACCGGCATTCTGGCACTTTGAATTGTACAACATTACTCTGCCCACTAATATTGATACTATCCGCTACCACTGACACTTCACAAAATATAGTCAGTTTATCTTCTGGCAGGAGACCGTTTGCTTCGTCCAGGAGGAAATCTCTGGAAAGTTAAGATTTGCTTTTAATTATTTATTTCTTTTTGCCAACTAGGAGCTGTGGAATTGGCTGCCAGTGGATGTCTTCCTGAGGAGATACGGCTTCTAAGTATTTTTAAAATACCCACCCACTAACATGGCATTTTTGGCTGGCTCGTACGCTCGTTTGGGGGCAAACGTCTCATATGAGTTACTAAAAGAATATTGGAAGTTTGTATATCATCCTTTCACCGGGATGTCTACCTAGCTACCGCTCTCCCCCTAAGAAGTTTTAACGGAGACCAAATCATTATAAGTGTACACTCTATAAGGTCGGCGCTCTTCCAAAATTTGTTGATAAAACACCGGTCTAGTTTGTAAAAAATAGTAACAAAAGTTTAAAGCAATATTATATTATTTATTGCCAAGTTTTATGAATAGGTTTATAAACAATCTTGTATCGTATTGGTCTACAAAAAAGTACGTACGTATTTTAATCAATAAAATACATGGTTGAGAAACTTATATTCCTATTATTAATGAGCTATTTATTATATACATATATCCTCATTTATACTACCAATATTTTCCTGAATGTACTTCACATTCATAATGTGGTTCCCAACCGAAACAATACCGATTCTGACCTGATATCACTTTACACATAAAAACCTTAAATAGTTTTTATATATTTACTTTATTCTTCTATGTTTGTATCTTATAATAATTTGAGTAAAATTAACAAGACATTCATTTGTAGGGAAAACATTGGTTAATGGTCCATTAAAGTATTGCGGATATGTATGTAGAGAAAGTATGAAAGTAGTTAAATACAAGGGGGTTAATTCGAGACTGTAAAACGGTTAATTATCGCAAATTAATAGCAGATTAGCATTTTGCACGTAATAATATTTTATCAGTGAATGCGCAGAACGCATTGCGCAATAAATACGACGCAAACGTTGCGGTTGTTAGGATAACTAATAGGTTAATAATTGAACTCTTTTCACGTGTAAACTATTAAAAAGTTTAATGAATGTTGGTTTGAGATTATACTTTATATCTTAGTCTCCATATTAGTTTTACTCTCACAATAGATTAAGGTGATAAACAGAAAAAACCAAGAATTATTCGATGAGAAAAAAGATATATACCTTCTGATAAACTTTTTGAATCCCCAGTCCTTGCCTTGAACGAATCTATACGCCCGCTGTGATTCCATCGCCTTTGTCTCTTCCCGTTTCGCGTTCAATATCGAAAACTTGAACTTTGCGCGCACTTCTGATTTATTACACGACACTAACAATAAATATAACGATAAATAGTCTTTGCTCTCTTCATCGAGTCCTTTTGGGTTAACACGTAGGCACCACTTTAATTTATCACTAGCACCAGCCGAAAATGTCGATGATTTTAAAACTTCACCCATTTCTTCTCTACAAAAACTAAAATTGTTTATAGTCCACATATAACTGAACTTCACCACCTTCACCTGGAACAAGAGAAACATAGTTTTAGTATGTGCTACGGTTCTATTAAAAGGGCGGGCAGACTGTTTATCTGGAATTATATCGTTTAACGAGTTACGATTCGTCAAAACGAGCCTGGGTAGATAGCATCGTTACCTGACTTTTATCTATACCAATATCATCGAAATCAGTTCAAAAGTGCAACAGCTCGATAGACAAAGCCAGTTTTGAATTTATAATAACATAGTTGAGTTTATAATAATTCTAGGTTCGCTTCTGATAGTAAAAAATGGTACTAGATGGAGGATGACTATGTCGGAATACGCGCTGTAATTTTTGGAGACTTTTTTTTATGATAAAGGTTATGTAAATTAGATTTGTACGTTTCTAACATATCTCCAAATAGGTCTATGCAAGGTGTTACACTGTCCACTTCTCTAGTTATAATTAACTTCATAATACGCTTTGTACAGATACGGTTTCATTGAGGTGCCCTCTATAATCACCTTCAATAAACTGTGAAATGAGCGGTGACTACGCTTTACGGCTTATTTATGACAAATAAAATTTTATCGTCTCAGCCAAGGTTCAAGGTCAGAGTTTGTTTTTACATTAATACAAAGTCCGATCAGACGACGTAAATTATGGACACCATATTTACAATGCAAAGTATTGTCGGGTCTTCTTTAGACTAAAAAGGCGTTTTTATTTGCTCGATAAATCGTCAACTGACACCAAATAGAATTTGAAATACTACAGTTCAAAGACACGTGTGTTCATTCTACCATAATTTTCTATTAAAACTCGCAATTTTAATTACTTTGGGAATACATATATATTTAACAACATTTTGCGTCAAATATAGAGAACAAACAAATTATAAACGTGATGTATGAAGGCTATTAAAAATCAAAATCCAGTTATTATTGCCTTGGCAAGTACAGTTACCCAAAAAATAACTTATAAATTTGATTGACTTTTTAACACAATACTTTAGGGATAATTTAATGTATTAAATGAATGTTCGAGGTCTATCTCATAATTATTAAATTTTTAGGCTAGTAACAAATAATATTTTGTTCTTTAATTACTCTGTCAACATCAGTCGTCAATTTTAGCAATAGATGCAATTATAGTTATGTGTTTTACGCCTCAATGTTTTGGGGTGTTTTAGGGATATTTTTGTGGTAATTAGTGATATGATTGTAAGGTCAGGACTAGGTGAGCGACAGGTCCCTGGTCATTGGCCCCGACCGTTGCTTGCCAGCTTGCGGGCTTGCGGTGCTGGTGAGGTCTTCGCCCGGTCACCGACCCATGCCAAGGCCGCCCGCATCATCCCGCCACTTGACTCAATGCTTCTTCAGTGCAAAACCTAAGTCCGATTTGGGGTTCCGTGGTATATTGAAAATGTGCTAATTAAATAATGCACAGCTTTTTAAATCATATATGAAATTATAATGAAACAACATATTTCCGCGACGGTTAGAATTAATGAAATATAAGATACAAACACGTATTGACTCATATTTAATCACTGTATAGCAATTAATCAAGGGCAAAATACTCAAGTAAATAATCTGTCATGTGTAAAAACGCGTGGTATGCAAGAAGAGTCACGCGTCAACACCAACGTCGGAACGTGTTATTATTCTACAAACATACAAGGAAGTAGCCACGTTTTTCATTAAATTAACAATACAGATTAACACCGTTATCTTTTGAAATGATTAAACCTTAATAAGATCCATTCTCGTATACAGTTACCCGCGAACCAAATAGAATTTGGCAAAAAGTACCAAAAAGGCAATAGCAGGTCGAAGCTTCGCAACGGTTGTTCCAATTTCTACGTATTGCTACAAATATCCGACAGGAAATAAAAGACAACACTACAATAATTTAAACACAAAGCCGTGTTATGGGAACAAAAAATAAACGTGAATTGGTTTAACAGTTATTGCTTATCTACGTTTACTTAAACAAATCTTCAAATGAAATGTGCCCTGAATTAGACGCTCTCAAGCACTATAATATATTTATTCACAATAAGAAACAGAATACTATGAAATTAAATAGCTACGATTTTAAATAGAAAAATGTGACTTTAGCTGATTAAACAAATCGGTAGCCATCTATATATGTGACCAACTCGATTTGTGTTCCTAAAATGTAATGATCTATCAATATTTTTTGGATTTCATCAGATGATCCGATCCTGGGAAAATACCCTTTAAAACCAAGATTTAGGAATTTTTAATTATTTTTCATTGAGAACCTCATTTGTAGTCGCTTTAAAGGAAATCGTGTGTTGATTGAAATATCTGACACGTGCGATTTGACATATACTTGTAGCTGTTTTCAGGAAACGTTGCTTTTCACGATAAGACGATTAGCTCAGATCGCCGATAAGAGAAAAATTATCTTTCTAGTCATTCGGCAACTTTTCAAGTATTTTCCGATTTTATTATATTGAATATCAATAATGTTTGATTAAATCCGTAGATATTTACATTAGGTAATTTGTATAGGTTAAATATATTCGTTATACATATATATAATCTGAAGTTACTCGAATGTTAGATAATTTTATATTTCCTATATGTAATTTTAGAGGTTACCCATATGTGGAGCCCGCTTTGTGGGGTCGAAAAACTTTACGTAACCGAACATAGAACTTTAAATAACGTGTTTCCGGGTCTTGTAAATGGAGCAGTTACCTCAATTGTTAAACACATTGTATAAATGTATGGTCATACGTTAAGCTATATAATGAAATATAGAGATACAACCTAAAAATAGATAGTAAATTTATCCTTATTGTGTTACTTTAAAAATAAATATATACCTTTATAAATTGAATCCATTATAGTTGAAAGAAAAGTCTCAAACTAATAAATAGATAGGTATATAAGCGTCAGAAATTTAGGTATCAATGAAATGACTACCCATAATATATATGTATAACTTTAGATGTTAGAACACTAATTGAACTATAATGATACACTATAAACTATAACTAACTTTGAGATTTAGATTGCATCGACAAGTTGGGTCACAACTTCTAGCACAAATACCGTTTGAAGACACAAAACGTATGTTAGTTGAATACATGCAGAGTGAAGGGAGAATATAGGGCTGCCGAAGAAAGTTTTTGTGTCTTAATGAATATCGATATTTTTTTTATAAACGAGGGAATTTATTGTTTATTCTCTAGTAAAAACTGATAAGTATATAAATGTATAAGTACATATTTCTTACATTAACAGGAGGTATACAGTTGCTATACCACACACGCTGGACCGTGATAACCTTACCTGTGTAAAGCACCAGTTTTCAGCGACGGGCGTGTTCCCGTCGTGCAACGGGCTCGGCACGCGGCTCACCGCCATGCCACCGGCGCCGTTCGAGGACACGCGCGCCGACTGTGGAGCGGGCGCGCCCCCGCCCGACCCACCACCGCCGCAATCGCTGCCCGACGCGAGCCTGCAACAAAGCATACACGTATTAGCCTTTTTTTAAAGATTAACATATATATAGGACTACACGACTGCCATAAGCATGAAACGTTTCTTGAGAGATTGAACGAGCATGTCTCTACCTAGATTTTGTGTGAGAGGATGGTTGGTGGACTCAATTTCCGCACTTAAACTCATAATCGGTCCGTTGTGCGTATTGTGTGAGGAACTTTGAATGCAATAAAATAATATTTGAAATTTAAAATACTAACTAATAAAATAATATAACTCTTTGACGATCGATGATTTTAATTTTAAACACCAAGTACAAATTTATACCTTATAAATTACGATTAAATAATTATTACTTCTGAAAACTTGTGCGTTGCCTATGTTGTCTAAGAATAGAGACGACTTACTGACAATGAAAATGTGTGGAAATAACGTCTTATGCTTGTGTCATAGATTTTTAATTTTATTATCTAACTACTAAATCGCGACATCAATGCTATGAAATTATTTATATCAGGTAGGTCGTAAGACAGAGATTCAATGTTACTTATAATGTAGGGAAAAGAATGGAGAAACCGGAAAGGCTGGTGTAGGCCACAACCGCGACAACCGTCACGACACGAGGTCTTAGTAAATGCAAACATTTCTTGCAATATTCTTTTTCCGCACAAAGCAGGACGATCAAAATCAGCTAAGGTCAGGACATTGGTGAATAACCCTGTACTACTTATGTCTTTATAAAATCGAATGCAAAGTTTGCATTTACGAAATAGACTTCTAAAATAAATGGTCATACGAGACTTCCAACATCTAAGATACAGGCGACCTTTCCATTCGTCATTATTAATATACTAGGCAGTGGCCTACTGGCCGAGTGGCGATACCTGCAAATTCTCATGAAAATTATGTAGCAACACTACAAACCGACCAATCAACGACCATCTTCAAACATAGCACGAATAATAACGATAAACTACGAGCGTTTTAAACTACAGTCGAAAAAAGAAAAAGTATGTTCAGCATCCTTGGTTTTGGTGTCATGTTAAGTAGGACTCGGACAATACATGAACTGTGGCCGTCCTGTGAAACTTTCACGAGCTGGGGTTCGATTACCAAATGCGCGTTAGAATCTGTGTCAGTTTCATCACCATACTGCATCCGTTCACAGGTTGCGTGCGCTTGCTTTGTTCGTATGTACACCGCTGGCAGCTGCGCGGTCAGAACGCACAGCTCATGGGGCTAACAATATCCTGCGCTCCTTTAATAAAGACGACATGTGCATAGCCGACCGGTTGTAGGACTCGCAAACCGGTCTCGGGGAGAAAAGTTTACAAAGAATATTAAAATTCAATTTAACCCCAATATTAAGTGATCGATTAGCCGATGCTAATTTTTATTCACGGCGCAATTAAATTTGATAACGAAAACAAAATACAAATGGCCATTATAAAATTATTCAAAGGAATCAGTACAATGCGATAACGTTGGAGCGGAAACCGCAAGTCGCGTCATGCCAGAGGCACAGCCAGAGGTCAATCGAGCCAACGTGTTGTCCTGCACAATAGGGCCAAAAGGAAAACTTGACTATAAAAATAATATATTGGTATTAACCGTCTGTATTTTTAATTAAAAAAAAATAAAGACTATTAATAAAGCTTTTATCTCACCAAAAAATTAAATTGATGTTATGTAATTTGGATCAATTAATGATTCATATTACAAATAGACTAACTTCTAGTATTCGATACTATAAAATAACTTTTCTTTTTATTTTATATATAATTAGTTAATAACTGAATATATATCAAATAACAATTTGATTTACTATCACAAAAAATATCAATTTCGTCTCTCCTGGCACACCCATTAAACACGCGCTCGAATCGCGAACGAGACAATTAAATAACCGAGTTACAGTCAACGTGTGTCTCAGTTCAGGGCAGGAAACTTAAACAAGTCACTACCGAATGTAGGCTACATTAATTTTATTAATTGGCGCGACCCAGAAACTAAAGATGTTGACAGAGGTGACCCAAAGTGACAGGAGTTAAGTCTCCTCCTCAAAACGTCTTTACAAAGCAATGAGGACGAGCAGGAAAACGGAACGCCTAAACACATCTGAATCATCGTGAATTTCATCATTCCTTATAACGTACAATGTAATCGTACTTTTATTCATTGTTATTTGCACTAATTTATTAATCAGACCCATATATATACCTTTATACATATTAACTATTCAGAAATGACTAAAGTTTTGTTTTTTATTCATTTGGTTTTGTTAACTTCATTGTATTTCATATTAAGTTCCATATATGGTTGAATCACACAACAAAATACATATATTGCACAGTAATGATGATTATATTATTTATTACAAATATAATAACGGTTATTTTGGGGTTTTCACAAATGGTCAAATTTTCCGTAGCAACGAAAACCGATAAGATATGGCACACGCAGCGATCCGCTCGAGGTCGACTAACAAATTTGCCACTGTAACAAATAGAGCGGCCCGACCGACCTACATAGTTTCAGTTAACCGCTTTATTATGATTAACAATAGACCAACTACCGAAACACCTCAATTACTTTAAATTTAGGATATACTAAATATCCATTTTGAGTGATCACCGTGGTGACTTTATGCAACCAATACAATAAGCGGACTCATACAATTTTCGTCTAACTTTGTGGAAAGCTGTTTCGATGTTAAACGCATGATACACAACCTAGTGTGAGTCACATGTAAATTATTATAGATTTTGTTTTTTTTTAACTTTAAGTTCTTCTTACGAGCCAGTTAACGGAAAGAATAAATTTTTACAGGAATAGATAATTATAAAATTCTGGTAATAACGTCTGTTTCTGTTGATTTCTACGCCACTACTCTGTTAATTAAACTGTAAAAAGAGAATCATTTCATACACATCAAAATTAAAACGTTTGTTAAATTAAATACGATGCGTGGAAAAGTCAACAACCGGTAGAATCTTGAGAAATCTTTGTCGTACGTTTCATTGGTCTGTCGTGATCTTATTATAGATGTCATCCGACCTGCTAGTATCTCTCTCTATTTATAGGTACTAACTGCGCTTACTATTCAAAATCATCTCCATAATCCATGCAACACGTGTTCTAAAATGACACTGCAAAACCTAAAAACTTACAACCATAAGTGGAAAACAATACAAAATTAAATGGACACTGATTAGCTAGACAATGATGATAAAAGTAGGGTGTTGAACAATAAGGCTTCAAGATATGATATTGTTTCAAAGGTATGTTGAATTGCAGCCGGTGGAACAGGGGGGAGTAACTAAGTGAGCAATGCCCTCTTAACGATGACTGCGTGCTATGACTCAGACGCCCTGAGGACGACCTGACAATAGGGTCCTCGACTGGGTTACTTTGAAGGACGGTTTGTTTACACAAGACGCGATATCGTGCAGTTTTATTGCACCCATCACAGAGAGGACATATTAACTTTGTCACATTGAAATAATACAGAGAAAGCAATTAATTTTAAAACATTCGCATTCAACAAGTATTTGGGCAATAAAGACGCAAATGTATGGGTTCGTCAGTTCATTAGTGACAGTTATTATTGGATTTATACTTTTTGTATTACACTTAGAAAAATACAAAATAATTTTAGAAGGCTTTCTTATATTCAGCTCAAAGCTGGCAATATTCAGGTCTGATAAAATATTAAGGTCTTTTGTTAAAATTGTCTCAATCTGTAGAATACCTGATCTTTTTGAGGCACAATATGTATTTTATTATTCTGTATTATAAAAAAGATAAAATTAAAGATTTTGACAACCAACGCTTGATGGTCAGAATATCCTAATAGCTGTGAATAGCCACAATTATAGGTATATGTAATTGTTGGGCGTGACGTGTAGATTAACCAAACACATGAGGTGCTCAAGGCTGTCGTGGTCGTCCGACGCAATCCATGGCAATATGTAACAATAACTCCTCAATGTCAAACCTATTCGTTTACACAGTCAGAGAATTATTAATTAGATTACTCTTCAAAACTCGATGTGTGATACGACCTGCCATACCGTACTTATAATAGTCCCAGAACATTTTCTTTGAGGCCATAAATAATGGTTCTAACGTATATCTGTAACGGTTAAATAAGCAGTTGTTTATAATCGATTATGTAATAATGAGTAAGCTGGTTTATTTACAGTGCAAATAACCTTGCGATTCTTGTGAAGTCTTAATAGATCTCCTTGCGTACGAGTTTCCGTATGATATAGCCAGCGTTTGTCTAATAAAGAAAAAACGCACAAGGCTATTCAGTATTAAGATACCAAATTTTTTAACTGCTCGTGATTTACATAGAAACTGGCATAGTAATCATAAAATCTAGCTAACATGTTGTGTAGTGTTTTATTTCTAAGAGTATTAGAAAATATTAAATCAACATTTAACAGATTAGATAAAGACTCGGGTTCGGGCTGAAGGTTTCTAGATTTTCCTATTACAAAATATACATAAAAAATCGAAAATTGATAATAAATAGTTATTATTTATTTGTGAAGGTAAAACTATAGTCAAACGCGGAACTAAGAAGCAAACTAGCACCTCTATTCGTCCGAGATGTGCGAGGACGCGCAAGGTGACCGCGACGCGTGTCCATACAACATACATAATATAAGATCATGTTTATATGACACGTCCACATATATCGCATTGTTCTATATAAACACTTATACGCTGACATTATTTTTTTGCACGTAATTCCACAGACACAATTATCTAAAAAAGTCATACAGTAGCAAAAATCTAATTTACCAAATTTATAAATTTCTTTGATGAAACATTTACGTAGGTATCTATAGAAAAAAATTCAAGAAAGGTCATCTAAAAACATAACGATTTAGTGCTAAACAACGTACTACGTGCCGTGCCATGTTTATTTAATGCTATATCATGTAGTTTAATCTCCAAACGTGTCAGTAAATGTAAACAAAATTATTAATATTTCAATATGTGATACATTTAATGCTTTATCTCGAAACAGCATTGTCTATGCTTTACGAAATGTAATTCTCATGTGATTCTTAATAAAAACACATGGATTGCAACGTGCAACTTTGATACTGTGGGGAACGATTTGGAAATCATTTAAGTACCTAGACAATTTATGCTAAATGTATTTTAAGGATTTCGTGTCACATACGTATTGTTCGATCTTTAAATACCCAAAAAAATTACACAATTATTAAAATCAGTGATTTGACAAAATGGCACATACTTGAATATTTATTAGATTGTTCGGCCTCGTAATGTATAGTGGAACAACGGATCTAGAGACTTATTAATAATTGCCTGTGAACGTATTACGTCACGACCTTCGTCTTATAGTGATGACGTTGGCGCACGCACGCCTACCCACAGTTATATGGCGTTTAGCGAAAGCATATAATTATGTTCTAATACTAAAAAACGTCACTAGTACGAGTTTTTAAAAGAATTTAAGACTTTTTCTTATTCAATAAAAGTTCCTTCATATTGACGGCCGCGAATTAAGTAGAAGGCCTGGCTCCATAGCAAAAAGACTGAGACTCTTAAGCGAGGATAAAGCTTCAAGACGGAAGCGAACGTACCGAGGCCGAGGACATTCACAAACCAATCCAGCCCGTCCGTTTTTACTTTTCGATTCCACGATTTTTGAAGTTATACTTCTTTTGGCACGTTAGGGAAAAATGATGAGTAAATTTTTGAGACACGCGCGCATACCGTCACAAAAAACCGTCACCCTGAAGTTAGCTATAGTCAACACTTTAGTTTTTTTGAAGTTAGTTATACTTCTTTTGGTGCGTTAGGGAAAAATGATGAGAGTAAATTTTTCTATTGTTCGTATCGTTTTTTCTTCAAACGTAGAATAAGGCGAAAGAAAAAAAAATAAAAGATTTTTATCTTGTTACGCCAAAGAAGTATAACTTCTAACACGTGTACATAATGTACGTACACGTTTTTTAATGAAAACACGATTAAATTCAAATCGTATATTGAAAGTAGTAAAATTGGGAAAATATTTACCAAATAATTTTAAACATATTAAATGTTTTGCTATGTACCCGCAAAAACAAAGACTATTAGACAGTTATGCAACATCCTACGACAGCGACTTGCAGGCCGCAAGCGCAATATGTGGGCGGGCGAGAACCGACACTATTCAACATCAAACATGGGAAACACCGCTTAATCTTAAACCAAAAAAAAATCTAACTAGAACGGCCTGATTTACAGCGCTTACTCAAAAGTATGCCACCTCCGCCCTATAACAACTGCGCTCTACATTGTTTCACTATGAATACACACAAGACAACTTAAATGCCCACAGAAAAAAACATACACAAGGAACTGTATAGGATATTGTAATTTAGTACTAAATCGTCCAAATAAATTCGACCTCAAGTATTATTAACCTATGAATACGATTAGTAAACGATTGGCAAAACCTTGACTTCTGCCAGTACAAATAGTGTGACCCTACTTCCTGGTAGGTTTATGAGGGTCGTCATCAGTGTCGCTGGCTGTATAACGACTATTATCAATTTGTTAACCATGGCCACAATATATTATTATCGGTACTACAAAATGCAATTATAATTTGGAATATATAATCACACATATAACAATAAAACGTGCGAACTATTTGTAAATATATAGCAACTAGCGTAATTAACATTTAATACAAGTTGTTAACATTCAGCACTTTGTGAACAATGGCCAAGTAAAATATGTTAAAAGGCCACGCACTTATTGAGTTGTGGCTCAGATATTAAAATATTTACTAGCCCTGACACATCACAGGTAATTGTGTGGGTGTGCACGAACACAACGTAAATGTGTGAGTCGTGTCAAGACAGCGTACTGCTGGTACAGGTAGTCAGCTCGACAGCAGCGGCATCGAGAACGCGACCCGGTTTGCCGATCGAGAAAGCATCTACAAAACTCGGTTGAGGCCGCGCATACGGCAAAGAGGACGTACACTTCGATAATCTTGAACACGCCATATAAATCTTTATAAATCATTCGCTGATCAACGGTCGATTTCGTATTTAGTTATCCACTCTTTGAAACTACTGTATCAGCATCTGACATTATATCATTTCCGTGTTGTGAATGTTTATAGCTTGATTTCCTTGAAGTCAGTATCAATAAATATTATATGATTATTACTTTGTTGGTATTAGCGAATTCCTTGTTCCCAAAAATGAGTCTCCTTGTGCGCGAGGCTAAAACTAGTCCATCGTCATCCATTCACTAACACGGTTTTAAACAGTAGGGCCTAATGTCATGGCAGTGAGCAAGTAAATGTTACGAAAGACAATATTTGATGTTCACAAAATTTAAAATTAATATTCAAAGCGTTTTTCTATAATCTGGCAAGGTTAAACGCAATATTTTAGTTTATGTGTAATGTATTGATATTAGTTCAGCTACGTCCTAGACCTTGAATTTTACGTCCCTGTTCCACTTCTTTAGTACATCTTCACAATACATTCATTATATTCGAATTATCTAGCTTAGCTTCACTGAAATCTGGACTTATGACACGAAAAGTATAGTCATCAGTAGATATAAAAAATATTATCTGATGATACAATTGCCAAGTTTGTTCATAGGTAGAAACGGGGTCAAATTTGACATCGTAACGCGTTTGACCTACATTTCTAGCGCAGCGTTTGAAAAAAATTGGTATAATGAAGGTGGATTTCGTATAGGTCTATTAATACCGAGTTATAAACGTGAAATAAAACATAAAATGAAGATTTATAGACGTTGAAAACGTTTTCAGAATAAATAAAAAAACAAAAGTTATGAAGACGATTTCGATAATTACAAGTGTCGTCAGTTTGGGGTCAATTTGTACGATAAGGGGCACAAGGTAAAAGATGGTGCATTGAAAGTGGCCTTAAGCCCAATAGCAATCTGCGACCGTGTCGCTTCCTATTGGCGTGGATCGACAATGCCTTCTACTGTCGTGAAGGTGCCATACAGATAAAAGGTCGAGAGCAGGCACTGGACTAACTCAAGTTACATAATAGTTTAACAAAATATCCTAACCGTTTCCGTATATATATATTTAATCTATTATAACCCTGAAGTATCATCTTTGCATAAGTTAATAAAAAAAAATTTGTTAAATTTATAAAGCAAATCATTTATATAATAGTATAGTTTGCTCAACATGATTATGCGATCACAAAACGGAAGTTACTTACAACAAAATGATATTAAGTCTAACAAACGTTTTCAACTCTAAAAGCTTTCACCAAATTTTAGTGTGCTTCGGCCCGCAGTAAGAAAGCGATGAGCGGTGACCTCGATCATTTAATAAGACTCAGGAGCTGAAACACAAACGCTCGAGTTTTACGGGTCAATTGAAGCAGGGGCTGGCTTAGGGTGTTCTGTGGGGAGAGTAGGGTGTAGGGACAGCAGGGGAGGACCCTGACACAGATCCCAACACATCAGTGAAACGCGCGGAGGCCTCCAAATTTGAGTCGGTACACGCCATCGATTAATCCGCGCACCATATTGTGTTTACAATAATTACGTTCTAATTTCTAGCTATATAGTATGTTAATACTTGGAACTATAACTTAATAGACCATTGAAATATAGAAAGAATAGTGTTATCTGTTTTAAGAAAATATTATCCATGTAATACTCGCAATATCGCAAACATCATTAGCTGTCATCGCTGTACAAAACCTACGTTACAAAGATCAAGTTAGTATTTTATAAGCGTAAAATGTTTTGAATTTCACAATGAGAGCATTCAAAACATTCAAAATCCGAGAGAACGTAACGTGACCCGGTATCGTTATAACTTTACGGGGCCAACCTTTTACTGGCAACACGTGAATGTGGAACTTTGCAGACTTTGTCACAAAACAATCTGTTCTTGTATTATTTTTGGAAAGGTACAAGAATTGAGGCTTTGTTTTTTATTTCACCAAATATATTTTTTTTAGATTTGTATAATTCAAAACCATTTCTTTAATAAGACCGTTAAACTATAAGTTGCCAGAGTAAAAAAAACAGAAATAGGAATAAAGTAGTAAATATGTTTGAACAAAAGGAGAGCCTATGCAAAATAATAGCTTATAATTTTAAAATTGCAGACAAAGCCCTGAATTACAGATAGCAATCATAAAAGAACCTCGACCTTGTTCAGTACATATACAAAATTTAATGATAACTACATAGTTATATAAACACAAGTAAAATATATGTTATGATAAATGATATTTTTAGTTATTTCTATGAACACATATACTTCCTGCATTTTCCCTAATGCATTGAAACTTGAAAGTGTACCTTTTTAGGTATTTTCTATGATATTTTAGAACACGTTTTATCATCTTATAGGCCGATTACTAAGCTTTTCGTAGCATTAGTCAGATAAGTATTATTGAAACTAAAATACGGTTTCGCCACTAGCGTCGGGCCGCAACCCAGTTCAGTTATCGCATTCCGCCTTGCGCCCGCGCAGTGAAACAGGAGCAGTGCGGGCTCAGCCGCAATCTTTCGCTTTGTGAGCGGCGCCTGGGCCCTCGGTTGCTAAATTGATACACTATTGCGAAATAACCTCGCCCAACTTATCCGATCACAATCAAAATAGAGAGGTGGTCCGTTTTCTACATTTCAATTAGAGTAAAATTTGGGTGACTACTTACGTTCTTGGCATGGCAACTTTTTCTTTGTGGATAAGGTACCTTGAACAGTATTTTAGTATGTAGTTGTTTGAAATAATTTCACACTATTATATTATACAAATACATCAATTTATAGTGATCAATACATATATATATTATATATAGAATAAAGAAAAACATAAATATAATTCGCATAAATCGGGGTTATTATAAGCCCTTCCAATCGAATCCAGACGAAATTGCCTTCGTTTTTGAGACGTCGTTCGAGTCAAAGGGACAACGACCTCAATCCGCACAAACGCATCCCCGCAAATTCTTATCTTATGTCCACCGCAACAAGTATAGCTATATTTCAACAATCGTGAACGGCGCAAAGGACAAGGGAAAAGGTGAGACTACCTGCCACCGTCATCCGGATTAATGAAATGAAAACGATTGTAACATTGTGTTAATACATTTAAATACTTCAACTACTCGTATTCGTAATATATTTCCAATGATAATTTTAAGAACCTCATACACCCATTCAATATAGAGAGGAATGAAAATATGTATGCACTCAATTAATTATTTTTGTATACTTCTAATGAAATCTCAATGCCAATTCTTTCCACTTGACATAGTTTCAATTCAAAACCAAGGCATTTAAGTCTAAAGCAGCACAATAAAATCAAATTACAGATTTTACAACGCATCAAGGTTTAGAAACATGAAATGTGAAGCAAAAAATAAGCAAAAGCTTTCAAAGCTCGCTCGGGAACAATTTTGACCTGAGCTGCTCTACCTGCGCGATTTCAAATATATCCAAGTAAAAACCTACCTAATGATTAAATATACGATTTGTATCGATAAATGGAAGTTTGATGGAATATATTAACCCTCACGTAA
The DNA here is from genome assembly GCA_963693345.1 of Pieris melete. Classification (NCBI taxonomy): domain Eukaryota; kingdom Metazoa; phylum Arthropoda; class Insecta; order Lepidoptera; family Pieridae; genus Pieris; species Pieris melete. The sequence continues at coordinate 2,439,777 of CAVNZK010000006.1, read as the reverse complement.
TGATCTCATTACTATAATTTGATTTAAATGGATCATTTTATGTAATTTTAAATTATAAAATGATATCTACGTAAAAATAACGTTTGTTTGGGAAAAAGTAACGCACGAACGAGCGACAGTGGGGTCTTGTTTGGGGTAAGTCTTGCCAACAAGGGTGAAGATGAAGAGAAACATTGCCATCGCATTAACGAAAACCGAGGGGAAGTTTAGGGGATATAAACCAATACATAACTGAAAAAATGTTACATACCTACGCATACATTGAAAGTAGAAATGAAACTTTGAATGAAAAATAATTGTTGTAAAAGTGATTCGATTTCTATGTTGCTCCCTCTACCTGCTGTCAGCGGTTAAACGTTCAGCTTACACAACAAAGAAAGTTAAAACGCGAGCGCTGCACGGTGCTTAGTAACTTTCGCTCTTTATAATAAAAAAAATATACATATTACTTTAAATATATATAAAAACGATTTAATGAAACAATGATGGTAGATAATTAAAGATAATACCACAAAGTATAATAAATATTATATTTTATTGAAATAAATATAAAAAGAATAATGAAGGAAAAATCCTTCGATGAGCAAATTAAACTAGTTCCGCGTTGACTTCAACAACCAAAATAGCTCACCTAGCTAAGGCCATTATACGTTCGTATAATCCAATTTTCCAAAATGTCACTTCAATAACACTAAAACACTAGGGTGAAATTAAAGTAAAGTCACTGAATAGAAATAACTTGTGTGCGAGTGCGTATCACGTTTGACAGTTTCACTTCACCACATGGTTTTCCCGTCGCGCGGCGTGGCCTGACAGACGTTATGCGCACTCCACGAGTGACGGGCGACTGGCCGTAGCGGGTTATGCATAAACGGCGTCGAGTAGAGCGATCAACTTGAACACGCTGTATAGTTCTATCAGGCCAGTTAGGGCGGGCGCCCACAGGAACAGCTGCGCACTACGGACCCTTTCTCTGTTTCTTTCGGTGAAAGCTTGACTCATGTCTTTGTTCATTTACGTTTTGTTAATTATGTATTTGACACTATTAATATGTAACTATATTAGTTATCATTCTAGGAATATAATTTCTGAGTGCTTTGAATTATACAAAATTTGCTTTTCGGATTAATCGAGTAAAGGACGTGTATATATCGAAGTAATAATATAAATGGAAGTGTTGTATAATTGTTAATGTCTCAATATGAATTTATTATAGAATTGATGCTGTCATCCTCTGAAGGCAAAATAAAGCAGGTGTTCTACGTGTAATTTTTTTTACTACTATATCGTCGATAAGATATACTTAATTACTAGCTGACCGGGCAAACGTCGTTTTGCCATATCATTTATAATAAAAAAATAGGGGTTGATCGTAGAGGGGCGAAAGTTAGGGGTTGTATGTATTTTTGTATGTTGTAAAAAAATAGAAATGAAAAAATTTGTCTAAAAAATAAAAAAAAAAATTTAGGGTTGGACTACTCCTAACATTTAGGGGGATGAAAAATAGATGTTGCCCGATTCTCATAGATACCGGATAAGCACAAAAAATGTCAAGCCGTTTCGGAGGAGTATGGCAACGAAAACTGTGACACGAGAATTTTATATATTAGATTTAATATAAGAGTATCATTTATGTTTCGATGCAAAACAAACGTAAGCAAAAACATATCTATATTATGTCAAAAAAGCCGTTACTATGGCTAAATAATAGGGTTATTTCAAAACTGGATGACATACGTTCGTATATAATACAAAAAGATCGCGCCTTACATTCATCAAACTACATATAAAAAAAAATTATAGCCACTGGCTGTAAACCATAGATGAAATATAAAAATCATCTTGTACGGCTGTGAGGCTTAGAGAGCCCGAAAAAATATCCGAAATGGCAAGGCCTGCATTGGCTGGGGCACCATGGTCCAATATCTGGCGGTCAATGAAGCTTAAGGAGGCAGATGGCGGGAGGTGGCACAGGAGCACTCGGAGCGCTGGAAGTTCCTCGTTTCGGAGGCCAAGACACTCGTTGGGTCGCAGAGCCAGCGGAGTGATGAATGAGTGATATAACAATCACCAAGATAATCAGGTTTTAAATTTATTTATATGCGTAGCTATGCACGTCACGTAAATTCCACGCAATTCTATGTGGTTGTGTGACGTCACTAAAGAATCCTATTTAGGTAGATAACATATAAATAAATGTATGAATTTGTATGTACTGTTTCGTTTGCTAACTAAATTTGAACGTATATATTTAATAATTTATCTACGGGGTTCAGCGCTGAGGAGTCAGTCACCCAACCAGAACAGAAATCCACGGAGCAGTGAGGTCGCTCCGTGAAGCCTGCGAAGTGCCCAGGAAACTTCTGAGCATCGGGAAGGAGCTAGACTGGCTTAATTAGCCAGGACTTAATGCACAACGGACCAAATGGGCGTCTAAGTGCGGAAACTGAGTCCACACTACATACATTATCTTCGGGGTCTACACAGGCTACAAAATCCTTGTGTTCGAACCAAGAGGTAGAGCAATATAAGAGTCTAAAGCGCGCGATTCTCGACTGCACAGAAACAGATTTTTATTTGCGCAATTATCACTCGGAACTAGTCGGAACACGAAGAAAACATCTCGTGGAAACTGGCATATCTCAAATCGACATAAAACAAATCACTACCTTGCATATAAAGAATAGATATACAAATTAAAAAGATGCGTATATGAGGTTTCCATGAAAGCTCGCTTTAGCTTAGAGTGTATCAAAAAATAATCGCAGTCTATTAAATATTAGAGATGTTATTGATTGCTGAAGATAATTCAAATGACCTGATAAAAATTTAATAGCAATACGCAATTTTCAGCGGCGTGGCAAGAATAACATAATTTTGACAGCTAAGTGAAAACATTTTTACAAGATTGAAATCAAGTGCCAGCATCGGCCGAGTGCACTTTCCACGATTAACTTTCTCATTTACTATTTTAGATGACCTTTCCTTTCTATAGCACTCGGTATCACAGGTCAATTGTCAATTCAGTACCACATCACTGCCATTGTATTCTCTATTATCGGCACGAGTATTGACAGTTGACACATTCTCGAATTTAGTGATGACAATAGGTTTAATTTAAAATAAAAATCTTTAGCGTGTTTGTAATTAAACTTTTGGTGTGTTCACAACATTTTTTTGTATTGTTTTGTGGATCCAAGAATGGTTTAGATTTATAATTAGATGATTATTATAGGACAACTTCTGTCGGGTTCGCTTGTGCTATGATTATTGCATAAAATATATTTATATATTGTCCATACAGTTTTATAACTATACCTACTATATGTTCTTATTGCGGTATATTTTATGTGTATCACGTATAAACTACAATAATACCAATACTACAGTTCCGCGGACTGGGAAGAGACCACGAGCATTACGACCGAACCAATTATTATTATCGATTTTTATGCATTGAAAAGCATTCAATTAATTATTATATTATAAGTAATCCTAACTGAATTACTTGGAAACAAAAGCCATGTTAAAAATTATTTTAGATTTTAAGCCTACTTAAGCTGTTATATATTGCTTAACAATGTAATCTGTTTTTTTCTTTATATATTGTATAAGTGTTATTGTTTTTATAATCTGTATATGTGTATGATAAATAAATGAATGCTCATAAGTAAATGAATAAAATATGTTTTATTTTTTTACATCTCGACAAAAAAGGTTTATCGAATAGTCACCTACAAATTTATCGCGTTAAATAAGTTTTGTCGTCAGAAGTTGCTTTATGCGAGGTAGATGAAATTTTCAGCCTTATCGTATTTATTATTAACCATTCACGTGTTGAATGACTTTTTAACCTTTAAATATAGAGATTTAGCCTCGTGCCGTTGTGAGAAAGTTGTTATCAATAGGAGAAACCCTATAACGACGTCAAAGCTGTCACGTGGAGAGCAAACGAATGAAAAGCCTAACAAAAAATCTAAATTTAATAATAAGTATTAAACAACAGTAATCAACAACAGTAAAAACAACTTTTGTTTCATTTCCTTTATAAAACTTCGACGACCACGTGAATGGTGAGTATTATAAGAAAGGGTTCTTGTCATTCTCACTCTTCACTCTCTAGCCGGAGAAGTACCTACGTAAGGACCGTAGCAAGTTGAGGACTGTGGTCTCTGCCTGCCTTTAGAAAACAGTGGTGAATTAAGTAATAAAAATATAAATGAAATCCCGCGAACATCAGCCACTTCATTTACAAGGTACAACGACGTGATTTCCATGCAGTACTTTATATCATAAAAAATAAATCTCACAGCGAAAACCTAAGCATCATAAGCGGAAGACTGAAATCAAAATTTGAAAGCACAAAAACAAAGCATTGTCGAAATTGGAAAGTCGAGTGGTGCGCGTGAGTTGCGTAATAGCTCTTACTGGGCACGGCGTGACGCTGACGGAAGGTATCGTGTGACGTCACTAACATGAAAGTGCATCGGCCGCTGCCCCTCCCGTGCAACGAGAGGGCGGCTGCACGTGCAATGCAATGCTTCCTGTATGGGAAGACTTTCTATTGGGAAACAGTTGCGGCAAGCGCTCAACATTAGGAAACTCGGCTCTCACGACATAAACGAGATGCATCTAATTGAGCAATGACGTCTACTTCACAGCTTACACAACTAGAAACGTTGTGCTTTCGATAACTAGTGGCATGCCTGATTAAATGTTACTTAAGAATTACTTACGTCTAGTTAATACATAGGCTTACACTTTCGTAGCGCGAAGACTGGATGATTATACCTGAAATAAATAATATTATTATTAGTGTTTTATAAGTGAACTAATAACTATTATATACTACGAAAGCTTCCAAACTCAAAACATCTTTATTCATGTTGGTAAACAAGTACACTTATGAATTGTCAGAAAGAAGTTAAATTAATTGTAAATTTACATTTACTACCAGTTCGCAAGTAAAGGGCGTAGAGCAGGTAAGAAGAACTGGCAAGAAACTTTCCGCCACTCTTTTTAATCGCCAAGTATTGTCATACAAATTGTTTGAACTGGAGCAAATCAATTCCAATCATTTAAGTATTCCTCAAATTTATAAAAAGCTTTATTGATTAATTTTCGTTAATCCATAAAGCTTTTTAATTATGCAGAGGTAAATTTGTGATTTCTAATTAACCTTAATTTAAAAGTCATCGCTGTCAGAATCCCAATAAGTCTACTGGATGCTTAATGTGGAGCATTTTAACTGACTTCCAAAAACAAATTTGTCAGTATGATCTGTCGGAGTCATAATGTTTCAGTATGATTTAGGCCTCCAAGCACGTGTGTAGCTATTTCAATGTGTATTTACGTTTATTCAAAAACTCCTCGAAAACTATGTGATATCCTTTGATTTAAATCCGGTACATTTTAATTTAGGGAACAGTTACAAAAACAAATTCAAATTAAAAATCATTTATTCATTTAGGTAACAGAATGTACACTTATGAACGTCAATAAAGAAATACATATTAAATGCTTCTAATTTTACATTTAATGCCAGTTCTCAAGTCAAGGGCATAGAACGGACGGGAAGAACTAGCAATAAGATCATCAGAACTCACAGATCATCATAATCGGTTCAGTAGTTTTGGAAATATGCAAGCATTTTTGCGGTATTGGAGGTAATCTTATATATAAAATTCTCGTGTCACAATATTAGTCTGGATACTCCTCCGAAACGGCTTGATCGATTTTGATGAAATTTTTTGTGCTTATCCGGTATCTATGAGAATCGGCCAACATCTATTTTTCATCCCCCTAAATGTTAGGGGTAGGCCACCCCTAATTTTTATTTTTTAGTTTTTAGACAAAATTTTTAATTTCTATTTTTTCATGATACAGCATTAAAAAATACATACAACCCCTAACTTTCACCCCTCTACGATCAACCCCTATTTTTTTATTATAAATGATATACATGGCGAAACGACGTTTGCCGGATCAGCTAGTGTTAATATATAAATATGTAATACAGTGCCTACGTAAAAAAATTTGACGTTTACGTATCGTATTTGAGTAAGGTTTAATTTACTTATTACTTTTATTATATTCTTAGTCTCATCTTCAAACACACTTTTAAATGCAGTTACATTGGGATTCTAGCCTTAGGGCAAAGTTTGACTCCCGTATGTCAAAAAGGTATTGGATTTGACATACTACATACATACACACTTAGTATTAAGTATCTTAATCTCTCTGAATAATAATAATAATAACTCTGAATCTTAGGGTCAGTTGCCTAATATTGTGAGGTCAGCGCATAAGTTTAAGCATATACTAAAACCATAACGTAACTAACCCATGCTAAAAAGATGTAAGTTTACAAGTGCTGAAGAAAACTTTTGCTGCGCTTCTAATACTCGAAGTCTAATTAACACTGTTTCAAAAAGACTATATGTATTTAATATTCTCTACACATAATTAATTTCCATAAAAAATCTACGTAATACAATTTACACGTGTATATTGTAAACATATATAATATAAATGTTAATATACTGGAAGCAAAAATGTGCGGAACATGAAACAATGTCAGTAGGTAGGTACAACACAATGCAAATGTTACATTGATTGACCAATAAGTAAGAGTTAAAAAATTGAGGTCTTAGCTACGCGGGACGCTCAAAGGAGTTCATGGTTGAATGGAACATGTACAACGTTCGGCAACATCCTGTACATATTAATCTGTTCTTTTATCCGCGACGATAAGATTCATTATTCTACAGCAAAATACGTTCCTATCGGATAACATATTTGTTACTTGAGTAATGTTTAACTCTTCAGTTTACTTAGATTTTCTGACTGTTGCCTATGACATCCGAGGTTAGGCTTATGGGTTCCTAATGTTGTATATAGTTGAGGACCTAATTTTTATAAATATGTATTGTGTCATTCTACAATATAGCATTTATAACATATAGATTAAATTTTTCAGATAAATGTAAAAGTTATCTTTAAATCTTATAAACAGATTGCTTTATGAATTAATCGATAAATTTGTTTATTGCATTAAAAAGACAATAGAACGTCGTATTAAACTGCCTTTGAAACAGCAAATGATAAAACCGAACTTTCCAAAGCAAAATTGCAATTAGAGTGGCGAAAGTTACTTTATGCTGAACAGAACTAAATTGAAAAGCGACGATCGAAGTTTCCTAGGCAATAAATAGTATCAGAAAAGCGAATGGCCCGTTGCGCTTTCTAGTGGTACTGGGCAAAAGTTACGATATCTCTGGTGATATAATAACCATTCTGTAGAACGGCGCTAACGCTGTCTTTGTCTTCTTCTGAAAACTTACAATTATTAAGGTTACAACGTCGTGTATTGTTTAAAAAAATAATATTGGATACTTCCTCCTCAATGTGAAATCTCATTTAATGTCTTAGTACTTGTCTATGAATTAAATGCAATAGAAATACGAAAAATATGCATACTTTAGATAGATAGCTGATAGTATTCCGTTTCAAGTTTACCAATTTTCTATCGGTATATTTCAGTAAATAAATTTTTTGGTCTATTCAATACGTATAACAAGCCAAAATTAGGTAAATAATTATTTATTTATTATTATTATAAAAAATATCATTCAGTCATAAACCTGGAGGACCCCAAATTCAAACTATAGAATACAGTTGCTGAATAGTTTTCTCGACTCTTCGCCGGATCGACCTATTTGTGAAGCGTATGGTAATATACTGTGATTAAAAAATGTAAAATCTGGTAACTTTATAAAAAATACTTAATTGTATAATAGTTTCCTCATATTTTTATTTAAAATTTAGCCATACATAAGCTGTAAATACATATGTATATAAAAACGATGATCACTATTAAAACTTCTAAAGAAAGTATCGTACAGATGTTTGTTGCAGTTTTAGTCTCACACAGCAAACCCCATTAAGGGTAAACTTAGAAAGCATATTAGACGACCAATTCTTAATAATTGAGTAGGTAGGTATATTTCACATTCAAATGTTGGTAAATTGCAAGAGATCACAGCGAGAAATACGTTCACCGTCCTAGATGCGCGGTACTTTCGTTTTGAAATCGGCTCGCACAATTGGCCGTATCGAGCTACCAGCAGTTGATGAACAGTGTCAGCAACGCATTCCAATCTCTCTTATGTTTCTTTTCTAAATCTCAGTTGAGATAAGAATACAATGAAAGTATTATCTTATGTCGGATTCTTTAAAATTTTTCCTCAACGCCTGTCAACAGCGATTTTCACTGAAAGATTTTCGAGGCAATTACGACGTAGCATTTAGGATAACATGGACGTAAGTTTAGGTGACAATTAAAAGTACATGAGTGTAATATACATAATTGTTATGATTTTCGGCTTAATATATGTTATATGCAAAGTTCAATGTTGTTTTAAAAATCTTTTATGAGTGTCCATAATTAGTTATACGAAATAATAATTATAAAGCTTAATATTCCGCTAACAAACACAACTAGTGGTTGGTGGTAACTAATAAAATTAATATTTAAAATATTCCCATGTATATATTTCTAACATTAAATTAAATAAAACTATCACTTCGTCTATTTCTTGAATTTTGTAGATATACAAAAATAAAATCATGTCTAATAACCAAAGTTAAAACAAACTATACTCAAGAATAATCGTTTCCGTTAAGCCAATGATGTGTTAGATATTTAAAAAGCGTTCGTACAATGAAACACGCCTACTTTCATGGAAGTATTCAAGGTTTAAATTACGTTTATGTGTTACGCTCCACTATAAATAGCACTTGACCAATTTTCGACGATAAGAATGTTTGAGTTTTGCAATAACCCATTGCGCTCAATCGCTTATCGTCCCTTTGAATCGGCACACACAAAAATATTCAACTTTACATTCACAGCAAAATTATAGGGAGAAAGTGCGAAGGTTATGTACGCGAAAGTCGATGTAAACGTTACATGATAAAATGAGCCGAATAAAGGTATTAAATTCTATGTCATTTATGCAGTGTGCGCCAGATTTCATAAGCGATCTCTCCGCACCCTGATCTAGGTTAGGTGGTCGACATCGGTGGCAGCGCGAGCGGTAGCGTATCGAGCGCGGTTCATGTTAACCTACATCTGTGGCACACATACAACGGTAGGGTCGAGAGTACCCGTAAACGTAAAATTCGTGACCCGGTCCCCGCCTTCTATAATAGTAACTAACTTTGTTAGATAAGAGCTCTCGTGCAATCCACTCTCTATTCCATATGAGCTACTTATTGGCCGTTTCAGTTTTCGCAAGAGAAACTATTCGTTCCATCAATTACGGCACTTTCATCGAAGAGATGCAAAACTGCGGTGATATTTTTATAAAAAGTATGTAAGTTCATATCAAATATTGTGATAATGACACCTGTTGATATTGCAATACATATAGCGAGCGTAAAATAAGTAAACAAAATATATAATTACAGGTTTTCTTTCAAAAACGTTTGTCTGGTGACTGGTATTATACGTTATTAGAGTAATTGCGTCTATTTCCTTGATTATATTTGTGTCTTGAACAATGACTAAATTGTTTAAGGCACAAGATCTTCAAGCTGCTACACCATGCCATCAAAACTTTTGCCTTTCAAATACAAACATTCGAATCGGATCACATTAAACTTACTATAGCGTACGTCGTACCCGTGCAAGTGATAATGTTCTTATTTTGAAAATTACCCCAACTAACAATTTGCCCTGATGGTGAGGGTCGACGCCCCGCCTGTGTCGCACCTCGCAACTCTACCACAAATCGATATCCTGTAGATTTAATATATGTTTAATGGAATAAACTATTTGTTTAAAATCATTGCGAATATCGGCAACCCAAACTCTTAATTCATTTTAATTTTAAATTTTGAACGTCATTAAACGCAATTCAGTCAACTTGTTGGCTAACAAAAACATAACAAGATTATTTCATTATTAGTATGAATCGTCATGATTTACAATAGTGTATTTAATGCACAAAACTTATCACTTTATAAAATTATTAATACATAATTTAATTACATTACTACACTGCAAAAAATTGAATAAAATAAAAAATATGAAACACTGGTTTAGTAATTCCTTAAGGCACTATTCATTTCTTAATCTAAGTAAATGATAGTAAAATTAAATACGTGCCTTGACTACTTACACCAGAGAACTTAGCGGTACGATTCAAAAGCTCTGACTCAAGTGGTAAAGTTAAGAGTGAAATTTGTATGGAGTCGTAATTTTTTCATTCAAATATCTACTACTTTCCTATCGTCTCGATCATTGAAGATCATATTTCATCCTTACTTATATTAAGTAAAGCCGCGAACAGCAGAAATGACGTTATTAATGACAGTGCATAATCAAATATGGAGCTTTCATTCGAAGCACGCGACTAATGCGACAATGCATGCGTCCAGGCGAGGTCGATGGCCGAAGTTGAATTAACTACGGGATAGTGACCCGTCCCTAAACACTGCAGTCCACTTACTGCACTTATGATTGGCAATCGGTGCAATGTATATCACATATATATTGCACCCATACCTGTATAGACATCAATAGCTTACCGGAATATTTCTCCGCGCGTCTATTCTCAGATAAGTTTAATTTTGTATTTCAAAGTAAACTTAAACTCAAAAGATCTTTATTCATGTAGGTAAACAATTAAACTTATAAATTGTCAAGTTAAATTAATTGTAAATTTACATTTACTACCAGTTCGCAAGTCAAGGGCGTATAGCGGGTAAGAAGAACTGGCAAGAAACTTTCCGCCACTTTTTTTAATCACCAAGTATTGTCATACAAATTGTTTGAACTGGAGCAAATCAATCCCAAGTAGCGCATAGACTAAACCTTTATTTATAAAGTGTCTAAACAAAAAGTTTCGCTTACGCTTCAAAAAGAAGCAAAATTTTAACTGTGTCTCGTAACGTAGTAGATATATTTATTGTATTTTTAAATACATGTTAGCTTTTGTATTCTATTACATATAAGATTATTACAATTTACTATATAAATACTTTTCTTGATAAAATTGTTTCCCTCGTTTGTTTTTTATCCATTTCAACAGGAGTAATAGCAAGAATTATCAATTAATATTGATCATACAATATACTAGGCCAGTATTAGACGATTGGTTAATATTGTATAGTACCATCTGCGTGCCGAATTAGATCGAGTGTGTCAGTGATTACAATAACGATAACGTAATGATAACACTCATAAAATATAAATAAAGTCGGGTCACAAACCGTATGGGAAGGTATTAATATTTTTATCATAATTCGTCACAACGGTGAAAAGCCATATTAATTAAAATTTATGTTGATTTGCCTTTTAAGTATACGGAGGTAACATCTACCCTCTAAATGCCTCATATTTTTAATGGGCAGACGGTACCTACGTCACTGAAATATCATAATTTTCTACCACTTAAATATAGGTCAAAATTACACTAACTCCAAACGACACGCCGTAAGTAGGTAAATTACTTTGGATGAAACTGTATATTAAGGACAGGGACGTTACGAGGGGACGACCTAGAAACGAGAAAAAGATTTTCGTTAACGCGCACCCTCAAGTCCTTGGGACGAAGTTATTCAAGGCCTTGTTCCCGGAAATATCCTTCGACCTAAGCAATTACAAGCCGAATAACGAATGAGCAAGGTGATTGTGTTGGAAATTTTCTTGTTAATATAGAACATTATAATAATTATATATAGATGTCTACAATTGACATCTACAATTTATCATTAAAAACATTTGGCATCAGACATGCTTTTAAAATAAATATTGTATTGTTTTATACATTAATACACAATTTAAAGGTTAAGAAGCAAAGAAATACACTAACATACAAACTAAATTATGTGCAAATATCTATACTACAGTGACAATATTTTATCTTGACAACATTTTCAAATGAGAACTCATCAGTTTTATATATGTATTCTAACCACCTTATTAATAACAAATAAATCAGTAATGTGTCCATTAATTAAATTGTACCATTTTAATTAATGTACACATTAGTCTCTCTTCATCACAAGATAAACACAATTTGAAAAACAGAGACAAAAGATTATTTAGTAAAAACACTGTGATTAGATTAATTTAACTTAATTTAATTTTAAAACTTTTATGAATCTTTTATATTTTTATATCATTTCTATCAATAAATAATGGCAGAAGGCAGGTTCTCTTCTATGGTTTTGAGTTTAACAATATTTTAGTATATAAGGTATGAAACTGTTCTCTCATCTGATACATTCAGCAGTTGTTTTCAGAAAAAACATTTAGCCAAAACTACAAGTTAATTAATTAAATGTTTTGAAATAATGAAATTGCAATTGAAAAATATTCCATGTCTATCAAATTTCAATAACAATTTTTGGACAATTCTACATAATTTCCGAATATTATAAAGATTTGAAAATATCTACTTTTGGTTTTTAGGAGACATTGCGCAAAGATATACATCTTGTAATATAATATTATGTTAATTTAATTAATCAAAATAAATTTAGTATCAAAACCATAATAAATACTGAAAATTAAAGATTATTTTAATTTTAAAAGAAATTTGGTATTAGAATCCCACCATCAAACTACCTGGCTTATAAGTTATCTTATCCCACCAGGTTTTATCCATGAAATAAAATTCTATCTTAATTATTAATCATAATTCATTTTTTATTTGGAATTCACTCCCAAATTTTATTTTAAATGCAACCCACAGATATAGCTAAACACAAATATGAAAGATATCTTTCCTTTGATATTATATATATGTATATATAAGTCTGCTGGTAATAGGCAATAGTCTTAGGCGAAGATTCAGAATAACAACTTCGTGCCTGTGTGTCAAAAACATATTTGATATATGGGAGTGATAGTTAATACTAAGTCTCAGCTCTGAATAATTAACTTGCTCATTGGCAAGTGGCAATATTTCACCAATTAAAGTATTTTACAAATAACAATCAATATAAATAAAACGCCTTTAAGTTTTTTAATAAATATCTTTACCCTGGTGCATCTACAGACAATGGAACTATTGATCGTCTAAGTGCCGAATCTAAGTTCACAAACCATACCCTGGTGCACTTTGGTCTCATATAAAAAAATAGTGTGTAATTCTTCATAATATAATTAGGATTATATGCAGGTTTTTTCACAAGTTGGACAATAACAGTAAGGAAAATGGATACATTAAATTTGCACATTCATTTCTAACTTTACATTTAATATTTGTTATTCTATATTTAACTATTAACTTATTCAATATAAGTTTTATAATACATATATATAATTAAATATATATTTAATTGGTACAATTAACTTATGAGAGTTCAGGGATCTTTAAGCTAAAAAGAAATGAACATCAAGTCTAGCACAGCTACCAACACAAATTATATAAATTATGTCGGTAAATAAATTCCAGGCTATATGGTTTTAGTTTTTTTCACTGTTTACTCCATAACAGAGTAAAACTAACCTATGAACGATGCTGTCTGGGTTAAAAAAATGTTGTTGAATTTGTAAATTTTAGTAAAAAAAACGCCAAGGCCATACTACTATTTAATATAGGCATGCATACGATCAGCAGTTGGGTGTTCATGGATAGATTGACATTTATAAAATTTACTTACCGCCGTGAAGGTGCAGGATATTTTGGAACAATTTTTACTAAATAAACCAAATTAATAAAATTTATAAATAAATAAGAGAGTGGAAGTTAAGTTGGTTTAATTAGAAAAAATAAAATAAACGTAGAAAACACACACAATTCGAAACGTCAGCCACAGACTAGACACTAGACAGTAGACAGTAACCAGTCACAGATTCATTGCAATTAGATTCAATGATTGTTTTTTAACTACAGATAACTTTCTAGTACCTGGAAGACTTTTGCGGATTTTTTACAATATTAAGTACTAATTAGTAATTAATAATATAAAATGTATTTTTTTATTACGTTTGACGGCCAAGATAAATCTTTTTCTTTTCGAAGGTATTAATAAGGTATTTGATAGATCTGATAAATGTATTAGAGTGAAGAGAGATACATTAAAAAGGAAAAATAGTTTAATGTTTCATATAATTACCCTTCCCTGTCATTCCGCGAACTTTTTGACCGGCCTTTTTGTACTTTGGCTACAAAATATAGGGGCGGTTACAGACTAGCGTATTTATCTGCGCGTATACGGTCGTTTCACCATACGCGCTTACACGCGCGCTACAATACGCGCTCCAAAAAACCGGACGCGCGTAAACTGGCATATTTCAGCGTCGCGTGGCGTAGTGTCAGTCAACATTCAACATGGATTCTGGCGAAGAAACATTTCTATTTGCGTTATTATTCGCCGTCGACTGAGAAGACGAAATAGATGCTGGGTGTCAGCGACGGTCGCATCAAAACAGAGAACATTTAATACACACGACATTAGAAGCGCGTCAACGCTCGTACGAGTTGCGCGTGTGCCAAAAGGCGCGACGATACGTGCCTACATGCGCTTCCAAAGACGAGCTTATACGCGCGTAAAAACACTAGTATTCACCGCCCTTATTCGTGATAGCGTAGGAAATATTTAGTTAGGCATGTCAACAACAGCTGGCGCCACAGCCCATAACGTTATTTAAATATTAAGTATATCTATCGTTTATTTTTTTACACTGAAATGATGATTACTATCTTCAAGCCCCCAAGTAAGGGCGTGATGCAGTGGAGGGGGAGGAAAAACTTAGGCAGGGCAGTTATAGGTCTGGCTCTGTTATGTATACAAGCAACAAAGGGATCATTCAATACTTGTGCTTCGACACATGTTTATTTCACCGATTGTACTATGTACCATAGAGTATGTTTGGACCGTGAGAGCAAGGTCAATCTGCCCAATCAGAAACAAAAATCTATTAGTATTTGGTGTACATGGTACAAATGCACGACCTCTGGGTTGAGAGAGACACGCTTAACCACCAACACTGATTAGTTTGTTACTTTTATATTGAGAACACTCCACAGCAACTAGACTACAGCAAGTTTGAGTAAATTGGTTTTAATAGCATTATAAAAAAGTACTCTGTGGTACAGCAAATTGAAAATGTTTAGTTGCCCACATACATTCCTAGTTTCCTCACAATTGGCCACAATACCTTTTGCTTTGGAACATAATATATCTATACTAATAAGCTGATATGTTTGTTTGATTGAACAGGCTTGTCTCAGGACTTACTGGTTTGAATTAAAAATTTTGGAAGTGTTTTAATAAACATTCAACATTCTTAATAAAATTTTATATAGAATAACTCTAGAACATAATTATAATCAAACACATAAAGATTCAACCATCTAGACTATTAAATTTTGGGAACTCAAGCTTATATATTGCAGGTTCTTACGGATTTTTTTTGCTTTTATAATAAATTAAAAAATATTTTAATAAACCAAAACTGAATAAAACAAAAGTGTATGTGTAGATAAGTCTATTTTAAATTTAATTTGTAAGTGTTGTTAATGCAGCAACAACATCACCTCTGTGTTCCCTTAGTGTTCTCTCTGCTAAAAACTTTGAGATTTCCATTTCATTTACCTGTAAATGCAAATTTTGTCTTATATTATAAAAGATCTGGGAGTATATTTTAATGCTGATCTTGGTTTTGTGCATCGCATAGATAAGATATGCAAAAAGGCTTACATATACCTGGAGTTCATATTAGGGATAGCTTGTGGCTTCACAAATCAAGACATTTTACAATGTTTTAGTTAAAAGTCACTTGCAGTGCAACGCGATGGTGTGGGCTCCATATAAAGCTAAATACAGTCTCATCTAAGAGCATGTTATGGAATTCTAATAATTTTATTACGGCTTAAAAATAAAATTGACATTTTGGCATATTTATTCAACTAACTGATATAGAAATTATTAATCCATTAAATTTATGTCTCCTAGGCTCCTTAATCCAGCAAGTTAACTTTAACTAATATTAATATTTGTGTTACATACAATTAGTGCAATATCTTCTTTTTTAACTGAAACTTTTTGCAGCTCTTTTTCTTTTTCCAATCTTTCTGCGGCTTCTTTATTTCTTCTATCACCAATCAATGAAAGGGCCTGGAAAGTTAAACAAAAAATATGTTGATATCCTAGATATTTTAAGCATACAAAAACACAACTATTGCATTGTTCATCACAGACTTACAGAGTATGAGAACACATCAATATGAATAATATATGTATATAATTTAGCCTAAAATTGGTTTTGAAGTAGATATAGTATACATTACAACTATAAGAGAATTTAAGGTAATCCAAAAAGTACTTTGAATTATGTTTCTTTAAAACATAATTTGATGTTAATATTATTTGTGGTGCCTAAATGAATTTAAAATAACCTTGCTTTTTTAGTTTAAATAACCAATTTAATTTAAATACGTACACCCGATATATCTTGAGATGATATTTCTTTTTCTTCTGCATAGTCTGTAACTTTTTCTAGATCTGCTACTCCGCTATCGTGTTTTGCAGTTTTCTTTTGGTTTTTATCTTTGTCATGCTGGATATCATCGGTATCTCCATTAATTTCTTCATCTGCCATTTGTATAAATAGTTACCGCCTTTTTTATTATAATACAAGGTTATATGATTCTCTGTAAGTGTTAAATAAAAAGTTTTAATTTAAATTTTCATTAAATAATAGTTTAATGTTAATAATTACAATACATTAAAATTTTTGAGATACTTGCCAATTGCTTATTGCACAGTACACTGCAGTTGCAGAGTCACAGATTTAGTTGGTGGCGGTGCAGAGTGCAGACTACTATCCCCATGACAGAATACAGATGTCAATTTATAAAATTATAGATTATATACTGACGACGAGATTTGATAAAATGATGATATAATGTTCCCACCTTCTAGATAGTTATTAGATTTACATAACGAACAATCTACACAAAAATGTCGTCAAACGTAATATATAAACTATAAATATCTATATATCACTATAGTGTCTCCACCGGTAATATATATTTTGACTTTAGGTGCGACTACAAAATTAAAACTTTTAATTCTTCATGAAGGATGTTGTTTTTGTATAAACGAGATTGATGACAGCCACAATACCGACGGTATCGTTAATTCTACCTTTAATCAAATCTCTTTGAAATCGGACTAGTGATGTGTAGCGACACCTACAATCTTTGGCTACAAACGTTATAGAAGGTCGAGTATCCTACTTTTAGGCCGGAGCCCGGAGAAGCGTACAACTTGCTATCCCCACAGATGTATGGTCATATAGGACCTTTATCGACTACGAGGGCTGTTCAATAAATGGTGATAATGCTATAGGTACATTCGATTATTACTATTTATTGAAGAAATGAGTACTGGCCTTAAATATAATGATAATAAAAAACCAATCAATTCTATTTTGTTATTTTTATAGAAGTCATTAATGGTTTGAGTCATGTCGGAACGCGTTTTTAAAATAAGGAACACGTTAAGGTACCTAACGTAATTTTTTAAATAAATAATACATCTACTTGAAAAATATTACTTGGTACATTAAAACTTCAGATTAGGAATTCATTCAATTCATTAGGAATTCATGTTCTTCCAAATTCTATGGTTGCGCGGTGGTGTGCCGAGTTCATGTGAGGACAAACTTCTATGAACGACTACCCCCGCACGGGACGTACTACATCGATAGTGACTAAAAAAATGATTTAAATTGTCTTGGCCGAAGATCGTGTTACTGTTGTTTTATAGCAGAAGAAATTAAGATTTCTATAGGAAGTGTCCATAATATTAAAAGTGCCAGCGCTGCCTTGCTGCCAATCCCAAGAATGCTTTCTGACGCGCAGAAACAAAGGAGACTGAGAATTTCACAAAGCTGTTTAGGTTTGTTACAAGATCTTGACAGTAATTAGCTCGATTCAAAACTTTGGACGCAGCATGGCTATAAAACCAAATCCAAATAAATGCAAATACGCAAGTTACGGCGTGGAATTCTCGCTAAAGATCTTTTGTTTCACCAAGACATCGTCACGCAGGTGTCCAGAGTTGCAAATTGCGATGGCTTCATTCAGAGTTGGAATTCATAGAATATCCTCCATATTCACCGGACCTAGCTCCGTGTGATTTCTACCTACTACGGGGAGGGAAAATAAAAATTATTTTTATAAATTTATTTATAAAATATTTACACTTAATATAAGTATCTTATAAGATCGATTTTTGAAAGAACAACAATATCACAATACTTTATCACATATGAACTATTCCATTTGGACTCTCTTCTTTTATCTCGGGTGGCGTGTAAGCAGGCGGTGGTAGACTGTTGTCGTGAATCTGCAAAGTATTGTTCGTTAAATTTAGATGGGATTTTTAATGTTTATTTCATCCGTTTCCATGTAAATGAAAACAATAACCATTTAAATGAGTTGGTTGAAGAGAAAGATTCTTGGCATTCGTTGATTTCAAAAACATAAGCATTCATACAGAAAAATGTTTACAATATGTAGTTTGGCTTAATTTTAAAGTAAACATATTATTCTAAATAAAAACCAATTAAATTGGCTCCAATTGTCAAAATCATTAGCAGTTATAGCGCTCGCGTCTTACCATAGCATTATAAAACGTTAAAAATCAATATTCCGTTTTTTAAATCACTCTTGTTGATTTTTTGATTTATTATACTTTAGCTTATTTAATACTATCGTTATATACCAATATATATTTATTAAAATACTCACAAAACCAGAATTAAGATAATGAGGTGCCGGGCTAATTGACGACTCTGAAGGCGCTGTTCTGGTGTATCTAAAATACGAAAGTATAAAATTAATATTAACTTCCCAATTAATTATTATAATTGAAATAACGTTCAAGAGCCGGTCACTAATTGTCGGAAACAAAACATTGCTTGATAAAAATAATCAGGAGCTCTGTAACTTGCCTTACGTCCAGTATTGGTTAGGTAATAAACTAATAAATATAACCCTCATTTACTATGGATTTTAATAGATTAGAACGCCATCTCTTGGTAGTAATCAGAACTGATATTTATATTTTTCTACTGTTCTTTTGATGTTGTCTATTTTTGTAACACTATATTTAAAAGGAGATGCGCTAGTGCGCATCTATAAATTGTTTCTAGTTTAATCACTAGAATTTTGAGAAGCTTACCTTGGGGGTGCATCACGTAATCGTTCATCGACGTAAATTTGTAAGCTTCCGACGGATAGCCTTCCTCCATCCGTTGACCCATTTATACTTCTTCCCACAGGTCTGAAATAGGTCATTGATTTTTTGTTTTCATTTGCATAGTATTATTTTAATCCTCAAAGGTTTAAATGATATTCATCTACACTATAAAGAGGAATGATTCAATTGTTTGTTTGTTGTAAGCATTTAATTGGACCGATTTAAAACATTCATTCACCACTAGATCCCTACATTATCACAGATGAACATAGATTTAAAAATATCTATACTAATATTATAAAGAAAAAAGATTTGTATGTAAGTATGTTTGTAACCTTTGCCAAAGTTGGGCAAACAGATGGGTTGTCGACTCACTAGAGACACTAGTTTAAGATTAAAATTAGGTAAAATTCTGTCTGAAAAGAGGCTTATATTAGGTATTTATGTTTGTAACGAATTGGCTCAAAATGTACTGGACCGATTTAAAAAATTCTTTCATCGTTTGAATGTCATATTATCACTGATTAATATAGTCTATTTCAATTGCAACAAAAACTACAATAATTTGGGTAACATAATAATGTTACCTTGTTAAAAAACAAGAATCAAAAAAATGCCTATAAAATATCTTTCATGGCATGCGCTGCGAAAACTATTGATGACAGAACAAAAAAATGTTCCACAATATTAAAGAACAAATCAATATCTACCAAAAAAATGTTTAAAAAATTAATGTCCACTAGTCCGAATCTTGGACGGGCCGCTAGTATATTATAAAACAAATACGCGAAGTGCATAGCGTGCGAAGCTTTATATTTTTCGAATACAATAAGAACAATCAGCCTTCCATGCCTCCACTACTAATAAACAAATACCAATATTTTGTAATAGTGTGGCTACAATGACAAAATTAAAGTTCTCTTTTAAGATTGGATTCGATGTTGGCTGATGGAGGCACTGGCATTTTCATTATCTGCGAATTAAATCCATTTTACAAAATTGCTGATTAGGTGGCAGATTCTTATCTTGAGTGGTGGTTTTTAAAGTGGTTAAAGAAATACCATAGCTTATTTCCCTACGAACTAGTAGAATGTATGGTATCTATTAGATAGCGACTCCCGCCGTAAAAGACTAAGTTATGGTCATAAATCCCTCAAAGGCCGGCAACGCACCCACTAAAAATGGGTGTCTATGGGCTTCGTAGACTGCCCTTTTTGGTCGTCCCGCAGGCTCGTTTGCCCCCCTATTATATAATTTTTTTTATCAAGAATGCATGAAATATGAATCTCACCTGATCGTAGTAGCTGCACAAAGTTTATAAAGGAGCACGAAGGTGGCAATTATTCCCAACACCAGCGCACTAGCCATCACAATCTGAGTACCAGATACAAGTACTATATGATCTACTGGTTCTCTGAAAAACATATAACTCAGGAAAACATATCTTTTAAGCTCTTACTTGTAAAATTAAATATTATGGTGTATCTCATAATCATTTTTAAGATCTCATTATCATAAACATTTAAATCCGTTAAGAAGTGTAAGCAGTGTTGGCCTAGTGGCTTTAGCGTGCGACTCTAATGCCTGAGGTCGTAGGTTCTTCCCCTGCCGTACACCAATAGGTTCTCTGTCTATGTGAGTACCTAACTCTCGCTCGTATGGAGTATCCCGAGCGTGAGGCAATAGGCATGTCTAGAAAATCGATGATATGTGTCAGATAGAGGGCAGATCACCTACTTGCCTTTGAAATAAAAATGATCAAAGAAACGGACGCTATCTGAGGCTCGTTAGGGTTGTAGTGCCACTGGATTATTATTATCTGGTAAGAAGTATGTGAAGTAATGGAAGAAAAAAGGTTGATTAGATCTTTTGCTTACAAGCGATTACATGCTACAATTGCAACATGCTCATTGAAATTCAAAAAAATTCAGTAATTGCGTTTTACAACGCTTTACAATATTTGGTATATTCGAATACTAGAACAAATGGCCTAGGAAGATAATGCGAGCCTTGAACATAATGTATAAAAAGATAAGGTATAATAGTAAGCTTAATTTAACTAGACTTATGCGCAATAAAATTTTACGGAAGTACACGAACATAATTTAGGAAGTAAAACACTAAAAGTATCAAACAACCTATCTTTATATCTTTAGACATTGCTATATATAACATTTGAACAACACATTGGCCTTCCTACTTTTCCTTTTGAAGGTTTAGAAGAGTTAGCATGAACAGTTATGGACAAGATACCTGCACACCCAATTTCCGTTTGACCCGTAACATGATTGGCAGACTCCATTCCAGCAATGCAGAGTTATATTATCACCGCAGCACGGTCCATAGCAGGCCTCTCCTAATCCTGAAACACAAACATTTTAAACACACGTAGCCCTTGGACCCAATTGCACACTGGCGGCTCACCTAATGTTAAATTATACCGCTGCCCACGGACAATCTCAATGCCTCGCGAGTACTTTGCCGGCACTTTAGGAATTGGTACGCTCTTTTATTGAAGGACCCTAAGTCGCATTGGTTTAGAAATACTTCAGCTGATTCCACATAGTGATGGTGCGCGGCAAAAACTACCTCAAATAACGCTGAGACGTAGAACGATAGACGTCTAGATGATACGGTTATAAATGTCGTATTCTGCATCGAAGTCCGAAGAGGCAGAGAGACCCTACATCTCTAAGCAACGACAAGGGATCAAGCCACTCGGAAAGAGTTTGGTCGTCGACGGTACGCTCAAGTGTAAGGAGCTGGTACTGGGGAGCTCCCGCCCAGATGTGAAGACAGTACTCCGTTGGGCCGAATTTGCGCTTTATACAGTTGCAAGGGATGGCCTAGGATGAAGTACCGTCTTGCCTTGCTAAGCACATCAATTAATGAAAATTATCTTTTTTATCCAAATGACTGCGAAACGTTCGTTCGATATATAAACGCCCAGTATTCCCATGCTGGCTGTGGTTTTAAGCAGAGTGTTCGAAGTAGGGATAAAGGGTGTTTTTTTAGCGTAAACCGCTACATCGTCTCATACCATCAGCATGCTAAAGAGAAGCATTACCTGTACGTACTAAACCCACTAGAATGATTTAATCGCGTGTTAATATACGTACATTATGTAAAGGATTTAGTGGCCGAAGCATCTGAGTATCATTCGTGTGTTGTCTCTATATAGATATTGTTCTCTTCAGTGAATATGTAAATACTGTGACGGAGTCATAACAATTCATGCATAATTAGGAGTTATTGATAATATAATGCATTAAAGTTTAATGAGCGATTAGCGAATAGGTAAAGGAAGCATAGATTGTTTTAAATCATTAAATAGAATAGGCGCTTTTCGAACAAGCCAAATAATGTTTTACAAAGTATGATTTTATTTACTTGAAAACAATATGCTATTTTATTCTCATTTTAGGATCGTGTTGTCAAAACGTATTTTAATAAAACTTATCTATCGGATATAAACGCTATTTCCATAGGTATCACGATGTTTCGTGCTTGCACTGCTGTCATTCGCTGGCAAAGTCTGATAAAATCACTCGTCCAGTCCAGTTATTTGAATAACGTAATTCGAAATACGCTGAAATCGTATTTCTATGAACAAGATTTCTTTTAGCGTACTTGTGTAAAGCTAAAATTAATTTAATAACATATATTTACCTGGACATTTTACACATTGTGTCTGGTAATAGTTCGGGGCATATCCATTTGCACAATAACATTGTCCTTTTATACATTTATATGCCGACCCTTCACAAAATGTTGGGCATTCACCTGGAATTTAAAAAAATATATAAATGTGATGTATCCCACATTTTGAGTAATAATGATATACTGATAGAATACTACGACAATCCTATTAGCCTAATAACAGCGCACTTTGCTAAGTTCGTAATATCGGTGTTGGAGTTATGTTTATATAAAGGTTGTCGGATTTTGACTACATTTATTTAAACATGCAAATCAGTTCTAAGAGAAGAAAGACGATAATTTCAAATGTTGAGATTCGACACTGAAAAAGAACTCGCTAGAGTTCAAGCGTAAGCAACCTCTGAACAAAGTTTAACTGCATTCTATAACTTTATCCGAATCGTTTAGTAGTTGTTGAGCTATTGTGTCATACAATTGGACTTGAAACATATAGCTTTAGGGTTTAAATCTCAAGTTTAACCATTTGGCTAACACTTGCTCTTAGTCAAATGGTTATTTAAAATTATCATTATCTTTGTTCTGAAATTATTTTTGTTCCCAAAACTCATCAATAATTTCAATATTTTATACATTATGTATAAAATATTTTTTATATGAAAAACGTAACAAAGGCAATAAACCTACAAATATTTTACATAAATATAAATTGATAAGGAATATCTATAAATTAAGGGCCCATAACTATTTAGAAGCACAGCATACAAAGCTACAGGTGTCTCAAAGATCGAAGGCACGGTGTATGATAGGGAAGAAAAAATAAAGAATACAGCTTTAAGAAAAACAACTAAGGTAACTAAGGTAATTTTACAATAAAAATAAATAAACTAAAGTGAACATGGCAAGAGGAACAGAGAAGTCCTAAACTGGTGCCCAACTCCCAAGGTACAACAAACGAAAAAGAGAAAGACAGCTAGCTGGATAGACCAAATTAAAGAAATAGCAGGTGGTACATGGCAGAGCAGAGAGTAATGGCGGGATTTGGAGGATTCCTTTGCCAAAAAGGGGCACACAGATACATAAAAGAAGACTGAAATTGAAACATGTTTAAATGTAAAAGTATCTGAATTAAAAGACTGTCATGGGAAAATCTCCAAGAACAGGAAATTTAAAAATCGGTCCTGTCTAGAAGACTAACGACTACTTGTTTTACAAAGAACAACTTATAACATATGTTTATAAAGCAAATTATAAAGCGATATAAAGAAATGAACAATAGTCTTACTCCACATTGTCATTCATACAAGAGTCTCACTTTTCAAACCAAGAAACTATTTTTACTAGTAAAGTACATGAAATTCATGCGCGTGAGTTTAGAACTTTTGTATTCTTCAAATCCTACAAACATAAGGTATATAACATTGAGAAATATTTGTGTATGAGGTCCGCTAATTAAATATTTACCTATCATTAGTAAAAGCATGTTTATGCTTGGAACCTCGGTTTGGTTCTGTTTATAGATCAGGGCAATTATTTATCGCTATTTATGTACTATTAATAAATTATAAATAAACAACGAATGTTCCACGTTTTCATATCACAAAATTAACATCTACACAATTTAAAGGTATATACAAAATCGACAGTTAAAATATAAAAGCGAATATATGTACAATACCTTGACTTTTTATAGTTTCACCTGGTAGTGCACTGGTTATAGTGATAGTGATGCATGTACAAAATAACAAAACTAACATTATGTTACATACTCTGGGTATAAATAATGAAATTTTATAAAGAACACAGAACGTTACATGTACACAGTTTTAATGCGCTAAAATATACTGATAGTGTTATCAAAGATGGGCTGAGTCGCGATAGTTTATCGTTTTCGCGTCACATAATGTAAGCAAATATCATTTAAGTTGTACGGAAAGGTTGTATTATAACCTTGACGGTAGAAAGAATTGTCGACGAATGTTATTAGCAAACATTCATATAAAATAAATGTAGATTTTTCCGACGTCACAAGGAATTTCGAATACGTGATTTGACCTCAAAAACTAGTGATCTAAAAATGAAATTGTTGTTTATATATTTTTCACAGAGCGGAACGGAGATATATTTCGGATATTTTCTTTCCGTATCGCTTCAAAAGTGGAAAATCTTAAACGCGTTTTGAAAGTATTTTCGTTTTATTTATTTATATTAAAATTAATCAATCATGTTTAGATTGTATGATAAGGTAATATAAATCGCTAGGCACTTGTCCTGTGGATGATAAAGAGACGAGGTGAAGTCATACCAATATACTATAAATAGACGTATACAAAAAGCAAATATTCGACAAGCAGGTAGTACATAATTTATTTGTTAATATCACATCATGACACGTTTCATAATAAGTAATTGTTAAAAATATTATATATGAAATTAGCGTAGGTACTGTCGCCACTTTGACCTCTAATATATCCTCTTTGGTTAGAAATTCCAAATTCAATTTTGTACAGCTATGCACGTGCATTTGTTTTTCGAAAACCATGATTAATTTCATTTTCCCGTTTTTTTTTTTCGTCACTCTATTTACAAAATGGAAAACATGAAATATCGCGTTATTTACGAGTTCCATCGTGGCACCTGTGCTATAGAAAGAGCTCGAAGGGTTAATTACATGTATGGTGGCGGTGTCACAAAAGAAAACACAGTGCGTTATTGGTTCCAACGTTTTCGTTCTGGAAATTTCGACCTGCAGAACAAGCCCCGTGGACGGTTGGAAACGAAAGTACATAACGAAGAATTGAAGGCTATTGTGGAAGCGGATCCATCGCAAACTACGTCTGAGTAAGCTGCAGGCTGCGGTGTTAGTGACAAAACATTAATTCCCTTAAATCAAATTGGGAAGGTGAAAAAGCTTGAAATGTCAAATCAACAAACGCGCGTCAACTGCTACGTAACATACAACCGGTACAATAATAAAGGGATTTTAAATCAAATCATTACCTGTGATAAAAGGATCCGATCTGAACCCAGCCGAATCAGCCAAATCGTGCCCCAAGCGAAAATGAACTTCTTAGCCACTCTTTCTCTTCGTTCGGAAGCTAATATCTGAGAGTCGTGATCTGGATCAGCAAGAAAACATATGGAGCGCACTAAGTTTCCACCGGTTTCTGCACACCAACTCTCTTGTTTCGTCTCCTGTCTACAGGGTACGGTTTTTAGCCAATACATAGCCAGTAAATCAAAACAAAAGTATTGTTAGTTAACTATATGGTATTATAACAATATATAATATATAATACGTAATAAATAAATATTCGTATAAAAAATTTGACACGTTATTGTAATATATTAAATAAATAGGAGTCACGTATAGTTCAGCTGTTGCTATGCCTAATACCGACATTACATTATTATTATTAATTACTTAAGATGTCATGTGGAACATTAAGTAAAGGTTGCAGCTCTTAACAAACATTGTGCAAAACAAAAAACTTGGCGATCAAAAAGAGTGGCGGAGAGTTTATTGCCGACCTGGCAATCTCTCTTCTCTTCCGTTCCGTACGCCCTTGTATAAGAACTGGCAGTAAATGTAAAATTAGAAGCATTTAATATATATTTCTTTTTTGTCGTTCATACGTAAATGATTTTTGAATTTGAATTTGAATTACGGATTACATCTAGACAATTTTATAGGTAACGGAAATCACTTAGGACAAATAGATTCTCCTATCCTTATCAAACATCTATTTTGGAAAATTGATTTTATCAGAACAGGTTACACTTGAAATATCGTGTCAACGTACTTCAACAATTTAATCTAGTACATATCAATCAAACATTATGAACAAAGCGACTCCATGTAAAAACACAATTGATTTTATAAAATTTAACAGGAATTTCGAATTTAATATATAATAATATAATAGAGAGAAGTGGAATAATTTACTACAAAATTTGTAATTTACATGCACCTACAATATTCGTTTCGTGTTATCGCAGCCAATTAGCTTAATTAGCTGTTCAATTAACAGCCTAGCCTTTAAACTAAACGGCGCCGTTTAACTAACGGCCTGAAAGATATTCAGCCGTAGCGTTTGTTACAACATTTAATAAACTGGCTGGCTAATGTAAGCTCTATGACTCTCGTAATTAGGCCATTCATACGAGAGTCATTATTCATACATACGAGAGTCATTATTTGGCAGAAATAAAAAGATAAACATATGACATAAAAAATATTTCTTTTAAAATTAAATTGCTTAAGTCAAATTCACATTATTATTGTCACTACACTCTTTCATTGTACTTGTTGTTTTTCGTGAAAATTTGGAAAACACCATCAAAGTTGTGATAATATACCGACGCCATATTGACAGTTTGAAGAGTTGCGTTTCGAGTTTGAGAGTGGCAGAAAGTGGAACTAAATTTAAATTAACAGTCAACAAGTTAGGCAAGTAATGAAACGTCAATGATCCATGTCATTTTCCTAGATGTTCAATCAACTGGCTGAACATCTTTCAGACCGCTAGTTAAACGGCTAGGCTGTTAATTTAACGGCAACAAATCCATTCCAGCCGTTAAGGATATACAACTTCTCGGCTTCTTCTGGCCAGTCAGTGGTTAGTTTTTTCGACGATCCTCCCTTTAGGAGCACATTATTTCCTGCGGTGTGTGACTTCTTTCACACACCGCAGGAAATACTTCAAACTTTTTTATTACCGCGCATACCTACTTACATTCGAGCTATAAACCTTTATTTTAGCCTCATATATCTGGATCTGCTATATTGATACTTCGTTATAGGCAAGATCTTCTTGGCGTGAAATAACGATTTTGGGTGTAAATTACTTACACCCATATTATTTTGAATGAAGTTTTCTTCATCGTACGAGTTGTAGAGTACGGAGCTGGTGTCCGAACGGTTGTCCTCAGGATTTAGAATCACTATACTACTCCTGTTCGCCAGTTTATAAATACTTATAAATGTGTTAATAAACATGTTCTGATGTTTATTCTAAAATAACATTTCCATAGCCAAAGTAAAACTAGCGAAATTACCTCCTAGACACAAGCTGTAATTATAAATAGACAATATAAGTAATCTACGAACTAGTTAATTTTAATAGCTCATGCCGTCTAAGCGTTATCAATTGTGTATTTTTGTATTGTTCCCGCCACCCTATCAAATGTATTCAACAATAAAATTATTTAATTGCTTAACTATGGCAGTTATCATTAAAAAAATGGGTCAAACGGAACGCCGAATAGTGTCTACGTTTAATAATAAAACAAATTTTATATTTAGATTTACAGTTAACGAGGCAACGATACTTTGGCCTATGTATGAAAAACATCACGAAAGTTAAAAAAATTATAATATATAAAAGTCAAATAAAGATATATTTTTGTTTACAAAACAACAATATTTCTAGGATGTTAATTGATGTTATCACTTAGCACAATTTATCTGTCTGTCTTTAACTCTCGCCTTCACTGTCTACATAGGGGTGCCAATAGATATATATTACATAATAAAGTGTTAAATAGACAGTCTATTTTATGATAAATTTCGCTTACTGACAGAAACATTTATGAATGGACATTTAAGCCAGGAGCCTGATATCAGGAATATTTCTATTATATACAGTTAAACAAATCAAAAAATATTAGTAATATGTACAGATTATACAAATCTTTTATCTTACTGAGGTATAGAGTTATCTACATAGTTATATTTAGTTCTTCTTGTACCTAATTTCCCAGAGTACACTAACTACTAAGTAAGTGTGTAGTACATACTACTAAGCACTGTACGCTGAGAAATTTCACTTAAGCGAGGTCTTTAGTTTCTAGACCTAAGCTATATTGTAAAAAAACTACATGTTTTCTATTATGCACTTGCACATGTTAATGAGTATGATAAAAATTGTTTTTCCAAAGCCAAATTATTTGAAACAAGTAAAACGTTTAAAACGCGGTATTGTTTCTGTGCTGTGTCGAAAAACGTCGTATTTTGCTGAAAAGTCTAAAAATAAATACAAGAGTTGTCCGAAACTTTAGTAATTAGCTATAGGATATAATATAGGCAAGGACAGACTTGTTTTGTACGATACTAATGTTGTTTACGTTATGTCACAATCAGTCTGAGTAAACAGTGACCTAAGGACCTTTTATTTTTAATTTATGTTGACTGATTACTGTGGCGCTAAAGATAATACTGTTGCTATGTGCACGAATAATATACTTTGATATCAATTCTTTGCTTAGTAACCAAATTATATCAAAGGGTGTTTAGGGAGCGTTCAAGTATTACGTCACGCAATTTTTGGAGATTATTGACCCCCCCCCCCATGTAAGACGCCGTAACGTTTTTCTGTACCCAATGGTAAAACGTTTCGTGACCACCCAGTGACTCTTTATACCTAAAAGTTACCATTACGTGGTGTAAAGTACTGGAAAGTTGAAAATAATACATATTAACAATAACGCGTAATTCAATCCCCGCCCCGCGTCGTAACGTTTTAGAAAAGAACCCCCCTCCCCCTAAAATTCGTTACGTAATACTTGATTGCTCCCTTACCTACATTCCATGATTACCTACATTTTTTTTCATTTTAAGTATAATCGGAACACTTCCTAGGCCGATAGATTTTCATATGACCATTGTTTGCATAATACACATTTAGTTAATAAGTGAAAAACATAGGACGCACGGTAAATTTTCTATATATAGGTATATAGAAAATTTACCGTCTATATAGATAATTCAATTCATGTTCAATCAAGTAATGAAAACGAGGCAGGAAAGTAAGGCAATTTACAGTATATTACGAAGATACTTTAAAAGGGAGTGAGAAATATTTTATATAATAATATACTTAAAGACATATTTTTAAATCAAAAATAGAAGCTGTATTTAAAATCGCTATCATAATGAATTAGAATGCACTTTTGATGTTTGAATTTGGTTTGTTTATGACTCTCGTTATCTTAATGCCAAGACAATATTTTGTAAACAACTTAAATTGACTATGGGCCATTAGATCGTTATTCTATTCTCAATTTCTGACACATCATTCATAACCTCTTGAGGGATCAAACATCTGTTGTGCTCTTAGTGAAAATGGATCCAAAATATTATGTACGTAATTTTTAAGATTCAATTTAATACAAATTTATTTAATATTGTTTAGCTTATAGCAATAGTTCTTTTAAAATTAAACTATGCGATTTGAAAATGGAATGCCACCTGCGAGTTTTAAGTAATTTGACTTATACTTGCTATTTGAATTTTGTAGAGGTGTTTTAAATTAAATGTTTTTTTTTTATAATTGTTACAGGTGTACATAATTCTTCTACTACATAGCGCCTTCAACCCTATCGAAGCGGAAACGGAAACATACCGAATGACGGATCATGTTTTCACCTGTAGCAAATGGCTTTCATCAGTTATTGAAAACCTTTGCAATAACGTCTACAGAATTGTTAAGAGAGACACTTCGTTATTAATGGGTGAGTATTTTTTAAGTATTAGTTAGGTAGGTTAGATAGATTTACTTAACAAATTTTATAGGTGGCGTTTTAAGTTCTTAATATATGTTTTTTTCGTTATTACAATGATATTAAATCCACTTTATAATATTACTAGAAATCTAGTTGGATATAATTTTTTTCATTATCGATGCTATTTCAAATGACCTATTAATCAATTTGTTCAATTTTATTTCACGTGAGAAAGTGAATAGTAAGTGTAATAGTGAGAAAGTAATTTTAATTCGATTCAATTACTAATACGTTGTAAGCATTTATAAAATATTTTTTAAAATGTAGTTTAATTATTAGAAATGTTATTTATAGTCCTTTCATTAATAACGCCGTAATCACGCCGAAAAAAAAAATATTATAGTAATAATTCATAAATATATGACTTTGTTAGAAAAAACAATCTCGCATATAAACGATTGACAGCTGTTAAATAGCGCCGACGGGATTTGAACGGGTGACGGTTAAGAAATAATAATTGCTTATTTCATAAATAGACTTTGTTTGAAAAAACAATCTCGTATATAAACGATTGACAACTATTAAATAGCGCCGACGGGATTTGAACGGATGACGGTCTATCTTATTTATAAAGCTCTCTATTAATGTTACATTATTTACAATAAAGTAATAATGTAAGTTAAGCACGTATAAGAATTAATAACAAAATAAACAAAACGCTAAATGCACAACTTATATTTGCCCTAATAAAGCAGTTTTGTAAACTATAAAAAAATCTTAGTTAATGATAGATTAAGTTCACAGTGAGATAAAGTATTTAAGGGTTCACAGTGACACAGTAATTGTTTCAGGTTGGTTGGCATACAAAGCTGTTTTAGAAAAATATAAATAAAATATGCAAATACATAATGATTCGACACCCTAGTTGATCTAGTTCTTAGGGTAGGATATTAAACACTTCAATGATGACTTGATTCACTTCACTGATTTTACGTAAACTGTATAACTTCAAACTACCTCAAACCTCTTTTATACCTAATCTATTCCCTACTCCGACTTGACCATCCCACTTCGGGCAGATGTTCATGTCAATTCGTAAACAATCAAACGAGTCAAATGAGTAACTGTTGCACATGCGCACTTGTAGCAAAATTCTTAAGAATATGTTTCATAAAAATGTTTAGAATTTAATTAAATAAATATTAAAAGCTAACAATAGAATATTACGCATAATTAGTTGTCTTTCTGTTTTCTGTTCTAGAGAAACTTACACCTCGCGATATTCAGAAGAGTGTGAATAGACGTCGGTTTCTAGCTGAAGAGAAATGGCGTCGCTTGCGTAGGCAAGTCGCGACTGAGTGCTGTGTGGAGGCATGTACGATCAGCAACATCATTTTGTACTGCCCCGAGAACTCCAAAGTCATTAAAGAAAACCCCCATATCTTTGGTTAAGTAAACCTTAAGACTTTAGAATCACTTTAGCAAAGGCATTCCATGAATTGATAGAACAGACTTTTTTAACTTGGTCTTGAACTTTTTATAAGTGCGGGATTCAGTCAATAAAATTTACAAGCAAATAAAGTGATATAATGTAAATCCACGAAATAGATAAATACGGTTGGATTTGTGGTGTAGGCATGCGTAAGGAAAGCGTGATTAAACAATCACATCTCATAGATTTGGCATAAGTATGAAATGCAGTAGTGAGTTTCGTAGCCGCGACACTGGTATGACGACGAGATTCTTCCAACAATATTTATCTAGTTCGTGGTTAAATTAATATTTGGATATATTTAGATGTGGGTTAAATAATCGAATAGCACTTCGGGCACAACTGACAATAAAATGTATAAAACTTTTCTAGTTTTTATTTCATAACCCAAAAAAGTATTTGTTTACTGCTTATAATGATTAAAAGATTACGAAGCTTGTCTTTAGTCGTCTTCAATTTTATAAGTAAGCTGCGACATGATTGTTTGTGTATTGATAGTACATCAAACGTTCTAGTAATTAAATTTACATACCCTCGGCTAACCCGATCAGTAATTCCATTTTAAAGTAATATCTTTGGTTATTCAAAAGCTATGCCAACATCGAGTGAGCTGTACTAAAAATTGCGAAATATTATCATCACGAAAATATAGTGTACAGCTTTATTAATAATAATATGTATATCAAATTTCTCTAACAAGTTCGTATAACTTTCGTAAGGTACTTCTTTTCGTAGCTTACAGATTAAGGGAATTCATAACAAGGTTTATTTGCTAAACAAAAACTTAAAAGTATACATCGAATTTCTAATCGAAATAATAATTGTAAAAGTGCTTGCTTCCTCCACTAAGCTATCTTCGCGGAAGATATAATATAAATGTGGCCAGACACAGGTCCAGTCTATATTCCATAACTCTCACACCACACGAGTAATAAGCTATTGTGGCGTGGCAGTGGCGGATTTACCAGCAGGCTGAGTAGGCTGGAGCCTAGGGCGGCAAATTTAGTTCATAAATTTTTTATTTCGTTTCACAAATTTAAAAAAAAAAAATTATACACACACATAATACGAATTTCGAAAATTGGAGAGAAATTAAAATATTTAACAAAAATCGAAATATTCTCATATACCTACGTATAAGTGCTAATTAATAAAAGTTTCAACATCTCTGCATGAACAAGTCCTAACGCTTTACTAATTATACATTAATGATTATGAACGTTTAGAATATCGCGATTCGATATTATAATCGAAATTTAGTAATTTTTACATATTATATTCTTTACTGATAACTGCTATAATTTTTTCTCCGTGTACCTAATAATTATGAGATCTGCTTACCCAATTCAATCGATATAATATCGATGGTCTAATAAAAATACTGACTAAAATTGACTAATTTTTATTAAATAAAAAACTAGTTCAATATCTTATAGAGATCATATTAATCAAATAACTGATAGTTGAACGACTGTGACTTGACAATAAAAAAAATCCCTCCACAAAATATGAAGTGAAACAATTTGCTCATTAGAAAATTGATACATTTTATCAGAGTTTGCCGTAAAAATAATCAAGGATCTAACACGGTAGGTACCATAGTTCTCAATAATAATAACTATATGGGAAAAGTTGATGTAACGAGGATGATGGAGCACAAATTATAAAGTTGGAACTTTATTGATAGAAAATTGAAATGATTGTGGACTAAGATATCAAAATTTAGAGGCGGCAAAAATTGAATAGCCTACGGGCGGCAAATCTAGAAATCCGCCACTGTGGCGTGGTGTTCAAACACCACCAACATCGTAATATAGGACTTCTGAAATTATTCTAATAGGAAATTAGAAAGCTTGTAATGTTATAAGTTTTTACCCTTGCTGGCATTCCAACCCGAAACATTTAGTACATGTCTGGTACTTGATGTTAAATTTAGAATTATTTAGATTTGCTTAGACGCGTCATGTCTCAAGGTTAGTTATTTTGGGACAATTAATAATTTCAGGAGAAAAGACGCTGTTTCACAGGGTTCCATGAATTACATGAATATGATAATTTTAGACGCAGGATTCTAGATAAATGAGTAATCGGAGTGACAGTTCGGGTGTGGTTATAGTGATATACATAGCAAGTACAAAAATATTCAATGCTTACTTGGCAGGTCTCTACACCTTTAAAAGCTTCCAGACAAATTTGGTTAGGACGGCTAATTTATAGTCAAGCTTGCAAACTACACAGTAGGTTGTAAAAAGCACACTAATTTATTTAGTTACAGCATACATGCCAAACAATAATTTTACTTACATATCAACTTAGACTACTAAAAAAAAAATCTTCTTAAGAGGGGGCATAAATCAAAACCACTCATCATAGATTTAAATTTTGTGTGTATATTACGTTTGAATAAAAAAAACTTATTGCTATTTCACTATCATTTTGATATTAATCTGATGAAAAACACTACAAATTAAGTCTAAAATTACATATAAAAAAAAATCACTAGGTAACTTCTAATTGTTATTTTAGATAGTATTCAATTATGGCGTGTTTTATTGAGGCTAAAATGTATTACTTACATTAGTTTGATCTAGAGCTATTACTAAGGATTTAATTAAATATTGTTATTTTACGACTTATTTAAATAAAAAGCATTTGGCGCTTACTTCATTTTTGTTCCGCGAAACACTGAATCTTTATGTCACGCGAACTTCGGGCATACGTTTGTTTGTAGTGTCAGTCGTTCCCAGTACATTATATTATTTCTCTATGGTCAATCGCTATCGCTTCATTAAGACGAGAACACTACGCTTCTTTGCGCCAATTATAATTTAACGACTTTACGTTATAATTACAACAAACCCAACAAATAGCTTTGTTGGGTTAGGTTAGGTTAGGTTAAAAAAAAATACTTAGCCAGATGCAGAATGCAGATTTGGATACCCGAGGCCCCATTTTGCGTGTACCGTCCGTAGCAGTTTTTACTCTCGCCACGTGGTTAATCCGACACTGGTTATATTCACAATCTCTATTCGTCACCCACTCGGTAGAAGTATAGATATAAATAGTAAACCGAATATGACTATTTTATCTAACTGTATTGCATATACTACGAATCGTACAGAATGCCCTCAAGTGACCCAGCCCTGTAGATGTGCGACCGTTGCTCCGCGGTGATTGCTGTCATTTCTAAGACGAGTGGAGAAGGACGCGCGGGTAAAATAATAAATTTTGCTAGCTTTAAGCGCAATCTTAAACGCCGCACTCAGGCACTTTCTTAGCGGTTACCTAGATTGATTAGTTTCACTCGACCGGTGTTTTGCAGAATCAGGCCCTCAACCGATCTTTAAGTGTTTAACGGCGGAAGGGAAAGCCTGAGTAAAAACTAATCTAACTTGCTAAAATAATAACAACCTTTACTTAAGCTATGCCTATATACATATTTGTACAGTATCTTTTGACGTTTTCAACGTAGCTAACAGAACGACGTAAGCAAACGGGCTTCATATTTACCGACGGTAAAATTTCTTATAAATTAAAAACATTAAATAATAATAAGATAATCTACTAGGATACTAAAAGGATAACTGAAGCTTCAGATACAAACAAGAATTTTCATAAGAGAAGTAATTTAATAGGGTTCGATCCGCTTCCCGCTAGCCTATGCAACATGAGCATGGAATAGGAATATTAAAATTTAAAGCGGTCTATATAAACCTGGGCTTCCCAATATTATCATATCAAGGCATTCATTTCAATACCTAGAGAAGCTACATCCTAAAATAAGCTTTTATCTAATGGTAAGAATTGAAATACTAAAAAGGCAAACGTTTTTACATGATGCGAAGAATTGCTAGTTACCGAGCTATAAAGTCTTTTTAATTTTGACAAGTTTTTACTCTATTTTTCGTAGACGTACCTTGCATAACAACCGACTTAATAGATTGCTTAAAGGACAAGGGCGTAGATTGCTCTCAGTATTATTTGGATTTTTTATTAATACTTTTAGAATTGGAACATGAAGCTTGCAGTGATAGTTTTATGTGTGATGACGATGTCACGAGCCGATCAGGAAACACCTGTGGTGCTATGTGGAAGGGAACTTGCCAATGCCAGAGTGTTAGTTTGCTATGGCGCTGAGTTTGTTTCTAAACGAGCGTCACCGCAATCTATAGTCGGTTAGTACATTTTATTATATACCTTCAGGTTTATTTTTTATTTCTTTAAAAGGCTGTTTAGAAAAGAAATGGTGTTTGTTTGCATGTTAACATTAAACTCTGGCGAAATTAACAAATCTCGCCATTTTGCATTTTAATCTACCTTCGATATACTTGCATCTATCAAATATATTGTAATTAATCAACTGATTTTGCAGCCGCATTAGCAAGTGGCGATAAATGGATTGAAGAACTCATGTGGGGCGGGCGTCGTGCCGCTATAAGTGCTGATTGGAACCGATACAAAAGGGGCGGGTTGGCTGATGAATGCTGTCTTAAACCCTGCACCACCGCTGATATACTTAACTACTGCTAAACGTGTGATTAAAATATCTCCTGTACATATGTATTTAAACTTCGGTAAGCTGGCCTAACTTAAATAGATAAATAAATATATTTACCTGGTCGTTTGTATTTCTTTGATTGTGTAATCATTAAAAAATTACAACGGCATAGAAGATACAAGTATTTCATTTGTGAAAATATGTTTTATTCAATACATAGTTTGGTACAATACATACATTGGTCATTCAATGGAGTACACAAAAATATACATACATTTTATGCCGGTGGAATTTCAGAATTAGTTCCAAGCGGAAATAAAAACACCCCGTATTTTTTATAATTACATGATTTATTGCACATAAACATTTAACAATATTTTAACTAGCAAATATTTTCTGTTTTTTACGCAATCGTATACTGTTAAGTATCTCAAAAATAAATGCGATACAAGACAAAACCCATCCTAAAATTAATATTCCGAAGCATCCTGTAAAATGGTTTAACGTAAGGGGAATGTTAGCGTTCTCTTGAGGTTCAGGCAAAATAGAGGTATAATTTTCAAATATTTTTTTCACGATTCCAGCTTCAAATAATCGAGCAAACACCAAATTAACTGGACGCGTCACTGAA
Organism: Pieris melete; assembly: GCA_963693345.1. Taxonomy (NCBI): domain Eukaryota; kingdom Metazoa; phylum Arthropoda; class Insecta; order Lepidoptera; family Pieridae; genus Pieris; species Pieris melete. The sequence continues at coordinate 2,402,766 of CAVNZK010000006.1, read as the reverse complement.
GACTTCCTTGCAAAATAAACCACTGAGTAACTTTCTACTATTTTTTTGGGAAGCGCATGAATCTCCAGATGAGTGTTACGCTGAAATACTTTTGCGAATACCGTATTAGCCCCGTATGTAAACTTCCCACCTGTCATTATACGCCCCAAATTAGCATATAAATCGGTACTATTATCAGCTTTCCAATTATTGTAAATAAATCGGTCATTTGAATAAAATTCTTTAAGAGGTTTACCGCCTCCAAATGTATATCCTTCAGCTATGGCATCTTGAATATTGTGAATAGTATCGACTTTAACATCAGTTTGTAAGAAATATATTAGGTTAACTTGATAAAGTGTTCTTACTAGAAACCAATACCAAATCCAATATAAAATCAGATGTTTGCAAAAGTTTACAGGATATTTGGTAACGGACACGCCCAAAGTTATTTGTACTGTATAGGCAATAAAATAATGAGAAAATTTATCAATTCCTTTCACTTTACTAAAGATTCTCCAAACACTGTGATCGATAAAATAATGCGATAAAACGAAGATCCCGAATGTTACCGATATAAAAAACCATGCGCCGGCAGTAAAAGGTTTTAATAGTTTTACTGATGACGATTCTAATTTTAATGGATGAATTAGCCAGACCATCGTTATTGTGTTAAAAATCGTAGATATATCAAAATCGTGGTAGCGTTCTAAATTCATGGTAGCAGAACCAGTAAAGGAAATGTTTGCCAAATTTTTGTCAAGATCACCAAGAGAACCAATCCATGTATTGTTGACAAGATATCCCCAGCCCTTGCCATCACTTGGTGAGATGACAACTAGACTTGCATTGACAGCATCTCCAGTAATTCGCATCACATCACCATCTGTTCCGGATGGAATGCCATCTTTAATCAACATAAATGGATTCAATTCAAAGGTTGAAACTATTAGCGGGCAACGATGGAAATTCATTAGCTTTAGAGGAAAAATACTTCGTGTTGTGCAAACTTGCTTACTATCTTTGTACGAATGAATGCAGTCTTCCCAATTTTGAATTCTTTCAGGCGTAGGATGGTCACAATCTTCATTTGGAAAATAGACATAGCCACTTACAGCATTATTATCGTATTTGATAAAGATGACGTTTAGGATTTTGTAACTCCACAACATTGGTATAGTTTCGTTCTCATCACATTCATTTTCATCAAAACATATGATAATAAATTTCGCGTTTGGGTCAAATTTTTGCAATTTCAGTGATTCTAACGTCAAAACAATATCTGGAATATCGTTTAAAAATAGCACGTATTGTATTGTGTCATCTACGAAATTATTATCTTTCATGGATTTTGAAATAGCGTTCAACTTAACTTTTTTGCCGTATACTTTCGCAAAAACACCAACTCCATATAAATAGGTTGCATTAAATAAAACTAAGGATGCAAATTGCCATTTAAATGTATGATAAGCAATATATCCAGCACTTTCAGCTAATTTGTCAGTGTTTAAACTTTCTATAATAGCTTTTTCTAATACACCAGACATTTTAAACTAGCCGAATAAATTGTACGTATACGAATGCTTTCATTAAAGATTTTATTACTTAATTAAATTTCGTATTTTTAACTTTTTTATCAATAATTTTAGTTAAACGTAAGTCTACTTGTAGAGCAGTTTCAAAGGTGTTCGTTAGTCAACTCTTTACTATCAACCCTCAAAAATTTTAAACACCCAATACTTACAAAACAATTAATAAAGCAGGATAGTTATTATGCTTCATAATTTACGAAAAGCTATCAATTACATACGACATTTAGTGATTATTTTTTATTCATGGTGATTTGTAGTGATAGAATAACATACATTTTAGTACAAGAAATATAAGCTAAAGACACGCAACAAGACAGAATTATTGTGAAAAGTTAAATTACCGATAGATATTTCTGAATATTTTACAATCTGCGCCAAACAGTTTCTCTAATACAAAAACAGCGATGGATAATATATAACCGAATACCAATATTGTAAAACAAGTATGAAAATGTTTAAAAAAAAGTACTTCTTGTGTATTATTTTCTTGTTTAGGCCTATAAATGTAGTTTTCATATAATGCATCTGGTATACCAGCTTCAAAAAGGCGCGTTAATACATGATTAACATCGTGAGTCAAACACGAATGTTTTTTAAAAAACAATACTGTCGGGCTATTCAATATTTTATGTGGCAAAATACGTAATGATAGACGCGTATTTCGCCTAAACAATTTGACGAACACCAAGTTTATAGCAAAGACAAATTTCTTACCTTTAGTCAAATCTATCATAGTAGGAAACATTTCATTGGTGTCTATAAATACCCAATTATTATATATAAATTGATCATCCGCAAAATAATCTCTTATAGCCGGACTGCTTCCATACTGGTAACCTTCTTCGATAGCATCTCTTAAAGTATTAATAGTATTAAGAGGTACATCTGTATGCAGGGAATGTATAAGGTATACTTGATACAATATTCTTACAAAGAACCAGTACCATACCCAAAATAGAAACACGTGTTTATAAAAATTCTTCGGATACTTGGTTACCGAAAACCCCAAACATATTTGTAATGCATGCATAAAAAAAGAATCAGAAGATAAACCTGCATTGAATCTTGTCTTGATCTTATCCATAATTCTCAATTTTAAAAGGATGTGTATAAGAAGGGGAATCATTAATGTAACTATAAAGAGCATTCTTGCTTTTCTAGTAAACGGTTTTAGCAACTTAAGCGATGAAGATTCAAATTCTGACGGATGGGTGATCCAAACCAAATCCAAAGTATTATAATTTATAGACATATCGAAGTATTTTAATCGATTGAAAGTGATTGAAGCTGATGTCATAGAAACATTGGCCAGGTCGTTGTAAACATCACCAAGAGAACCAGTCCAAGTATTATTCTCATAACTACCCCAGCCGTCATCATCACGCGGTGAGATCAGGACAAGCGTTGCATTGAGAGTATGCACTATACAACGCAGCAAATCTCCATCGGCACCATACGGTACACCATCGTTAATGTACATGAAGGGATGTTGTTCAAATGTAGAAACAATCAAGGGACAGCGGTGAAAATTCCTAAATTTTTGTGGAAACATATGCTTCTTGCAAAGCTTTAAAACTTTTTTAGAAGAATCAACGCATTTGTCCCAATGTTCAAGCCTCCGGGGTGTTGAGCGATCGCAACGTTCACTTCGAAAGTATGTATAGCCACTTATTAAAGAATCTTCGTTTTTAATAAATATTACATTAAAAATTCTATAAGTCCACAGTATTTTTACGGCTTGAGTCTCGTCACATTCGTTACTGTGTTCACAAATTATTATAAATTTAGCATTTGATTTAAGTTTTTGTCTTTCTATTACATTTAAAAACGCCTGTGCATCTGCCACATCAGCTACGAATAAGATGAACTGATTAACATCTTCACTTTTTAAATCCGGTACGGATTCCATCACATTGTAAAGTTTAATATTTTTGTCATACGATTTAACAAATACGTCAAGTCCGTATAAACATGAAGCGTTAAATAATATCAATGTTGTGTATTGCCACTTGAAACTATGGTAAGCAACTTGAGCAGCATTTTGTGCCATTAATTCTATTATTTCTTCAACCGGATATCTTTCAAACATTTTGTTCAAAAGTTCGCTACACGGCCTAAACAATATTCAATTCACATTCAGTCTGAATGATTTTGATAACTAACTAGAAAATATATATGCATTTCACTAGGGGTTGGTACTATATTTTATGCTGATAAGTGAAGTGACAGAAGGCCCATTAATCTATCAAATAATACACTGATGTTACAGATAAAATTGTTATTAATGTATTATCTAAACGATGAAACAAAATTATCTTACTATTCATCATTTTAGGGTAAATTGAAAAAAAAAAGGATTTATTGTATGAATCACATTTTATTATTATTAAGGAGTCACTTAGTGTGCAGTGATTACATATTTGCGTGTCGGAAAATTCTTAAAAGCGGTTTTCTATATTTACAAACTATCATTACAACGTCATACCATTACGGGCTTTAAATTTAATTGATTTAATGGCAGACTTTCCTTTTATGCATAATAAGTGTATGTTTTTTGTGATACATATATTTTTCAATGGAAAACACAATTAAGGAAGCTACCCAGCCACCTCCTAATATCATAAAACAACCAGAATAGTCTTGTAATGTTATTGGTTTGGGGGCGTCTTTATCCATATCAAATCGAAGATAACTATTATCTTTATAAATTTTCTGTACTACCCCTGCTTCTATCAGATGTGTCAAAATTGAATCAATAGATTGGGCTAACGAAGAATACTTTTTAAAAAATATTACTGTAGGGCTTTTTATAATTCTTTCAGGCAAGATGTGCAATTTTCTATTTGGTTTTCTAAGAAACACTTTGGTAGCCTCAAAACTAACGGCTGCGACGAATTTTAAGCCTTTGGATAGCTCTGTCATTATCGGATATACTTGATTACTTTCGATATTTTTATAGTTGTTATAGATCAAAGGATTGTCTATGAAATAATCTTTAAGAGCCAGACCTCCTCCATATGGATAACCGGCAGCAATGGCATCCTCAATACGCATAAAGCCATTAATGCGCACATCAGACTGTAATGAGCTTATAAGGTAAACTTGGTATAACGTTCTCAATAAATAACAATGTAATATCCATAGGAGTGTTAAATACAACAAACTCCATTTTTTCGGCAACTTAGACGCTGGCAAGCCCATACAGATTTCCCAAGAATAAAAGACAATCCCATCAGGTATATCATTAATCTTAAACCTATTTCGAATACTTGTCCAATACTTACTTTTGAAGATGGCAACCGTGATCATGATAACAATAAAGTTTAAACACAAAAGTATTTTAGCTTCTTTCCTATAAGGCCTCAAAAGTTTAAATAATGACGGTTCTGGGTTTGAGGGGTGCGTGATCCAGACAATCGTGACAGTGTTATAATCTTTGGACATTTGAAAATATCTATATCGGTGAAGGGTGATACTGGCTGATGTCATTGAAAAGTTGGCCCAGTCGTAGTAAACATCACTAAGAGAGCCCGACCACGTACCGTTCTCTTCGAGTTTACCCCAACCAGTGCCAAGTTTTGGTGTTACCATTATAAGGCTTGCGTTCAAGGCCTTGATGATAACTCTTAGAAGATCACCGTCTGCCCCTGTCGGAGTTCCATTCCCTAGCATCATGTATGGGGTTTGTTCAAACGTTGAAACAATTAACGGACACCGCTGCAAATTCTTAAATTTTATAGGAAACATATCCTGGCATTTTGTTGAATTTTTTGAACGGATACATGCGTTCCAATTTTCTACTTCTATCGGTGGGCCGTTGCGACATGTGGAATCTTGGAAATAGGTAAAACCAATTGGCTTTTCAAATTCGTCGTATTTGATAAAAATTACATTTGCCATCCTATATTCCCAAAGCAAATTAACGGCAATAGATTCATCACAGGTCCATCCAGCTATTGTGTTACATATTACCAAATATTTACCTGTGTTATTAAATCTTTGAGTTTTCAACCAGTCCAAGAAATCTAGCAGATCCGTTAAATCACTTATGAATAAGACGAATTGTTTAGTGTTTTCCAAAACCCATGGGTTGAATGTGCTCTGTCCTATAATTATGCTTTTTTGATAAAATTTTAAGAAAACGTTAACACCACAGAAAAATGCCGGATTAAATAGGATTAACGAGGCGTACTGCCATCTAAAATTGTTTAAAGCCACATCTGCCGCACTTTTTGCGAGCGTGTCAAAAACTGAACAATTGTCTGGTGAAGGTCTGTCTATGAACGTCATGTTCGTTCTATAAAATGTTCAATGATAATTTGCATCGTTTCACGCTTACGCTAAACGAGCAGTGCTATCATATGGTAAAATCAGTTCCATAAATGAAATGACTGCTGTAAAATAATGAAATGTAAAACGGTATTACTTAATTGTTTCTATGAAAGGGCCATGGATTTTATAATAGGTTTAATCTTAAAATAAATATTGTAGTAAAGAAAACAAACAACGTAGCTGAAAAAAATTATATTTTATGAGAAATTATAATTTACAATATTACATACAGGCATCCATCTTCAGTCGAAACTTAAGCTAAAATTCTCACAATCTCACGCAAAAGGTAAAGCAACGTTAGACTATAGTATAGTTTAGCAATATTGTGTAGTTATCGCCCAATCGTAAAAAAATCACACCGGTAAATTCAGTCATTGAAAGGAAGATCGGCATCGTTCGGCGCAGGCGCTGCGTGCCGAGACCATCTCGAGTCGCATCTCAACATTCATAAATTAACACGTATAAATAAAATCTCATTCTGTCATTTGTGCTTGAAGGGTAACTTAGTGAAGCTTAAAATAATTTGTGCTCGAGCAATTAATATTCCGACATATACTATACGACCAAAATAAGAGATAATTTTAAGATATTCTTATTGGTCCTCTGTGTTGGTGTTTATAAGTACGTTTATAATTAAATAATCAGTCCGTTAAACTAGCGTTACTGTCGTATAATTTATGCTTCACATTTACAAGTAAAGCCTGTGAGAATGGATGGACCCTAAGTAAACAATCGCGTAAACAAGGGAAAATTTATAAAACGGACAGTTGAAGTTCAAATAGTCATAGAAAATTAAACGATTACTACTCGTAGGGGCCAGTTTCGTTATAGTAGGTATACGATAGTTTCCCTAGGACCCAGCGTAGACTATACGTACACTAATGTACTGTTATCTGAATAGTCCAGTGACGTCGATTTAAGAGACTGTAAATAAAAATCGAAACAGAATTTAATAAAGTTGCTATATCTTTGGTTTACATTTAAACAATCTCATGAAATTGACGTCATCGATAACGCTCCGACGCTTCGCGAGGCACACGGTGCCCACCTCTAAATAAAAATATATACGCATTCAACAATAAGTATAACAAAAATATATAAGCGACTGTCAAAGACGGTGTAATCGCTCGGCACGCAAGCATTTTAGGAATTGACCGTGCGCCGAACGCAAATAAACATCGCTGTACAAACAACTATGTACAGGGCATACACAGAGATTGCAATGGGTAACATGAATAGAAATACTCCAATATTGTGCGCTAAGTTCCAAATTCACATGATTTTGAGCATTTCGGACAGATGTATGTATCTCGAGAAGCAAACAGTTTTGCTATTGACAGTATCGGATATCGGTCCTCGCTTAAAATAACCAAGAATATTACCGAGTCACAACAACAAATAAGTTAATACAAATAAGTTACATGTTCGAAATAGAAACTCGGTTTCCTTACTATACATAACATAACTAACCGTAAACACGAAGCAACACACTAAATTAAGCATATAATAATAAAAATATTCTCTAAAATATGGAAGATCAAAAACAACGTATAATATGTTCGCGCTTCGGTGAGAGCCCGCAACGACATCGAGTGTCAATCGTGTGCCAATAGCAAAACTCGGCATTGACCCGTCAGCTCAATTCACTCGGCACATTTAGACCCAAATGTACAATATATTACATTCCGTGTTAAGCTTTCGTGCAAAAAACATCAGTTTCAGTTTAACAGATATCGCATCGTATTGGGTTCCTAGTAAAAAAAGTTTATATCAAATGCATTTAAAAATGTCCTTAAACAACTAACGTACGCCCGTCGGCTCCGACTCTCGAACAGACGTGATGAGAGAAACCGTCGCGAAGACGAAGCCTCAGTAAAACAAACTTTACGTCAATTAATTTCTTAGAAAAACAGCTCAAACGATACACATGTCAATGAATAGAATTCCAATGTACAAAACGAATAGAGAATCGGTAGTAAGGGAGGAAGGACAGGCTTCGTCGCTTAAATAAATACGATATACAATACGAAGGGGCCGCGGCCGCCCTTCGACCGACTAGTTTGTTCGAATCCATTCCTCTGGACGTTGACGTATACTAGTAGAAAGATATTATGGCAACAAACTTTACAAAAATCCTAAAACAATGACTAAAAGCAGCGACGGCGAGGCCACGACTCGCCGCTCGCTTTAAAAAAATGCACAATTTAATATTCACCGATACAGACACGTACATAAATTGTGAATTACCTCATCATAAAAAAACATGTCAAAAAGGTCCTGAAACGGCACCGCCCGCCGGTGCCCATTAATTAGGTTAAATGACTTACAATCTAACCTTACTTGTCATAAATCTGTTTAAGATGAATAACCTTCGTCCACCCGATCAGTTCGCGAATTTTTACATTTTGTCGTGAAATGATGATGTTTAAATTACGTGTTATACACAATCACAGATTTGTGCGGGCGCCGAACGCGGCCTTACACCAGGTTGTACTCCTTCAGGTTGGACTGCAGGATCGTGTCCTTCACCGCCGCGAACACGAATCGGATGTTCTCGGTGTCTGCAAGCACAATTCAAACATCACTCATGTTTCACTCACGTTTGCTTCCTAAGATGATTCGGGACCCATGTTAAATGAGGCAGTTATAGATTCTAAATTAGTCTAATTCCAACATTTTTGAAGTTATACTTCTTTAGGCGCGTTATGAAAAATTTATGGGAGTGAAATTTTACGATGCGCGCGCACCGTGACACAAAATTCAGTATGGGCGCCGAGCGAGATGGGAATAAGACAATCTACGAGTAAAAAGAAATAGAATATGCGTGACGTATGACCATAATGACATTTGTAGTACCTTTTAAACAAATAAAGCAGTTTTAATTATTTTTTCAAAGAAATTTGGCAATGCTTTTTCACAAAGACTTATTGTTACTTAGTTAAAAGGTTATGAAACATACTTAGTTATTAAATTAAATTAATAATATAATGAAATAATAAATAATAATTGTTATTAATATTAATTAATAATTGAATAATATACTAAATATTAAATATTGTTAAATTATTAACGCTAAATATCTATTATTAATTATTTAATATTAAAAAAAAAATAAAGAAAGCCAAAGAAGTATAACTTCTTACGCGGGTACATAAGTACACGCACCATTTTTTTTTTGTCGTTATCTGTCTCATTTAAACACAGCGTAGACACAATTTGACAGAAAGAGACGTGAGAGTTCTTTAGTAAAGAGTGAAATTAGACTTTGTTGTTTGTTTAGATTTTGCGCTGAAATCAGGTGCATGCGAAGCATTAAATTAGAAATAAAAGATATTGTTTGCAAAAAAAATAGATAAAATCCTTACCTTCGTTTCATGCAGAGTTGTTAGGTCAAATAAAAGAATATAAAAAAATACGCAATAAATATTTATTATTAAACACCTTAACTAAACAACCACATCATGCCAAATTGAATTCTTTTAGCGCTGATTGCATAATTGTGTCCTTTACGGCACAGAACACTAACTTAATATTTTCAGTGTCTTTATAAATATCCAAAGCAGCATGCAAAATATAAAACATAAATAGAAGTAAATAATATCCTACGTATGACAGAAAAAAATACATATAAACCATATATTAATGAACATACTATCACAAAAAGATTTTGTCCGTATCACTCTTGCTAGATTTTGAAAATAAAAAAAAAGCTTGGCTTACACCATCTTGTTAAACCGATTTAGATGAAACATACATTTAACATTTAAAAGGAATAATTAAAAAGGACGTCGGCGCTTTATCAATACTACTGTTGGACATATACACACACATATATATATAAAAATAATATACACATACATACTCTATATACACACACAAAGCAAACTACTCCAATTTTAGCGCAAAATCTAAATAACAAACGACTTACCAACTGCACTGCACTTACGCAATCCTTGAATATTCAAAACGCACTAGAACTTATATTGCTAAATCAAAATACATCTTTTTAAAAGTATTTTGGTACGGTTAACAAACAAAACAAAACTGTCAATTTTAATAATCTGTGAATGACATTAACTTGCATGTAAACCTATGTGTAATATTCCTTTAACTGAAAAAAATTGTGTATAAGTATTCACATTATATAATGACCAAATATAGAACATGATTTTACATAACCTTGAAGGAATCTTAAATACTACATATATATCAAGTTGCAGCTTACAATGGTAGCTTCCATAATTAACGGAAACAAATTGCCTTACGTATTGTTATACTATCTTTATTTGCACCTCTGTTAGGGTGCGTACAGACTATGTAACATATTATATAACTTGTGTTTTATAACACGTCTACATTATGTTACCTTGTTATTCAACATTATAACATAAAACAATACTGTCCACATTAGAATAACAATGCAATATAACAATGTTATATAACCATTGTCGTTTGTCGTTCTCCAGTGCTATCCAGAATGTCGACACGAGAGGACGTTTTGCTGGCTGCGGCAGCGACTGTTGTAATTTTAAATAACAAAAGAAAAACAAAACACTGCACATGCTTGGTTCGTCCTAGCATACATATCAATAACATGTTATTATAACATGTTTTATAACATTCAGTGTCCACATTCAGTGTCCACATTATCTGAAACATGTTGTATAGCATTGTTGTATAGTCTGTACGCACCTTTATATTTTATGAAAAAATAAAAAACTTACCCGTCGCACAGGTGAAATGCGAGTAAATAATTTTCTCAGCGTCAGGATTCAGATCGACGAACATTCGCAGAATAAACTCACGCGCAGTGCTGGCGTCGCGTTGCGGACCTAACAGTGCAACTAGCGTTAACTACTATCGTTTTCTAACCTTTAGTGACTTAAAAAAAATTGTTCAAGTACTGTATAAAGCTCCAAAAAACCAACAATTATGACAAATTGGAAAATCTCGACAAATAAAACTTCCTTAACGCGATTTTTGCATGTAAAATTGATTTGTAATTTTAGCGAAGCGACGAAACAGTACTTAAATAATTATATTTAAATCAATAATTCACCAGCGAAGATAAACTTAATTGCCTAATCTAGCCAAGTTAACGTACGTAAACTTAAAATATGTACGCGTACACATGGTACTAGCGCACACGTCTAGCATACTACACGATATAAACCTGTGGCTGTGGTAAAATGCGAATAACACGTCCTGTCGGGGTCCGGGTTCTCTCTGAGGTATTTCTTAAGTATATACTCCCGCGCAGGGACCGGATCGCATTTCGGCCCTGATAAAGTCACTCATACAATTATATAAGATTTTATTTCCTAAATGAATTTTTGTTATAAATACGTGATATTTTAAATAACATTTACGTTTGTTATGTAAATGAAGAAAATCAATGCACACATTTTATACAAATCACATACGAAAAAACTAGTGATTTCTGTTTGTTTCGTGTGGTCATTTGCGTTTTCTAATAGGCAAGTGGGTGATCAGCCTTGTGTGCCTGAACACACGCCGCCGACTTTCTGGCTCTAAGGCGTGTTGCAGGAAGGTGAATGTTTTGCTTCACCGTACCAGCAAGTGTGAAGAGCGCCCATAAGTACACAGCCGGGGTTCGATCCTACGACCTGAGATGACAGTCGTACGCTTAAGCCAGTAGGCAAACACTGCTCTTCATATCGATTACATCCAATGTACCACAGACGTAATGTATGTGTGTTGACCTAACTTGTGGTTCAAATAAGTAATACAAACCTGATTGCTGAACCAAGTTTTATGTTTTAGTGTATAACTGGCTAAGACTATCTTATCATCTCAATCCAACAGATGGCGCTAAATGCAAAAGACCTATCGTTATTTTAATGACGAGGTTATATTAGGGTTTCATTATAATTTAACCTCTGTAAAAATTTTGGGGGACAATTATTGTGGATTCTCTGTAAAAAACAATTGTGGTGACCAATTTTAAAAATACAATATTAATGAGCCCCTACCGTCGTATTCGGGGAAATAGTCGACGAGATGCGAATACATGATTTTTTCTTCGAGCAAATCTTTTTTGTTGAGGAACAAAATAACCGACGAGTGCTGGAACCAGGGATACGTGATGATCGTCTTGAACAATGCCTTTGATTCTTCCATTCGATTCTGAAATTGCATTCAATTGTGATTAAGTATTGATACTAATATACAATTAATATTATTAATAGCTAGTTTTGCGTCAAATAAATGTAAGTGCGTAACAGCCGGAACTATAGGGTTCGATTACCGGAAACAATGACTTCGAGGCTGGATGGTACTAACATCAATGAAGCAGAGATGTTTAGCTATCGTAAAAAGCAATTAATTCAGTTTATAATTATTAAATTAAATCAATAACGGAGCAAGTAATGTAATGAACTTATGCCCAGATTTCAAACAGTACAGTGAAGTTTAAAAAAAAAGTGTAGCAAATGTACTTTCGATGGGCAAACTGCAAAAACATTTTCTATAATAATTATTAATAGACATTTTTTTTACTCACCTCATTTTCAGACTCGAATAAAATTTGATCGTATTCGCTAAGTGCTACTAAGAAAATGATGGATGTGACATTTTCGAAACAGTGAATCCACTTCCTTCTTTCGGATCTTTGTCCGCCGACGTCCACCATTCTATACATAAAATTATTATTATCACCAAATCTACTTAAATCAAGAGTTCCTCACACTAGAAAACTCGTTGATGTTTGGCAAAAAACTGACATTTTTGGGTTCTTAAGACTGAATGACCCGAGTTCAGTATTGTATCACAAAACACAATTTAATTTTGAGGCCTGTCAGTAAAATTATTTAACAGTAGCTTTACAAATTTCAATTTTAATATTTCTCAAAATATTTTCCAAAAAAAAGTCAGTAGATTGAAAATTAAATCAATTTATATCTTATCACCAAACAAAAATTTACATTTTTACTCGCTTACTATAGTTTACATAAAACACGTATAAAGAAACAACCATATGTTATTATTCACTTACAACTACTAGCATAAGCAATACACAAAGCAGAGAAATACAAAAAAATTCTACCTAACCAATCTCTATAGCTTGTGCTTTTTTTTAATTTTAATAGTTCATGTGTCCATACTACGACTGGAACTTTCCCTCTATATCAACTTCACAAACTTTCTTGTACAGTGAAGTGTAATATAGTTAGGAAAACCGGCATTTCTTTAAATATCAAAATCTACGGCTTATTAAATAGAAAATGTTCTAACGATACAAAGATCTCAGGCCAAGACTTGTACAAGATTGTAGCGGTTTCAGGTTTTTTTTAGTTTATAGCCCTTAAAACAGTAAAGAAGTTATAGAGACTGGTATCAATATTAGTAAAACAACGTTAATAAAGCATAGATTAGCGTTAAAAATAACTACTGGCATTACATTACCTTTTACGCCTCGTTTCTGGGTATATCATAAAGAGTAATAAACAATATCTCGACAGCGAACAGTTATTGATAAGTACGTAAATTTTATACAACAGATACAGAAATCTGAGGCCCCGACCTAAAAAGGTTGTAACACCACTGATTTATTTAATTTTACGTAAATTTTGTAGATCACGCGAATTTAGTGAATACCACGATTAGATTTAAATTCTTAATAATTAAATATTTTCAAGTGCAATGACCATTTAATAGGTAAAATAGTTTCATAAAATTACACAATCAGAGTTATTTAATATTTTCGTTCAGATACAGAAATCTGAGGCCCAGACCTAAAAAGGTTGTAGCGCTACTGTTTTATTTCACGTAAATTTTGTAGGGAAATTTAATAGCATAGAAGCAAAATGTTTGCCATATCGGTGCGTATCCTATTTGAAGCGTTAGAATTTTACACCCTTATTATTAGGATATTTAAAAATAATCGCGTGCAATTCCTTTTAATTTTTGCTATGAGATTTACGGAGCCAATTTTGACGCTTGAACCTTTTTGTTTTTTGCCGACGCATCAAGCGACATAGATTAGGTACGAAGCTCATTACAGATTTTTTAGAACTGGATGGTTCGAAGGAAGGTTTAGTAGATCAAGTATTAGTAGTAATTAATAAAAATTAAATTTTAATGTCACATGTGATACTATAAACAAACCGGCCAAATGTCGACTGGAATTTCATTTTATAAAATAATGAATTCTACTATCGGGCCACGACATACATATATTTAATTATTTTACATTTTAATTATTATTTTTACTAACGTAGTTATAAGTATTACTTTACTAATAATATATGGACTTTTTAATGGTCTGAATTAAATTATTTTTATTTTATTTTTAATTATAACCCTCGGAAAACTGCGTTACAAACTGCCAACTTGCAACCGTGCTTCAACTTAACGTTACCTGTTAAAGCACCACCGCGATTTTTTAATAATGTATTCTTGTTATTATACAGTTATTAACAATATTATTCACATATTATATGATTATAATACCTAAAGCAGTGTGTTTCCCTTTTTTCAGTCAATCTTTTGACGCAGGAGAGTAGCGAATCATCGTCGATAAATTCAGTAAACCAGGGACTAATGAAATCATTGAAGATCATAAAATTATTACAATGTTCTCAAAATTTAATACAAGAACAGGCAGATTTGGTGAAAAAAATATTTTTTTATTAACTAATTATGAAATCAAGAAGGCCGAAATGATTTTTGTTAGTTTTCACTTGTAACAATTGTTACAAGAAAGTTACAATATAGGATTTACGCCACTTTATTACTCTAGTACAACAAAAATAAACTGTTAACAATTACCTATCTTTGCTGTGGAGCCAAGTTTAATAATACGAAGCCTGGCGTATTTAATAAAAAAACCTCGTAATTAAAACAAACATATTCGAACTAAAGTATCAAAGTTTCTCTTCACCAAATATGCCTGATTCGCAAACTTACAATAGAAAGCGCGATATTATCACAAAGCAAATTTTGAAGGCTTAAGCATTACTTGTGCTATTAAGCAATAAGCTATGATCTTATAAAATGATTTCACTAGATAGTTTTTTATACATACTTTGTATCAAAATTGCTAATAGCCCTGCCACGGATCCATACAGTAAGTTATTGTAAACCGCGAATTTAGTAAATCCCAGGATTAGATTTAAATTCTTAGTATTTAAATATTTTCAAGTGCAATGACCATTTAATAGGCAAAATAGTTTAATAAAATTACACAATCAAAGTTATCTAATATTTTCGTTCAATAACAGTAAAAAAACACTGTAATTTAATTAAATATTTTAGAATTATTTTTAGACTAGAGTTTAAGGAAAAGTATTATAAAATTTCCGTAGTTTAATTTGTGATTTAGGATTTTGCATTTTGTTAATTTGCATATAAGTTCATGGCAATTTTGTTAATTTGCATATAAGTTTTGCTTTTTTGACGTCATTAAAGCACCTAAACATCAAGTAAAACAACCGTGGTCAACAACGTTAGGGAATTGTCAAATATCATCTATTGGTGCAATAATGCCAGAAACATTACCAAAATAATATCAAGAAAACTTACTTATAACATATTACAAAGTTTATAGCCGATTCAGTCCCTACCGTCGGCAAGGACACGTATACAAGGGGTATTTGGTTTTTAATTGTTACTACAACGACATAACAAATGGAAAATCAGAATCTTCTGTGATTTTGTAAACAACATTTTTTAATATTGATATATGATACACAAATGTATGGCATCAAATGAGTATCCTCGTAAGATAATCTACCATTTAGCAATTTTAACTACTAACGAGCTATACGTATATAGAAATGGCATGTTTTACGTACATAAGAATATAATTGTATTTAAGATTACCGCGTCACACGAGGTCCGTATCCGACCTTGCCTTCAATAAGCTGATTACATTATTGTAAGGTTTCCAAAACCTATTATGAAATCTTTAGCCAACTAATCAAAACGTGCAAGCTACGGTCCAAACGTACCTAAATATAATGCCGTCTAGATCGAAAGGATATTCAAGAATGCCTGTAGTCGGCTGTCGAGCTCGGAGAATGTCCTGCTCCGTGGGTAGAAAATCGTCTTTTTCGATTCTCTCCAGATCACTTAAATAGCTGTAAATTCATGCAACATCTAAAGCACATGCACGCGATGCCCCATACCCGTAGAAGAGATCCGATCATGCATTAGTTTGCCACCATTTTACCTAAATCGTATCTCTTCCAAGTCAAACGGGTATTCGATGATGCCCGTAGTAGGCACTCTGACGCGCAGAATGTCTTGTTCGGTCGGTAAGTAGTTTGGTGCCGCGACACGATCAATCTCCTGCAAGTAGCTATAGAAAAACGGTCCCTTACATACGGAATCATAAACATTTCTGTTCTCACTTTGGGACTCGAACCCATGGACTTTTTATTATCTAAATAAGCATCCTGAAATGTAGAAAATACCTCTCTGAGGTATACTTTTCTAGTTAATTTGAAGATTTAAGTTAGCCTTACGACTAATTTCATCACCTTGGAAATCGAACTTTTATTGCTAACATTTTTGTTTGGTTATTTGGAGGAATATTAGAAGAAACTACGTGGGCATATTATACCTAATGCTTGTGTTTATTATGAAAGAAAATACTGATGTCATTATGATAATTGATACATTTACAGACTTTAATCATAGTTTATGTTCGCTAGACAATTGATGTTTGTTATTTTAAACAAACGTGTAAACGTATAAAAATGGTATTGTCATACATATTTGTAGGTCTTGAAACAGTACAGTAATTAAAAAATATAATTCTATTAGTTAAAACACTAAATCACAAATAATATTTTTTAACTATTATAATAATCGATATTTTTCTACATTTGAATAAAAAACTTAAAATCTAGTACATGAGTAATGAAGTGATTTTATGAAAATGTAATTTTATTTCACTTACTATTTGGCTGAATCGGTGAGCTGGTACTCCCGTCTGCGATCGTAGCACTCCTGAATACCGGAGTCGGCCCATAGTCCCTTGATGGCCTCGACGTAGGGACTCTCGAATGTTGTCACGCTCTCAAAGTCGATCGCCGATATCAACTCCGCCTGTTCCTGGAAAATTTTGATGGTACTATTAAAATCAGGTCTTTCAGTTTGACATTTGTCTGCAAGGACAATACTTCTATATAGCAGTACAAGAATATATTTATCTTATAGTGACCCTGAAATCCTAGGGTAGAATGTCCGGTAAAAATTGACTAATTTTAAAGTGGGAAATAATTAGTCTAAGAAAAAAGGGTCAGGAAATAGTAATTAAGGAACGAACTAACGGCAATGCAAATCAAGACCTTACATATAAAAATGAGTATTATCAATCGTCTTCAAAATATAAACTAATTTGTCAATAGAAACATTTGGGACACTATTTACGTGTCTCTTACATTGCTAATTTTTCATTATAGGCAAATAAATTAACCTAAGCTAAATAACCTCATCGCCCAACATATGCACTGTACGTTTACAAACTACGAACGAAGGCGGTATAAAATTCTGATATGGTTTTTATTTGAAAATGCAAATATATTCTGTCCTATTATTTCTAACAAATTAGATAATAATTATAAGCTCGCTGATTGCTATAAATTATAACGTAAAAAATCTGCGTTAGTAGTAATTTTATATTTTAAAATTTAACCGAAGTTAGAAAATTAACGTCTACGATTATTATTACATTAGTTAGAGACTTACACGTGTCTGTGGGAAGTAATTATAATAAAAACAGTTAAAGAAATAAATTGTAAAAGTATATAATCAAGACTGGTAATAAAGAACTAGTATTAATAGTACATAGGTCATACACTCATTTCGGTATTTATATACACAAATATATATTGCAATTGTATATTATATCGTCTCGATTCTAAGCTTATTCAAAGAAGCGTTAGTTTGATTTGAAATTACCAAAACAATATATTTTATTATAAACATACACATGTACTGTCAAATCAAATAGCTTTAAAACTATTTTGTCCTTATTACTCTCGTATAAATTTGAAATTAAATGAACGTGTCTGATTGAGACAGTTTAATTATAATTTTAGACGACTCATTGGTCTAGTGGTTAGTACCCCTGACTGCGAATCCATGGGTTCCCGGGTTCGATCCCCGGCAGAGACGAACATCGATGTGATGAGCATTTGGTGTTGTGCTTAGGTCTTGGGTGTTTAAATATGTATTTATATGTCTATCTATCTATGTATGTATATCCGTTGCCTAGTACCCATAACACAAGCTTCACCAGCTTAGCATGGGACTCGGTCAATTGGTGTGAATTACGTGTATCGCTTATAATCCTTATAAGCGATACACGTAATTTGGGCTGTGTTAAGTATTTATTTTAACACCATATATAATTTACACAAGCGCGAAAGAGCGTAGAGTGGGATTTCCTCAAGGTTGTCTAATAGCAATTTGTTGACTTGGATAGCTTTATCATTTCCGTACTTAACCAAAATCGGACCACAAAAACCTTATCAATTATTATTGC
This sequence comes from Pieris melete, assembly GCA_963693345.1. Taxonomy (NCBI): domain Eukaryota; kingdom Metazoa; phylum Arthropoda; class Insecta; order Lepidoptera; family Pieridae; genus Pieris; species Pieris melete. Next base: position 2,384,349 of record CAVNZK010000006.1, on the reverse strand, counting down.
AATTTGCCTTATAGTCTACTATTACTGTTTAAATGCCTCACAGCCTTAAATTTTGATTTAAGGACCCATTTTTATTTATAACGCGAGTAGTACATATTGAAATGAAACTCTCGCAGACCATGTTGCCGAAAAGTACCCGAAACGCGTTAAAGTTATTTAAATAGATTTAATTTTGTATTTTTCTAATTAAGAAATTGTAAATCTTTACCTTTTTTTTGTCGTAATGACATTCGATTTACCATATCACAATATAGGTGGCGCTGCTGCTAGAATGTTGTAAATTTAATAAATTTGTGACCTACCTTCGCCTGTTCTAATGACAGTAATGAAAAGTATGGATACTGCTAGGTACTTTATACGATTTATAGGAAGGAGTCTATGCAATAATAGTGAGACCGACATCTAAAATGTCATACATATAATTAAATCATATTATTTCTAATTTAATACTTTTAATGATGTACTTTTATAGATGTACTGTAGCGAGTAGCATTCTTTAGATGACATTATTATTTGGTTATCAATGAAAAATTCTCACGAGTTACATATTATTCGTCCTCGTGTATCATTCCTATCTTCGTATCTATATAATTCTTAGAATTATCTCAATTTTTACCTCGCGTTTAATAAAACATTTCGTAAGAGGTGAAAGATAGCGCGGTATCTCGTCATGTTCCATGAATATCATATTACAAGTTTAAAATAATTATTATTATCTTACTAAAAGCGACCATCGAAAAACCATCAAGTTTGTTGACAATATATATATTTTTATAAGGAAATGTTGTTATATTTAAATTACGGCTAAAGATTTTGTATATGTACAAAAATGAGTTGTCATATGGTCTTCCTATCGCATTATAATTTTTGAAAGGTTATATATACACACATATATATAAAACATAGATTGATTTAAATTTTCTCAATCCAATCAATAAACTGTGGTTTTTTATCAAATATTTTTACTAGAATGTCTCTATAAGCTATCCAACCCCGGTAGCTCTTCGTTAATGTAAAGTAAAACAAGTAACAGATAAAAACATCCATGTTTAGAATTTTTAGATATATTCACCCATAACAGACAAATATTTAAAATGTTCTTGTATAATATTCTAATCTTATAAGTCCGCAATAAATTCAATAAAGCGTACTAGAGAAGAGTCTACATGTTTTCAGGAGGACCTTTAAAGAGATTATACTGAACAACATTTTTATTAAACATCGAATTTATATTACCTACTAATTATTATAATCCTCTACATTATATTGACAATTTATTTTTGCTTGTTGTATTTCTATTTTAATTTTATTATTTGATTATCTTAATTATAATATGTACTTTTTGAAACATTAATTATGTGTAATCATTATTAAACGGTATTGTGTGGCGAAATGGTAATGAGAATAGATAGGCAGATTTATCCTGTCTATATTTAATACAAGATTATTTTCTATTTATAGCTACTGGGTGCAAGGATTTTAGTCTGCTTTATTTAATGGCTGAATCGATTTTTTCTTAGAACATTATACGAAGTGGTGAGTTTAACACTGATTGTTTAATAACGTATACTTTGAATACACAAACAGCCTTTATTCAAGCAATATCCTTTAATAATCTGTATATTTGTTTAGCAAATAATTAGAATGGAATAAATTTTTTCTCCAAATCCCGTTTTCTAATATGTATATATCGCCATTATGCGTCAAGCAATATTAATGACGATTAACTTCGTACATTAAATAGTAAATTATGATTTCATGCTCTTAGCAAAACTATCTATTTCATAACTTAAATAATCAACCATTCTACCACTGTATTAGGTGCAATTTGTTAAGTCGACTCTATACGTAAAGCCAAGCCTTATTTAAAATATATGAAGGGATTTTTTCTTTTTCTAAATACATTGTATTGAAAATTTTACTTACTCCATTGGACGGATTTCCATATGATATTTTGAGAAGATCCATGGCACGTATCATACTCTGCATGGCCATGAAGATGTTCTGGTAGACAAGTTTGATGAAGCCACGCTTGTCTTCGTCGCTGTAACCTGAGCCATGGATGATTCTCATCTGCTTGATGAATGTGGACTTGCCCGACTCGCCAGTACCTGGTCACAATGTATGATAAAAAACTAGATATAACAAAACACAGATGTACAGAGTTATGGACTATACACTATACACATAGTATCTATGGGATTGCAATTTTTTTAAATCCATGCTACAATACATACTATTCAGGACTTGATTTTTGAACACTGAGTGTGTAACCAATTGTAATTTAGGGGTATTTATATACAATATTAAACATTTATTATTACAAAATCAAGTAGGCTGCCTCATATTTATGGTATATCTGCTTTTAGACAGTAAAAGATTTTGAAACAGTTTAAGCCATTTATTGATAAAGAACCTGTAGTTTACAAAAGCACTGATTTACCGTCATCACAGCAAAAAAAATTGACAAAACAAGACTATGTTAGTTAAAACTGCACAATTGATTTAGTTTCTTTGAATGAGGGGGTAAATACTTGTTGTTGTATTTTGCGCTAGCCTACGACTGTCCTATGTTTAAACCCTAACTGTGCATAGTGATTTTTCTAAAGTTTACAGGATCTCTACATCATACAGTGAAAATAGACTGTAATATATAACACTGTTATAAATAACATCAAATAAATATATTTTTGGATATGTTTTGTTCAGCTATCTCCTATTTCTAATTTAGAACACTTTTGTTATGGTTTAACATGAACTCAGTGTATACTTAGAATAAGTCAGCAAAAGCTTTGGAATTTATATTTTTGGAAAGTATGTATTCCAAAATTAAATTACAGAGAATATTTTATTCATATACTTGTTAATTAAGTTAACCTCATATTATTAATATCTTTACTCATAAATACAATTATTTGAATTAGAAACTTATAATCTTATAGAATGTTTTACATAGGTACTTTAGCTATTTACATATACTAACTGAAGTGATATGACCAATAGCTAGATTATATTTGATATTATTGTATTGAACAATAGATCTTGACCAGCTAGTAAGAAAGACCTTGTGGAAACCAAAAACATTATATGTATCTGTATAAATGTATGTTTTTGTATTTGAAATACCTAACTAAAAGTTTCAGTAATTTATACATTATTTAATTAAGTTAGTATAAAACCAAATGTAGTCATTTGTATGGTTATAAAAGACGTAGATAATATACTAAGCTTCGAAAACATAATATACATTAATGTTTAATATTCAAAATTATAATGAAATTCAACAAAAAATAACCTTCAGAACTGGCTGTTTTAAACCTTTTTAAACTATAATTTTCCTAGTTAATCTAAATACTTCCCTGTAATAAATGTCATGAAATATGAATCTCAGTATTATTACCTCAATTACTTAATGTATAAAAAAATAATATTTTAGTCTACCATATTCCCTTAATGATTAGAATTTTCATTTATACTAAATATTTTATTAAATTAATATTCATATAAGTTCAAAATTAACAGCAAACATTAAAACTAACTAACAGATAAGATAATATATTTCTTATTTGAAATCATATTGCATTACTTTTTACTTGTTACTGGTTATCATACTATTATCAAAGCTAAAGAGAAAACATATAGATATGTACAATACATTCCTAGTGACAATGGATAATTAACTGATAAAATAAATATTGGAAAAGCATGCAAATATCGTAATAGAATTTTACATAAAGATTAAACAGTTTAAAGGGTTTTTAAATTTTTTTGCAAGAAAATAGTAAGACATGGAGAGATCCTGATATAAGAAAAGGAACAGAAAATTCTTAACAAGCAATTAATGATGACAACCCCAATCTGAAATTTAGCTATGAGATATCATATACTAATTAAATCTATATTGATATTTAAAGGGTTTTGCTAGTACCAAATTAGCAATAACTGAAATAAAGAAAATCTTTTATGATCCCCATTTCTATATCCTTATTAACCGCAAACAATGAATCATTTACAGAAGGAAACCTATATTAATTATATTGTTGTATACCTATTCAATCTATATGCACTAATTATTAAGGTTAAGAGAAAAGATCTTAGTTTCCTACACATTTCCTAGAAATATCAATTAATTATCAGTCATTGTAAGAAGTAATTGCTATAATTTAATATTTACCTATAGTCATTATTAAAATATCTAGTGGAAGAATGAGGCTACTAATATAATTTGATATTTAAAACTATTAAGGGAGGTTTTATTTACCTTTATTTATAAGATTTTTTTTAATTAATAAAAAATTTGGGAGATGACTCACCCAGGAGAAGCAATTTGAGTTCTCTCCTTGCATCGCGTTTGTCCTTTCGGAGTTGCCGCTCTATTTCTTGATTGATTCTTTTCTGTTCTTTGGCCTCTTCTGACATGCAGCACTCCATGTTTCCTCTGGGCGGAGGGCCGCACACCGTCCTCGCGCGTGGAGCCGTGTCCTTTCGGCAGGCCTATCAACCGAGGCACACCACTCCTAGAAACGACATATCAATTCACTGCATACATCACCAAACGTTTCGATATAAGTTCACGAACGTTCACAAAATCACACACCGACTCGATAGCGCGTGAACAATCATCCGAACTAGAAACCAATAAATACTAAAACCGACAATCCGGTCACTGGGTGTGGTGACTTATGATCGGTCATATACATATACGCTTCTGTCAACTGCCGACATAAACACTTCGAAATCCGTTTATATACGACCGTGGAACCTTGTGAAGCATTCGTTTAATCTTATTAATGTAACTAGATTCAAGAAACCTATAGCTATTCCCCGCACGTGTGTAATAATATAATTAAAACTGTGAGCAAACAGCGGATTGATGGTAATCTACTGATAACTAGAACGGCCTATGTCTCCTGTCTAGGTTACGATATCATTTGTTAACATCAGTTCACGCGCTTAATTTCTTATAAGATCCATTTAAGATCACCTTACGTACCCAAATATATATCCATAGGGCACGATCAAGTCTTTCACTTCAACTTATTGCACTAACCACAATTTTTATCACTGAAATCGTAAAACGTCCGCCTCTCTCAATATGGCGCTGGGAGATTTTGGGTAATGGAACTAGTGCGCGTGCGTCGTGCCAGTTTTAACAAATAAATTAAAATTATGCTTTTAAAGATTATAAATCAATAAAACAATATGAAATTGAGTGTAATGTTTGATTTTATAGTGCGTAAATTATGTGTAAAAATCTGGCATCAAGTTTTTAATTTTCATATTCATGGTTTTATTTGACTATTGACAATATTGACAGTTGACACTTTAGTTGCGGACGCTTGCACCGATGTCAATTATCATTTCAGCAGTAAGTTGTTGAATGAATGAGTACGGAGATTTATGAATTTACAATGGACATTCAAATTTCAATCGCGAATCATGTTTCAATAACCATAACTAGGTAGATTGAAGTCTAGAAAAAGCGAATCGCCACTGTGCACAAGCGCAGTAATTCGTATGACAGGGATTGTATATTTTTTTAAATGTTTTATATCTTGTTAGATTTTTAAAGTCTCTCAGTTTAGTTTAGAAATTTTCTATACCTTAATCATATTTTATGAAAAAAATATTCATGCGGCTAACATGTTATAGGTTGGTAACTTTCGTGATTGGTAATAATTATTTGATTATTACAACGCGTGTCGATTACCTCTGTGGTGTAGTGGTTCTTGTGACGCTCATGACAAATAATCCAAAGGTTTTGGGTTTGATTACCATAATTTTAAAATCTTGTTTCGAGTAAATGGCACTAAATTTATACATCGTAGGTTAATCACCCATTGTAATAGATCACTCAAGAAACAGACACATAATGTGTTATTATATCTTTCCATAGGGTGTTACAGGACTTCAAAATAATATAAGTACCTTTTTTAGTTAGCCTTTCTTAAATTCTTATGTCCCGTATGTAAGATACATAATTCTTAATATTCATAAATTGAACTATTCCCTTAAGAAACATAAATTATAGGTTTTAGAAAGAAACCACTAGGAAATTATTAACAAAACACAGTTAACAGTTGATTGTGAACAACAAGTTTTCGTATATTAATTAATTATTTTAATTTAGTGAGATCCTTGTGCTTGATGCTTGCTGCACAGAGATTTTATATTAGGTTAGCTTTAGTCCCAAGTCTCTACGTTGAGTTCAATAATTTACAGCACTACATCCACATTCAGCTAAAAATGAAGATAGAAACGGTAGCAATAGATTCCTTGCACATTTATTTAATTTGAGTATATGATTTCTCTTTCTTACAAAGAAAAAAAACCGCTACTTTTATATTATGTATATAATGTGTTGTAGTAAATATGTTTCCGACATATTTAAATACAATTCATATATCATTAAATTTGGCACAAGGGTAAAACTCGTGTCGAGTCCATTTTCGAATTACCCTCCTGTGGGGCGTGGCCCCACATTGAGAAACAATGTTCTTAATTCAGATGAAACACTTAGTTTTCGGAACATTTTTTTATTAACTCATTAAAAAAACTTAAAACTAGACATACTGATTCATAATTTTAATTTGTGATGTATTTTTGGTATTTCTTAGGGTTTTACATTATAATACAGTTACCTAAGAATGTCTAACTAATCACAGTTATAATTAAAAAAAGCCAATCCTTTCAAGCTTCCTATATTACTACTAGTATTGATTGAGTCCGATTCACTAACATCACAATAATATTTTTTCTAACATTATTATTAGTTTTGAATTTTTTAACACATGATTTTTAATATCACAATATTCGTTTGTGCAATAAATGGAAATTCAATGTTAAGTGATGTCAAATTGTTTTCTTTTTTTGAAAAGTTTATGGCCTGGTATCTGTCAAATTGTACTGGCATGCCATAAATTATATATTGTAATAAACGTAAGTCGTAAAGAGACGCCTAGCGCATAGAAAACTATACAGGGCCTTAGTATCATTTTCTACTCAAATTTAGACTTAATTCATGCAGTCTTAACACTTTCGAAAACTTCTTTATTCGGCGGGACCCAGCCACCAAAGGCCTTCTCAAATTCTTTCGCCACTGCAATAGTGAGGTGGTCGTTACACCTATTTGAAACTATCTGCATTCCCACTGGTAAGCCATTATCGGTTAATCCAAGTGGACAATTGGTAGATGGCAACCCCAGCGCGTTGAATATCGTCAAATATCCACAGTCCAAGAATTTATAGAATATTCTGTAGTGTAGATGCGCCGGGTTCGGGTACGTCGGGAAAAAGAGCACAGCGTTGTCTGACAGCGCTTTCTGTGGAGAATACATATTTGATTAATGTCAAATTAATGACTCATTAAAATAATTATGAATTAGTTTCCTAAATAGATTTTCAATTTTTTAAATAAATGTTTCTGCTAATGTCCATAGTGCATAAAGCATTTTGTCCATAATTTCACCTGAGATACATGTTGAATGTCAATTATAAATAATTACTTATAATTTACATAATTATGTATAAACAAAAACATAAGTAAAAACATATTTAAACATCCGTCTGAATATTTGCTATTTAACTTTTGTCGTTGATTAGTAGGCTTGATCCATTTTATTTTTAATTTATGTATTTGTTTTAAGCTCGATAGGTGAGACGTCATTTGTGCCTAACGTTGAATCGATAACGATGTATTGCGGTTTGGAATCTTCTAGACTCTTACTTGCTTTTTCCCGCGAAAACATTATTCAGCATGAAACGTGTGAGGAATAATAAAAATGCACTTACTGTTATATCCCTTTTAATTTGTTCGAATATTGACAGCAACTTCTTATAGTACCTATCTGGTAGACTGTCAAAGAATTTCTGAGCCGGCCCATAGGCGACACACGTCAAATTATGGTCAGACATTCCTAAGAACTTTTTCAATACTACAGGCCACATTGATATTAACTGCTCTCTCTCTTTTGGGTCAGTGTAAATATTTCTAACGTGTTTGATTTTAAACAAAACTCTGACACTTATCTCCCACATGTGATGTATATTCTCGATTTGGAGCTGAAAAATATATTAATTCAAGTCAAAAAATAATTTTTCCAACCGCATAAAAGCTGAGCGCGTTGATGTCTTATACAGATGCCATTTTAACAACTTATAAGTTTTAATGTATGTCTAATTATGTAGACATTTAAGAAGTTTTAACAAAATAAGTTTTTATTTGTCTTGTCGTGATAAAGAGAAACTAATAATCGCTCGTACGGTGAAGGAAAACATCCTGAGGAAATCGGCATGCCTTAAAGCCAAAAAGTGGACGGCGTGTGTCAGGCACAAAAGTGTGTTCACCTATTTGTCTATTAGAAAAACGATCACGAAATAGTTACACAAATCTGACGCCAAGGCAAAGATTGTAGCGCCAGTGACTTTGATTGAGCTAAAACAGTGTAAAAAGAGTCATTTGTATTTTTTACGAGAAACCCCGCGAACTTCGTTTAACCATAATATTATTTTTTAATATAACTTTCCTTTTCAGTACCACCATGTGGAACATTTTGCTATGCTACCCCATAGAGACTGTACGCTTTTCCGTGATAAAAACCTAAGTATAAACTATATTGCTTACTAGTATTTTTCCAATATAAAGAAAACCTCCATAAGAATCTTCCTCAGAGTTCATGGAATAAATAAAAAATATTCGAATTGGTCTAGCCATCTTCGAGTTTTGCGCTTAGCAACATATTTTGCGATTCATTTTTATTTATATACTTAGATAAACTTCATTCTTTATATTTCTGATAAACATTAATTGTTTGAAACCTTTATAGTATGCATTTAATTACAAACGCAATCTTCAATCAATAAAACTAATTATCATGCAATTAAGGTTGAATCATTATAGCCGTAGTATTTTTACCTTTTGAACGTCTAAATTGTAGGTACTGTTAATATAGGCTTTTGCTTTGTCCATAGCCTTTCGTACATCTGGTCCTATTTTATTTAGTACATAACCACCATCCCCCTCCATGTAATAGTATTTCAATCGTGTCAGGTCTACCTGTAATAGACATAATTTTATTACTTTAAAATTCTACATGTATAATATATATAATAAAGTAAAAAAAATAGTTATTTTACATAACGTGAAATTGTAATCAGTATATAAGACTCGGCTAAACCAAGTTATTATTTTTAAATATGATAATTTACTGGATAAAAATAAGTAGAGAAAATCTCTGTCATACAACTTTACATTATTTATTTTATATTAGACATAGTTACTGGATAATAATAAAATAATCTATGTCATAAATCGCGTGTATGTTGCGAATTATGCATCAGTAAACATACCGGTTTTTCTAAAGGTACTTCAGGGCCGGTCGGTTGCCTCAATACTTTGAGTAATAACGTCAAATCCTCAGCATATCTGGTTATAGGGCCGAGTGTGAAGTATTCATCAAAATCAGGATCCAGGCAATCTGGTACATGACCTACAAGGCAGGGAAAAAATTATAAATGTATCCTTTATAAATTTTACACTTGACTAGAAATTCTTATTTTATTATCCTTGAGAAACGAAGTGTAATAAAGTAATGAAATAACTCTAAAATTTTAAATAGTAGTTTGAAATTAATTAGTTAATGATGTCAATGTAATAGATCCATTCGTCTCTGATTTTGATAAAGTCGAAAGTATATTTTCCTGAAATTTATAGACCGGGCAAACGTCGTTTTGCCATGTATATCATTTATAATAAAAAAATTGGGGTTGATCGTAGAGGGGTGAAAATTAGGGGTTGTGTGTATTTTTTAATGCTGTATCATAAAAAAATAAAAATAAAATTAAAAATTAGGGGTAACCCTTAACATTTAGGGGGATGAAAATAGATGTTGTCCGATTCTCAGTTATACTCAATATGCACACAAAATTTCATGAGAATCGGTCAAGCCGTTTCGGAGGAGTTTAACCACAAACACCGCGGCACGAGAATTTTATATATTAGATGCGTTATATAAACATTGTTTAAACGCTTACCTTCAGTAGATAAAAGCCTGGGTGTAGGCTTATGTCCAAATATCCCATTGAACATAGGAGGAAGTCGCAACGAACCAGCAATATCCGAACCCACACCGATCACCGACGCAGCAGCTGCTATGAGCACCGACTGGAAATAAAACCCAAACTTTTGCAATACTTCAGTCTTAAATAAAAGTATAATAAGTGCATCAACGCATCGTAAAGCATTTTCATATTTGTTACTAGGAGGCTAGATTCGGCTTCGATGCTTACGAAACTACTTTTGTTATTCTGTAAATCAAATATAAATTATGTGTACGGTATTGTTGCTTTATATATTTACGTGTATTGTATATAATACAAATGTAAAATGTTTTGTCTTAAATTTTTTCATTCTAGCCAAGGAGAAAAAAGCTGTAGAGATAGGGATTAGGCAGTAGGGATAAACTTATAAATCTATCAAATTCTAATTTTGATCATATCAAGTTAAAAATATACCTCGCCGCCTGAAGAGCCGCCCGCGGTTCGCTTCTGGTCATAAGGGTTCATTGTAAGTCCTGTGACGTTGTTATAAGTCTCCCAATTCATGCACAATTGTGGAGCATTAGTCACAGCTATAGGTATGGCCCCGGCTGCTCTCGCTAGGCGTACAATCTCAGCGTCCTTTGTGGCCGGCTTTCGATAGGGGTGGACTGTACCCGAGTCATTGCTCATACCTAGAAATCCGTATAAGTACTTTATTAGACAGAAATATGGTGTTAACAAGATTGTAACTATATATATTAAAATATGGAAGAAAAGTCGTAATAGTCGTGACCCCTAAATAAGAAAAGACATGCTTTTGTCTAATTCAAAATATAATTTAACAAATCGCACTCAGCCTTGACTGATTGAGACTGTAGACGTTGGAAATGCTTCATCCCGCTTGCGAATATTGATACAGTAAACAGACAAAAGACGTATAATGGAACGTATCTACATTAAGAATTTAATTTACACGAGCCTAGAAATCTCCATGCTGGGACCGGTATTCAATAGTGGAACAACTTTCTCTGTTACCTTTAAAATAAATAAATACCATTGACTGAATATTTATAAGAAATTGTATAAATTCTTTGACTACAATATATTAAAGTTATAACTGAACACTATTTGGTTCTATAACAAGTCCGGTTTCTTCTTCTCTACCGTTGTAGCAAGTGTTTAAAGAATATTTTGTACTCTTACAAAAATACGAAGTATCGATTATAGGCCATTTTATTCTAATTATTAAAAACAAGTGTGGACATAACAGAACTTTTGACTATAGTTTTAGAATCTTTACCTTCCACAGCAATACTTTCTTTCACTGTCATAGGGACGCCTAGTAATGGGAATTCCTTTTCAAGCATTTCTGTAGAACGATCGTTTGAGCTGATCATCTTATCTATGGACTTTGCTTCTCTTATGGCTATCTCATATCGAGGTTCTACAATAGCGTTTAGGTACGGATTCACTTCTTTACACCTTTCTACGTAGGCTCGTACTACGTCTTCTGAAGTTATCTGTAATGTAAACGATATGTTTTAGTGAATTTTAATTTAATTTATTTAACGGTTATATAAAAATGTGGACGAAACCTATCGTTATAGGTAAATGTTATGTGATTGCAATTTTACGTATAGCGTGCCAATGCGCACGCGCTGGTACTTCGTAATAGAGTTACTTCCGCCCGTATACTTTATAATTTACGATTTCTCTCGCATTGTATTTCGTTTATTCAATGCATTTTAGGTGTTTTATAAATTGTTTTTAGTATTTGTGTGAAGAGCTTTCTTGTTACGTATTATATATGGCATGTAAACCGGTCATGAAATTATCAATCACTTATTATAAATCTTATTGCGCGTTGCTCGTGACTCGTGCGTATTTTTTACGAATATTCATCTGATCAAACACTAAAAACAAAACTTAGCCATTAGTTGCGTAGTAATACAATTCAAAAATATAATATTAACAAAAAATAAATCAGGTCCTAATTTCACACTTTTTTGATTAGTTTTAGACACATGGCGTTTTTCTCACGGAATTTTCCACCATACAACTAAGTGCACAGTCGGGAGACCAGAATTGAGGGTCGCTCTCTTAAAGCTCTTGGCCACCTCTGCTCTAAGGAAAAAACAGAGTGTAAGAGTACCGTATGCCCAGAACGTACTGGATTTTGTCACGGAGAGAGAGTTTTGTGGAGTCATAGTTCTAGCGGAATCTTACGCTGACTATAAGAACTGCTTTCAGTAGAACACAACTTTTTATCACTTATTAATTGTATTTATCTATATATATAAAAATGAAACCCGTTTTCCGTTGTCACGACATAACATGAAAACGGCTTAACCGATTTGTCTGATTCTTTTTTATAATATTCCTTGAAGTACGAGGATGGTTCTTACGGAGAGAAAAATTAAAAAAAATTCAGTGAAAAACTAAAAACAACACTTCTGTATTCCCATACAAAATATTCGTAATAATATTTAAAGGCTTTGAACTTTAATACCATATCATAAAGTTCAAGTGTTAGTGGAGGGGTTCCGGGAAGGACCTTTGTTTTTTTGACATAATGTATTTGTTGTATTATCAACTTTCTTTTTTTTACCTTACTAGCTAGACCGGTGTCCTGAATAGCATAATAAGTATTAAAAAAAATAAAGAATCGACTGTTAGGCGGTACGATGTTCGCCAGGCCAGCTAGTTAGTAATAATAATCCAGTGGCAACCCTAAATGGTTCTTGGCCTCAGATTGCATTCGTTTTTATTTAATAGACAAGTGATCCTCCTGTGTCTGACACACGTCATCGATTTCTGGGTTTAAGACGTGCTGATAGAAAGAAAATTCCATTATTGCACAGCCGTCATAAGAGTCGCACGCTAAAGCCAACACTCCTCAACGTTTAATTACCACAATAATCATTACCTGTTTGTTTCTTATCATCATCGCTAGAGTTGTAGCTGATTTGAAAAGTATAGGGTTTCTTGGCGGTGGGCATTTTCTATTTCTTCTCAAATTCAACAAGTACGTCAAAGGGTAGACTATTATCGCCAATAGAGAAACGAGGAACCGCAGAAGCCACTGCATAAATGGGTTCATCATGATTGTCTGAAAGAAATCAAATAATTTTATAGCAATACGATCCAAGTTTGCTTAGTTAAATTAAATGGGTAAATAATTGGAACCTTGATTTTAAAAATGCAATTCATTTTGATACTACTTAAATTGTTTTTCTTAATATGTATTTATTTTGTAATCCTAGAGCTTACAGAGATTGTTAATAACAAAAAACAATTCTACCTAAGATTTATGCCTAAGATGCCATAATATTTACAAAAAGATTCAAACAAAAGGAAAACAATTATTAAATTCATTTAACTAGGTAGTACTTAATTCGTTTGTGTTGTGTGATGGTGTACTAGTAAAAGCAAGGGAATATACATGAGAGTGTATATGTAGGGTGTGTTCATGATGCAGTTCATCATAATGATTATGTATGGATTAAAAATATCCATAGCGCTAAATCGCCACATGTTCTCCTTTTAAGCATAATTCAAGTACTTATACGTAGATATTGGTTATTGGTTGCAAAACTGAGTTTTTTGCATAGTTAGTCGGTTGCTTTTGGTTTACAATAATTCATATCTTTATTACATTCTATATATATATATTATAAAAAAACTATATTAGAAAAAAAAACACGGAAGTGTGCACCATATCACGCTTATACACTTTTGAACAAATCGTTACATAGCATGCTCTTTTAAATGACACCAGAAAGCCCTTTTTGGCTTGGTTTACGATTTTTTTATTTACTAGTACGCGTTTAACTGTTTTTTAATTCTTCATCGAGCTTGATTAACCCGTCAAACAAAATAAATTAGTCTGATCCTAAAAACATAAGCCAGAATTGGCTGTGTATTTCAACCAAATATCAAAATCATAATTACCCTAAACATGGAAAAATCAACCTTATAAAATTTCAAGGTCTATTACTATTATCAAATTTGTTCAAATTTCTTTAATAAAATATCAATACAAGTAATAATATAACTATTAAGTATTTGTAGTAGGTTTTATATGTTTCCGTAGTGTGATTTAGAAGAATCCTACATATAATTAAAGAGACAAATACCAGTTCTATATCCTATAGAGATAGATTAATGATCTGAGGGTCATTACGCAGGTCATACTAGTACTATTAATTTATAATTATAATAATTACTGGCACAAATTACTTTGAATCATTTTACTTGTGTTTAAAACAATTAAATTAAGATAATTCTGGAATTAAATTTTTGAAAAATATAAAAAAATGTTAGTTATTTTTTTTGTTTTAATAATTATAAATTAAAACAAAAACCACCGGATGCGAGCAAGTTTTAAACATTAATTGCACCACATACAAAATTCCATTGGTGGTTCGAACTTATTACCTCTGAGAACGCCCATATCCCATAAAGTCCACACAGCTGTTATACAATATTTAAAAAAAAAATAAGAATATTTTATATGCTAGGATTATTAATTCCCATATAGGTATATTTATAACATTACCTTCTTAGAACATATTTGAAAAACAGTAGTCACTCCACTTATCAAAACATAATTAATTTGATTTAATATCTTTGCCAGTCTTTGTTGAAAGACAATAGAATTCAATAATATTTCCACCACAATAAATGTATGATACACGCTTGAGCTTAATATTATTAAAATAACACGACAAATAATGACTAGAATAGCCCGGAACCACACACCGAAGAATGATTTTTTTATCATAATGAGGTCATATATTATCAATATTTATTTATAAAATGAAAGTACCACGAGCGACTTCAGTACGTCTGATAGTCGCACAGCTGTGAAATGTAATGTTATCTTAGTTCTAATATATTACATATTATATCGATATATTAGATAATATATCTATGAGAATATTAATATTCGAAATTCAAAGTTTTCATCATCTCAAGAATATTAAGACTTACAATTATCTACTGAATTTTTTGTTAAATCATTTAAATTAAAACGCTGATTACTTAGTAATAACTCGCCAAAATCGATAATATTACGCCGTAATTTGAATTAAGAAATGAATGCTTTTGCATTGTGTGCAAGGGATTTTTAAATTGCAGCAAGTAACCATTACATATTGTATTTGTATATAAGAAAACGATACGAGTACATAGCAATATATGTAAAACTATCTTATCTGTCATAAAAGTATAAAACAATTAAATCTTCCAATTATTTGGAAGAAACAAATATTGCTACCAGACGCTAACGAATGTGTGTACACAAAGGACACTTTATCTCAATAATGAAGTTGCGAAATTATTTATATCATTCAAACAACGTGCTGATAATTAATATAATTACATAATTAATTAAAGTGTTATACAGTAATAAATGCGTATCGGTCACGTATTTATCATTTTCTTATCCCTTTGCAGCCACTGTAGGCACATCTTACAAAGAGAGTACAATACAACTAAACAAACTTTAATTTCAACTTGCCTAAAGCACAATCATAGAATAGAAGATAAAATAACATATAAAAATGTATTTTTCGAAATTCGTTTAAAGGCCCTTTAAAATACCTTTACGACATTTTTAAGTTCGGTGTTTTCTTTTTCAAGGCATTAAAAAGTATGGCGCTACAACTTCTAGATCTCTAGATTTCTGTATCTTTTCTTTTCTTACGCTGTGGCCTTCACCGTATAAACGAGTGTAAAAAATCCGTGATCTGAACGGAAGGCTCAAGCCACTGATCTAAGCATTTACATTCCGTTATTAAAGAACATAGGTACACATAGTTCTAAGTACAGCCGGTGTGGAAATTGCACAAATTACAACAGCGACGACATTCGTCCCGTATTGCACCACGCGCTGTGCAAACATTTTACGGTGGTTCTACGCATTTCATAGAATATTTGTTTTAGTCTATTTACAATATTTGTTACATACAACTTCCGCGGCACTCAAAATTTCCTATCACTGTTATTTCTACATGCTAAGAATGCTGTGTGAATTTACGCATTCGTAATTTAACTATCCGAACAGTTTTAGTAACAATCTATTGATTTTGGTAGGTAAAAAACGATGCTATGAATAATATTATATCATTTTTATATGATACAAGCTGACCCGGCAGACATCGTTTTGCCATGTATATTATTTAAAATAAAAATAGGGGCTGATCGTAGAGGGATGAAAATTAGGTGTTGTATGTATTTTTTAATGCTGTATCATAAAAAAAAACAATAAAAATTTATCTAAAAATAAAAAAAATAAAATTAGGGGTGGAGTACCCTTAATATTTAGGGGGATGAAAAATAGAGGTTGTCCAATTCTCAGACATACCCAATATTCATATACACAAAATTTCATGAGAATCGGTGAAGCCGTTTCGGAGGAGTTTAACCACAAACACCGTGACACGACAATTTTATATACATATTAGATTTATTGAACTTTCAATGTCTATTAGCGACGCAAAATTTATTTATTTACAACATAATTCAATATCATTAATATGCAATTCTCACAAAACTAATATTGTATAACGAATCAAGGTACGCAAGTTTAATTAGTGGTAATGTTTAGTTTACGACATAAATACGAACGTAAAATCTAGTCTGTCTACATTCCTGGTACAAAACGTCACATAAATGTTATAGCAGTATGTCTTCATAGCAACGCCTGCCTTGCGATTCTGTAACTCACTTTTCAAACTCACACGGCGGTTTTCGCATCGGCGGTCGCTCTCAAATCAGTCGTGAAGCAGTCATTTTAAGATTTGGCATTCTGAAAAGGTGGGAGCTTGTAGTTTACTGTTTATCAGAATGCCAAATCATAAAATGACTGCTTCACGACTGATTTGAGAGCGACCGCCGATGCGAAAACCGCTGTGTGAGTTCGAAAAGTGAGTTACAGAATCGCAAGGCTGGAAGTAATTTTTCGTCTAACTAGCAAGCTAGATCTGGTTTTCGCTGACACTGGACCCTGGAATACCTTTCATTCGTATGTTCAAAAAAGTTACATGTTAGCTCCAGGGCTTCGTAACGCAGAGTAAAAAATTGGTAAGGAGAGAATGTCAAGGATGACATTTATTTTAGTCTATACGGCTTTATATACCATCAGATAACTTCATATTTAAAATTAATATAAGAATTGTCAAGATTGTAATATTTCAAATTACTTGCAAGTTTTTGCTTGATACTATTTAGTCGACGTCAGTCAGTAAGGATTTTAAAGTTATAAAATCAAGTTTCATTTTACCAAAGTAAATATGTACTACAAATGAATGTTTATTGGTTTTGAAGTAAAAACTAAACTCCCTGAAATGATACAAGTCTTTATGATACAACAGTAATTTTCCGTGTTGAGCAACATTGTAAAAACCACGACATTAAACAACAAATAGGTTTATTACATAATACTGTCAAAACCGTAATAAAATTTAAGTTATGTGTTTAGCGACAAACATACATATGCAGTTATTTCTTTTAAGAATAAATACATAGTTCAGTTTAAAAGTTTCAAGCTCTAAACGAGGTACGAGCCATTCCTAATATTTTAGTTTCAATCTAAATAAATGTATAATCCTGATTAATAAACGCGTTAATTGAACTGACGAACAAAATTATTACGCGTCTCAATAAATAAAAATATATTTCTCTTGTTAATACAGTGAAGTAGTATTCTATACTTATTTTAACCTCACATTATAAATATATCTGCCTTGCGATTCTGTAACTCACTCTTCGAACTCACACAGCGGTTTTCGCATCGGCGGTCGCTTTCAAATCAGTCGTGAAGCAGTCATTTTATGATTTAGCATTCTGATAAACAATAAACTACAAGCTCCCTCCTTATATGAATGCCAAATCATAATATGACTGCTGTGTGACTGAAAACCGCTGTGTGAGTTCGAAAAGTGAGTTACAGAATCGCAAGGCTGCACTTATTCGTGCATGTTTCACGTATATTAAAGTAATATCTTACACCACGATTTCCATAGTTTGAATCAATGATGATATTTTATAACCCAGATTCAGTGGTTTTATAAGAGAGATTTATCAACAAAATCAGCGAAGCGTGTTATTTCGTATGAGGTATAAGTTTCTTTATTAACTACTGAGTATTAAATAATAATTATTGAACCGAGGCCTCTACCCTAAAAGGGGCTATCCAAAAACTATATTACTAAAAAAAACGTGTGGCACTCGGGGACTGCCGCGGTAAAGCTATTGCATAGAATGCAGTGTTTGTTATTCTTTGATATTAATTTAAGTTTTTTCTTTGATATTATTTCAATCTACCACTCTACCAGACTCAGATTAAATGGCTGCACCGGCCATGCTTACGCTACGTCACCGATCTCGTCAGAGAGATGAGAATGCGCAGTATGCGTTCTACCCCACTCTAACGCGTAAGGTTTTTTCGTTACGGAATTTCTTGATTCGGTCGCCGCGCTCAAAGCCCGCGATAAAATCTATGCAATAGCTTAAAAACTTATGCTTAAATGGTTGCAGTTATATGTGAAGTAAGTGTAACGAATTGTTTCTTGCCAATATTAGTCTGTTATACACTTGGAAGCTGGTAATAAATATAATTTAGAGTAATTAAATTTTTGCGTATTAACAACGTTACCTATAGAAATATATTTTGACTTTGTACTTGATAAATCAAATTAAATAAGTTGTAAATTCTAATTTTATTCTTAACGAAAGAAACATTTTATATAAGTTAACAGTTTATTGGAATTTAAGTGTTGATTGAGGTATATCCAGAGCCCGCATTATACTTGACACGGTTTCTGTAGTACTTTCTATTTTACAATTATTGTGCTAGTCAGGTTTACTGCGACGCTTTCTTCGACAATTTATTGTGAGATTGAAATGAGAAAATCTCTATAAACTCGTAACTCTTCTAATTATAAAACCTTTAGGCCGTGGCCCCAGATTTCTTAATCTGTTTCATGATCATTTACTTCTTCTACTTATAGTCAAGTAATACCTTTCTACCCTTACATGGCATTTCTTATAATCTTAGTAAAATGTTTTTTTTTTATATTCATATATAATGAATATAAAAATATGAATACTTTAAACCCATCATTCAAGTTTAGTAGGTTTCGTTTCTTTAGTTGAAATAACTGCACCAGCTTTGGGGTAATTATGTTTATAGCCGACGTCAATTTCATTTAAGACATTATATTAATACTTTATTAACACAAAACAGGAAAAAAACGGAAGGTCTTACTGCTAAAACAGTTTCTGCCAGACTATCCAGTATAGAAGAATGCATATTTTTTATGTTTCATTTTATATCTAATCCGAAATGTAAATTGTCAGATTTTACAATAAGGATCTCAATAATATTCAATAATAGGCTAATAATAAGTGATGGATTAATAGTTTTGAATTGAAATGTATTTTTTTTATTTATTGAAACAATAGCACCAGGAAATATTAAGGGCAAATGTTTACATATTCATTGGAATTTATAATTAAGAAAACTAATGAATTAAACTAAAACCAACCAAGTTTAATTTGAAATCTTATTACTAAGAAATATTCCTATATTAATAAGTATAGGCCTTTTCTCACATTATTTTAAACTTATATAGATAATAATAATAAATGATTTTACTCACAGTTTTATCGCGTTTTAACTGATAGAAAGTATATACTAAAAAGAGACGCGCGCGCGTCCGACATCAGTGCGCGGAGTGACTTAGATTCCGACAAACTAACGACGCTTCGACAGCATCAGAGTTAGTACATAGTGAGGAAAGTACATGCAGCGCTGAGCCTAGTTCAGCGTGACTCGTAACTCAGATTCTGTGTCCAAAATTTTCTATGCTTTCCTAAGTAGACATAGGCTTTAAAGGCGTTTAATGAAACACATGCAGAAATGAGCCTAATGCACCAGTACTATGTGAAACCAACTGCCCACTGAAGTATTATAGCGCTAATTCAACTTAGGGTCTTTCAAGAAAAGAGCGCACCAATTATTAAAAGGCCGGCACTCGCGGTGTTCTGGCATTGAGAGTGTACATGGGCAGTATCACTAAACATCGGGTAAGCCCAGGAGGCTATTAAAAAACCACAAAGAAATTATATGCAGTTCCTACTTTATAGGTGCTTTAGCCATGGGCGCCCTTCAAACGATAAGTCAATAGATAGTCAACATTAATTGACATATATATTGTAGCTAAAATAACAACTTGCTAAAGTTTACTGTAGCATTATTGCTGCCTTAAGCCCTAAGACGTAACTGGTTTTGTAGAGTTTTAGAAAGATGTAGAAATCTTCAAAATATTTGCACTTTCAAAAAACAAAGTTTTACGTGGGTAACACTGAAAATGTTTAGAATTGGCCAGTTAGAAACATTTTAAATGAAAACTTTTTGAATTTCAATTTTAGAACGCTTTGGTAACCTAATTTAGTATATTGCATTCATTTGTCATTTGTTTTTGTGATTTGGCGGCAAATGTATAACTCTTATTTCATGTGAAAATGAACCTAACGCGAGAAAATTTTCTGTCAATGATTTATTATGACTTTCTTTGATATGAGTCAAGTCTAAAAAATATTACACGAATATTTAGGCGTCAGGAATCGTTGTACCAGATGGATTCCCCATACTTTAACCGACGACCAGAAACTCCTTCGGATGGACTGGTGGCGCTAAATGTTAGATAAGTTCAACGAGGGTCACTCAAACGCTGTATTTGACATCGTCACAGGTGATGAAATATTGCTACGAACCCAAAACTAAAGATGAAATTCAAGGTATTCGCTTTACGAGCCCTGAAGATGCGGTGAAAGCGTACGAAAATGCCATAGAAGAGACCCCTCGGGAAGAATGGGCTTACTGCTTTTCTCAGTGGTTCCATCGAATGCAGCGATGTGAAAACAATAAAAGTATTGGCAACTTTCTACATTCTTTCTACATGTTCAGTGTGTGTTACCTACCTATATGTATGTGATATTATTAAAGTTGGTTAATATTTAAGTACGCCGATTTATTTAGGCTTCGTGTGCTAAATTTCCTAAGTGTTGTGTTTGTCCATAAATATTTTGACTAGTGTAGTCGAAATGATCATTGTTTTGATACGTCTCCAACTTAAAGAACCGACCGAATTTCATCTTTGTATTTTGGCCACGTTAATAGGTAATTAACAATATTTGAAGTCGGTTAATTGTCATTAAAATTCGCTTATTTAAAAAAAAGGAATATAAATTATTTTTTACTCATATTTTCATATAAAAATCCTTTCAAAATTTCATGAACTCGACGTGAAGTAAATTTTAGTTTTTCTTATACATTTCCTTAATTTCTTGTACATTGCCATACAATAAAGATCTTACTCGAATGTTACATTTATATATTACGTGTTATTACATATTAACGGAACTAATTACTGAATGATCAACAATAACTTTTGCAGTTATGTATCGTGAAAGTGTTATTCATTTATTATATAAATTAAAAAAAACGGAATATAAATTATTTTTTACTCATATTTTCATATAAAAATCCTTACAAAATTTCATGAACTCGACGTGAAGTAAATTTTAGTTTTTCTTATACATTTCCTTAATTTCTTGTACATTGCCATCATTGATATACAAAAACCCAAGATGCACAATCAACGTCTAAAAAACGTCCTCAAAAAATGAGCGCAACATTCTAAATTGTGCTCTTATTTCAAATAGTCTCGCGTCTAATAAGTGGAGTCGATGTTATTTATTTGTGTTTTTTTTATAAATAAATTTATGTACTTTTGAACTTTTTTGTGTGTAGATTTTGACAAATATATTTACGCTATATAAAGTGTAGGTCAGGAGGTAGCCAATTTAACAATTTTTTTTTAATTTAAAGAAAAAACTTTTTAACCGGATTAAAATTATGTATTATTATAAATTTACAACTATTTAACATCCAACACCTTTTGTCTTCAGTCACCGTGACCACGCACGCTGTAAAGCACCCGAAAAGTCGGATAAATTTAAAATTATGTTAAATAGTTGTAAATAAAAAAGTCATGTTCGACTCCACTGAATACCTTGTCCTACCGACCACGGTCGGACGTAAAATTTTGTTGCTTTATGTACGTATAAACTGCGTTGTAATAACAACTTTAAGCAATTCGCGTAAGGCTGATTTTGCAATAATATATGCTTGTAACATATACTGTTATAAACATACAGTTATAGAAAGGGACAGAAATAGTGTTTCGAGACACTTTCGAGTGTAACTTTTATTCGAGACTGTGCATCTTGGGTTTTTTGTATATCAATGATTGCCATACAATAAAGATCTTACTCGAATGTTACATTTATATATTACGTGTTATTACATATTAACGGAACTAATTACTGAATGATCAACAATAAATTTTGCAGTTATGTATCGTGAAAGTGTTATTCATTTATTATATAAATTCAATCTTCAAGGTATTGAAAGGAATATTCACTAAAATACTTCAATTTTTTTTTTTTTTTTAAAGACAATTCACACCAAATTGACCTAGTCCCATGCTAAGCTGGTGAAGCTTGTGTTATGGGTATTAAGCAACGGATATACATACATATTATAGATAGATAGACATATAAATACATATTTAAACATCCAAAACCTAAGCACAACAACAAATGCTCATCACATCGATGTTCTTCTCAGCCGGGGATCGAACCCGGGACCCATGGATTCGCAGTCAGGGGTACTAACCACTAGACCAATGAGTCGTCAAAGAATTGAAGAATTGTTGTTCTAGTATTTTTAATTTACCAGATACATTTAACTTCAATAATTTAACAATATTTTTTTTATTGAATAAGAATAGAGCCCGTATATTTCCAATCATTACTAATGTTGAATATACAGTTTAGAATTTTTATATAATTTTTTTGTTACTTGATATCCTAACTTCCTCCATACCATTTATTGGAACCCCTTCCCGGGTAAAGCCCTACTCCAGCTTTTTCAAAATCTTTTTTCCACCTTTTTTTAGGGCGCTATCTCCTGCTTCTACTTCTTGGTCCTTTCCATATAGTTGTCTTTAAAGTCCACCTTTTACCTGTGCATCTTGCTATATTGCCATTTCTGTTAATTTAAACAATTATAATGATGTGTTGATTTGAAATTTGTTTTTGTATGTTAACAACAGGCGAGGATAAGAAAGCTTTAAAAATCTTTTTGCATAATAAGGGCCATATTTATGATTAAGTCAATGGCTATGCGTAAGAAGAGTTCGAACAGATATCACGTCAGGCTGTTGCAAAGAGGCTGTGTGAAGATCGTAACACACACATGGAACAACAACCAGTGGCGCATCTCTTTTTAAATGATTTTATTTTCTTAACAGTAGATGATCAGCGTTGTGTGACCTGCGCCTTAAAGACCTAAGGCAAACCGGTGTCCTTTCTTTATAGAACAGGGACAAATGAGTAGGCGACTCTGATGTCAAGCCCAAGGACACTCTCAATGCCAGAGGGCTCGCGAGTGCGTTGCCGGCATTTTAAGAATGAGTACGGTCAGGTCTTGAAGGACCCTAAGTCGGAAATAGTTCCTCAGGGTTATTTCCTTTACTATAAGAGCGAGCGTTAAATTCGCACATAGAAAAAAGTCGAACGCCACGACCATAATTCTAACGCAATACTTCAGAGAGAGAGATAGACGCTTAAGGCAATACTGCCATGGCCATACACTAAGCCGTCACATGTATGATATCAAATCACAAATCAAATATATCTTTCACGTATATTACCAATAATCTGATTGATTTGTGAAAACAGCCGTTTTGTAATAGTCCTTGTATACAAATATTTAGTATGGATTCCAACCTGTATTACATTAGGCGCAGGAAGTTTAGCCAATGCATGTCTTCACAATCTGTTTTATATCCTATAGGTACCTAATGTTTCAACAGTAATTTAAAGCAAAAGTATATACGTGCAATTGTATACGTATAGTGGATAGTTTAAGGGCAAAAAGTTTAAAAAGTCCCAAATAGATAAAAAGGCTTCCTGTTTTCTGTTTATCGTTTTGATAGATTGCGTTGTGATGGAAATAGGTCAAATTATAATTGTTAAAATGTTAACAATACTATGTCTGTAAAATAATAAAATATACATTGTATGGAACAATTATGGGAACTACCCGTATATAAATAGAATGTTTAAAAATATCCTCGTGATTTTCTTTTACTACTTTCAAAAGCACGAGTCTCACTAGCGAGAATAAATAATTTTGTACAAGTATGCGTACCTGCCGCTAGATGTCACTTTTATAAAATCTATGTTGGTTTGTTTAAGCTACTGGACAATAGATGGCGCATTGTTTGTACTACATAGTTTGTTTTTAAGTTAAGAATACAAAAATAAAATGAATAATCCAACATTTATATTATATGAATGTTTAGTAAGTAAAAAGACATTTTATTCACGATTTACGTTTTGTTTAAATTCATACATTATTTTACGCTTAAATAAGATTGACTACAGTGCCATCTATTATCATATATATACATTAGAATTATTCAATTTAATTGCTATTTAAAACGAATGTTGAAGCTGTACATAATCTATTTGTATAATAAGAGAACGCTAAATCAATTTTAACATTGTTAGTTATGAGAGGAACGAAATAGAATAAAAATCGGTTAATGACAAAAAGCAAGCTTGCTGTACGCGGTAGCTCCTCGCGACATGTTACCATAAATCAGAAGGGGTGCACCCCACACCCCCTGTTAACAGAGACGGTCTTTATAACTTTGGAGCCTCGAAATAAACATTATCGACATATAGATAAGTTAAGTGAAAATAGTGGCAATCGTTATTGATTAAAATAAATATATTCCGATAGTCCTTAAACTCCTTAAACTAGTAAAATCAAAATAAAAAATGCGTAAGTTACGGAAAGATTTTCTACATTAAAGTCTTTCAATAAGCGATAATAGTCAATGGATGGCTCCATTAAGATTTAAATACGTGCCTTATACTTCTTTAAATTCGATGTAATTTTTTGTAATAAAGTAATGTTCAAAGCACATCTCTATAACTTTTCAAAATAGTGATATCAATACCAAATATTTTATGTACATCATTATGTTTGAATTGTAATATTTTTAAATATTTTGTTTTTCTTTACAAAGCTTCAGCAGACATACATCCAAATAAAAGAAAGCTCCTACTTCAACTAAAAAGATCTTTAAGTTAAAGATTAAAGTAATAAGGAACTCATTACACACATTAATATGTATAGTATAGCTCAATATTATTGTTAGTGAGAGGCCCTAAGGTTATATTCGGATCCTTTGCTGAAATGGAAGTTCTGTTTAGTGTGGACGTAATCTTTTTGTTGATTTTTACGTTTTTATAACGTTACATTCGCCCTCACTAATCTGAAAAGGCTTTATGAGCAATACATGAATACTATAGCAAAGATTTTAAATATGATATTCAGTGAATATAACCAAATACGACATAGGGCATGGGAAATACAAATTCTGTTTCTGTTAAATTATCGGCATTTTTAGCAAGTAGCTCTCGAGTAATGCAACCAAAATTAATTTTGTTGTTCCAATGAATTATTTTCCCGGGCAAAAGAATGAACTACCATCTTTATGTTTATGGAGTTGATTTTAATTTATTTGTATACTTCCTTCAATATTTATTATAAATATTCCTTTAAATATACCTAGGTTTAAAATATCGGCAAGCACTCTGTTTATTTGAAACCTTACGTTTCCATATTAACTAATGCGGGAAACGCGTCATTAAACTTTAAAATATGTAAATAAATATAAAAAATTTTGCTGGCGCAAACAATTATTACGTATTTTTGATTCCAAATCGCTTCTTAATTTGTAACTTTATGTGTGTACTGTATGAATTATATCACTATGTAAAAAGGCGTTACACTATAATAAAAAGCTGATTCTCGTTAATATATTAGTTATTCTTTGAGCCGGCAATAAGGGAAGGCATCATAATATTACTTACGCAATCGACCCATTTAGAAGCCCCTACCATGGATTTGCGAACGAGTTTTATGGTACACAAATGTTTTGTAATATGCAATTTTAACTCTCTTTTTATGTATTATATATTTTATTTTGTGACGCGAGCCTATAAAAACAAAATCATAACGACTAATTGTTATTCTAAATTCTGATTGGTCGAAATGTATCATTCGCTTTTCAAATTTACGTTCCAACCTCTTTTAATTGTTTAATGTGTTATCATTATATAGGAACTGAATTAGAACAATCTATATTGTGGAACTAAAACGTCACCTAATTATACGTAAGACGATCTGCAATTAAAGAGCAAATGGCCTTTATTAGCCTGCCGTGATTTACCTTAAACTGCATACACCTTCCATCAAATGGGAGCAGGGTATATTGATAAAAAAAATAATTTACTACATTATTAAAATCAGTACGACGAACGCATGTTTTGTTTTTATTGGTTAATAATTTAATACAAATTACAATCCGCGAGACATTGATTTACAGATAAATAAAGATACAATAGTACAATTTGTGAGGGTTTCTGAAAAACAAGGGTTTCTTTCATGACCCCAGGGAGGGCCCCTGCTCTACCCCACCCAGAGATACTGAGCTGAATTACTGAAAAGGTGATAGGTTTTAGGGACGCTGCGAAATAATTTTGTTCATGAAATTTGTTGTATGTTTATTTTATATTTATAGATTTAATTTCGAATCAAGATTAGTACAGGACATGCATGCTACATAGATTTCAAAATGTAAAATTTAAAAAGCAAAAAAAAACTGTTTATTTTTTTATTTTAATAGTGCTCACAATTGTGATTTTGTTTGACCGTATTTTACGTTGGAACATATAGATTGTCTCCAGAATAGAGAGTAATATTTAATCCCGTTAATTAACGTTCTGTTAAGGCCCAAGCAATAAATTGTATATTTAAAACAATAGCGATATTTAAATCTGGTATTCATAAACGCCTTTTTTGCGTTAAACTTTTTCAATACGACGCGTCGTCGCGAGAGCCACACTCTGCCACCATTAACCACCGACACTTCACCGTTGCTATAAACTCACAAATCATGAAACTCGCTGCAGCAGCTATTATTAGAATTTAAACTCTATTGATTCGTACTTAAAGTTCAAAGTTCAATTGAAGGAGGGCGCCGATCAACGGGAACAAAATGCTACAAACGACAAATTATTTTGAACCTTCGAGTCTCGCACGAGAAAACCTATTCTCAATTAATCGCACGGGAAAATTGTGAAACGAACAAAGAGAGCGGGAAACGAGGCCAACATTCGTTAATAATGTAATGTATATTTATTCGTCTACATTATTCTACCGAATACCGACGCTGGTTACTTTTAGTAGGCTTTTACATTAATTATTTTCGGAAAAGAGTTTATTAATTATTACTTCTTAAGTAGCATTTAATACTTTGTTCTTGGAGAAAAGTACAGTTTAATTCAAAGAATATTTTTACTTGCTTAAAAAAGTTAACTACATAATTTATATTTTTCTAACATTAAAAAAATAAATACCAGGTTTTAAATATTATGTAAAATAATTGTAAATTTATAATAATTCATAACTTCAATCCGGTAAAAAACTGTTTTCTTTAAATACCAGGTTTTTTTCAATTTCTACTACGTAACGAGTACAAAATTATATTATTCTATAAAAATATATTTTGACATAAATTGAGCCTAAAAATTAAAACAGTACATTAATAAATATTTTTTATGATTATTTATTTATTTTTTAATTCAGATTTTGCGGCCTAATTTATATAGCATCGGGCGTTCCGCATCTAATCAATACAGAGCTTTGGTGCGGCGGGAGTATGGCGCTTTCGTGGAACTTCGTGTAACCTCGGGTAGAGTCGGCGGAAAGCAGGGAGCCCTCGGCGACAGTCGGCCATACTCGCTTCAATCGTAATTCCATTTTCCGCCCGCCTTGGCAAATTGAAATGTCGTAACTCTTGGGGGAATATCGGCTTTCTACCCGAGAAAAATATTTCGCTTAGGTTTTGTAACGACACTTGTGATATTATGGAATATTTCCAGTCCATCATACATTACGGGTTCCCTTAAATTACTGAAATCGTGAATCTGCTCGCCACTTGCTCGCTTGTTGGCATCGAGGTGTGACCCCACTCACACTATGGTAACTCGCACTCGATGTGTACTTTTGTAACTTTATTCTACGATCTCTTTGTATCAGTTAAGTGCGAGAATATGAAAATGTCTGGTTTTTTAATAAACAGTTTCACCCACTCGGCTATAAAGTTCGCATACAAGCAGTTGTTTCGAATAATTAAAAGACGTTCGTAAACCTTATTTAAATAGCGTACTTATAAACTTTTATAAACGATTAATTGAAAATACAGTTAAAAACGGTTATCATTGCCATTTAGGTCCGGAAATTGTCCCGGAAAAAATGTAGAACCATTTCGGACGTAATATTAGTTAGAGGCCTAGTAGGTCAGATAAATTGAACCCTTGGTGGTGTTGTGTTCACACGTAAATAACATGTAGAGTGCCGGCAGGGTGGAGGGCGGATGACTCCCCGATCTCGCAAACAAAAAAACCCTTACAAACACATTCAAGCAATACTTGACTCTAGCGCTTCAGGAATAGGGGCTATTAATACACAATTCATCGGTAAATTAGTTTGCATTCCGTGACAGATAGTATCGAAGTCTGCGAATGGAAAATAAGTTTTCATGCGAATTTCCACCTTATGACGTGGGAAAAAGGTAAATTGCTTCGCGATTCATATTATAATGGCATATTGTGCGAGTGGATTTCTTTAAATAGTTGATCGAAGTTTTGTCCCCATTTGATTTTGGAATTGACTTTCAATGTCATACTAGTATTATTCGTTTGTCTTAAAGTTTTCATTATGAAGATAAGAACTAATTTATTATATGTACTTTCACATATTGTGTGGTATCGATTACATATATTAAGGAAATAAGACACACTATATTTTTTAATAATAAAATAAATTCAACTTGAATCAAATTTAAATACAGTGACGATGGCGTTTCAAAACCGTATTTATTAAATAAAATATCTTTTAATACCATTTTTAAAGAGAAATTTATAAGATTTACTTAATCTTAGACCCGTACTTTCCATTACAAGATGGTATAGTAACTTTTTGGGCCATCCCCGCAATCATTGGAGACCGAGTTTGGGGTGGGTCGGGGAGCCGGAGGCCGACCCGGGTTTTGAATTAATAATATTTATATCGGCCTGGCTTACGATCAATTTGATTATTTGTCTTGTACTTAATAATTATGACACATGGAAATTTAGATAATTTATTTTTGAAAACATTATTTGACTGATTAATTCATGATATTCGTTGAATATTTCATGTCCGTTCTGTATATTTAATAATATTTTTATACATGCATAATTATAATAAATCTGTATATACATAAATTAAATTTAAATTTACCTTATTCAACGAATATTAAGAAAATTTTATTTAATTATTTAGATTATAATAGAAGATTCGATTTTCAGTATATATTGTTAAGCGATTTTAATGTAATTTAAGCACATTAGAATCGGTTAACAATATTAAATTACTGGAATAAAAGTTATTATGTCTAAAAAGTTATTTAATAATCGTTACGGCTAAAGGTGAGTTCAATAACCTTTACAAAAATAAAATTTGTATGAAAAATGCTCATAACTAAATGAATCGATACTTTAGTCTATCTCAGTAAAAATTCCACATCGGTGCATTGTCTAGACGTCATTTGAATATAAACAGAGCAGGGAATAAAATCCTTCACAAAAAATTTAAAGAGTGACGCTTTTTAAAAATAATTAATTAATGTTCAACGATGAGAGATAATAAACTTGCATTAAGCGATACTTTGGGAAAATTCGGGAATGTTGGGCGGTGGGAGAGCTTGGGCGGGCGGCTTTAACCTTTCCTTAACTTCTGTGAGTGAAATTGAGTATGTATTTATATAGAGTGAGTTCTATAATCTATTTTGTCTGGGTTGCATCGTGTCTTGATACAATTCGCTATCCGAATAAGATTATTATTCCACGTACTTTACTGTTAATAGAATTTTGTATCAACTCGTAATAAACACTTTAGTTGCCTTATTACCTTTAGTAATTTGGTAATAATATAAAGTGGTTTTTAGGTTTCCATCAAATTTTCTTATGAAATATTATTCTTTAATCTTTAGTAATGCAATATAAATAATGTATTATTGTCCATACCGAGAAAAACAAATATAATTTTTTCTAGTAACGGACGAATGCTACGGTACAGATTTTGCCACTCTATGTAATTCCAAAATCGGCTTGATCTAATGTCTTTGTCGAGCATCTGCGGATCCACGATAATATTAGCCTACATCGCTTTCATTGCTTCTTATATGAATAAGTTCCATATAAGGCTTCCAACTAGCGCAGCGATGTAATAACAGCAAAAACAAGTATCGTTCGGGCATGTGTTAGTTTTACATTAAGTTTGACTGCGGAAAGGAAAGTTTTAGCTGCTTAGACCCTGAATACATAGGTTAAGACCTTTATAAGAGTAATGTTATTCATACTTAAAATCTACATTTGTTAAAGTGATATACGATATGTAAAATAGGTAATATATGTAAATAAGTATATTATGTAAAAAGTGCCTATTGATAAAATTTTAATTGTATCGTCATATGAAATGTATGAAATTGCTGTATAATTTTATCAGTACAACATCAATATCACAGTGTTAAATTTTGCTTAAAATAAAGGGGAATGCGCTTATTTAACGCTTTTAGACTAGAGCTTATGAGATATTAAAAAAAAACAAATATTGGGATGGTAACAATAGCATACCCGGACTTAGACCCTTTTCATAGGGC
The DNA here is from genome assembly GCA_963693345.1 of Pieris melete. Classification (NCBI taxonomy): domain Eukaryota; kingdom Metazoa; phylum Arthropoda; class Insecta; order Lepidoptera; family Pieridae; genus Pieris; species Pieris melete. Next base: position 2,353,393 of record CAVNZK010000006.1, on the reverse strand, counting down.
TGCTTCATAGGGGCATACCCAACTAGAAGTTTATAAGAAGAAAAATTTCCTTACTGGAAACTCGTTCAAAACTTATACTAATTAAGTATGTAAATAGAATGATCTTTTCAAATCAAAAGCCCGAAAAGACAACGGACAAAGTTTCTATTTCGTGAATAAATTATAATGATAAGGGCATGCTTTCGCAATATTGAAGGCGTTTTGATCATTAACTGGGTCCCGCCTCGCCCACCCGCTCACTTTCAAAGAATTTTTCCGGGAATAAGGTTGCCAGAATGGAAAAATAGAGGAAAAACCGTTTTCACGTCGAATAAAACGTTGATTATTTGAGACGATTGACTGCCCGGGTTAATTAAAAACTAATGTGCTTTTATTGTTGTTATATTTTATATAGCTTAAAGAAACTTTAATTTTCAAATCATTTATTCATTTAGCTAACACACACTATGAACACACACATGTAGCGTACACTTATGAACGTCACAAAGAAATTCATATGAAATGCTTCTAATTTTACATTTACTGCCAGTTCCCAAATCAAGGGCGTTGAACGGACATCTTAAGTAATTAATAATAATAAAATAAATTAAAAACAAAGATTTCTCCTCTATCAGCAGGAGGCATGTGAACTAGGAGCACGCACTTACATTCTCGTGGGAGAAACACGCAGAAACATAGTCGAAATAACTAACATCAACGCATACACGAATTCAAGTCCGACCAGTCACCACAAGTAGCACCCGTTCACGAGTATGACGCATGGCCAGCCATCGGCCCCTCGCCATATTTTAGGGAGAGAGACAACCCGACGCATGGACGCAATAATTGAACTTAATTTAATTTTTACATCATGGGCAACAATTTACTTACTTACTTATTTATTTTATTTAATTAATAATTTACCATTATTATTTATTTATGTTTTATACTTTATTGCCATAATACACATAATTATACATATAGAAAAAAAAACAAAAAGTAAGTAGGTTAAATGAGTTATTAGGCAACGGGCGGCCTTTATCTAAACTCTTGGCTGGAAACGATTCTATTAGGTTGAAAATATTTAAAAATTAACAAGCATCATGGATCCTCTTCATCACCCTGTTTAATGTAAGAAACGACCTTGAACAAATTTTCTTATAACTAATAATTGTTTATTGTTACGTCCCGGACGTAGATTATAAAAGACCTTACCTTTGGATCAGCCAAAGGTAACGAATTTACTCCCGTCTCTTGTCCTGCGAATTAAATTTGGAAATCTGGTAACCCTAACGGATGTAACGATTCTCCCCATCTCAGCCACGTTTACAAGAACACTTAAACTTCTTTCATCTTTGGTTTGTCAAACGCGAAAAGATTCTGAATTATTTGATAAAAGGGGGTCTCACTTTCGTCTCGTCTTTTTAATTTTTAATAAGTTACTGCAGATATTAGCGCCGCGTTGGCCTTGTGCAATTAGAGGTCCTAGGTACGAAACCCACCTGGGCTCTAATGGACTATCTATGTGTGATATAACTCGATTGTACGAAGGAACAGCGTGAGGAAACCAGCATGTTCTAGACTAAAACAGTTAACGGCGTGGCAGGCTCAGAAGTCTCATCTATATAAAATAAAATACACAAAGAAATCTGAAGCTCCACTGTTTTTTTTTGTTTATATTCCGTGTTTTAATATAACATTAAAAAAGCGTAATCTAATTAGTGGCTTTTCTTAGCCAGTCAGACATGACCTACATTCACATGTAAGTTTTGTTGATGGTCGCCTTCATGGTCCTATGCGTATAACAGTTTTACTGTGCTAGCTACAGTAAAAATATACTTTAAGGGGATTTTTAATTATAAGTATGTTTATTAAGTAGTCTATAAGTACCCGAAATAATGTCTTCGATAGTTTAGTGTTTCTTGGTTCAAATGCTGGTGAAACAAAGGTTTGTATCGTGTTGGTAGCGTAAATATTAGGTCCTTACATACCTACTCGTATGAATTTGATTTTTGTCGTACTGGCCACTTTGACCGCAAATATCTCTTCTTTGGTTAGGAATTCCAAATTCAATTTTTACAGCTATTTACACGTGCATCTGTTTTTCAAAAACCTTGATAAATTTAATTTTCACTTTTAATTTTTTTTCTTTGCCTCACTATTAATTATAAAAGGGAAAACATAAAATATTTAATTAATTAAAGGATGTCTAAGGCGGCTGTGTCGCAAAAGTAAACACTGCGTTTTCGGTCTGCCTAAAACATCCACCATACTCCCCGGACCTTGCTCCAACAGATTACCATTTTTTTGGATACCTTCTTGCAAGGTAAGAAACTCAGCACTGATGGGGGGCAGTCTAAACTGCCTTCAAAGATTTTATTGATTCCCGTTCGAATATTTTTTTTAGTAAAGGGATCAATGAACTACCTATAAGATGGCAAAAGTGCATAAATAACAGTAGTACATACTCTGCTTAATTAAATATATTCTATATCAGGTCATTACAAGATTCAGAAGAAACAGGCCATACAAAAGTAATTTAAGATGTTTGTAAGTCAAAAACTGTAGTTGTTTCGCATAATGATTAAATTAAAATGATTCATGTGCACTTTTCTTTATTATTAGTATAATTTTTGAAGTTATACTTCTTTAGGCGCGTTATGAAAAATTTATGAGAGTGAAATTTTACGATGCGCGCGCACCGTGACACAAAATTCAGTATGGGCGCCGAAAAAAGAAATAGAATATGCGTGACGTTTGACCATAATGACATTTGTAGTTCCTTTTAAACAAATAAAGCAGTTTTAATTATTTTTTAAAGAAATTTAGCAATGCTTTTTCACAAAGACCTATTGTTACTTAGTTAAAAGTTTATGAAACATACCTAGTTATTAAATTAAATTAATAATATAATAAAGTAATAAATAATAACTGTTATTAATAATAATTAATAATTGAACAATATACTAAATATTAAATATTGTTAAATTATTAACGCTAAATATCTATTATTAGTTATTTAATATTTCAAAAAAAATAAAGAAAGCCAAAGAAGTATAACTTCTTACGCGCCTACATAAGTACACGCACCATTTTTTTTATTTTTAATGTATCCTTTATTAGTTTACTTTGTTTGTTTTCGTTCCTGTTTAGTTTCTTTTTCTTTATGACTTACTTACTTGACTTAATGTCCTATAACCCCAAGTTGGGGCAGAGGGCGTCCACAGTGAGTCTCCATCGCGTTCTGTCTTGAGCCTCGTATTTTACCTCACTCCAAGTCTTTCCGGCTCTCTTTGCCTCGTCTGCGACTGTACGGCGCCAGGTTTGCTTGGGACGGTCACGTTTCCGCTTTCCTTGCGGGTTCCAATCAAGCGCCTGCTTAGGAATATGATTGGGATCCCTTCGGAGTGTATGGCCTATCCAATTCCACTTGCGTCGTTTGACCTGCTGGCTGATCGGGGTTTCTCGGCAGCGCTCCCAAAGTTGCTCGTTAGAGATTTTTTCAGGCCAGTAGATGCCCAGAATACGGCGAAGACAGCGGTTGACGAAGACTTGGAGTCGGTGCGAGATGTCTTTGGTGACCTTCCACGTTTCACACCCATAGAGCAGCACAGACTTGACGTTGGATCCGAATATTTTAAACTTGATTCGACGCGTCAACATCCGTGACTGCCATACAGGCCGAAGTTGTGCAAAGGTTGCTCGGGCCTTGGCAATGCGTGAAGTGATGTCCTCTTCTGTACCTCCAGTTTCAGACACGACGCTTCCGAGGTAAACAAACTTTTGAACGCTTTCTACGTCCTCTACACCCATACGCAATGGGGTGCGGTTCTCAACTCCAACACGCATTTCTTTCGTTTTTCGGGTGTTGATTTTGAGTCCCGCAACTCCCGCCTCGCGTTCCAGGTCGTCCAACTTAGATTGCATGTCGCGGTGCGTGTGACTTAACAGACATAGGTCATCGGCATAATCCAAATCTTCCAAGATGTTGGTTAATCCCCACTCTATTCCGCGGCGCTTGTTCTGATGTGTGCGATGCATAATCCCGTCGAGAACAACCAGGAAAAGTAGTGGCGAGAGTAAGCAGCCTTGACGGACGCCCGCATGCACCTGAATATCGTCTGAAACGAGGCCGTCGTGAGTCACTCTACAAGAATAGTTCCGATAGCTGGCCTTTATTAGGTTAATTATCTTTGGCGGGACACCAATGTTAGAGAGTCGCGACCATATGCTGCTCCATCTCAGCGTATCGAAAGCTTTTTCGAAGTCAACAAAGGTAAGATAAATCTCCCTCTGCCATTCTGATGCCTGTTCGAGAATGATACGAAGAGTATTAATTTGGTCAGTACACGAGCGATTAGGCCGGAAGCCAGCTTGTTCTATGCGAAGGAGAGGCTCGACGGCTCCAGACAACCTGTCCAAGATAATTCTGCAGAAAACCTTGGAAGGGGCAGAGAGCAAGGTGATACCTCTCCAATTGCTGCATTGGCTTAGATCACCTTTTTTGGGCACAGTTATAAGAAGTCCCCTGTTCCAGTCCTCCGGAAGCTTCTCGCTGGTCCAGATTTTGCCAATCAAAGGTGTTAGCGTGTCGACTGTGGTAGCCAAGTCCGCTTTTAACATTTCTGCAGCTATTAAGTCGAGACCTGGTGCTTTACCAGTCTTAAGACCCATGACCGCTCTCGCTACCTCATCACGTGTGGGTGGTTCGACGTCGATGTCAAGTAGCCTGGGTGGTGTAGAAGTATATTGCGGGGCATCTGACGTAGACAAAGCTGCGGGCCGGAAGGTTTCCTCAAAGTGCTCACGCCAGCGTCGTAGTTGCCCCTCTGAAGTTACGATAAGCTGACCATCTTTTGATTTTAGAGGCTTCTTACGCTGCCTTCTCTTGCCTGCCAAGATATTAGTAGCTTTATAAAGTTCTCTCATGTTGCCGGTGTTAGCGGCAGTTTGAGCGTGGTCAGCAATACCGTCAACCCACAACCTTCTGTCATTACGCGAGCTGCGATAGATTTTCTTACGAATCTGTCGATACTGCTGCCTGAGGTCGGCTTGTAGTAGCTCGTCGTTGGTTCCTAGCAGTTTTAGGTGGAGTTCCCTACGGTCGTTTATCAACTGCCAAGTGGTTTGTGACATCCAATCCTCGCGCGGGTGCTTAGTGTGACCTAAGACGAATGAGCTGGTCTCTGTGTAGGCCACTTTGATGCGTTTCCACTCTTCGTCTATTGAGTCATCGTCAGCATGAAGTCCGGTGAAGCGGTTACGAAGTTCAAGCCTGAACTTATTCATAGTTTCAGGGTCTCGCAGTTTAGTGACGTCAAACCTTCTTCCAGCCCTACCAGGAACACCGGCTGGTCGCGCAACCGCAACCTTAAGTCGCATTTCGGCAACAACCAGATGGTGGTCGCTGTCAATATCAGCGCCTCTTCGGTTTCGGACATCAAGGAGCGACGAGCGCCAGTTCGAACTGATAGCAAGGTGGTCAATTTGGTTTTTCGTTAAGCCATCAGGGGAGTTCCATGTGTACTTATGTACATCTCTATGAATGAAAAGTGTCCCACCGATGGTCAGGTCATGGTGTTGGCAAAACTCTATAAACCGTTCACCATTCTCGTTTCGCGCACCAAGTCCGTGTTTTCCCATGTTACGCTCACAGTTGCTGTTTTCGCTTCCAACCTTTGCGTTAAGATCCCCCATGACGATCACAATGTCTTGTTTCTTAATACCTTTAAGTGTGGCATTTAAAGTGTTGTAAAAGTCATCCTTGGTGTCTTCCGCAGACGTGTTGGTGGGAGCGTAACACTGCACAATGGAGATCTTCCGGGCTCTTGAGTTGAAACGGGCCCAGATGATTCGGTCTGAGATCGGTTTCCAGTCCAAAAGGCTTTTCTTTGCGGAGTTAGAGAGGAGGAAAGCGACGCCATATTCAAGGTCGTCATCCTCATTTTCCTTCCCGGAGTATAGAAGAGTTAGGCCTTTGGACGTTCTCAGTTCGCCAAAACCATTTCTACGCACTTCGCTTAAGCCCAGTATTTGCAGATTGTATCTAAGCATTTCTGCTTCTGCTTGTGCTAGTCGAGTGTCGTTGCTAAGCGTTTTTACATTCCAAAAAGCAATTCGTGTCCGTGATTTAATGCCAAAGGTCGTCGGTAAAAGATCGGTCCGGTTTCTCACTGTTTCGGTTTCTTGAATCATTGTTGGTTTTTCAGGCAAGCAGGAGATTAGCCCACTGTGCCCTAGTCTGATAGTGGGGCTGCCACTTTAGAGCTTCCAGACAAGCTCGGTTTTATGCGGGTTACCTCCCTAGTGAGTAGATTCTGTTTTAAGGCGCAGAATATTCGCCTTTTGCCCTGCATCCTCAGCTCAACTGCAGCTCTAGGTAGTGGGCACGCGAAAGCGTGGCTGCAGTAGGTCCCAGGGTGGACGACTAGGACGTGGATGACTCGGACTGGCCGGGGTTCTGCTTAAACTAGTGTTCCACTACAAAACACAGCAGCTGGTTTTATTTGGCTTTTTCTAGGCAATGCTGACCTCACTCCATCAGCGATTCCCACCAACACCATCCCCAACTTCCCACACTTCTTTTTCTTTATAAGCATATGTAATACATGTATTTTTGCACTTTTTGCCTACCTTATGTAATTTAATACATTTTCTTTTTCTTTTCTCACAGTGGTTGCCTGGAAGAGATCGCTCGAAAGCGATAAGGCCGCCAGTTGCCTTTCCTTTACTTGTAATTTTGTTAAATTTTTATATCATAAAGCAACAAAGTGTAAATAAATAAAATTACAAAAAGTAAGATACTTCTTATAAATTCATTTTGTTTCCTTTGGAGTAGAGACTCTTGGGCCGTGGGGTTCAAGTGCGAAGGCGCCAATTTAATAGTTGGCGCCTGGTAGATTGTACCGGTGACACCAGAGCTGGCGATTTCGGCGCCCTACAGAAATGTAGTATTAAAAGTACACTGCCACAGTGACAAAACTTTTGAAATTTATTTGAGTGCACTGACAGTGACAGACTGAGGTTTGCTTTATGTCAGTTCACATAACGGTAGAAATAGTAGGGCATTTAAAAAATATTTTTATCTTTTTTTTCTAAATGTCGTTATGATTTTCCTATATGTGTTGTTTCGTATATAATATTTATATAATGTAAATAGTTGCCGCATTGGAGTGATCCGTAATCGTTACATTTTCGATAAAATAAATAAATAAATCAATTCTTATTAATCTTCTTATGAGAATCAATGCACTCAGAATTTAATGGAATGTATATTGAAGGGTGTTCACATCTTCTGTTATTGTAATTTCTCCTTCAGATGACCACTTTCAGACTGAATCACAATAACATACGAATACTATGGATGCGGCAAAAACATTTTACACTGTGTAAATTAAAAATTAGAAACATTTTTTTCAAGAATTCAATTCTAAAATGACTTTAAAATACAATGCGTAATATTTGAAATATGTATGATGGGTTAGAATATTATATAAACACTCGTAATATTATATATAAAATCGTGTATAGGTCTGTTTTGGATACTGGTGCACGACCGAACGCAACACATGTTGTTAGTGTATGTTCAACAACGCCTTGTTTTGGCCCAAAACCTGGCGCTTTTAAATATATAATCAAGTTCTAAGAAGGCGCTTGGTGTACAACATCTAGGATTCAGGAGCTGAAGGAAAGCATTAAAAAAACCGTCGTCAGCTACAGAAGCATCTTCTCTTCTACTTGTTCTATAAAATCAAATAAGCAATGAAACAGAAGAAATGTGCCATGCCCCATGGCTGTGGTTTACCATGCCCTCATTTTTTTTATAAGACTATCTAAGTTACTAAGTTAAAATAATTGAATGTGTAGTAAAAAATATGTAAGAATATTTTTACACAAAAACATGATGACGCACGCTGGGATCAATGTATTTTAAATAGTCATTATGTACTGTAAACGAAATATGAATTAAATAATTTGTAAAGATTAAATTGTGTGGTTTGTACTAATTTAATAAGTATTTTGACACCTTAAAGGTTGCGACAAGGGTAAGAAAATAATTAAAAACACATTTAGATAACGTATGTAAATTATATTTAACGAAAAACCTGTTTGCATTATTAAAAATCTTAAACTTTTCAAGGGCTACGTAATTCTGGGATAATGACGATTAGCACATGACTGAGTCCCGAAAAGTGCGGTTTATATTATCATATAGGTACACAGTTTCATGTCAATGTAGCCGAGTTCTGGAAGCAGAGATGTGCGGTCTCTCTGCAACTTCTACCGCATTTACCATGAAGAGTGTTCAGAGGAGTTGTTTCGACTAATACCTGGAGCTGAGTTTCATCATCGTACGTCAAGGCAGAATACAAAATACGAGTTCGACGTCCGCCTCGACGTCCGCCATTTCACAACTTTTATTTAACAGGTTATTGATAATCCAATAAACAATTTACTAATAATTTATTGGTTGCGTGTGTGTATGTAATGTGTGGGGTGTGTAAATGAGTGTGTGCGTTTGTATGTAATCTTAAAAATTCGATTTGCTTATCGCCTTCGAAAAGACGCGTTTGGAGATAATATGGAATAAGTCGAGGCATACGTACTCTATATTATATAGATTTAAAATATGTGTAAGTGTAATATTTTGACCATAGTTTGTACCAAGAATATGAAACAGCTCAGTATGACGAGTCCTAATCGGGTACATTAAAGTTATTTTAAGCAATTTGGGGCAGTCAATATGATTGTTCCATAAACCATGTCAATTATCTGTAATTTTTTCATATTAAAATGTATTTTTGTAGCTGAATGTACTCCGTCTGGCGGGCGGAGGGTGTAAGTCGGTGCGCGACCTGTTACCAGCATAACTATACAATGTAGATGTTTGCGACCTCGTCCGATGTCAATTAAAAGTATTGACTGTATTGTTTAGACATAGAGTTGGTTATTGCTTGTATATTTTTTGTTATTGAAGTAGGGAAGGCTTTTAAGGTTATCATTTGCAGAACGGCCAGGGTTGAAGATGTTTTAATAACTTATAATTAACCGCGAAACTGATTACTCTTATACTTTACCGATTCATTTATTTTAATAATAATAATCTAGTGGCGCTTCTTTGACCATTTTAATTTTATAGACAAGAAGGTGATCAGCTTTTTGTATCTGAGACATGACAGTTTCCTTACCTTATTATCCTTTCTTATCTGCACAGCCGGGGATCGAACCAACGACCTCAGGGATGTCACACGCTGCACCCATTAGGCTAACACTTTTATATTTTATTTGAATATAAAATTGTGATTATTTGGCCATTGCTTACGAATTGTAAGGAAAAAAATAAAAAACGTGTGGCACTTGGGAACTGCCGCGGTCAAGCTATTACATAGCATTTTTTATCAACTTATGCAGTTATAAATATTCATTTATTATATATTATTCGTTTTTCTTTGATATTAATTCAAGTTTTTTCTTTGATATTATTTCAATCTACCATTCTACCAGACTCAGACTAAAACGCCTATATAGTCTGTCCCACTTTAACGCGTATTTGCCGCACCTATATTACGTCATCGTGTGTCAGATTTTTTTCGTTACGGAATTTCCTGATTCGGTCGCCGCGCTCAAAGCCCGCGATAAACTGTTTTTATTTATTTGTCCTTTGCATGCATTTTTTATATTAAACAGTATCTAAATTGTAATAATTCGCACCGCACATAAACCATGTTTGCATAATCAGAATTTCTAGTGGAACCGTGGAGCTAGGTTAGCTAATTAGCAAATAAACACAATTTGAAAGCAAAAAATACGCAAGAAGCCTGATCAAAACATTTTTTCTCAAAACTTCCCAAGTAGGAAACCTTTTATGTTATTTTATAAGCAAAAAGTTCATTAACAATTAAACGCCTTAATAAGGCTATTAAAGTAATTTATTAAGTATTAAGTGTTAGATTGCTGATAGTTATTATGTAGCAAACAATTTGTACAAATTACTTTATTAAAATATATTTATTAGTAGACCTTTCAAAGGTACGTTAGAAAAATGGAATGAAGAGAAGTTAGGAGTAAACAAAAAAGGTAGGGTTGGAAATACATACAATAGGAAAACGAAAAGGATAGATGACATTCGATAGACAAGTGGAGTTGGATGGAACACACCTCCCGAGGAAGGGAAAGGGAAAAGTAAAAAAAGTGAGAGTTACTGAGAAGTGGAGTAATTCTATGATGGTTCCCTAATATTGGAAAAATGAAAAAAGGAGGACAGTACAAGAGATGGGAAGATGAAATAAAAGGCCAGGCAAGGTTTGGTCAAGAGTTGGGTGAGTTAGGGCAGAGAGGAAGGGTCTGGAGAAGGGTTCTGTCGGGATCGGCAAAAATACTTTTTGCCCGCTCTACGCGCATAAGTTGCGAACTGGTAGTAAATGTAAATTTACAATTAATTTACCTTTTTTTTTGACGTTCATAAGTATACTTGTTTACCTATATGAATATATATATATTGTTATTTGTTTACCTATACATTTTGAGTTTAAGTTTGAGTTTACTACTTAAGTATTTTTAATTGACTGTAAGTAAGAACTTAGGAACTTGTCCGAAAAATAGACTATTTTATTTATTTATTTTAGCGCGAACTACGACTAGTCTATTACTCCAACTATTAGTCCAGTTATGTCAAAATTAACCAAAAAAGAAGTTCTACGTCCCATTGAATCTATGGCGAAGGTAAAGAAAGTTATGAATTTCATAGTTCGCTCTTAGAGCAGAGCTGAAGTCGTACGTTCGATCCCCGGCAGTGCACCAATGGACTGTCTCTGTGAGAGAAAACCGGCTTTAGACCCAATAAGACAACGGTTTCAAGAAATAAATGATCACCAAATTGACAAAATCTGAGGCCCAGACCTTACAAGGTTGTAGCGCCATTTTTTAAGAGTTCGCGCTCAATTTTGAATCTGTAGAGTAAGTTACCTTAAGTAACTGTAAGCTATTATTAAATGACTCTGAGTAGGACTATTAATATACGAGAACAATTTAATATTAACAGTATCAAAACAGATTACGTATTAAAACTAATTAAACACAGGTTAGTCAACTAATTGAGGCAGATCCATACAGATAACAGACTGTTAATAACTGAAGTTACGATTTGTGCATAGATTGATATGCATATGTATGGATGTGTGCGTGGGGTGGTTGCGCATATGTCTACAGGGTGGTGGTGGTGTGAGTGTGGGGAACGGAGTAACTGCTCAGGCTTGTAGCTCACTCGGTACATTTTATTGTAGCCTCTCTGGATACTACTGGGGTAGTGTTGTGCTGTTTTTGTCGATACTTCAAATGGTATATGAAAAAAAATTGGGAGTATGTATGGCTGCGGTATGCGAATAAAGTGTATTTAATAAATCGTTTATTTGCAGAGAAAGTGGTTCATATTGATTTATTAATTATAAAAATCAACACAGTCAGGCGTATAAAAATAGGCATGATAATGTCATAATAATAGGAACATTTAAATTATTTATAATTGTTGTCAAAACTTATGGTACACTATAAAAGGAATTTGGGTGTATTTGATACATAAAAATTATATACTATAAATGCTTGGCGATACAGGCTCACAGTAGAAAATCACAGGACACCACTAATACACAGACTACAACAAATTATAAAAAAATGAAGTCTCAAGACAGGGGTCACGATACACCGTACAGCTGTATGTCTTGTTAATCAATCTATTTAAATTATATTGCAAAGAATCAATTGGTGTAAAATTAAAATTTACAATTTTCAAGTAATGCCGTCAGTCAGAGAATAGGTTATACGTATGAAGAAATAATTGTAAATATCATCATAGCTACTTATAAACAGGGTCACTTTCTATCGATATCGATAAAATTTCATACCTCACTATCAGGTTAACTCTCCGTAGTTGGGGCGTTGCCTTAACTGCCCTCTGTGTGGCCAATAATTTTATTACAAGTTCATTAAGATACCCGCACCCGTTTTGATCGTAAATTCTAGATATTTTTGTAGTATCTGTCTATATTCGAATAAATTACGTATAGGTACGAGATAAATCCCTATACCCCGAAAAACAACTCTACTGTGAATAGTGTTAAAACAATTTTAATATGTTTTTCTATAATTTTTTGCTATGATTTGTCCTTTAATACGAGAATTTAGCTTTAAAGATGTACAGTCAAAAACACATATTAAATGTGTTATAATACACTTAACGGCGTTCAAGTGAACAGTTCTTTGTTCATAATAGGCCACGAAACGGTTACTTTACTTTACGGTTTTCTAAAATGTATTTTATATAAGTTAAACTTTGTTTATAATTAATAGGTTATTTACTCCACATAGTATTAAAAATCCAATTATTCCATAAAAACTTTCCTTACTATATACTAATTCACTAAGATGTTCATGATTTTAGTTAAATTTAATAATAAATCAGCCATTATACAAGATATAGATCTTATATTACTCATAACAAAAGTATTCTATATTAATTGAGCTATGAACGGAGCGGGGTGACTAGCAAACTCTATACTAAAAATTAAAACTCTTAATTTGTACATATTAATATTAACTCTAATTTTATTCTGAAAAGCGCCAAAAATATACATTAAGCCTGCTCCTAGCGTGTATAACTACAAATTATACATACAAGATTCACTAAAGAACTTTTAGCGGGCAATTAAAATTTGTAATAACTCTGAAGCAAAGTCAACGTAAGTTAAACAAAGCGGCAAAAATAATTAATCGCTGACACGCTCGCGCAGTAAAAATGTCGCACCGCGGGAATTAAGCGGCACGCAAAATTATTTAAACCTTAACGAAAAGTACAATGAATTTACAGCTACCTGAATAAATGATAACATCGCGGTGAATTTGATGTCAATATGTGTTAACACTAAGCTATTTAGTTCACGACTCGGACCCCTTTCCCGCCCTGTCCCCACACGCACACGACGAAACCGACACCCCCTGGTAGCGACATCTGTGTGCCACTTACGAAGGCAAAGCAATTTTTCACAGGTTACATTTACACACACAGATGTAATTATATCAATGTGGGCGTCCCCACGAAAACTTTTGTAGTACAAAATTTGTTCGCTAGTTGTGTCTAGACATGCCATGCTTTTAAGTTAGAGGTGAATCTTGCGAGACTTATTGGGTGAACTTGAAACGAATAATTACTAAGTTTTAATCCTCGCTCAAAGTTATCGGAAAGGTTTTATATTGAAGTTAACTATCTTAATATTGGTATTTCGTTTTAGTTATGTAAACACTGTTTGGATTTTAATTCTATTGTTGTAATGTAGAGGAAGAAAAGTTTGAATAGCGCTTAAAAGCTCTTTTAATTTTTATATAAATTGTAAATTTTATATAGTTTTTGAAAAAAGAATATTTAATTAGAAACAAAAAGTCAAAAATTGTGATTACGAGTTCTTTGTTTCGGAGTGCTATGAACGCAAAATGGTAAAATACTTGTGTTCGCAAGTGCCGCGGGAAAATCATGGCAAGGGAATGCATTGAAAATGATTACGGAATGTGTTCGAGCGAGATAGAAATATTGCAGTCACATGCCGCTCAGCCTGCTAGACAGAGATCAAATATTGAAGATCCGACACGTTCAGAAAAGGGTTATATCGTTTCAGAGAAAAGCAGGAAAATGCACCATTTGTAGCCGCTATACGGTGGAAAGTCGGGCTGGAACGGGATTTTATACGACATATTGATACCCGGGGTGGAGGCAGTGGGAGGGGGTGTTGGCTCTCAACTGTGGCAGATAATCAATATCCGCTTGGCTTGTGGGCACTATAATAATATATGTTATTATATTCCTGTTCCGTTCTCGCTTGGGGGATCTCCCTTGGTGCCATCCCCTTCGCACCATTATCTAAAATGGACAGTGGCGTAGATTTGGTAAATGATAAGTGTGAGAAAGTATTTATCACGACAATGAAGTGATATGTAATTATATAACTTATTTGGGTTACGGATAGGAAAGATTTTAATTCTATAAACAATATCAAGGTTGTGGCCACGCGATGCGGGTTTTAGTTAAAGATTTGAGGGTTGGTTAATTTAATTATCTTTTATGGTCACTTGTACGTCTTTGTACTTGATCAATAAGTTTGAGCGCGCGTCATGTCCTAAATGAATAGAACTTTTAAAAACAGAACAATTGATCGAATGTGAATCTTGCGAAATTTTATTTAAGAACAAGAACTAAAAGATTATAATATATTATTGGTATGTTCATATTATACAGTATTTCTATATCTTTTTAGGGACTCGACATATTCTTCATCTGATGAAGAGCATGATGTACTGTTTGCAGGTGCTTACATTTGTAAAAAAATATTTGCAATTTTAAAGAGCGACGGTGATTATTGCCAGTCCTTCTTGTCCGTTCTACCCATTGGATTTAAGAACTGGCAGTAATTGTAAATTTATAAACATATATATACATGACCTATATGAATAAATTTTATTTTGACTTTTGTTTACGGGACCTCAACGAGAGGAGCACTGTGCCCACGCAACAAGACTTGTCTTTGTATTTGTTAATATTTTTTTTAAATAGTGGGCATTTTATGATACACTTTTGAGTTTAATAATTTAATTAGTATTCAAAAGGAATAGCGAAAATATTATTAATGTAAATGAATCAAAGCTAAGTAATTGGTTTGAAGCTATTGATATTACGTTGGACACAAATCACCCCTGTTATAACACAGCAAAGCGTTCCCAAATAATAATGGGAACATAATTCGATTGCCCCCCGTCTGTCGACGATTCACACAATATTTCTATAAATACCTAGATAAGACAAGGTTTGCTGGATGAACGTAACATAATATGCAATAAGTGTCTTTCACAAGTAGTATTAGGTATGAATTTAGAAATTACCAGATTCTTCAAAAATCTAAATATTATTTACTCATATAAATACTGTATTGTTGCAATTAAACTAGATGTGTATTTATTCATGAAGGTAATGTACACTTATGAATATGCTGCCAGTTCTCAAATTTATAGGCGTAGAACGGGTAAAAAGAACTGGCAAAAATCTCCGTCAATCTTTAAATTGCTAAGATTTTTTTTAACAAGAATGAAACCTATATAGTTTATTTGTAGAAGCTGTACTATATTGGCTACTATGGTCTAGTCACCGTATTTTTTTTCCTTATTTGAGAGAGTTGGAAAGAATTTGCTATAAATGGTGAGGATTTGGGTGATGAGTAGAATATTAGTAGTACGTTACATTATTATCTTGTCTGGGAAAAATGTAGTTGCTCCCCTCACACTTTGAAATAATTTTTTTAATTGTCTTTATGGTGTAATAAATGTTTATCTATGAAGTTCGGTGTTGATTGGTATATAAATCATATTTTTATGCCAATGTTTAACTTTAATTAGCTAACTAGTAAGGTATTACGGGTAAACAGATATTTTATTTAAATTTTTAAAATGCCCTATCTAGGAGTACTAATTCACGTTCAATTACTAAGCTGCAGATTATGTACTATGTAAATAAATTAGAAAATCTATCCATACTTTTAATTATAAGGGCTGAAAGATTAGATAGACGATTTTATTTATTGATTTTCTCTTCTTACATGTATGTTTAACAATCCAGTGGCGCTAGAAGCCTGGGTAACGTTAGATTTTTAATTGTCAATTGTCACTGTCATGATTCTTAATTGTCTAATAGCTGATGACGTCCACATGGGTCTAAGCCCGATTTACTCAACATGCTTTTCGTTACCCTTCGATCGAGTGTTAATTGCGATCACAGAAGTAAAGTTCCATGCATAGCCATGATTCGAACTCACCGCAGAGTAAAAGGTCGTACGTTCAAGCCACTAGCCACCGCTCTACATACTCGATACTAATTTACATAGCCTATGTATCAGCTACACATTTCGGTGCAATTACATAATATGCAATAATTTCATTAATGCAAAGTGTTCATTGATATGCAATCGATACCATACACATATATCCGCTAATACTGTTTGTGGATTGTACATATGTTTATCTATTATAGAAGCTAATTACTCTCGGCCATTGAATACGACAGGTATAATATAATTAATGATTGCAAATGGAACCTTATTGCCGGTAATAGGGATCAAAAGTCTTTCATTGCATTTTAAGTGCATAACACTTGCGGAAAAAGGGAATTTGCGAGGACCGGCATGCGTTAGAGCTCGATGGCGTATGTCAGGTACTATGCTATTAAGAAATAGAAAAGCAGTCTTAGGTCTGAGGAAAGAAGAGCAAGGGTTGTAGCGCCACTGCTTTTTAGTGTTTATCTAACGTTTAGCGCAATTCTGAACAAGTGCGAATATTGGTGGCATAGGTTTTTACGTGCGCGAGAGACACTTGCTCATAGTGTAATGGTAAATTAGGAAGTACTTAATCCAAATAATTGACGAATTAAAATACAACATTAATGATACAATCAATTCGACAAATGCAGAAGTTTGTCTGTTCCAATGGCGGGACTAAATCTAAATGGTCATGTTGCTTGTCCATTATCGTCACTTAAAAAAGCCTTTTTTTTTAATTATTAAAGAAAAATACCTGCGTACACTACGTACGTGAGTTTCAAAAGCGATAATATTGAGTTTTTCTAATTCCACGAGAGTGAACAACATCGAAAGGGATTTCGTCCTTAGTTGATTTGGTTTTGTAAGGAAAGGTTAGGTTTTGTCTGGGGTTAGTTTGTGTACGGAGAAATATTAAAAAATTGCTAAGCGCTACATCGCCGTATGGGCCTGCCTAGCTTTCAGATAACATCCGATTTTTTAATCATTTTATTTTTTATATACAAGTAAGTTATCAGTTTCTGTGTGTGTGACCTTCTGTTTACGTCTATAACATGTCAGGCACCTTCATCGAATGAGCCAGCATTGGTGAACAGCCGTGATTTGAAAGCATTTTGATTAGTCAGATAAAATTTAAGGCATTAAGCATTAAACTTTGATTTGGTTTCCACGATACATATGTGTTTTTTAGGTTTTCAATTAAGCCAGACACGAGCGTATTTTATTCAGGGATTATGGCCCTTCGACACGTGGACTGCACCCTCTATGCATCCCCTACGAGTATTGACCTGTGACTCAATGTGAATTGTGATCACTTTATGAATCATCCCACTGGCAACTATTGGAGGACGTAACTTAATTAGCGACTAATGTGGAGAATTGAGTATAAATGTATATTCGTATTTTGGTTGGCTTATATAAATTATAAGGAGCTTAAAGAGACATCTAGTCTAGTGGTTATAGTTTAACATATAAGTTGAGAGTTCGATTCCCGGCGATTTATGATGGCTTATTGCTTTTACACTTTACAACAATCAACATGGCAACAAGGGCCTTCAAACAAACAAAGAACTCAAACGTAAAGACGCGCAGTTATAAACAAAGTTAGCTGTTTGAATGAATGAATGAAGCTTTTATTTCAAGCAACCAAGTTCTCACACCTAATTGTGAATTTGCATGTTTTGATCTTAATATTATAATCAATCTACTCAATTTTCCTCGGTTTTTGCTTCTCCGATATGGGCCTCCTCCAGGTTTTTCCACTGTAGTCTGTCCTACCTTGCGATTCTGTAACTCACTTTTCGAACTCACACAACTCAAGAGTTCGAAAGTGAGTTACAGAATCGCAAGGCTGGACTGTCCTTCTCCATAGAGGGTCTGCTACTTTTTAAGATTGTCATCCTATCGGATCAATGGTCTTCCTCGATTTCTTTTGCCCTGTGTTGGATACCATTCTACAATCTTAGTTATCTCTAGTTAGCTATTTAATGTAACATAAAATATTATAAAATCAAATCAAAATCATTTATTCATATAGGTAACACAATGTACACTTATGAACGTCAAAAAAGAAATACGTATTAAATGCTTCTTATTTTACATTTACTGCCAGTTCTCAAATCAAGGGCGTAGAATGGAAGTGAAGAACTGGCAATAAACTCTCCGCCATTTTTTTTTATGACCAAGTTTTTTGGTTTATATCATATTACGTTAGTAATTAATAATTATAATGAAGGTACAGAATTGTTGCTTAAGCACCGTTTACAGTGCCTGAACGAGAAATTTACATATTATTAATTTACACTGAAGCTTACCCTATCCGACCTCTGTAATGTGTGTAACCTAGAGTTACGATATACTAACAAGAATTTGACAATTAGTCAATATAAAATACATATTAAAGGTTACTATTAAATGTAAATCAATAATAATAGTTCCCTTTTAATATTTTCTTTATAGTAAAGTAAAAATTTAGTAACTTTTTCCAAAGTCCTTAATGGAATACACCGGTTTATAGATATTTTATTTAAAAAAAAAGAACCGCCTGTAAATGTAATCCTGTATGTATTAAACCCATGTCTACCATAAGTATGAAAGGAATTTTGCTCACATGATTCAATTCAGAATTCAATAAAAATCGGAGTAGTTTCACAAAACAGCACTTTTAATATATTTTCTTTGGCTAATTCCCTGACTATATTGTCGTCGGAGGTATTTAGTAACTTATGTGCGTATAGATATTATCATTATCAAATAGCATTTGTTGCTAGTATGATTAAGTACTATTATTTCTGTTAACAATTGCAGAAAAGGGTCTCTTAAGCTTCTTTTCAACATTACTTCTTTGAAGTCTCTGTTATGTTCATTCCAACAGTTTGTTCAGTGTTGTAGGTACATGTCATTCAGCCAAAACAGCACTTTACGATAAATAACCTGATCTCAATCACATTCCTAACATTGATGCGAAAGTATAATAACACTTCCCCAACAAATGCGAAAGAAGTAGTGGGTAATAACTTCGATTTGCATATTTTAATTGTACTATGAGGGTGTCCCCCGCAGTGCGAATGTGGCGCAAGCAAGTGATTTGCATACATTGAGAAAGAGCCGAAACAAATTTGTAAATAAAACAGTGAATTTCACTGATTTGATTGAGATTGAATTTTATTAAGATCGTTCATTTGGTACTTAGTAAGTGTTTAAATTAGGTAGCTCCACGATAGCACGGTGCATACACATTCTGCTTCTGTTGCATTGATATTTAGCCAATACAAACATAGGTAAGTATTGTTTATATTTGTATTATTGAAAAAGTATTTATTTGTAATGTACAAGAGTTTCTACTAAACCATTTAATAACATCACAGGCTTAACCTCAACTTTCAAATGTAATTTTATCATTAATTTGTTAATAGCACCTTCAAACAATAATAAGAAAATTATAATAATAATAAATACTTTTTGTGTGTTGCCCAATCTTAAAACACAAATATCAATCTTGAACATCTTATGTATTTTTAAAAGATATAATATATTTTTAAAATAAATGAATAGTTAACAAAAATATTTGAATACACAAAACCAATTTAATAACATTGCGATCGCACTGTATTGCGATACTTATTCATTGAGCGGGATAGCACCAGCGCTGGTACTAGGCTACCAACTTAAATCTTTAATTAGCGCCTGTGCACTAGAAGCCAAGAGTTTTTACTCCAAAGGGAACAAAATCAAAGTTGGAGGAAAGTCTCTTGTATTTTGGCCGTTTATTTTTTCCCCCGGCTCGGCGGCAGCGTCAGCTTTCAAGCTTGTCCGAGGGAGGTGAGACGTAACGTATGTCATATCGGAAGATTGTAGCTGTCTTAAATAGTTTCAGATATTACGCTCTTCAAGCAAACTTCATATCACTTATTTTATTTACATAAATTATCACGTATTTTTTTATTTTACGTTGCAAAAAAATTGTATGTGTGGGCTTGTATCCGAAGATCCGGCTTAAAAGCAATTGTAAAGATTGGTAATTGCTTATATTTAATTAAATGTATAATAATACATAATTTTGTATTTTTTAGGTTGTCGGGAAGTAATCACTGATATACCGCTTGATTTCACTACTCGAAGCAGTAATGACTTAGGCTTATTGGTTCAGTGTTCGACTCTCATCCTAGAGGTCGTAGGTTCGGACTCCGGCTGTGCACTAATGGAATTTTGTTTTTTTTTTTATTTTTGTACATACATTATTTTATGCCAGGTAAGGCTGGTCAAGTCTGGGCCATATATAAAAATCTGAGGCCAAGACCTAAATATTCTAATTAATAATACTGTCGTAATGCCACATGCATTATTTTTCACTACATTTTATCCTATGGGATATTAAGTGTATTAAAAAAACTACACACTGCACTCTACAGTCTATAATTTTTTTGAAATTAATAATTTACATAGAATAATACTTTATTATATTATAGTTATATAAGTTTATTATATGTAATGTAACAAATGTGTTTAAATTTAGGTTAGATTTCTTACCTTGGTAGGATGTTATTTTTGGCGGCAATATCTTAGATATTTGACGAGAATCGAGAGGAAATTGTGAACGTGTGGCAACATTCTGTCATGTTTATTTTTAGACTCTCGATGTATTTGAAATCGTTTTATTCAGAAATCATCCTGCAACATGCGACGATTATTATTTCATATTTTAAGTCTAATAAACAGCTGAAACCTTAATTGCCTCCGGGGCTTAGATGTTCATACAAATTAAGTACCTTTTTGCAGTAACCATTGTACCTTCAAACCATTGAAGTTCCATGGATTATAAGCCAAAGTTCCTCGATTCGAATTCCGGCGAAGTCATCATTGTTTTTGTTAGTCTGTGACTAATCGTCGACTTTTATTAGACAAAAAGTATCAATGATACAAACGCATGAATGTGGCTGCTCAATGCCTTAAAAATAACGTATTAACGTAATTAACAGAACATAAAAGTAACTTTACAGTGAGAGTCACCAAGTTATTTCTGGTTGTGATGTAGGAAACCAGAACCATTTTACATCATTTAATTAAAAACTTTAAACGTTTACGATAGATGCGGTAAGGTAACGCCATCTTGTAGTGGGTGGCATCAACATATCCATCATATTTTACACACCTGTAAAAAAATATTATCGTACAATTAAATATTCGTCCTAATATTATGTATTACAAATATTTTGTGAGTTTCCTCCAACCTAATTAATATGAATACTTACTTCACCGGAGTTATTAAATGTTATCTAAGAAAGTCGGCTTAATTAATATTGTTTTAGTGTTTCATAAAACTCCTTGCTCGCGCCTGTTTTGTAATCACAGGCTGATTAAATTTCTTTGTAGTGAATTTTCACACTAACTAGGTATAATATCAAATCAACATTTGTTAAGGTTAGTTATTTATTTCAATGTATTTAATTAAATTATCATAAATTATATCATACTTTTAAAACCATTAGCGCCACAATATTTTTAGGTGCAGACCTCAGATTTCTGTATGTATTTTGTGATCATTTCTCACAGGCATCAGCCTTCCTCCCCTTATGTTTTCCATGTACGCTCACATAGACAGTCCATTGTAATTACTTTTTATTTATCAATCAACATTTTATAAATTAGAAAATATTGTTTTCGACGAATGAATGACTTGTCATTTAACCACAATTTTACCGCGTAAAATTTAATTTCATTTTCATATTCAATTCAATCTGTTACTTGTTTGATTTATTAATAAATATTATATTTTTATCACAACAACATTAAAAAAAAGTTACTCTGTTTAAAATATAAATAATAAACCTTTAATTTCGAAATAATTATCAATATTAAGTCCTTAATTGCGACTTGGAAATTGTGTGTATTAGTACTGAGTTAATAATCGCAAAAGTTACTCGGCTCTACCTGGAATCGGGTACAACAAAAGAGAGACTGCTAACATAAGTGGGTCGCTGTACAGCCAGTATACCCTGAGCTCTCATACCTTCACATTTCCCCTGAAACACCTGAAACTTCACGAGCCGATCGACAGAAAGTGGGTCAAATGAAATTGGTTTGGAAAAGTTCCGCGCATTTATAATTTATTCACACTACAATACCTGAACTGTGAAAATCTGGAGAAATCATTTTTACTATATTACAAAACCTGTTTTGATCTACATCGATTTTGTAATATTTACTGAAGTCTTGTTAGGTCAGGCATATGTAGCCAGATTCAATACTTTTGAATACTTTTGAGACTTTTGGTTCGAACTCGAAAACTAATAAAAATATTCTAATATACGCACGTTTTCAATCAGCGTTTATAATATTGTAATTCAAAATCCTAAATTAGTTCTATGGGAAAACTTGTCATAATGGACCACACAAAAGGTTCTCTATTCGTGGTCGTAAAACACACATGACTATAATACTCATAAATCAGTCAAAATGATCAAAAACTAAGTCACGATGTCTGTTCAATGTAAATCATATGAGACCAGAATACCAAGTGCCAATTCTGTATTGCAATCGTAGAAATTTCTTCTGGCAATGTGTAAATCATTGCAGTATTTAGGTGGCGCAAAAATACCATAGATAAAGATTATACATTTTTGCGTTGGTACAGGTTAGGCATTTTATTCAAGTCCAAAAGTACACTGTCGGTCGGAATTCTACGCACGAAAAATCTAATCTCTCTAAACTTAAGAACATCTATGGAGTGTTTTAGAAGTATAAAAAGTAAATTATATCAAATGTCGAGGCTATTCAACTTCTTAACACAACGGGCCTAGTGAGAAGTTTGAAAAGGACAAAACCATTCGAATTAGTGAATTAGTGTGAGTGTAGGTTAGTACGGTAGTTCCAAACAGTTGAAGGAGGAAAAAATTAGTACAGAAGCACACGTTATCTTCCTCTTAATAGCGACTGTAAGTAGTGTTATTGGAAACTTTCTTATGTTAAATACGAGTATATATAGACTTAAATTACTTATTAGTCTTAAGTTAGGTTAGACCGTTATGTCTTTGTGCCGAGACAATTTTCAAAATATACTAAATGTCGAAAGTATGATCGAAAACACAAATGTTATTAAATCACTAAAAACTATCAAAATGTTTGTGCTAAAAGAAAATAGGATATAATAATGTGTTTTCCTTAAATTTTTATTAAAATATATACGTATATAAAGCAGTGTTGTCCTAGTGGCTTCAGCGTGTGTCTCTCATCCCTGGGATAGAAGGTTCGATCCCCGACTGTGCACCAATGGACTTTCTGTCTTTGTGTGCATTTAATACTCGCCCGTATTGTAGGAAACATCGTGAGGTAACCGGCATGCCTAAGACCCAAAAAGTTGACGGTGTGTCAGGCGTAGAAGGTTGATCACCTACTTGCCTATTAGATTAACAAATGATCATCAAATAGATACAGAAATCTGAGGCCCAGACCTAAAACTTTATAGCGCCATTGGTATATACAGATATTGATGAGAAATTAAAATGACAACGTCATGTTGAATGAGAGAAATATTCTTAGGCGTACACGTGCGATAGACTTGTACTTTAGTTTACGACTTATAGGAAACGATCTAATACGGTCGCAACGCGTCTGTTTCGGATAAATCTGACTAGTTATAAATTAAAGTACGTGGTAATGCGTAAATCAATGGAAGATTTACGTGCCTTCAGAATATGTAAACCGAGCCAAAAGCAGATCTAACGATAATAAAACTATCACTCTCGAAAGAACGCTGTTAAAAACGTGGTTTTCAATAACATATTCGATATTTTAATAATAAATATCCAGGTTTTTGTACTAGTTATTATAATAATTCTTTTTGTAAGTAATTAATGCAATAATATTACATATTAAACTTGCATACTAAGTGCCAAAAGAAAAGTCTTTTTTAATAGCAGAAAATTAGTACTAACAAACGAAAATATCTATTTAATAAGTATAATTAAAATCAATTAATAAAATTACTGAAATAAATAGCGAATTCAATACTAGAACAACATGTTACGAAGCACGCGGTAAGATAAACATCAGTCCAGAAATAACGGTCAAGGAATTTCTAATGCATAAACTAAATGTTACATACTCTATTTATATTTGTTTTACGTACGGAAATATTCCATTAACATTGTACTTATACGCTGTACTTTGATAACGACTGAAACGTTTTAAGATCTGTATTGAAACGTAATAAATTATTTTACTGCGTCAGTCTTAAAAAGTACGTAATTGATTATTGAATGCTATTATAGCCTACGTAAAATATAATTTATGGGTAAAATATGTAAACTACTGAATGGAATATTATACGCGATGATTAAAATTATTAGGACCAATTGAATGTAGTTACAAGTCTTAGTTTTTTCAGTGCTACTTGATAATAGATGGCGTTGGTGAGAAAAAACACAATTGATAAACAAATTGCAGAAAATCTGTATTTTTATTATAATTTGAAGAAAATATGACACACTACACATAATTTTATTATTTGTATTTTGTAAGGTAATAATTTTATAAGTTTTTATTCCTATGACATATAACATACAGAATAAAATTTTTATATATTGTTTCTATAGTTTCCAATATTTCTGAAATTATTGGCATAGTATCCAAATATAATATATTTAATTAGGGATGTCTGACAATTTTATGTCACATTAAATACTACTAAAATTATTGGTGGCAATAAAAATAAGGGAAAATAAACATATAAAGCTGAGCAATAAATTAACATGAAAATTAGCTGTTATGATTGGTGAGCTAAACAGCGCAGCGAAGGAAACATTTGTCAAGTGCGTAAGTCGGGCTAATTTGCGAAGATCGCGTGCGAAGTTGAAAAGTCACCTGGCGGCGTACGTCATTTATACAACGCATGCTATTTTTGTTTTGGTATTATTCTACCTACACGCTAGTGCCAACACTCCACTTGCTCCTATAAAAAGCAAATATAAACCTAAACGACGCTGAGATCGCCCGCATTATCTCATGATTATCGCGTGTCAAAACATCGCCACGCTCGCGATACTTCGCATGTAATCTGATAAACGATGTACGCTGCACGCTTCGCGCTCGCAATCCATCCCTTTTCCTCATAAATAAATCGTAGAACGCCCTCTCATTCTCCGGGTCATCCATTTCATTCATGCGCGGTACACCTCGGCGGGCGCGCTGTTTACAGACACAAACAAACTGTACACTGCAAACCGCTTAGCTATAAGTACGAGACCGTGAAAGTGATATTGTCAAAATGCTGCCGTCTCTGTCTAAAGGCCGAACTTTAAATCCTCACAGCGTCGATAGATGTCGCTAGCGGTAGTTGTTTTAAGTATTGTGTGAAATAAATGTCACAATAAATTTTCGCGCGACGTTGCCGTACCGCGCCACCCGTTGCGGTGGCAGGCGCGACTTTATAAAACTGCAAGTTTGACAACACTTTAGTGCCGCTATTTCCGAGGGTTAAAGTACATATTTGTTTGAAACTGTTGCATGTATAAATTGGTAAATATGTGTGAGCGTCACGTTAACGTAACGAGTGTGATACACACATGTACGTAAACTGTCAGTAGCTAATGCGAGCGATGCGTTGTGATCGCTATTGTAGCGGCAGGCGAAGAGCGCCCGCGCGGTTTACAGCGTTTAATTCAATTTAGTAATTGATACGTTGGTCGGTCAACATTGTCGCTTCATCGATTGTCACTATTATTTTTAATCAATAAATGCTTTAATTGTTTATTCGATAGTAATTAAACAAAATTATATTAATATTTCAGTTAAATCTTTTTCTAAAGTTAATGATGTTATGAAATTGTGATTTATAATTTTTATATAAATTTAATATAAATTACTATAAATAACCTAATGAGTGTTTTGAATTAGGTCACAAATAAAAAAAACTTACATTAAACAACCAGTTATCAACAAAGTTACCTAAACAACGATACAAGATTTGTACAATTAATTGCTCACGTTAATCCAAACAAAACCAAATAAGAGCAAAATTGTCAAACTGACAAGTCCCTAAACATGGTAATTCACGCTCGGCATTCTTCGATACTTCGAACCGTTGCGGTTCACACAAACAAAGCAACATATTCTCCATACACAACAGAATACGCTAATAAAGATCTTATCATTAGAATTTGAAGGTGTAGATTAGCTTGACAGCACACACAGACGAGTCAATGAATTCGGTAGTGGACGTGTTGTGTACAATATGACGCGCTCATTGTACCTATTATAAATGAAATGTGTAGCTTTCACGGAGGCACACAGCCATATCATGATGTTTCATCACTCACTGTCATACAACATTGAGCTTTATTTCCAGGAAATACATTATATTATCGCAGTTACAGTATTAAATTGGCTTATAATCTTTTGATTCAAATTGAGCACGGTTGGCGGTAAACGTGTGAGTTGTTATTGTGTGTATTAGGTTACTTTAATCACAATTTGGATTTTGGAGTGGCCCGCGATATGACTTTCGACATAGCAACAACGTTATTGAATTGTTTTTGGTTGGTTTTTGACAATATTTTTTTCTGAATCAACTTATATTACCAAACGAATCTCTTTTAAGGCTGGATTTAGAGCTTTACTTATTTAATACTATGTTACATTAGACAACATTTTTACTCTAATTAAGTTTGTTGTGCAAATGTTTTGCACTTCCAATCAAAATGTTGATAACATTTTAATTTGCTTACACGTTATCAAAGTGGTATAAAAAGTTATGTCTTACTTAATTCAAATGTATCTGCGGCGAATAAAATTTGTAAATTCACGCATAAAATGTAAAATTTAACGATTATAATGCCATTATGACTATTAGAGAGAATATAATAATTAATTTAATATAGCCTTTACTGTGTGAACCAAAAGTGAATTAGAAGCTTAAAAGTCTGGCTTCTGGCATTACAATTCGACTTGATATTTTAGAAACCCTTTTAACCTCATTCCTGGGTTCAAGCTAGAGTGAGTGTGTGAAGATGGAGTATGGGGCACATTTTTAGTAACATCATAGTTTTTTATGAAACAAGACGCAAGCTATAAAAGACTAATGTGAAGTGATACCACCCCCAATGGACAGTCACACTGCCAGAAGGCTCGCAAGTGCGTTGTCGGCCTTATAAGAATTAGTACGCTCTTTTTTTAAAGGACTTTAAGTCAAATTGATTTGGAACTACATTAGTAGGCAGTTGGTTCTACATAGTGATGGTGCACGGCAAAAAGCTGCCTTAAATAATCAAGTTTTAATAAATGGATGATAGGCCGATCTCACACAAATTATTATTTCACGGGGTATTGAACACGGTGTTTAAAGAATTAACCTAAAATCTATGAATATACATAAAAAAATACAAGTGCATGTAAAACGCATAGAATGGATATTTGCTGCTAAAGGCAAAACCTAATTACAACGTACTTTTAAAACATTTACTATTTATTTATAAATAATATTCGATTTTTTTGTATCCTCTTTGATTTTCCTTAATAGTCCTACTACACTATTTCTCTTCGGCCTCCTTTCATCTCTTTATCGTTGTTTAAAGACAAGTAAGTGATCAGATGTGTCTGACAAATAGTAAGGAAAGTCCAGAGTACAACACGCAAATGCCTATTATTTTCTCAGTCCAGCACTTTAAGCGCAATCCTTTGCAATATTAATATTAAAGGTCGCATCAATGTGTTCACGATCGGCCGTCGAGTAAATTAGAAAGACCGGACTAAGTGCGACTGACGATTCTGAAAGTTAATTGTGTGATATGTGGATAATCCTATTTAATCTTTATAATATAAACGTTTGTGATTAAACTCCTAACCTGGATTTTGGTGAAATTTGGTTGTTTTCAAGTGATTTTTTCGCATTTATGACGTGTACAGGACGTCTGTCCGCTAGTAACTCAAAAAATATCTTTGTTCTATTTGTTAGTACAGTGGAACCTCTTTATACCGTTATTAAGTATAACAAAACTCTCTATAACGTAAAAACAAAGTCCATACATTAATTCTTCCCATCCTATAACGAAGCCTCTCTATAACGAATAAAAATGCTCGATCCCTTGAAATTCGTTACAAAGAGTATACACTGTATTTATAATTTAACAATCTTAAGGGTCAGCGATATTTGCCAGGTTTCTGTATGTCCTAGCGCCACCAGCCATAATACATTATTCAAATCATTTGTCTCTTTCTGTCAAATTGTGTTTATACTATGATGAAAAGAGACACATTAAACTATTCTTGGGTATTTGGAACTCCTCTTGTTAAGATAACACGGTGGGGGATGTAGGCCCTGTAAAAAATCACCAAAATATTCCTTAACTTATCGAGTTAATTAATTATTATTAACTAATTCCTGACAGTTTTTTTATTTGATTTTCTTTAAAAGGTTTTATTTTCTTTTGAAACGCTCAGCTAAAATTGCAAAAATAACAATGATTTATCTAGAATAGTCTAAGTATAAACCGCTTTAAACCATATTAAGTAGTTGTGTGGTCCGTCCCTAACACAAATTATTTTAGCCCTCGCCTAATGGTTACATACCTAAGGGACTATCTCTATAAAAGCACCCGCCAAAAAGAAGGAAATGTCAAACAGCCAAGCTCTCCATTTAGAATTTAAATTTAGAACGTAAAGATTAATTACGTTCCAAAATAAAATTCTGACTATAAGGGATTAACATTAATATTAAGATAAGATTATCCATAATAATATTATCGTTCGCCCGCGCGTGGAATGCAGCTCAACGACTGCAGTGATGCATATCGTATACCCCCCTCTCCCAACTTACCCCCCACCGCTACCTGACGCTTCCTAGCCTTTTGTTTTAGCTAGCAATTAAACCTGCGATAGTCATATGTTAATATTGTGTAATTAAAAAGACTAGGTTAAAATATTAATTAATAATGAGTATTAGTAATAGTTTTAGCTTACATTTTCAACATTATGCCAAGAGTTCTGTAATAAACAATTTATTATTTGATGTCATAGTAAAATATATATTTTTTTAAATTTTGAAGTGATACATCGTTGTATTATCGTGTATATCAAATGTTTGGAAAATCTAATCGTACGTGCTGTTAAAAATTGAGGATATCGTACCGAAAAGCTTGACTAAACTTTAGAACTATAAGGGTGGGGTATGCATGTAGCATTGCACATTGGTTTGCCATTAAACCAACTACAAAAAGCGTTCACAGTGGAACCTACTTCGACTTAATATGGACACAGAAATATGTCCTATTTCCCATTAAAAGTATTTGTTTTTTTAATGAATTTGGGAAAAATAAAAAAAAACAAATACTTACTACGAGAATCCATTTGTGTACTAATAAACACACTAATACACATAATTTGTAAGTAATTTGTCTATTAGACACTTAAAATCTTAATATATATTTGTATAGATTATTAAGACGGTCAAATGTAAGTTTATACATTTTAAGAAAATTAATTAATTGGCACTGAGTGAAAGACTTCAACGCGCGGTACTGAAGGTAAAATCGTTTTAAAGTAAATAAAAATGAAATATGTTATAATGTATTTTGCCATACGTTAACTTGTATATGTCATCTAATTTTTATTTTTTTATTTATGAAAATTACTGACCTATGTCAATACATATATTAAGTACCTACAATGTATCGTTATAGCATAATTACAAATTAATATGTATAGATTATTTTGAGGTGATTTGATGAGGTGAAACAAATAAATATGCGAAAGTAATTGTTTTATATATTGACAATATTATACCGTTTTGTACCTTAATGTCCATAATATAAAGTCGAGTTTGGCGTATATTTATTGGAGGCTGAGTAGATTAACGTTTGGAAATTTGAGTATTATTCGAAGGACTTTTTATAGAAATGATATAATGTTCGAGAAAATATGTTTATGTATTTAGTTTAATCGCACTTAGCTTTCCGAAAAGTATTTTAGATGATAAAACCAAGTGATATTTTGAAGAATTCTCTTATTTAAATTTTTTATTATAATTTTAAGCTATTAAGCTAGATTTTTTTTTGAAACAAATGTGACCTAACTTTAAAACGTTTTTATTCAAATTATTTTTGCTACTTTTTATATTTTATTGTCACAAAAAAATTCGTACTAAAATTTGTATATATTTTATGATTTTTTTCGTTATTATATTTTAAGGAAAAGATTTCCTTGTTACGTGAAGATGATCGTTAATAAGGCAAGAAATTGTCATTGTAATGGAAAGTTTTTTATTGTTTTCAATTAGTGGGTTAAATAAATAATAAAAAATTCAAGCCTTTTTTATCTTACAATGAATGTAATGTCAAAGCCTGAAATATCAGATACTACAAAGAAATACATTTTACAGCGAATTACATGCGTGCCAAATCATTACACAGCCAAATAGAGTCAAAGAGGCAAACCGAAACACTCCTGAAACTTCCGAAGGCTTTCCGACCCCTAGAGAGAGATGAACGATGTCTTCTACTACGAAAGCTCGAATTGACTTAAAAATTTAGAATATTAAGAACTTATGTTACGAAAACTTAATATTTTTTTTATGTAAGCTTATCTTTATGGTTAGTGACTTTCATTGCAGTATTAGCAAATAGTTTTGAAACTTTGCATACAAGTATGGCTAAGAATTAATTTTCCTAAGGTGTCCAGAAACAAACACTTTTAGGAGAATTTTGTATTACATTTAAGCAGTGGTATAAATGTTTTCCGGGAAGACCTAAAAGCATGCTGGTGGTTATATGAACTCTAATGGTTTGTTTTGCAAAGGTCTTTAAGAGTATATTTTTTTTTAGTTTTTTAACATTTATATTTTTACAGTTCACTACCTTAAACATACATATAAAAAAGCAGGTTTCATAAGTTAGTAGGCAACGGGTGGCCTAATCGCTAACAAGTGATTTCTTCCAGGCAACCCTATAGAAAAATTAAAAAAAAACACAAAAAAAATCACATAAAAAAAAATTACATGTTCTAGAAATACAACATAACTAAACAAAAATCTTAAAAATAGTAATAGTAATAAAAATGTATACGCTAATCTTAGGGTATATCAGTAAGATTCTTAAATACATTTAAAGACGTCTGATATTATGAACATTGAGAAAATTTCATTCCCTATTTATTATTTAATCTAAAAATTTACTAGGTCTAAACGTCCTACCCGCACTATACTCGCCTTGTATAATTGTATAATAAATAATGGTAAAAATTAACATTGATAATACCCGTCGACCTACATGATCATAGTAAGAGCAACGTGGCGAGGTGGATACGTGGGTGTTTTAGGGGGTGGGTGGTGAGGGGTCGAGAAAGTTATTAATTCTGGAAGCGAGAGGCGCCACAGCCTACCGTCTCAACTGCAACAGAGTGGAGGCTTACCTTAGATTCGTTTAATGTTCTCCTGATATCATTATTACAATACCGCAGTTTTCCTCTAAGCGAATTTCAGGAAAATGGGATAGAAATATTAATTGTGAATAGATAAACTGACATTCTATACAAACATTTATAGAACGTTATTAGTTGTAATTGTATTATTTTTTATTAACTTATCTTCTTATAGTGCCATTATCTTTCGAAGGTTAGCGATCATGATGGTGACTTTAATTTTGGATGCCGCGCTTTTGAACAATGACATGGTGCTATGACCAAACCATTGTCTAAGATTTTTCAACCAAATCTGCGGCCAGGTCTCCTTCAGGCCACTTTGCCGTGTATGATTAGTTGAAGGACATCGTATTTTTTTGTGTTACGTAACCCTACCAATCTTCCTATAATCTTATTTCATTTCTTGTGAGATTTTTTTACATTATATGTAGTATACATGATAATAAAAGTGTAGTCAAGTTAAAGTTATAAACAATTTAAATTATAAATTTATATGAATAGTCAAAAATTATAGCACATAAATAAATGAAGATTTAGAACTTACCGAGATGGTTAACTGCCTATTTTTTCTATTTGAGTCACGATTGAGGGGGGCAAAATGTAAATCGTCACGTAAATGACGTCGCAGCATCTTCCTTCGCTGAAATTTTCCAAGAGAATATGATAATTAAATTATTATTGTAATTATAAAGCAATAATTATTCAATTAATTGTCTTCGTGGGTAATGCGTAATAAGAATAATCCAGTGGCGCTGCAACCCAATATGGGTCCTGGCCTCAGATTGCGTCCGTTTCTTCGATCATATTTATTTCATAGACAAGTAGGTGATCAGCATTCTGTCTGACACGTGTAGATTTTTGAATCTGAGATATGCTGGTTTCTAAACGATGTTTTACTTCACCGTACGAGTGTTATCACAAATGAGCGTAATGACAGACAGTGCATTAGTGCCCATCCGGGTATAGAACCTACGTCCTCAGGGATGAGAGCTGCATGCCGAAGCTACTAGGCTAACACTACTCTCGTGGGTAGTATAGAAGCAAAATATCTACCACTTTATGTGGACAGGTTGATAGAAGAAAGATAACATTTGAAAAAACACAAGAATTTAATTCGTCTGTTGCACGTCAAATTGTCAACGTTTCTTGTAATCGGCTAAAAATAAATTATATACCTTATCACCCTCAAGCTAGACGGCAGCTTTAATTAATTCATGGAGGTTCTACGGTGAAAACATATTACGTGTGCTAGGCAATGCGAACAGATGCCTAAAATTGTCCCATACCTAATTACAGAACCTCACACCGATTTTATTGAGGCAAACATACATTTTGGCAAAGCATTGAAACTTTATTATAAATAAAATGATTTCCCAACTTTTATTCCTCTTGTTGACATTTACTTAATATATCATTAAGTGATAAAATTTAAGATTGCTCGCGACCTTTACGTTTGGTATCTAACGCCTACAGGATCTATTTTTGTGCACACGAGCAACCTTTTCGTATTTTCTTAGATGACACAAGTACGCCATTGTTTATTTAATATACGTAAATAATAAGTATTTTTGTAATAAGACGCAATTAGAAAATAAAGAGAAAAGGAAAGGAGAACAGAAAAATAATTTAGATTGAATTATTAATTTGTTCATTATATAAATACTATTTTATTAAAAAAACCTAATTCAATCTCAGTTTGTATTTATGTGTCAAATGGCAAAAACGCCGTGACGAGAAAATTAATACCATAGTTGCATACCATAGCATTATTATGAGTACATTAACAAGTTCCAAGTTTATTCAAAGCAAGTGACTATTCAGGGTATAAACCACGCTAAACTGTACAGGGTTTTAATAGTAACAAGGGATCGCGCATTAATTTCTTAATAAAATATTCATTGAAAGTGCAATTATTCGCGTAATTCAACTCGACTTTTCCCTTACAGAATGTTTTAAATCGACCGTCAACAACACATTAAAATTCATTGAAGTATGTCTAGCATTTGTGTAGTATCAAATATTGCTCCGAATACAATATTAGCTCGGAATTACCTTTTGATTAGTGCTCTCCTCGGGCAAGCTCATATCGATCTGGGTATGAATATTTCAAGCCGGGGCCGTCCTTGCCATACACCTTGCAAATGAAACAATGTTCTATTAACCGATTATGTATATATAGACCTCGCGCCTCATAAATTCTCGTCCAACGAACGTACAAATATTGACTGAGTAATTATATAAGATTTATTGGTACAGGCAGTCCCAAGTACACTACGACCTTACAAGGTTTAAACACTGCACTTTTCGATTGTTTTGTCAACTATTCTATACGGTACTGTCATTTCTGACAGAATAGATACATATATGAATAATACTCGAATGTTCCCTTCCGTTAAATTTCAAATACACTGTGGTTTGTTTTACTTATTATTTTTAGTAGTTTAGTGATAACGCTCTGTTAGTCTCTGAGGTCGTAGGTCAAAACTCAAAACCAATGGCTGGTAACAATAAAAAAAAATCAAATACGCCAAGTATTGACGAATATTGTTTGTGTACAGTATCAATACAATTTTGTATGGAAATATTTGTACCGAAGTCTGTGGAACAAAAATCTAAATACAGCAATACATCCATTCGAATATATAAATAACGTGGGGGCCACATAGCCTAGCGGTCTTATTAAGTGGCAGCTAGGTGAGAGGTACCGGGTTCGATTCCCGGTTCGAGGACAAGTTTTAATTTATACATATTTATTTTTTGGGAGGGTTGTGCGGTACCGGGCGAGTGCTTAAACCGTACATGAAGGACACGGTCGAATTTCTAAAGACAAGCACGAATTATAAAAAATCCTGGACGCAGGACGCTGGATAATGCACAAATCGTGACAAAGCCATTAAAAAAAAAGTTCATGTAAACTGTCAAAAACTAACTTGATTGTTTTCATATATAATACTTGACAATATGACCTCAATGTTCACGCTAATGGTACAGTCTTCAGTCGCGCTCTTTATTTCTGAAGGTTAACGGCATTGCACAAATACCTCCACATCCCTCTATTCTCGGCAAACCCATTCGTCTGGCTGCTGGTAAGACCTTTACTATGTTCTAGCGACTAGGAGATCGGTCTTAAGGTCTGGTGCCCTTTGGAGTCACAATAAGTTTTTATAGATACTGGACTATGTGTTACATGTACAGAAGTTAGTCCTAAATCAGCAGGTAAATTGGTGATTGGAAAAGTTACTAACTATTTTTACCTTTGAGAAAGTTCTGTATTAAACAGGCGTCTAGAAAACGCCATTTTACTCTATCAGTGTCAGTTTAAGTAGCATAACGAATCGTACTTTGTAATTGAGTTGTCGGGATCGTATTTAGGTCACCGTTAGACCTGACCTCTGTGCACATATTATACTCGTGTAACCCTCGTTCATCCAATTTTGGGGACTAACAGTAAACTACTATTACGTCTTAATCAAGATACTTATTACTTTGGTGTATGTTAAAATTAGAGCAGTGTTGGCCTAGTGCCTTGAACTTGCGCCTCTCAACCCTGGGGTCGTGAGCTCGAATCACGACTGTGCACCAATGGACTTTTCTTTCTATGTGGGCATTTAAGCCAATGGGTAAAAAAGTTATTACCCAATGATGACCCAATTCATTGTCAGTGCCTTCAACTACCTTCCTTTTTCCATGTGTATCCTCCAATAACCTTTCTGGGCCATTATCAAGATGCTGTCCTCGTTCCACCTTCCTGTGATTCACTGTGTTTTTGCTCTACAATTCTATCATATATTGTCATGTCAATCTGTGCCATGAGTATAATTATAGACAAGGATCAGTCTGCAGTGCTTTTCAACACCAAACAATTATTATTTTGCCGTCAATTGAACCCTGGACCTCCAAGCTATGCGGTAACTTCCAAATAAAAAGGCGATAAATAATGAGTCTTCGTCGTTTCTAGTACCTAAAAGCTTCGACAACCAATATCATACTTAGAAAAAAAAATCTAAATTCAAAATCGGCTCATAGTATGTAAGTAATTGCTTTTCGTTACATTTAGCGATTACAAAAACTCGCTGAAATAAACAAATAGTGATCGCAGATACAAAGCGAATTGCTGTGGCAATTTTAAAAGCTTTTCATAATCAATACTATGTGCATGTAAAATATTGTGATAGCATATTATATACGTATTCCGTTAACTGACCGAGGCACTCGTTATGCTTAGGTCACAATTGAATATTAATTTTGTCTATTTTATTATTAAATTTGATTTTGTGTAGAACGAGGAATTTTTTTGTGAAACCTATGTATGTACTGTTTTTCTAAATTCAGTCAATATTTTTTGCATTTAGTTTGTAACAAAAGTTTTACTGTCTGTATTAAGAAATAGAAAGTTTGTCTTAGTTTCCTGCTGTCTTTTCTATAATATTATACTAGCTATTGACTACGACATATTTTTATACAATTTCAAAAATCATTGTTTCGTCGTTCAATTCAAAAGTTTTTTTATCATACATTATACCCATATACATATATAACATTCCTTTGAGTCCAGTAATTTGGCTATAATGGTGTTTATGTAAGATATACTAAAATCATAAAAAAAACAAAAAGTATTTGATTTAAACCTGGCATCTAGGACTAACCAACATTTAGAGAACAACTATTGGCGGAAATAGAGCTGTCACTTGACGCATTGCTTTTGACATATTTTGCTAATTTGACAAATGACATTTTGGACATGACAGACGGTTGACTATTGTCATCGCATGTGTCTAGCAATTGGTTATTTATATTATCTTAAGTCACAGCTTAAGTTTAATTGTTTAAACTGTTTGTTTGTGACCTTGCACAGTACTTTAGGAACATTGATACACATCTGAGATTTTAAATAATGGAATAACAATGGTATAAAACCAGCTACGGAAGAAATGAAGTCACATTATTAATATTCCTTTCAGCGTATTAAAGGAATTCTTTGTCGCTAGTGTGATCACAGCACTAACGATATATGTGCAGTAATTGGATTGAATTGAATTGGTGCGATGCTCGCAGTTTATTTAGGGCAGGGTTGTAGTCGCCTGCTTGTTAACGTTTAACCTATTCGACTGTTGAGTTTATTAAAATATCGATTTTTCCTCAAAACTCATGTCAAAATGCACAAATATCTCTTTGTTTTTATTTATTGTTTAAGTAATGTGGCGATTTGTCTATATTTATATATATTATTGAATAAAAACAACTTGAGCGACTTTAGATTAGATTGCGCAGA
Organism: Pieris melete; assembly: GCA_963693345.1. Taxonomy (NCBI): domain Eukaryota; kingdom Metazoa; phylum Arthropoda; class Insecta; order Lepidoptera; family Pieridae; genus Pieris; species Pieris melete. The sequence continues at coordinate 2,316,889 of CAVNZK010000006.1, read as the reverse complement.
AGACTGAAGCTTGGAACTAAGAAAGTTTCACTAATTCTATGGAAATCTGGACAAATCAGTAAAAATTATAGCAAATACCCCTTTTTGTACCTTATCCTTTTGATTAATAATAATGCAACAGACGTAGAGTTGCTGACTGTCATTGGTAATAAGGAATAGCTAAAAGAAGAAGTGTAGTTGTGATTGGTAGACGGCACCTTGTCTATTACCTGGATTTACTTATTCTTTATTTAGAAGTAGTCTCTTTTTATCACAACGTAAAATCTTGTTTTTTTATATAACAGGGGACCTCGTGTTAAGTGATATACCGCCGCCCATGGACGCTCACATTGAAGAAGGCTCGCCAGTGCTTTACCAGCCTTTTACAAATGGATACGCTCTTTTCTTGATAGACCCTAATTCGAATAGGTTCGAATATACTTCTGTGGGTATCTGCTAGCTAGCTTTCACATAGTGGTGGTGTGTGGCAAAAACAAGACAGACTTCTTTTCTTTCTGGCAGAAAGAGACAAAAGAGTACTATACTATAATGCTCTTACTATGGTACTCTTTTGTCTCTTGAAAAAATGGAGTTTATAAATGAATGTTAGTATTTCTCTAACTTATTAAACACATAAGAAATCGAGAGAACCACGAACCGTTCAAATAAAATCGTTCAATCTATGTTATTAACAATTTATGAGTACATCGGTATAAATTGTAATGGTGGTAAGTCCGAGGGTCGGACAGACCGGATGCGGAAGTTGTCTTGCAGATCACGTACTACATAAGATGCGATTCCAGCCATTGTGAACCTCTAAGCTTCTTTATGTATTGCGCAAACAGAACACACTTAGTAATTTTAAACACTTAGTTATCAAACGTAACATTGCATTTATTTTCTTTCTTTGTTGATGACTTTTTAAATTTAAATTAAATTTAATTATCTATTAAGTTTTATTTATATAATAATTGCTAAAAGCCAAGGTTACGTTTTGTCAATAATCTTTAATAGGCTCGTAAGATCGTCTGCAGGTCGTCTAAAGGTTGCAGGAGATCTGAGTATATGAACCATATTTTTATCGGAGGTAATGTATTTATCCTTCGAGATGTAAAACGATATAATGGAGCGCTGTCTATCTATATGTAAATAAAATTGAATCGCAAAATATGTTACTAAGCGCAATACTCGAAGACGGCTGGACCAATTCGAGTATTTTTTTATCTGCTCTATGAACTTTGAGGAAGGTTTTATGGAGAGAAAAATTTGAAAAATATTATTTAGTACTGTTTCGGTTTATATTATGAAAAAAAGCACCGTCTAAGGGGTACCATAGCCAAAAGTTCCATATGTTGCTACTAAAAAGAAAACTAAGATATTACGGCGAAAATAAGTTTCAGGTCCGCTAGTATTTAATAAAAATAATATATACAAATATTCAGATATTATGCGAAGGAGATAGCGATTAAAAACATGGGGTCAGAATTATATTTCTCAAATAAATCAGTTCGATTTTAAAATTAAGAATGACTTAATTTTTCTTTATCACACCAGTGAAAACTCGATATGAACTCGATTGTTTCAGTAGTAGGCGTTGGCAGATTACACTCAGTATGAACATTCGAGCGGCCTGCCCGGGGTGGCTCCCCCACTCATTTAACGTGATTGAGTGGGAAATTGTTTAAAGGAGCAGATTTTTTAATTTCATTACAAGAGGCGCAAGATATGATATATTAATGTGTTGAAACCAATAACATTTTATAGAGTGGTTCTGTTAACCAGTGGTTCTGCTTAAAATCAAAATGTTCAAATAAGAATACATTTATTGTTATATGTTTATTGCTTGTCTGTAAAATTAAAACAAACATACTGATATGGTTCTGGTAGTGTTACGTAATTAAAATTTTGAGATATTTGATTAAAAAACACCCGCTTTTGTTGAAAAACATTGCTTTTACTCGGACAGTTGTTTAATTTTAAATAATCTTAGGCATTTTGTCGACAATAGCCGAGTCGGGGCGATATAGCTTGTTATATAAATTTCAGCCGGCTCCTAGGGGACGGGAGAAAAGGAGGAAGCGTAGTGTGAGTATATTATACCCATTTTCTGGGTCGTCCTTCCTACAAATACGTTTTATGCGGAAGCTAGTCTGACTCCGCCAGTTATGCCCATTATAAACTGTGCTCCCACCGCTTAGGGTTCACTTTCAACCTTTTTGTATCCGATCCCCGTAAAAGGTACTTATTTGATTAGGGTGTCAGCCGTATCGCCGCGACTACGGTAAGCCTGGTTTTGGATCAAATTTGCGTTTTCGATTGTTTGTTACTAATACTTATAAAGTGTGGTTAATGTACTAATAAATAGGGCAGACATATAGTCAGTTTTATATAGTTTAAACGTTAGTTCATAGGTTTATAATCTACTATATAAAAATAAGTCGGGTTTTCCTTCCTGACGCTATAACTCCAGAACGCACGAACCGATTTCCACGGTTTTGCATTCGTTGGAAAGGTCTCGGGCTGTGAGGTTTATAGCAAAGAAAATTCAGGAAAAAATTCAACAGAAAAGCGGGATCACCAAACGAAATGTTATATAAAACCAAGCCATCTGGTGGCGAAACGGAGTTCGCCGAGTTTGCTAGTTAATACTAAATTTCATTCCTAATATTAAAGGATTAACTAAGTTGATACCAGAAATCAAAACGTTCTTTAGCCGATTTAACCTTAAAGGTGAATTAAAGTCTGGTCAGTGCGAAAATGTAAAAATTTAAGCGAAATCCATCGATCTCCGGTGACGTGCGATTGGGAAATGAATTAGCCGTGAGCTGAAACGAATTTACATTTTTATTGACAACCAATCTATTTCGAAGCAGATGGCAGTGAAATAGGATTTTATAAGACGGAAAATTAGAGTCTTAAGTGCTATACAATAGTAAGAAATTAGTACACAAGAACAGAGTCTTCCCCATTAGTGACACTTTCTTATGTTAAATATCCTATTTAGTAAATTAGGTTAGTCTTAAATTATTAATTGCATACTTATTAGTCTTGATCGTCATGTTAAACGATGTCTTTGTGCAGAGAAAATTTATACAAAAAATACATAAGAATAACTTTTTTTTACAAAACAAGATCATGATGTTTATAAAATCAATAATTTTATGAAGTGATTGGTTTAGAAAGCTAGCTAAAGTATTTAATAAGGTAGTTATAACATAATTTAGCAATAATTCGTTTTTGAGTATTGTTAAAAACTTTTGTAAAGAAAGAACCTATCTCTTAGGCGCAAAACAGTTAAATAATTCACATCAACACGATGTCACAATATAATAATATCAGCTGAGTTTAAAATCAATTTAATGCCGAAATGGGACACCCTCTATCATTTCACCTCAGCGTTTCGCATAAATGTCAACAGCACGGATACACCACCTCATCTACAAATTGAGCCAAAAACGCGAAGTAATTATTTAAACCGTCATATAAATTACTGCTCAAACTTTTCACGACAGGGGCGTTGATGTGTGCGTAATATAGCCAAGTATTTTATTTTTAAAAATTATAATATTTTTTTTAATTTCAGGATTAATTTTTTACGCGGTTTTATTAAAATTGGCGTGGCAACATTGTTTTTGGATTTACGATATAAACAATAATATTTTCATCACGTAGAATATGTATGAATTGGTTCGTATAATTGGATAGATTTAAATAGTAATATTGATATAAAATCTTGTAGACTGAAAGATACACCTATTGAAGTGCTAATGAGATCCGTATGCTGTAAGAGCTTGAAACATATTTCAGCTTTGTTCACTCTACGGTTAATCTGTCTCGTTCTCTCCCATGTCAAGTGCAGATACACTTTTTGGGTCGGGCCGGGGGAGGCTCTGGGAAGGGGACACCCTTCCTGATGATGAAATATTGTACACGTGGTCTGATTTTGAATGACAACGTTTTCTTTGGCCGTGCAAGATCCCACTTTCTTTGCGCCGTTATAGCGAATTGAGGATTTACTCCATTTTACATAATGTAAAATCGTTACAATGTAAAATGTAGATATTTTGTATTATATGTTGAACGTACAATGTAGGTTGAAGCTCTGTTTAGTTAATTCAACGGTTTTATGATTAAACGCTTAAAGGGAGCAAAGATGGGGCAAAGGCCGTGTGGCTGATGGCCTTGGCCGGTATGTTTATTAATTCGTGCCCGATACCAGCCCACCGCCCGCCCTACCCCTAATAGGCGGGAATAACACAGCTTTTAAATTTCAGGGCGACGCTAAATGAAATTGGATTTTTTATTTTTGATTGTGCACCCGTTGAATCTGTCCATTTTTGTGGTTTAGTTATTCTATCTGTTTTGTTAGATGTAATGTGTTGCGGCGTCCCTAATTTATGTTATAGCGATCCACTTTAATCTCCTCTGAGTGTATGGTTGCAGAAGATACTATTTATTTCCACTTCTTATTTTCACCTTCGTAACAAAACATTGCATACACGAATATAGACTTTATTGAGAAGACATTAAGTGCAATTTCTTATGAATGTGTCGCAAATCTTGTGACTAGTTGACGGATTTGTCTAGTGATTAAGTCGCCCCTTACCTCAAGAGGAGATTTATTGGTTCCGCCGTACGCAAAACTGTGGGTTGGTAAAAAATCTCTATCGAAAATTGAATAGAAAAGCCATTTTAGGAGCGCTTTCGACTGAATCTGTTAATACACTTTTTACGATCTCCTTTTATTCAAGGAAAATAATCTTCAATAGAGCAAGTATTGTCTTGTAAACTTACTTAAACAAAGATTTGAAATCGATCAAGTGATACAATTAAAAAATCGTATTTGGTTACGGACACTTAAAGATTTAATAAATATAACTTTACTACGTTAAAATAACAGTTCTCTAAATGTATTAAATGCAAAGTGAAAACAAATGAGTAGAATAAGGTGTATACAAAACTTAACACATGAGCCCTAGGACCACTAAAGATAGACTAAATATATATTTGGATCTGTCTTAAATAATAGTGTGGATTAATCGGAAATAGTAATTTAGTTTACGGTGTGTAACTTATCGACTTATTAGCGGTATATAAATAAAAAACTACATTAGGAAAAAGGCACATAATGCCTTATAGACTATACAGTCTATATATTCCTAACATAATGCTGAAAGTAAAACGTCCTTCATAAAATCAGCGGTCATATCTCGGCGATTATTGCGAAAAATCGTACGGTCCACAGTCGACATGCGTATATTCCCTTAATATGTTTGGGGATTAAACCCCACCGCCCACCGGGAGTTTTATTTTCGATCTTCTTCTTTTATCCTCCCGACGTATGTAATGGAGGTGTTTTTATTACTATATATTTTTGTTTACACATAACTGCTTTTAATAATACTAATTGCTTTTAAATGATGCACTTCTCGTATATAAACTGGTATCATTTGCAAATACCTGGGCCCTTGCTCTGTAACCTCAAATGGCGATTCCAAAAATGAGTTTTTGTACCGCGTGATCCCAAGGTTGCGAAATCAGCATTACGGATATTTAGAGAACTAACTATACATTGAACATTCATAGAAAAATGTCGGAATCAGTATCGATGTTACTATTTGAAGTTACTGAGTACAAACGCAATATACGTATATTAATTCTAGCGGATCCGACAGACGTTGTCCTGTACACACGTGCTGTCCTGTACGTACAATTAAAAAAAAAAGTAAATAATTCACTCCACTTGAACACACAAAAAAATTCATAAAAATCAGTCCAGCCGTTTGGGAGTTAAATTACGAACACATGCACAGAAGATTTATACGAGTACAGATACCGACTGCAGCGCCATCAAAAAAAATTCATTCAAATAGGTCCAGCAGTTTAAAAGGAGTTCAGTGACATACACTCGTACAGTGTAATTATATATTTATAGATGTTTCGTTTGTATTAATTTAATAAGCAATACACGAGATCATTTTTAAGACTTTGATTTTTACATAATGTGACATTTGAAGTGTCTTCAAAAGTCATGGTCAGCATGAGATAGTGTCTGACGAATGTAAAATAGAGTCAACCCAAAGTTCCTCTATACATAAATTCGTTAGAAATTAAGTTAACTATTTAGGTGCAGCGATAAATATTTTAGTCGTAACAATAAAATTCAAGAACATTATATAGTTATATAATAAATATTAACCTTATTATGTACTAAGTAAATAAAAAAAAATCATTTAATCATATAGGTAACATAATGAAAAGAATGAAAGGTAAAAGAAATGAAAAGGTGCGAGCTTGTAGTTTATTGTTTATCAGAATGCCAAATCATAAAATGAATGCTTCACGACTGATTTGAGAGCGACCGCCGATGCGTAAACCGCTGTGTGAGTTCGAAAAGTGAGTTACAGAATCGCAGGGCAGTTCTCAAATCAAGGGCGAAGGGAACGGGAGAGAAGAACTGGCAATAAACTCTCCGCCACTCTTTTTAATCGCCATTCTTTTGTTTTCTAAGGGAGTAAAAAGGCATCTAGAAGGTTTCTTTAGGTAGGTACATATCTTTAAATAATAATTAATTATCTTTCATAGTAAGTTCAACACACCATTTGCAAATATAATTGCGAAACTTACAAAACCTAAATGCAGACAGGTTTCTTGGAAAATAGGTTTCAGTTAATATTGACTTCGACAATATTACCAAGGACGGGGTAGGTCAATCATGAAATGTTAAGTATGGCATTGCATGACTGTTAGAAGGACAAAGTCAGATAGACAAAGAACGTCAAAAACAGTGGTTCATTTATTTAGTGTGACGAATAATTATCGTGTTTTTATTTAATAGACTTTATATAAATAAATAAATAAAGCCTTTATTGTTGTTAACAAGTTTTACACAGAGTAGTTTCGTGTGCCTAAAATTAATTTGCTTATGACTAAAAACACATTTTGACTATTTAGAGTTTAACTAATATACTAACAATTTTACTATCTATTGATTAATTATCGGCAAACGGTAGTTCGGTTACAACTTGTCTTCCGACAAAGGCCTCCTCTAAAGCTCTCCAGTCTTTTCTCATTTTTGCAGTGCGAGTCCATGTTGAACCCGCTATTTTCTTAACGTCATCCTCCCATCTCTTAGCCTGTCTTCCTTTATGTCTCTTTCCGTCTAAAGGGTACCATTCTGTGATAAGACTTTATATAAACCCCATTGAAATCAAAGTGAATTAGGGTTGGAACAGGAACAGACGGTTCATAACCTATAAGAAAAACCAACAAAACTGATGTAGAATTTGGAGCAAAGACTAAAGAGTTGCAAGTTGCGGGACGGGAATTCCAGAATTTGATGTCATGCCCAAGATTCAGGATGTAGCGTCTTAGATTAGGTTTCCTGCAGTGTAGTTCATAAAAACCAATCGGCACCACAAAAAAGCTTGTATCGTTGAACTTAAAATGTGTTATAACAATCGAATGACATAATTTTGGTATGTTACGTCACAAATATAACAAAATTATTGTTATTTTTGTTAACTGTGTTCATATAGGCAACTACAATAAATACTTGATACCATTTCACAAGCGACCAATGAAATATTCACATTAATCGATCACCGTTCCAGAAGACGAAGTGTTCATTGTTAGACCAATGTTTTTCTCACGTACAACCTTTCACTTACCTATTACCAAATCTACTGACAGAACTAATTTAGTAACATGCGACATTTTTATACCATTTTCGATCGTATGTTGAGGAAATAAAGGTTGTTATTGTGTTATCCTCATTTGGTCTCCGAAGACATTCGAATTATTGTTGTTGTCCATGCGTGGAAGTCATTTGTACGAATGTAGATTAGGGGTCATCATACCGTACTGTCGAGGTCTTTTTGAGTGTTAAAATAAAATTGCCGCTTTCGCCATATACAAGTTGTATTAGTTAAGGTATATTAAGTATCACCGTTTTGTAATTTTTCAATTTGGAAAGTTTAACCTTAATTATTTCTGCCGTGCCGTGTTAATCAGTGGGGGGATCGCTTAAGTTGAAAGTTTATTAAATGCGTAAATTTATTGATATTATTTGCGTAATGTAAAGATGTGCGATGTTTGACACCATTGCGTCAAACGTACATGTACTTGTATTCGTAATACACATCGAATGTAATGTAGGATGGGTCATGGGAACCTACTTTCCATGACATTTTGTTGGTAAATTCTCGAGGCATCGTTCGTTATATGTGTAATTGCCTATAAATGGGGTAAAATCAATAAAGCGAATTGGTATAAATTAAACAACAAGCGCTATTGGTATAAATTAAATAACAAGGTATTCAAGAGCAGGTAAGTATCGAAGCACCCTCGAGACGCGGTAATGTACCTGGAGTATGGTCCGACATTAACAAATGATCGTTTTTATTTCGCCCGCGCCTGCGCACCGGATACGCAGCGGTTCCTGTGAGAATGTTGAGCCCGATTTTTTTACCCTCCAAAAAGCGGATGTCCTTCGTTCGACCGGTTATGAAAGGTGTCGAACATATGTCTGCTATGTTTGTTGAGTGTTTAAATAGGTTGACTATCGATTGAAATAGAATTATTAAGTAATTGACCTAATTGTACCCATTCAATTATTGTTAGTTTAGTGAAGTACTGTAATAAATAACAAGAGACAAATAAACCGCTGATCACATAATTTAATTGGATTATTAATATATTAATCAATGATTATTTTACATATATATCACGTAGATGATAAAATAAATATCATACAAATCTCTTCCCCACTATTTTGTTCAAAACCGTTTTATTTTCGACATTTCACAACACCATCGTATTTGCCCTTCATATAAGAATTAATCACTTACTCTGTCATTTTGCATCTTTGTACTGCAGTTTTAGTTTGATATTTTTATTAGCACCTGTCTGTTATTATAATCACCTGCCGATTCAAAACAAGAAGCTTTTGATATCTTCATTTTGTTCTTATTAAGTTCCTGTTATTATGCTGGCTTACCCTATTTACCACAGGTAGTGGAGCATATAATTTTATTGCTTTAACTGGAAATGCTTAACAAGTCTGGAATCAGCCATAGGTAGAATGCAAGCACATTACTGCTTGCATTCTACCTGTGACTTCAGATATCAATCATTATTCAATTAACAGTGTAAGCTTAGTGGTTAAGCCGGCTCAGTTGTGAGAACGTTTTAATCTTCGCTGTACTTAGATTTTTATGAGTACGGTTACGGTACGCCATTGCTGTTTATCTTAAAGCGATTGGAACTTGCATACATATATATTTGGTTATCTAGATCTATGCAGACGTCAATACGACGACTTGAACATATGAAGTTTTTAATAAAATATAAATGCAATGGGCATTTGCGCGGCAGTTCATTTAGTGTAAAAATAGTTTGGTAAAAAACTCGTAGACAAAAGGTGTTCGGGGCACGTGCTGATGCAGATGGCGCGCTAACGACTGCCGAGTGTCGAGTGGCCACGATCGATTTGACGGCTTATATCGATTTTTGACCAACTTTTATTACATGTAAATTATAACTATCAAAACTCAATAAAAGCTTCGTTCCACTAATTCTAACGGCGATATAGTATCTTTGAGATTTAACAAAGCGATGTTATTGATTTAGTTTCAGAGACTAAAACAACTATCAGACCTTACGTGTAAATTAAGGGATATATTTTAGTTTTTAAATATTTTGTACCAACTTGACGTTAACCAAAAAAATAATGTTTCAATGTAAAAGGGTTCTATACGTGCCTTTATTTCTATATACCTCAAAATTACGACCTTTAAAGGATCATTTATGACCCATTTATGTACTATTTGAAGTACACACTAAGGTAATTGGATATAGGAACACTTGTCTCCGCTATTAATCCATTATGCTACACAGGCGATTGTGGACAATTCTATCCATGTGTAATGTTAACCAGTTTAATTATAATTTGAATTAGGCGTTGTTTACATGATGTTGTAGCTGGTATAAATAATAAATATGAATCCAATGATGTTTAGACTCAGAATGCATCTGTTACTTTGATAATTATTCATATTACAAGAAACACCATTGGTTCCTACTAACCTACTCGACTCTTTAAACCAACTTATCGAATCACAATACTAAGAACGAATTCCTAATGTCAAATAGTCAGTATAAGTTTATGAAATACAAGATTCGCTTTTAGATATCTCTACTCGGAATCTGTTGGGTTCATATTATTCGTAAATAAAATATCCGTTATTCATTTTGAACCAAACAACACAACAATTTTATTTTTTAAATTTATAGGGGCTAATAAAAACTCTGAATGATCAGGACAAAGATGAACTGAATTATGAAAAACTGATATACTTGATAAAGTTTATTTTAGACGTTTGAAGTAACCACTGAATGAACCAGGCACATGCCTGTGTCTGTTTAGATTTGTGCAACTGGCTGGCAACGAAGTGACCAACGTTATGTGTTCGCAATCAAAAATATTTGTAGCAAGGAATCAATCCGAAATGACTAATCGTAGAATCACGACCAGCATTTTACATAATAAACCTACTGTATACAGAAACTTACTGTAAGCCAAGAGGTAAAATATTAATAGACAAAAATAATAAGCATTCCTTAAATATAAACAAAAAATTAATTTAAAAAAATACAAGGTAAAATATCTAGTTTTTAAATACCATCTCTGATCCTTATTTTAAAATATGTCTATCTAATAAGTCTTCTTTTTCGTGCCAATTGTTATTCTTTTTTTACTAGTGACATAATTAGATTATAAGCTAGCCTAATGTATTATTGTATCACTACTTAGTATATTTTCTTATGTTAGTGAATGTTTTTGTTATTTAAAGCCCTCATTGTATAAAATTTTAATGTAATGTGATTGAAATGGTTTGTTAAAACCTTTCATTTATTGTTTTTAGTCTAAGTTTGGCCATTGTGCTGTTATTAAATAAATAAATAAATAAAATCAAAACATAATTATCGCAATACAGCGAGGAAATGCTGCCAACGTTAAAGGTACACTGCCACAGGGACCAAGCTTTTTAATTTTGTTTTAATTTTCTTTTTCATGTAATTAATTAATTTTTAATTTTTTAAATTTTAATTTTCTTTTAAATGTATGTCTCTAATGTTTAATTATCTTATTTATTAGATACTATGTAGGCTAAAAATTTTTTAATAGTTTACAGTATTTAAACAATATAACCAAATTTACTTCAAATTTATTTGATTGTTAAATTTTAATTACTATATGGTATAAAATAAACAATTTTAAATTTTAATATTTGTACTATAAAGATAAATAGATCTTATAGATTCATTCATTAAATTACCAAGAACAACATCAAATCTATTCGTATTACAATTAACGCACGAATTTGGTTTTGTTGACATGAAGTCTGTGGGATACGTGACTTACGTCGCATAATCACTGAAACAGAAAATTATAACGAGAAAATGAACCTTATGCCCTAGATATTATTGATCATTGTTTTGAAGATATAGTGTTGACATTGCTTGGATCCGATACGAAATTACACTGTTGATTTTCGTACCTCAATAGAATTTTAGGGTTAAGAAAATAAAGTAATAATACGAGCGTTGCTAAAACCAATTTAAAAAATTAAAGAAGTATGAATGTACTTGTAAGAAAGTATGTATAATGAAAAAATTTGAAATGTACTGGACTTTTTTATTACCATTAAAAATTTTATTTATCATAATTTTAGTCCATTTTAAAAAGTATTAAACTTTTGTATTGTAAGTATAAGTATATAAATTAAATAAAAACAAATTTTATAGAAATATACTTCTTACGAAGCACTTTAAAATTGTTCGTTGATCTGTTACATAATAAAAACAATCCAATTTTGGTTCCAAGGTTAACCAAAATGATTTCAACATGGATTCCTAGATTCTTAAGGCTTGGGCTTTAAGAAAACTTAACATAAATTGAGAGATATCTTAAATTTCCAACGAAAATATTTAATTTACACGAAAGTTAAGTTTGGTGGCAGTTGTTTGAGGGATGTTCAAATATATGTTAAATGAAACTCTTTGTTTGAAGCTGGGTGTCAACTGGCTTTAATTGTTTTAACATGAGCTTATAACTAATATAAAATTAGGGGTAGTGGGGTTGCGACGCTAGCAAAAAACTAACTTGGCGTATATAACGCTTCTTAAATCTAAGTGTTCAATATACGTGTTGTCGACCTTTTGGACATTATCGGAAACAAGAATTTTATATTACAATTTATGCGTGTGAGAAAAACTAAAGGTGCGATAATTGCTAACATTTGGTTTGCGCTTCTAATTATTAAATAAAATATATACATGTAACTTAACTAATGTTAAACTCAATTATCGTCCAAATTTATTTAAATGCGATTTATCATAATTTATAATTATGTATTTGATTATAATTATAATCCGAACTTTCAAGAGCGAAAACCATAAACAATTTTGTCATTTATAAATATCGTATTTGAATTTTTGTCTGACCACCATAGCCTTTAGTAACAAGTAGTTGACTATATCACCGTATAACACATCACCCCTCATTTGCATGGAAATGAGATTTGAGAACATTGAAGGAGGCATCCCTCCGTCTTACGCCTCCTTTGCTTAATTACAGTTACGACACACTGTTACATTATGCTTCAGTATTTTTAGTATTGATCAATTGCTCTGTGTATATTGCGTCTGAACTCGTGTCTAAGCTCCACCAACGGTTTCTGTCCAGCCCTGCGATTCTGTAAATTTCGTAATCATTTTATGATTTGGCATTCTGAAAAGGTGGGAGCTTGTAGTTTATTGTTTATCAGAATGCCAAATCATAAAATGACTGCTTCACGACTGATTTGAGAGCGACCGCCGATGCGAAAACCGCTGTGTGAGTTCGAAAAGTGAGTTACAGAATCGCTGGGCAGTGCTTCAATTGGATCTCGTCGTAGGCCAATTGATCTTACGTTTAGAAAGCTATAGTTTCTCGTCGTGTATGGTAATAGTAATTGAATTTATTTCAGACATAAATAAGTTAGAGATAATTGATAATTTGACAATAGTTGTGTTTGCTTTATATAAGTTCACCGTATCTGTAATTACCTTGAGATACTGTTGTTACACAAAGATTGATGATATTTTTAACGGTATTTATTATTAAAATAAATGTTTAATTTATTTGTCAAATACTCTTTTTTATATGAATGCATACGTATTTTCCAGTCTACGAACAGTTCTTTAACAATCATTGTAATAAAAATCACTTAAACAAATCATTTCGTGAAAAACAAAGCAAGCATTATTCGTTTGAATAATGAATTTGCAAGAAAAATGCATCGGAAATACCAATATTGGTAAATAAAAAGCTAATGTGACCTCATTATCACCGCTTTTGTATCCATTTCGCTAATAAGCCACTCAAACGAAGCATTTTAATTACAAAGCACGCCATTAGAGCTTCGTTGAACTTCATGTCCTCAGTATTGACTTTTTATATGAGCTTTCACATAATTAATAGCCTATAGGCGCAAGCTTTTAAGTTTACTTGTGAGTTGGTAGTCCGAAAAAGCTATTTTTGTCTTACAGTGTTTCAAATAAAAATCAAATAATAAGCAAATTTTCTATAAATTAAATAAGCAAATAAATTTAAAGTTTGCTTTTGGATATCAGATTTCATTTGCTTGTATTTGCTTAGGTGTCTTAGTTCCCCCTATTCATATAATTATTTTATAAGGTTTTCGCGGTTTATTAATACTTTTAAGTGAAAGTTATATTTAATATGTTAAAAAAGCTAAACTTTTTACGTTAATTTCTTTGGAAAACCAAAACTGACACTACACTATACCCTTGAAATGTTGTACTTGTTGTGTGAGAGTTAGCGTACTTACAATAAGATTAAACTTGATTGATAAGATTAGACTTGATTCGTAAAACAACATGTCTATTGACGGTTCTAAAATAATCAAAAATACTTCCCAAGAGACAATCACAAGGGAAAGCGTTAAATTATTAGTATTGTTTCAGTCTCTAGTTTTTCTCACACATTTCATTGACCTACGTAAACAGCTTTTGTACAAGTAAATAATTGAATAGCTCTTTGAAGATACATTTAAGTGATGGTAATTTTAGAAGCATTATTTGTTGGCTTTATTCTTCTTTTTTTTATTATTAAAAATTAAAATGCTTAATTAGGTTAAAAGAAAGGAAAGACGGTTTAGTGTAAAACAATAATTAATAATATTATAAAGTACCGTCTAATTTACAAGAATTTAGTTGTTGTTTATTTTTTGAAGTTATACTTCTTTAGGCGCGTTATGAAAAATTTATGAGAGTGAAATTTTACGATGCGCGCGCACCGTGACACAAAATTCAGTATGGGCGCCGAGCTTGCGCGAGCAAGATGGGAATAAGACAATCTACTTGTAGTACCTTTTAAACAAATAAAGCAGTTTTAATTATTTTTTAAGAAAAAAGAAAGAAATTTAGCAATGCTTTTTCACAATAGACTTATTTATACTTAGTTAAAAGGTTATGAAACATACCTAATTATTAAATTGAATTAATAATATAATATAATAATTATTATTATGAATATTAATTAATAATTGAAAATTATACTAAATATTAAATATTGTAAAATTATTGACGCTTAATATTGATTATTAATTATTTAATATTTAAAAAAATAAAGAGAGCCAAAGAAGTATAACTTCTTATGCGCGTACATAAGTACACGCACCATTTTTTTTAAATACAACTCAACATCCGTTATGAACTGAGACAAGCTGAGCATAAAGTGGTGTGGAGGCAGCAAGTCAACAATCGGTTAGGACTTTTCAAGACTGGCACGACCTTCAGTAATGAAGACTGCAAAAAAGAAGAAAATGTTCCTCTGTTTCAATTTCCACTTATTACTGTCCAATAGGATCAGGGTTAAGCTAAATATAATTAAAACCTTGTGCGTTCCGACAATTTGCGTCAATCAATTGGTACAACGAAGAAAAACATCACGACCAAACCTTCTTAGACCTATTAAACAATGTGAGTCACAGAAGGCTGATAATATAGCAATGGCGCTGCAACCTTTTTGGACTGTGCTTTGGATTTATGTATCTGTTCCGTGATCATTTATATAGGCAAGTAGGTGATTAACCTACTGTGCCAGACACACCGGTCGACTTTTGGGTCTAAGGCATGCCGGTTTCCTCAAAATGTTTTTCTTCACTGTATGAGCGAGTGTCCATTGTTGCAAGGCCGGAAATCGAACCTTCGACCCCAGGAATGAGAGTCGCACGCTGAAGCCACTAGGCCAATACTGCTCTATTAGGAAATTCAAAGAAAATGAATTGGAATTTGCCACAAATGCGTTGCTTAAAAAACAGATAGTAATAAGTATCTTAAAGCTAATGCAAAAAAACGAAACGGCAATTACATTTTAACAATCTAATCCCTTATTTATTCAATTTTTTTCAATTTATTACGCCTGGCAAATTGCTCTGTGTCAACCTTAACAACCTTTTCCCGTTACACAGACACATACCGACTACCTATACAAAAGGAAATAAAGCAATGTAATTTCTTTACCTATCTATAATAGGTAGGTAAGCTATACATCCAAGTTTTACAACAAAGGTTACCATACACACGGAGATATTATTGGTATCACGTACGCAAATTAGCGACATCAGTGTTGCGAGACACGTGGGTCGTGGAACCTCTAATGCATTTAGTATAATCAAGATCTGGTATAATTGATGTGTAATCTTTTGTTCCTGGGACGTTAATTAAACACAAATTCACATGTCAATCCCCAATTTTATTGGATGTAGCATTTAATAATTAATTGAATTTTGATGTAATTTACTAACAAATGACGTAATTTGAGTGTATGTCGGAATTGTAATGTATAAACTATTTTATTTACATTGGGTAAGTTGTTGTGGTTGCATATTTCATGGCCTTAAGTTTTAAGTGAACAATTTGATATCACGTTATACCCTTAATTAACCCTTATATTAGCTTATAACATCTACAGGGAATATGTTTTATGTATAAAGGTATATGAAGCAATGAATAACCGATTGAGTGTCGTAATGTAATATTACTTTAAGTATATCTGTAACTTTGGAATGGATCACGTTATTAATAATACATAATTGTTACATAACTATCGCCACTTTAACGCAGAACTTGGAGTGTAAAATGCAAAAGGATTTTAATGAAATATTTAAAATAAATGGTATGGTTTTCCAAGAAATAAATTGTCGGAAGCCTAATCTCCAACTAAACGATGAATAAAAAAAGAGTGCGTGTACTTATGTACGCGCGTAAGAAGATATTTCTTTGGCATTATTAAAAATAGTTTTTGATTGCATGCAAATAATTAATTACAATTAAATAATCAAAGACTGGAAAAGGAGTCATTATAGTCAATAAAGTTCAGTTTACATTTGAAAAATTAAATAAATAAATATTTATTATTACAGTATTTATTTAAATAAATAAATATTTATTACTAACAATAAGTGTAACATAAATTCTATTATTATTCGATTGTTGTTTTTAAATTATGTCCAATGCCGTAGCATCTTCCGTGGGCAACTTCGTTCTGTTAATCGTGTGTCACGGTGCTGACGCATCGTAAAAATTCACTGTCATAACTTTTTCATAACGCGCCTGAAGAAGTATAACTTCAAAAATATTTTCATATCCGCCCATGAGGACATCACAGAACCTTTGATATTCTGTAGACGTGATTTCTAATATTTATTCTATATTGAAAGATCTGAATTCAAATATAGAACCAAAATTTGAGTGTATTCAGCAAGTAAATGAGACTGCAAAGTGGACGAAGTATGAAACCGGTCTAGGACGATGTCCCTACATTCCCGCTTTTGCGAACGCGGTGCAATGATCTTCCTACCAACTTTCGGAATGGCTACCGAGGAATAACTAGCTTTGATCCGAGATTTCTCAGGGCTTCGCAATTATATAGTTCTTCGCGTGCCTCTTCATCGGAGATAATATCGTAATAACTTTCTTAATGAACGTCTGCGTCTGCGCTTCCTGATCAATGATCTATATTATGTGTGAATATATCTCGATTTTATCATTTATAATCTGTTTATAGGTGTTTATTTTAAAAGTGAGAAAATTTTAAGTAAATACACAACGTTTATCACGTATTCGACAACAATTCAGTACATTTTTGTTTTTGTATTAGCTTAGTTTGTGCTCTAAAGATATTTTAAAAATAGAATTCTTAGTTTTAACTTTACTCCATTCGTCCACTCCTTTTAGAATTATTCTTTTAGTCATTGTTTGATCTCTTTGTGTTTGTTACAAGACTCGAAAGTCCAGAATCTAGAATCATATAACAGGGATAGAGTATTTTAAATACCACTGGTTCGAAAAAGACAACATCTTCCTCTTTCCACTTCAGAAAGGCACTAGAAAATGTAAGGGTGCTTCTGAATTCGAATCTATTACACTTGCATACCTCCCAATTTAGAATGTATGATTTTGTAGTCTTGTATTTTTCAATTTTAACTATAACGGGCATTACATTTTTATCTGGTGACAGAGCGGGAAGCAAATAGCAAAAACATTCGCGTGCAACCGGGATAGAGTTATCAAACATTTATATTCCGGATACGTTTAAGTTTCAGGCAACGGTCGCCGTGAAACTCGTAAATGGGAAAAAGCAACAGCGTCGAATTCAACCGCCTTTAGTGAAGGGAAACAACGGTTTATTTTTCAGTGCTTTCGTGAATATATTACGCTGGTAATCAATATCTTTCTTAAAGGAACCTATTTATTTGCTGTAGTTTTATGAATTTTTATTCGCATTGCAACCCATGTTCTCTATTGTTTTAAAATGCCAATTGTCGATATTTTAGAAGCGTCTAAACGAATACGATTTTTTGATAGGTTTACATTAGACACGTTTATTCCTTTAATTAACCCTTATATTAGATTAATAACATCTTCAGAGTCTGTGTACTGTATTATGTATTAAGGTATATGAAGCAATGAATAGCTAACTTATTATAAATAGTAAATAATGTTACATAACTATGATAATTTTTACGCAGAACTCGGAATGTTAAATACAATAGGATTAACCCTTGTTCATAAAATCTAAATGAATCTAATGAATGCTTACATTATTATAACTTAAATATGAGATATCTCAGTGATTTAGTAGACCATGTACATAGACTACATACATATGTATGATGAATATAATGTTATGGAATCAATCACCACTGAAGAATCATAAGGCTCGGCAAGTTTTCGTATTACATAAATACCCACAAAACTAGTTATTAATCGAATGTGGCGAAAAACAATAATACATTTATGAAATGCGTGAAGTTCACACTGAGTCCAATTGATTGAGTCGCCACTCGCTGTTAAGCTAATTAAAAAATCAGAACACGTACGATAAAGTAGCAAGAAATATACTACTATATCTATGATAAATGATAAATTTATACTTCACTTACGTACTAATAAACGAACCTTTATTATTAACCTTTATAAGTGCAGTTTTTCGTTATTTTCGCTCTAATACTCAATTAGAATAAGTATCAAATATATTAGTATGTTATTAACATAATCTTAATAATGATTAATAAGGACGTTTGACGATCGTAGCCCATACTCACCCAGAACATCCAAAGATGCGTTGTGCTGCAGCAGGCAGCAGTTTTCAGAGCAGAAAAAGTGGATAGGCCTACGCTTGAAGCCGTTTTGACAGGTCACTAGTTCAGCCAGTAAAAAGGTTTATATCTGAATTGTATTTAATAACGAAAATTATCACGTGTTCAAAGTATGCAGTCATCACTTACAAGTCCTATCGATGCGTAATTATAACGTGCACTTATTAAGTCATGACTACCATAATAAATGTAGCTATCGATAAATCATGAATACAATAGCAATTAATCGACTCACTGATATAATTGCTGGTTCGCTTTTATTGTTTGTGTTATTAAGAGTGACAAAGGTATGCGAGTGATTAAATTATGAGTGTCAAGTGCGGTGACAAAAAATGAACAATACAGATACGATACGGCATTGTTTGATAATTGTTTCGTAGTTTGTATTTAACGATAAGGTTTCTAACTGGCTATAATTGAATTTGGACAATATTATACATTGATGATTTTTTTATTAAAGTACACGAAAATGTATTATCATTTTCAAGTTTAATTACAATTACATTAAAAAAAAAAGAAAAAAAAAGTTGTTTACATCTAATGGTTACCTGATGGGTGCTTAAATACGCACGCAATAAATATTTTAAATTGATCAGCTCACTACCGAATATATCAAGCTCTTGATGAAGTACCATTCATTCTGTTCATTCGTGAAGAATTCGAGTGAGAGCTACCTGAACTCACAGAATTTAATTTGATATCATCGTCATAATTTTCTTCATAGGCAAATAATCGAGTCATCAACACGATGTTCCTTATAAATTATTTCAATAAAACGATACAATAAAAAAGTATCGTCGTGGTCTTTGTCGATAATTATAATTCGCGGCACCTCCCTATCCACTCGTCATCAGGGCACGAAGCATGTTGATATTTTTGTTCGTAGATTTCACTCCGTAAAACCTTTGCCGTTTATTTTTATACATTTCGGTTGGCACTGGATCTTTTTTTTCGCGAACACTTCAATGCCGCATCATCGCACTGTACCTTGATTATTTCAAACGAAAAGTTTTATTCGGCGTTAATGTTATGCTTTTTGTAGGGTCTTATAGCTCTCATATGGTGCAGTTTACTGTAAAATAAATACGTACGAGGTAATGTTTGTGTACACCTCTTCATTTATGAAAACTATGTAAGTGTAAATAATAATGCAGTGCTACAATCCTAGAAGGGTCTTGAAATTGCATCCGTTTATTTGACAAGGTGATCAGCATTATGTTTGACATAAGTCGGAGATTTTTAGATTTTGCCGATTTCCTCACGATGTTTTCCTTCACGTGCGAGCGACTGTTAGATGCGCACATAGACAGAAAGTCCATTGGTGCACAGCCAGCTATTGAACCTACGGACGACAAATATCTTAGGGAAAGAGTAGCTCCCTGAAGCCGCTAGGCCAACACAGCTAAATATGTATTACACCGGGTTAAATAACTTATTCGTTCCCGTGTGTCAAATTGTGTTTACGTTGTATTGAAAGAGTTGAAACTAAGAGCTAAGACTAAATAGAAAATATAAAACTAATTAATACATTGAAAGAAATAACTAACCATAACATATAATAACTAAAATATATTATTAAAATTGCCCTTTAGGCAAGGTTCCGAAGATACTGGCAGCGTTCCCCCTTTGAATTGCTAGACTAATTCTTTGTCCGAGGTAGCTGCGAGATCTTCGGTCTTCTGTGACGTCGACTAACCTTTTTGATATTTCTTTAAAAAGCCTTAAAGCGCTAGGACCCCACGGACCAAGGGTCTCGACACCGAATGGGACAAAATCATATTCTGAGCCTAGACCCCTGTATTTGCATGCTTTTGAAGTAAGTTGAAGAGCTAAGTATGTCTAAAATGTTTCAAGAATAATATAATAAAACCTACCTAATAAAAATAATAATAATTAAAAATTTATAAATAGAAAATTAAACAAAAACTAAGAATATTATAAATACTGTACATTTGTTGGAAATAAATATACCTAGTAAAACTTATTAGTATATTGATTCTAAATTAAATGAAACAAACCACATTGGCACACGTTTTAGATAATGTATACGGAAGTGTCAAACAATACAAGTGCGGTTTCATCATCGATGCTTACCCAAGTAGTTACATAAAATGATGCACTGATTTCGTCAACGCAACAAGCGGCATATAATTGTTATGTAAAGTGAAAGCTCTTTAGAATAACGAGAGAAATACTGTTGTGTAATGTATGTCGCGGTATCCTATATTTCTTAAATCTCGTTTAGTATATGTGAAACATAAATCTACGGAAACGTGATTTTTTATAATAGAGGGTTCAAATGGACTAAAGATTCATCTGATGTTAAGTTATGCCGGACATTCAATATGCCAGAAGATACGTGAGTCCGTTGCCGACCTTTAAGGATGGCACGCTCGTTTCTTGAAGAACCCTAAGGGTCTATGGCACTAGTATTTTTTAACTCCTGAAGGTATCAATGCATTTGCGAAAGTATAAATGATTGTTTTACGCATTAATTATACTTATATAAGTAACATATTTAAATTATTATTAATAATATTGTGTTTGAAATTAAATATCGTATTTTATACAAGTAATACTACGTCATTTAGGTACTATGCATAAAAGCAGCGGCGTGATCATTTAATTTTCTTAATAGACCAATAGATGATCAGCATTCTGTGTCTGATACGCGCCGTCAACTGTTTCCTGATGATGTTTTTCTTCACCCAATGTTAAATGCGCACAGACAGAAAGCCCATTGGTGCATAGCCGAGTTCGACCTCAGGCATGAGAGCCGCACGCCGAAAGCACTGGGCCATCACTGCTCACTTATATCAGTAATTAAAAAAATGTTTTAATAATAATAAAAACCTTCATTCACAAAGCAAATATATACATTAACATTTTAATCTAAGCGATAATACTGTATACTTGATTGTAAATAAACAACTTTCGTTTAAAAAAAAAGCCAATAGGATCTTCATACCTAGCGATACTATACATTTTAACTTATCATCAGCCAGTTGGTCAGGTTGTTTTCAGACATAGGTCTCCCCTTCAAATCAAATCAAATCAAAATACGTTTATTCAATTTAGATGCTTCTTAGAGCATGCTTATGAATGTCAACAACGTTTACAAAATTCACGAAAGAGCAGGACTACGCCATCCGTTCGCAAAACTACCAGGAGGCCTTGTTCTGAGAAGAACGGGCAAGAAACTCAGCAAGTTTTGCCCTCCCTTTACATTACAATTATTCAAAGGAAAATGTCATAAACCACAACGTCATTAAAGTTACATAAGTAAAAAAAAATAAAAATCTGTTCTGTGATTTACCACATTCACCATTACACACATATTCATACATAATTAGAACTATTGCCAAGCATTTTTATTTTCCAGGTAGTCATTGACTGTGTAGTAACCTTTACACATTAAGGTTTTTTTGATATGTGTTTTGAATCTGTTTAAAGGCAGTTCCAATATTTCACTAGGAATCATGTTATAGCAGCGTATACTTAGGCCCATAAATGAAGTATTTATTTTCTGCAACCTGTAAGACGGCTGGAAAAGTTTTCCCTTATTTCTTGTATTCCTATTGTGAATGTCGCTGTTCTTTAAAAGAGAACTAATATTACTACGCACAAAAATGATACAGTTGTAAATATATTGGGAAGGT
This sequence comes from Pieris melete, assembly GCA_963693345.1. Taxonomy (NCBI): domain Eukaryota; kingdom Metazoa; phylum Arthropoda; class Insecta; order Lepidoptera; family Pieridae; genus Pieris; species Pieris melete. The sequence continues at coordinate 2,294,520 of CAVNZK010000006.1, read as the reverse complement.
ACCGTCAAAATATCGATTTTCTTGAACAAATTTCTAAGTGAAGTGCCTGGTTTCAAGCAATAAATTGACCTAATAGCACGTTTTTGCAAGATAAAAATAGATAGTATATCTGCTGCTTTGCCCCATAAAAGAATTCCATACGACATAACGCTGTGAAAGTAACTAAAATATACTATTCTGGCAGTTTCCTCGTCTGTGAGTTGCCTAATTTTCCTAATAGCGTATGCCGCAGAACTAAGCTTGTCAGAAAGTTTAGTGATATGCTGACTCCATTGAAGTTTTTGGTCTATTGTAATGCCCAGAAATACCGTAGAATCAACTAAATTTAGTTTTTCATTGTTCAATTTAAGCTCTATAGTTGTAGTTTTAACATTAGGTAAAGTAAATCTTATGCATTTTGTTTTTGTGGCATTTAATTGTAAATTATTTGCAGAAAACCAGCACACTATTTCAGAAAGTGCATTGTTCACATCGTCGAAATTTGTCTTATATCTATTTACTTTAAAAATCAAGGACGTGTCATCAGCAAACAATACAATATCACATAATGGCTTTGCATAAGAAGGCAAATCGTTAATATATATAAGAAATAAAAATGGTCCCAATATTGATCCTTGCGGGACTCCCATTTTAATGTGTGATCCCGAAGATTTAGTTCCATTTATATCAACTTTATGTGTTCGACAACTTAGGTAAGAGGTTATTAAGTTAAGAGCTACATTTTTTATACCATAGTGGTCAAGTTTGCAAAGCAAAGTCTCATGATCAACACAATCAAACGCCTTGGACAAATCGCAGAAAACTCCCAGTACATTTTGAGTTTTCTCCCATGCATCAAATATATGTCGTAACAGAGCTATTCCAGCATCGGTAGTGGAGCGACCTTTAGTAAAACCGTATTGTGCGTTGTGTAGAAGACTGTTTGTATTAAAGAATGTAATTAATTGTTCTAGTATAATTTTTTCAAAAACTTTACTTAAAGTTGGCAATATTGAGATGGGTCTAAAATTAGTAGGTTCTGTCCTGCATCCAGATTTAAATAAAGGTATTATTTTACTATGCTTCATTAAATCTGGGAAACTTCCTTCATCAATACAATTGTTAAAAATATACGCAAGATCTGGGGCAATAATATCTATAATATCCTTAATAATACGTACAGAAACATCCCACAAGTCTCCAGAATGTTTTAATTTTAAAGATTTAAAAGTTTTAACTACATCACCAGCGCTAACGTGCTTAAACTGAAATTTTATTTTGCATTCCGGTACGTGACTTTTAAGAAAACTAATAGCCTTTTTGGGAGAGGAATTCAGAGAAGATGAAGTAATTACAGGTATGTTTGAAAAGAAATCTTCAAAAATATCAGCAATCTCTGAGCTTTCAACAATAATCTTATCATTTACCTTTAAAAAGAATGAATTATTACGGGATTTAAGGTTTCCTGTTTCTCGATTTATAACATTCCAAGTAGTTTTGATTTTATTACTTGAATTCTTAATTTTCTCACGTATATGCAATGCTTTTGCATATTTGCAAACTTTTCTAAAAGTTTTGGAATAATTTCTGACATATTCCATAAACGCAGCATTGTGATTATATTTTCTTAATGCATATAATTCCTAAAGCCTATTCCTACTCTTAAAAATACCACTCGTGGCCCAGTCATCAAACTTGATTTTTTTGTTGCACTTTACAGTCTTTAATGGGTAAATACTATCAAACTCATTTTGAATAACATTAAACAATCTTTTGTATTGACTCTCCGAATTATTTAGAACAGAGTAATCTATTGCACAAACCTTAGAATTAATATTTTGCCTAAAACTTTCGATGCGACTTTTTGTGATGGGGCGATACTTAACATGCTTGGCTTCATCAAATATTTTGTCAGAGAAGCCAACTATTAGACCACAATGGTCAGAAGTAAGGTTTGTTATTACTGATTTAGAAATAGGTTTGTAACTCGAAAATATGTTATCTAAACAAGTTGCTGAATGGGAGGTGATTCTTGTTGGTTCAGAGAATTGGTTTACTAAATTGAAGCATTTAAACATTGAAATAAATCTAGTGCTTACTGAAGTACTTTCAAGTATGTTTATGTTAAAATCTCCGCAAATAATGACAGACTTTCGTTTTCTAGTCAGTCTTTTAAGTACATCTTCCATTACTGACTCGAAATTGTAATAATCTCCGGAAGGGGGCCGGTACACGCATACTATAACATAGTTCTCCAGTTCTACACAAGATAATTCAATAACACATTCAATTGATAGACTTACAATATCCTTACGATCTTTCGATTTGACAATACTATTAATTAATATTAATGATCCGCCACGAATAGAACTACTTTTCTTGAATACACTACACAATTGGAAGTTGTCAATAACAATCGTTTCATAACTTCTTAGCCAATGTTCTGTAATACAAATAACTTCAATTTCGCGAATTTTTGTAAACAATTCTAATTCTAATTCCTTGCCAGCCAAACCTTGTAGATTTTGATACACAATATTTAATAGTGCTGGCTTGGCTTTTGTCTTAGGTGCTAGTTTAAATTAGTAAAATGTAAATTTTTCGTGACAATTTTACTACATGTCACCGTAGTAGTTTCTTTAAAATTATATGCTAATAACTTAGCAATTTCTTTTTTTATTTTATATGAAAGATACAATGTATCTTGGTCAGAGTAAATTTAGTAACAACCTTGTTGTGTCGACTCGTCTCTTTCACCAGCTAATTTCCATCCTTAGATATTAAAAAAAATACTAATCATATTTAAATAATAAACTAAATAAAGCCCTTGTACAGTAACCTCTGTTGTTAGATTGTATATAAATATATAGATATAGTAAGCGAAACCTTCGCAGTGTACGTACGAGTATCTATGTTACATCGAAAGCGGCTAAAGATTTGAGATAAGGGGCAAGATGTCGTGCGCACAGTCGCAGTCGAACCGACCCCTGGACCCTCACATTATATTGAACATTTATAGTCGCGCTATAAACATACATATAATGACACATTGAAAGCACAATACGAAAAAAGATAATTGACACTCTGCCAACGAAAGCTCACAAACAAGTCAGTCAACCAATTAATTCTTTTCACGCATTGTAAGACCTAATACATTTTAATTAAACTTTTTCGGAACGTTTTAAACTTTTAAGGTATCTTAAATTAACGCAGCCTCAAATATTCAAGTTAACAGAAGATAAAACAGTATCCGGGCATTGTGAGTCAGATGTCGCGTAAGGCAGTCCATACGAGATAATTTCACCTGACCTCTGCCGGTTCATTGACTGCGGCCTGCATAGTGCTATACGCATGTCTAGCTAGAGATACGAACAAGGCACAGGCCTGAGCGGGTATTAGGAATAGGATGACCAACTATGATTAGTATTATACAGTGTAAACTCTTTAGTGTATGTAAAGGCCTCTAAAAGTCCGGCAACGCACTTGCGAGCCTTCTGGGTGTGTCTATGGCTGGTGGTATCACTCAGCACCAGATGAGCCTTCTGCCCGTTTGCAGCCACACAAAAATTAAACTGTTTTGTGTGGCAATAAAGTTAAATTGACTTAAAATTAATACACTTATTACTAAACTCTTGACGCCTGCTTCGATTGGAAAAGTTCGATGTTGGCACGAAAGCTGAAGAGAAAACCATATTTAGTTACTTGAGGCTCATACTTCAGTTATAAATAAGGGGTTATCATTAATGAATATTGCCTATCGGAATGACGTTTATTCAATGGAGTGTACTTTGGTCGTTATAGATAATATAATATGTTGTAGTTATCATCTATATATTAAAAGTACTATATCACCTACAATGCATTATCTACAGTTACAACCTAAATTGAGTAATTACACTAAATGTTGATCTGTATTTGTCTCAGTAACATCTACGTAACAGCCAACATGTTTTTGCTACTTAAAATGAATAGTTCCAGAACACAGTTAGAGTATTGTCAATCAGAATATTAAAACGTCTACGTAGGTCTGACAGTATTTAATCTAATCGCTTACAACTTGCGTCAAACCAGAACTAACCGTGAGCCTTCTGTGTATAAAGTGTTTCGATGTTTATATGAGATGTAGAAACAAGGAGGAAATTTATCTGGGTGCGTGGGTGTGACCAACGTTAATATAAGGCCGTTCGGCGCTCATGGAATATCAATGGGGTCACCAATGACAGCCTCTGACTCATGAGACTATTCTAGTATGAAGGTTCCATTTTCAAATTAATTCTTACTTAAAATAACGATTGACGAATAATCGCTAATTCCCTTGACATCGTAATAAAAATACAATCATAACTAACCTTTTCTAAATTCAAAAACAAGATAGTTTAATAATTAATCAATTTTTAATATTTTTTCTCTTCGTGCTTGTCATATTATTTAGTATGTACCAAATACCAATGTGTCAGTGTGCCGACCACTGCGTCACAATCGTAGAACAATGTCGGATTTGAAAAAAATCCTTATACATTGACTAAATATTACGGCTACATTAATAAAAATCCATGTGTTTTAAATTTCAAATTAAATTAGATTTTATAGAAACATGTGATTTTTCTAGAAAACTGTGTAATTTAATGTTATTATTTTTATTTTGTTTAAAAACAAACCCTTTTGTTTGCTTGTATGCCAATTTTCATAATAACAGAATATGAATTAAAATAGTTATGACAAAAACTAACATGATTATATTATTTTGAAATGGCTGCCCTGTAAAGTGTACTATTTGTAAGATACGTCACTATTCTACGACTATGACGATTGTACAAAAAGCGTTCAAAACTTAGTTATATTTAAAAGAAATCCACAAGGACAGAAGTATTTTCTATTATTTACCGATAAAAAAGGCTTTGATTAGCTTGAACAGTGACGTGAATATGTGGAACTTATTGGTCCATTTCTTTTAATTAAAAAAAAATTATATAAGCTAAATACTATTGCGCGTATGCTATGCAGACAAGTAAAAGTACCCCTCTACATAAGTTAGGATCTTGCCTACTGCAAACCGGACAGAGCCTAACTGCCTACCTTCAGCGAGACAGGGCTAGAACACCATAGACCTAAAAAACATATTAGAGAATTACAACGAATTTATTCCGGTGCACTAGTACCCACCCATAAGTTTGTAGTAACCAACACTTTCTCTTATACTTTCATATGGGATTGTAACTAAAACCTTTAACCCATTCACAATCATTAAAATCGTATAATTACACTGCCTATCTCTTTCTATCAAATTATATGTACAGTGTATCGGAAAGAGATGTCTAAATCAATTAGTTATTTATAATATAAAACAAATCTATTCACCCGTGCCTCTTGTGTAATATCAATGAAAAATAAATTATAGACACTGGCAACATAATATAAAAGATATAGCCCTGTCTTTGATCGTTAACAGCCTTATTATAAAACTGGGTACCGCGATTGTTACCATAGTTACCGTGGAAAAGTTGTTGTAACCATGGCAACGGTACCATCTGTGGCGCGCGTTTTAAAATAAGGTTGTATTAGATGTTATCTAATAGCGGAAAAGGGGAGCTCACAAGTATTCTAATAACGTTTGAACTCTAGTGACGTCATCGATATCGTGACCTATCTATTCCCTTCTTAGGTCTTTGGTATCATTTGTGTTTGTGTCTCTACAGTAAGTTTACGAGCGATGTCCTATCTTACACTCCGTACTCCGCGCTCTAAGATTCAAGATTCTGAATACTGTACTGTCTTTACTTATCTGTGTTGATCATAAAGCTTCTTGGTTTTAAGTTTCCTAGTATTTGTACTGGATAATGCTAGTTATTCCTTATAGTTGTAATTAATTGACTTTAAAGTTTTTTTTTATCTTTTTCAACACAGTTTTCAGATTTTAATCATCAAAACGAAGTTATTAATACGTTCAATAAATACAGATACTTAATAATAGTTACTTCACAGAAGAAAAAATCTATAACATTATTAAATTTAAAAAAGGACGTTAATATCAAAAAGCTTGCATGTTTTTATAAAATAAATGTTTCATAAAGCATTTACAAGACACTACTCTCACTACGAAAACTAAATAAAATATTATATTAATAATTAATTTACGCAAATTTAAATAATTTTTAAAGTAGTCCTTACCTTTGACACCAAATAATATTAACCGCTACAATGTATGCGCGCCGGAATGACAAATTAATTTATAGATCTTATAAAGACATTAGTTATTCGAATATAATTTATTACGACGGTTTCTTGGCATATTGTACAAATTAAATAGTATCATAGATTAAGACAGGTCCGTTAAACCGCGGGTGGTCTAATAAAATTGTAAATAAAGTTAGGCGTTATCAAGAAAATACTATAAATTTAGCATAATTAGCTATTTTGGTTTCGACATCAGTAATTTAATGTTAACTTTACTATAACTTAATTTTGAGTTATAGTGTTTAAGTCCCGTTTTTCATCCCGTAATAAAGCAGGCACACTTCTGTATCTGTTCCATTTACAAAGATGGTGATCAGCGGTGAGCCTGTGCCATCCCGAATAATTGTTAGAGCGAAATCGAGTATCTCGTAGCATAAAAACATAGTAATTTTATTCAAAATTGTCATACTTTTCTAAATAATCGATTAGAACTGGAAATATATCAAGCCCTCTTCGAATGTCTTAATAGATTTATCTCTGTAATTACAAAATGCTCCCTCCGTATAAATTTAGCCACGCCTGTTTATTTTTATGGCGTAAGCGTTAAGGCACATAGTTTATCTTTTTATCTTCTTATAATATCAACAATCATAACACGGTATGACAAGCTGTTAGAAGTTAACACTTTAACGCGATTCAAGCGATAGTTATCCGATGTGATTTAATCACGTTAATTCGTATGTTCAAACCTGTTGAGGTCCGGATATGAGCCAATTAACTATTCATTGCATGTTTGTTTGAGATGAAGTAAACTTTAAAAACAGGTTTTAATAGTCCAAGCAATTCGTCATTTTGGTAGTAATATGTTAAAATATATAGCGAAATGAATGCGCATATTGTAATGAACAATTAAGTGAAAACAGACAGGAGATGTAATTAACAACGGCGCGTAATGTTTTATTTTAATCGGATTAACAGAATAATAATTCATAAGTTGACAATTTGAGAGCCTGTTATCAACTGTACTTGCGCAGTGCAAACGGCGCGCGTGCCGACTACATGCGCCCTTACCAACGTACTTGAATCTGTTTCAATGACGACTGCGTATATATGCACGATTTACATTACCACTTTACATTTTTTATTAAGCTATTAACACATACGATAATTAAAATTAAAATTCAATAAACAACCCTTACGCCACTATTTTTTAACTTTAATTGCTTCCAAAAAGCATATCCAGATAACGCCTAATTAACCACCTCAATTAGACTTGAAGTTAATTACGGATTCATTAAGGAGCGACCTCTACATTTAGTCGCGTTCAAATACGTTAACAATTCAAACAGATAAGATAAGGGACAGTGTAAGGTGAACAAGAATCCGGATCGCCGCACCGTTTGACGCCGACCACGACTAATTGCCCGATAAGTCGTCGATTCGCGTCTCGTTTTAATAAGGTGCGCTGTGTGCATGTAAGTGTGGATGCTGATGGAATGCCACGGTCATGTGTACATGTGTGAGTGAGCTGGGCTCGTGTGCGGATGACGTCTGCCGCACGCTTCAATGGCCAGTATAGCTTGATCCGCTTCTCTGCCTCCCCCGCTTAGGAAACCGGTGTCGACCGGGTGAAAGAGATGCTTTTCTGCAGGTCAAAAGTCTCTAGTCAGGTTATACTGTAACTACGTGAACGTTGTTACCACGCGAACCGAGTGTACTTGTACGATCTGTTGTTTGTGTGTAACCTCGATTCGGACACACTAAGACATGTGGCATTGTGGGCATAAACACGCAGTAAATCGCCAATATAATTATCCTAATGAGTATCCACTTGCGTTGTCTACTTGGCTTAATTAAAAACATTTTTTTTTAATGTTAAGGAGAGACCTACAAAAATTTACATAAATAGCAAGCAAAGCCATCTCGAAAGGTTATTCATATATATTTTTATATAACACGACCTAGTTTATATTAAACGAGCATAGTAACGTTATTTTATTACATTAATTCTTATTTAGATACCGTCTCATATTATGAATTTAAACAACTGGTGTATCCAGTTCTTGTTCTAATTAGTGACTAATGACCAAAAAGGTCAGTTCCGCTAGTACAATATATGTCTACTATCAACATACCGTATACGGTAGCTTTCCCACGGTCAGTCGGCGGAGTGCATCGCTTCCCAACGGCCGACTCGTGTGGTGGTCTCACTTGCACCACTACGATACTGGAATCCAAAGTGGAACACTTTATTACCTTATTTACGCCGCTTGCATTTATATTTATTATTTCTTAATAAAACAGGACGATTTCCAGCGAGAAATACAATGAAAACCAGAGCGAAATTATCTCGACAATTTATAAAGGATCTTTGGCCTAGATCCAAACACTCGAGACCGCAATTTCACCCTATACAAAACAAATAAGCCATTTCGTCAATATAAAAATAAAATTAATTGAAAGAGGGAACGACTCATGCAGTGGGTTATTTTCGGCGTCACCTTACGCGTCGACAATTATTCGGGAATTTCGAGAGATCACCCTGGAACAGCGGTCGTTGGCTCTCTTGACTCATTCTTTTGTTTTAGTTTGATCGTTCTTTTGATAAGGGGAGGATAAAGTAAATCTTTTGTAGTCGACACACCTGCGCGTTATTTGCCTGTTGCTTCGCGAGCACTTGATAAAGACTTCCACGAATATCGCGCCTGTCATTGCCGCTCCGGGTATTTGGCTACAATTCTTCAAAGTCAAAAAGGATAAAAAGTCGCGGGTAGGTCGTTTAAAGATCAATTAATTATAATATTAGAAGTGATTCAAATATTCGACACGTAATACCAAACTGGCGCAAGTCGTACCTACGCCACGAGTAATTTGGATGTTGCTAATTATAGGTGCTATTGCGGTTAAAATAAGATCCTCCCAACTTCTCAGAAACGAGGCCGGCAGCTTTATTAATATTTATCCGATACAGCGAACGTTCAGTCCCAAGCTAACTGACGCAGTCAAAGAAAACATGCCGGCCAGAAATAAAGTCGTAAAGTACCGGAACGATTATAATCGATGTTCTCGCTCTGAATATCGACTTTATAATGTTTGTAAAGTATCGAAGAATAGCGGTTGAAAATTATTTTTCACAGAATTAATTTCATTTATTGAGTGATGTTATTTACACGTCGAATACTGGGACTCATAATTTTTATTATGATTGGAGAGACGAAATATAATTATTACTTAAACATTTAATTGTTAACACTTAATTCATAACACATTAAACATAAATGGGAATCTTTGTGTGAAACAGGAGGTCATATTGCTAAAAGCTAATCCTTCCAGACAATAGGTTTTGATAAACATTTTGAAAATATATAAGCGCAATGCGTGTAATACTGATAACATACAACAGACGCTAACACTTTTAAGGTCTGGGACCCATATAAATGTATTCTATGATATTTTCTAATTGGAAAGTAGTTGATCAACCTTCTGTGCCTGACGAGTCCAAGGTTTCCTCACAATGTTTTCCTTCGGAATACGAGCGAGTGCTAAATGCGCACATAGACCAATGACCAGGGATGGAGCCGCATGTCAACATGGCCACCACTAGGCCAACACTGGTGCCGAAATATTGATAACAGAAACAAAATTAATACATAAAGAAAATTATATAATAAGGAAACTAAAAAGGTTTACATTATACTAGACAAAACCTAAAATAAATTAAAAACTTAATAAAGCAACGTAGCAAATCAAAAAACAAGATTCCAATAATGTAAATACTCATCGAATAATATACAAGCAAAAGAAATAAGTACCATAGACTACAGTCTAGATAGGGAGCAGTTATATAAAATAGCGTTTATTAGAACATTGCCTGTCTGTAGAGTGTGGAGGATAGCAACCCCAGCTTGTAACGATTAGGTAGGAGGTAAAATATATTTCTTTGAAATTCCATGACACTTCAATATGCTATTTATACATCAGAATAATATTTAGAATTTGAATTTGTATTTCGATTACATATTTATCTTATGCAGTATAACAGGGCAGAGAAAAACAATAAAAAATATAATAAAATAAGAAAAGTATACTGCTAATGCTATTAGATAAAAAATATTTAGATAAAAAATACTATTATAGTATTTTTTAATTTTATAATTTTTTTTATGTAACAGGGGGCAAAAGTGCAGGAGGCCTACCTGATGTTAAGCGATACGACCGCCTATTGATACTCACATTGCCAGAGGGCTCGCAAGTGCGTTGCCGGCTTTTAAAAAATCTTACTAGATAAAAAATCGATAGTTTCAAAAACAATTACATTAGTTACAATATAATTTTAAGTAAACCTAAAAAAACCTCAACCTTCAATTTTTTTTTGCCTCTTGCGTTCCTCTAAAACTAGTTAAATAATATGAATGTATTGAATATTAATAACATTTTACAACTTGAAAGAAGATATGTTTTTTTGAATAATCTAAATATATTTGTAGATCTTAATTTCGATAAAAAGTCTTACAAAACTCGAGAAATTCTCACGTAAAATTAGCATGAAATTGTAAAAATTGCGTTAGTTAACTATAAATATTTCGATTTTTGATTCGTAGCCGTCGGCTTCCTCAGAAGCCTTACATGCACGCATATCTCACCAAAGATATTTACCAAATGACAGACATGCCCTCAGGCAAATTCATACCAATCACTCGCATTTTTTAAATCTTTCACAAAGAATTTCGCATGTATGTTAATTTTAGCGGTGGTTATTTCGATATAATTGATTCATACATTCAATATAAATTTTCGAATTGAAATATCCTGTATAATATATCAATTATATCGTTAATTTATTTAGCAACAGTTATTTGACGTATTTAAGTACCTACGTGAGCAGTGTTGGCCTAGTGGATTCAGTGTGCGACTTCCCTGAGGTCGTAGGTTCGATCCCCGACTGTACACCAATGGACCTTCTTTCTATGTGCGCATTTAACATTCGCTCAAACGGTGAAGGAAAACATCGTGAGGAAACCGACATGTCTTAGACCCAAAAAGTCGACGGCGTGTATCAGGCTGATCACATCACAACAGATTCAGAAATCTGAGGCCCAGACCTTAGAGAGGTTGTAGCGCCACTGATTTATTTATTTATTTAAAGTACTTTTGTTATGACACATTAGTTAAGATTGGCTTATAAATTTATTACTATTAAATAGTTCACTACCCAATACCCATTCAAAACCTAAAAAGGCTAGGACTATTCTTCTTTCAACCAGTCATTAGCTAATCTTATTAAATTTCGTTGTTGTAACGTGCTTTATCGTATAATAAAAAGATATAAAGTACTAAGAGTCGTATTATGCGGCAGAAGGATACAACGATGTACCAAGATTTTCCAAATCTTGAATTGGCCAATCGATACAGCGAGGAGTAAATATAACGTGATTGATGATCGAGTATTGTATTATAATATTCAGGTTTGCGGCTGTCCGTTTGTGGACGCTGGCCACTCGCCAATACTCCGCTTTCAAATTGATTTTGCCGGTGTTGTACCCAAAACTCTTTACTCCCGCTGCGTATATTAGGCACGTAAATTAATTTTCCTATATAATACAGATTTCAATTAAAATTGTCATCGTTTTAATTGACGAGTCCCGCCGCTGTAGGTAGCTCATAAACCTAGTTATCCTGGATAAAACAAATGTAGTTCTGTTTTATTCAGGATGGCAAAGAAGAGCATTCATCTAACATTTGATAAATGGAGTATTTGGATGTTCGTTTTAAACAACAAAGGACTTAGATTTTTGTATCTGTCCGGTGATCATAAGTTTTTTCTTAAAAGGCAAGAAGTTGCTCAGTTTTCTGTGCCTGACACACAGAGTTGACTTTTTGGGTCTAAGGCATGCCAGTTTCCTCGCGATGTTTTCTTTCACCAGACGAGCCACTGTTAAATGCGGACTTAGATACACAGTTCTTTTTTGGTCCGTCTTACTTAATTTTAATTAAAATTGGAGGGATTTACGCAGGTAATGTGATTATTTTTCTATATTATTATTCAATATTATGCTTCGAATTAAACAACAAGGAATATTTAGATTTTTTTAAAGGTGTCATTTAGAAAATGACTAAAGATAAATATTAAGGTTAAATAATTGACTGGCATGTGACAGGGCAAATTAATTTATAATTAATTAAAAACACTTTTTAGGCAGGACAAACCTAAGACAATTTTTATCGGAATCATAAAATTAAGAACATAGTAAAGCCGATAACGTTTAAAGAACTTTATTTCTCATTACAAAAAAAAAAATATTTACATGAGAAACTTAATGTATATACGAACGAGATACGCGTCGCCATCAGCCGTCCCAATTTCAGTTCACTAGGCTCATTCTGATATGTACACCTAATAACCTTTTTAACCGGTCAAACGCGCTAATATTAATATTAATTTTAGACCGATTGGGGTCATTAGCTGAAAGCTAGTGTGAAAAAAATATTTAAAAAATGATTTATTTTTCTAAGAGAATTTCATTGTTATCAAAAGGCAAAATACAAAATTAAAGCGTCTAGGCAGCTCGTGCCATTAACAGCGGGTTTCATACTCAAATTGATATAAAATTACGGTATTCTTGTTATAGCCAAGAAAACCAGTTATCATCTTACCAGTACTTGAGCCCTAGTGCCAACAGATGCTTGATAATAGCTGATTTGCTAAGCGACAACTGTAGTGCTTAAAAGTTATGTTAACTTTTATCTAGGAGGCACATAACTTAAGGAAGATGTGTCTGGCTGTACGCCAATGATCTTAAATTGTATGCGTTTCTCAACTAGAAACATGGACACATTGTATGAAGTATCTTAACCCCCGAAAGGACAAAATTTGCGTTAATTTATCACTTTGAAGCATAGTTTCTATTTATATAGCAATATAATAATATGTTTAAAATCTACATAGAAAATGTATGGCATTCAGTAATTGTTTTTTTTGCGTTCTAATTATTAAAAAACACGTTTCTATGTAGACGATTTGCCAGAATTACTTACTACCTGAAACTACGCGTTCTTATTTATACTTAAAGTTTTCTTATGCCATTTATACGATAACTTGATTCTAAATAAAAGTCTGATGTTAATGTTAAACAAAATCTTGTGAGAATTGATCAAAGATTTCAAAGGTCGAATGTCAATTTTAAGGATCACTGACGTATACGTAGCCATTTTTGCTTTGACTAGAATATTAACGTAGCCTATTACTACGTCTATTTTTCATTAAAAGCCTTTGGGACCGTCAAAAACAATATTAACGTTTATTTAATTAGAAACTAAGTCAAATTCTAAATTTGAAAGTATGTAATCAGTTCTGTCTTTGACGCCTAAGAACATCGTAGACTATTTTCGAAACGGATCTGCTATGAGCATCGGTATTACTTCGGCGTAGCCAGATTTTGCACAGTGGAAACTTCGCGCATGTACTTTAGCAGAAAAAAAGGGCAACTTATTGAACACAGTTTTGAACACAGAGGTCACGATTTAAAACATTATGTACATACTTTTATGAATTATACGTGCAAGGTACGAGTATGTATTGGTGTTTTCAGAGTGTAGCAAGCTTATTTCTCCTGGCTGTCTGCCAACCGTCTCCGCTCGAAATTGCTTTTACTGTACTCCAATGATATCATGGATACCCTATGCATATGTCGAAATAACTTACGAACATCAATTACGCGGAAAATTAAATTATTTCGAGTTAACATTATGATAGATACGCGGCGCCCGCGCAATTTGGCTCGTTTTAGATCCTTTGTAATGTAAACTGTATTTTGAAATAGTGTGCATTATTGATAATATGTATGTATTATGTGTAACATACACATTAGGAGTTTGATGTGTTCCGCTGAAGTGACGATGAAAGTCAATAAGGATGTACAAATAACAATATTGCTTCTTATTCATTAGTTTATATAGGAGAAATAAAATAAAAAAATCTGTGAGATTATTTTTTGTTCAAATACACACATTTTTTGCACCGAGATAAAAAACAGGATTACCCTAACAGGATATTCATAACTTGCTTTTAACTCGCTGCAAATCAACTGATACCTCGATCATCCAGATCCATCCACGGACGAAAGAGCTACGCTTGATACACTTCGAATTGTGAACCTCCTCCCTAGGTTTTTATAAGATCAGTTAACTGGCTGTTTCAAGACCTGTAATCTTAATATTTACAAGTTGAAGAAAATGATAGTAAAATTGAAAGTCGAAATATGTCATATTAATTACAAAACATTGTATTTTTGTAACTAAAAACTGTTTTAAAAATCTAACTCCTTGAGAATGCTGCATTGTCCTTAAGTAGCATGTTTTTATTTCAAAAATATTTAAAAATGTCCAGTGCGAAGTCGAAACCGGCTAGTACATTCTCTATTAAATCCACGAAAACGCTACAAATAATCACAGTAAAAACGTGAGCTCTTGGAATTATTTGTCGTTATAACATGCCAAGTTATCGTCTTAAAATTTTTCCGTTGCTACTCTCATTCACTGCGGAGTATAATCCGGTGCCAAGCCGGGGTTTTTCTCGTTTTTAGCTAAAAATGCACACTGCAGATACATCCATGTTAATGCATCTAATTTGGATGTCATAAATATAATCATTATAATTGTAATTTCTCGCTCTTTTGTGATTATAATTTATCAAAATCAAAGTTTATTTAATTATATCGGTTGTACACCTCGATCAAAGTTGCCACTTGACATATAGAAATAAAATTTCATAATAAAGTAACAACCGCTTAGCATGTATGCATTTGTATGACGTCGGTGAACATTGAAATAGTCACCAAAAGTCAAGACTATTGGATGTTACGTGGTGGCTTTACAGATGACACTGCCCATGTTTTTCTTTTTGTGTCAAGAATCGAAAGAGCCTTAACTGGCTATTATAATTAAGTTTGTGTCTAAATTAAGTATACACGCTACATTAAGGAGATGCTTCTGAGACCTAATATGTAGTTACACATTTCATTAATTCACTGACTCATTCACTCACTTGCACCCACCCACTCACGCGCTCCAGTGTGTTGAAAGTTGTCGAAAAAACAAAAATAATTAAATTATTAATATATGAATTAATATTTTTATGGAAAAGCTGGGAACCCTGACACAGGTATTTCTTAACTTAAAAAGGTTCCCAAATCTTATACATTTTCATTAATGGTTGTCAAATGAATAAACACATTTTTATGTTATTTTATATATTAACCCCCCCCCCCCCCCGTATAGTGTAATTTTAAATTTAAAATTAATTGCTATTGGTAAGTAAATTACATTCAAATTATAACAATTTTATGTATAATTATATTATAGTACCTAGTTATTATACTATTCATAGCGCTAACCTATTTAGAATTTGAAACCAACCTTACAAATCTTTTTATTATTATTACCGTACAGTATCCATAAGGGAAGTTAAATGTCATTATACTCGTAATAAAGGATTAAGCTATCTTGCACTGACACAAGCAAAACAATTCAACACAGAGCTAAGTTTCAAAATTCATCACGATGATGCAATAATGAATCTCGAATCTTGTTTTGACCTAACATAAAACCAAACAGAATGCGTCTGGATCATTACCGACCCCAATCTGATGATCCATCATCCTTCTTTTTCGCTTTAATCAAATTATAGGTTAAACTGTATTATAATATTTCAATACACCTCGATCGTGGAATGTTACCTTTTTATTATTCGAATTCGTATCTTGGTATAATTTAAACGGTCTAGACGGGCCAAAATCGCTCCGGAGTTTTCTTTTTAAAGCAATCAAAGAATTAAACTGTTAATGCTCTTCTTTTTATTAAATGTTCCTTTAAATAATTCCTTTATTTCTTAAACATAGTTACAAAAGTTTACTAATAAATGTGTTTTGAAACATGAGTTTTGAATTCAATATCATAAACGAAACAAGGACAAAGTTTTCATGGCATTTTCATCTCCCGACACAGACGTGATAGAGCAAATATATGAATAATACACAAACGCCGATCAAAACATCCAAAAAAGACTTCAATCGGTAACGAATCAGAGTTCAGATTTTTACAGCTCACTGAAATTTTTTCGGATTCCTGAGGTGAAAGAGGTCCCAGCAATTGAATTTAAACTGTATTACCGGGTGATAAAGGCAAAATATGGTGTAACTTCCCCTTTGTAAAAGCCTTTTCGAAGTAGGCGTGATTTCCTGTCCCTTTCAGATTCAACGGTTGCGGAAAGAGAGCCACGAGGGGTGAAACTCAAACCCCGACGTTCCGGGAGGCAAAAGATTAACCTAGTTTTGTTATTTGTCCACTGTCAGTTGAGTACTATTCACAATGCGGCCACAGTCTATCCCGTCAGAGCCTTCGCTCGTTTAACGTAATTGTAAATGATTAATGCGTTTGTACATCTCGTAATAGGAACAAGAGGTTGATTCGCTGCTCTCTTTTTGATTTATGATTCATTGGGAACAGAATTTAAGGGGTACAATCAAATAATTCGGATATTGAGAAGGTAAGAACGTTGCTTTTTAATGTGACGTCAATATTCATACTGCATGAATAAATTTCACGCATTTCACGGAGATGAAATCGAAGATTCTTTGTTCAAATGTAAACACTAAGACATAATGTGAGTTACATATCAAAGGGAGGATATGATCAGAGGGCTCCCTCAAATATACCTCTTGATAAATATAGTGGTAGAAATGTAAATTAGACGACTGTCTCGTCTGAAGGGACACAAGTATTTGTCTCTTGAAGCTAAGGGGCGGCCGATGCAAAAAGCCTAACAGGGGTGTTAGTACAAGTACTTTTATATAAATAAAATACATGACGTTAATATACGAGCATTGTCTAGACTTCGGATGCGTAACTTTTATGGGTTTCTGGTGACGTTTTTACGACATAAGTTTTAACGAATTAAACAACATTCGTTTACAGAAAATATTAGGTCACTAAATAGATTGTTTTGTTTTTCCTCCAACAAAATGATAACTTATTTTATAACTCACAAATTTATCATACCTCTAAAATATAACGTAATAAACTAAAAAGTTAACAGACACCAACCCCAATACTTATAATTAATAAAAAGTAAAAAACCATAGTTAAATTCAGCGT
The DNA here is from genome assembly GCA_963693345.1 of Pieris melete. Classification (NCBI taxonomy): domain Eukaryota; kingdom Metazoa; phylum Arthropoda; class Insecta; order Lepidoptera; family Pieridae; genus Pieris; species Pieris melete. Next base: position 2,277,216 of record CAVNZK010000006.1, on the reverse strand, counting down.
ACTGTTAATGGCTCGGGTCCCACGACTTAACCCGTCTGCGATTTTAAAAATCAGGTGGGGGTGTTACCCCCAGAAGGGTTGCGAATGAGGGGACAAAACAGAAGAAAACTGTTATTAAAACGCTCGAGATTACAGACTAGATATTTTTGTTTTTAAGCACCGTTTAACGGTACTTAGATGTCCGTCTTGTTTCTTTTTGCATCAGGTAGGTTTTAATCTTGAAAATTACTGTGACGGTTTGCAGAACAATAAATAATAGCCCTTAGTTTTAACGCAATATAATTGTAAAAGTATTTATTTCTTATATTATTATCATGAGCTACATTATTAATATTATTTATTCATATATTTGGTAGTGGACTGATGAATATAAAAAATCGTTAGCACCTACACCGTGTTAGAGTATTTTTAAATAAGTAAATACTTTATCTAAACTTCAGCCAATGTTATTTGTTTACATAAATGTAGAACACTTTTTTCGAGTTCCAATAAAAATAAAAAAAACTTATTTCTTAGTCATTTAACAAAAGAAGTACGAAATTATTATTTTCGAGTCGATACTTTAGCTTGGGTTATTTTTAATTTCTTTGCTAGGAAACTGATGCAGGATTGACCAATATGTAGTATAGGCTTGGTACTGGACAAGTCCACCTCCATAAATTATCTTCCCTTAAGATTCAGCTCAACAATTAAGCTACAAATCCAAGTGATCGTTTAATGAGTTGAAAGCGAAGTGCGAAACAAATGGTAGCGCTAATATCCCCGGCCAATACGCTGGCGTAATTTAATCCCGGCCCGGCGGGGCATCAGGAAAATCTATAAATCTGCCGCCATTAAACCGAAGGACTCCCCAGGACTCTTATTTACTTCGGGCACAAATTCAGATGACAATGTTTTAGGGGAAGGAGCTGTGTAACTGCCCGTGTTGTAGGGCTGTCTACTGATATGAAACTTAGTGAAAAAACGCGTTATTAATTTATGAAAAAAATATTTTTAATAATTATATATAGAAGGGTGAACAGGAGGAATTTTCATCATATGTATGATACAATTAAACTAAAAAAAAATATACGTCTAATTGATAACCCCTTTCGATTGTTTTAAACCAGTTAAAATAATCATTGTTTTATAAATACTTGGATCGTATCAATTTGTTTATAATGTCAATACTCTGGTGATTTCATCTGGACTATCTTTATTTACATAGTTATTTAACAATAAATAACAAAGAAACACTCTAAATTTATAAAATAATTCACATTAAAAAATAGAAAACAATACTAAAACGCATTTCCTGTCATCCTCTTATAAAACAAAAGTAAATCACACACATAAAACCAATAACACGATATAATAGCACTCAGTTTATTAAATTATCGTGTTTGTCAACCCTAAATAATTCTCCTCACCCCCGTCAATTACCAACCCTGACCGAGGCGAGACTTATTGACGGACTTCGCTGCGATCTCTTTGTCTCGCCGTACGAGTCATTGCACAAACATTCTTTATTTTAACCTAAAAACCTTTAAATATTTTTCTAAATGAATGTGTTGTATGACCGATACAGCCAGCAACTATTCATTACCAATTCCCGATTGAGTACGACCACATCTCTGAATAGGCTAGTCACCAATTCGTCGGCGTGATGCTCTTCTTCGTGCCTCAAGAAAGATTTTAAATTCATGGGAGCTCATAGCTTACGCTCTCTTAATTGCTTTGTTTTGTGCCATACTTTAAGTCTAACTTATTGTATATCTTATGTTTTTGCACTTCTGGCGCACACCTTATTTTTTTTCCTCACACTGGTTGACTGGAAGTGATCGCTTGAAAGAGATAAGGCCAATCTAAGATCCGGGATTTGTATAGAAAAACCTTCGTTAGTAGTATTTTTTTTGGATTACATCATTCTCCGTATCGTCGAAACAGTTTTTTTGGTATTGCTTTGGAGCTTGCTCCTGATCTGCAAACGCTTTTCTACCGACTAATACGAGTAAAGATTACACAGTAGAAAGTATTTGATTAAGTATATGTAGTAATAAAATTTAGTTTGTAATGAGAAGGTAATGCATAAATATACTTCTGATAATGCAACAAACAGTAATATTATTGTCTCATCATAAGAATAAATTAAGCAAAAAAAATCTCAACTAAAACGATTATTAGCTTATAATAGATGGATTCTCGAGAGCATTTTTATAGGTTTAGTAAAATAAGTATGTCTCGAAGAATACATAAAGTAAAAAGGGAAAGGATAAGACGAAACCCAAATGCTATAGATAGTCTTGCATTATTCCCTAAAACAGAAGTGGCAGTGTGCGGGGCAAATAGCAAGAGGCACGGATAAAAGATGGACAGGTATCCTGTCCATGGGATGGTCCAAGGGGAAAAAGGAGAAGAGGGTGCCCTAAGACGAGGTAGATAGAAGACGTTAGCGTTAGCAGAAAGCGAATGCAGTTGTAACAATAATCATATTAAACAGGCTTTATTATTATTATTATCATTACGTGTGTCGGTATTGCGTCTCTCGTTAACCAAGAGTTCTTAATCTCAAAACTTCAAACTGATATTCTTCTAATTTAATGAAGTGTTATTTAAAAACCACGTTATGTTAACACTATAAAAATCGTTTTTAAGGAGGAATGACGATACAAAAAGAAAATGTAACTAAAGATCGAAGTGACGTCGATCACCCCTTATGAGGGTGACGAGGGGATGGCATAATTCCGCGAATGATACGCCAAAAGCTCAATCGAAACGATATATTGTGCTGATACGCACTATGGCGGACTGTAATCCAGTTACCTTCCTAACAGATTATTTGCGCAGAACCATGACTAAAATATAATCTGCTATTAATTGTTTACTCACGTATCAAATGGTTACTTTAAATTTAAATGGGTTTGACACTGTCAACTTTTAGATAAAAAAGAAAAAATAATTTCTTATACTTAATATTGTTATACAATTGTTGTTATTGTTGTACATTTAACACGCATGTGAACTCGTATTATCAGAAAACACGCAGGTGGCTAAGCAAGCAAATCCTAGGAATAGCTAGCGCTGAGTTTTAGGAAGGCCTGGTTTCACTTCCGCCATATCTTACAGTCTTTATAATGATAAACGCAGAACCTGTGAAAAGTCCAGTTATCAATATCTAATTTTGAATTTGGAACACTATAAGCTGCAAACAAACCATGCCATAAATAAATATGGATTTATAAAACAAGATGTGCGTAAAATGTAGCATATCTGCGCAACTTCTTCTTTGAGAGTATGTCTTTTATATCTTGTTTGAATATTGTATTGGGAAATCGCCCCAACCTTTACCGTGAATCATGTTAGGACACATGATGTGTTTGGGTGTTGTCTTTGTTTTTCAATATCAGTTGCATTGTCAGTCAAATAAAAACAAATTCGATGGATGGATTATCCATGATTAATTACAAATCTGAATTACATGATATTACTGTCTATTTAATAGTCATTTTAAATCAGCCTTGTGCATAGTTAACTAAACAATTCCCCGTGAATCAAGCCCATTAACATTAACTGTGTCACGGAAAGATTCCTTCTGTACAAAATTTTTCGAACTGATTCTGAATTAAAATTGAATTAAAACAACATGCATTATTATCGATTATTAACAGCGTTCTGTACGCTTCGCTATGTTAACGGTTATAGATCATCAATATTTCATATGAGCGGGTAATATCGGTTTAAACTGGCCGAGTCGTTATTGCACATTTGAACTTTATGGGGAGCCACCCCATACATAAATTTGGTGAAGTGCATTGGTTTTATGAAAAGTTAAAATGTATCAACGTATTGATTTTGCGAGGTTTGATATACAGGTATGTTCTAAAAACAGAATATTGGATAGAGAAAAACTAAGTTATACAGTAAAGATGCCACCGGGAACAAACTTTTAAATTTGTTTTAATTTTCTTTTTAGTAATTTTTAATTATTATTATTACTATGTAGCTTAGTAAAATTGTAAATACTAAACGATTCTCCCTTAATTAAAAAAATATACAGTTGTACATTGTACAAGCATCGTTTATAAAATGTGATAAGCGTGATAACAATGTCCAGTACATTAAACGCCATTACTATATCAAAAAAATAACTGAGGATAATAATTGCCAAAACGATATTTTTTTATAAATAATAGATTTCACAAACGTTTAAACAAACCCAAAGAACGGTTAAATTTGGGGCATTTTCAATTTTTTTTATATATGTTTATACATATAACTATTTTCGTGGTTGTTTTTGTATTGATATAAAATTCATATCAATCACATTCGAAATCGTACCTTATCTGAGCATTCAACCAGTTCATATAAATGTGCATAGTACGAACAGTTAGCACGCATGGCTGGATGTTATGATTGCATTTTATTGATTCATCAAGGGCGTAGGTACATAGTGCACATGTTTTGTACCTAACCCATATGGCAAGCTGTAAAGGGCTCGTCACAATCATCTCGCCGTCCACGACTCCCCTTTCAATCTTCATAGTAATAAATAAAGGGGCAATAAAGGGAGACGGTTTGTCGTAAGCGACCTCAATACGACAGTTTTCATACTTTTCCTGTTCACTTGGGGTGGGGTCATATTTAGTGGAATTTCATGGAAAGTTTCTTGGCTATTTTATACTTCGGTTAAGATTTAATCATTTTTCTATTTATATATTTAAAAACATTCTAAAAATACAAGTCGTTTAACACGAACGTACGTAGTTTTAGATTCCAAAAACTATCTACTATATAAAAATAAGTCGGGTTTTCCTTCCTGACGCTATAACTCCACAACGCACGAACCGATTTCCATGGTTTTGCATTCGTTGGAAAGGTCTCGGGCTCCGTGAGGTTTATAGCAAAATTCAACAGAAAAGCGGGATCACCAAACGAAATGTTACATAAAACAAAGGCATCTGGTGGCGAAACGGAGTTCGCCGAGTTTGCTAGTCTACACTAATATTATAAAGAGGAAAACTTTGTTTGTTTGTTTGATTGTAATAAATAGGCTCATAAACTACTGGACGGATTTTAAAAATTCTTTCACCATTCGAAAGCTACATTATTCACGAGTAATATAGGCTATATTTAATTTTGAACAAAAATAGGGTTCCGTAAGATATTAGGGTTTTTCGGACACAAGGTGTAAAAAATCAACCAAAAAAGTTACTTATTTTGCGTACCCTGCCTAAACTATTAAAGATAGAACCATAAAACGTTCTAAGTAATTGTAGATCTTATAAATATCTACAAAAAAGTCCCCGACACACTATACCTTTCTATGTCGAGTGAGGCACACTAACCATAAATGATATAATGACATGGCAAAACGGCGTTTGCCGGATCAGCTAGTTATTCTATAAAAAAACAAGGATACAATCGATACGAGAACAATAAGATTACAGTATCCTCAAAGAGTAATTAATAGTATTGAGAAATCAAGTACACGAACGTACGCGCAACAGATGAGGTGACAGATTGCCAACGTCCAGCGGCCTTGAGGCTTCCACTTCAACTCACAAGCCACATCACGCGACTATAATTATGCCTATACAACGGTTTTATGGCGTATTATTTCATATTACATGCTATGTAAATCTTTTCACAATATGTTCCTTATTAATGAAAATATATGCAATATGTCTTATAGAGGCTATACTCTATGCGGATGACAGCACTGGGGATATTCTTTACACTGGCCGGGCAGGTATTTCTCGGGCAGTTGTTGATGAGTACCGGAACAAACTTGTGTCTGAAGTCGAAACGCTACTACGTGGAGTCTCAGACTGGGGCAGACTAAACCTAGTACAATTTAACCCCAAGAAGACACAAGTTTGCGCGTTTTCCGCTAAAAAAACACCCTTTGTCGCTACTCCTCTTTTCGAAAACACTCTTCTTAAAGCCACAGCCAGCATTGGAATACTTGGCGTTGACATATCGAACGACGTTCAGTTTCGCGGTCACTTGGAGGGAAAGGCTAAATTAGCCTCCAAAAAGCTTGGTGTGCTCAGCAAGGCGAGGCGGTACTTCACTCCGGGCCACCGCATGCAACTATATAAAGCGCAAATTCTTACTTGACCGTATACAACGCAGAGCGGTTCGAATCGTCGACGACCAATCTCTCTCCGAGCGGCTTGATCCTTTGGCGTTGCGTTGAGATGTGGGGTCACTCTGCATCTTCTACCGCAATTACCATGGAGAGTGTTCAGAGGAGTTGTTCGGATTAATACCTGCAGCTGAATTTCATCATCGGACGTCGAGACAGAATACGAAATTCCACCCGTATCACCTCGACGTCCGCCGTTCCACAACTGAGCGTTTTTCAAGGCAGTTTGAAGGTGAGCCTCCTGCCTGTTTGCCCCCCGTTCTATAAAAAAAAAAAATATATATATATCTTATTTATAAAATTCTCGTGTCACAATGTTCGTTCCCATACTCCTCCGAAACGGCTCGACCGATTCATGGTCAGTTAGTCTTAGAATCGGCTACTATCTATCTTTCAAACCCCTAAATGATAAGGGGTGTCCACGCCAAAAAATTATTTTTTATTTTTATTTTTTTATGATACAACATATAAAAATACATACAATTTTTTATTATAGTAGATAGTTATTTTTATTGAAGAAAAATAATGTGTCCTAGAAATAATATACATGGTAAAACAACTTTAGCCGGGTCAGCTAGTATATTATATATATCAGTGCAGCAGATAGTGTTGGCCTAGTGGCTTCAGCGTGCGACTCTCATCCCTAGGTCGTAGGTTCGATCCCCCGGCTGAGCACCAATTGACTTTCTTTCTATGTGCGCATTTAAAATTCGCTCGAACAGTGAAGGAAAACATCGTGAGGAAACCGCCTTGCCTTAGATCCAAAACTTCTACTAGCCTATTAGATTGAAAAAAATCATGAAACAGATACAGAAATCTGAACCCCAGACCTAAAAAGGTTCTAGCGCCATTGATTTTTTTTTAAGGTATTGTATATATCAGTAACCATAAAAAGGAAACAAACAGCTGTTTGCGAAAGTAAAAATTGATTTCTCTTATTTATTATAGACCTATGTACTTTGATATTTATGGAAGGAAATCGAAGAGTATATTTACGGTTCTATATAAAAAAATGTTTTTGCTTATGAACCAGTAAAATATTATATCACTGGGTAACGAAATTAGGACTAGGGGGAAATTATTCCTAACCACTAAATAAATTACTAGGTTTTACAATCAATAACGGCCATAAATTACATTACATATTTAACTTTATTAAAAGGAAAATAATATGTGTAATTGTCATATAGAAGTACTACTAAAATACGCAGAAGTCTAAATCAGCTAAATTATTCATACAGGTTTTAGAAAACTAACACAGCCTTCGCAGTAAAACCACGATCGATAAATACTTAGTAGACCTATTTAGTATTGACGAACGTTTTCCATTTTCTACGAAATCAAAGTATAAATCATCATAACCAACATATTAAAATATGGAAAAAGTATTATGCCAAATAAAGTACTCTGGATCCCTAGTAAGCGTGTCTGCGTATTTTCACCCTCGAAAAAGACAGATATTATGTAAAAACCTAACGGTAGTCACTACAATCAATACTAGATGATTTAAAAGCTTCCTCCTTCAAAGCTCAACCGATATTGTACCGTATAAAAGCTACATAAAGCTCACATGATCACAGCGCTATCTCGAGACTGCGAACAACAAGTATCCTGTTAAACAATATTCAATCTTATTTCTTAACAAAGAACCTTCACAAAATCCGAAGAGGGTCCACGGAAGAGTTAGGTTTTTGTGAGTATAAAAATATGAGCCCCCTTTTAGAGAGCCATTGTATTCGTTATTGATCCTCATAATAGTTTGAGTCGCCTGGTCCTCTCTTCATAAAGGGGATAAAATTATTAATGTGTTCATTTTGATTTATTACGTCTAATTTATAGCAAATTGATGTTATTTAGATGTATAGATGCGCTGTTAAATCTTGTTTATCACTATTTATATTTTAAGCATTGTTTTATCCGTTATAATTTTTAAAACAGTTCTTGTTAATAGGTGAGCAGTGTTGGCCTAGTGGCTTCAGCGGGTGACTCTCATCCTTGAGGTCGTAGGTTCGATCCCGGCTGTGCACCAATGGACTTAGATTCTATGTGCGCATTTTCGCTCGAATTGAGAAGGAAAACATCGTGAGACTCAGGAGGCTGATCACCTACTTGCCTATTAGATTGACAAATAATCATGAAACAGATACAGAAATCTGAGGCCCAGACCTAAAAAGGTTGTATACAGCGCCTGACTTATTTATTTTCAACATAGAAAACTAAACATTTATGTTACTAAACCCATTTTAAAACTACTAATACAGTTACGTTTAATCTCCTGTCCATTTAGGAGAAATCGTTGTAATTATTTAATTAAGTAATTAAACATAGTAAATATGTGAGGAACATGTATACTAACTTTTTTAGTATAGTAGTTTATGCTAAGATTACATTGTCTTCACATATAATTATTTAACAAATGTAACAAAATATTGTAAACCTATTTTAAAAGAGTACCTAAGTGTGGAGTTTCTTGCCCATTCTTCTCCACACGAAACTACCTTTTTGGAAGGGGCAACTAGAATCTTCTTTATATATATATATTTTTTTTTTTTTGACGTTCAAAAGTGCCATTTTAGATGGCCTAATTGAAATAAATGATTTGACTTTGACTTTGACTTTGAAACAATGGAATATTTCAATAAACGATATAGACGAAATAGATTTTTCCAATTCATATAGCTAATGTATTATGATTAAATTTAGTTTTGTAACATATCAATAATTCTATACGATCCCTAATAGATAGCGTTAATTCTTGCGTATAAAGAAAAGTCACACGATAGCTACACAAAAGCAAGTAGTGAAAAGTACAATAAAAATAACATTCACATAATAACGGACACTTTTTACAACGTTCGTGAAACGATAACAATAAGTACAAACAGATTAACATCATTTAGCAAAGTATTAAGAAACATAAACACTCTTTTGAGATTAGATTGTATCACGAGTGTAACAATAATTTGAAGTTAATTGAGCCACAAGCTTAAATTAACAATTTGTATGACGAATATATTTACTTAATGTTAATTATAATTAATATTTACGATGTTAAGATTAAAGTAACGTAGAATTTATAACTATGTTATGAAGTTATATACATAATACACTGTACTCGGACAATAACTACTAAAATTTGCGTAAATTAAAAGAAAATATTTTTGTATATATCACTTGAATATTATCTTATGTGAGAACCAGTCACACATAAATTAAAAGTTAAATTATAGCCGAAAGCAATCAGTGATTTTAAGTTATTATTGAATTTCAAATGCGTTAAGTCTTAAAATATTGTAATAAAAGTATGGTAAAATTGAAGTGAATATTGCCACAAGGTAGCTTAGTGGTTAAGTCTGAGATTCCTTGAGGTCAAAGGTTCAAACGGTTTTGCACCAATTTGTCTTTCTATGTGTGCAATTAACATTGGTTATTAGAATAGATTATCAGGAACAAGGCAGTTCCGAAATATATCAACCTATGACGCACTATAGATCGTCTATTAATACAGAAAAGAATCATAGATTAATGATACAGAATCTGAGGCCAATACCCATTCAGGGTTGTAGCGCCACTTATTATTAACTGTTCTACAAGAGTGGTGTTGCAAAATATAAGCGCTACGGGATTGAACTAATGCGAGCTACGAGCCCGTAAGCTACGTTACGTAAGTCGCGTAACGGGCCGGTCAACGACCCCACTGACCTGCGCGCGCGCCTGTCGTCGCCATACTAGGCCACCCATAGACTATGCAACAGATCAACTTCAGAGTTCTACTACAGCGCTTTTTGAAGGTACAATAGCACAGATTAATAAGTAATTGCTGACAAAGAAAAGTATGTACTACAGTTTTTTTATTTTACAGTTCTACTGTACTAAGCTAATAATAAATGCACGCATTGCTTTTAATATTCATTGTATTAAAAAAATACATATATGCTGTTTTCAACTACAGTATCAATTGAATGTTTATTTCTTTAGAATTTGTTTATTATAAAAACTAAAACGATGTTGTGTCTCTTTCTATGACAGCATAAGTATTAGGTATTTGACAAAAAGAGACTATAATTACAGCTTATAGTGTTGTCTTTAAGGATATGTTTACGAATAAAACTTTACGTAGCTTAAATATGTGTAATTTGCAGCTTAAAGCATTCGTCCATACTATGGCGTATCTATTAAGCAAATATTCTGTGTAGAACGTGGTTTAGCCTCGTTAAGAGATCTCCCCGCACACCACGGGACACCAAAGATCGTGACGTTTATGGCTTTTATTGCGGCCATTGTTGATAACTTCTGAGTAATTGGATATTAATAATATGTGAACCAAATATGAGCTTAGTGTGTTGTCTCAAAACTGATATTGATAGAAATGGATTTCAATTCTCGAATTAACTAATACGATGTAAGGTGGACATAATAATTCATATTTTAGATGAAATAGTGAAATAACTATATTATCAGACATTAAAACCCGACGGAGTAGGTAAGAAAATCGACAGATCGAAAAATTCGACTAATATGAAAAGAACCACAGATTAAATATACAAAATCTGAGCCCAAATCCAGCGTTTTACCGCCTCTTAATATTATAATTTGTTCTACACAAGAGTTGCGTTGAACAATATAAGCTAAAAATACTCGACAAATTAAAAACCTACTCCGTTTTATAAACAACAGATTATTTAAATAGTTATATTAATAAATTATCTAAAAGATATACGCGCGTCGTGATGTCCGGAGGTCTTTCCTACGGTTAAGGTTTTAAACTTATTTGAATGAGCTAACGGTATACGATAGTAAGCTTTAAGCGAACCTTTAACAGTAATATTGTTGTTTTTACCGGGCAACGGTGACAGTTAACCGTAACCACGTAAGCAAACTTCGAAATATTGTAGATTTAAAATCTGATACTGTAATAGTAAGACAATTTAACAGAACACATATTTGATCTTCATCGTTATTTTTATATGTTTACTAGCTGATCCCGCAAACGTCGTTTTGCCATGTTTCTCATTTATAATAAAAAAATAGGGGTTGATCGTAGAGGGGTGAAAATTAGGGGTTGTATGTATTTTTGTATGTTGTATCATAAAAAAATAGAAATTAAAATTTTTGTCTAAAAATAAAAAAAATAATTTAGGGGTGGACTACCCCTAACATTTAGGGGGATGAAAAATAGATGTTGGCCGATTCTCATAGATACCGGATAAGCACAAAAAAATTCATCAAAATCGGTCAAGCCGTTTCGGAGGAGTATGGCAACGAAAACTGTGACACGAGAACTTTATATATTAGATTATTCTGTCCTGTCGTTTCTAGTGCTTGCAAAGCATCAGGAATTAAATCTAAATTATTTGTACTAATTGTGAGTCTAAATAAAATAAAATGCACAAAGTGCTATGAAACTTATTAATACATCAGTTATATAATTCATACCAATAGCGCCGTAGTCTAGATAAAATTGGTCGTAACTTTTATTATAAAACTATTAAATGAACGTGTATTTAAATATACAAAAGAATTTCTTAAGGAATTGAAAGTAGGGAAAGTTAAAATTATTTCCTCGCACAGATAATACAATGTTTATCATAAGGAAATAAGTACAATGTGTATAATCCGTGTCACAGATCGCGAAAGTTCACAAAGACCAGTTTCCTAGTTATGAATAGAGATGGCGCCACTTCACGCTTTCACAACTTAACACTTCTTTTGTAATGCTCTTATCACGTCGTTAATGTTATTTCTGTAATTGATTATTATTACTCTCTCTAACTAGTTTAATGTATTTAGTTTTAAATAACTATAAATTACATGCAATATAAAATTCCTAGGTGTACGCGGTTATATATATTTGGCGTAAAATAAAGCTACAACTTGAAATGGAGACTTAGGTTTTGTTGCGAAAAATCACTTATTTTATTAGTAAAAAGAGAAAGCTAGAATGCTTCATTATATTCCAGTAAATGAATATTACATGTCATAAAATTATAAATATTTCTTTCCTATAGGCTTCCAAAAAGCTTTTTTTAAATTGTTACCAGAGGTGAATAGATACAGAATATTAACTTACTTCAAGTTGTCTATTCTGACAGTGTTGTACCATTTGGCCTTCTATTATTGTCTATGAAATTGATCAAAGCTTTATGGTTTTCTCAGCACATAAATGAGCGTAATAAGCAACGGTCGAGTATATTCTATTACTTAACGGTATAAAATAATTGATCCACTGAAAAAAATAATGATATTGTAACCGCAGTTACAAAATTTGATTAGCAGAATAGTCACGTTGAAATTCTTCTAATAGATTTCGGAGCAGCCAATATTTGGATGCGTCATGTTGATAGATTCTTAAATGTTATTGAGATTGTATCTTGTCTGAATAAGTATTCATACACTTGATCTGTGTTGAAAGCGTTTAAAAATTAATAACGATTCGTTGTGTTTAAACCTGTTACTGTCCATCATTGTTTATTTGTATTTTATTATTCCTACTACATATACATAGTTTAAGAAATAAGTTTGCAATGATGTAGTTTAAGCAGTAGTGGTAGCAAGAAACTTCTTTATAGTGGAAGATGTAAGCTTTGAAAAATGTGAGGAGTTTGTTTACTTGGGCTCAATGGTGACTAGTGGGAATAATCCCAGCCAAGAGATCAGTAAAAGCATTATTATAGTAAATCGCTGCTACTTTCCTTACCTGCCTTCATATATATTTCCAATCGCAACTTCCTAGAAAGAATACCAATTTGTCCTGTACAAAACTCTGCTGCGACCAGTGCTCACTTATGGTTCTGAAACCTGGCCCCTTAACATGAGCGGAACGGACGGAACAGCGAGCGGAAGATTCTTCGAAGAATCTTTGGCCCTGTTTACGACGCAGGTGTTTGGCGTATTAAAATCCTTGACGTCGCCAACATTGGGACATGTGCACCGAATGGTGGACGACAGAACCCCAAGGTCCGTGGCACGGAGTCGAAACAATAGGTATTTGAAGTTGGACGCGGGAAGCACTGGAGAGATTGGGATGGCGATGTGTACTTGAGGAGGCTAAGGCCCGTATAGGCATAGCGAGATGATGATGATGGCGTAGTTTAGACCTCCGTGATAATTTCTTATAGACAAGTTGGTAAACCTTCTGTGCCTGACACACGTCGTCGACTTTTTGTTTCCTCGCGATGTTTTCCTTTACCGTACGAGCGAATGGTAAATGCGGATATAGACAGAAAGTTCCATGATGCACAGCTGGTTTAAACCTACGACCTGAGAGACGTTGAAACCACTAGGCTAACACTACTCATAATAGTTATACGAGCCACACAACACCAAAATTATAAACAAAAAATGCCGTATCCAAAATAGTTACAGTACTGTATCATTGTGTTTAGTTTCGTCGCGTTGAGGGGCAAGTAGAACGGTACTGCGGCCGACGACCTTAGATCAACGATAACTCATCCTCGTATTTGCTCACTATTATCGAATATGCGCCAATAAGTGCGTCTACAACAATTGAAATTTGAAATTGGAATTCGAAATTTAAAATACTACTAGAGCTTTTACGAAATTTGAAGATTTCATTTTGTATCGAGATACGATTTAAGAACTTATGGCTATATGCCTTTATATATAGTACACATAGTGAATAATATAGTTCACAAATATTGGGCATTCTATATTATATAATATATTGATACAAAATACGGTTTTGAGGTGTTACAAATAATGTTTTTTCGCATTTATGTCTACTTAACTGGTATTCCGTAAATTATGTACATTAAATAGTTATATTGACTTTCTACTCAGCCTATGAAAAGTGGTTAATGATCACGTCTTTAGGGTTCAGTGATCGACGTAATATTTAAATTCAAAATGTTTCTCAATAGTTTTATTTTAATAGAGAGCGCGGCAGGTTTCTGGAATTAGCTGTTTGAATACTCAGCCTGTTTCAAAGTTTATTGGATGTACTGAACTTCCTTAATAGATAACATTGTCTTTGATTTACGGGATTCTTGAGAGAAATGTAGCCTTACCAGCTTTACTGGTGCTATGAAACTTATAATTTATTGTTGTTTTACATCGTCCTGTTACAGTATTTTGTTTTATGGTTGATAAACAATACGTTTTACGTTTTTATTTATTTTATTTATTTAGTTATTAAGCTTACGACATCACACACAGTCCTAAATCTACTAATTATTTTACAAAATCTTACATCTAAAATGTGTGATAATTAATGTAAGCATAAGTTTCTCAAAAAAATATTAAATAGAAATTAAACAAATACAATTAAAACATAATACAGTAGAACCTCGTTAAGTCGAACCTCGATAAGTCAAAAACCTCCAAATCTCGAAAAAATGTTTTGTTCCCTTCCCTTAAAACACCAAAACCTCCATTACTTGAAATCTTGACCCTCTGTTAATCGAAATTATCACCGAGTCCCTCCAAGCCATTTTGGTACATATTTTCACTCTATAACTCGAAAAATTAAATTTGACCTCTGTATCTCGAACATAGGAACGTTTTATTTTACAACCTTTACAACTTGATCATTTGGAAATTATTATCTCTATTGTTCGAACAAAAATAAGTTACCGACTTTAAGAACTTGCCGACAATGTGAGTACACTATTGTTTCTTAGAAAACATTTTAGGATTATACAATAATAAATTTATGACTCATGGAAACACGTGTTTGCTTGCTTTGTGTCAGGTGTTCAATTTTAATTCCCTTTGAAATTTGGCTAAGCCAGTCATTTGTTTCAAAACCTCAAACTCTTTAACTCGAATCAAAATCCGCCTATGTCGAAATCCTCCATAAGTTGAAAACTCTATAACTCGAATTTTTTGGCGTCTCCCTTGATGTTCGACTTATAGAGGTTCTACTGTATACGATAATACAAGCACACATTAAAATAAAATAAAATTACAGAAACTTGTTGACGTTTATTTCTTTACAGAAAAAAACTGTGAAATATTGATACAATTTATTATTAACAAATTACCCTAGGAAAAACAATTTTAACTATTATACTAAAGCCATGGACAAAATACAGAATTTATTATGAAACGGAAAAAAATTATAAAATTGTTCCAAAATTGAAATTCTTAATTCATTCGCGTGTTTGTAAATCTACATTATGCTTTCATTTCTGTATCAGTATTGATGTTAAAGTATTAGAAACAAAACATAGACGACGTACTCGCAGGCAGCTTTAAAGGTAAGTCAATAAATTAATACCAGTCCCGGAACATTCCGTAGTCAAGTCAATGCTCACTATTAGTCGAAGGGCACGGAGATGTGATGTACGAGCCGTAAATAAACGGGTTGGCTGTATCGCTTATATCGGTGTGATATTGAAATGTTGGAACTGGTTTGCCTCCGGGCTCAAGGGAACGCGGTGACCCTTCGTACTCCCGAAGAATATTGAAAGGATCTGGCAAAACACAAGTCGGCATAGCGAATTAGAACTGGCGCCGATTGCACTATTTATTGTGTCCGATCGACACGCTTTAAGTGGAGATTTAGATGCTTTAAGCGTTTTTTGTATGTATAAAACAATACAATGAATCATTCGCAAGTGACGAGTTTTATAATAGATACGAATATTTACTCAATATTTACATTAAAACATAATGTGTTTATGCGTAGTAGGTACATATTTACGATTTTACATGAATCGGCCATATTTTAATTTTTTCATAGGGTAACCCCATATTTTAATTTTTTCATAGGGTAACCCCATATTTTAATTTTTTCATAGGGTATTAATATAGTTGCATAATGATTATTTTCATATTAATAAATTATACTCTCGCCACTTCTGTAGAAAAAAAAGTCTCATTGATATTGCTTTATTAGTTATTTCTCAATTAGGCTATTCCTAAACACTTTTCTAGTCAAAATAATTGTTGAACCTTGAATATAACTTTATTATTAAACACTTGTATAGAGCTTTTAGCAATCGAAGTAATAATTCGTATTCTAAAGAACGTATAAGTCGTAGTGACCATGAGAATTTAGTTTCGTAATAAAACAAAGAGAAACAAAAACCAGTGAGCATCAGATCCGAGTGACTGTAATGTATGAGTTTGTTACTGCGGGAGCCGGTAGCATTTACCAAAAGCACATAATTTTTACAATGACGCAAACTTAGCTTAGGGTTGCAGAACTTGATTTTGAGAACTTTTAAAATATTATATTTACTTGGTAATTTCGTATGATTTTGTTTTGACAGAATTGATGCTTCCCATTGAAATGCCAATTTATTAGCCAAATCCAATGGCCAATCCATTGGACCTAAAGTACTAAAAGTACTCAATTTTTTTCGAGTAGGTAACTTAAAAAAATATTAATGGTTCTCAATTTATATTTACTGATAGTTTCTAAAATCAAGGACATAAAACAGACGAGAAGAAGTGGCTATAAACTCTTCGGCACTCTTTTAAATCGTGCAACCTGCAACCATTACATCATGCTCCTTATCACATATTGAAGCAGTTCATTAATGTTTAATTAATCAAAGATTCCCAATATGTTTGTATTTTTTTACACATCGATTTTCCTATGTTTGTTTGTACACGCTAATGTTGACAACTAAACGTTCACCAGTAGTTCACATCATAGTAGCCTCTGATTACAATGATGTAAATAAGTTTGGCATTAGGAATATTTATAACTGGATATCATGCAGACGAAGTCAGGGCCACCGGTTCTAAAAGATAAAATTATAGCGACCGAAACCCAAGGTTGATGATAGCACTTAGATCCCAAAACAAACGCATCAACATGAAAGGCTGTTCAAAACAAGAAATTATTGTATCCAGTCCACCGACGTAAAAATAACCAAAATCGACCAAAAAGCGGTAGCCCTGAAATGCCCGTGTGTTGTGTTAACAGTGCAGAATGTGTATGTGTGCATAAGCCGTGATGTGTTGGTATTTATCCCACATTAGTATGCATCCGTTTCATTGATCCGACCTCTTTGTTTAAAATCCTTTATTTGATCACTCCTCAGGATTGTTACACTAATAACATTATTGCCATTCGCCAATTAATTGACCTTCTAGAATAGTCTATAAGGGCTAAATTTGGTATTTTTAAAGAAATTAATTAACGATGCGATAACTTCAGTTCATATATATGTAGGTGATTGATTAACGTAAGACACGGTAATAGTTGTTAAACGTTTTCGTCGTGAAACAAGAATAATATGTCCTGAAAAGGACAGTTGTTAGACGTTTAATCGTGATACGATAATTTGTCCTGAAAAGCACAGTTATTAGCGTTATCGCAAGGCTACGATATCGAAGTGTTCTGAGAAGAACACGTTCGTACGCTTAGGCGGCTGCGTGCAGAAAAAGGCCAACTTTTTGCCGCGCCGCATTTTTATCGCCTACTCTGGTACCTGCGCAACCAATCAACGCTCCGCATCTTGGCACCACATGTATATATTAGTTGTAAGTGTAGGATAAGTTTTAAGTATAATTGTACACAGTTTTGTAAATAAATATCATTCACTATTCCATCTTCACCGCTTCTCTACAAGTAATTAGGGAGTTTTATTTTAACATCGACCAAGTAATTCTGAACGAGTCAACCCTCAAGCAACATCCCTAAAGTGGTGACCCCGTGAAGAACAACCCCGAGAAGAACAACCCCGAGAAGAACACCAAGAACATTGAAGATGTCGACAACAGAAAATTCCGGTGCAGAGCGTCTAACTTCATCAACACCGTCGAGCCAAGAAGTCTCCGGCATTTCACTATCGCTCCGCGTGCCACCATTCTGGCGTGACCAGCCGCTCCTCTGGTTCTGCAGTTTCGAAGCAGCAACCGCCGATCTAAAACGAAGCCAGGCCCAGCTCGCCCAGATGGTCATCGCACAGCTTGAAAAGCAAGATATACAAAACATCGCTGATCTCATTTGCTCGCCGCCGGAAGCAGATTACTACAACGCAATTAAAGACCGTTTAATATCGTTATACGAAGAGTCAAACAGCGCACAAACGAAGAAGCTACTGTCACAAGTTGAGCTCGGAGACCAAAAACCCAGCCAGCTGATGAGGCAAATGAAGCAGCTTAACAAGGATAAATTTCCCGAGAGCACCATCAAAATGATGTGGCTCGAGCATCTGCCGCCACACATTCGTTCCGTGCTAGCTGTCAGCGAAGCGTTTAAAATCAAAACGACGCTCGACGACCTTACCTTGCTCGCGGACAAAATGATGGAAGTCCACACGCCGTCGCAACACATCGCTGCCGTCGCAACGCCTTTTGTATCTGTACCATCGCCAACACCACCTTATCCGCAACAGCAAACTATCGACACACTCATCGGTGAAATAAGAAGATTGTCTTTGGAAGTTGCTGAGCTACGAGCACAACCTCGCGACAACTACCGCAACAGTCGCTCTCGCCACCGTTTCCAGTCACGCTCACGGAACGCATCTCCACATCACAACGAAAACCAACGAGAGTCGCAGATGGAAGACCGAAGCCGGAAAAAATCTCCAATGCCGTACTGCTACTACCATCATCGCTACGGTATGGACGCGAAGAAATGCGCACCACCGTGCAGTTTCAAGCCCATTAACCAGTCGGAAAACTAAAAGTAACGATGGCCGCGGCGGGAACTGGCGTTACCGAATCATCACACCGCCTTTTCGTTACCGACAGGGTAACGAAACTTACCTTTTTGGTCGACACAGGAGCCAATATCTCCGTGCTACCAAAGAAAAAAGGCTCACGCGAAAAACCACTGCCATTTCAACTCTACGCCGCAAACAACACTGTAATTCCTACATACGGAGAGAAGTCACTCACACTCGATCTTAACCTCCGAAGACCATACACATGGAAATTCGTCGTAGCAGATGTGTCCAAGCCAATCCTGGGAGCAGATTTCTTACAGTACCACCACCTCATTGTCGACGTAAAACACCGACGATTGATCGACGGGAAAACACAGCTGGTAACTAACGCTCAACTCAGTACTGCGGGCATACCTACAGTTCGCAGTATAGACATTGGGCAAAATTACCACAGCATACTAGCAGATTTCCCAGGCACAACTAGACTTACTTCAATGAAGCTAAGTCCTAAACATTCCGTCGAACACTTCATTGAAACAAATGGACCGCCTCTTCACTGCAGGCCACGCCCCATTGCGCCGCATCGTTACGAAATGGTCAGAAAAGAATTTCAGAGCATGATTGATCAAGGGTTATGCAGACCAAGCAAAAGCCCTTGGGCATCACCTCTTCACGTCGTGCCTAAGAAGAGTGGAGAGTTACGCGTGTGTGGCGATTACCGAAGGCTCAACGCCATAACCAAGCCCGATCGGTATCCCATACCACGCATACGTGATTTCACATATCAACTCGCAGGGAAGAAAATTTTCTCCACACTCGACCTCAACCGCGCCTACCAACAACTGCCAGTCAGCGAACAAGATGTGGAGAAAACAGCTATCATCACACCATTTGGCCTTTTCGAGTTCCCGCGCATGTGCCCTGGTCTAAAGAACGCCGGACAGACATTCCAACGCTTTATTCACGAAGTACTGCGCGAACTCGAATTCGTATTCCCTTTCGTTGATGATCTACTGATAGCGTCAATCGACGAGGAAGAGCACCGAAAACACCTTCGCACCGTATTACAGCGACTAGAAGAATACGGCATTACCATCAACCCATCAAAATGTGTTTTCGGCCAGCCAACAGTCAAATTCCTCGGTCATCAAGTCACGGCGGAAGGAATACAGCCACCCCAAGAGAAGGTACAGGCTATCACAGATTTTCCAAAGCCACAAACCGTAGAGGAACTGCGACGTTTTCTCGGTATGATAAATTTTTACCGCGAAAATATCAAAGACGCAGCCACCATACAAGCGCCGCTAAATACTTACCTGCACAACATCAAGAAGCGTGACAAAACTAAGATCGACTGGACCGCTGAATCGTCGCAAGCGTATGAAGCATGTAAAGAGAGCATAAAAAACGCCGCTTTACTCGCTCATCCGTCTCACCATGCGACGCTAGCGATATTCAGCGACGCGAGCGACAAAACAGCAGGTGCCGCACTCAACCAATTTGTAAACAACACATGGCAACCACTCGGCTATTTCTCTAAGAAATTCAGCGACGCACAGACCCGCTATAGTACCTACGATCGAGAGCTACTCGCCATCTACATGGCTGTCAAACATTTCCGCAAAATGTTCGAGGGACGAGAAATTATAATATTTACGGACCATAAGCCGCTAACATTCGCTTACACAAAATCAAATACAAACAGCGAATCACCGAGACGCACCCGACAACTACTTTATATCAGCGAATTTACCACTGATATACGACACGTCAGTGGGTCTCAAAATGCAGCCGCAGACGCATTATCACGCATCGACGCAATCACATGTCCATCGCCGATCGACTACAATCAACTTGCAATAGCTCAAGAGCGCGATAGCGATACAATTCAAGCACTCGGTTTACAGAGCAACTTATCTTTCAAGGAAGTAAACCTGCCCGCGTCAAACATCAAATTACTCTGCGAAACTTCAACCTCATACATACGTCCGTACCTACCTGAAGAATACCGACGTACCGCATTCGACGCAGTACATAACGTTAGCCACCCTGGAATAAAGACCACGCGGAAATTAATAACGCAACGCTACTTTTGGCCCTCAATGAACGCAGATGTCGGCAAGTGGGCAAAAGTATGCCTACAGTGTCAGCGCGCCAAAATACAACGCCACACAACAAGTCCATTGTCAACTTTTTCACCAACCGAACGATTCGAACACGTGCACATCGATATCGTTGGTCCGCTACCTACCGCGGCCACCGGTCATCGATACCTCGTGACAATGATCGACAGAGCGACGAGATGGCCCGAAGCATACCCATTATGCGAAATAACAGCTGAAGACGTCGCCAAAGCAGTGTACGAAGGTTGGATTTCCCGTTTCGGTTGCCCTGCTACAATAACAACGGACCAAGGACGCCAATTCGAAAGCAGAGTATTTTTTGCATCCCTTTCTCGCTTACTCGGAATTGACAAAACACGTACAACATCATACCATGCACAGTGCAACGGTATCATCGAAAGATGGCACCGTGTCCTTAAGGCCGCATTAAAGGCAAGACTACAGACCGCAAGAAGCTGGATCAACGAGTTACCAACCGTCCTACTCGGATTACGCGCCGCTATGCGAAGTGACACCGGCGTAAGCGCCGCCCAACTTACCTACGGATGCAACATACGCTTACCCGGTGATTTCTTATCAACGACCCGCGATAACGTCATTATGGACTCTGCCTACATCGATCAGCTTCGTGACGCAATACGTAACTTGCAACCAACGCCTAACCAACCACACAGCAACACAAAACCTATATTCATACACCGCGACCTGCAGACATGTGAATACGTATTCGTACGCATAGACGCCGTAAAGAAGCCATTACAAGCACCCTACGACGGACCCTATCGCGTGCTGAAACGAGACAGCAAGATATTCACGCTGCAGTTACCTAACCGTGAAACAAACATCTCTATTGACAGACTCAAACCCGCCTACACAATTGCCGAGCCAGATGTGCCCACTGATACAATACCGAGTACCTGCAACAAGCAAATCACATCAAGTGCGAGCGAACTACATAAACCATCAAATAGCATCAAACATCAAAACGATAACAGCCTGAAACATCAAAATGACAACGACCTGAAACAACAAGACATTGGGAACAACTCAATACCTACAAGGACAACTCGCCGAGGCCGGGTTATACGCCTGCCGGTACGCTTCGCTAGAGGGGGAATCCTGTAGGTGATTGATTAACGTAAGACACGGTAATAGTTGTTAAACGTTTTCGTCGTGAAACAAGAATAATATGTCCTGAAAAGGACAGTTGTTAGACGTTTAATCGTGATACGATAATTTGTCCAGAAAAGGACAGTTATTAGCGTTATCGCAAGGCTACGATATCGAAGTGTTCTGAGAAGAACACGTTCGTACGCTTAGGCGGCTGCGTGCAGAAAAAGGCCAACTTTTTTTTTTTTTTTTTTTTGAAAGGGATCTCGCTGTTGGCCTTTGGGGCCTTTACAGCTCAGCTCGGGCTGGTTGGCGAGCGTAGCTCGGCCAGAATGGCGTTTTTCCCGCGACTAGCGCAAGGGCGTCTCCTGTGAGACTCGGACCTCGGCTTGGGCCGTCGCGGGGTGGTCAATCGCCTGAAGGGCAGGACGGAAACTCACTGGAGTGAGTGAAGTGCGAAAAAGAGGTCCTCGCCTTCCCCGGTGAAGGCGGTTTTTAACCCTAATCTGTGTCTGAATACTTGATTGTTATTATTGGCCGCGCGGGCGGCTTTTAATTTAATGTGTTAGCTACGATAATTGGATCATCCGAATCCTTTAGTGTGTATGTGTACCTGGGCCTCTTAAGAGCCTTTTATGTCGGGAAGGGGTAATATGGTCGTAACTATTGCGGTGTGCCGGATTCCACAAATTGCCGCACGGACTTAAGGAGCAGGGCGTGCTCGGTTATTACCTCCACCTTGGTGGACGCAGTTTTAGCGGACTTAAAGGCCTCCGCAAATGCGACGAGTGCGTCTAGGTCTATAGCGTCTATTACGCTGAACGCAAGATTAAAAGCGTCGCGGACGCTGCCTGACTCCTCAGTTGCCTTAACGGGAGGGCTGAGGGCTTTAGGAGGGCTCGCATTTAATGTGGGCCTCTCTTTTAAGATAGGGTTTGGCGCAGGGACCTGGGAAGGCGCTGCGGTTGCCGATTTTGATGGCAGAGGCGGGAAGGCTTCTGCCGTGAGTTGGGGAGGGCCCTCCGTAACGGAGGACTTGGCCCATGGACTAGGTTCGGGAGGCGGGGCCGGCACGTATGAGGGCTTTGCTCCCGTGCCACGACGGGCCGCGTCGCGACCCACCATGCGCCTAGACGGCGGCTTATGTGCCTTGGGGGCCCTAGGACAACCGCGATAATTCGCAGGGTGCCCATGTTGCCCGCAAAGCACACATGCCGGCGGCTCAGCGCACGGAAGAGTGCGCTTACAGTCCGAGGTGCCATGGTCGCCTAAACACTTGACGCACCGCGCCCTCGCAAAGCAGTTTCGGGCTGCGTGCCCGTAGAGTTGACAGCGATGACACTGCCGTGTAAAAGAGTGTTTGAGGGGAGTTTCAACCCTCAACCCCGAGAGCTTGCAACACTCCCGAAGGTTAAAAATCTTTTTCCCGCTCGGAGTAGGGTCTAGGACTACGAGTACCATATCGTACTCTTCTTTAGTGGTGCGGTTTAACATGCGGAATACATCCCTTACGGGGTATCCCTGCTCGGTTAAATCTATTTGGACGACCCCGGAGTCTATTTCCTTCGGGATGCCCTTGATAACTACCCTTAGGACGCGCTCCTCGGGCAGGGGGAAAGTGTGACCTCCGATACCTTCGGAACGAAGGTAAGAGGTGAGAAATCGGTGGTGCTCAGGTGTGGACACCTGTATACAAATGTTATCCCTCAAAGTTCGGGCTTTATAATTTATCGACTTAGTGTCGAGAAGCTTAGACAGGGTGGGCCATACGCCCTTGTCCCTGACATAGACGGGCGGGGGGGTTTTGATGCGATCCGCGG
Organism: Pieris melete; assembly: GCA_963693345.1. NCBI lineage: Eukaryota > Metazoa > Arthropoda > Insecta > Lepidoptera > Pieridae > Pieris > Pieris melete. Next base: position 2,253,446 of record CAVNZK010000006.1, on the reverse strand, counting down.
GGGCGGGGGGCGCAGGTTTGTCTGATTTGTCCGATAACAAGGAACTTAAATCCCTCTTCGGAGGGTTTGTCGGCTGCGTGGGCCTTTTCGCGGGTGGGCCGCCGTTGGCCGAACGCTTTTTCTTACGTCCGACGGTTTGGAAACCGTCGGATTCCGAGGAAGATGATAAAACGGCTTCGTCAACCGTTTCCGCCTGAGCGGATTGGGCCGACATTGCCGACAATGGACGCGCAAGATTTTCCGCCTCCTCATCGCTTACGCTTTCCACTTCGGAGAGTGGTGAGCGCGAGCGCGAGCGAGGGCGGGATTGGTCGGGTGAGGTTTTACTATTTTTGGTTCGCGGTACCTTCGCGGAGGCATTTTCCGTCGTCCTAAACGGCGGCGGGGACGGCGAGCGGGGTGAGTCCTCACATTGTGACTCGTAAAATTCCGTAATTATGTCCGGATATTTATTTCTCAAAAAGTTTAGGAATAATTTTAAATCGTCGGGGGGTTGAGCCTCGGACGCCATCCTGTATGCGGGAAGCACGACAGTTTGGCGGCGAGTGTGTACCTATAAGCCTACGTGTGTGAGTACCTAAGCTATGGTTTTCCCTAAGGTGTATGTGTCTCCGCTGGTGATAGCGGAGGTGAGGTTTGTCACAGACCTAACCAGCCCGCAGGGGTTTGGGTAAATAGAGCCCCCACGGAAGTGACAGGATCCGTCCAACAGTGGACCTGATTGAAGCCGGTTTCAAGAGAGTAGTTGGCGTGCCTACTCCCTAATAAGTGCCTACTAAGAGGCCCGGCTGCGCACAGGACTTGGAGGAAGCGGAGGGGCTGATTCGCGCCTTGAAAAAGGCACGGTGTATGCACCCCGGACAAAACACCCGCACAAGGCGTTAACCGTTCGATAACCGTTTGGCACCGTTAGGTGGCTATCGGACGGCCGCAGGTAAACCCGCGCTCATAAATTGCAGCCTTCAACGCGATGTCCAATCACCGAAGACGCGAAGCGACCAATGAGAGGGCAGCGGGCGGCAAGGGCAGCGGTCGGACAGCGCGTGCGCACTGTACAGCGGCAAGCGGCGATGACTCACAGCGAGTGAGCGAGATGGCAGCAGGATGGCGCGATGGCAGGAGCAGACGTCCGCACAGGTCGGCAGTCGGGCGCAGAGTGGTCGGCAGTCGGGCGCAGAGTGATTTGAAGGCCAACTTTTTGCCGCGCCGCATTTTTATCGCCTACTCTGGTACCTGCGCAACCAATCAACGCTCCGCATCTTGGCACCACATGTCAATATTAGTTGTAAGTGTAGGATAAGTTTTAAGTATAATTGTACACAGTTTTGTAAATAAATATCATTCACTATTCCATCTTCACCGCTTCTCTGCAAGTAATTAGGGAGTTTTATTTTAACATCGACCAAGTAATTCTGAACGAGTCAACCCTCAAGCAACATCCCTAAATATACAACAGATTACAATTGAATATTTTATAAGACACAATAATAACTAAAGTAATGGGCGATCATTGTGTGAGAATGGGAATGAGATACAAAGAAATCTGAGGTTATTATAATAATTAAACCTAATACAGGTTAATATAGAAAATCGATTTCGAAATGTAAGAGCTCACTATCCAATAGAGATCAAGGTACAGCGGCCGTTTCCCCGCAATGTTAAGTACTACCCGGCCAAGATAAATTGCTGCGCATTTAACGGCGTTTAGTAGTGTTTTCTCGTAATACAACTCGGCCGGATAATAGTCCCCGACACTGTGTGGGTTTATGACAATATGTAACCTGTGCTGAGCCGCCGGCATCTCGCAATAAGTTACTTTTGTTTGTAAGCGCTTAAAACTATAGTATATGGAATAATTTTGAATAATTTTGTTTAATTTTTGTATTCAATTTATTTCTATTTTTCTTCCAAACTTTAGTAGTCAGAAAATAGGCCATTTCTTCATGGGATTAAATTTTCGTGACATTCTTAGACCGGTTGAAATAAAAAATAAAATCTGTTGACTATAAAGTTTGTATATAAATAAATAGAAATTAATACTATCTAAGATTTTAAATAGAAAGTATAAATTGCGGCCTTTGAAATATTAGTTTATTGATTTATTATGTGTTATGTATATTTTAGCAAAGTCTTGTAATTTTAAAGTCCAGAATTTGATTTATTATTTTTATTTTGCTAGAAAAATATGATATTTTAATAGTTCAAATAACCTCTGAAAATATTCCGTATACTATAAGAACGAAGCGCGTACCGATTAAATGAGGTGCTCGCGTTTCTCTAGATAGCCAAGTGATATAACTTTCTCCTTTCCACTAAGTAAATTCCATGTTTTCTCTCTTTCGCTCGAGGTTGTGCAGCCTCATCTCGCCGGCACCTCGCCGTCGCCTCAGTCACATATTTTATTTGTGGAACCTTCCTGGATCCAGAATCTAAGGCTTGGCTCACACGTTGCGACTATACCATTATACCCATATTACATCCCTATATGAGGACATATTTGTGTGGTCCGGTAATCGTTGAGGGTATAGCGAGCTTTCCGTCGGAGACCTGCCAATAATATTCACCCACACATTTACCTTGGTCAGTAATCGCAGCCAATTTTATGCTTATAGTTGTGATACCAAGACGACGAACTCTTGGCTGTAAATTCTCACCATTGAAATAATGCCTTGACTTCTCGGTGTGTTTGGAACATTTATTTATTAAATTGGTTAAGTCTAAACATTTTTAGTATTTATCCATTGAAAGCTTTTGCTTAACCGCGAATTTAGTTAATAAATTGTTTCGATTCAATTATTTCATTGTAATGTAATTAAAAGATAGTTCATTACACTTACCAATTAATTACCTTTATATTAACGGGATGCCTGTAAGATATCGCCAGATCCTAATAACAATGTTGAATAATAATAATTAATTAATTTACCGCGTTATTCTATGTTTGTGACAAATATTGACAGAACTATATTAAAATTTGCCTTCTTAGATGATGTTATTAGGTTATATTTCCATCCAATAATTAGCTTGAGAATGTTAATATAAATATGAAAATTGGTTTACAGAATAAGCAAAGAAAAAAAATCGCTTCGAAAAGTGGGTACAATAATTTGCAATAAAGTTACCTTTTATGTGGGACAATCATTGACGTGCCTGAGGGATGAGTCGTCCCACAAATTATTCGTTTCATATTCACCTCTTCATTAATTTACTGGTCCCAAGAAAACCTTTAAAACGCCTTTTGAGTACTGAAAGACGTACCACAAACAGTTGTGTTGAGCAGAAAACAATCGCTCGTAAACCTGGACCCTATTGACAAGGACTCAAGGGATAATTTAAAAGTTTAAATTAAGTAACGTTGTAGCATGGGTCAGGAATTTTGCCGCGGTAATGGTATTATTTTATTTTAGGTGCGCAAAATATTTTATGATTCAACTGTTCGAGTTCTTCGGGATTTACGATTGAGCAATCCTTACTCAAATTGTAACCTGATACACAATGTTCTGTATTTGAAACGTTATATTTTTATCTACGTCATCATGGTTTAAGGCTCTTTGATTAACCTAAGTCTAAGCTAAAGTCTAAACATTTTAAAAGCTTTTGCTTAGCCGTGAATTTAGTAATATAAAATAAATTTAGTAAAAGTAATTTATAGATAATTAATTAGTAAGTAACGGGAAAACAAAGAAGATGCCTCTAAGGTTACAAACAGCTGCGCTTAGGGAAGCTATAGACCGAACAAAGCGGAGGGATATCACTAGCAGAGCTGCTGGCTTACAATGACGCGACCTTCAGCAATGAAGAAAAGTGAGAGATTAACCTAAGCAGAGTTCCTATAGTTCATGCTTGCTATTATCAAGTCTGAAAGTCGTGAGTGAGCCCTGGTTATGCGTCAATGGATTGTTCATTTTGGTTTACAATTTGATTAACTCACAAATGGCCGGACATGTACAGAAGTCTGATCACCTAGTTAATTAAAAGGGCGCAAAATTGCCTATCCCATTTTGGTGTTAAAAGATAATCTATCGCAAAATATAGAACAAATATGTTGCAACACTATTGTAACACAAAAAAAAATCATCGCATGACCTCTTCTACTCGTAGAGGATAAATGGTTATGTCTTACCTAATTTGAAATAAAGTAAGCGTAATTGCCAATAACTAAAATAGCAATAGGAAGAAGCCTGTTTAAGTAACAAAGCACTAGACAAAGGAGTTCGAGCGAAGTTCACGCATATTTAAATAAATAAGCTGAGCAAGAAGAGCGAAGAGGCGTACGCGCACTGTAATGCTTTTATGCTGATGGTGAATTTTGGATGAGGCAATTTTCTTTCTGAAATAATTTGCTTGTTATTTTAAGAAATAATTTACATATTTTTTGATATTTAATATTTTGAAATTAACATATATATGCTACTTTGTAAATAAATATGACCAAAAATAACTAATTGAGGCTTATAGTATGCCAATGGATACGATTGTTTGTATATACTTTAAGTTTATTTTTAGAGAAAACAGTTAGTAGTTAATTGTTTTAAGATTCTCTAAGGTTTGTTAATTTATTCTCAAAAATATTTACACTAAGTCAGTTCTAAGCAGAACATAAATAACTTAAAACTAAGATGCCGTATGCGAAAAAACGATATTTATGTATATATATATATATCTATATATATACATATATATATATAATGTATATATATATATGTATAGACGTATATATATATATGTATATATATATATATATATATCGTTTCCGTGTGTGTGTTTATAATTAAACTCCCCCTTCTACTCCTCGTGGATTCTAGAATGCTTTGATTTAGTATTTCGTATATGTGTACAGGGGGCCTACCATGAACTCTTATTGCGAGCCTATTGACAACCTACAACTGAGATGCATCGCTAATTCGTACCATGACATCGAAAAAAAGAGACAGTTTATGTTCCCACGTGACCTTAGCGATTATCAGATTTCGTTCGTTCAATTTGTATGAAAATCCGTACCATGACCGCTCGGCTGAACCGAAATTTGACAGTTGCGCCTTCCAACTATGACAGAATAAGCGATTCTAAAAAAGTTACTTTTTGTTCACCTTTTTTGTATCGAAATGTCCAAATAATAGTTTAGAACCTATAAAATTCAATATTTGCATTAAAACTTGTAAATAAAGTTAAAATAATAAGATTTATCTACTATGGCTAATATAGGAAAAAAATAAATATATTTCCGATATTTTGGGGTATTTTGAGTTTAGAGTGTGATTATAAATAAATTATTAAAATATAGACGGAGATGAGAAACAAGACGGCAATGCCCTTCCGACTTCGTAGATATTGAGTTTATAATTTACTATAGATTATTGACTTTGATTCATTGAAGATTTCAGTGTACCTACAAATAATTGCACATTATTCAATAATATTCAATTAATTATTTATGCATATCTAACAAAAACATAAACCCCCAATATAATATCATATTTTACAATAAATAAGACTGCCATATTACTAGTAGATATTTATTATAATAAAATTTTTCCTCACTATGTTCATGAATTGTATTATTCTCCTCCGCTCTTTGTTGTTTAAAAAAACATAGGTATTTTTAAATTTATAATGTCTAAATAATAAGCCATTTAAAAATATTATAATAATAGTATTTATTATGTTAGGATGACTCCATCAAGATAGAAAAAGATGTCTTCAGGCAATGTTCAATTGGTTATAAACATTTATTCATATAGTCTCAATTTAGCAATTTTGTCAGGTTAAGCTGTAAAGAAATTATTATTATTATAGCCTCTTTATTTCCATAATGAATAACATATTAAACAAGTATATCATATGATTAATTATTACATTATATGTGCATGCATTAAAAATACAATATTATTATTTATAATCTTTAAATTATGTTCCAATCATAATTAATAATTTCAATGTATATAAGTTTGAAATGATAAATAAATTAATAAGAATCAAAAACAAAATTCATTTTTATAATTCATTATAAAGTATCATTAAATTGTTACGGACCCCTCTACGGGTAAAGGCCTCCTCCATTTTGCTCCACATCTGTCTGTCTTTTGCGTTGGTGGTCCAGTTTTCACCAGCTTTACTTCAATCTACAATTCAACAATCCAGTTTTACTTTGGTCTACCTCTTAATCTTTTTGTTGGTTCTCACCAGGTTACCCTTTGTGTCCATTTTTCCTTGTCCATGCGAGCAGTAAGACCCGATCGATTACATTTTTGTCTAAAGCTATTTTTGTTGTTTTCCTTATTTCTGTATTTCTCATCCGATGTTGTCTTTGTATGTTTAGTAGACTCCTTTCCATCGTTCTCTGGCACACTTGTATTTTGTTTTTGGTGTAGTTATTGTAAATCCATGTCTGGAAGCCAAATGTCAGACAAGGTATTAAATATGAGTCCATTATTTTTTCTTAAGTTTTAAAATTCTGATTTAAGGGTTTCTTTATTGCTCCAGGATTTATTCCAGGTTATGTTAACTCGTCTTTTAACCTAATCGTCGTGTCTTGTCTTTGAGAAAGATACTTGTTGACCCAGGTAAACATAGTTTTAAACATTGTAATGTACTGTTATTAACCTTTATTGGAATAGTTTGGTGGTTCGTCATAATAATAATCTTTCATTTGATAGAAAACATTTTGCATTGTGTATACATCGAAGTTTTGTAGTGGAGATGGAAGGTTGTAGTCACTACCACTACTTACTTTCCTGTAAAGAAAGTATATTTATTTATATTATATGAATTAGTTAACGTATAAATTGAGTTTGTAGAATTTGAAGGAATTAATTTTTATTATAGTTACTTATGATTTTAGAGTAATAAGTTGATTTGTAATATCTTTTGCAAAGCGTTTTATATCAGTAATTCACTTCGTTATAGGGATTTATTTTTAATAAACAAATTTGTGAACAATACTTACCCCATACCATTATTTTATAAGTTAAACAATTTGTAAATATATAATATTTCTAAAACCGAAATTTTGTAAACACCAAAATATTGAAAGCTCGTATTAAAATTTGAAAGTAACGTTTAAAAATAATAAGTGTCAACTGTCATAGCACCAGAGAACTTTCCGTTTAAAATATGTCAAAAGAATAGTTTTATATAAAATAAATATATATATTAAGACATAATAGCATATTGTGATCGTTGATATATTTAAAATAATTTTATATTTTATTTATTTTCATAGAAACATCTGTCGAAGTTAGTTTGAAAGTTACATTTCTAAACGTACTCAGAAACCATAAACAAAATTATCGTTCTTTCATTCGGTCTTGCGATGCTAATACGTTTCAGCTTATAGGCGGTCATGGTACGAAAAAATGCTATTGACTTTAGGTACCTAAACTCCGCTGCATCTCAAAAGGATTGTTTTAAGAAAGTTCATGGTAGGCCCCCAGGACAGTGTATTATAGGTAAGCTAGTTACAATATAACATGTACGAGTTACAAAATATTAATAATCGAGATACCACGTCCAGCTGAAAAATAGCCATTCCCTGGCAATTTTTTTCAACTTTAGTTCATTTATTATAAGAAATTCATTTCTGTTAATTATCGAGTAATTTACTGAAAATAAAAGTTTTTAATATTGTATAATTCTTGTATTTGTATTTAGTTATTCATCATAATTGGTTATTAGCGCTTAAGAATAATAATGCTTCATACTTCTCTGGTAGTTAAGTTAATAAAATAACGATTTTTTACTAAAGAAAAATAAAAAATATGCCATATCCACCAGATTCACTTGCTCGGCGACAAATGACCGCGAATATCGTAGTTGGCCGTGAGAATCCGATCCTTTCCGATATGCGCTGTACTGAGTTGCGCTTGCGCTGGACACTGGCTAATGTATTTACCATACATAGATTTCAAATAAATTTAAATTTAGCATTTGTTTTCCGAGTTTTATTAAACGCAATTATTTTGTATTTTAAAGTATGTTCGGATGGTTACAGAGGTGATGCAATTTGAATTTCGAACGATATTTAGATTTTTAAATTTCCAACCATATTTTTAATTTTAAATTTAGAAAAAGTATATATACTCGTATAACTTTGAGTTTTCAGTTCTTCTAAATTTTAATTTAATTTTTTTTCAAACTTCGAAAAAAATGTGTTAAGTTGTTTGCTGAGATGGTATTTGCTTTAACTTGTTTTTACCGATTCGATAAAGCCTCTACTCCGTTCTAAATTCGAAAATATCATTTTAAATAACTGGCATTAATGAAAATCGTGCATAGATAATATCATCAGAGTCCGCTATTTCTAGTGAAAAAATGTCGGTAGTGGTTCCGCTTGGGAGATTGAAACTTATATCAAAGATTACAATCACCGTTTGTAAACTGTAAACGCCGCCGTGCGAATGAGTTGCTACATAAATCATCCGACCACAAACTCTGCGTTATTGTCTAGTTGTCATCGCAATAATCCAACTTTGTAATCTTTTATGTACTTGATTTCATAGACCTATATTTTGTTGAAATCATCTTCAACCTTCTGAAACTAGAGTCAGACTAACTACATAACGATTGTATCTGTGATTCACACAAACAGAAAATATATTTTCCAGTTTAATACGCGGTTAATTATGATAAAAAGGGCTACAATTAATGGTCCTTGGATTTGTTAAAATACTCACTAGGGCCATTGCCATTCAAGGCATATGTTCTTTCGTTACTAAAGATACTAATTTTAATGTATGCTGTAATAAATGACTTTGAGGTTCCAAAAACTAAGACAGACGCAGCGCACACTTATACAATTCTCAACCACACTCTCAAATACACCTATTTCGTATACTCATATAATCTTAAGGTCTTATACTCATTTTCTTTGAGTAGATGTAACAATAACACTACTTTTTCTTTAATTTTTTTTTAAATATGCACCATGTACCATGGAATATTTGTAATCCAGTTACCCACAACACAAGGGCTCCCAGTGTGGGGACTAGCGTTAGATCAATTTTGTCTGTAATGAAGAAAGCTTTTATAATAACAATCATTGACAAATTCTTTACAAAGCTATGTGCTTAACCGATTTTTAGTTACACGAAATGATTGTAACTAATATTACTAGTAGGAACTATTACGATTGCACATACGTACTGTAAGTTCACAATTCAAAAATCATTGCAACATTGACCTTTCGTCACTTTAAGAGTTAAGTAATAAAATTAATAATTACCCGTTAACAAATAAATCCATCGGTACATCACAGCCAAGGTCCAAGGCTTGACAATTGCGAGAACAATTTTTCCTTCTTCCTGAACGGAAAACCTTGCTCATCGCTAGCTGCCCTCGTCCAAAGACAATATGCTTTTTCTGCCACTTTTAATTTTATAGATACCTACTCACTGCCTAATTTAGTCAAAATGGTTTTTTTTTTCAGTGACATTCGTCAGATAAGGCTATTCATCTGCGCTTTGTAGTATAATATGTTTATGTTAGTTTTTATGTTATTTGGTTTTTGTAGTTTTCCTACCATGCATAATCTTATGATTTCTGTTATTTTGGTCTTTCTCGTGGGGTAAAATCATACATTTATTTACGTCCAATATACCGCCTCTAGGAGTAAACTTATGGAATCAGATTTCTGTTATTCTTTCGTGATCATTTGTCTTAAAGGTATCCTTCGACTTCGTCGACTTTTTGGTTATCCTCCATCCTTTACCGTACGACCGAGTGTTAAATGTGCACTTAGGCTGAAAGTACATTGGTGCACAACAGGGGTTCGATTCGGATTCAAGGATCAAACACTACTCTTGTGTGTAGATAGAATATCCATGAAAACAATAATAATAATAATTTCTGTATTTGCGTCACTCGTCACATGTTATGCAAACAAGGTTTGCAAAATAGATAAAGCTATATAATAATGCTTTGTTAAACAATACAAGAATATATAAGAATTATTTATTAGTTAGGTAATATTCTTTATGTTTCATATTCCGTAAATCGAGTCTTCTTTTGGGCATATTGTGTTTGGCCTGTGATACAAAAATAACAGATGATTAAAATACAACGTGACTGGTGACAGAATAAATAATTTAAGTTATTTAAATGAATCTCGGAGAAGATTGAAGTGCATATCTGGGAACTCCAATTGGGTGACCAAGATATAGAAAAGGCACTGTAGAAATTGACATGCACGAGCTCCAAGGTAGAGTCTAAGCTGGCCTAGTTGGCCTAGCTTGTTTGCTTCCTTCATTGCTCATTTTGGCCCATGCAGGTACCAATTCTTCTATTTTGGCATTCTTTTGGACTCCCCATGACCCATCCACGTCGGCCCCAAGATGTTGCGCAATATCTTGCGTTCCGCCACAATTAGCTTCTGGTGGTTCACAATAACCGTTCAAGCCGCACAGCTACACAAATAAGAATTCACTGAAATCCATTTTAATACAAACCTTTCCCTCAATCCAAAAAGATTCCTCTTCAGAGCACAGAAACCATTAAAATAAATCCCTACAATATCCAGTTCTTACCTAACGCGAAATTAGTAGCCATCTGAGGGTCTACGTATGGAGAAAGTATATTACGTAAAGTGCCCTGCGTTTACCGCAAATCAAAGATATATACCCCACCGTTACTTGATTAGATATTAGAAATTAAATATTACATGAGTAGGAAATGAGCTATTGAGGACACCAGTAGATTACTTCAAATACGGGTAATAAGGCTTTTCAATACAATGTTTATACTGCGGTTTTATTGTACATAAAACTAAATACTTATAGCTGAGATCAGGGGGCCATGAGCTTGATCGCAATTGAATCGCATTCTTTCGTTACCCTGCTGGTCACACTATAAATAAAAAGTTACTCCAAAGCCTATACGTGCATAGAGCAATTCGGTGATGGAAGAACTATGGGTGTTATAGTTGGTATTTCTGCGCCGGCACTTTGAATATTGTACCAGCCATCACATACCGAATTTCCAATCAGGTAGTCCTGAAGTAGTCATCATACAACTAGATGTATAGGTCTGTAACGAATGAAATACTTTTCCAACAATAGAAGAGAGTCCCATATAATGACTGAAACGAGACTGGGCCTCATATTTCTGTATCTGTTGTTTTTAGATAAGTAAGATGAGCCTTCTGTGTCAGACACACGCCGACATTTTACCTGTAAGGCATGCCAGTTTCCTCACGATATTTTCCTTCATCGAGCCGGGGTTTGAAGGTACGAGCTCAGGGTGAAAGTCGCGCACTGAAGCCTAGGACAACACTGCTCTTTGTCGAATAAAACTTAATCTTACTTAAGATTATTTCTTTATACGTCTACACCTCTTATTAATAAAGGCGCGTTCGTTGATTGATTTAATACGCCACTGACCTTTATATTGAGTTGACAATACGTTGATGACATCACATCTGAATAGTTAAGAGCCATATACACAGTTGCTCTTATATGTAAACTATATTTAATTGTATATTAATGTAGTTCATATATTACGTATCATGAAAAGACACCGAAAGTCCTTAAAAGAAAAAACCTTCAGTTTTTTGAGAGTCGATTAAAAAGTTTGTAATACATAAATGGATCTTAGGGCTTAGGGCTTTCTTGGTTCTTCATAATGGTGAAAGAATTTTCCAATCGGCATAGGTAATTTTATAATAAAAATCTTTCCTATTTACCCTAACCTTATAAGACTTCTACTGTTTCAGATTAAATATTTCATTGGTGTTACTGTTATTATGAAAACAAATATTAGGTTTGTAATGTCACCCGAATATTATTGACAAAGAGTCTTAGTATATGAGTTATATATAAAAAAAATAAAGGTAGTCTTTGAAAATTATTTTTGTAATCGTCTTATTGAATTGTCTTATGATATTATTAATTTCAATATTGGCGTAAACAAAAGGTTAATCTTTATAAAAATAATTAGATTATTATTTATTTTTTAAATTAAGATATTGACGACCCATACGATTATTAATACACCTTCCTACTGGCTGAAATTATAATATTAATATATAACAAGGTAATTAAATAATTTAATTTGTTTGTTTTCGTATTCCCTTTTCAAAAGATGTGTTAGAAAGACGGATTATGAAAAACCGAATTATATAACTAAACTAATGGTAAAATATACATCACAGCTATTAATCGGTTAAACGTGGGTGGATCGCCTGACGGACAATTCTCAATCAGGCTGCAATTACCCATATTAAAACCGCCAATATCGGCGAGTGGGCATCAAGGTCTCTGCCCTTGTTAGGAAAAATGTGTCTCACATATTGTGTTTTATACCTCTTTGTGTTTACAGTACTGTAAAATTCCATAAATGGCGAAGCTATGAACAAATTTTGATCGGGAACTCCAAGTACTGGCCTGAGGAATTTACGAAGATAATCTAATTTGCATGTGCTCTTATGATTAATATAGTTAAAGATACATTTTGGTCTTAATCTAATTCTGTTTATAATATATTAAATAATTATATAATCGTGAAAAAATTAAAACTGTATTACAGTTACATTCGCGTTGCATTACATAAACTTATGAATCACTAAACGGCATGAAATTGATATAAAATCAATTTCTATATCCTCAATGACCTCAGTGACACAACTAGATCTTAGCATACAATGACAAAGTAACAATAATTATGAATAAGTTTAATTTTAATAAAACAGTATTACAAAAATTTAATTATCGATTTAAAATTTATTGAAATCGTTGATAATAGAATCATATTTCTCATGTAATATTTTGTTAAAAGTTCGAACCGATTTAAATGTGACTAACAATATTCTGCAGACATGTGTGGTACCTTCGAAACAAACGCATGGCACCCCCATACCTAAGGTTCCGGGACTCTGTCCATATAAATGCTTCTTCTTCTTCTTTTAGTTCTTCTCCATTACTGGAGGTTGGCCGTCAGTATCTTGAAGCGTGTCTTGTCCTGTGCCAGATGCAGCAACTCTTCCGCAGTTGCAATACCTGTCCACTCCCTAACGTTGCGAAGCCATGATTTCTTCCTCCTACCAACACGCCGTTTACCCTGGATTTTACCCATTATAATTAATTGAAGGAGGTGGTAGCGGTCATGGCGCAACATGTGGCCCAGGTACACAACTTTTCGTTGTTTAATGTGTTGTTTAATATAAATGCTACTAATGTTTATAATAAAGGGTTATATAGAATAGCAAGGTAGGCACAATGTGATTAAGCAATCATACTTTATGTCCTTCTAACAGAGTGCATGATTTTACATCTCTTACATCACTTACCCTGATGAAGCACTGTTGGCCTAGTGGCTAGCGGACGACTCTCATCGCTTAGCTCGTAGGTTCGATCCTCGGCTGTGCAACAATATCCTATCTATATCCACATCTAAGACTGGCTCGTACGGTGAAGGAAAACATCATGAAGAAACCGGCATTACCACCCACTTGTCTATAAAATAAAAATGATCAAAAAAACAGATGCAATCTAAGGCCATGACCTGCAGCCCTGCGATAACTCACTTTTCGAACTCGCACAGCGGTTTTTGCAGCGGCGGTCGCGCTCAAATCAGTCGTGAAGCAGTCATTTTACGATTTGGCATTCTGATAAGGAGGGAGCTTGTAGTTTATTGTTTAATAATGCGAAAACTGCTGTGCGAGTTCGAAAAGTGAGTTACAGAATCGCAAGGCTGGATTGTAACGCCACTGGATTATGAATACTGGTTATATTACCCGGATGTCCAACATATACGAAAATTTGAACTGACAGACACCGACTACCTGTTCCACCAACTTCCTAAATAATGACTTCCAAGGTTTTCTTGGAAAAATCACAAACGAACGGACGTAATATATTACGAGTATTGTGTCGTTAAAACAGTGACCGAAGACATACATAAATCATATTATTTAAATCACATTGATTGTGGCGCCGATATCGCTCATATGTAGTATGCTATTCTAAGAAACTAATTACTATTATCTTATATGTTTGCGTACGATGTGGGTTTTGTTACCATTGCATTAAGGTAATTGCGAAAATCCAGAAATAATTATGTAACTAACGTGTTTTGGTTAATTACAAAAATATTTCAAGGTGTTTCAGGCTTTCTACGACTTTGTTTTGAAGGTTGTCTCCAGGGTAAAAGAAAGTCAAAATTATTTATTTGTTTACACTTTGTTGCTTTAAGTATATAAAAATTTAACAAAATTACAAGTAAAGAAAAGGCAACTGGCGGCCTTATCGCTTTCGAGCGATCTCTTCCAGGCAACCACTGTGAGAAAAGAAAAAAGAAAATCTATTAAATTACATAAGGTAGGCAAAAAGTGCAAAAATACACGTATTACATATGCTTGTAAAGAAAAAGAAACTAAACAGGAACAAAAAAAAAACTAAACTACTAAAGGATACATAAAAAAAAATTATACTAATAATAATAAAAAGTGCACATGAATCGTTTTAATTTAATTTAAGATCAGTCTCACGTCGGTTAGAAGGTATTATTAAAGTTAGGGATACGATGTGGACAGGTAATGTTTGTACAGAAGAAATTTAAAGGATGATAGAGAAGGAGTTAAGCGAATAGGGACTGGAAGTGAGTTCCATAGCTTAACTGCAGAGACCTTAAAGGATTCTCCATGTGCTTATGCTTTCTTCTTAATATTAATATAAAGAAGATAGCATTTATGTTTTTTTAAGAGCAGATGACGGAAGGGTTATCTCGTGGTGTGAAAATTGGGTTTCGTCGTTAGATGTCATAATTATTGGCATTTTCAGTTTGAGTCATTGGAAATCTGTAGGTTTATAGAGTAACCCCGCCTAGAGTCGGTGTACTAAAAACAAAGTACTTCGTTAGTTCGATTTTAGTTAGAAAGCTCATCTTGTGTTAAGTGGTATCGTCACCCATGTGTACATACTGCCAAAAGTCTCGAGTGTGTTGCCAACCTTTCAAAATTGGTATTGATTACTACGTTTTTGACAAACGAAAGTCAATCGTAGGTCAAGTTAGTTGGAAAAGTTCGGAAGAGTCTTAAGTACTTACCAAATTTGTTTAGCAAATTATTATTTTTTAATCTATACAGAAAATTCAAGTTAATTTTATGTGTAACATAGTAGGTACTGGCATAGTAGCCGCCAAAGAATTAAACGTTATTACAAAAAACAGCAAAAATCATCCCACACGACTATTTGCTCGACCGGAGAAGGTAAAGACTGGTTTTACCACATATAGGAATAAGACAATGTACTTCATTAAGTTTGGTTAATATCGCCCACAGTTAAAACTTTTGTTACTTAAGTTTTTATTCTATTAAATATAGGCTCAAGGCTAGACATAATGTCAATCCACAACTGACGAACAATGATGTAATCCGTTTAACAAAACTGGTTTGAGACAAAGAATATGTAAAATAAAGCTAAATCTTTGTTTTATATAGATTATAAAGACCATGCGCGAAGAATGGAAAGTATGCTTACTACATCGTGCCTACTAATCCTTGCTGTATACCAATGGATTTTTCTTTCAATCAATACAAATCACACTTTTTTTAAATATATAACTGTGGGCTAACGGGCAGGAGGCTCATCTGATGTTAAGTGATACCGCCGCCCATGGACACTCTCAATGCCAGAGGGCTCGCGAGTGCGTTGCCGGTCTTTTAAGAATTGATTACTTACTTGAAGGACCCTAAGTCGAATCGGTTCGGAAATACTTTCAGTGGGCAGCTGGTTCCACAAAGTGGTGGTGCGCGGCAAAAACTGCCTAGAAAAACGCTTAGTTGTGGAAAAATACACGTGATCAAACGCCATGATAAGATATATGCCAAAAACTAATTTATATCATATATATAACATATACATATATCGGCCATACAATAGTCTGCGCATGAGAAACTGATTGTGGTTGGTTACAGGAAGGCAAAAGATCACGTGGCTGTTCACGAACTAGATGAACCGATCAAGTGAAAGACTCATCGTCCTCAAAACTGTACAGTAAGAGAGGCGCTGGACAGAAACCAGTGGAAACAGATTGTCCGCTTAAGCCGATTCCTTGATGACCATGACGGTCAGACATAACCTACCGACTGAAGAGGGAGAGAGGCATTTAAGGCAAAAATAATGATAATAAAACCCGTTTTATTTCCAATCATGACAAAAAAATAAATTATAATACACAGCTTAGATTTTACATTTTTATTTATCCTATATCCTAGCTTCCTTCAGTACCGTCGATCGGAACCCCTTCACGGGTAAAGGCCTCCAGTTTTTTCCAACTGACTCTGTCTATGGCTCTCTTTCTCCATTCGTTTCCTGCTACCGCTTCTCTTTCTTCTACCCACCTTTTTTTTTGGGCGACCTCTTCTTCTTCCTGTTGGTCTTTAAGGCAAAAATAGACGCAGAAATGTGTGTCTGTCCAAACCTCGACAAATATAAGAAATCATTTTGCTTAATTAACCAATTTACTAAGAATCATAGTAAATATTTCACGGCTATTAACAATGTCGATACACGCGTTACTAATTTTGATACAAAAGTTCATTACACCTTCGTTAGTTCCATTAACGAGTGCCCGTTATTCATGTGTTTGTTTCCAAGTTTAAAAATGCCGCAACGTTTGCTTTATAGCTAGATATAATCTATGGAGATCGAGGACCAGAAATCAATGTTTTCTTTGCTTTCATTAAGTGTAAAAAGTAAAAACTTTCACACTTAAAAGATGTGGGATGTCATTTAAATAGGAAGCTTAAAATATCTACTTAAACAGGCCTCGACTTGTTTAAGCTATCGCGAAAAATTCTTAATATCCATAGCGCTAAAAAACTGCATCATGAGCATACCCCACATACATACCCTCCCGTACATACCCTCCCTCCCTAAGTAGGTATTACTATGTTAAATGTATTTAACATAATAATACCGTAAATGTTTGAACCTTGTAAATATTATGTACTCCGTCATTGGCTATTTCTTTAGTATAATAGTGTTTTGTTTTATATAATTTATGCTAGCTGTAGGATAATAAATAATCAGCCAATACTCCAATCCATTGAAGTTCTGTATTGACTTACTTAATCAAGCAGTCTTTGCCTAGAGGCTTCATTGTGCGACTCTCATCTCTGAGGCCATGGTTTCGAACCTGGCTGTGCACCAATGCATTTTCTGTCTTTGTGCACATATAACACTGGAGGAGAGCATTGTGAGGAAACCGGCATGCCTTAGACCCAAAAAGTCGACAGCGTGTCTTAGGCATAGAAGGCTGATTACCTACTTGCCTCTTACACAAAGCAAATTATCATGAAACAGACAGAAAATCTGAGGCCCAGACCTCAAAAGGTTTTTTTATTACGTCAAAGTAGTGAATAATATTACGTTTTACATAACAATCCATTATTCTTACTTTGACAGATTATTTATAAATAAATAAAAAATGAAATTCAACTGCAAATAACAAAATAAGATCAATTTCTTAACATATTTCGTAGTAGTTATGTATAGAATTAATATGAAATTACTTATTATCGAGACAGCTTGCAATTTTTAGCACATTTAATTCTTGACATATTGTCATCATTTTGCAATGATCGCTTCCAGCCACCTATACTAAGCTAAGAACAATAGAAACAAATAACCCTATAAACGTAACAAAGCAAAAAACTTTGAACGCATCGCGCCAGCATTCAATAACATTGGATCGTAAATAATTGTCACAGCAATAAGTAAATAATGAATTCATAAATACACAATATAAACAGGTCTGAATTTTACATTAGCCCACCGCATCAAATAAATACAGCCTTCGCTGGCAATGAATTATGACGCGCGGACTGTATTGAATTAATTTTACCGAGAATTTCTTGTCTGATGTTTTTCCACCTTTTAAGATGATCGGATGTCACATAGCGTTACGGATGAAATGTCATCATTTTGTAAATAAGCTGCTTCTGTAATACTAAAGTACACTTTTGGTTGTAATAAGTGTACTACACTTTAAAGATGAGCCATTGGGAATTGTTGCTCTCTAAATGAGATGCTTATTTTATAGCTTTCTGACCGTTTAGGTTATATAATATAATAACATATACAAAAAATAATAAATCAGTGGCGCTACAACCTCTTTAGGACTTGGCATCTGTTTCAAGATCGTTTTTAGATCTAATAGGCAAGTAGGATGATCAGCCTCCAGTGCCTGACACCCGCCGTCGACTTTTTGGGTCTAAGACAATATGTCGGTTTCCTCACGACGTTTTCCTTCACCGTTCGAGCAAATGTTAAATGCGCACGTAGAAAGAAACTCCACTTTTGCATAGCCGGGGATCGAACCTACGACCTCAGGTATGAGAGTCGCACGCTGAAGCCACTAGGCCAACTCTGCTCATAATAATATATAATTTATTGATTTAAGCAGACAATCATAAGTCCATGTTATATTGGTAGGTTAAAGCTAAGGTTTTCAATCATAAAATTAAAAAAAATGTAAGAGCAATCCAGCCTTCCCGCTATTACCGTCAACATGCTGTTATAATTGAAGATTCATAGTTTCCCTTAATTCCTGGTTATTTCTTCTGTCTCAACAGTCATGGTTACAAGAATTTTACCCCCTTTTTGTCATGTAACGCCTGAGATATTGGGGAATAAAACATAACTATCACGTGTTCATACAGTACAGAAAACCATGGTGAGGAAAGAGCAATTGTCTCCTGACATCTCCTGTAGCACGTCACAAAAAATTACCAAGATTTCGGAAGACTTTGTATCTCTCTTTCTTATCTTTTAAAACATTACGTTTTTTTATGTATATCTTAATGATTTATCGATAAAATAGATTATATTACTAGAGGATATATCTATGCAAAACTATTTAAATTTACATATATTTTCTTTTCATAATAGAGTTTTACATATATTCCTATCGAAATAAGCCATCGCGTCGGCGGTTTAATTTTAAATTAGGTTCACTTACGTTATTACATTATTTCATTGTAGCCAATTGACCAAGCCACAAATGTCAGTCAATAGTACAAGCAATACTATGATGCTAAATGCCATTAGATTTACCTATAATAATAGTCACTGCATTGTAAGCCGACGTGAATTGATGAGTGGCCGAGTTGCATAATAACGAAGGATGTGTACGCGACAGAACTTGTATGATATTGGCGACATTGTTTTTGTTTATAGATTATGTATGTCAAATCGGGTACCTTAGTATATTGCAGACATTTTTGCACCAAAACATTTTTTTTAGTACTGAGGGTTAGTCAAGGTAATACTTGATTCTTGTAATGACTTTGTGCATAACAAATTAAAAAAAACTTTGAAATGTGTTACCTGTTACTTTGTTCGAGACCAAATTAAGGGGCTAAATTTTATCCAAACTTCTGCAGCGGCTTATATAGAATATATAGAACATTGGCCCATGTACTAATCAGATGTACGACCATTGTCTCTAAGCGCCTTCCGCTTACGAAGACCACTTAAGATAGACCTCTGCATTTACGTACTATTATACTTCATTAGATACTGGTGTGCCCTCTTATTAGGGAGAAGAATAGAGCTCGTTACACTGGTTCTTTCTTATTAGCTTTATATGTGGTTGCGCTTGATCTAGTTAAGGAAGAATTTGTTAGAAATATTTTACCTTATATTGGAATAAAATTTACCTTAAAGAATAATGCTGTTGTCTTATTCACAAAATTGTTAATCAAATATCTATGTAAGCACCTTAATCTCTCTTTAACCCTTTTTCGAATTCCGCTAAAAAATATCACGGGTAGGCAGCAATAAAACGGACATAGAAACATGCTTCATGCTCAATTCTGTGGTTACTGAACTGCAAACGAATCTTGCAAACATTTCTATTAGATACAAAAGTTCCATGCATATTTTTCACGGAGATATCGCGAAATCGTCGTGTGTACTATATTACAACCACATAGACTTGCGAGAGCGAAGCCAATTTTGCTGAACAGTGAACGGTGCAAGCGATACATTACTACTAACACTGTGAACCGAGGACTCTTTACTCTCATTATCAATGTGATCTCTCTCTCTCTCTACTTTTGTACTTATATTTTAGTACTAAAGAATATGTGTACTGCATTTATAATTATGAACAAACGAAAGGAACGTGAGGGTAGTCCAAAAATATCGTTGAGCCAAAAAAAATACAACTTTATAATCAATAGATGATGAAGTATTTTATAACGTTATATAGATCCTAAACTAGATGAAAACCATTTAACACGAAAAAGAATTATTTAAAAAGTCGGCAATGCATCATCGATCTAACAGAGGTAAGGTCGACTACGCATTCACTGATTTTTTAATTTTGTCGGCGATCCTTAGTGACACCTGTATTTGCTGATCTACAGATGTGAACTTTTTTTAAAAGATCCGATGATAAAGGTACTGGACCTAATGCTGGAAGTATCGCAAGAACCGGACTTATATAATGTGTTGTTATTATAAAAAATCTTAAATTTGTCCTACGAAAGCGATTCACACATTTCGTGTACGCAGTGTTAAAGTTATCTAACACGTATTTCTTTACGCTCACTACCTTGATACAAATAAAGACACAATAGCAGAGAGCCATAAATAGGAAATCGCCGCTCCACTGGCTCGAATAATTCAGTAAGAACCTCAGTTTCACATGAAAATCGTAATTCTGTATGCAAATTGAACTTGCCGGGTAACAGCAAACTTAAATTTTCATTTGCCCCGAACAATATACCTGTCAAAATCCTATTAGCTGTGTAGTCTGTAACCACGAGGGACTTGTTAAATATGTTGTTAGTTTCAAATGTTACAGTAATTATGTAATCATCGATTTTTACATGTCTTATGAACGTACTACTATCTAAAGAGAACCAGACGAGATGTTTTTAGGGTAATTTTGAAAAATTATGTTTAATAATAAAACAATTTTTTACCGGATTGAAGTTATGTATTTACAATTTTAAATATTTTTTTTTTTAATTTTAAATTTAACCGACGTTTCGCGTGCTTTACAGCGTGCGTGGTCACGGTGACTGAAGACAAAAGGTATTGAATGTCAAAAAGTAGAAAAAGTTGCATTATCTGTATTTGTTTCCCCAGAGTTGGTATCGACTAAAAGATGGAGAGTTTTGGGTCACGGTGTCCTCTATATATAAAATTATGTTTAGTTTCATACATTGATGGATTCTATCGCTCTTTAAACTTCTTCTGTACCTGTCAAATTGCCATCAGGATGTGATAAAAAGAGATAGTGACTTAAGCAGTGTATTTTGACATATCTACGAATATGTTTGTATGTGATGTCTCAAATATATTGTTCAGGAAAATCAGTATCTATTTACAGAACGGTGTAATTCGGATTTGAATTCTCTGTTTAACAATTCATTCATACTGAACAAATTTTTAGCATAATTGGATCTAGGTTAAATTTATTCATACATTTACGAAATAGCTTAAGTAATCGCTGACCAAGACACACACGTATCGCTGTTAAGCCATTAAAAAAAATTCATCGAACAAATGATAAGTTTATAATAGGAAATACTTATAGTACCACAAAAATATAGTCAGTTTACACTGGTCAACCTATTCAAGGTAACAATTAATCGTAAATTTTTTTCGTATTAACTTTTTGTTATCAAATTGTTTATCGTGTTTGTTAAGGCAGGTAATAAGCGTCGCTAAGGTCATAACTATGACACCAGATTTATTTACGCAGATAGAACAAAACTTACACTTAAATTAAAATTTTGGTTGATAATTCTTGCCAGTCATCGATTTTGGATCCAAGTCATGCCGATTTCCTCATGGTGTCTTATATATTTGGGCAAGTAATCATTCCGCGCATAAATGGAAAAATAAGCCCTCAGTATCAGAGTAACATCCTTCCGCTCCAGGGACATTCATATCCTACTATGGAAAAATATTCCTACCATAGAAAAAAACAACAACCTTGTAAGGTCAGGGCCTCAGTTCTCATTTGTTCTTTCTAATAGGCAAGTAGGTGATCAGCCTCTTGTGCCCGTCGACTTTTGGACCTAAGGATGTTGGTTCCCTTCAAAGTACACGCGAGTCCTTACACCGCACATAGGCCGAAAATCCCTTAGGGCACAGCCGTGGTCCGGACTTACGACCTACAGGGCACTGCGCTTTCCATATAAAAAAATAACTGTAATAATGTTCATTAATTTCTACACAAATTTTAGAACATCTATAATCTATCAGTAATTATACGTATTCTGTACAGTCATTGACATTGATATCTGACCATTTTTAAAATAACAACATCAACGTTATTTAAATATATTCGTTTTAAACTCGACCGTCAAACAAAGCGATTGCACCGTCCTTCACAGTTGAACGAATGCAGTGTGAAACTCGCCAACATATGACTAAATATGTATTAACTATATTAATTGTATTATTGTAACCTTGTATGTTTTAGAATGTTATAACAAAATCCATTCAAATATAACAGTCAAAAACTGAGTCTAGCAATATTGTGAAATTAATCTCGTGTCAGTGGAAACATTTACATACAAATATATTATATGCCGATAACTTATATTACCTTTTGTGTATGTGATATATTTGTGCGTGCTACAACTTAAAACAATTGCTATTTCACCAAAAATCAAACCCAAGGCAGTTTTGTTTCTTGTAGGAAACCAACTGTTTGTATTCACCACGAAGGTAGAAAATATCTATTGTTTAAGTAATTTGTCTTTTAACTGATGTTTTGGGGCTTATCTAACATAATTCTTCATAAAGTATCATTAACTTTATCATTTAAATAAAACGTACATATGTATTTGCAATATTGTTCTGCCAAATACCAATGTCGCGGCAATAAATGGCGTTTATCTGCCAACAATACAATAGATTGTCACAATGTCAACTTGGCGGTCTCTTAAACGTCAAATTATGGAATCAGTGTAGAAAAATTGGCGTTTTATTTAAATTTGTAGTACTCGTGTAAACCAAAGACAGTATTGTTCTATAATATTTTCATATATAAAACTTTTCAATTCCAAGCCTTAAATCCTTGAATCAATGATTTACTTTGATATAGATATGGCAACCCTGCCGATTATAGAATACTTTTACCGCGAAAGACGAAGTGCGAGGAGTAAAGGGTAGAGAAAGTGTCTAATAAAGATTAAGTGCCTGAGGGAACTTGGGGCTAAAATCTTGTCATCTATAAATAACTTATAAAAAGTTTGTTTTAATTCAGCAAATTCAGCTTGTCTTTTAATGACTATATCTGCAGCAGATGTACCAACATAAATAACAGACTACTTGACCTATAAAACGTAATCAAATAGATCACCGTTATTTGTTAATAAGTATGATTTCGTTGTGTGATCCAGGAAACAAGAGGTCTTTGGCTCCCTACGGAATGTGTGCGTGGGCGCAGCTCCCATGAACTCGGGCTTTCCATTGATTTAACTAGTGCTATCTTATCTACCAATAAACGTCTTTTGTCTAAACATTCTTACACTACAAAATAAATCATTTGCCACAAATGTTGAGGGTACATATAATACATTAATAATGTTATTTCCTGGATATTTACTCTCTCCTATTTACTCGCAATTAACTAAAATCTTTTTTTATTGTTTCTTATTAATCGAGCTGCTTTTTGTCTTGACGGATCCATTTACACGGACCACAAGGGCTAAAATGAAGTTCAACAGTTATTGTGTTAATGATAAGATAATCCCCCAATGGCACACGAACAAGGCGTGCCTTTTTATTTTAATGTTTTTTTCCTTTATAGGCCTTGGAGCTGCGACAGACAGTCCCTTGTGCAGAGGCTGTTTCACGGCAGAGGAATCAGTCACCCAAGTAGTAGTGGAATGCGTGGCTATAGCTTCCCAACGAACAGGAATCCTCGGAGAAGTCAGGTTCATGAAACCTGAGAAGTGCCCAGGAAACCTTCTGAGCTTCTGAAAGGAGCTAGGCTGGCTTAATTAGTCAGCCCTTACCTCTGAGAACAGACTTCACTCATTTTCACTAAAAGTTCACTAATTTAACTATTATGATTTAATTTAAAATATTGATTTAACATACTGTATCAGTTATCACCAATTGCTTATCGTTTGCCCCTAAAACGTTCAATAAAGCGTTTGAGAATCACCAGAAACGATAAGAGTTTCTAGGAAAGTCCACATGGACCTAGAAAAATAAACAATTTCCTTAACATTATGCAGTACGTTATCTCATAATAATACAGAAAAATACGAAACACGACAATTAGTACCAAACAATACTTGATTTATATTGTTAACCACAATAGTTAACTCGCGTAGGCGATGTATTTGCATACTGACAAAAGATGGCGCCAGTTGTTGAAACCGGACTTTTCACTGTCGACTTATAATATATAGCCAATGTTAGGCTGAGGTAAAACACCTACAAGGAGAGAGTGGGTATCATAGTTAAGTTCTCAAGAATTAAGAATTTTAATTGGTTTAAACATTGTATGTAGTTGACAAAACTAATCCATGTTACTAAATTATATTGACACGTTATGATATCCCGATGAACTTATTCCTCTGAAATCAAACCAAACATATTAATATGGGATTACCCTCATTTAAAAACCCCAACGACACATTGGATACCTAAACCCAGAAAAGTTTAGTAGTAAAAATAATAAACTTTGAACATCCGATTTCATTACCGATAAAAGATCCGCAATGACTGGCCGATATTAATAAAATTTGCACCTTTTTATGAACGCAATAATTCAATTTAATCGCGTGATATTATATGTTTATGTTCGCTTTCAACGCCAACTTGTTACATTTATTATGCCTTAATCAACTTTGCAAGGCGTTGCATTTTACGAGAGCCACCTATATACGCGACTTTACTTTTCTACTTAATCTAAGATTCGATAAGTATACA
The DNA here is from genome assembly GCA_963693345.1 of Pieris melete. Classification (NCBI taxonomy): domain Eukaryota; kingdom Metazoa; phylum Arthropoda; class Insecta; order Lepidoptera; family Pieridae; genus Pieris; species Pieris melete. The sequence continues at coordinate 2,228,544 of CAVNZK010000006.1, read as the reverse complement.
CTTATGTAATGGCAATACTTAACTGGCATTGGAACTAGGTATTTAACTAGTAACTATAGTTACCTTAAGAATGTTTAGGGTCTATTAGTACCTACCAATAGACCCTAAACATTCTTAAGATATAGTAACATAGTCGTTATTAATATTATAAATGTTAGTAAGAACCGTAATGATAGCTAATGCTTTGAATTTTTAACAAGCTAGATAAGCTTTGAAATTTCTTCATGAGTTGCGCATTTATGTAAATATATATTTATTTAGGTGACAAAAATGTTATATTAATATTGTATCTATTGATTGTCCGTCCAATGGGTCATGGGACAAATCCATTTCTTCATCTGAGCAACTACTACTACTACTACATACTAGAAAACAATTAATGATTTGTAATAGAACTGCGGGCCCTCGGTTTAAACGCTACATGGGACAATCACTAAGTCTCGAGGACTACGATAAAGAATTTATTAGGTAACTGTTATCTTTACTTTCAAGTGTAAGAAAAGAAAACCCAAAATGTATTTTTTCACATCTTGTTGATAAGAAAAAATGTCGATATATTATCAATTTGTGATCTGTGTAGAACTAAGAATCATGTGTCAGTGAAATCTCTTAAGATGAAATTATTAAAAATATTATTATTAGGTAAGGTTTTAATGTAATTTAACAACTATGTATATTTAATATAATTTCATCTCAATATTTATTTATTCAATTGAATTACTATTTTAATTTAAAGAATGTAAAATAAACTACCACTCCCTACATCCAAAACACTTGCAATTGTTTGAGTAATCGTTACAACAAAAAATTGCTGTCAATACTATAGAAATACCATTCGTAGAAATTACGAGTGGTAATCTGGTTCTAGAACATCGCAGTTAGAGTGCTAATGGAACACAACGTCGACACGTGTGTCTTTTTGTCATGTGATTTCCTACGATGATCTTTGTAATTATAGTAAATTATTTAGTGTGATACAAAGCTTCAGTGTATTTTGCAGTAGTTATGCCATGAGAGTGCCAATATAAGAGTTTGAGAGAGTTTTACATCATAAAGCAACCGCCTAGCAAGCAAGTTGTTTTGTTTAAAATCTTATTTTTAAATTTTGTTTTAAAAATCTTACAAAATATTTAAACAAATGTATGACGCTGTTTTATTTTACGATAACGTTTATTACTGTTTCATTGTTTTATAAAGTTTAATTTCGTACGTTTCTTTATGATCTCTGATTTAAATCAAAATCTATTGTTTTGTGTTTCGCGAATTATACTGTTATGTTAACGCATAAATAAAGCGTTAGGATTCCTCATATAGACGCAGACTAGCTATAGTTATAATCAATATATTTCCAGGGTTAATTTGTTCCATACCACGATCACTTAGTAAGTCTTTAGAACGCATAGTAAACGGCGAATTAGTGGATATAACAGAGATCCCTTATCAAGCGGCGCTGAGGCGCAAAACTACATCGGGATGGAGTCATTCCTGTGGAGCGGTTGTGATATCTACTAAGAGTGTGTTGACTGCTGCACATTGTGTGATTGGGTAAGTATATAATTAGAGCCATAATGCCAATGGCAACAACTACCACGCTTTCGCTAAGTAGCAAATACTATAACTACGAATAGGAGAAGAATTAATTTTTTATTTAAAATGAACTCTCTGCTAGATGCAATTGATTCAAAGCGTTTAAACAAAGATCGCGTCACGAATCAAATATAAACAAAAATTATTCTATATTGAAAACATGTATTCACCAATGCAAATGAACTAATTGATTATAAGTCAAATTCAATAGAGTGAGGTTTACCTTGGTCGTAATATATGATGACTACAGATCATTGAAACCTATATTTCAGTCACTTATCAATCATTGTGCCTGTGCTAGTTGACATTTCTTAATAAAAGATAATTTATCATAAAGTTAACTTCTAACCGAAAGATTGAACCAACCTGTATCCATTCTAAACCGATGTAGCCGGGGCGTATATTGTATCATGTTTTATTGTACATTTTAGACATAGAAAAAGTCCCTGGACAGAATGGCAGGGGAGTAGAATATATTTAAAAAAAACATTCCAAACCTACATTATTTTTATATAACTACTGTTATTAAAGTAACTGTTTTTCCAGTTATCAGACTGATCCCTCAACGTTAATAGTCGCTGTGGGTACTTCATTGCGTTCTGATGGTACCACATACGCCGTGGCTTCTGTTTACCCTCACGAAGGATATTCTTCAGTAACCGTTGATAATGATATTGGCTTGGTGGCTATTACTGGCACTATTAAATTTGGTGAAACGGTGATGCCAGCAAATATTGCACCTTCGCTTCTCCAAATACCAGTTGGAACCCAAGCTATCGTATCTGGATTTGGTAGAACGGAGGTAGGAATCATTATTAATCGTATAAAATAATAAAAAACAAGTCTGTTTGTTTTTCAATGTTGTTAATTTCTTCTAAGAAAAACCTCTTTAAGAATGCTTTATGTAAATCTCTCTTAATGTGCCTTATTTATGCGTTAAGTTTGATACTATGATAGTAGAATAGACTTTTAAAATACCGATTTCACTGTAGTTTTCAGTTGTCAAAGTCAGAGTACAATGTGTTATGGTATAAGATACATGATAGCTACCAGAGTAATTATATAAATTAGTATGAAACAGACTTTGAATGTTCTGGATTGTAATTTATTTTGTGTTCATTACTTTTCAGTATGACGGCCAATCCTCCGATCTACGAGCTGCACTTGTAAGCATTGTATCACAAAAAGAATGCGCGAAGTCATACCTTAATCTGGGTGTGATCACCCCTGGAATGATTTGCGCAGCAGCATATAATCCACCAAGAGATGCCTGTCAGGGTGATTCAGGAGGACCATTAGTTGTCACAAATACCGTCATTGGGATAGTCTCGTGGGGCGAAGGTTGTGCCAATTCTAGCTACCCAGGCGTATACACGAGTGTTTCGTATTATAGTGCCTGGATACATTCTTATTTAGATCTAATCGAATGAATTTCTAGATAATGATAGTAAATTTAATAACTATATGTGGTTTTATTTTAATTTAAAATTTAGTTTAGCTAATAATACACTCTTTATGCTACATGAAAAGAAAATAATTTTTAAATTGTGTTTTATATATATTATACCTAAACATACCACAGTACATGTTATGATTAACAAATTAATATTTTCCGAACGCGCTAGAGGACAAATGAAACCAGTGATTCATAACTATCATGCAAACCTTGACAATGACAATTGTCGACTCAAGTTTAAATATAGAATTGTTATCACTGTGTTGCCACCTTCAAGGGAAACTTTAGAAATGTTGCAGCAAAGTGAAAAGATTATTGAAAGTTGGTCTACATTAAAGCGGGTAACACAGACTTAGAATATTATCTGGATTCAAATCACAGAATCTCACCGCCTTTGATATAGATTGCGTCTCAGTAAACACTTTAACGAGGTGAAAGGTAAAAAACGACTTACGTCCTCGCATTATAAATACGGAAACACTTAACCCCCTTATTTATAATTTTGACGCTTTTATTCTTATCATAATCATGTTGACATACTTAAAATTAATACTAAAAATTTAAATTCAGAACTGCGAACAAAATCTAGTAGCTTATAAGGTAATTGTCATATTTCATATGCTTCGTTGTTTTTTACGTCTTCCTCCTTGCGGCTTTTTTAATTTAACATACCTACTGATATTTAAGGAGGTCAATTAGGTAGCTTTCATACAGGCGTGATAGTAACTAAACATTAAGTCAGGTGCAGTAAGTAGATCGGTATTTTGTAGTTCTTGAACCGAAAGCCGCGGCTATTATTAATAACGTCTACATTGAGACTCGCACGACTATGGGTTTATATCTAAACTGTAAATATGTAGTTTGACAACGTTAAGAATGCTCTATTAACAAAAAGACAAAGAAAAACAAATATAGATCGTTATTAATATCTGAGCGTGGGCGTATGCGTTTAAAATATTCCATTCAGTGATCTTTGTCATTGATAAGACATTGTTTTTGTTTTAGTACAAATCTTAGGTTTGCAAAGGTAAATGAACTGTATAGAAATATATTTCGTTGGTCTACTGCAAATGGGACGATATAAATGCCGAGCGCATACAGAGATAAGGCACACATATGTTTTAATATGTACAGCTCCGAAACACATTAATGGATAGACTTTTTTTTTAATTTTTAGTTAGGTATATAGCAGTCTTACAGTCATAATATTCATTTTTATTGGCTAGAAAATATTGTTGAGTTCTTAAATTTGTTACCGAACCGACACTTCCAGGATCCTTTCCAACATGACCTCCTTTAGAATGTATTAAGAAGGATAATATTTTGATGGCTTGGTGGCCATAATATTAAATATTAATAATGACTTCCATAATTGGTGATCCAGACGAAGGACATATACTTTTGAATACCGGGAAGTATTCAGAAGAATGTTGTCAGAATGACGAAAAAAAAACTTCTGCAATATATATGTATGCATATGCATAGGATGTGTCATAATTTAAATATCAAATGTTTGAAGGGCACAGCTAACCAGTCGTAGTCCCCGACGGGTACGTTTCGTATGGCCGTACCGTCTAAAAAAACACACAGGCTGGGCGGTGTTCAGCGGCACCAGTACTCTGTAACTTCTTTGCGATAGCGATCCCGACATCAAAGTTGAGTATTAAACTCGCGACCTTGGGTATTGAAAGTTACAGAATACTGTTGCAGCTCCTTGCTCTAACACCTTAAGAATAAAAAACTGGAAGCACGTAGGACGGTACACAATTGGCGGTTCTGGGGTGACTAGAGAAAAGCTTTCGGTACTGCCTTCGTCCTGATGATTTTTGAAAGTCAATTAAAAGAAAGAAAGAAGAAAGAAAAACATATGTTTGATTAATGTGTGTTTGATCACACATAAAACAATCTACACTAAACTAACTTAAAAACAAAACTAAACACTCAATTTTAAGTTGCTTTCATCAGCAACGCTGATTTTCAGTGGACTACTATAGTTCCTTTTTTTAAAGAACGGGTGCCAGCGTGCCGGAGGTTCACCCTATATTAACTGACACTACCACCCATGGAAAGTCACATTGCCAGAAGGCTCGCAAGTGAAACAAATGAAGATTCATTTATTCATATATCATATGAAATATATCTTATACTAAAAAATTAAGTAGCCCTCGTAGATACAAAGATTACGCAGTAACAATACTCTAGTTAATTCGCAAGTTTAGTCAGCGCTGCCAGTGATTGATTGCTATTTCAAAGATTCGATTATGATAAGATCATTGTGATTAACTGTTAATATTTTACGCAAATCTTACCCTACTCTGTGAATAGATAGATTAAGTTAGGATAATGATGTTTTACGAAATAACTATCTTATTGTATATTTATAACCAGTAAAAATTATCATTGAAACCCCATAAGATTTCAGGAACATTTTAATCTAGGTTGTGACTGGGATCTTGTGTGAATAAAATGTGATATTTTTGCTTATTTTATTTAAGCACGTACCGCAGTTAGGTTAAATCGTAATGAAAAAAAATTATGACACTTAATAATTAAAAATATAGCGGTGTCACATTAATAAATAGAAAAGAGAATTAAATTTTAACTAAAGAGTAAACACCTAAAAGTAATCGTATCGGTTTGAATTTCGGGTCCCTAGGTGGCGCTACGCGTACTCACAAGTACGTAGTTAGTCAATTGAATGATCATTGATTTTTTAATACAATTCCGTCTAAATATGTATTATAGTAATATCGGAAATAATGTTAAAAATAATTATTTTTTTAAACGAAAAAAACCTAAAAAAATATTCCATTATTTTTATTATTAAATAAGGAAAAAAAATCAGTTAAATAAATTTAGTATACTACACCACAATAACAATTTCATGTTATCAGTTCTGACGAAACTAGGCTGCTGATAAGGTGTCGATAAAAATTCCCAGATCACGTCACTATGCACTATTCAAAGGTAGAATTTAAGTATTGAATATTATGTCTAATATCTAGATTTAGTATTAAAAAAAATTAACTCAACTTTTCAAAGTAATATAAGTTTGATAAGTTTTTCAATATTTTTATTAAGAGTATATTACTGGACCATTTAGTTTAATTTAATTAAATAAAAAATTAAAGCTATTCAAATAATAGATTATCGCTAGCAATCGATATCAATTAAATTATTGGTTTAATTAAAACCAACCCTTCAATTAGAAAGTTATTTACAACGTGTCGCAAATATTCAATTCGATTAGACTGAGCATCTAAGCGATACCAATAAGTACGTATAATACAGTCCCTCGGCCTATTACCTGGCAATTTCACAGAACAATCTACTTCGTGTACAGCACACAATGACAAAACACACACTGGCTTTGTAACCGAGAGGGATAGCACTCCCCGCGATTTGTTTACACAATGTAGCTTTCCCTTTCGCGGTTCGCTTGTGTGCGTGCCATCTGGCGGGTGGCAGCGTGCGCGTGTAGTTGTGTCGCCCCCACATACACCCTTCGGGGTTGGATTGCGCGTGTGTGCGTGACCCAGTCGAATAAATCTAATGTAATACACACAAACATATTGGTACGGCGTGTCATTTTTACGCTTGTGTTGTCGCTACTTGGGGTTCTTTATGCGGTGCGATGATATTATTATTCTGACGATTACGGCATCCTTTATGCTTACAATAAAATAATTAATAAGGGATGAAGTGTATTGTTGCGCGGCAGTTAGTGATTGGTATCAGTCCACTTTTCATTCATTGAAATGTTTTATTGAAATAGAGGTTAATATTTTGTTTTACTGCGGAAGTTTAACGTTTAAAATAACATACAAAATCTTCATAATTAAGAGCGTGTAAACAAAAATACTATGAGTTTTTATAAATAGAAGATCTATAATAATAAGTATGTACTTAAGTTTTTGTTAGACGTAATCGACACCATGAATGAACGATCAACTCTAGCGCCGACGTGGGCATCGCGATGACGTCAATACTACGATTCTACTATCAATATTTTTTCACTATTTATCATTCAATAATCCTTATTCTATCGTATGTAGAAAGTTCTTTTGGCTTCGCTGATAATAAGGCACGTAGAAAACTAACTTTGCCTACTAAATACATATATCTGCGGGTGTTTTATATGTACTCCCGAGGATTCAAACCTAGGACTGTTAACGACTAAGCAACAAATATTATGAAAACCTAAGTGAATAATAATATAATATATACGCAAATTTCGTTAAATTCTCCATTGTTTAATCACGTAATTAGCAGACGGCGTTTTTTCTGCTCAGCCGATGACGGAACAGTTGACAAGGCGTTCAACCCCCGTTCAGTTTAACAATTACGCGCCGGGGCTCATTGTGACAGGACCCTACCTCAACCATTGTGGATACTACACACGACCAATCTATTTGAGCCCTTAAACGTACAACAAACACAATTTTTTCACGTTAACACTCCTAATAGAAGGGGACGAGGGAGGTCAACATAAAATAGAAATCGGTATACAAATATTATTATCCAGCTTGTTCACAAATATCAATAACGTATTACAGGCCTTGGGCCAGATTTAAAAAGTTAATAAAGTACTAGTTATTGTTGATTTATTTGTCTCATTAACAAAAGACAATCTAATGTCGGATTAATACGAAGGTGATAAAGTGTAGAAGGAAGCAGGTAGTAGATTATAAAAACGCTGGAGGGCGTGACAGGCTCGGGGACTTAATTGTATGATTTTTAGGTTGACCTAAAAAGTGCTGTTAAAACTCGAACGCTGACTTTTTGTGAACACAATACAATTTTATTTATTTATTTTTGTTGCTATGACGCAATTAATTACAATAATTTCTTTACAATAAATTAATTAATTAAATAATCCAGCAGTGTTAGACTAGTGGTTTAGCGAGTGTCTACACTAAGATAGGGCGTTTGAACCACGGCAATTTAATTTTCATAGCCAATTAACGCTTACGTGACTCTCTGATTTTCGTATGTCACTATAGTCACAGAAAAATTGGCTGAATAAAAAAGACGCAGAAATATGTCTGCCCCTGCCCCATTTGACCCCAGGGATTACACATGCAGTATTCACTCTATAACGTACTTTACATAACTGTACTGTGATGAGAGGCCGAGCAGAAGGCAAACAAACAATTAAAGTTTCGTTTTCTTATATACTAAACACAGATCTAACTAAAGAGACAATATCTCGGGCGCTAAAAGGCCATCGCGGGAGGTGGGGGTCGAGGGGAAGGGGCCGCCCTCTGCCTGCGAAATTACTACATTTGAAGGGAACAACTTTTTATGAGAAATAAGCCGCTGTTATGAATCTCGAATTATAATCGGCTGTGCACTGGTATTGATCCTATGTTATTTAAATTAATTATGTAATTTTCAAAGCAGTGTTGGCCTATTGGTGCGCGGCTGTCATCCCTGAGGTCGTGGGTGGGTTATCCAATGGACTCTCTGTCTATGTGCTCGCTCGTACGGTGAAGGAAAACATTGTGAGGAAACCGGCATGCCTTAGACCCAAAGTCGACGCTGTGTCTCGCACAGAAAGCTGATCACCTACTCGTATATTAAGGAATAAAAAAACACAGATAGAAAAATCTGAGGCCCAAACCCAAAAGGTTGTTACTTAATGTCCTAGAATCCCTAGTTGGGGCAAAGGGCGTCCACAGTGACTCTCCATCTCATTCAGTCTTGAGCCTCGTATTTCACCTCTCTCCAGGTCTTTCCGGTTCTCTTTGCCTCGTCTGCAACTGTACGACGTCAGGTTTGCTTGGGATGGCCACGCTTCCGCATTCCTTGCGGGTTCCAATCAAGCGCCTGCTTGGGAATATATAAAACGTTGTAGCACCTGGTTTTTAGTGCTATTGCTATATAGCTATTGGTATAGTCGTGTATTGCATAAAACATAACATTAAATACCCAAACGTCATAACTAATCTAGTGCACTAGGTATATTAAAATTAATAGCAAGGCTTTAATTAAATTCATGAAAAACCTTTGGGTTTCATTAAGGTGTATTTATAAACTATACCGCCTGATATCGCTTAATTAAATCCCGTTCCGTCAACAAAGAAAAAACGGTTTTCCATGAATCGTACAGCGCAACGTGAAAAGTGCCAATCGACTGAAATCCCGTTAGAGGTGAATGCGTCTCTTTTATTTATACGCTTGATGTCCCGACAGGACGATTCAGATTTTAAATGGAATTGTTTGAAATGAAACTCATGTATGGATTGGCTTTTCCATCAAAAATAACGAAATCTCTCACGTTTTTTAATATAAGTCATTCAAGATTTTCTAATATTCAAGCAATGTTTAGTTATTTCAAGAATGTATTCTTAACCTTGACATTAATCAGACTTCCTCATTACATTTACCCAAATCCTATAAACCAAACAGAAACGCCGATAAAACCAGATCGGATTACTTATGTTGACATTTCGATCATTTGAGCGCTAATATCATATTCGGCTATTTTTCATTTGAAATAACCTTCGAATTCCAATCGTAAAACAAGTGAATAAAGTCAATCGTAACTGAATCTTAGTCGAAATGTTACATAACACGTGCGTGAGAGATCCCTCTGTGGGCGGTAGGAACGGAATGTAGGAGGAAAGCTGGCGGCCTTGACACCACAATATTTGGTGCGCTTAGCTAAACAATCCCGCCTCAAGTGACTTCCCCGTCTACGAAGTTTGAGCAGCTTCCCAACTACAAAGCTTCAAGCTCCGCTACTCTGTGGTCTAATGATAGGGTAATGTTCATGTTAACTGAGCTTTCACGCCCCGTGCGCTGGCGCTTACTGCCATCGCCGGTAATTATTACGTCGCGGTAGTGTGAGATCATCTTTAAGTTGTCTAGCGAGTTTTTAATCAATCGCCGTGAAAGTGCTACGATTGTATATTGTTTTCACAAAACGCAGGTACGCTTTGCGAAAAAAAGAGAAAGCGAACAGATTAAAAATGACCCACGTGAATGTATTCGGGCGGACAATATTTTAAAACAAAATGTCACACGCTTTCCACGGGTGTCTACACCCCCACTTTCTCGTCTGAGCGAGGGGTCGGGTGAGGGACTGGGGTTGACGAGGCGATGTCACCCCCTTTCAAACGGTGGGGTGTCATTGTGGACTGTGGTGTCGTAACTCCGCGAACTTTTTAATTTACAATTAGGTAGCTTCCCATTTCTCTGGCCTATTTAGCTCTCGTTTTTCCGGTAGCCACAGCCGTAGTTCGTAATTAAAATTTATTTATCGCATTACTCCGCAAACATTAACTCTTTGAAGATATTGCTAAAGAAGCCGCCCTGTTTAATATTAACTGTCTTCTACCAGAACCAGGCCGGGACTTCTTGTGAAACTTTCAAATTAATTTATTCGCTTTATATACAGATCTTGCCGTAAATCTCTTACATTATCTAATTATGCAATCGAATTCAATGTTTTCATGTCATAAAAATATTTCAGAAGTTTTATTGAAAAATAATGTTATTTTGATGTCAATAAATAAACTATAGATACATCAATCATCACTATTTAAGTATGAATACACAAAAATGTGTTCGGAAATGGTCATTGAAAGCAATTTCGTCATGTTTTGCAAGCAGATAAATCTAACAAGTGAACCCTTACCAGCGGGTGTCTATAGTATTGTGACACTATGGAACGAGTAATTAACTTGTTTCAACAACACCGGGTTCTTTTTGTCACTCGCGACAAAGGAATTATCTGCCGTTCTCAATGGCTTGTAAACAAATGTACAAAGGATCAATTGATAGCGTCGGTGTTAGTTTAAAATTAACAATTATTCTTAATTTATATATATGAATAAAGGAATAATTACAGCAGAGTCAAAAAGATAAACATTGAATGTAAATGTGCTGCAAAAATTAACTTCGCGTTATTGTCTTGTATCGCAATAGACTCTGGTCACCATAACAGCAAAATTCAAATGTCGACAAGCTTCTATTAAAATTTGCTTATTTATTATTATTACAATGCAAATTTTGTAATTTATTTTTTGTCTGTGGAATACCTAGACATTTGCCTAAGCTCTGCCATATTCCTTTTTTGATTATCTGTGACACTCGCTGTCAGGCATGCGCAGTGATCTGCTTTTGGCGCCATTCAAGTTTTGCAGTGAATTATGAGATATTTATTTGTTTTTTGCTAAAAACATTTCTAATACTTGAACTATACTATTATCAGACCATATATTAGTAGATTTAATCCAATTTAAAATATAAACGCAGTTTATGTGCAAAGAAAGTTTTAGAATCAGATTGATTAATTTAATAAAAAAGCCGCACAATCAGCCATATAAAAATAGCCATCCAAATGTCATATTAATACTCACAATAATAGACAGATAACAGTACGAGATACATATTTATAATGTTTGTTAAAACTTATGACATTATAAAGGCACCTTGCCTTTAAAAATCTAGATTATTCTAGAATCTAGATGATTAGATTTTGTATAATTGATATTGATAGGGTAGGGTAGGATATATTGATTAGGGTAGAGCAGTGTTGGACTAGTAGCTTAAGCGTGCGACTCTCATCCTTGAGGTCGTAGGCTCGATCCCCGGTTGTGCACCAATGGAATTTCCTTCTATGTGTAGTTTTAACATTCGCTCGAACGGTGAAGGTAAACATCATGAGGAAACGGGCTTGCCTTAGACTTAAAAAAAACGACGGCGTGTAATCAGACAAAGGAGACTGATTTTTGCCTATTAGATTGACAAAAAAATTATCATGAAACAGATACAGAAATCTGAGGCCCAGACCTAAAAAAGGTTGTAACGCCACTGATTTTTTATTTTTATGATTACGGTCTATCTAACTAGACAAAATATTTTATCGTATTTCATGACCCTTACAGCAACATTTAATCTTATAAACTGTTATTAATTAGATTTCATCAATAACTTGAATTTTAACAATAATTACTTATTTATTTCAGATTATATCCATATGTAGTTTTAGTTTGAGTTAGTAACAATTCGTTCTTAGTTACTATGTTAGTATTGATTAGTAAACTAAACAATAGAGGACCAAAAAACTGCTTAAGTCTGAAGAAAAGCTTATCTTTCAGAACATGATTCATGAGCTCGATATGTTTCAGAACCGGTATTATTCAATTGGAAAATATATATTTTTATTATATCTTAGTACATTGACCTATTAATAGTACGATCGGACAAATACCCAAAGGTTCTTTTTAAAGTAGACAGAATAGAAATTCTCGAAATAAACCATACGAGGGCGATCACACGCCGTCGTATCGTAAACTAATGAACCTATTTTTGTTCACTACCGCTTCTTGTGAGCCGTTTCCTAATACTATTTTATTTTCATCTATCTTAGCGCTTTTTATTGTTATAATGGAAATGTTATTATCAACCTCCATAATAGGCAAAGCCCCGCCAATGCGCAAGATACATCCTTTTTTTGATGTATGACAGCATATTACTTATAAAGCTTTTTTTGTTTCGAATACATTATTATCAATGTCAATTACCAAACATAATAGGTATTAAATTATGTAAACACTTTTAAATGCTATTTTTAATTAAGGTTGTGGCGTGTACGTACCTGTGTTATCTCCTGTTACGCATATTAAGTCCAACTCATTAAAGGTCGGGTTTTATATCCGGATTACGGTTCGTTATTACTACGAATCGCAGGTTACTAGTTGAATACGACAAAACTGTTATTTTCATTGTTTTACGCGAAATACTTTACATAAGTTTTTAACACATATAAACGTATGTCTTATTTTATTGAATCTGTTGTTTTAAATTTCATAGTAAGACTGTTGAAATGTATGATATAGGTTAGTAGTTAGGTAAGAAATCTTCTTCAGTGGAGGAATAACGGAATTTCCGAAACTCACGAAAATATCAAGATGATTACAAAGACGTGCCTGTCCTATGCCCCACGTATGAGTTATCACAACGGACCGTGCCAATGCCTAAATCCATAAATATCTAACTACTTCGCTAAAGATACATTTTTAGTCCGCCCCTAAAAATCGATCCTTGATTTATTCAGAAATATGACATCGGCCGAGGGGGTTTCAATTTCATAGCGATTGTGGCTACTTCTGATCCCATATGCTCCCGAGGGACTCAATTTTCCTTGGTAAAATATCACCCCAGTGGTGAACATACAAATTTACAATTTTCACTTGAGAATTTCAAATTCTACAAACATATTTTAATAACAAATAGATTTAGTCGATTAGATATTTACAATGTAAGAGATTTTTTTATATTATACGTCACGATTAGAGATGATTAGAGATAAGACTTGTCATAACAAATACGCACGCATTGTATCTAGTTTTCATCATAATTTCAGAATGTTATCCAAATAACAAGAATGTTATTCAAAAATCTAGAATGAATTAAAATGCGTCACATTACTAAAACGTAAGTGTAAGGCAAATTCTCATATAAAAAAAAAACTAAATGAGAGGTGTCAAGGGACACCCGGATGGAACGAAGTTCCTTTCGATTAATTTATATTTTAAATGGTATCATAACAGTATGATGGATTTTCTCGACACCAATACTATATTTCATCGTCTATTAAAGTTTTAAGAGACCAGGAATCTAGAAGAGGAAGAAGTATGATGTCCTTGTGCTACGCTAGGATTAAATAGTAAAATAACCTAAATATAAAATTAAGTGGCACAATTAATAAGCATATTTCGTATTTCGTGGTTCAGATATTTTAATTCAGTCTCATCTGGTTCATCTCCTTGCATAAGGTGTTCTCGTTGTTATATTAGTTCACTTAGTTTTGAATTCGCAGAATTACAATGAATATTTTTTAAAGGTATTGTATTTTGCAAGGAACTAGGGACCCCGCATTTATTGTACAGGGATTCTGGTGTACGTTTACTATGACTAATTTAGCTAAGAGATTCCAAAAATAATTTTAATTTCTTGTCCCTACGAAAAGAAAAAAAAAAGCCAACATCACGAGGTGTTTCCAGGCGGTCACCCATCCAAGTACTGACCTCGCCCGGCGTTGCTTAACTTTGGTGATCGGGCGAGAACCGGTGTATTACAATAGCAAATAGCAAAAAAGTGTCGTGACAACTTTTCGTAAGAATTTTTTCCGTCTAGCCCCCTTTCACAAAGCGCGATGTGGAACTTCGTTCCAACAGGAGCACAACAACCCTTGGTCCTGGTCTCACATTTATCTATTGAAAATGAAAATGAAAATGAAAAAATATTTATTCAATCACTTACAATGATAACAACATGTGGCTGGAGCCTCCATTTAAGTATGTATAATATACTTGTGTTTGGAGTATCCGCTCTTCCTAGGTACACTTAATTAGGTATGTAAGTTTAGACAAAAGGGAATAATATTACAAAAACAAAACAATATTTATACAAGTTAAAAGATGCATCGTGTATGAGTGATAAATTGAGGGGTGTTCGTTGTATTCAGTTAAGTGTATGTTGATGTGTGAGAGTGTAAGTGTGTGTGAGTGAGTGTGTATGAGGTATGTGTGTATATGTCTGTATCATATGTTTGAGTGTGTGTGTTCTTTTAGAGTGTAAGATAAAAGTAGACTTTAGAATAGTAATTCTTAGATAATAGATTCAACTTCTTCATAGGTTTGAGTTTTTAACCAACAATTTATAGTTATTTTACATTTATATTTATTCATATTATATAGATTTAATTCCTTGTTTAATTTATTATATAAGTTAGCAGACTGGTAGCAGTACTGTCTATGAGCATATTTAGTTTTAAAAGTTGGTAAAGGTGCCACATTATGCCTTCTACGTCTGTTCAAAATACTAGGATCATATCCAATATGTCGATGGGTTCTAAGAGTAGTTTGCAGTACATACAACTTACGTACTGACAGAAGATCGCTAACCGCATATAACATTTCCGTAGGGAATCTGTATGGCTTAAAATGGATAACTTTGAGTAGTGACCTTTGTGCTCTCTCCAGTTCCAGGAATTTTATTTTAATGGCACCACCCCAGGCCGGAATGCAGTATATTAATATTGACTGCGCAAGAGCAGTATAAATTTGTTTTAGGAGGGCCGAGTCAGCTACGTGTCTTAGATTTTTAAATAACCATATGAGTTTTCTTACTCTAGCCATAACTAGCTCTATATGATCGCGCCATGATAGGCGTTGGTCTACCATAGTACCCAGGTATCTTACGCAGTTTTGCCGCTTAATAAAATCGCATGAGCATATTATAGAATGAGGTGAGCCACAAGTATGTATTTGAATAGCAAACGTCGGAGGTGGTTGAGAGGAGTTATAATTGGAGAAGCATACATAGTTAGTTTTAGAGGTATTGAGGGTCAAAAGGTTATCGCTGAGCCACTTAGCTATTCTTGCAAGGCCCTTTTGGGAATTATTTTTAACAGCCTCCCAGGTGTCAGCTACAAAAACGACAGCAGTGTCGTCAGCATAAGTGAACATTGTTCCCTCTTCTATATCCATGTTACATAAATTATTAATATATACAAGGAATAGAGTGGGCCCCAATACACTTCCTTGCGGAACTCCGAAGGTGATTTCACATTGTTCACTTTGGTGTTTTCCTATTTTTACACTCTGTTTTCGATTGCATAAATAGTCTTTGAATAATTTCAAGGGAATTCCTCTTATGCCTATTTTCTCCAACTTGTCGATAAGGTCTGTAATTGATACTGAGTCAAATGCCTTTTTCATATCCAAAAACACTGCAGCACATTTTTTGTTTTTATCCACAGCATTAGTAATAAGCGATGTGAGATCCAACACGGCATCTTCTGTCGATAAATCCCGTCTAAAGCCATATTGACTTGGGGAGAGGATCTATTTAATTGGTATTTTATATACAAGTAGGTGGTTAGCATTTTATGCCTATAGGCCATTGATTTTTAGGTCTTAGATGTGACGATGATCCTGTGCTGTATGAGCAAGCATAAAGTATTAATTGTGCACATAGATAATGGTGCATTCAGCCATAATCATTGATATGAACTCTCATTATGACATCATCCAATCCAGTTCTTCAGATCCCTTCAACTTGTGTTTTTAAATGATTTGACGTAATGTGTTCGCCACTTCACATTTGGATCCTCGGTGATACGACACAAAGGCGTGTGCTAGGTAATATGTCCCGTTAGAGCGATCCTTAACGGCAAAAAACTTTTCAAAATGAACCGACACTTAACAAAAAAATCGAAGCAGAAAGGATCACAAATTAAGGCCGACCTTGGAATGTTACCCAAATATGCCTAATAATGGGAAATATTCAACTTGCCTTTAGTTGGCTTCTGAAAGTTTTTCGGAAACCTACAAATCTTTTGCTATCACAGTAAATAATATTCTTTTCTTTGATATAAATAAATCTATAAGTTAGGTAAATAAAGTGATTTTTTAGTTTTAATATATGTTTATTTAGATATAGATAAACATATATTATATATAAGAGTACATAAGAGAGACACCTTAAGTAAAACTTTATGTATAGTTTCTAAAATATATGTTTTAATAAAGAGTACGGTGTTTTTAAATCATTTTTTTTATTATTAGATTTTTCAAAATTTATCGTTTTATACACTGAGATATACAAGCTATAATTGATTGTGTGTCATTAAATAAATATCGTAACAGCAGTTTTTTTTATTTTAATAACTTCAAATAGAATCAAACGAACGGTAACACATTGTTCATCATTAAATCAGCCGTTATCAATTTAATTCAACAAAAATCAAAATAATTATTAATATTTTAATGTCGACTATGTGGTTATAAGCATAACCTTAAACGTGGGAAAGGACTTATTTCGAATTTACTGTGACCGATACGAATCTAGAATGTTCCATAATATCTAATTTGCTCGTAAAAAACCTCTACCTGCTGCTTATTAACGGAAAGGCCTATGCCACGTGCGACGGGACTGCAGCTTGCGATCTTTGGCGCTCGACAAACCATTTAGAAAAAGTGTGCCAACAACGCAATCACTATAGAACCGAAGACTATCATTGAAAGATGAACATTCACCGTGGAGGTGTCCCCCAAGATGAACCCTTTAAGTGACTAAAATTATTAAGTAAAGCACTTATTATTTAAAATAATCCTATACAGAAGATCCTTAAGGATAAGAAAATTACCACGATGCTCTGTATGTGTCACTATTTAAAATGAATTTCGGGGAAGAACATAATTTATCTATATTATTATGTAAATTATTATTAAGCCTTTATTGCTGACACCCATTTTATATAGTTACATAACCTAACTAAATCAATAGATTGCAATAGAGTCATATGATGTTAATACATCCGTTTTTGGTAATCAGCGTGTCCTGTAACACATAGGCCTCTTCCAGCTGCTTCCATTCTTTTCTTCTATTATATTTGTGTTCCTCCTATTATATTTATATCGTCTGCCCATCTCTTTATATCGTCTCCTATTATCTTTATATCGTCTTCCTCTTTTCCTTTTTCTATCTCATGGTTGCCATTCTGCAATGATTTTTGTCCATTTCAACCTGCTATCTCGCGTCATGTGCCCGCTCCGGCGCCATTTCAATTGCCTTATTTTCTTTATGTCCTCTACTTTGGTCGTTGATCTTATCTCTTCTGTACTTTTTTAGATGCCTAAGTCTTACAACCACCATGCTTCTTTAATTTATTAGTATTACGCAATAATTATGAAGTACATTACTGTGTGATTCATGTAAACGTCAATGATAAGAGATTTAGCTTTAAATTGGACAGGTTACTATTAAAAGCTCAGATTATTGCAAAGAATCGTAAATATATTGGTCTACTTACTGTATACATATAAATCATGTAAAATTGTGAAAGAAGAAATACAATCACCAGAATTCTTATCTACTATTCAAGGTCCTATAGTGACATTGAAAATTATTTTCTGTCATAATATTATGATTATTAATTAATAAAATTAACCAATTAATATTCTAAAATAGACTCGTAAAGGTAATTTATGTTTCCCTTGATGATTGCCATGATTGAATTATGTAATAATTTTTGATCTGTGTGATATTATTAAGATGTTTTTGTCGTATTTCAAAACTGACATAGTGTTTTATAATATTTTTAATAATACAAAGTTAAAAAAAAAACAATTTTGTTATTTTATACCCATACCATATAACTCATTTTAGAACTAAAATAGAATTATTTTATATATAAAAAAGTTGAAACACTACTGATAATATTATTATAATATTATGTTATTATTAATATTATTAGGCTAACATTTATTGGAGAAGTCCTTTATATATTTAACGTTCATCATCTTCAATACCATTTATTATTATTGCTATGTAATGTAACCTACATAGTACAATTTACAATATAATATGTTCTAAAATTCTATAAACATGAGTATTATGACTTATATTAAATATAATTAGTATAATTAAGTACTATTAGAGAATACAAAATGGAACCTATTCCTTGACAGTCTTTCTATCTCAAACAATGATATCCAAACCCAAGACACTTCCTCCACATTGTTTATGAAATACTTCCAAACAGCATTCGCCAACCCAGTGCACGGCTATTCATTTCAATTTACAACGTCAATCAAAACTCGAGTGTAAATTTTATTACAGTGATTTTTGAAGATTATATAATTACTTTTAAGTGTTGACGTGTGTAACAAATGGTCGGCACATTGATTTATTACGTCTCAACAATGAGCATGCTTCGTTGACCATAAACTTTAAATAGTATTAATTTGCGTGAATTAAGCTACCCATTTTTAAGTTTTATCACTTGGTTATAATTTTATGCGTTCTGTTTCACTTTAACTGTTTATGTAAGTTTTTGGATTACTAATGCCTAATAAAGGTAGTAAACAGTTTTATTACTTCTTCCATGTATTTGTTCCATGTTCTTACATGTGCCAAAGTTGTCTTCACAAGACTAGAGATGAAGTCACCCCCACCGCCACAAGGATTTCTGTATCCGTTTCGTAATCATTTGTATTTTAGTCAGAAAGTTGGTGATCAGTTACTGACACGCGCCTTCGTCTTTTTTGGGACTAAAGCATGCCATTTTCTCAAAATGATACGTTAAATTGGACAGAAAAATTGGTATACAGCCGGAGTTCATAATAATTATAGCTGCGGTCGTAGGTTTGATCCCCGGCTGTCCACCAACAGACTTTCTAAATCCGCATTTATTACTGGCTCCTACAATGAAGGAAAAGATCGCGAGGAATTCGACCGCATACCCAAATATTGTGTATCAGCCACAAAAGGCTCACCTATTTGGAAGCAAGCAACTCTTTGAAAAACAAATGATCACGAAATAGATACAGAAATCTTAGACCCAGACCTAAAAGGTTGTAGCGCCATTGGTTTTTATCATTGTACAAATGACAATAATAATTTATTTATAGAGAAAAAAAACAACGTAGGGATACAAAATAACCGGATGTAAAAATATTAAAACTATTTCAATCTTAAAATTGTTTTGCGTATCTTGCAATTACGATCGATGTTTATAATAAAATGAATAAAATCTAACTATTTTGAAGTCACATTTTAATTAGGTAAAGCATATTCATACTGACACATTCAGGAAATGATTTCGATAAAATCACTGATAAACATTGATTAGAAATTTATCTGATAAACCAAAGTGTATGTCGCTTATTGTTTATATTCGTTTTAAGCACAATTTACGTACAAAAAGAGGGTTCCTAACAATGGTATTACGAAGAAAAATATCTTGAAACGTAGATAGTCCAAGGCGGTGAAATGAGTTGCCCTTAGAGCCTGCTAGGGTATGAGGCGCTCCGAAATTTATGTGGTACAAATATTCAAACATAGCGTAAATTAAAAGAACTGCAAATGTCGTGCAATGCCTACAAAGTTATCTCTTCTAGGTAACCAGACTAAAGATAAAATATACAAAGTCTGTGAGAGAAATCAAGAAGTTTGTAAAATGTGCTTTTCTTTTTAGCTAATACTATATAGAAATACGTCCAGAGCTTCGATAATTTAACTTTATTATTAATTTTATTATATTCCTTTGTATTGCATGTGAGATTAGCTGTTTAGTTTTTAGTTTGTTTTATTAATATTCTTTTTTGTATTATTTTAGATAAAAAATCTATAATTTTTTTTATAACATTTGTTTATGCACTTGCACTTTACCCAACATATCTATTTTTTTAGTTTTTTCCCTTACTAGGATTGCCTGGAAGAGATCGCTTGTTAGCTATAAGACCGCCCGTTTAATCCCTTATAATTTTTATGTATACTGTTATTCGTTTTTTGTAACGAAGTGTGGAGAAATAAATAAATTTAACTTTTAAATTATTATTAATAGGGTCTCTTATACGTCCTTTCCAATGTATGATGACCACACATGGGTTATCGTGTAACTGTGTCTCTGGAAAATATTCATTAAATACTGTTATTAAAAAATCGTTTGTCCTCGCATTTTCTTTCCCCTTGCACCATCCCCTAAGCAGCCCAGTTAGATGGGACTCTCCCGCTCTGCCATAAATCTTAGGACCCTCGACCGCCACCCGGTCTCACCGAAAATATCTATAAATACCTTTCTCTACCTACATATTTCAAATAATAACGGGTCGAGACGAGCGTTTGAATCATCACCAGTTATTTCAGGACTAATTGATTTTAACTTTAAATTGTAATAACGTGATGCAAATAAGGGAAATTAGGGAAAGTAAAACGTATCTTATCTTTGTTTGAGTACTCAACATCCAAAATACAGCCTTCCCTGTGAGGGTTTTCAGGTCCTTATACTATGAAAATGAAACTATTCTTAATATTCTTAAAGGGTCAATTAAGATACATCAGTTATATTAGAACGAACTCACTGAAATAAATGCTAATAAACAAATAATTTAAAGCTTTGGATACGTCGCTAGGAAAGTTTTGTGAAAAATACTGTACTGATAATTCATATGAGATAGATCATACATAGAGCAGTATTGGCCTCGTGGCTTCAGCGTGCTACTCTCATACCAGAGGTCGTAGGTTCGATCCCTGGCTTTGCACAAATGGATGAACATTCTTTCTATGTGCGCATTTAACATTTGCTCGAAAGGTGAAGGAAAACATCGTGAGGAAACCGACATGTCTTAGACCCAAAAACGACGACGGTGTGTGTCAGGCACTGGAGGCTGATCACCTACTTGCCTATTAGATTAAAAAATGGTCATGAATCAGATTCGGAAATCTGAGGCCAAGACCTAAAGAGGTTGTAGCGCCACTGATTTATTTATTTTTTAATACATATATGTTATAAATTATAACATATATATTATATTATAACTTATAATTTAAACTGACGTTTCACTTTGACTTTACCATTAACTTTCTTCCTTAATCAAAAGGACAATATTCTGGATAAAGATTATCTGTGGAAGTAATAAAAATATCTTCCGCATTGACAGTGTTGTCTTACATTCAGTTATCAAAGACTTATTGGTCTATCAGTAAATTTGATTAAGCACACGTTATTTCCGCATATCTTTGGGATATCTACAGTTCTTTACTTTTTCATACCATAATGATTACACTTGCATTAGTTTAACATAGATAAAAGTCCCTTGTGCAGAGGCTATTTCAGCGCAGAGGAATCAATCACCCACTTAGTCCTGCAATGCTTGGCTGTGGTAGGTACTTCCCAACGAACAGAAATCTTCGGTAGAGTGAGGTCGCTCTTTTAAGCCTGTATCCAGGAATCTTTTAAGCTTCTGGAAATAGCTAGGCTGGGTTAATTAGCCAGGACTTTTCGCACATCGGACCAAATGGGCATCTAAGTGCGGAAACTGAGTACACGCTACGTACAAATATGACCGTTTCTCCTGAAACTAGTGAAACCTTATATATATTTTGTTCTAATAAAGCTCCTAGGGTGATTATCTTTTTCCGTAAATGGAATAATAATTTGTATATTTATTTAATTATGTAATTACAACAGATTAGGAAAATTAAATAAATGAATGAAACTACATTGCTCAGGTGTTTTCGGTACGAGGCCTTGATTCTATTCCGCGACGGTCACACTGACACGGTTATACGGCGAACTCCGTGGTCCTATTCGAGTAAACGACCACTTAATTGTCAACGATTAATATTTACTAAGGAATCTATAAGAACCGTAGAGAACGCTTAATATAATTATTTTAAGCCAGACTATTTATTAAAGTATGTAATTGTTCAGTAGAAGTGTGAAGAAATCGATTGATTAATAGATTTTTTGTACAATAACAGGAAGATTTAACAAATATTTAAAAAGTTTGATTACGATTGAATCAGAAACAAAATGTTAGACAATTTTTGTGTTATTTGCCTTTATTAATACGAGATAAAGACTATATTTAATTATACACATATCTTATTATTTATAAACTAAATTAATCCCACTATACCTAAATGTTTGTAGCGCCACCCTTTTTTATCAATTCCATCACACTCTTTCCTCTCCTGTCATTGTGTTTACGCTTTGATGAGAAGCTATGTGGTTAGTTAAGAGTGGAATAAAATTTTATTTAAAAAAGGCTATACTTTTTTTTAATTTATCGTTTACATGAATAACCCTCCACACAAGCAATGACTCAATCCACACGTGACGAGAGTGCCATCCTTGGTACACATCGAGTGTTTATCGACTGCACTATGTACTCAGTAATTGTATATCTAATTGGTCAAGTACATTACACAACTGAATATTTATAATGGGAGCAAGGTTACAGGAAAACTAGAGATACTTCAAAGATTAGGTTTTAATCACATTTTAAAAAAAGAATAGACTTTAGAATAGAATTAGACTCCTTACTCAATAGACAGCGGTACCGAAATCGAGAGAACAACATCGAACTTGCATACAAATACGTCTGTATAAACGCTGTTGGAAATTATAGAGTAAGAACGCTGTTATATTTTCCACTTCCTTTGGTGTGACTTCCATATGTCAAAAACGTATTGAATGTCGTCATACGGGAGTCATGGGCTAAGTCTCAACTTTCAGATTTTTTTCCTTACAAGAAAGTTCACAAAAGAGAGCGACCTTACGTGAATAACAATCTAGCCTATACAATATTTATGGCTAATATTATGTTTACTTCATTTTCTATAATACAAGTGAATAGCTTAAACTAAGGTTATGTTTATCAGTCTTAGTATTCGAAACTATGTTCGGGTGTTGCACTTGCACTTATATTAACTACACTAGATTTAGTAACTCAAAAGGTTTAGTTCTGTTCAGGCGTCTTGTTCCTGTACTACATATATATATTAGCCACACATGATTATTATATTCTTTAATGACGTTAAAATTTTATTATGTAAGAATCATTTGTACCTATTATTGCATCTTCAAGGCATAAAACAAGTTTTGGGTGTATAATCACTATAGTTATCAAAACAAGTTATTAGATAATAATTTACAATGTTAAGACTGATTAAGAAATTGTATAGGATTTACGAAACTGGAATAGAAAATTTATTAAGCAGTGTTGTGTTAATTTAAATATTATGTGTGTGTAACAATATATTGTAGTGTACTCGTATGTGTAAGGTTGCGTCAAGTCGTTGGTCAATACCGGAAGTTGAGAGCACTGATGTAATTTTCCATTGACAACAATGGTTAACTAGTTTCAACTGAATAAAATAACTAGAATTCGCGTATAAACATTATGTATCATGTATCGTTCTCTTCAGTCGGTATGTCTGAGTGTCGTGGTCAGCGAGAAAATACCTGGAGTGGACCATCAGTTTCCACCTGTTCTGTCCTCACTTATATATAAAATAATTTATATAATATAATATATAATTCTAATATATAAAATTCTCGTGTCGCGGTGTTTGTAGTTAAACTCCTCCGAAACGGCTTGACCGATTCTCATGAAATTTTGAGTGCATATTGGGTATGTCTGAGAATCGGATAACATCTAATATTCATCTCCCTAAATTTTAAGGGTAGTCCACCCCTAAATTTTTATTTTTAGATATTTTATTTTTTTATACAGCATACAAAAATACATAGAACCCTTCATTTTCACCTTTCTACGATCAACCCCTATTTTTTATTATAGTAGATAGTTATTTTCATTGAACTAAAACAATGTTATCTAGAAATAATTTACATGGCAAAACAACGTTTGCCGGGTCAGCTAGTATATATATATTTACTATGTATATCGTTTTGACGATGAATCTTTCACTTGATCGGTCCATATCCGACATAATCTTTTGCCGTCTGCTCACCACGCTCAGTTTCTCCAAGTTCTCATTGCCTCTGCGCAGTGTATGGCCGAAATATGTTATAATTCGTTGGTGGCATATGGTAGACTGGAGAGTCCCTATGGGGGTGATAATCATCTCCTTCGGCCTCATGAATGAAAATTTATGTTCCAGACGCAGTTCGAAGACATATTATCGAACTGCGTAAAATTAACTATAATAATATAATATTTATTATAATACTTATAGTATTATTATTATACTATTATAGTTCATTTTAGATTTGGGATAGAAATTCTTGGGCTGTGGGGTACAAGTGCACGGGTGCTAATTGAAGATTTCAGTTGGCGCCTGGTAGATAGTACCAATGACAGAGCTAGTGCTTTCTTCGCTCAACGAATAAGTATTGTATACAGCGAGGAAATGCTGCCAGCATTAAAGGTACACTGCCACATAGGCAAACTTTTTAAATTTGTTTAATTTTTTATTTATCAATTTTTTTTTTGAAAAATTGATAAAACTGGACAAACGGACAGGAGGCTTGATGTTAAGTGATACCGCCGCCCATGGACACAGTCAATTCCAGAGGGCTCGCGAGTGCGTTGCCGGCCTTTTCGAAACCTGTTACAATATTTTACATTTTTCAGCGCAGTTTTATTATTACCTAAACAAACTACGTAAGGTTAAGAATATTGTAAATACTGTACTGAACTGATGTACAGTTTATAATGTGTGTTGGAAATAAATACTTTAAAAAATAATTATAGTTGAAAATAATTAAAAATTAATAAAAAGAAAATTAAAACAAATTTAAAAAGTTTGGTATCCAGCAGTGTACCTTTATAGTTGAATATGAAGATATTAATATAAATTAATACAATAAAAATGGAGTTCCTCCTATACAAATATTTCCTTGTTCATTTCTTAACACTTCATAGATTCCGGATGAACGTAGGGTGTGACGTCACATCCGGCAACGGCGTGTGCGAGGATCACTTCCGTTATGGGCCCAGTCTCAGCTGATAGATAAGAAACTGGGACGAATGTTGACTTGCATAACGTTAAAAAACTTTGGAAGTAGTTTTAGTAAATTACACAATATTTCCAATATTCTTAACCTACATAGTAATCGATACTTACACGCTGAGCGATGAAAGGAACTCTGGGGTCACCGTTATTATCTACCACGCGCCAACCTAAATCTGTAATTAGCGCCTCTGCACTTGAACCCAAGAGTCTCTACTCCAAAGGCAACTAAATAACTATTATAATTCAAATTTCAACGAGGGAAATTATTAGCTAAACAGAGGGAGGTCAGGTATATGAGGATTTAAAGTGTCCTGTCTTTTATATACAAAATATTAATTCGTTATTATTTACGCCTAACAAGTATATTACTTCTATATTATCTGTGAAACTGTACTAAGCCATCATATAATATAACTTTATATTTTATTTATTGTTTTTGTCTCTATTAAATTAATGTATCTGTTTTTTAGAATAAATACTAGACGCAGTATTCCAGTGGGACTAGAGAGGTAAAACTTGGTCAATCTTTAGTCCAATCACAGACACGCGATCCATCCAGTTGACCAATCACAAGCGAACGAAACGCACCATTTTGTTTTTACCTCTCATCTTTCGTCATATAATTAAGATAATGCCAATTAATTATAATTCGATTAGCTGGTGTTTATTAGCGTATGCAATTCCTCAAATGCAAAGGCAATCAGGGTTCACAAAGATTCCGGTTTTCTTATCATAACGTTATGAAGACATTGCCAGCACGCAGCGTATATACGTGGGAGTACCATCTTCATTACTTGTCACATTTATACGCAAATGTAGCTATTTGATTTTAACTTTAGAGTAGATGAGCACGTCACAATGTTTTCTAAACCCTAAATGCAAGAACGAAAGTATTTTGACTATAAAAATTTAAGATTGACAGTTTTACCATTATATATTAACAATTTGAACTGAATTTCTATTGAAATGTTAATGCCTTATGCCCTTGATCACGTGATAAATTGAAATCGAGGCGTTTATTGTAAAAGGCGCGAACTGTCAAATTTGCAAACTGTCTAAAGTTTAATAGGTCGTTAATTTTCTGGAAATTTCCACAGAAGTGAGATTTCCACCATGGTTCCTGAAGTAATGGCGTTCACTTAAGAACCCATGGTGTATATTCTAAATTATTTATTTCAAATCAAAATTTAAAAAAAACTAATAAATTCTTGAATTATCGAGTAATAAAATAATTTACAACAAATTACAAATTATTTCTAAATATATTAGAAAAAATTATTACTCAAGTTCTGTGACTAGACCAAGGTAAATAGGGATTCATTTCTATTGTATTCAGATGCTAACTGGTGACTAAGTCTGGTGATAGTCGACATTAGTCCGTGACCCTGCAATCTGTCAAGCGGACGAAGAGTATTGAAATAGTTTTAAAGGAAATATTAATTTGTTGGATTATCATCATATGGCCATTTTTAAGAAATTTCAAAATAGCAATACTTGAGACGCAAGTAAAAACAATACAAGTTCAGTGTCTCTTTAATATTTAGAAATTAAGCAATATTAATAACTTTATATAACATTTCCTTTTAAATTTTTATTAGTGATTTCTCTAGCATGCGTTGCATGTTCAATGCAACGGTTTATCGTACACAAAATCCATATGAGCATGCAATATTATAAAGGCGACGCAATATAATCAAGTCAGTACGCTGTTAGGGTTGTCAATACTAAAATTAATAAACAAACTATCACACACACACACGCACGCCATAGTTTTCTCAGAATACTTTGTACTACTAAATCAATAATAATCTTACAAAATTTTTTGTAGTCAGTAATGGTTCAAATTATCTCACAGCATCTTTTGTTTAAGCTTACAAGCCTGCTTGCTCACCAATAACAAGAAAAGAAAGGAAAATAGTCATATTTTGGAAGTAACCACTCTAATACCAGGTTACCACACTCAGATATTCCAAAAGGACTCCTCGTGGCAGCCCTGCACGGCTAGTAGCTAGGCTGGAGTAGGGCGTCGACCGGCGCCTCTCCGCCGCGTTCGCGACCTTATTACTACGTCTCTTGTTTGCTATTCGGGCCCACGGCGCGCAACCTCGTTGTCCATCGATTCCCATAATCTTGGCCGTTCCACTTGTTTAGCTTAAATGCCCGTATTAAGGTGAATGGACGAAAAACAATTGAAAAGCGCTAGTAATTTAATATGAATTCGCGCTATAAGGAATGGATTTATAAACTATGGTCGAGTAAACTCGTCTGCATGAGTTTCTATAATACATGTATTAAATTGTTATTAAACTTTAAATTGGTTACATTGGATACCCAAAGCCATGTTTAATACAGAACTAGATAATAGGAGATCGAACAGCGTCCAGTTTAATTTGGTGACCATGCTTACTAATTAATTATGATTAACTTCGTAAATTAATTAAGTGCACCTATCTGAATAAAAACACATCAAAACGCGACAGACAGGTAAATATTTAGTGTAAACGGGCACTTGAAAAGTTGCCAATAATTCTTGGACTTCAATCGCCCGAAAGACCTCCATTTATCTAATTTATAACATGATTTCACTCAATCGTATGCTAAATTTAAGACGAAATCAAACAATCGTCGCCCTCCATATAAATAGATCGAAAAACACTGTTTATGAAAGTCACGAGTTCGATGTTAAATTGGTTTCTAAGACTATTTAAATTAGTGGGTTAACAATCGAATAATTAGTGATGCGTCGAGGAAGAAAGCGACAATACATTAACCTACACTGTTGTAGGGAAAATCGTCACACAAGTTTTGCTCAATTATTATGACCACGTGGATATATAGAGACTGGATGACAGCTCGTAAGTACTGGACAATTAAAATAACATCTTTATTCAAGTTACTAGCCAGTCACTCAATTATTACATTTTAAATTTGGAATTTAATCGGTCAATTTAAATAATATGGCATTGTGCTAAATGCATGCTGGATTGCCCTTACATGGGTCATTGAAATGGACTGCATGTAAACGGTAAAAAAAATGTGTGTGGTTTTGTTGCGTTTTTAATTAGTTGTTTCTAAAAAAACACACGATGAATGTAATTTTATAATTAATTTTTATAATTATATACGTATATACCTTAAAGATAACCTACTAATATAATATTACAATAATGTAACTACCACAATAGGAACCGTATGGACTTATTATTGTCTGCTTAAATAAAAAAAAATATTATTATTATTTATGATATATGTAATCTAATTAAACATATGTTTATATATAATAAAACTATGATCGTCCCTACAAATACTTAATACAGACCGATTATGTTCACATTACTAGTTGTATTAATTTGAATATATTTTTCAACTTATTACGATTTAAAAACACCTAGAAAAGATGGCAAAGTATTCTGGTAATCGTATAAACGTCCCTTTTAATTGTATAATATTTTTAGTGAAATTTTAGCCTATGTATGCTGTTAATAAATTTTTATATTCAAAACCGAGCACTTCCAGTTCAGTAATTCCACAGTTCTCAGTAGAAACAAGACAGCAAGAAAGTGTACTTTCACTGGTAAGTTGATGCTTTACTCCTTATTCTATCAAACCTCATTTGATTCAAGGGACTACTTTATTGCGCCATAAAGTACAGAAATCTTCGTTATCTCTTGTATGTTTAACCTACTACGTTGGACAACGGCTAGAAAATTAGGATATGGAGATAATTATTGCTATTTAAAACTGTTTTAGTTCAGGGATCTTCAGAAATAATAATTTCACTTTCAAATTATAATTATAATTAAACACGTGACGTGTTTTTCATTTATTCAATGATTTCGTTCGGTTTTATAAAGTATTTGTAACATTTGCTACTTAGATTTTCAGACAGACGAGGTCAAACAATACCACTTAATAACCTGAATTAGTAAATGTATGTATGTAAAACAGAAAAATAACTATTCTATTTCAATAACGCGCAATAAGGATGTTACTGAGTGCGGAGTAATAGGCCAGTATTCATATAACTTTGTTCTATTTCTGGACTGACGTACTAGTCGACGATCTTGAAATAATCTATTGTAAATTGACCTTTCTGAATAATTACTAACAGCGACTGGACCTTTAATTTACCAATAGCTCAATAACAATACATTAAATTACTAAAAACAGAAGTAGCAGAGAAGGCGTGTCAACGATCTCATGGATCGTGAGCGCACCCCAGCTTTTCAAGAATTTTTATCATTTACGTGCGTTAAAAACTATATATGTTGAAGCAGTCAGGAGGATATTGTTATGTCTTTAACTTAATAATGCCGTATGTCACGGACGGGAAAATAGTTGACCAGCACAGCTAAAAAAGAAACTAATGAAAGATACAGTAATGTAAGGCATATAAAAATGATCTAATTAAATATACTTTGAACCAATTAGCAAGTAAAGCTTTAAGTTGGCGCCTGGTAGATAGTACCGGTGACCCCAGAGTTGGTGCTTTCCTCGCTCATGGAATAAGTATCGCAATACATTCAGGAAATGCTTCTAGCGTTGAAGGTACACTGCCACAGGGACCAAACTTTTTAAATTTTGTTACAACTCTATATTTATCAAAATTTTTAATTATTATTATTACTATGTAGGTTAAGGATATTGTAATTTATGTATTGGATATAAATACATGTATTATCAAGGCATATTGTTTTCATTCCGAATGGATCACTTTTCAATAAAAAATGTCAATAATGTAAAACGATGATTTAGTTAACAATCTAGTTTGTGGTTGTGCGCATAACGCACGGCGCGCGCACCGGTCGGAAGGTGAAAGGCACAATATCGCTTTCGAAGTAGATCGTGTTGTATCAGTGAAAACACGCGACGCTCTCTCATATTTATATGGATTAGCTTTGTTTTAATTCACACTTTCGTATGACATGAATACTACGGTCCTCGTATGCGATTAACACAGAAGAAAACAATGAAAAATGGATCGGACACATCAAATGTCGATCCAGGAGATAATGACGAACAATAATCAAGAGGCAGGGACGAATGAAGACCAGAACGGCAAACAAGGAGATGCTTATTTATCTAAGGGATAAAGGTTACATAGACAACCATAGTAGATACCACAGAGAAACCATAGAGAGTAAAGGACGCTTATGTCGAACGGTATAGGTAGATAATACTAAAATTCGGTATCAGGACTTATCGAAATATATGTTAGTTTTTGACACACAAAAGCCACACTTATAAATAATGTTCAACTCTGAATGATACCCTAAGAGAAGTCTATTAAGACATGTGTGCCTTATACATAAATGTAGTGGCCTCAAATCGATACATACATATTTTGATAATGTCGTGGAATTTTCATAATGAAACGTAACTTAATTAATACGGTCATTGAGGATCTACTTATTGGCTTACTTATTTGTCCTAAATATACAACACCTTCCAACGTATATGTTACTGAGTTGTGAATTAAGATGTTGTCAGATCAATATGGTCACTAAGCTTAATTTTAAATTTCGAACATCCTGATTTTTATTCGAATGCCACAGAATCGCTTCAAGTGCTATAAAATATTCTTAGATATAATAAACAGATAAAAATTAGTAAATACAGGAGTTGATAAGTAACACATAGTTTTCCATAGCCCTCATGTACGCGTATTTACTTGGTTGCAATAGCGGTAAACCTTAGCCTACTTCGCTCGAATATGATCTTATGTGTTTGTATAAGGCAACTTCAAATATCTAACAAATTAAGATTACAGCGGCATTGAGATTAGAAATCATTACTTTCCATATTGTGTTAAATTCCTATTGCGCAAACCAAGCGATAACAGTGTTTTTTACATACTTTCAACGTTGTTCAATTGTTTTAATGTTTCTGATTTTATTTACCACGATCTTTGACGACTTAACTGCGATTTTTTAATTTGTTTATTTATTTCGTTCATTAGACACATATTGTCTTAACGTTTCTTCAGCGCGTACCAATTCTTAAAAGGCCGGCAACCCACTCGCGAGCCCTCTTCGCCTCCTGTTCTATAAAAGAAGCTTAAGATCGCGAATTCAATACTCGGTTTTTCATTAATGTTCATCATCAATTTAATTTTTCTTATATGCATTACTTCGGCCGGCATCGCACTCGCGAGCCAGGCAGTATCCAGGTGCACATCACTTAACATCCCTCCAAGATGAACCTCCTGTTGCCCTATTCTATTAAAAAAATACTTATACGTGTGTAGATATTTGGGATTCGGTTAAATATCATTCGCTTTAATTACTCCAATAGTTATTGTTTTGATTTTCCTGCTTCATAATTAAAATTATTTTGTAGATTTCCCTGAATTTATTATCACACATTTAACCTTGGACTTTACGTAAAATTTACTACCACTGCTGTAATAGGTATAAAGAGTCTACAAAATGAGTATATATGTCCTAATAAAGGGTATATTATCCAGTAATAATTCGGCTCAGTTCCAGACGCTGCGTCATCTCAATGATGCGGGGCGAGTCTTGGTTATTTTCCACATACTAGATTGAAATATATTAGAACTTGAAGGGTGGAGCTGTTGGGTCGTATATGTAACGGTATTTTTAATGTTTACCTAAAATCAAACGTATAAAGTAAGTTTGTATGAAGTTTTCAAACGTAAAATGTAAACAAATCAATCTGTAAAAAAAGTTAATAAAAATAATCGAAAACACATACTTTCATAAATTATTCTATAACAGTTTAATTACATTAAAAAAGACAATATAAATTATATAGAGAGTAGAATATTTAACCTTGCATGACCGACAATTAACCAAACAAAGCGCCACTAACATAGATTAAAGTTTAATGAATTTCGAACATGTAATCGTAATTGTTATACAGTATCACACAAAATTCAGACAAATATCGTCCCAAAAACATGTCTGTGCGCAGTCAATGAACCCATCAATAACTTTTAAATTTGAATACGAAAAACAAAGTGATATGTCGTATTAACGTTATTTAAAAAATACAATATATACATCGATTTGTCACAGTTTCCGAAATTGTTATAATTATGTATTTGACGTCATTGTATATTAAATCTTTCTGGATCGTGAATAAAAATGTTTCATTTTTGTGTGTACAATTCAGTAATCTTATATACAAGTTAAGACAATAAATCTGAATTGTCTGAACCACATAAGTACCTTTTCAACAGACTTTAAAAGAAGGTTTTCTGCAAACATTGAAGCATAATTTTTTATACATATTTTCTGATTATTTACAGACGACAAAATTTAACCAGTACAATTGTCAATTGCTAAGAATTCGGTATCTGTCTCCTGGCTTTCTTTTCCACTTTAAATTATTTATGTATGTGGTTAACCCAACAGGACGAATGTGGTTGCTATCAACGTCCTTGCTCGACTTACAAACGTTGATAAACACCAATTGATAACAACGCACTACGTTTGAGAAATTACTATTTTTAAAACTGTAAACAATTATTAAATATACAAATTTGCCCTTAACTAATATTGATAATGGCTGTATTATCTGAATCTTATGTGTTTTAATTCCTTTTATAAGGCGCACTGTAACTTATTGTATATATTATTAAATCATGTATTAACTAGTATCCGATGTTATATAAAATACACTTTTGCGTTTTCTCCCATTTTTGAAGTTGCTTGAAATAAATAAAAAATAAAATACATATGTTTATTATGGAACATAAGATACATGTATCACTTATTCCACGTCATTAAATTGAATTTGTAGGCATCCCTACTCATCGGCAAAGAAGACAGAGGGCTGAGAGAAAAAGCCGGCGTAAAAAACTCTCGGTACTCTTTTAAAGCAGCAATGGAAAGTGCCAGGCTTGTGTGCCACTCAAGGACCCTAAGGAAATCCGAAACATCTGAGTAACTGAGTTACGGAATAGAGAATACACTTGCACTATAATATCTACTGCACAAATAGCCAATCTTAATAAAGATAAAACGCCGCGGCTGAATCGGCCTGGAGAATATAATACATGAATTATTTGTTGAGTCTGGGCAAAGCAATTGTCTCAACTGATGTATAAATCTTTAGAAATGCCTTTCCATGGAGAAATTATTGGCACTTGTGCTAAGCCTCTAGCGACATATCCTAAGTTCAGTCCAACCCGGTGATAAATAATACGTGCCGAGAGAAAGCAGTGCCAATTACTTGCTTGTTATGAAAATGAGTTCGCCCTACATTAGATTAGAAATTCAGCATTGAAACAACTAATGCTATTGAATGATTATAGATGGGATTTTGGTGAGCAATCCTGTGAAAGCAGCAATGGAAAGTGCCAGGCTTATCTACATAGTATACAGATAAAATTTTCCGTCTAGTTTCTTTCCTTTAAAGCCTATATTAAGTAATAAGTTAATTTGAGTAATTAAAGTAGATATGTATGTTAATCGTATAAAAATACAACATTATTTAACGACTAAATAGATCAATTAGAACATTTGCCATTAATTGTTTTTTTTTAGATGTATGTATAATCGTTTCATTGTTATTTTTTTTGTAATTTTAGGTAATTTTATTTATGTTAATTTAGTTATGCACTTCTTGCACCTATTCTCCTTACTAGGGTTTCCTGGAAGAGATCGCTTATTAGCGATTTAGTATTAAATAAATTTACTATAGATAGTACCTTTAAATCGTGGCACCGGCGTACCTATGTAGAACCAGCTGCCCACTGAAGTATTTCCAAACCAATTCGACTTAGGGTCCTTCAAGAAAAGAGCGTACCAATTCTTAAAAGGCCGGCAACGCACTCGCGAGCCCTTCTGGCATTGGGAGTGTCTATGGGCGGTATCACTTAACATTAGGTGAACGTCCTGCCCGTTTGCCCCCGTTCTATAAAAAAAAAATTTCAGACTGCTAATATGCTGCATAAATTTATCATCGAAGTCTAAATAACATCATAAAGTAATTGATATAGATTATTTATTGTATTCATAATGATATAGTTTTCAAGACGATCATAAAGGACACTCAAGGATTATCTGATAACCCTAGGCGCGTGGCGCGAAGACAGGCGCTAGTCGCGAGCCGACGTCTGCTAGCCAATTATCGCGAACTATTCACAGTTCACACGAACGCTCAACCCGCATACTTATTTCCCACCGTTGAATGAGTCGCGTTCGCTAAATCGTACCATTATCGTATACCTGCCACGATCTGATTATTTTAAACAACTACAGCCGACTTTCTTGTCCTTACCAAATTTGCTAGTCAAGTCAACTCAAAATCATTTAATCATATAGGTAACACAATGTACACGTAAAAAAAACAGAAATGTGTATCAAATGCTTCGAACTTTACATTTAGTGCCAGTGCTCAAATCAAGGGCGTAGAACGGAAGAGAAGAATTGGCCATAAACTCTCCGCCACTTTTTTTTATCGCCATGTTTTTTTTTACATAACATTTGTAAGGAGCTGCAACTAGGCTAAATTTGTGCTAGGCTTTAATACTTCTACGGATTGATTGTTTGTGTCGTACGTTCTTGAATCGTGCGACTGCGTAAGAGAAGCTGTGTCGTAATAACCCTATCGTAGCGTAGTATGTTGGTCTGCATGCCTGTGAGGCAACACGTTCACACTTCACACACGCAGAGGTCTCGTGCGTAAATTATGTTTTTCTTTGGCAGCTATTGGAGGCTTCTTACATTTGCCTACGGCGTGGTCTATAACGCCGTAGGCAATGTTAATAAATATTAAAAGGAAGCCAATTTTATATGTGTTTTTTTTCTGAGATCATAGGTTTGATTACTGTCAAAGTGACAGTACTTTCACAAGCCGTGTGGTAGGCTACTTACATATAATAATCTAATCTTAGATATAAATGAACTCAAACTCAAAATAACTTTATTCATAAAGGTAAACAAGTACACTTATGAACGTCAGAAAAGAAGTTAAATTATTGTAAATTTACATCTACCAGTTCGCAAGTCAAGGGCGTTGAGCGGGTAAGAAGAACTGGCAAGAAACTTTCCGCCATTCCCGCCCGGCATTCCAGTTGCATAGGTCCAGTTATTATATGGACTAATTTTTTAAAAGAACAACGCAAATAACAACATATGTATGCAAAAGAAACATTCAAACTAACAACATAGCGTTAGTTAAAATTGTCACAAATTAAATAGCTTTTATAGTGGTAATGAAAAGGTATTAAAAGCGAATTAACAGCCCTTAACGTTAAGGTAAAACCCGTCTACGCGTGGCAAGTGTCTCACGCCTACAGACTTGCACCGAACCAATTTGAAAATAGAGAAATTCATTCGACCGAAGATCGAGTCCGCTGTCGACGGTCGCCGGTCAGACGCAAGACTATTTATATCAAACGTTTCGACATGCTATATGTACATACCATTATTTTACTACCATTTCTAGCCGGTTTTAACCCACGATTAGTAAGGTTTATTTAACTGTGGCTGCATGATGCGCCTCACTGAGGAATTTAGGTGTCCGATGTACTAGTCCGTTAAGAGAAATCGGAATATTACTGTACCGTGTCAATGGAATGAGAGCCGTGAACGTACGATATGATCTGTTCAATTGAATGAAGACGAGATAAAAATAATTGTGGAAAAAGTATAATGGCTGTTATAATAGACTGTTGAATGTATTTAAAATTCGAAGCGCGCACTTTTATCTTTATTTGTTTTAGGTTTCGAGAATAATTTATTTCGAGACATTGGGGAACTTTCATGAGATAATATTGCAATTTGTAGTAATTTTTGCAGATATTCCTTCCCTTATTAAGTAATCTATAGGAAACAATGGCACAAAGTTATCTTCTGTCGTATTTTATAGAAAACGGAATGAATATATTTTGTATGAAGCATGATGAACACAATGACTAAATAAACACATGGCCCCAACGCATTGCCTACCCAATACCAGTAACTCTTAAAAAGATCCCACACAAAAGAGTTGTAAGACCCTTTAAAACATATTGAGATATTTTTTAAAGTTGTCGTGGGAGCAGAGCGTTTCGTTTGATGCGCCGACGCATGCGGCACCGCTAAGACAATTTTTTATTACTACCTGCGCTTTATAAAATCAAGAGTTTATAGATCTTACCGTGATTCATCAAAGCCACCGCGCATGTGCAAAGGTGAAATGGGTAAGGCGTTTGCGAAAGAATTTAATTTGTATATAAGTAAATAATATTAAGTAATAGTGTAAATTTGCCGTGTTTTCTATCCCGGTAACATAAAATATTTGCCGTATGCGCCAATATGTTACGGGACATTAAGTAATTTTATATCTCCTGTGACTTTGTCTCTTTATTAGCAAGGGCTTTTGTGTAAACAGATCACAGATTTATTTCGTGTTATCATGGAATTTACAAAACACAATGTAATATTTCTAAGTCCATACTAAGTAAGTTTATGGTTTTATTACGTATATTAGATGTGTATATTTTGAGTATTTAAACACGATCGCTAATACGCAGAAATCGTTCAACCTTTTGATGCACTCTAAAACAAGACAAATCAGGCTATAATGCTACACATTTTTTACCGATACCTAACACAAAAAGGCCAGTGGTGTTATTAATCAAAATATCTATAAAATTAAGTCCGCATTTGAATGATTCTACCTGCGCCCTTTGTGTGGTCCGTTTTCTAAGATTTTTAAGAAACAATAAAAATTTAGTTTAATGATTTAATAAACGCATATCTTGGACAGATACGCGCTGGACAAAAACAGAGAAGTGCTTGTAACGTTTAAGAAATGGAAACTTGAATATTTTGGACGCGTCTTACGTAACACTTAAAATTACCAGCACCTTCAACTAATCATTTATTGCAAAGTGGCAAGTACAAAGATATCTCACCAGAGACGCAAGTTTTGGTGGAAGAAGGTTCTGCAATGGCTTGGTTACGAGTAAAGCACCAAGTTTAAAAGCGCATCATCCAAAAAGTATCGATGATGATCGCGAACCTTCGAAAGGAGATGGCACTATAAGAACAAACAAAAATATAGATAAATAAAAAATTCATTTTATCTGATAAGAAACTTTAATCAAAACCAAACCATAATGAAGGTATTTTGATTATATTTTCGGACATACCTAATTGTTTCGTGTACTTAGAAGTGAATTTCATTACTTATTTGAAACGAACTTTATTATATACATATACTACTATATTGTACGGTTAATTTTGAAGAATTTTGGCATTGATGAATATTTAAATAACTGTGTCACTAATTGTGTCTCAATAGTATGTAGACCAAACCGCTAATAATGAGCAGTTTATGACATTTTCCTATCATGTATTTTCAATGCAAAAGGAGTACGTATACGTTTTGACATTTCTTTCCTTTTTAAGAGTGTTATAATAAAGCATTGCTATGTTGACAAGAGAACGAAGATCCTATAGGTTCAATTTTTGTTGGTTAGATCATCCAGATCAGTCTACAGACGGAGGAGCTATGAACGCAAAAATACACATAGAATTACAAACCTATCGAAGTTTAAAAGAGGTTCCAAGCGCTATTTGTGTTAATAGGACTTAAAGTGGGACAAAATACAACAGATAAAGACAAAACAAATGAGATCTGGTTCGAGGTATGAACAAGAATGTGGCGGCTATATTTAGCACGATTCTTCATTTCGAATGCGGCTCACGAGGCAGGACGTTGATAAGATATTTGCATAACCCTATGAGCTAAGTAAACGGAGATGATACTGCCGCGTTAAATACTGTAAGGTTTTCCCCATAATTGATAGATATAATGTGTAAAAACTAATGTAGGGACGCTCAGGGAAAATACTGTGTGATTATTATAAAACGATATGATTGAATAGGCAATAAGTAAGGGCGTATAGGACTTGTGAGAGCGATTTTTGCGCGGGTAGGTGTGTGACACACAAACCAAAGATTGTGGGTTTTAAGGCAAATCAAATTAAAATAATTTATTAATTTAGGTAACACAATGTACACTTATGAACGTCAAAAAGAAATACATATTAAATGCTTCTAATTTAACATTTACTGCCAGTTCCCAAATCAAGGGCGTAGAACGGAAGAAAAGAACTGGTAAAAAACTCTCCGCCACTCTCTTAAATCGCCAAGTTTTTTGTTTTACACAGTGTTTGTAAGGAGCTGCAACCATTACGCCATGTTCCATATGAGATCTTATTCTGGCCGTTTGCACCAATGGGTTCTTCTTTGCTCGAACGGGAAATCGACTGTGGTAGAAAACTCTGATCCCCTATTCTACAAAAAAATATCAATAAAATAGATGCAGTTATCTAAAGCCTATTTTTGGGACAGGGATCAAACGAGCAGGGTTACTTTGAATAAAATGATAACCGCCGCCTATGGACACCTGCAACGTCGGGAGCTAGCGGGTGTGTTGCTGACCTTTTAGGGAATGGTTGGCCTTTTCTTGAAAGCCCAAAGTTGTATCGGTTTGGGCTTCTTATAGTGGCGTATTACTTACTAATGCGCCACTTAAACAAACCTTATTTCGCTACTTTTATTGTTATGGACCTAAGATGTATGGCGACAATGGGGGAAGTGAAATTTCGATACCAAATGCATTATCGATTACGCTATAAAGATAAAATTCTCAAAACAGTATTAGGATAATTACGCCGCAACCAGCAAGTACTCGATTCATTTTAAATATGGCGGGTGTGAACAAACCGTTCAGCAAATGATATCATAGCACTACCAGCCGATTATGTAGTAATCAAACTTGCTACTAATACAACATTTCACGAGTCCCAACTATCAACAATATCAAATACACACAATCCACTGCTCGTTTATGCAGGAATATTAAAACGTTATAGCAAATAGAACCAGCGTTGTATATTGCGCAATGAAAATGTGTTAATACAAATTGATTTTCAGTGAATGTTATTGAAGGTTCGCGGCGGAACGATAATTGTTATCTAAATATTTACCGTTCCGTGAATACATTACAGTTGATTTCGTGTGATCTGAAACATTTTTAAGACATTTTTATATTAATTAGGCGGTAAGAGTAAAGTATTATTAGCAAAATATACGGTTTATTCCCCTATAAACAGTACGTATAGAGGGGAATCTCTATATAATTTATAGACCCAATTTTATGAAGACATACTGGTTGTTATATGTTAGGAAAATAAGAAAATATTTTGGTAGACAGAACCCTGATCATCTTGCCTTTAAAGATGATAAATTAAAAAAAAATATTTGTCTGGTGCCATTGAGAAGTGCGAGGTAAGATAATTTAACATATAATAATAATAATAAAAACTTTATTTATGACAAAAGGGTTGTGACAGAATTCATATTTCGCTAGTCCCAGGAAGGCCCTGTGTTGTGGGTAACTAGAAAACATTACATGGTTTTTAGAATTATTACCATACATGTTTAAGACAGTTTAATAAAAAAATTGTGTTACAAATTAAGAATGAGTGAATGTGTGAATGGGTGTGTATGCGCATTGTGCATGTATTTGAGAGTGTAGCTGAAAGTTGTTATGATCGTGCATGTATTTGAGAGTGTAGCTGAAAGTTGTTAGATCGGCACAGGAGGCTCACCTGATGTTAAGTGATACCGCCGCCCATGGACACTCTCAATGCCAGGGCTCGCGAGTGCGTTGCCGGCCTTAAGAAAGGTAACTCTTTTTCTTGAAAACCCTAAGTCGAATTTCGGAAAAATTCAGTGGTCCGCTCGAGTTGTATACGTCAAGAGCCGCTCGGAGAGGGACGTCGTGGTCGGGATACGGTCAAGTGGAAGGAGCTGGTACTGGGGAGCCCCCGCCCAGAGGTGAGAGCAGTACTCCATGTGGGGCCGAATTTGCGCTTTATATAGTTGCATGCGGTGGCCCGGAGTGAAGTACCGCCTCGCCTTGCTGAGCACACCAAGCTTTTTGGAGGCTAATTTAGCCTTTCCCTCCAAGTGACCGCGAAACTGAACGTCGTTCGATACGTCAACGCCAAGTATTCCAATGCTGGCTGTGGCTTTAAGAAGAGTGTTTTCGAAAAGAGGAGTAGCGACAAAGGGTGTTTTTTTAGCGGAAAACGCGCAAACTTGTGTCTTCTTGGGGTTAAATTGTACTAGGTTAGTTAGGTTAGTTTGTTAGTTTTTGAAACCTCAAAGTCATACCAAGATATGTAGTAATGCCTCTGTAGATTCGAAATCCAATTTGGCTAGTGTAATTTTTGTGACTTGCGAATTTATATCTGGATAGTTTAACGATCTCAGAATCCATAGATTTGGAAATTTTATTATAAAGGAATATAGCTTCCATAAGTTTATAACAGTGTCTATTGTATTAAAATATTTATTTTTTTATGTTACAGGAGGCACATCTGATGTTAAGTGATACTGCCGCCCATGGACACTCTCAATGCCAGAGGGCTCGCGAGTGCGATGACGGCCTTTAAAGAATTGGTACACTCTTTTCTTGCAGGAACCTAAGTCGAATTGGTTCGGAAATACTTCAGTGGGCAGCTGGTTCCACATAGTGGTGGTGCGCGGCAATGACTGCCTTAAAAACGCTCAATTTTGGAACGACGGACGTCGAGCTGATACGGTTGGAATTTCGTATTCTGCCTGGACGTCAGATGATTAAAAATTATCCTCATCCGATTCCAAATAAATTATGACGTTCAAAGCAATAGAAGGAACATGACGTCAGTTTCCTCAAAGATTACGTATACTTAACATTTAACAATGACTCAATGCTTTGTTAACAGATTTTGTCAAACAATTCATTAAAATACGACTAATATAAACTGTTTTTAATAATTAAAAAGTTACACATATGTCTGTAGTTTTATCACACGTGCGTAAAATTGTGTTTTATACTTAATTTTTTAAATAATTTTAGATTTGTTTTATAAGATTAACTTTTTTATGCCTCTATCAATGTTTTGTCATGTTTATTTGATTGCAATGCAATGCATGAGCGATAACGACAAAATATTGAATAACAGATAATAAATAAGAGGTTAGTGCTATTTATTACAACTTAACCCTT
This sequence comes from Pieris melete, assembly GCA_963693345.1. Lineage (NCBI taxonomy): Eukaryota > Metazoa > Arthropoda > Insecta > Lepidoptera > Pieridae > Pieris > Pieris melete. The sequence goes on along the minus strand of CAVNZK010000006.1, from coordinate 2,187,194 downwards.
TGTACATAGACATTAGACATAAAGATACATTGGTATATAAAATTGTAATCAGTGGTGCTACCTTCTATGGGTCTTGCCGCCAGAGTCGGTACTCTGGAATTTCAAAAACTATTTTTTAATGGAATCTCCCTGTTGGCCCTACAGAACTTTGACAGCTCAATTCGAGCTGTTTTGTAAAGATCTGGCAAAAATGAGCTTATCCTACGACTAGTAGAAGTGCGTCTCCTGCAAGAACTGGACCTCGGTTTGGGCCGTCATCAATCTCCTGGCAGAACGGAAGCTCCCAGTGAGAGCCAAGAACGAAGTAAGGGACCTCGCCTTCACATTCAAGGCGGTTTTGTGCTCTAGGCTGAAGCTAATAGTGATACTGATCCCGACGTCTTTTCCGTAGCACTGATGTAGCAACCCCGATCGTGCAATACAAAACCTGATTATATATATTATAACAATATTTATTACCCGTTGACGTTCCGGATCGCTATCGCTATTGGGAATTACAGAGTTCCGGTGAAAATTTAAGCATCTATTTTATCCTTATGTACTTTGAAAGGGAATATATGAGGATCAGTATTGAATAAAAATCTCTTTGTTATTAGTTTAAATTCACAACAATTGTTACAATCAATCAAAGCGAAGATCATAATGCAAAAGCTGCACATGTGCAACGAGACTAAATGAGATCATGGTTAATGCAAATTATTTTTGTAATTATCCCACCGAGTATGAAAATAGGTATCCACTACCCAAGCAATTAAATATTGCCTTGATCTACATATTGAAAGATGAAACACATTACTGTGTTAATCTTTACATAAGATGTCTCGATTTAATTTTATTAATGGAAAGTTTTGTCTGTCAAAAAAAAGTCAAAAGTCAAAATCATGTCAAAAAAACATATACATAAAATGCTTCTAATTTTACATTTACTGCCAATTTTCAAATCAAGGGCGTAGAACTGAAGAGAAGAACTGACAATAAACTCTCCGCCACACTTTTTAATCGCCAAGTTTTTTGTTTTACACAACGTTTGTAAGGAGCTGCAACCATTACACCATGTTCCACATAACATCTTATGTAATGAATATGAATAAAATAAATTAAAAACAAATTTTGGTGGTGAAATAGGAGCACGCACTTACATTCTCGTGGGAACAACACGTAAATACATAGTCGAAATAACTAACATCACCGCATTCACGAATTCAAGTACGTCACCACAAGTAGCACCCATTCACCAGTATGATGCATGGCCAGCCATCGGATTGCTCTTCTGTGCCATCAACTAATTCTGGTTTAATAGGATAACGAAATGTATCAGCTAGATATAGCGGCGAGTCTTGCCAATTAAAACGATGACAATTTTAATTGAAACCCTCGCCATATTTTAGAGAGACCACCCGACGCATGGACGCCTGTCGAGATTTTTTAGGATTTCAGAAGACCGAAGAAAGTATCAAATTCAAAACGGTTTTCAGGGTGAGATTCAGAAAGGAGACTCAGCGTAAACTATCCAATACATTTTTGACGTACAGGACTCACACTAAACGCTAAGGCTCGGCTCTGTATCTGCAAGGCGGTCTACCCTGCGGCATGTTACTGTAATAGTTCTATAAACTCTCTAAAGTAGGCTCAAAATCCCTGGTTTAAACGAGCATTCCTATCACGGATTTCTTAATGCCTACGTTGATAGCACCTGTCGTGAAGTCCCTTTTGGTCTTTGTTCAGCCCGAAAATCCTGGGCGTTTTTGAAAGATAAAAGGGGGCATGCCTATGGGACAGTCACAAAATGCAACTACTGCCCTAGGACACCCAGTAGGAGTGGAGTAGGAGTATGCCTTTTTTATTACGTGGATAACTTATCTTCTAGGGAAGAGTTGATTCCCCAGCTCGCTAATTCTCAAAAGCTATGTGAAACTGGACCCACTCCTTCTGCTACTTAACGGACTACGTAATCTAGAATTACGAATCAAACTCTGCTGGCGCAAGATCCAACGTGATTCTTGGACTCTGAAACAAGAGAACATCAAGTTCGACCTCGTGCTATTGCTTTCCAATCAACCATTATTCCCGGCCAATTTATCATCCAGTCGTTCTCCAATCGGTTTTCTCGTATATGCTTCCTTAACACTCCTTCGTGTCAGTCAATAAACGTAACAAAAACCGTAAAGTATTCGTTGTGTGAAGAATTAATCTTTGCATGTGTTGACGTCTACAAAAATCACAACACGTGCCAAATCCGTCACGTGTAGTTAGCATATGCTATATTGAGTAAAATCGTTTTATTGTTCAATTATAACAACCTAACTACAGTTATAGCGATGTGGTTTTTACACGTTCTGTATTTAAAATTTAAAAAGTATTAGGTTATATAGATTCAAAATTTTTCAATTCTGGGACTTAATATATTTTTTATCCTCTTCAAATTGCATGAATTATTGAGACGTTTCACAACGTAATAAAAAAATGTCTATGGAGTTCTATTGAATTTTATAATCATTTGATTTTTTTAAATAATTTACGTAAAACCAGACACTTCTGCGTTTTCATCGATCCAACAAAAGTAGTATCAATGATAATATTACCTAAGCCTCGGTGTAGAACTTGCCTTCAAAAACAGCTACTTTTATCAACTAAATTATCCTCAAAAGGATCCTCATCTTTACCTCCGAATTCAGTGTTTCGGCCTTTTACCTTATCCTATGACCTCATGTGACGGATGTTACATATTTTCTTAAAAACACGCCGATTTCACATATTCCTTTGTTTTAAGTACCTTGACACGGTCGAATGGATTACGATATCCTTTTTTATCCCTAATGGATAAAGGCAAAGGACTGTACCCAGTCAAGTCAAAAATATTTATGATTCTTTTATCATTTATTTTTAATATTCGAATTTTTAATATTTAATATTTCAAATCTTAATCGTATAATTCTAACAATGCCATAGTATATAGTTAGTGGTTAGTGAAAGACAAGATTGTCGCAATAATTTGCATTATGGGTTTATCCATTAATACAATCAATACCTTACAATTAAAACTCAAACAGATAAAAATGAGAAGAAAACATTTTAGAAACGTTAGTCAAGTTAGCAACACATTATGTTGCTCAATACAGAACACTTGAAGATACGGAACAGATAACGAATGTCGAAGCCATATTGCAAAATATAGTTGTAATACATTATTGCAAAATATTTCACACGTTTTCTTAATTATACGTTGATCCATTTAATACAAATTTATTAAAAAAATATGGGAGAATTAATAAACTATTAATATAAATTTAATCTGTGAAAATTTGACTACTTGACAGATGACATCTATTCGCAAGGTGTGCAGTGTCGTATGCAAGGCCTTGTCGTAAATGCATAATATATGCTTCTGAAAAGGCTTAACGCGCTTTTTATTTTCTTGTCTGTCAATAATTCCGAAATTCGAAGGTTGCAGTGAGGTCACCTACATTGGTCGGTCATGGTCGCTGAAGAGCCGCGAGTTATTCGCGCCTCTCAAATATGGCATTAAGGTCATCGACCGGTAGATATTCCCAATCTATGACGTACTTATTTTTATTTGTTTAACGTAAACATTTATTGTTTCGAGACTTCATCACTAGTTAAAAAGTAGAATTTTCAATTCCAGAAAATAAGTTGTTTTATATTATTCTAATTAAAAAGTGTTAATTCAAATGAACTGTAGTATAAGGATTGGCAGACCTCTTACGTTTCTGAGTGCAAAATGTTGTCCAAAAATGTATTGGAGGAAATCAGGAAGGAATAGAAGGCATATGGAAGGTCTCTGTTCACCCTTTTGGAAAACGGAATGATTTATAAAATTAATATTAATGTAAAAGTAAAAAATGCGAAGAACGGACTGCCCACTGAATGGCGACTCCATTCCGTCCTCAAAGCCTGCAAATCGAAGTAGGCTCTACCCACAAAAAAGCCTCGGACGAGGAGTTAATGTTGTAATAAGTCTAAGAGAATTCTTACTTGTTTATCTTCATTATATCATTGGTTATACACTGCGCGACTGAGGTTGAGCAAACATCCTCTTAACAAACAAATCGAAACAAGTACAAAATATCATAACTCGCGTAATGATTCATCTCCAAGAATCCAATAACGTATGGGAATATTACTTAGAAATCATGATATCATTATGAATTACGGCAAACTTGTATTTAGTATAACAATTCAATGGCGCTACAACCCTATATAAATTTTTGGTTATGTTTTCCTACTTACATTTCCTACGAGTATCAGGAAGAAGTATGAGTAGAGGAACGAGTACGAGTATTAGGAACCAGTACGAGTATGAGGTGTGAGCAAGTATGATGCACGTAGAAAGCAAATGATACAATACATTCAACGCGAAATGCGAAAAGTAAAGTAAAAAAAAACGCCTTTGATTCGATTGTCGATATAATAATTAGTACAAAGAAGAGATCCTAAGTCACTATTATAAATTCCACCTTTTGGTAGGTACTAGGCTAGAACAAAAAAAAATAATATGGCCGTTGAAGCAGCGATTAGTACAGCTTTTTATTCCAATAAGAAATTTAGTGTCAAAGACCGATAGATCTAATTAGTGAGCAAAAAGGCGCCACATTGATGTAGGCGTGAAAAATAGATGCGTCCAAGATAGATAGGACTGCAAGATGCTGCTGTCAACAGGATACTTGTTGGGATACAGCATAGATCAGGGGTCAACTAAACTGGTCGCAGCTCGCGTAGGTGGCTCAGACAGCGGTCACGTTCGGCTCAGCTAGAAATGACCACTGTGTACATGAACAATATTACTATATATGTATTTTGTTTATAATGGTTAATGGCTGTTGTAGGCTGTCTTGATAGTTTCATTTTTCCATTCTACTATTATGAGTACTTTAATATTATGACACATACTAATTAAAATTTCTGTGAATACTAAAAATGTTATTTAAAATTACAAGATGTTAATTTATTTAAATGACCGAGTAATGATTTGTGTAAAAATGTATTAGACAATGAAAGAATGAACTCATCAATGGTATGCACTAGATATAAGAAAGTTCCCACGCGGCGAGTCGACCGCTCCCACACTGTTTAATACTGATTGATAATAACGGCTTTTATTCCAATTGTTTTGACATTTACTTCGATAATTATTCCCGTATCTACTAAACGAATAATATTTTTTCTTATTTGGCAAACTAGTTCGCAAACAATAAATATACAAAGTAACGAAAGGCTTTACTCATTTTGGATCTAGACTTTTTCGGTCTACCAGGATGTCGGAAAAGTAAATGAATTATGTATCAAACAAAATTAAATTCTCGGACATATAGTCCAAAAATAACCGTAGCAGAACCATAGATTTCCAAGTCACGGTGTGTAAAATGAGGTGACCCCTAAAGAGCCCCTCGGTATTATTGGGACAAATCCTTTTTAGCGTTAACGTTACCGTTTCGGTCTGATAGGCAACATAACATCTCTTTACGTTTCTTTACACAATTTACGATATATTTTAATGTAAATAAGGGAATTGGGGAAGTTATCGCGTTGAATGTAATAGTAACATTTAGGTCCTAAGGATCAAGAACCATTGAGAAGAAAATAAGTACATTGATTGAAATATTAAAAGACTATAAAGAGGAAGGACTTGATTTATTTGTCCTATGTCTTGTCTATACTAGTACCAACAATGAGACAGATTAATATATGATTTAAATAAATATTACTAATTTGAAAAACCATATGAATATTGTTTGTTAAATTAAACTTTAAATTATTGGTAAAATGTACTATAGTGAAGTATGGGTAATAACCCATTGGGAGAAACTAAAAGAAAGAGCTAAGAAGATTTACTATTATAAATACATTTCTGTAACTTTTTATAATTAAAAGAAAACGAATTAAATACGAGGACATAAAACAAGAGGCGAACTAATCATTATAATTTACAAATCATTAAACGCGACTGTTTAAAAGTACTCTGTGTTCGAGTTTATTTTAAGTTATTCATACAACAACCAAAACAATAATTCATCGTTGCTAACCGATGTAACTCATTCTGCAAGGATCATGATTAGTTGTGCCACTGCGCCGACTAATTCGCAAGGTTGTTCTACGCACGCGCCACCTTGGATGCTAATAATTTCCAACGATCTTCACGCATTTAAACTCAGTTTTCCCACGTTATGACTGTTTTATTTATCGGCTAAACAAATTACTGAGATTTATTTGCGTGACATCGCCTTACTTCCCTGTTTATTTATAACCCGATATTACCATTTTCAACTGTTTCTTTCTATGTTAGGTAGACAGAAAAAATGGATTTCCTAGTAATATAACTAGGTTGTTGTGGAGTTTCTTGCCCATTCTTCTCCACACGTTATTTAAATAACCAGAGACGTGTCTTAACAAAGTTTTGTAGCGGCTTCAAATTTCTTTATGTTATTTTGATCTTTTTATTTTGCATGTAGACCAGCCTTGTGTGCCTTACATATAGCGTGGATTTTTAGGTGAAAGACGTGCCGATTTTACATTTGCCACAATTTTTTTAAATATTGATGTTTATAAGGTGTACATGAATAAATAAATATAATCCAAATCCATCGGATATAATCAAAACCCAATGACTCTGTGTATTACTGAAGATCACAATTAGTGCCAAATATGAAACTATATCTAATAAAGAAAAACACTACCTATTCACCTCGCCATAACTTCCTGTAATTGACTTCATACATTGCTATTGTTTTCAATCACTTTCAATAATACTTTCATCGCATGAATGCCAACGATAAAGATAAGAATCTTAACAAAAGGTTACTAAGTATCTACTTTAACTTGCAATTATTTCTCTTTACAATTTTAATTTTTAAGGTATTTTGAATGTCAAAGTTGATTTCTAATAAATGGCAGTTCCCTTACCAATAAACATATTAAAATATATGAAGTTTATATATTTTTTTACAGGTATTGGTGTGGTGTAGACATCAGAAATAGATTTAAATGATAACGTGATCTTCCATTAAATTTTAAGAATTCTCAATTATTCTGACCTGTTACAACGTAACCTTATAGTGTTAATTATAATCACTCCAACAATTATTAATCTTCTAAAAACTTCTATCTTCAATCACATCATATGGTGTTTTCGAAGGAGAATTCACCAATATGAGAATTCAGCCTACAAACAAAATGCAATTTATAAGCCAAACAATATTTTCTTAATATCGCTTTACTATCAACAGAACGTTACTCTTTATCATTTAAAATGCACTGTTCGATATCTCATAAAATCGATATTGTTTTGAAGTTATCAGATATTATTATCAATTTAATTACGTTTCAAGTGTGCATGCGTTCATTTATATACCGCGCGGTTATATAAAAATTCAATTTATTATTTAGAACGTACATCCTAAAAAATCACGTGCACAATTGGCTTATCAAATTTTTCATATTTCGAATTATTTTCAAAAATTATTGTTCGCGAAACCCATTTATATTACGTTTCCATTGCTTTTCATGGTCAAAGTGCGAGCGTGACGAGTGACAGCGCGAGTTACACGTGCACGATAACGTTTAACTTATCAAATAATCGATGTTTTGTCGCCGCCACAATACTTGATACTTCAATTTTACGACTATAACCTACCATAGATAAGTATTACTGCTGTTATAGAAATGGTTTATTGGAACGTGGATTCGAATTTCAAATTTACGCTTAAACTATTGTGACTATCATATCGTTTTTTGTTCAAATTAACAATATCATACAAGTTTGATTTTGTGCCCTAGAGTAGAGATTCTTGGGGTTCAAGTGCACATGAGCTTAAAGATATAAGTTGGCCTGGTACACAGTACCAGTGACCCAAGAGCTGGTGCTTTCCTCGCTTAACTAATAGGTATCGCAATACAGCGTGGAAATGCTGCCAGCGTTAAAGGTACACTGCCACAGGGACCAATATTTTTAAATTTATTTTAATTTCCTATTTATCCTCTATTGTAATAATAATTATAATTATTACTATGAAGGTTAAGAATATTATAAATACTGTATATTTGATCAAAATTACATGTTTGGAATATATACACAATGCCTGATATTCGTATAAACTAAATCAGTCAAATTTCACTGTTTTAACTAATCCATATTAGGGAGCGTTCAAGTACAACGTAAGGAATTTTGGGAGGGGGGGGGGGGGTTCCTTTTGTAAAACGTTACGATGCGGGGCCGGGATTGAATTACGCGTTATTGTTAATATTATTTTCTACTAGTCACTAGGTGGTCACGAAACGTTTTACTATACTTGGGAAGAGTACTGTACTTGGGTACTGAAAACGTTACGGCGAGTTACATGGGGGGGGGTCAATAATCTCCAAATTACGTAATACTTGAACGCTCCCTTACACACGTAAACATTTTTAAAAGAAATAGAGTTGAACTCTTTAAACAATCTAAGTTCTAGTTAAGACGTTGTTAACACACAAAACAAAATCATAAGGTTCCATTTTCAAAAAGTGTTCTAGGTTTTTTATTATGAACTAAAATCAATTTTCTGATGTACTTGACGTGCTAAAAACAAAACGTATGCAGCGTAGAATATTTTGTAAGGTCAGAAATGCAGATATAGGTCAGGGAGGTAGTGTAGGGCAGGTAATCACTACGAGCGGGTTTGAATCAAGGCCACGTCTCCGAGGCTACGCGACAATCGTGCATGCATTTTGTCAATCTTTCCACTTTTACATAATCCATATAAATTAAAGAAACACAATCAATATTGTTAATGAGACATAATTACAATTAATAAAAAAAAATATAAAAAATCAGTGGCGCTACAACCTCTTTAGGTGTAGGCCTCAGATTTCTGAATCTGTTTCATGATAATTTTTCAATCTAATAAGCAAGTAGGTGATCGGCCTCCTGTGCCTGACACACTATTTGGGTCTAAGGCAAGCCGGTTTCCTGACGATGTTTTCCTTCACCGTTCGAACGAATGTTAAATGCGTACATGGAAAGTCCATAGGTGCACAGCCGGGGATCGAACCTACGACCTCAGGGATGAGAGTCGCACGCTGAAGCCACTAGACCAACACCGTCCAATTAATAACTTAGATTTAATCTGTATATAAAAGTAATAAAATCAAACAGTTTGGTCTCCTTGAATAATTATTTTAAAAATTGGAACAGCAATAAGCGTGCAATTCTTAATCCTGCGTTAGAATCTTGTTTGGATACTAATGTAAGTATTTTATGTAACATTCGATTCGACCCAAAAATCTATTGCATATAAAATAAAGGCTTGTTTTAATATTGAATTGAAAGACGGCGTTACAAGCACTAAATTTTACTGTTTTTATAAGGAAAATCGAGTAGGCGGCTCGCCTAATATCAAGTACATACGTACGTCGCCCGGCACTCATTGCCAGAATCCGGTCTTTTAGTAATTGTGGTATGCTCTTCTTTTAGGACATTATTTTCGTTATAAGTTCTTAAACATCTTAATGGGCCGCTAGATACATATTGCTATAACCAAAAGTACCGTTACGTTGGAGTAAGTTGAGTGAGATGAAAGAATTATATGGTATTTATTACTAATTACGAATACATCAATGACCCGAATACTAAGGCTAGGTATATACCACCATGTTGTACCATGGAAACCGTTATTGCCCTTTCGTATTAAACAAATTCCCCTAAAGTATAAAAATCTCCGCCGGCTTGACCCGGGTGTGGTAAGGCTGATTTCATAGGGCGTTCCCCTTTGCAAAGCGTAACGGGATGTAAGGCATGAGCTGACGTAGAAATGTAAAACAGTTATATATAATCGATTAAAACTGTTGAACAATTTGTAGGTATTCATGTTTGTGTAGAGTTGAATCGAGTCTTGTAGAATTCTTTACATAATGATGTCCATTACGCGGTGTTACCAAATTCGCGCTTATATGATATGAAAATGTCAACTAAGATAAGTATTTAAGTAATTAAATAAAAATAAAATCAAGTCATGATTTTTTTAATATAATGTATAATGTACCAAACTAAAGAAACACGATCTTTAGAATTATCTGTTAGATAAAAAAGACCAAAAATCTGCAAATTAATAATTGATCACTCGCCAGGTATTTTTCTATGATTGTATCGAAAGATATGCTGCACTCGATAGGTAGTTATTATAAGCGAGGAAGAATATCTTTCGTCACTTTCTAAGGAACTAAACGCTCACAGCTTACTACACTAAGCAGCCCTCACGACGTAACAATTACATAAAAATGGCGTTCACATCGGCCTGTCGCCGTTTCCTCTTCGATCGTGTAAACTTTCACGAAATCAAACAAAGAAATAGCGAAGTGGCTCATTTGCATCATTCCCACGCGGACAAAAGAATGACCCAATCAGTTTGGCAACGAATTATGTGTTAATACATCCTAACGCCAGACAGAACCGCACATCCATATCAGAAAATTAACAAATTAACTCCATTTAAATAACTTTTTTTATACAACCGGTATTTTAATTCTAATTACTGCTAATTTCGTTATCAGTTTCATTAACTTGTAATTTTAATTGTTAGGTCCCAAAAAAACAGTCATAACCCAGAAAGTATTTAAACTTATCGAAGGTTACTACAGGATGTACTAGATAAGAGCCTTAGAACCAGTTACAGATATCAGGTATAAATTGACTGATTTGCATAAAAATGCAACCAATTTGATTAGTGCTGAGTGAAAAGAAATAACGGTCTCAGTACTTTCTAATCATGCGTGCGATAACCACCTTCCGCGAATTCCCTTAAAGAAGAACTTCTTGCCCAAGGAGAAAGCCTTTGACCCCACCCACAGGGCTAACCATAAATAAAATTTCTTTTACACGCTATCAACGGTATTCACAAATTGGTCTCAAGATTTCGAGATTAGCCATAGCATTCCATAGATTCAACGTATACCAAACTTCAAGAAAGAAACAATAAATAACACAAGTTATGCAGTAAAATTCCTACAGCCAAATTATAATACGAAGGAATCAAGGTTATAAATATTGAATAAAAATATCAAACAAGGAAATAATACATGAAGAGTTCCGTGTTAAATAACTGGTCAAGGAAGGCAAAGTACGGCCCTAATGTCCCATTATCGCGTATATAATTCAATAAAGTTAAAAGTGATTTATAACACCCATATTATAAATTAAATCTATTATAAATTAACGGTTCTTCTGTACAATTAACAAAATAAGAAATGTTGTCATACGCAATAAAACAAAGCTTACAGATGCACTTAAACACAATCTAAGGCTAAAATGGAAATGGGCAGGTCTATTGCTAGAACGCGAGATAGAAGATGGACGCTGGAAATAACAGAATGGACTGGACCTACTGGAAAAAGATGTATTGGACGATCTAACATAAATTTATACTAACACAACTTATACTAATATTAAGGAATGCAAACTAACCAATTGTTGTATGGATTAATAAAGCTTAATAATAATAATAAACGGTTTTTTATGTATTGTTATGAATAAGTAAAATAAAGATGAGCACTGCACGCGCAATTAGAGTGGCGAACGATAAAGAGTGGTAACTGGTAGGCCGAGGTCGGCGGATCCCGTTGCGAGGCGCGGGGTCGGTAACGGGCGGGTAATGAGAACGGAGCGGTTCTATGCAGATGACGATTGTGCACGAGCTACTAACTGCGTAAGAGTGGATGTGAATAAGCAAATTTTAAGGATACGCATTTCAAATTTTATCCAGGCCCATAAATACAGAATTGTGTTATTATTTCATAATATAAGGGAACGTAACAGAAGGGTCGTAGATGAAGTAACTAGTTTTAGTTTAATTTTTTAAACTAACAAGCTGTGGAATCGGCTCCGGCTCTCATAGTGAAGGAGTTCCCAAAGAGACCACCAAGTATTAAAAAAGAGATAACTCTCCCTACCTCAAAGGCTGGCAACGTTGGGTACGTTATTATATTACGGTACTATATTAAATAAATACTCATTATATAAATAAATATGAATTAATTTCTTTTAATATTGTTTAATTTTCAAAATTTTGTTCTTGCCTTCAGTGTTGGTAACTTTTAATAAAAAATCAAACAACAAAATTACTATATTAACATAATGTACCGTTTAATAAGCGTCTCTGTACGAGGAGCGTTCAATAAATGGTGATAATCTGATACATTATGTACTTTAATAATAAAAAAATACAATAAATTCTTTTCAAATCAGAAATCATTTGTTGGCATCGTGTCGAAGCGTGTTCTTAAAAATCTATCAAATTGAAGCGCGGTAGTAAAGTAAAAAAATCTCTGCTTTAAATTTTATACTACGGAGCTGGTAAACCCAGACTTCAAAGCAACATTAAGGGTTCATGGTTGCGCGTTGGTGTGTGAGTGTGGTGTGTGAGTTCAAACGAGGAAAGATTTCCATTATCGCCGACGCACGGGACGCTCGACGTCGGTAGTGACTCAACAAATTATTAGAAAAAATGCAAATTTCTAAATTATTATACACAACCATTTGGGTATGAAACGGCTTTTTGGATCCAATACCATTAGGACCGAACATACAGTCTATGACATGGAAGAGACCGTCCTCTGTGTCACAACTCCGATGAAATTTAAGGAGATTCCATCCGCCGGTAAGATCAGGAGTAGTAGCAAAGGCATGGCAAACTCGCTAAAGTTGGCTTCAGGTTTTTATATCTATCTATTTCGTGATCATGTGTTTTTTTTCTATTAGACATGTTGGTGATCAGCCTGTGCCTGACAATTACCGGCGACATTTTGGATCTAAGGCATGCGGAATTCCACCTTCACCATACGTGGACAGAATCTCCATTTGTGTACAGTCAGGGTGAGAGTCTACGATCTCAGGGATGGCACATCAGCACGCTGAAGAAACTTCACCACACTGCTAGTGTAAATTAAATAGGTTCAGATGAAAATTATACCTATTTTATTCCGCACTTTATTATTGTATTTAGACTCGAATCATAGAATCGATACGTCCTATTACATTAAAGTTACGCGTCTATTTATAAAAACAGAATGGAATCACCGTTCGTCTAATTTTAGGTCGAAGGGGAACACGCGTATGCGTCAATACCGACGGTAGAAAACAACATTCTTTTAAAGTCCTCATTTCGGTTGTATATTTTATTTTTACATACATTTGAATCTATTACGACACACGGTGTGTTATTCATACTATAAGGTTTTTTTATATATTTTTTCAATCATGATATTTAATACTATGCTGGTATATGACTACCTCCTAATGCGAGCCTTTAGTCAATTAAATAAATCAGTGGCGCTACAACCTCTTTAAGTCTTGGCCTCACATTTCTGAATCTTTTTCATGATCATTTTTAATCGAATAGGCAAGTAGGTGATCAGCCTCCACACGCCGTCGACTTTTTGGGTCTAAGACATGTCGGTTTCCTCACGATCTTTTCCTTCACCGTACGACCAAATGTTAAATGCGCACATAGAAAGAAAGTCCATTGGTGCACAGACGGGGATCGAACCTACGACCTCAGGTATGAGAGTTGCACGCTGAAGCCACTAGGCTTACAATGCTCACCTTTAGTCAATTCCCAACTAAAAATATTTACATCCGGTTTGGAAAGACTGAATTACCTGCTTAAGAAAACTAATCAATGAAAAACCAATAAAACGACTCTGTCCTGTTTATAGCTAATAAGTATGATATAAAAACGTAATTATTTGTAATAGACTGTTTAAAACCTACATCTTGGTGTAAATATATAACTAAAAGTTCGCTATATGATGGCCTTAAAGCGGAGTTGTTCTGCGTAACGGATATGATTTACTTTATTCAAATAATATGCGGTTGTTAAACGAAATACAAATTTGTCTTAGAATCATGAGTTATGATTATATTTAAATGAATTGTATACCTAGAATAACAATGGCTTAGAATAACGTTTTTATTAGGTTTATATCACGAGTTTTATTTATTTTTAATTAAATCTATTCATATCTTTCACAGATACCATGTTTTTATTTCCAGGCCATTACAAAAACAATTAATGTTTCTAGTTCATTTCTACATACAACTGTAGCGAACATAGCGGTGAATTAAACTTGTTTACGTGTTGAGCAAACAAATTACTAGCAATATTATTCACACTGTCGCCACAATCAAGTCTGGGCTCTGGTTAATAAATCACCGCCACTTGGATCCTGCGCCGGCGTCGCGAGACATTGAGCAATCGCAAAATGACACGACCACTGCCTTTCGACAACTACTCATCATAATTCAACTTTACATCCATCATCCAGCCAAGGCTGTTACTGTGCTTACAAAAGCCTGTAACATGAAAAATCTGGATTGGATTTGTAACATGAGACAAATGGTGACTTTTATTATAATTCTTAACCAACTTCAATATACTCGATTACTATTCGATGTTCCGCCGTCTACCTATTAGATGGTTGTTGTGTCAAATAATTGGCTTTGAATGGGTTAAATGCAATAAATATTTTTACTATATCATTGAATTCACAAGCAAAATTCAGTTAATTACTTAAAAAATCAAAACATTTAAACTACATACATTATTAGAATATGGCGGCCGTGTCCGGAAAACGATGACATTTTAATTTTTGAACAAAGATGAACTGCAACTGTATGTTTTAATGAAAGACGATTTATCAAGGTTATATGTGATTCTCTGAAACTATATGTATGACTCATATGTACCGTAATAATCTAAATATGCGATTAATAAATAAATATCGTGAGTTAAATGTACATCATAAGAGGATCGGTACGCTTGGAATGTTTCAGTGACTAAGCTTTAAGTTTGAACGAACTACGACACTGCATTTTACGACCTACTGACAGATTGCAATTTACAAGTACATAGCTTTGTACTCACAAGCAGGGAACATTAGTAAGTACTTAAATGGAATTCTGGATACACAAACATTCAAATAAAAAATATCTCTCCATGGCAGGTATGTTATAGGTAGGCAACCTTTTACAGTCTATGGTATGGTATATGTAACTAAAAATAAATAACCAAATACGCAACACCAAAAAGTAATTTCAAGTAATAATTAAAGACAAAGTTAGTCGTAGCTGGCTGCAGACGTACGTCTTGTTAAAATAATCTTCGGCAATGGTTTGGTCAAAGCACCAAGTTAAGAAGAGCGGCATCCAAAATTAAAGTAGAAATGATGATGACCAATCTTCGAAAGAACTATAAGAAGAAGAAATATAAAATGATCTCTAAGATAAATATTACATCCGTAATCTTTTTCACATCCCGTGGTCAGCAATTGAAGAGTGTTGAATCAAAATTTCCACATAACTCATTTACTTATAATTTAATGTAAGTAGAAAATTTCAAGTGGCATAGATTATTCTATTTCAAACCTGGCCTTGAAAGGCGCTCAAACACTACAGTATTGGCGACCATGACTAATGACAAATGAATGTATAAACAACAATAATTTCAGATGCCGCTATACTAAAGCAATCCACGTTATTGATTACGAATATCACTTTGATTTTTGAAAGTAGAATACGTAAGTTTCGATGTTACGAAACGTTGCTTTAAGGAGTTGAATATTGTACTAAGTTTTTCTCGGTTTCAGGCGATAAATGCTCAAAAATCGATTCCTATGGAACAAGCTAAGTGGATACATTAGATGTGTAATAATATCATTAGCTACCTGGTAAATACTGCGATTATACCTGTGGTGGCGGATTGAATATCCAGCTTGTAGGAAAGCCAAGCCATCCAGGAAAACATCGTGAAGAAATAGTATTAGACCCAAAAATCGACGACATGAACACAAAAAGATACCAATGAAGTAGGCGAAGAAACATATGTTTCATACATCATTTGGGTCTTATACAAGTGTGAATTCCCGTTAAATAAATGTACAGATTCATGATCTAGCAGTCGTTCCCTGAAATCGATAACATTACATTATTCATTATTACGTTAGTGACATAAATGCGGCATTACTGATAAACAATGGCTCGCAAAATTAATGCAACTTAGTTAAATTACGCAAGAGATCGACAGTAAAATGGACGTGGACGCCTGCATACGTCACCGGTGACCGGCCAGTGACGCAAACTTGAGCAATTTATATTGTAATCGCCTCAGTTAACTCTATGACTGCAATGAAAAATCAATAGATTGTCGTCAAATATTTTATTAATATGACAAATGGATCAAGTTGTAGGCGAAAATTTATTGTGTGGTTATCCATTTACTTTCAGTTATAAAAGTGAAGTCAAGCTAAGCAGGTACGCGTATTATATCCGTTTATTCTGAATGAACTGTTTTGCTCTTCTCAGTCGTGTTGTCCGGATACAACACGAAAAACAAACCTCAATCTGTCTGTTACGCCTAGATCTGTCAATCTATTATTTCTCTATGATTTTTGACATATTTGACAGCGCTCTGGGCAATACAGATTTAAAATTCCGATATTGTTGACTTAGAATAAGAATTCTTAGGGTGTTGACTTACATTATATTTAGCGAGGACTGAGAGAAAAGATGGAGCTGTAAGTATCACAAAATAAATCGGTAAACAAAATTTCCCATCAAGCTAATCCGTCTTTTTAAATTATATAAGTAAAATGATGTTACTTTCTCGTTGAGTTATGCACCGCATTGAAACGAAAGTGTTTATGAAACCTCTCGGAAGGCAACGATTGTCGTTGCACAACAAATACTACCGAATCTAGACAAACTACTTCGATATCAATTATTAATGAGTATTTTAATTTCTATCGAATGATGTCGGTTTTTCGTGCAGATTTTTGCGTATGTTCTTTTAAATAATTATGACCCCTTAATCAATAATGATTTATTATTTTTTTAATTTAGGTGCGATATAATTAATTAAAAAGTAATTCCATCACAATTTTTTAAAACTATACATAATTTTATTTTTTTAAATTATTTTATGGTTTGCATGCGTTAAAGAACTACAAAACATTAAATTTTGTAACAAGGGAAAATATTAATTTTTATACAGCTCATTGTTTCTTATCAGCTCATTTGCTTAGTTATAACAAAAGACATTACAAATGATTAAGAACTAACTATTTTCGTAATGGTGAAATGCAAACTAATTTATTTCCAAGTTAAGTTAACTTACGTAATTATTGAACTCTAGAATTGTCAGAGTTGAAACTTTGCGCAGACGCAAATTGCGCTCCGATTGTTGTTAGCTACTTATTGCAGAAGTTCATTGACCTGCGGTAGAAAGAACTAAGGCTTTCGCAACATTAATCTCTCGGATCACTAAGTAACACGGAATTGTTTTAACTAATCGAACAATAAAATAAATATGTACTTCAAATTTTCAAGTACATTTTCGAGGGATATTTTGGATACGGCACAATTTAAAAGTAAAGGTCCGGCGCCGTGAAATATTCCATAATAGAGAGCACATACTATGCTAGTATATAAGGGAAGTAATCAACGTTCTGGCAACCCTTTAATCTTTAAACGCGTGTGGTGCCAATGGACTTTGTATCCGGCTAATAAATAAATTAAAAAAAAAAAAAAGAACGCGTGTGACTCGCAGGTCATTCGCGAGATTTTTTTTTTATAAGTATAGAAATTACTGTTATCGGCAGCGCACCAAACAGTTGAAAAACTCTTAAACAAAAGAAAAGTAAATGTTTTAATAATTTCCCTTAAAAACTTTCATCGAAGTGCAATATGGAAATAGGAAACGGTTAAGCGTAGATTAACAGCGTTTGAATACGTACTTTCTCCATTTGTTCGTATGAAGCGGGCCATGTAGTAACAATACACTGACTGTATCACGCGCACGTCAATGTTCCGGTTATAGAAACATTTTGTTTAATAAAGAGAAATTATGTAATTGAAAGTATTGTTAACCAATACCGTAAATAAACGTTTCCGTAATTTCAATAATACATAAAAAGTATTATATATGATAACAGTTGGAGGCTTTAAACCCGGAGGTCGTAAGACGAATCCCAAAGGTTGAAGGCTAGCCCCCGACTGGTCCCCAACCAACGGCGTATGTTACCACAGGCAATAAAGATACATTATCAAGAAAATTCCCCAGCAATTTTATAAGATCGCAGTTATAAGACACATCTACTTATTCAACAAAAGTCCCACGAAATTTAGTTTTTATCCACCCATAAAACAAAAAATATCTACTTATTTACAATTATTCTTATTTTTAACTTTTAATTTAATTTAATTTATTATACACCGTTACACACGATTTACTCACACTTCTAACTTTAATATTATTATTATTATTTTTCTACTTGGTATTATTATTATTTATTTTATTTTATTAGAGGCGCAAACTAGCTGCTGTGGTCTCTGGCAGAATGACCAGCGCTGTGGAACTTTTTGCTCCTCAGCATAATGCTGAGCCAGGGCCAATTACAACCACAGTACACACACATCGCACACTGGAAGCGAATGGCAAAAGGGAATTGGACCTTTTTGATGTCTTATTTTATTTAATTTTTTCTTTAAGTATTGTTATTTTGTGTGTTTATGTGTGTGTGTTTTCGTTTGTAATAAATGTTATGTCTATGTCTAAAATAGATGCAGAGATCAGAGGGGCAGAGGGTTGCGACTCCACTATTTTAATTAATTAATACAACATAATTAAACACAAGACATCCGGATCGTTTAATATTCGGAAATTCTAGTTTAAGATAAAAAAGTAATCATAAGTATCACATATTAAAACTACATTTTGTTTAACATATGTAAAACTTGCCTTACTTACATGATTAACAATAATTTAATATAGAAAAGTCTGCATCTCGATTTGATTTAGAAACTGTTCTATTATCTTCAACTGTAGTCTTAAATTCCAAGAAATCAGTCTACAATCGCTGTCAGTAACTACTTTGATATAACAGAAAGATAAATGGAAAACCCCCGCTCACAAATAATAATATTTTAATAAGGTTTTAGATTTTGGCTACTTTGGTAGCTATTGATATAACTTCCAGGCAATAAGGTGATCAGCGCGCCAATGGCTCTGCCATCATTCATTTTACGTCAAGCAAAGTTGTCTAAAATTTAAAGTAAAGGTTTATGACGTCATCCTGGAATGCAAGGAAGAAGCCATTTAGAGAGCATACATTGTCTATGGAGTGAGGTCATTAGGTCATTCCCGTGGCTTCTGAGGCTCTAGTAGTTGTTTAATGAAATTTATACACACAGTAAAACGCCTTGTCAAATTGCAGAAAAAGGGGCCGACTAGTCGTCTTACATTCTAATTTTAAAATAACTCAAATGGTCATAGAGTATAGGCAACGATAATTCTCCAATAACAACGGTAAGTGGCCTCGTTACAGTTATGTTAGTAAAATGTCATGCCCGTGTGTCCAAACTGATCCGGTTTTGTCATAGTTATGCCGGAAAACAATTTGTACGCCTTCACTATATTAGAAATAATTGACTGATGTAAACGGCAATTTATTTGAAGGTTTTATTGTTTAAAAATACAATCCTGTTTCTATAAATAACATTATTATAATTAGGTACACAACGTTATAAACTAATCTTTTGCTTATGTTTTATTAAATATCTATTTTTAGTCTGTGAATCTAATAGAAAACGAATGCTTTTCTTCTTCCTCTGTGTTGGTGAAGACTATGCATAACTAAATGCTTTCCTAACCACTGAGTCACAGAGGAAAGGTTAGGAAACATTAAATATGGTTTAATACATTATTTAAATTAATTATTGAACAATACTACTAATAAAAAACAAAAATAATCAGTTACAATATAGTATTTAGATTTTTATGCAAAGTAGTTACAGAAAAACAAAAGAGAAAAGCAAAAGAAAATTCAGAGAAGCCCATTTTAAATACAAAGGATCGTACAATTTAACAGAGAATTGTTTTATTAGATTAACAGTTTTGTTATCCATTATACCCTCTAGTAGTAAAATTGAACATAACATATAGTACAATAGTATAGTATCCTGCCTTATAATTAGAATAAAAAAAATTCTAATAAAATTTCTAGGAAAGCCTTTCTAATTTTGTAGAAATTAGAATTCATTGTTGATCTAATTTAAGGTGTAGCCAAGAGAGGTTGTGTTAGCCATTCTTAGGGCAGGTCACGCTGCGGCATGCGACGGTCGTTCTACTAACGAACTTTCTATACTTTCTTACTACGCCGTACTTATTTAATTTCTCTTGTTAATGTAAACAGTATTTACACTATCTATTATGCGTATTCATATTATTTGTATACAAAATACTGCGGTATCTGAAATTTTGAAAATGTAGCTTTTTTTAAGTGTAGCTTAATGCCCTTATATGGCTTGGTTATATGCCTTATTTGGTACATAAAACCCCTGGTCTTTGTGCTTTTACAAGTAAACCTTATATATTAAACAGACGCAAAACTGCCCCCCATACTTTATGTGGGAGTGTAGAAAAACAAAAAAAAACTCTTTTTGTCCTAAAAGCAATCCACTTACAACTCGATGTAAGTAGTAATAAACGCTATAGGTACTCTATGTAATGTGTGTCTGTTCCCGCATTACCGGTTCCCCCGTTATCAACTCAACAGACTCGTCGCACCGCAAAAAATCCACGACAGCGATGGATGTCTTCGCTCCGAAATCGGACACAAATTGAACAATGAGTGACGCCACGCGGGACCGAAAAGAAAATTAATTTAGGTATTGGTGTCGGTCGGTGAACCCGGGATTGTGAAACGACGATTGCGCTCATGGTTTGTGTAATCCAAGCACAATGCGCTGAGGTCTTCAAACTTGTGAAAGATCTCATTGGACTTATGGACAAGTACTGTAGCATATTAAATGTATTGTTTCTATCCGTCTAAACTTTGTGTAGGTAGAGCTTTAAGCTTATAACAACATTAAGTGTAAAACCGTGCAAAGCAAATGTCATTTAATCAAGAAGAGCTTAGCAATTCTTAAAAGGCCGGCGACACACATGGAACATCAGATGAGTTGCTGGCCTTTACCAATGTTCCATAAAAATAATTTAAGCCGAAAATAAATCCTTTAACGCAAGTGAAAGAAATTAAAAAGTCTTGATCTTTAAAAGCGTTATTAAAAGTAATTATTACAATTGTCAGTATCAGAAAACAATCAAAGTATAAGTACTTAACAGTTGCTGCGGTAATTGGAAGATGAGATCGGTACGTAGCTTGAGGCGGCATGAATGAAAGCCATGCGCCCTCACCAAAAACCAAAACGTCCCGTATACACCATTAATAAGGTACACATGAAAACTACTTCAAATACATTGACGTTTCTGCTCACACGTTCCAAAGCTTTCCAGTCAATACACCGCAATGCATAGCAGCGGGGAAATGTAGTTGTTGATACACACAGTACCGCGAGCCTTTAAGGATATCGACATCCGGTGAACAAGTTTTTCCAGTCGGTATCATCGCAATATCACGGTTATTATTGAAACGCGCTGCGGTCGCGACAGGTAAGTGAATTTATCTCGTATTCGCTAAACGGATTGTATTTTGCACAAATAAACTATAAGTGTGTTTAATAATGTATATTTATAAGAATCCGTTAATTTTTGCTATGTATAGAATTGGCGTGGGCACATGTATGTGTAACAAATACAACTACAAATGAATATTCCGTAAGAGATACGTGACAAACTTTCGCGACACGCTTTCATTTCTTTATCTATTTTAAAACTTTACTTTTGGACCAGACAATATAATTCAAACCTGTGTAACATTACTGCGTAATTTCTTAATACTAAAGTTTAGAAAATACTCATGCTATGTTTCGTAGCACGCTACGAAGCCGTAGAGCTTGTGACGTCATCGAACACCGCCTACGCATGCTACGCGACTTATAAGCAGCTTTTCCTACAATTAAGTAGATATATAATAACATTAATACTTTAATATAGAAGAGCAATGTTAAACTGGCAGTAAATTTTAAAGCATATGTTTCTATGAAACAAGAACAATTGGCACCACAAATTCCTCGGTACGATTAATATATAGAAACACAGCACCGAAAAAAGGAGAAACCCCTTAACTGACCCAGCAATAAATACGTTAAAAGCATTTAACTTTTGACATCAAAAAAATTCAAAACAAGCACACAGAACAAAATCGACGGGCTCAATAAAGCATAAAACGTTTTTTCTCGAAAGCGTTTTTATTTATGACTACAAAAAGTAATAAAGTAGCAAGTGCGCGCTTTATTAAACTCGGTCGTATGCCACGGCATACATTCCTACAGAACCTGTCTGAGTGAAATCAAATGCTGATATGTAAAGGGGAGGTTGTCCTGTCAGTATTGTCTCACGGATTATAAACATTTTAACTTGCCGTATAATACTCGGTCGAATGTAAAAATCTTGGTGGACAGTACATTGTGGGCGCGATCTATGTAAATGCCTACACGCTCGATGCGCTTTCGAGATATTATCAAAGATGATGTAAGCCTCAGAGAGGATAGAAATGACAATTAGCCTCGTTACTTTCTGATAAATATGCTTTTTGAGCAAAGTTGAATTTAAAACGCACGTGAAAAATTACCAGTCTTTGTCTTATTCTGACCTTTTGGTTGTGTCTTGACACTATAAAATGTAATATTTATTACATAAAGTAAACAATTATCTTTAAGTCTTTTTCTGGTTTCAGATAGTTTTGTTAAAGTTATTTTCAAATTGACACAACAGACTATGGTTCTTGGAAGCGAACACGAAACTTAATTTAATGTTTGCCTTTTTAGAATGCAGTATCTATATATTACTTTAATTGTAATTAGTGTTGGAAGAACACGTATCGTGCGAATGTAAAACGATGGCGCGTTTCGCTTATTAATGATTGGTCAAACAGAAAGACGGATCGCATTGCGCGCCAGGCGTCTATGCTTGGGCTAGAGATGCCGTTGATCAACATTTAGTTTTATTATTCCGTTCCCAAGATGATTTAGGGACCGCTCTGTATCTATCTCAATTATGTAGAGCCCTACTATTCACGGATGCGTCGAACAATTCAATTTCGGTCAACAAAAGTTTATTTATTAGAAAACACACACATAACTGCGGTAGAAACAGAATTCCTAATTTAATATGAATGACACATATGAAGGCAATCAAATATTAAAAAATATATAAGGTTTAAGGAAAGGATCTTTGTTTTAATTTATTCGTGTATAAGTTTGAAAACAGTTGATAGTTATGATGTCGTATCTGTTCAATTTTCATTTACTATGCGTTTCGATGTCAGTGACTAACGATTACACTCTTAACAAATACACGCGGGTAATATACGAGTAGCAGAGTAACGAATGCAAAGATGCGCCGTCGCAAAATAAAACATGAGATTTATCATCTCTAACCACTTTATTTTTATCTTACGTGCCTCGTATTTAAATATAATACAATTAAAAGCTTTAAAGGTCATTGAACTACGGTGTAACCAATAAAACGTACTTACAGATTTATTAGTCATTTGTTATCCTCAAAACTCACAGAAATGAAATTTTTTGTGTTTTTAAGCATCAGTATTTAATTTAATTTTAAATAAAAAATAAAAAAAATTGTCATCATTAGTTAGTATTTTAATTCATTTATAGATTGTGAAATCGTATAACGTATTAAAAATACAAATTATTATTTTTCGATTGTATGTTTTGAAAGAAACGCTACAAATAATACTGTAGCAAAAATTTGCAAAAAAATTACGAATATGGCCATAAATAATGAATAGTATTTATTTTAATGAAATTTATTAATGTGACATTTATACTCTGTTGTCAAACACTCAAAGAACTGCCTTATTTATGTGTTCGCGTGCCGCCTTTATACTGCGAATCCTTCATATATCCAATCGACTATAATATGTAAGTAACCTAATACATTAAACGTTACAGTGATATGTTATTATAAGGGCTGAGCTGTATTGCTGTGTTTAATGGAAATTGAATATTTAAATAGCAATCAAGTGTTTTCTAACGGTTCCATAATAAAATGAGGCGTAAGATTATTCTGATGTTTAGAAAAAATCGGTTGTTCATTCTTCCCGAAGCAATCGTTTGGGAAACACTGGCTTGGCACAGTCATTTAAATTAATTCGTGATAATTTTGTCGTACGTTGAATTTCACAAACTAAAATCGATGTAATTGAACCGGGCGTATCCTCACAAAACCTGACGAAAGGAGCTTAGCGATCTAAGCAGTGATTAGCTGCGCGCGCGACTGCTCCGCGACAAACCGTTTACACCGCTAGATTTATTGGCATTAAACTTAATGGTCGCCACTCGACTGGCTTACTAGGAAACCGATACACGGAGGCGGTCCATATAAAATTAACATAAAATCTCTTAATAGATTTATAAATCTTAAACCGATTAAATTATTGCTAATAGTATTTGCTCAGCGTATGACATCTTTATTGAAATGTAAATCAAGTGTTAAATCTTTCAAGTCCCCCTTTCCGTATTCACTATGCTTCTGGAGACGCTGACAAGCGATGACACGTCCAATTTTGGTCAGACAACAACAGCTATTTAATATTAAAATAATAAATACGCGTTGACCATATTTGGCGTGATGCGATTCTTAACGTCACCCTTGGAGCGTACATCTCAGATCCGGTTTTGTGTCGAAATGAGAACGTTACAGAGAAGTAAGATCGCGTATACTCATAATCAAAGTGAAGCCGAAGCGATGTAACTGTTAAGCAGGCATTTGTCGAGCTTGCCGTGTCAATAAACTTGATTCGAAAGTAGAAGACGCTCCGACTTACATAAGCAGGTAACAATGTGAGCCTCGCAGCGTATAGATTAATATTAAATTATGTAGACGTGACAAGCTTTGTTCTTTGATTTTTAACGTATTACATAATACTTAGTCTAAAACTAGATTATCTTCTAGATCTAGCGGTAAACCCCTTTCATTTTTCTATTTGACAACAAGTCGAAATTTAAATGTTAATGGAGCTTAAGGCAATTAAATGCAAATTATTTCTCATAATACATCTGCGAAGTGGTCTCGAAACAGACGCTCGCTCGAATCGGCCACAGATCTCGGCGTCAATCCAGTTACTTGCAAAACCGCTATTTATAGCAATCCCATAAGCAAGTCGGCATTAGACACACTTACTTCAATTTATACAACCTGTTATGACTACATTTGATGTGCTCTTTATCATTTAAATTTAAGCAAGGTGCTCGGAATTGGAAATCGTGAACAGTTTTTGGTGTAATAATATTTATCGAGAAGCCCTTTTAAAATTGAAGAAACGGTTTTAAAACTAGAAACTATTATTTATTTATATATAATTTAGAAAACTTTTGGTGGAAATTGTGGAATGATAGGAAAGTCGTTTTAATCATCGTATTGATTAAATAATACCAACAGGTTTAATGTTACGATTATCAAGTCATGTATTGGTCGCTGCCTAGTTAGATGGCAGTATTTATGTAACTTCAAGATTAGCGAGTGCTTGGGTAACAATAAATAATTTGGTTATGAACGTATTCTGTTTTGCATATAGGTTCATTAAAAATTCAAATATGGTTCAATGGATTACCATTATTACTTTGTTCCTATCTTGTTAAGGTAACGCTTGTTACAAGTCATACAAATTGCTTTAACCAAAAAGAGATTAGGATACAAGAGTAAAACTAATGTCAAAACTGCTACAAACTTTAAATTACAATTTTGTATACGATTAAACTACAATTGATTGAACAGGAATGAACTAATGCTTTTTAACATTGTGATTGTTACTGAGATATTTAGACTAGTTTAAATTGTTTTGGGACTTTGATTTGTGTCTAATATTCAGTTACAAATCCTTTATAGGTAGCCTTTTTAAATCTTTATTAATACGCGTATCACGCAGTTTACCCGTAAGATTTTTTGATTCAATAAATAATACTAATATAGCGATGTTAACTCAAGTAACATAAGGAATAATATTTTTGTAATTGTATAATTAAATTCGAATTTTAAATATAAACTCATTTTAAGTTAAATTAGCTACAAGTAAACAGACAAATAAATTTTACAAGTCGTCATAATTTGTTACCGTGCAGGTGTTAATAGGTGATGATGACAGATGTCCGGCACTCTGCCACTAACACGTAAAAATTTATTTTGCGCCACATTGTAAATTACTTTTCAAGCTCACTATTCTGTTCAGAAGCGCTCATTATTTCTTCTATGCATTTAAATCAATAAATTAAGAAAAATAATATAAGGTCGATAAGACAAAGGCTGAGTAGAATTGTAGTCACCGATCTCAAATACTTTACGGTGAGTTTATTAATTAAGGCAGCCGACCTTGCGGGCGGCACTTGTAAGGAGGTCGGGCGCGTGCGAGCGAGAAGGCATTTGCACAACCATCTGCGTAAAAAATTACGAATTCAATGTATTGTTTGCCATACATTGATTGCTGGATTTAACCTATACAGAAATGATCAGCGCGCAGTGAGTAGTGAATTGTAAACGAGTTTTAGATTCAAGTTTATGCGGGAATGCGCGTTCCCGTTGACGGCTCGTCGCATCGACAGTCGCGCCGCGTCATGTGCGGTGCCACCCGCGCTGACGACTCCTTGTTGACCTTCCCTTATCTAATAATTTTCCAAGCTATCACCAAAATGTAGCTTCCAATTATTGTGTCCCCTATACAGATAGGAAACAAATCAATAAGCAGTATCTAGTATCAAACAATCCAAAATGATAATTTCTATCTATAAATCAATACATGAAATATCAAAGCAGCTTCGAATTGTTAATGTTTAATTTATAACATATTAAATAATGAACGATATTAACTCGTACGATAGTAAATAAAATTTGATAATCTATTACTAGATTAATTTAGATGAAATTTAGAATTAATAATATAAATCATCGCGAAACTAATCAACGAAGAGCTGTTAAAGTCGCTCGACGAGCAATTATGGATACGGCAAGGCGAGCGCGGTACAATGACGTATCATACCAGCACAAACACACCGAGTAGCGGAGAGAACAATCACAGAAGGCGATCCAGGAGATCACTCGAAACCGCACCTTAAGCTCGTTACAATAAACAAACAGGGACAGACGCGGTTGGAATCCTGTCAAACAGGCGAGTTCGAGCGTTGACTTATTATCGGTAAAGCATTTCTGTCACCAGCCTGCAATTGAATATCGACCCACCTCCTCGGCTATAAAGTCGATTTTGACGCGCCGCCACTGCGCTATCAAACAGGTAAGACACAAGCGTCGGTTACTGCTCACGCACACAGACACTCTGATGCCATAAATAAAAGATTCCTATAGAAACAATTGTTGCGTGGAAGCGAAGTGAGGTCTCAGTGAATGTAAATAGTCGGCTAATCGCCGTCGGCCGATCGCGAAAGTAGGTGACCGCCCGTGATTGACGTTCTTGCAAAACTCCGTTCGATGACATTTAGGCTAGATGGCCAATACACTAAACACCTACCAATTATGAAACATTTCGCCTTTATACATTGTTTTCTTACGTCAACACGTCATTTAATTGGCACTTAGTGATTTATTGATATCGCAGTAAAATACTATAATACGCTGACGGCCATGTTTAAGAAAAGTAACAGCATTCTTGAACAGAAAAATTTAATATTGTTTGTTTTGTTAATCAGAACTCCACGGAATCTTTGTTCGGAGATAACGCCGCTCTACTTAACCTCAACACAGTGATACCTAAACATGAAACAATACGGCACCGTCAACTACTGAATATAAGCTGTATGCGATTATAACCTTTATCACAATGCAATAAAGCGTACAAACAATTTACTTACATTTAGTCGTGGTAATCGACTACGTTCACTCCCACACTGAAGCTCTACACACACAACGTGACGGATTTCGTGAATGTGTGGGAACGTAGAGAAATTCATATAAGTCACTTCGTTTAGCATCACATTATTTGAGACATTTCAAATTGTACATATTATATCAACTTGCATTTTTAAAAGCTGGAGATCTTCCATTCACACGTTAAATGCATTTGTAATGTAATAAAAGCAAAAAGAAATAAGCAAAAGGTCGCAACGCACCTGCAATTCCCTTATTGCAGATGGTAATGGGCGGAGTAAGCGGTGACCACCTTCCATCAAAGTCTTCAAGTGAGTTATATTAATAGCTATTATGTATAGTTTTTACCACTCTATTATCTGGTACCTATAACTGTTTATATAAATTATTTTATTAAAAACAAATGAATAAGGATTCAATACTCGTCGTAATACGTTTCCTACTTAATTTTCGGAAACAGCTAATACTATTTTTACTGGCAAGAAGTTTGTGGTTGAACCCGGATGTCCTAGGTTCGGCTGGCAAAACAAAGCGAAGCAGAACTGTATACCTAATTAATCTTAGAGAAACAATCAAATCATTTTAACATTTCCCGTAAACATATAGAGATTAGGTATTGAATCTCTAATATTCATATAACATGAATTTAAAGATTAATAAGCATGAGCTTATCTTGTCGGGGTCGGTAACAATGCATCGGTCTAGACATATCACTGACCGTTGTGATAAACAGTTATTTATAATACGGTTACAAACTTTTTATAACCAGACAGTTACTTATCCACAGCTTTAATGTAGTCCTACTTCAATGTAATATCATTATGTTTAACGTATGGTCATCAGGTCAGCCGGTTGTGCCTGACACGCGTATGATGAATGTTTGGTTCTCTCTGGATGTGCAAATTTCCTCACGTTTTCCTTTACATGCATGTGTTAATTGCGCACATCGATAAAACTATTGGTACACAGCCGGGGTCGAAGTCAAGGTCGATTGTAAAAGTAGGTTCTCTTAGTTTCCGGTTATCAAAATCAAAAAAAGAATAAATCAAGCGAAATGTAGCACTTAAAAGAAGCGTTCATAAGTGTTCTAATACTGGGAACATAATTTCATAGAAAAACATTGGAAATTTCATTACCTGCTTAAAAGGTGATTATAGTTAATCCGCTGTACGTGGAATCACACACTTTTTTGGCGTGAATGCCGTGGCAGTAGTTGGCAACGCTGACCCTGAATTGTTAAGGAACTGCGCGGAGTCCAGACAAAAACGATGGATAAGAGAACTGGAAGAAGGTTGCCAAATATTGTTCTTATTGAAGGATGACTGTGGAGGCCGAATTCATAATAATTGGTTACTCCATTTGATATATCTAGGAGGTAAATGATACTCAAAGAAACCTACCTACACGGCAGCCCTGGATTTAAGGGGCCCTCCCTGAGGAGCAACAAAAAAGAGGGGCCCCTACAATGGAGACTAAAATAAGGAAATAATCTATACTTTTTCAGAATAAATTATTTACTGTAAATATTGACTGAAAAAAAAAATCCCTATTTTGGAACATAATTTCGGACTTCCTTGTTGCCCCGAGCCCTCCAGACCTAAAATCCGGCATTCCATGGATCCACAATAGTGGAAACAGAGTCTACGAGTGTGAAATGGTACAATTGAACTCGCCAACCAGTTTTTTAAAGCTATAGTCACACAATATGCACCACTATAACTCCTTTTAATAAAGAGTTAGTTTCAATTGGCAGTATGTATAGCGATTTTGTAATTATTGGCTGATATTAAAGAAGTCGATTGCTCGTGACTCTGAAAAATGCACCTGTCCATACATATCCTTTGTTATATCGTGCGTCAGTATTGAGAGATCAAAACAAATTTACATCATTGTAATAATATAATTATTTTATTACATACTTAACAAGCGAGGTGTATTTTTTGATTTTATTATCAGTAACCGATTCTTTTGGATTTGTCTTTGTTTAAGTCACTATGCATGTCATAAAATGTGTAATACACTTAGCGTTTTGGTCTGTACAAATTATGTCCTCTCATTTTATAGAAGTTTTACGTCGTACGTTTATGCAAAACTATTTTTTTTCAAGAACCACTTTTAAAAGTAAAGTCATTTTTCAACCGTCTCCATCTTGCTGTATCTTGAGCATATTTCTGCCAATATTCCTCACCAGCGTATCACATATTATATAATATATCATTTATACCTAAATATAACAAGAAACATATCACTACTCCAGCATGTTATGAAACCAATGTAATTTATTCTACGATCGTCAACTATATGTCATCATTTACGTCCTAACTTTGACCTTGTAACATACTGCGCAAATTACGATCCACTCAACAATGACTTACGAGTAATGAGAAATAGGAATGATTTACCTGTATACGTTAATAAACGTAATAAAGCAAAAAATCTAAACTCGTTTTGACTAACAAAAACATGGAACTTTGACAAAATTAATCTTTGTTAATATTGTAATTTGAATTTAATCCTTAAATTTTCTGTTAACAGAGGTATTAATATTACACGAAAACAGCGTAGATATGTTTAATTTTAAAGTAACAAAGTTTATCTATTTTAGAAAAGTTTTCTTTTAACTGTTTTACGTCGCAATACATGATTTTAAAAAAAACGTGTGTGTACTTATATACACGTGTTAGAAGATAAAATCTTTTCAAAAATGTTATTCTACGTATGTAGAAAAAACGACACTTATAATATAAAAAAACTATAATGTTGACTATAGCTAACTTCAGAGTGTCGGTTTTACTCTCATCACTTTTCCCTAACGCGCCAACAATGTGTTTAACCTTAAGTATACGACCAGCATAATATAACAGTTACGTTTTTTACCTAATTTATACATTTCTCTTCCGGGAACTGAAAAAGTCCGCATACGACGATGTTAGTGTCTGATGAAGGCGTCAACAACATACTTAGTAAAAAACTAGAAACAAAATCATGTTTTTGGTTCTACTTATTTAAAGATTTATACATTCTGAATGTATTATTTGCTCTTATGCTGAATATTTCATTTAAAATGGAACTTAATGGTAAAATATATTTCTTAACAGTAATCATTTATCAAAAGAGAAAAACACTGCAAGGTTTACTTTTGCATTTATTATGTAAATATAATGTGTCGCACAGTATTTAATAAAACTAAAGAGCAGTTTTGCCACCAAGGCGACCAAGGCCTCGTTGTCGGCTGTCAGTTGTCAGTGACATCATGTCCAAGCTGAATCGTAGATAACAATCGCGACGATTTACATTATTGTCGTATTGATTTACAACCTTCACGGAGGTGTCTACTGTCTATGTTTTACTGTTTTAGTATTTGGAATTAATTGGCTGTCTGGCCACCCGTAAAAACAAATTATGAAACATATTTGAAAATCGAATATGATTAGAAAATATGATTCAGTTTAAAGCGGTTACCTGAAAATCAGCAAATCTTATTTTAAAAACTAAGTTTTTGAATTCCGAACAAGTTTTCAGTATATACAAAATTTTAGTATTATCTATTCTTCTTTTAATTTATACGCAAAATATTAATAGAATACAGTATTAAAGTAGTATTTTGGACTTTGATACCATCACACTCAAGGTCTGTGAATCTCAGTGAGTGGTAACTCAACCAGGGCATTAAGGTCGAGTTATAAAAGCTGATAAATTTTGTAAAAAAATATGCAGGAAATATTTTTTCTTTAAAATAAATTGGCTTAGTATGCAAAATGCAGGAGGAGTTTCCAACCAGTACTCATGCACTCCTACCGCTAGTAAATATATGACGCAATGCGCACACTAGAATAATACGAACTAAATATAACCCATTCTGCTATTATACTGTTTCAATAAGAAATACATGAATCAGCAAGCTTACCCCGTAACTTCTACAGCGATCTCAATGATTGATGACTATATACTTTTATTTATTAATAAATGATCTATTACATTTACACGCTCGTACCTAGTTACATTACAGAAATAATAATAACATAAAGAGACAAATCGTTGAATTGTTAATGCTGATAATCAGTAATCTGCACACATAATAAGAATAATAAAAGCCTTTTATTTCAGATACTTTACATTTAAATACCTTTATATGTCTATCATCTATTAATTCCTAGGTATCTGTGTGCCCTTTTTTGGAAAAGGCCTCTAAATCCCGCCATTTCTGTCTCCACTGTGCCACTCTATAACACGTACATGCTGTTTCTTTTATCTGGTCTATCCACCTTCTAAATTGTTTTTCTCTTTTGCGTTTATTGTGCCCAGGGCACATGTGCCCAGGGTATATGGGCACCAGTCGAATACTTTGTTGGTCCTCTTGCCACATAAAAAATATATTTAAAAATCTCTATTAAGCAAATATATAAGAAATGTGTCATTCAATCAAAGATTACTTGTCTTATATGTCAAGGTACATTGTAATAGAAACATGCCGTAAATATATTGTGACATTTTCGAGACATCTCTCACTTTTAAGTGGCCTTGAAGTCATGTAAAATTAAAGTAAAAAAAATAAATCAGTGGCACTACAACCTTTTTACGTCTGGTCCTTTGATTTGTGTATCTGTTTCATGATATTTGTCAATCTAATATGATGTTTTCCTTCACCGTTCGAGCGAATATTAAATACGCACAGAGAGAAAGTCTTTTGCACAGCCGGGGCTCGAATCTACGACCTCGGGGATGAGGGTCGCACGCTGAAGCCACTAAGCCAACACTGCTAATAACGTAAAATTAGATAGAAAATATTTTATGCGGAGGGTTTTAATTTATGTTATTAAGTTATTAAAAATCTAAACTTTTAATTGGTAAAGCTTATGTCACATTCAACGAAACAAAAATTTTTTTTACAAAATAAACATTAAATATAAGATATATATGTATATACTTTTTTAATTATTACTGGCTGCCTCCGCGAACTTCGTTTCGCCTTAATATGATAGTTTTATTAACCCTTTTTTTTCAAGTTTTTTTTTTATTCTACTTATCCTTTTCTCTATTATAGGCATTCGACTTGGTTCAGCCGTCTTCGAGTTTATATATATAGACTATACTATGTTGTGAGATAGATTACTATGTTGGTTAAGAGTGTAAGATCAATTTGTATTTTAATTTACTATATTTTTAGTTTCTCCAAATAGTACTATTTATATATTCATAATGAACAAGCATAAAATTTAATAGTGTATGTGATATGAAATCCTGTCATTTTAAGTATTTCTTAATCTTTACTATATATAAGGAATATTTACTTTCAACAGATTGGCGAAACGATTGTCCTTACGTAGATACATCCGCTTTAAATACCATAATCAATATCGCATAACTATTTATATAGCACCATTTATAGAAAGATATAGCATTCCATATTCATAATGTAATAATTATTCTAAATATAAACATTAATGACATACCAAGTCAATTAAGGTAAACAGTTTATATACGTATATATACTAAAACATATATTTGTAAATTTTAAAGTAAAGCGATACTGTCAGTGATCCTGATCTTAATCCTGAGTTTTGGTTCCGCCCAGAGGTCGCGACATAAGCCCTTTGGATATTGAGAGAACTATATCAAGCTTACAAAAACGACGCCATTGGAAGTTACAGAGTACGGACGCAGGTTTTTTCTTATGTTTTTCGTCTTGTTTACTTGTATACTTTTGGTGTAATTTTTCTGGTCAAATGCTTCGTATTCTATATACTACACTTTATAAATGTTCATTTGCATGCTCTGCTGTTATTCTGCTGTTGTACTTTACGACGCATTAATATTTTTTAACTCAAATTTAATTTGTTGTGTCAGACTACTATTCATTTTAACAGTAAAGAATTTAACATATTCAATTACAAGAGCTAATCTGTCCGTAACCACTCACCACCTGTCAAGTGTCGACAATAAGGTAAATTAACATTTACATAATTTTTATTTACAACTTTACGTCGGTGTAACAAAAGCGAGTACTTGCAACAACTTTGTAATGAAAATTAGTGTTTTTTATCCTCGATCTGCCTTGCGATTCGATGCGAACACCGCTGTGTGAGTTCTAAAAGTGAGTTACAGAATCGCAGGGCTGATATATTTCTGATACCTGGTAAAAAAATTAAACCACTAG
Organism: Pieris melete; assembly: GCA_963693345.1. Lineage (NCBI taxonomy): Eukaryota > Metazoa > Arthropoda > Insecta > Lepidoptera > Pieridae > Pieris > Pieris melete. The sequence goes on along the minus strand of CAVNZK010000006.1, from coordinate 2,153,204 downwards.
CTTTTGATAGCGCACGCGTTCATGCTTTCGAATTTGAAAAGGATTTGTTTTAACACGAAATTATTGTAGCATCAAAGTAGATATGTCAACTGTCAAAATTTCCATTGCAACTGTCAAACCTTTGAAGCACGCACTGCGTTTTTCAATTAGGGTATATATATGTGAAGATTACCCTGTATATAGATCAATTACTTTTCCGCTATATCATAGCAAGTTGCTAAGAAAATACCTATATTTTCAGTAGAGGATTTCATCTTTATAAATTAATTATAGTTAAAACATTAACTAAATCTTGTATTTATAATGTTAAACTTTTTATAGTTTCGGGTTGAATAAGGAAAAGTCCACCGCATGGCAGAAGCCTTTTCTCAATATATGTCTAGAATCAAAGCCTCCAGTTAATGAGAACAACAAAATCAACCCTTACGAAGTTATGGCGAATGTGTTTAGCAATAAAACCTTAGAATTAGCTCGAGTTAAACTACATTTTCTTTACTAAAACGTTAAGACACGTTCTCTACTCAATATTATCTAAATATTTGAAATTACTGTTTCGAAACACATACCGTTCTACTAGAATTAAAGCCCTGAGTACCGAACTAATCACGCATGCTAGACCTATTCGAACTAGTTAGTGCTAATAACGAAAACCTAGAATAAAACGCTCGATCGTGTTTAAATGACCGCCCAAGTAGCAAGTGAGCGTGTTTGTCGAATTAGGCATATTGCACAAAATTTGTGTCTTAACCGAGACAACATTCCATACATCGCAATAAATCAACGCTTCGAGCCTGCTTCACAGACAATTGGAAATAGCTAGTCAACGTCAGGGAATAGGTCCTTTAGAAAATCAGATATAACATGGCAATTAGGCGCTTTCGTCATATACCTCCAGTTATGTATGAAGGTAGCTCTTGCCTTCTACTTTGTCTGTGCAGAAAAGGGACAGACATATTTTTTGCAGTTCCTGTATAGAATTCTAGAATTTTCCAAAACTCTATAACTTTAGACATTTCACTTCTAGCAATTTTCTTCACGCGTTTTTATCTTTAACATGTCGGATCAGACATACCGAAACCACTCATAGCTAAGTCGACTATGAGCCCTTACATAGAAATTCACACCTCTCCTATTCACACATCTTCCTAATTCTGAAAAAAATATTCTATTAATAGTATAAGATCCCGCTATACAACGACCTTCACCGTTATGCTTATTTAATGAAACTTATTTTATATTTAATTAAATATGTCAATAAATATAATCAATATATATAATGGACTGAAATTTGCTAGGCAACCCATATGGATTATATTTATTGACATATTAAATTATATATAAAATAAGTTTCATTAAATAAGCATCTCGGTGAAGGTCGTTGTATAGCGGGATCTTAGACCATAATGATTATTTGAGTAAAACATTATATTTAATATTAATTTTATAATGTTGCAAAACGTTTAAATAATGGGATGATGTAGTGATAAAGTAATATAAGAATTAACTATAATGATATGATTCACAATTAATTGTAACTTCTATGTAAAACCTACCTTTTAAAACAAATTTGAATGCCATTATATGTGGCAGAATATGCGAAGTTTAGGTTGATTCTTTCAACAAATTATTATTTTAATTATTTTATTTTAATTATAGTTAATAGCCAGACGTTTAATCTCCTAAAAATCAATGTAATGGACGCGTAAAATGTTTTAAGCTACAAAGTTTCTCACAATTTATTTAAACAAAGTTAACAGACTGTTATTCATGAACTGTGCCTTTATTGAGGACAAATCCGACCTAGGAAAGGTAAATGCCTCAATGCTAGCCGTTATGAAGCGGGCGGAGGCTAGAGGTCGCTCGCTCTCGCGGCCCCGAACCAGTAGTTACTATTTACCAATACATATTTTATGTCTTTTAAAATTTAGAGCGTTTTCTACTGCTTTTTGCTACATACCATCACCTTGTTTCCCGTGGCGATACAACCCTTGTTCTGCTTAGATTTTTGTATCTGTTGATATTCTTAATAAGCAGTTAAACATATTGATGATCAGCTCTGTCTCAAAAATGAGCGTCCACTGCTTGTTGTGCTGACGAAAAAAATACACTGGTATTTGTTAATAATTTTATTTTCAAACTGAAATAATATACAGATTGGTTGAAGAACTGAAGGGACAAAAACCTCATTTTCCGATATTAGGCAAGTCTCATATTTTAATATTTGTAGGCGCGTGTTGCTTTACTTATTATTTTTGATTGAAAATACACATATGGAGAATTAATAACAGATTAAAGATTACAAAACAAATGCAAGTACAAATTACATAAATAATTAATAAACTTATATAAAAACTTTTCAATTAGATTGAAGTAATTAAGAAATAAATTACGATGATTCTAGAACAATTCAATCATATACTTACGACTGATTGCGAAACTGCAAGGCAGCGAGAGATCTCGCGTCCTTGCGTACACGTGACTGCGATTAACAACAATAACAGACTATTCTAACGTAATGTACACGAGTAGTAGAATTAAAAAAAATTCCTTATGACACAAACATTTATAGTTGACAGTTCCTGGCCCTTTAAAAGTGTTCGATTTTGAAGAATGATATACTAATCTTTTGAGAGAAACTTTTCTGTCCATATTTCACTGATTAATTTGACTAAGTTTGCCTTTAAGTGTCTAACCGAAACAGCTATCGTTCTGAACCCGGAACCGCGCATCAAACTCAGAATTTTCAAGGTCAAGTAGCCGCTTAGACATGAAAGTCATAGTTTTGTCTTTCGTTTCAATAAAGTATAGAACCTATTCTCAAATGAAACCATTTTTAAACTCATTAAAATATACCTATTGAAACATGATAGGTGCTAGGTGTTTCCTAATATATAATAAATCGACAAACTCTCCACCAAAGTAATATTAGAACATTTAAAACTTTAACAAGTAAACAAACGATGAACTAAAAATAATTTAGTTATAATTTTATAAATAGACCCCAGATGTCCACAGACAATAAAATATAAATTAGCAACAATATTCATAATATAATATATCAGTAGATATAGTGACGCTTTCCTAACAACATTCCGCAAATTAAAAACGTGTTTATACATCTATTTAAAGGTCTTTTAGATAAGGTTTACTGATAATAACTGGTTTTGTATTCTGTAATAAATACTTCCTCTAATAGGCACAAAACTGTTTGAACGCATTTTGCGCACTTTTACTCATTAGCAGTTATATTATTATTATTTTCTTCGATATTATTATTTTAAATATAATTATTTTAGAATTTTAAATCTGGATTATACAGTGTAAAATTGTTTAGTATGACAGGAATCTGACATACGAGTATGTATGGCATGCTTAGTTTAGCTTAGTTTTAATCTTACCTAAGTAAATAGATTGAGTAAGAGATAATTATAAAGTTACAGTTACATAGGGTTCCTAAAGATTTAAAAGAAAAAAAGTGTGTAGAAGGTATACATGACAGAAGTGATACTTCTTTGGCAAACTAATTTTTAAGTTTTGTTCATATTTAAACAAATCTAAAACTTTAGATTTCGAGACTTAGAGGGAGGGAAAAAGGAAAATATGTTAGGAATTTTAATTGTCATTTAAATATTAAGTGTCGAAAATTAATACAAATTATAATGTTTTTTAATTTACTTCTTCGATTATAAAAACACGTAGCATTTTTATTTACAATTCGTCATTTGAGATTTCAATAAATTAATTTGCATTAAATACTAATATTTCGTAAATTCGCTTTACGTAATTCGCCCTTCTCACTCTCAATCGCTCTCTCCCTTTTTTTTGGCAAAAACACTGCACATCCTCGTGACGCTAATATTATTATTATTGCGTTTCATCCTTAAAAATCCCTCATGCGCCTAATGAAGATTAACTTTAATAAGTAGGAGCTTATAAAGGTCTTTCACTGATCTATTCCTTTAATCAGTCGTTAAATAATCGATATAATTCGTTGAAAATATTGTAAAATGAATCATAACACATAATTTAATTGTGTCCCTGAGGCCTGAGTACAGCTGTAGGTAGATATCTTGGTTTTATTTCAATGGTTATATCTGCAGTATTCAGAGAACAGAAAATTATTTATGAAGGATTAAATGCAATTGCTAGGTGTTAATTTGGAATGCCACTGTATTCCATTTTTGAATTCAGTGGTATTCAATTTTTAAATTTACTTCTCTAACTTCTCTACGTAAAGTATACGACTCACACATCCACGTCTGTAAATATATATCCAAGTATTTACTAAGTATTCTATGGGCCAGTGATTAGACCGATACGGGCTAAGCGATCCCAAGGAAGACACCTGACTATGTTGAAACAGGCAAAAACTTCAAGGTAAGTGGTGCAGTGGATGGTTCGACGTTTATGGCAAGGTCGGCTGGTGTGCGCACGCGACAAGCGCACTCACTTTCACTACGCGTCTTGCCAAATGCACCGTGGATACATGGAACTGGTTGATAACGCTTGTATAACTGTTGTGTAACGAAATTATCACTTTGGCTAGTACTATTAGAGTACATGACCTCGTTATGTGGTGGTGTCTTGAGGACGACGTAAACCACTAAAATTTCAGTTTTTTCAACAGTGACTATATCACCTCAATGTATAAGAGGAATGTTTTAGCTTCTTTGGCCAGCTCACTATCGATATATTATCGAACTAATACGATTGAGGGCCTCTGAAAATGACATAAAAATGTGCGAGAAAAGTAATTGTGTGCGGAACGTATGCTGAGTGCTTACGTGAGCTAAGCCATGTTACATAATATTTGAGATTAAATGAATTTACCATTGCTAGCGTTGTCATCTCCATAGCGTTGGGAATTTCCTATTAACTGTCCATTAATTGGAACAATAAGATGGCTTGCTTTGTGATAACTATTTATTTATTTAAAATTTTTGCTAATCTGTGACTTGTTTAGCTTTATCATCAAGTAATTTAATTTAAGAGCTGGTTACTAGTCTGGCTACTATATTACTCTAGTTTTTCTTGAAATTATGTTGTATGTTTCTGCGGCTGTGTCATCGTTACGTATCGTCACGACGTACGAACATACGTTAGTATGTATTATCTGTCCTAAAAATAATTTTAAGAATTTGGATCTGTAAAATCCAAGATCTCCATTACTCATAGAGCTAGTTAGAGTAGCAAAATACCCTGAAACATTTAAGAGTGTTTTCAGTCCTTAAGGGAAATTGAACACTATACTTTAGTGTGCGTGGAAAAATCACTCAACTGGCGTGCACACATAAAATTATCGTTCGCCGATAACACACGTTAAGAGTAACTTGTAAACGACACGCGTTACTCAAATACTAATAAAACAACGGCCTTGTGTTTCGATAAACCATGCAGTTATATACTTGCATAAAGGTTAAAATGTTAAGGTTAGGGAAGTTGAAGACGAACAAAATAGCCGGTGACATGTTTACTAAAGTTAATTATTTATATGCAGCGAATTTTTGTGTCACTGTATTCGAAATTTATGTGGATTTAATTATTATTGGTTAGCATTTCGTAAATATCACATGACTATGATTATATTTCATTTATTTTATTCATTGAAATAAATAACTAAATAATAATTCGCAAAAAAAAAAACTAAATAATAATTCTAATTTCTTTTTGGGCTGCAATTTCTATTCATTCTTGTCTCTTCACACTTACAGCGTTTTAAATATTTGCTATATAAGTTTAGTTTCTCACTAACCTAATCTTAAAAATGTTGTAATTCACGCACCATTTAAACTTGTTAGAATTAAACTATTCCATATTTCTAAAGACGATCTATTATTTTTCTTTGACTATTTTGAACTTAATTAAAATTCATAAATGTAGCGAAGATGTTAAGAAATCAGTTTGTTTATTTGCGCAAACGTCGGTATTCCTTGTTAGTTGTAAATGAATGTGCCTATGCGCAGGCCCTTGCATACGTAATATGCGAGTATAATTCCTTTCCCATTAGGTAATAAGTAATATTAGATCTTGTGGCTTAAAGCATCTCAATTTTTTATAGTAGACGCGCAATAAAATTAATATATATTTTATGAAAAAGTAATTGCTCTTGGAAACTTTTTGTCATAATAACTAAACGTAAAACTTATTAAATTTCTTGGTAAAAAGTATGACGTGTAAAAGATTGCAGGAATGACTTTAGGGATAAGAGTATAAAACAATAGACGGTCGCGCGGAAAGGCTTAAGATAAACAATTCTGGTACGTGAATACTTGGTGCTATAAAGGAAAACGCATAAAATAGATGTCAATTTTTGTATTATTTAGCAATAAATAATTGCAACACTCACGTACATACCTTCACTTTTACGCCATCACACAACACAGCCGAATTAAGTATTACTTAGTTAAATGTGTTTGATAATTTTTATTCCTTTTTCCTTTCGTAAATCTTTGAACCTTTTTGTACAAATAATGTATTCCATCTTATATTTGTTATATATAATTGTTTTTTGTTGTAGCTATATAATTTATGTAAGCATTTCAAATAATTCCTATCAGCTAATGTAAAATCAAGTATCAAGTAAAAATAAAAAGGCCAAAGTATCAAGAGTAATCGATGAATTGGGCAAGTAATCTATCTCTGCGAACTCATTAGCGCGTATAAAAATTGTCGATTTTATTACCTGCTACCAAATGGTTATACCTGGTGACGAATTAGTCAACCCGTCTGGATGTATTTAGTCATATTACAACGAAATATGATGACATGACTGTTCGAAGGATGAACCGTACAACAATTTAGTGTCTTTGATAATTTTTACATCTTCGATTATTTTGACATTCATATATATATATACAGACATCATATTCATACTTGACAACATTTTGATAGTCATAGAAAGTTAATAAGCTTTAAGGACTCAGTTAAATTTAGAAAATCGTATTTTTTTTTAAGGGGCAAATGGACAGGAGGGCTCACCTGATGTTAAGTGATACCGCCCATGGACAGTCACATTGCAAGAAGGCTTGCAAGAGCGTTGCCGGCCTTTTAAGAATTGGTACGCTCTATTTTCGAAGGACTAGATTTAGGGTCTCATTGGTATGGAAATACTGTGGGCAGCTAGTTCCACATAGTGGAAATGCGCGTCAAAAATGCTTTAAAAATGCTCATTACTTCTTAATACATGTGTAATTGCGATTTACTAATAGATCCTGTATTGTGTATTAGTGTCATTAATAAAAATAAAACTTCTAACTAACGTTATCTATACAACCCGTGGAAATTCTTAGTAATTAGTTAACGTACACAAGTTCAAACTTGAGTAACAATGACACAAGCTCATATGACAAAAGGAAAAAACCATTTTGGGTAACAGGTAGATATAATGAGTCACTGTACCCAAATTTCCCACTAAGGATTGAGTTCACGGCACATTGTTTTAAATATAAGCTTATGTATGAAGTACAATAATTATTTAAATGTTATGAAACTGTACACTGCGTTTCACCACAGTGTTTTGGTTGCTCCTTGATAGGCTGGCTTTATTGTAAAGACAATACTACATTAAAGTTTCCAGGCAGTGTACATACGAAGAAGTGTTGGCCAGTGGCTTCTCCGTGCGGCTCTCCTTTCTAAGGTCATAGGTTCTATCCTCGGCAGTGCACTAATGGAATTTCCATGAGCGCATCTAGCACTCGCTCGTACGGTAAAGGAAATCGGCGTGACTCAAATCCAAAAACACGACAAAATGTGTCAGATAGAAGGCCGATCACCTACTTGTCTATGTCTATTACCAAAAAACGGATGCAATGTGAAGCCAAGACGTATAACTATAAGGTTGTAGCGCCACTTAATTATTATGATTATTACATTTAAGTTAACAAAAAAACATTAATTTGCTCTTAATAAAATATTGAAATGTTCACGTTATGGTAATTATTGAAGCTAAGAATCTTACAATAATTAAAATAAAATGACTGACAGGTCTATAATTTAATTTTCTGATTAAATTAAAAAGGGTGCGTGTACTTATGTACGCGCGTAAGAAGTTATACTTCTTTGGCTTTCTTTATTTTTTTTAAATATTAAATAATTAATAACAAATATTTAACTTTAATAATTTAATAATATTTAATATTTATATTAAATTATTTTAATTCAATCATTAATTAATATTAATAATAATAATAATTATTTTTTATTATTTTATTATATTATTCATTCAATTTAATAACTACGTATGTTTCATAACCTTTTAACTAAGTAACAATAGGTCTTTGTGAAAAAGCATTGCTAAATTTCTTTGAAAAAATAATTAAAACTCCTTTATGTGTTTACCTTTAAATGCCATTATGTTCATTCAAAATTCTTGGCATAGCTGCTAACTTCACGTATATTCTATTTATTTTTACTTGTAGATTGTCTTATTCCCATCTCGCTCGCGCACGCTATATTTACACTGACAACTTTGTGTCTCAGGTCGCATCGTAAAATTTCACTCTCATAAATTTTTCATAACGCGCCTAAAGACGTATAACTTCAAAAAATCTATCGATTATAAGCGATAAAGCCACCTACCTATTGCTCCACGTACTTTTCTTATTATTGTTTCCTTATATATATATAAAGTTTATAAATAAATATTAATTTTCCTCTAGTTACTTTTATAATACACATATTTAATACGTACTTATCTTTACTACACGTACAAATATCCGTCTGCATAATCCGGTTCTCCTACATATATATGTACGATGTACAAAGTAACACAAATATTTTTGTATTTATGCTAAACCCGGATCTTCAAACTTCGTAAGGACTTTCACGCACACATTTGCTACAAATTCAAATTATTATTACTATTATATTATATTCAGCGAATTTTAGATTATTTCAATGCCTGCTACAAAATCGTGTCAACCTAATTGAATAAATAATTATGGCCAGTAACTTTATTAGATTCGGATACGTGATTTTTGCGAGATCTGAATCCCAGGATAGTCTATAGTAAAATAAATTTATTTTCGTTTATAACCCAGTCAGAATTTACCGCATTGTAAACGCAGTATCTAACCTCTAAACTCTCCTATTCCCCTAATCATTTTGTTGTCGAGACCTGCCGCATTTTTGTATGCTTGAGAGAAAAGAATATTGCAACGCATGCGTACAATAAGATATGCCGTTACATAATACATCTTATCAACAATTACTTATGAATACACTAGTCATCAGTTAATTTGTTAGCGGAAGTATTCAACGACGGACGGTGCCTTGTGTAAACTGTGGCGTAGTTGTCACATAATAACATTCGAGGACGAATAAGACGAAGTATATAATGACGAATAACCTTAGTTATTTATCGCGTTACATAACAATTATAATTACCAATGATTGCGTCTTCGGCACTTTAGTTTTAAGTTGAGTTCATCCCTTATTTAATTCCTATATGGGTTAGCTTTTAGCTCATCCCTAATTTTTTTATTTTTTTATTCACACTTTGTTGCTTTATAATATAAAAAAATTAACATAATTACATGTAAAGGAAAGGCAACTGGCGGCCTTATCGCTTTCGAGCAATCTCTTCCAGGCAACCACTGAAGAAACCACCACCAACCACACAAGGTACCACATAAGGTAGGCAAGAAGTGCAAAAATACATGTATTACATATAGTTGTTAAGAAAAAGAAACTAAACAGGAACAAAAAACAAACTAAACTAATAAAGGATACATGAAAAAACAAAATTTAATAATACCAAAAAGTGCAAATGAATCATTATAATTTAATTTAAGATCAGTCTTACATCAGTTAGGAGGTATTATTAAAGTTATAGATACGATGTGGACAGGTAATGTTTGTACAGAAGTAATTTAAAGAAAGATAGAGAAGGAGCTAAGCTAATAGGGACTGGAAGTGAATTCCATAGCCTAACTGCAGAGACCTTAAAGGACTCGCCAAGAAAGGAGGAGTTATGAATTTAATTAAATATTGATTTCAGACATTATTTCTTCTATCCTTTTGCCCTTTTTTTAACTTACCGATTACCATCTTATCAGCTTATATCTAGTTTATAGGATTAGGTTAAAAACTTGTCTTCAGATTGCCATCTCTATAACCATGCAAATAGCTAATCTCATTATGTCAACGGTGATCTATTGATATAGGTATGTGCAGTCACATCCTGCACACAATGACTACAGAGGCCGTTAATTAATTGATGTTGTATCTAATAATTATGGAATGTATTGGCTTGGTTGTGAATTCGAAAGTGGTTGTTGATAATCTGCTAATATTTGAATATTAATGAACAAGGAATAAAACGTTTTTATATTAACTAGACGCAGTTGCGGATTAATGAATCATTTTCAATAGTGAAACGCGATTGAAAATGTCGACTTTTGGTATCGCTTCGAGCTGGACTTTTATATTTTTTAATATTTAGGATATAAATATTCAAGGAAGTATGTTAAATAAGGAATGTTACAAGCATTCTAATGCTGATTTTTAACCAATTTCAGTTTTTGACGCGTTGTAAACAAATAAAAACTGTCTTTATAATATTAGTATAGGTTTGGATAATGTACTAATAATATAGAATACATTCCCGATTCTTATTTAAATAGAAAATAAAAATATTTTATTTTATAAACACATGGCCTCCACATTGAAACTGTATATAGCATATCCTCAAATAGTTAAAATATATTTTGTTCTGCATATTTATTTTCCATCCCTGATCAGGGCAATATATTACATCCATCTTAGCTACTTCATATGCCATACCCATTATACTCCACAACTCACTTTCCTGTACAGCCTCAAATCTTTTTATAGTTCACCCTTCAAAAATAATTAGTAAACCTTATTAGCTTTGGATATTTTTGAATTAATTGAATAAACGCAGTCCTTAATACCGCACGCACATGGGTGCAAGCAGTTTTACTGGCAGTAAATGTGTTACGCTCTGGAACCAATGTTGTGTTTTAGTTGGAATAACAAAAAGACAACAGCGTATGAATTCGCAATGATCGTCGATGACGGAAGGCAAAGTAAATAACATCATTATCCGGGTATACACTGTGAACGACATTCATTCATATCCATTGTGATCGCGTGTTTTGTTCAATGTCGCGCGCAAACAATATTCTAGCATATTTTTCATCTTTGACGGTGTTTAATAGTGAATATTTTATATGAATAATTATCTATTGGTTGCAAAGTATTATTTTGAATTTCGAACTTTTATAAATGGAACTAGAGTCTATTAGCTATAATGTATCATTTTGAATTTTGAACTTTTAAAAATGGAACTAGAGTCTATTAGCTGTAATGTAGGTATTATTTTGAAATTGGAACTTGTGTTTGGCCAATTAAAAAGGGCTGGTTTAAATCTATTATCATTATTCTCTTCCATATTTATCTTTCCGAAGTGATTTTGAGATTTTAATATAACTATTTTGACTGTTTATCTAATATTTTATAGCAATTGTTTTTATACACTATACAGGTGTGTCTGTTTTACGTACATAGTATAAGACAACTGATTTCGTTATAAATTTAATATTATCACAGTAATTGGACTTCCATGTTCCTATGCAACTGTTCTATAGCCGACACCGCTATTCGTCCGCGCTATGCAAATCGAGATAACGTGCGTGCATAGGTACTGGCTACCTAAGTGACCACAGTTAAGTTAAGCTTATAATATAATGTAACTTATACACCTATGTGGCTTTTTTTACGAATAAAGTTATATTCAAAGCTAAGGCAAGTTTCAGCGTACCTTACCCTGTATCTTAGGTAGTTAAGGACCTATCTGGTCGCCAAACTCCAAGAAAGTACTTTGTTTCTTTCCATTTTTTGGCATCATTTTGAAGTAGGGCGAATGGAAAAAGTATAAAGTGGAGTTGAGTAGTTTACGTAGCCATTTTGAAATATCGATACGCGATTTAAAAAACTTCGCTTGAAAGAAAAAAATTCCAAACATAGCCAATTTTTGACACTTTGAATTCATTTTATGACGAAAATGTATATAGAACATGATTTTGAAATTTACACGACATATTTTATAGCAAGTAATCCATTTAAAAAAAAAAGATAAAATTGCACTAATTGAATGTTTTACAGAACTAATTGTTATTACGGGCCGGCGCGCCTCAGTGCTCCAGCTCTCCACTCCGCCCCGCAGTCCACCTCGAGACACTGACACAGCAATTCCTGGTGGGATAGCCTTAACCCTGACATCGTGCGTTCAAACCTCAACTATGCACCATTTTTATGCGCAATTAACACTTGTTATGTAAAATTTTGTTATTTACGGTGTTTTAGACCCCAAATAACGACGGCTAACCTTTTCAAATGAAAAATTATGAATGGAACAGAAACTGGTGACATATGCCCTGCCCGATTGGCATTAAAAATATATATTTTTATTTTAGCCGAACGATTTTGATTCAAAAGATCTATTAATTTATTTAAGCGGCATATTACGTAAATGGAATAATAGACGGGCCTACGGAATTTTCGATTCATCTGGCTACAGATGGAGAACACGGCGCATGCGCGAACACCGAATGAGGTTACCTCACCCACATTCAGCCTTCCGGAATTTCACTCACTTGAACCTACATTATCCTTATAATCATAAAAATATTCGTATTGATTTAATTTTTGTTATACATCTCATTTTTAGAAAAGGTTTCTGCTCAAGATAAGTTCATCAGTTAACGCGTAATACCTTAACAAACAGAAGAAATCACTCATTGAAATCCTGTCTTCAAAAGGATAGACACATCTATTTCTATTTCATTGGTATATGGTTATTTATAATACATAAACCAATTTTTTGGTAGAATTCATCGACAGTTCTTTTGGGACAGTACTCGTTGCTTACTGCGTTACTAACAAAACATATTGTATCCGGAAATCGAATCTACAACCTTCAAATCTTTTAGCGATATCACCACGGAGGCACTCTCTTTATACTTTTATTTGGACTTTAAAAAGTAAAGCAGGCAAATGGCAACCCATACCAATCAAGCTAATACAAAACGTTAAGTGATTTCGCATCGCAGACGAAGGCTAACGAAATAAACCAAAACATATTTCTGTAAAATAAGGCATCTTAAGGTAGGTTTTCGTCGCTGGCTCAACGGCTGAGACAAAGAATTGCCAATTATTCCACCTGCCCCCACCGCACCTGGACCGGCTGCTCTTTTTATTTATTTCAACGTCGCTGATATTTTTATTGTTCGCATTCTACGAGTGAAGCCAGAGCGGTATTATACATGTTTGAATTAAACAACCGCTGACATAGTATGAGAAAATTTGCTTCACGTCCAGACGAGAGAAGACTGCAAGCTCATGCTTATATACTCTATCACACATTTCAAAACAAGCAAGGTTTTCGATTGCTTTAGTTTAACACAATATAATCGCGTTTAGTGGGTACAATATTCCAATATTAAAGTTAGAGGTATAATAAAAATAAAGTTTATATCGAAGCTACATTTTAGGTTTCTCATCACATCGAAATCAGTATTCTGCAGCCGCCATTCGTCACCCCGTAGAGTCACAGGAGTGAAGAGTTTAATACATTTATGAGACTAAAATATTTTGATGAATCGTTATAATATTTTAATAAAAAAAAACAGTGAGATTACGCGGACACGATGCGTCGACACGGTTCGATGACCCCGTCGATATTTCTCGAAAATCACCGTGGAATCTGCGCTCTTTCGCTTTTTAATTGTAAGTACCAGCTACCTGGCGACAAGGTGATATGTTTCCAGGGAAAACTTACGACCGTACTGTCAACCTCGCATTATGATAACGGAACTTTTAGAATTATTGCTTATGAAGCAAACATTCACTTGGTGAAACAAATTTAAAGCTTTATCTTTCGCAATTGACATTTTAAACTTGAAACATAAACTGTTAAAGTTGTAACAATAAATAGATAGTGTATCAACGCGTGCAGTTGATAAGTTTGTTGCTTTATGAAAATCGCCCGCTGCGACAACAATAAGTAAACAAGCACATTTTACAAAATTACACACATAGATAGCTCCAGAATCTGGCAACCACCCAAAACGCAGGATAAATAGACCAAAACTCGATAGATTAATTATTATGACACATGACTTATTCAACGTTCACTAACTTGACATTTGATCTTATCGGGTTGTCAACAATCGATCAATTTGTCACATTTAACTAATTATTCGATTGTCCGAGACACCAATGCTAAATAGTACATGTTCCTATAGCAAAAAATATACCATTTCAGAACTGCATTTTAACAATGTATTGGATGAAACTAAATATGCTATTTTAACGCTGGTTATAGGAGGAAAAAACTTTTTAAAAATACATTGAGGCGCGACCCTAAGTTACGAGCACTCGATGATATTTAGTCGATTATAATTAGCTGCGCTCCCGAGTCCCGACCCGCGTTCTGTGGTCCAAGTGACAGACTCTAAAACACAGCGTATAAAAACATATAACGTACGCGTGGTTGCACGTATATCATTGTATAAACACATTGGAGGATAACTGTTAAAGTACCTTAGTGATAAACAATCTAAGACGCGTAAAAATAATCATGACTACAGATAATGCAGGTGACTCAGCTTTTATCTTAATGAAGGATCTGGAAAAAATATATAATATTCTCTTTCTAAAATTAAGGAAGAGTCTTGCATAAAAAGGCATTGCTACGAACCATAAATTTGTCTATTGACACACTTATTCTATAGAATAAATTTAAGAGTATTCGATCCGATATTACGCCAACAAAATGTAACTAATAAGAATAATTGTGCCTTCCATCCAGTTTATTCTGGTTTCAAGGCTGCTCGCTTGTAGGTGAAAAATGTAAAAAAAAACATGTCACTTATGACTCGAATCAGCCGGCTGCATCGCACGCGCGGCGCGGCAGATGTGCGCGCCCGGTCACCTATACCTTTGCATATAATCTTCTATAAGTCTGTGCTTGTTCCATAGACTAAATCGCAATCATCTTTTTAGTCATGTCACTTTAGATTTGGATTTTTAGGTCATTAAAAAATGATTGATCTTACCTTAATCTAAGTCCATTGCTATTTCCAATAAAAGATTACCATAATCGTTATATATTTGAAAGTAATGCTTATACATTTAGAATTGGATATGAATGAGTGTACATTACGAAGCAATTTTTAATTTTTATGCAAATATTTAACTTATCAGATAAATTTCTCCTTATCTTTGGAACACGGCAAGAATACTTCAAACCATAATACGAATACACCGAACTCTTTAATTTAAATCTGGAACCACAAATTGACTCAGCCTCAAGAAATAATAAGAAATCGTCGCTATATTTAGTTGGAACTATGAATAGATCGCGCCCACGATATGTAGCGTGTAAATCTTCACCCAACTAATGTAATACAAACTCGACATAGTCGCGACTGGCACCTCAGCCCCAATCACGGAATACATTAGTACCGAAACGACTTATAATTTTTATTTTTATACAGCAATTACGACGTTTGATATATTTAATTTACGCAGCACTTAAGACAGAGTACAACCTGAAAAAATTCGAAATTCAAAATAATTTTTTTTCACACTCTGGTTCCTTGTTAGATCTACGTTCGATTAACCCATAAATCAGATATTAAAAAGAAATTCAAATTTCGATTACTATATGAAATAATACGATTAGTGGTTCAAGTTGCCAGTAAAGGGCAAAGTGATGTGTCGACACATGCCGGCCCCGCAATGCGGCAATGTTGCTCCTATGTACCTACATACTTACAATTTGCTAATATGTACTTTATTTATAAATACAACGCACACTGAAAACATTCGAAGCAGTTTAATAACCGACGAGACAACTTGATGATGCGTTCGCTATTATTATACACTGCTTAAACAAATCGAAGGATCGACTAATTTGCGACTCCAGTACCATCCAAGCGCATTTATTTAGCCAATATAGCAATTCAAAGTAACGTTTTTATACTTCCCAACACCTTTTGCAGCCACGTTACCGAGCTAATTTCTGCAAATGTTACATTGATTTAAAATGAAAGTAGATCAACTTTCCGATGTAATAATTGTTTTGTTATGAAACCCAGAAGTTGCAGTGTGCTTCAGCGTGCGACTCTAATCCTTGAGCTCGTAGGTTCGATCCCCGGCTGGACCAATGGACTTTCTGTCTAATTGCGCATTTAAAATTCGCTCGAAAGGTGAGGAAAACATCGTGAGGAAACGACTTTGCCTTATACCAAAGTCGACGGCGTGATGACAGCGCAGGAAGATGATCACCTACTTGCCTGTGAGATTGACAAAATATCATTAAACAGATACAGAAATCTAAGGCTCAGACCTAAAAAGGTTGTAGCGCCACAAGGTACGTTATTTACGTCAATCAGTAAACTACGGATGAAGCGTTCGATGATTGTATCAAAGTACTACTACACATCTACTTTACTAATGCTGAATTCGACATTTTGTTACATTCACAAAGATTTAATTCCGCATATCCTCTCAACAATGACTGGAAACTTTTATGTGTACACAAGATAGTGTACGTGACGTGAACAGTAAAACAAACGTATGGAGATTAGAAATCAATCCGTAAACCTACTAAATGGTTGGCAAAAAGGAATCAAGTGGCGGTAAAGCAAGTTAAAGATGCGCGTGATTATCTGGTTCTTAATGCGGTTTAGCCGAAGCGTTTGCGACCGATTGAGTTGAGGTGTCGGACGGATGCGTGCGATTATAATTAGGATTGTATTTCTGATTCCGACGAAGTATGGCGGGTAACGTTGAATTCCATCTGAGTCATTGTGCCCGTTCTGTAGCCTTTATTTTCGTAAAACACTTAACCCTTTTACGCTCATCATTGTTTCATCTTCCGTACAATTTCGGAAGTAGTGTTTTCCAATTTCGAAATCTTAGTACATTTTAATGTTTTTGTAAGCTCATTAGAACTAATTGCAATGATTAGTAGTCTAATTAACGTTTGCTAAGAAATGCAGTTCTTGGGCTAGTTTCGTTCTCCGCAGGGGAACTTATTAGGGCCACAATTATTAAGTCATTCTCAATATGGCTTACGTTATCCAAGTAACGCTTTTACATTTTTACAGACAAGCAGCCTTTAGAATTAACATTTAATGACGGTAGTTTTGAACGTCGATAAAACCAAGCAATAACAAAATCTTGATTACGCTTATTATATCAGAAGTTTAATGTTTGTATGTTACAGTATAGGAGATTGACAAGATTAACAGATAATGTCACTGACAGCACTCATCTTTGCCACGTGTCCAAACTTACCTATAGGAGTATCAATACTCTATTTAAAAATATCAATGAAACAGTCCCCATGCCCGTTTGAGGGATATAAAAAAGTAGTGTAATGGAAACAAGCCGGTTGCCACGCGCGATTGGCGACATATTTTCCATGCGAAGCGCAAACTGGTTTGCGAGGTGGATGTATGCTGACATACTCGCTTACCACATTGCATTTAATATGCAACTTGAGTTAAATTAATATTACCTACCACGATAATTAATCAATAAGTATGTATCTGTGTGTATGCAACAAATGATACAAAAATATTTGTAATTAAATTGTTGTAAAATTAGACAACACATTAGCTACAAAAGACATGAAAAGAAAAATTGTGATGCACTCCGAACTTCGAGAGTCCAAGTAGGAACCTACCCGGTCACTTAACATTTGGTAAACCTCCAGCTTAACAAGGCGGATTATTACTCCCAGCCTGAAAGAGATTACTTATCACGAACAAGTCCGGCGTTGCACATATTAACGTAATTCTTCCAGTTTCATTACAATTTAGATTTCATTTGAAATTTTTGAATTATATAGCTTTTTATTACACTTGCTTAAAAAGAATCACAAAGGTAATAAACGTTGGCTATTTGAATTACGCAAAACAATTTAATATGTATAATCAGTTCCTGTTTCTATGTCTGACATTGTAGTCACGGTCGCTATTATCGTAATAACATTAAGTACAGAATATGTGAATCTTTTTTTTAAGTTTATGAATGAATAAATTATCTCTGTGGAAACAAAAAACCACTAAAAGTTTACAAAATTGTTTTAGTACGAGGACGTCATATTTCTTAAAAAAATAAATGATTACTCTAAAAATTGTTTTTCTGATTACCTTATCACACACGATCTTTATACCAGGCCTAATTACTGGGTATTAAGTCAAAAATAGAAAAAAAACATAAGACGGTTTGAATTAATTTTTCAGGTTTTTGAAAAAAAAATAAACTACTCTCAAGTATTAAAACCTATTCTTTTAAGTATGTAGGTACGCGTACGGCAAAGAAAAACATGTTACATATAAACCTATCAACGATGCACAAATCTGTGCCTATAAAGGGTTGTAGTAAACCTAATAAATTATACGTTTATACCAGAATTTTCCATGTCCATAGGACCTTTTTATTTTCACTAAAATCACGTAATTACTTTTAGTTTTCAGAATAGTAGGAATGTGTATATTGTGCGGTACGTGCTTTCAAGCTAATAATGTATTATCAGATACTATTCAACGTCAGTTATCAGTTGCGATAAGATTTCAGAATACCGAGAGTTAACTAACACGTTTCAATCGCATTACAAGTAAACAAGAAATGCCTAAGTATATCGTTTTTAATTAGTATTTAAATGATTATTACATTGTTATTTTATAGAATGAAGGATATTCTTAAGTCGTGTGCAAGGTGCATGAAATATAACGTGTGAAAATAAAAATAAAACAGCATGATGTTAAAAAAAATTGTTAGTTTTTTTTTATAAATGTCGTAAAGGGTGATGCGAGACATACCGGAACGCGGACAACGCGCGAAACGCGAATGCTCGTACGCCGCTTTCCCGACTTTCCAACGAACCACGTTAACGTCAAATGCACCGCCGCATGAAAATATTTACGTTTTATAGATACGCATAGAGAAAGTTTCTGATTATTATTATATATTCATTAATATCAATATCGATAAAATTTTATATCTGGAAAAATATTGCGCTTTTAACATTGACTTAAAACGGTCGTTGATAACGTCTTTAATTTGTTGATAAAAGATGATTGCTTTACTGAAACGTTAATAGAAATACAAATAAGTCAATATTGTGCGAAATGTATGCAACATCGAAGCAAGGACATCGCAGGACGAATGACTTGTCCTCTAGCGTCATGCGCAGGTAGCGGCCAGAGGACGACGCGACATGACCATTGTTTATCACTGTTAATTATTATGCCCCAGCGTTGACGGACGCTCACCGAATTCCGAGAGCGGCCCGATAACGATTCGCATCGGACAAAAAATATGTCAGTGAGCATTTATTTGGCCATGCTCAGATTTAGTTATATTTAATAAAAGTTTTACGAGTAAGTGAAAACAATACTAATAGTGCATAATTTAACCGCCTATCATGTATTCATTAACATAACTAATGACTTGTGCTACACTATACTGCGACTATCACACTCGCAGTATCGCGCTCGATTGAGGACCGTTACGTGAAATGAAATGTCGAGTGCGCGGGGTGGAGCATGAAACCGTCATGACGACGATGCCGTCCGAGCTAGGCCGAGCGCAGAGTGCCGAGACGACGACACAAGCGGGGGACGAGGTGGTGCGCCACTTTATCGCAGCGGAGCGGCAACGTCGCGCGGGGAGGATTCCCCCCGCGGCGTAACCTCTCACTCACCGTCGCCGGTTTACCAGCCAGTGTTACCTTTGACGGTCGAACGTGTAGTTGTCTGATGCCAGTGACGTCGACGTCGACGCTCGTGCAACACGTCTATAATGTTACGAAGAACTCAGTCGGACTCGTGAGTGAATGATAATATTAATTTATTATCAACCATACCTGGAACACAGTGACAAATATTGACCTTACCTTGGATTTGGATTTTTTATCACCTGTGCAGTGGCAAAATAAAAATTAAAAACAGTGCAGTGAACCGAAGGATTACAATTAGTGACATAACGTGGATTGATGCAAAAATTTGTGATCTCTGTGAAAATATTTAAACAAAAGTGGATGTCATAAAAGGTGTGTTTCGCATAATGGAAATTACAAAAAAAATATAACCAAATTAAGAACAAAAAAGGATATAAAACTAAATTAAAGTTGCAGTCAACAATTTTTTGGATACGTTTAACGGTGCAAGTTTTGTACTAAAGTCAAAATTCCTTGCGTGCTTTTCAAGTACAGGCATATTATAAATTTTCTAAAGAAATTTATCAAAAAGTAAAAATTAAAAAAAGTATACAAAAGTCTCATTAAAAATTATCGTAAACAAAAAAAATACATCCAAAACTTTGGTGAAACTTGCACACATACGTTCTGTAATTTGTTGATATTGCAATGGACAAGGATCCAGTAAACGTGAGCTGATGCCAGAAATTGCGAACGTGAAAAATGTGCTAGAAATCTGGCTTACAAAAAAGAGATTGTGTAGAGCTCCATCGTGTTTCAGGAGGTGTTTTGAAACGGCAGGACGGCGAATTCTGCTAATACGGCTGCATACGCAGGACACAAAATTAGCTACTCGGGAGCCGCAGCTCCCGATACTGGAAAACAGAATTATTATCAAGAAAACATAGGATACAGAGTCAATACGCAAAGGTAAGTCTCTAGTCAGTACGATGTGAAAATAAATAAGGTACTTGAAAATTAAACATGTTGACATATCTGTTTTATTAAAAGAAATACGTTGTGAGAATATAGTGCAAATAATTCGAGAAAAGGTAGATTTGAAATATAGATGTTGCATAATTTTTATGTTTAAATGAATAATAAAATATTTTTTTTAAACGTCAATTAAAATATTATCTCTGAAATACTAATAAATTGCTATTTACAAAATACCTTGAAAAAATTTCATCCGTATAAAATATGTATGTGCATAAAATGATATCTTGAAATAAATTTATTTGCAAAACGTGTCGTTATCTGTTATCACACACGCTAAAAATACCAAAATAAACACTGACATAGGGCGTAAGTTTTTGTGTAACCTTTAAATCATCTGTAATTAATTACGTTTAAATATAATAATTCTAATAGTTATTATTAAATTTTGAAAATAATCTCGGCGCGCATCATTGCCATTATAATGAAAGAAACTAAATGTGCTCTTCCATTCACACGCACTATAACGCTTTCGGGCCCGTCAACGCACACTAGCATCTTGCACACTCACACAACTATACATTACCCACACAATGACGCCACACGCACACAAGCGAGCGATGGGAATGCAAGCGGTGACTGCACTTTAGCTTACAATAAATACAAATAAACAAAACATTAACGCACTGGATTACTAGACAAGAATTTTAAAATCGTCGCATAGCAACTCGGCTAATTAATTTAATTGCAACTATAAAAAAACATTTTCACACGGTATTTTAGGATACTATAAAATATTTTATTAAAACTAAAGGTTAAACGTTACAAAAGCTAAGCAGGTGCTAAGTCGGGGCACGCAACTGCTTTGTTTTGTTCCCTATACAAACAACATAATATCATTGTTAAAATTACAAAACCAATAAGTTAATAATAATAAACGTAGGGCTCGAGGCTTGAATGAACAGAGGAAGCCGTGCACCGTGAGCAAAACAAAATATAAACGCGATAATAGACATCGCATTTACTTATCACGAGAATATTATTATAAAAACACTTAGAATCGTGGGAAAACATGTCAGTTTTCAACGGGTGAGTCGGTTGGGGGCGGATACCCGCCACTACTGCATGAATCCTACCACGTGCTTAATATTTTACAACGGATGTTAACATCCAATACAATTGATTCAGCAGGTAAAAACGTAGCATCTAAAAACAAAATACGAACTATTGTATAGCTACGATGCTAGTTTATAAATTTTTGCTACAGTCGAAGTCAAAGTACATTTATTACTTATCATAGCTATCGTCTCACATTGACGTGAACCTATTTGCCCTAACTGAACCGACCCTTCCCACTCATTGTCCCATACACCCCAGAACACTCGCCATTTATAACCCCCGGAATTCGCTCCTTGAAGCATGATTCATTCTCTCACAGCTCCGGGCGTCAATTGACGTGGATAAGATAAAATCAAAATTAATAACGCTTATAAATACCGTTATAACCGTATACAAATAAAACATATTTACTTGATTATAATTTTATATATTAAGTTTAGAATTTCTTTGAATTTTTCAATAAAAACCTCCGAAGAATGTCGTGATAATATAACGGTTCACGAATAGACAGAACGTAACGTTTACGTCAGAATAATCGATACAAACTATCATATCACATGTTAATGCCTTACCAATGAGCGCACAAGCCACAGTTTGAAGGATTAAAATGGGGGAGACCAACTGTCATTGAAAAGTCGCGTTGCTTGAATTAGGGCTAAAATGCAACACTTGAAATGCATAATATCGAACGGACTATTTTCAAATCAAACTTTTTAATATTACCCTTTTAAATAAAAAGGTTATATATTTCAAATTACTTCATTTGAGATATCAATTCCGCACGTGATTATCATCGCTGCCAATTAACTAAGAATTCACCACGTCTGCGCAACAATCTAAAATTAACTGCAGCCTATGTATCAAAATATCTACGTTACTCGTACATCTCTCAATAGTATGCCAAACACCTTCCAGCTACTCGAAATAGCGATTTAATCATTTTGATTTATATTGCTTCCATTCTACTGGGACGCTGCGATTTAAATATATCTTATGAAGGATAAGGAAAACGGCACGCCGAATAACCATATGCATGTAAAGCTCATTCCAAGAAACACTCAAAAAGAATCACCGCGTTGGACGCCTGCATTGAAAGTCCCAAATATTTTGAAAGCAGCGTAAGTGATTCGGATGTGGTGATACAAATTCAACAAAAAGTTCGTCAGGATATGTTTTTTTAAGTTGCACACATTATGGTCGGCAACAAAAAGGGCAACTACAAAAAGATATAAAAGACGACTAGCGATTTAGATACCTAAGGAAGGGTCCTTGTAAATCACATTTGCAGTTGATGAAAGGACTGAGTAAAGGTGTTGTTGACTGGTGTGATTATTTGGTGAACTCTTTGAGAATTTGTTATTTTTACATAATCTCGTATTAACATGTTTCAACAGAGACAGGAATGCGATAGTATTTAAATATCTATTTATCGATGCATGGTACTAATCATAAATAATATGACGTACATATATAAAAATGATGTAAAACATATTAAATATATCAGTCGTTTACAAGGTAAAATGCCTGTTACGCACACATACAGACAAGTAACAACAATAAGTAGCCCGTGCGAGTGTTTATTGAGCTTTTGTCGAATGGAAGTTATTAGAAAGGGCTCGGGAATTCGCCCCAAAAGCAGTTCACATGAGTTTGTCTCCCACTCCAGCGCTATACAAAAAATCAAACATCCCGAGAGAAACACAGGGGTAACAACGCGTTATAGTCCATATTGATTTTTTGTCTCATTGTTCATGATATAATAAAATCATAGAGGTTTAAAAATGCCGGCGACTGTAGAATTTGGGTTGATATTGAGTCTGTGTTTATTAATAATAATGGACGTGTTAACGTGTGGAATGTAAAATGTTGGACTTCGCAAGGCCACTTGCAATAGAAACTACTCGATACATCGTGCGCGAAATGAAATTTACTGCGCTGATTTATTTTAGCTAATGAAAATTATAGATTTTTTGCTAGTAAATATTACAAGATTTACAAAAAGACATTGATGCTTCACTTTTTGAATAGAAATTTCTTTAATCTTGTTGTAATTTGAATAACAAGTAGTTTCTGTTGTATTATCAGTTTTTGTTATGCTCGGCAGTGACCATAAATTTTCTACCTGACACCCGATTTTTATGAGAGAATACCTACCCATTGCTGCATCAGTCTGCGTCTGTCCGTCTTCTAAAAAAACTTGACAATGGTTGGAAATGTCCGTTAAGAAATAGAATTTACATTAACATCGAATGGAAATCATTATAAAAATCCTTCTATTTTGCCAGCCATAAAGTGTTATCAAAGTTAACGTAAATTAATAAGTAATTAATTTGGATATAAATTGCCAGCAGTTATGGGTGCCATGGCGGTTCGAACGCGATGAGCGGCGGGGGCGAGAACGCGCAGTTCGGCGCCACCGCCGCGATGGTCGCCGCGGCCACCACGGCCGCGATACAGGATTCACAGCCATTCTCGCAGGTAAACTCTATTGTATTATAATACCGTGCTCCAAATTCTAATCAATGTAGGTTAGCAATGGTCAAGCGACATTCTAAGCTTTTAATTCGCAGGTTTTGATTAATCGGCTTAATCATAATTCACTTGCCATTGCTCCAAAGTTGAAGCGATATTTTTAAAAGTCATATTGTCAGTAGTGATCTACACGTCACAGTAATTACAAATTGTTGTAATTAGTCATAGATGTAAGTGCAAAACTCACCAAGCTTGCCGAAAGTATTAGATAGCAGCGCTTACGTTCGCTTAGTAACTGCTTAGAGTAATAACGCGTACTGATTAGAACACAGGAAAACCCCATACAATCTTCCAAAATTCAATATTATATAGTGTAGAAATTTTAAATATATTTATCATTTTATTTTCAGATGCAAAGCAATATGGCTATGGGTAATCCCCAATACAGTGCGATGAATGGCTACGGTCAGCAACGAAGCCATAACCCCGCCATGACAGGAATGGGCATGGGAAATAACGGGGGAATGAATGGAATGAACGGCATGAATGGCATGACCGGCATGACTGGAATGGGCCAGATGGGTAATGCCTCCATGAACGGTATGAATCCGATGGCCCAGATGGCCAATATGGGCATGCATGCTAACATGATGCCGTCTCAAATGGGCCCAGCCCAAATGGGAGGGTCGACAAAGATGGGGCCCGGCTACCAAAGGCGACACACGCCTTACCCGACGGGTACCATGCTGATGGGATCGCGGAAGAGTCAGTACATTGGTGGACAACCGGGTTTCGGACCCGGGCAATACCCGTCTGGATATGGCGGTCGACCTGGCTTCCAAGGCCAATACCCTCCGCAACAACCTTTGGGACCAAGTGGGAACTTCGGCCCGACGATGAGAGGGAACATCAGACAATCAACGCCGCCGTATTCCAATCAAGGGCAATACTTCAACGGTGCTGTCCCGAATCATTTTCCTCAACATCAAGCTAATTCAGCACAGTATGCAGGGCAGTATAGTGGTCAATTCGCACAAGAGGTAGCAATGCGAACTAACAATTACCAACACAGTCCTGTACCTGGTAATCCAACGCCGCCTTTGACGCCAGCAAGCAGTATGCCACCGTACATTAGTCCCAATGCTGATGTAAAACCTCATTTCAACGAGCTCAAACCACCGATGGGTATGCAAAGTAAGTATTTTACCTGTACTTTCTCGCTGTAGAATATGTGTTTTTTTATAGAACAGGGAGCAAACGGGCAGGAGGCTCACCCTCTCAAAGCCAGAGGGCTCGCGAGTGTGTTGCCGGGCTTTTAAGAAATGGTACACTTTTTTCTTGAAGAACCCTAAGTGGAATTAGTTTTAAAATACTGCAGTGGGTAGTTCCACATAGTGGTGGTCCGTCAAAACCTGCCATAAATATTAAACAGATTTCTAATTTTGCCTTTATTCATTTTCAGATGACGAGCTTCGACTAACATTCCCTGTAAGAGATGGTATCATCTTACCACCATTTAGATTAGAACATAATTTAGCAGTTAGCAATCACGTGTTTCAACTGAAGCCGACAGTCCATTCTACGTTAATATGGAGGTAAACATTTAAACAAAAGTTAAAAAAAATATTGTGGTAAAATGATTTGATATTAATACTATATGTTGTCAACAGATCGGATCTAGAACTACAATTAAAATGTTTCCATCATGAAGACCGACAAATGAATACGAATTGGCCGGCGAGTGTTCAAGTTTCGGTGAACGCGACACCGCTTATGATAGACCGAGGGGAGAACAAAACCTCACATAAACCATTGTACCTGAAAGAAGTTTGTCAACCCGGGAGGAACACGATACAGATCACAGTGTCAGCTTGTTGTTGTGTAAGTATCATAATATTTAAATATACATCTGGACTTGGCTTGTGCTATGTGTTCTAGATGGGGCAGAGGGTGTCCACAATTCTCAATTGTGCTTTCGTCTTGAGAATTGCGTAATAATAATACTTTAATACATACATAACTTTTAAATTTGTGTCTGTTAAATAATAGCAGAAAAATTTCTGAAGTATATGGAGAAATACTGTAAAAAACGTTAACATTTTGGAGTTTACTCCTTAAGAAACGATTTGAGTTATAAGGCCCGGTACGGAAATTTTATGAGGAGTAAAATCAAGTGTAACACGAAAAGTTGAGGCGTTATGTGTAACACGAAAAGTTACAAAGAAAGAGACAAACATATATATCTGTAGGATTGAACGTGTAAAAGAATGAGATGGAATACTTTACACAGACTTTTCTATTTTGAATTCACGTTTTGACAGCCACGTTATTTCAATTATATAAATTTTAAACTTACGTCAGAATTACTAATGGGAACTTCGTTGTTACAGTCTCACCTATTCGTCCTACAACTTGTGCATCGGCCGAGCGTACGAAGTGTTCTACAGGGATTATTAAGGAAGCGATTATTAACAGCGGACCACTGTATTGCTAAAATTAAGATGAACTTTAATCAAACGTCTAGTGGGAATAATGGTACTAATACCCCAAATGATAGAGATAGTATTGAACAAACTGCGTTAAAGGTATCGCTTAAGTGTCCGATAACGTTTAAGAAGATAACTTTACCTGCACGAGGGCACGAGTGTAAACACATACAGTGTTTTGACTTGGAATCTTACCTACAGCTTAACTGCGAGAGAGGGTCGTGGAGATGTCCAGTTTGCAAGTAAGTTTCTCGTTAAACATTATTATTAAAAATAAATCAATTGCTGTATAAAATCATTAAAAACTTCTTCCCAATCTAGTGAAGTCTAGTGAAAACGTTAAGTTACATTTAATTTTAAATCAGTGGTGCTACAACCTCGTTAGGTCTGGGCCTCAGATATTTGAATCTGTTTCATGATTTTTTTTATCTAGTAGGCAAGTCACCAACCGATCACAAATCACCTAGATCAGCTTGACAAACGCCGTCGACTTATTTTTTTTGTCTATGACATTTCGGTTGCCTTTACCGTTCGAGCGAATGTTAAATGCGCACATAGAAAGAAAGTCCATTGGTGCACAGCCGGGGATCGAACCTACGACGTTGTCTAAAATTTAAGATAGTTTCATGTAAAGCTAATTGCTTTGTGTTCTTACAGCAAACCAGCTCAATTAGAAGGACTAGAAGTTGACCAGTACATGTGGGGCATTCTCAATACTTTAAATACGTCGGATGTTGATGAAGTCACGATTGATAGTGGAGCAAATTGGAAAGCAGCAAAGAATTCAGCTAATCCTAGTATAAAGGTAAGTATTTTTTGTAAAAAAGTAAAGTGATAAAAAACATCCATACGGGTTGTAAAGCAAAACCTACAAGAATTGATGATTAAACTTGGAGACAACTTCTTCTTGTATTAACGAAATTTTTGGATAATTTTGATCTCTCATTTCGTAAAAAAAAAATGGTCAGACAAAAAACGCAATAGGTTTTTGTCAGTATCGTTTAGAGAGACGATCCTATATATTTATAGGTTTTGCTTGAAGCTTCACAAACCTAAAGAAATTATAACGAACGATTTAAAATTGCAGCAAGAAGACGATAGCAACGACAGCATGGGGAAACGAGGCAAGGCGATGTCTCCTGGCTCCATGAATATGCCAACTATGAACAATTGGGATATGAACCAGGCGTTATCACCATACTTACCTCCAGATATGAACACCATAGCAAGTGGCTCGATGATCTCTTCGTACAATCAGAGTAGTCAGAATAGAGCGTCAAGTTCGAATCAAAATTACGATTTTGGCATGAACAACGGACCGGGAAGTAATGAGTACGCCGGAAATGGCCCGCTCTCACACCTCAATGATAGTGTCAATTCCCTGGACCCCCTAAACGCGATGGAAAAGAGTCTCAACGAACAAGTAAGTATTAATAATACCAGTACAAGTGTTATTGAGGAAGGATTTTTAATGATATGAATAAATTGACATTCGTGCGATGAAAACTTCAATAGGCACGGAACTTTTTCGTAATTTTAACAAAGTATAACTCGTTGTTTTGTTGGTAGATCAACAAATCATAATCGGTTGGAAAACATCTTTTTTTATTTAAATTGTCGGCTAAGGAACTCCACACTTATATACCTCGAATCACCATATTAATGTTTTACTTTCTTCAGATGCCCCACACACCTCACACACCACACACGCCTGGGTCCGCACATACCCCAGGTGGCGGTGGTGCGCACACACCAGGCTCCAGCCATACTCCAGGACCTCCTTCCGTCGGGCATCATTCCCTCAATGATGTCGACATACCTGCTGATTTGAACTTTGACCCTGCAGCAGTTATTGACGGCGAGGGGACGGATAACCTTAATGTGAGTTAAATTATTTCCGTCATCGCCTCCATGGTTGTTTTGGTCAAATAAAAAGTAGGACGAAAAAATTAGTATACAATACACCTTGCATAGAATAATGAGATTTCACACTTATTACCTGTTAACACTTTTGATTTGTTAGGAGGACAATGAATTCATAATATTTTTGTATTGCTGGAATAGTTTTCTATAATTAATTTTTAAGGTTATATTTTTTTCTTGAGTGTGACTTATTAGTTATTTCTGCTGCAGTTGCTGCCAGAAACGAGTGTGGACCCCATGGAGTTGCTATCGTATCTAGACGCTCCGGCGCTAGGAGAACTACTTGCGACGCCGCCGTCGTCGTCATCTTCGGCAGGCTCACACCCCCCTCGCGCTCCTTCTTCGGACGATCTACTCGCGCTCTTCGAATGAGTCACAAAAATGTGCCTGGGCCCTTAGGCCTCGTATTCCAGATGAATCCGTATCTAGTTTCGAACATCTATTTCTATGAAATGTTGACAGTGTTTACGACAAGTGAAGTACGTTTTGGAATATGGGCCTTAGATAGTAGCCCTCAGACATAGCGGAGAACTTTAAATCGAGTGGCCTACTTTGGCGCCTATTAAGCTCCTCGAGAGCTCCACATTGTGATATTAGATTTTAGTTTTTCCTCCACGAGCGTCGATGTCGAATGTCACCGTTGATATTGACAGCGGCTGTCAGCTGTCATGAATCTCTAATGTCACGGTGACATTCGGCGTGGTCTAACGCAGCGTCTCGTTGAAACAACGACGCTGGGGAAATGTTATAGTTATATAGGTAAAGGTTTCGAAGGCCGTACCGCGGTGTGTATGTATGTTCCTCGCGTCAGTCACGCGCGCTATCATTGTTCTCAACGGAGTAAACAAATTAAATTAATTCTAAACTCGTTCAATGAAGTAATTCGTATTATAACGTAGTTTACAATGTAAATAGTGAAATATTTTATTTTCCTAGTGGTTCCAGTTTAGTCAAGAGACCGCTAGCCAATATGTACATATAGTTTACGCGGCGGTCTCGAGTGGCATAATGAATATTATAGTTCCTATAGAAACTAAAGAACTATAACGTTCACTTGCCCCTTCAATGAAATATTCCTTAAAGTTTTCACATTTCTGCATTTTTAAATATTAAGATATGCTAGGATCCGTGAGTATCATTACTCAGCGATTGGGTGATATATTCTAAATGAGTTGTTTGAGATCAGTAACCGGTAACTGTTGTTACTAAACTATTGTAAATGTGAGTGCAAAAACACTGTTAAATTATTTTGTGTTATGTGAATTGAAGAATGATAGAAATATATTTTAATTTCTATATTAAAAGAGTAATAATTAAATGTATTATTTGTAAATACCAATCTAGATAAGAATATTATATTATGACCTAGTTATATTTAGAACATGGCAGATACTTATATGATGGCCAGTTTTAGTGTAGTATTACTAAATTAAATGAAATCTACACATGGTTTTACATGTACAGAACACCAGAAAGTAATTTAAGCTTCAGAGTACAGATGACATTAGGTTTGTACTTAAACTTCTCAAATACCTTAAATTATCTCTTACATATGCATTTAGATACACCATTTAAACTCTACAAAATTCAACCCATTATTTATGAATCTGAATCCTAATTGGCTCCTCTTTGTCTAAAATATCTAAATATATTGTTATCTGTACCCTGAAATCTCATCCGCAAACAATAGGTAATTCAAATAGATACATACAATTTAGTTAAAATTTTCTTCAAATTGTGCTCATCAATTCAAATTAATTTATTAAATCTCTTTGTGATCCGTAAACTAAAAGCAATAAGTAGTTAACAATAGTGACATTCTCCATTATTTCCCAAAATAATTGTTGTTTGATGATGAGCATTAAGTTGACAAAAGTTACTTATTTCACATATTTTCAAATGTTCGGTTGTATGTTTGCCTAAGCGCGCCATAGTCAAGATGTAAAAATGATTACAATGTTAATTACTGTAACAGAACTTCTTAGGAAACCTTTTTGTAGTTGTCACATAAAAGATAAAGATTCATTTACAGATACTTAACACTTTCTAAACATCTCTATATCTAAGATTCTTAAATGTAACTCTGTCGATTTTCTAACATTTGTAAAAATTGGTGATTTGTGCATCTTTAATACATGCTATGAATATGGGCGCCTCTTTAGATTAGTCACCTATTATGAAAACAATAAATTAGTATACATGAAGCGGTGATCAATTTCCTCACGTAACTTTAATAAAACTACAAATTCCAAGTTAAGTATGGCAAAGGTATTGATCACTGCTTTAGAGTTAAACTTATAATACTTTTAAGGGACCTTCAATTCCAGTTAGCTAGTTCTATTTATTGTAGTTAATATGCTGTTGGATGGATCATTATATTGAGTCTTTGTATGACCAAATAGTAATTTTTTTACATGTTTACCTATTTTTTGGGTAAAATGAAAGTTTATATAAAATGAAAATATCATAAAAATGTAGAGCATATCACAGTAAACAGAAGACAAAGACGATATTACATGATCCATCCAAATGAGTAAATTATTACAATATATTTTGTTGAATATTATAATGAACAGCTGTGGAGTTTGTAGATTTGACAAATTGTAAATCACAGCATTTGGAAATAAGTGAAACAGATATTCTAAATAATTATGCAACCCATGACCTATATCGAAAGCCAAATTGTAATGTAGAAAATCCCGAAATCGTTGTGAATACTAGAAACCTGGTACCCCTACTGAAATCATTTTTAAATATGTAAAATAAAGAACATAACATTTTTATGTTATTAAAAATAAAATGAATCTATAAAAATATAGTTGTTTTATTATTTCTATTTGTAATTATTTTTGTTGTTGTTTTGTTTTGTTTTTACTAAATCCTTACATGAAAACAAGGAAATATTCAACTAAAAATTAAATGCTTCATAATTTTATAGTACAGTCGACTCTCTATAATTTGACACATTAATTTAAATCTCTCAAAAATGTAATTTTTTTTTCGATCTTCTGAAAAATTCTGGATAAATTGAATAAAATCAATGCTAATTCCTCTCAGTAATTTGAAATAGTTTTTATCGTATAGGGGAAGATCGTTACCCTTCGTACGCGGGGCACATTCATACAGTCAAAATAAAACTTGAACGAAACAAAGTACAGTCTTGCTTTTGTATGTGTGCATGAGTCGAGGTACCAACTATACATCACCGAAGTTTAGCGAAATTCGCACCGATGAGAGTGAAGTTACAGGCATGGACGTGTTTTTGCGCTCGGTAAGTAAATTTTTAATCAATGTTTTTGTCTCTTGTTACCGTAGATAAAATAAGTTTTCGTGTAGAGTATTCTATCAGTAACTAGCAAAATATACTTAAGATATGTCTCCGATACTTAATTTATGACGTTTTCCTATTAATATTTAAATAAGTTACTTCTAGTGCTGTCCGAAAGTACCCCTTTCGGACAGCACTAGAAGTAACTAGATGGGGCACATTTGAACGAATTGTACAACTGAATTTGTATGAAAATTTGTCGAGACGAACTGTCATTTTCATATAAATTAAGTTTTTGACTTTCTACATACACTACTGTTAACAAATCTTGACTAAACCCTCTGGTAGGTAGGTACGATTGTGTTAGTGTGCTAATTGCTAATTTTTGCATTAACTTTGTCCTGTGTTGCTATTTTTGCTATCGTCGATGTAAATATATATTAAGACCTATTTCTTATTATCTTTATTAAGGTTGATTTTGATGCTTGTGAACCAGATGCTTTGAATAATTTACCAATCAATCAAATAGTAGTTCCTTCGAAGTAAGTTTTGACACCAGAGACATTTTGACCCTATCCGCATGTTTTAAGAAGTAATAAAACGAACAAAATGACGACGACGGCCAGAAAAACCACGAATTTATACTGCCTCACCCGAGAAAAATGCTAATCTGCACCAAAGATTAAGAAATGTAATTCTAAATTTAAGGTACCTAACTAATTAAATTTTCTTTTATATAAGAAAAGCTAGGTAATTTTTGTTCACTATAAGAAAAGTATTTTATTTTTGTTTAATAGAAATTAAATCTTTATTTTTGTGTTTAATTTCATTGCTAATAAATGAATTTTGATTTATATGTTTCGTTTTAATCGCAAGTACGGAACAACCCCACAGCGTACGAAGGTACCCCCAACACTGTACGAAGGTGCCCCGTTGATGGGGCAGATTCGTACGTTTTCCAGATTTAGTTTAAATCATAATTATGGTTGAGCCATTAGATGAAATCATTTGTCATTTTTTTATATGAATCTCAGATAGTTAGACTATAAATTTAAGCTATCAGGTGATTGATTCATGGAAATAGAAGAAAATAAAAAAAAGAAATGTGAAAACCGTACGAAGGGTCCCCCACCTTCCCCTACAAACCTGACAATGTTTTTATTTAATTCTTTGGTCAATGATAGACTGAATTCGCTCGCTCAAAAAAAGAATACGGACTTCTTTTCGAATTAAATATTTGTGAATAACTTTATTATTGTATTTAATTGTTGATACATAATATTAATAAAGAAATAATAAATCACGAATTTTTATCAAACTCTTATTTATGAGCCCCTGGCCTCCTGCTCCTCCCTGCACCTCGTAGTTTTTAAACGATTGTTATTTTGAACTCTTGGGAATTAGAAATTTATCTCTAATCATGTGAGTTTCAAATTATCGAGAGTCGAATGTATCTGCAGTCTGCACTAACGGCTGCCTAAAAATGTCTTAAATTTGCTCAAGCCATCTAGTTGATATTATGTTTTTCATTGTCACCGCCATCTATGGAGGCTTATGGACAGTTTCTCAGTGGTATCGTTGGAAAACTGTCAAAATATGGCACTGAGAAGTTGGTTGATTTTTGACGTTTGCGAAATTGACATTGAAGTAGAGTTGCTCTATTCAGTCCTCATATTTTCCAACTTAAGACTCGGACAATGAATCACGTTGAACAAAGTATGAATATCTGAAATTTACTTGAGATGTTGTGTGTATTTATAACAATTATTAATTAAATTCTCTAATATTTTATATGGTTTTACATTACCTATTTATAATCAACTATAAACAATATATTATTGTAGTAAACACAAGTTATTATTTTAGTAGTACAACTATAGCATAACCTCAACGTAAACGGCAAGCGGGAAATATTGTTTTCAATTTTTATCATGAAAAAAGGAAGAAGAAGGTGTAAATAAAACTCAATCTTTGATTTTAAAGCTCGTGGTAGAGTTGACCGGTAAGTTGGAGGGATTTTGATACTTTTAGTTTTTTTACTTATTTTATATTTTTCTTCAGTACTTAATTGAGACCTCTTTAAAGGGGTTTTCAGTACAACTATATGGGGAATTGTAGCTGAGGAGGGCATATCGAATGATGGAATGTTTTCCACACCTGGTAAAAAAGAGGTGAGGGGGAAGAAGAAAATCAACTTAGACAGTTTCGATATACAGTTCATTAGGAATAAAGTAAAGAAACTTCCTTCTAAACTGTACAGTATGGAAGGAAATTTAAACAGTAATGAAACTGTTACAAATTATTCGACAAGATATTGATTTCAACGGAAGAAGAGAATCTCTGAGGTTAGAAACATATTACGCAATAATCCCTCTCATTTGAACTCGTTAGAGGAGGCCTGTGCCCTGCAGATATATAGACTGATGGTGATGAATGAATAAGCTATCGTTTGAGCAACATGTTAAATATGATTATTTTTTACACATTTATACTTAAGGAAATTGGTTTTGAATATTTTAAAAACCAATAAAAAAGAACCGTTTTGATGGAAAGGGATGACATAAAACTACAAAGATACAAGTTTTTGAAGAGTATAGAGGAAAACCGCGTAGCTGAAGAGCATAATAAATTGGATGTGATTTATTTTAGACGAGACTTACATTCACATGTTCACTTGGATCATTCTTAACGCTGGTGGAGAAAATGGCTTTGTACCAAATTGTTGTTTGGTGTACAGGTCTACAAGTGTGACTATTACCACAATATGAATAAAGACAATTTTGCAAAATGGGTGACAGTGAAGCTAATTCCAAATCTATCAAGACCAAAATAATGCTAGTTATCATACCATACGTATGAACAAACCACCTACACAAGCCAATCGTATCACTGAAAATATAAAAGAATGGCTCCGTGCAAATGATTTACACTATGATGATTATTGCCGTAAATGTCAACTACCTTAAGTAGTGAAAAAAACAGGTCTGCGGTCTTATATGGGATAGATGAAGTAATAAAATTGCAAGGCATGAAGTTTTACAACTCCAACCTTATAATTGCACATTGAATCCCATAGAAACGATTTAAGAAATAAAGAAGCAAACAGTTGCGTACGTTACGTACGTACGTGACGTAAAATTATTAACAGAAGAAGCTTTCTCACACATTGGTGCAGAGAATCGGCGAAAATGTTGTGAAAATTTAAAGAAATTGAATACCATTTCATCAAGCAAGATATAATAATTAGGTTATAAGTTATTTGTATCTTTGAAATTATCTATAATAAATTAGTTCATAAAGTAATTTACGATTGATTTATTTTTCATGGCATATTTTCCTGGCTTAGGAACCCCATGAATAATAGCATTTTTTATACCAATAACTAATATACTTCATATTCATTAATACTAAATTAAATAGTATCAAGATTATTTAATCCAATTTCCTCAGTATTGCCCACAACATTTGTTTATTCCCCTATTTGCCATGAGATTCCGGTAGAGTTCTAGTTGAATGTTCATTAATACTAAAGACTAAATATAAAAATTGGACAGTATCAAGATCATTTAATCAAATTACAGTATTGCCCTCAACAAATTTTTATTTCCCTATTTGCCATGAGATTGCGGTAGAACTGTACAATAATTTTCTTTGTCTTTAGTTTGTATGTGCCAGATGTCTCTTTTTACTGAATTAAAGAAATATTTTTAGAGGTGGTAACATTATGTTGAAAGTCAAAACTTCAAAGTGCAGTTTAAGTTTAAAGTCGAATAGTCGAATTGAATACGAACGGCCGTATTCTTTGAATATGGGGTAGGCGATTGCGGCGGCCGATAGCCTGACAAACCGGTTTAACGAATAGAACGATCGAACGAACGTACATTTTTTCCAATTTATGTATCAGAGATTTATCATATTTTAAGAACTAACTTATTATAGAATCAGAGTTGTTTCCGTTTGTTTGTAAAGTGTTTTGAAGTTTTAATTTAGTTGTGTATGAGGCGCTCCAACGAACCTGATTTTGGAATTTTGCTTTGTGCCCACTTGGTATTTTAGATAAAACAGAGAAATTCCTATGTAATCGTCGGCCATCGGCGGTGCATTTCTTCATAAAAGGTAAGCTTTAATTGTATTAGAAATAATTCGGTATTTGAATTTTTAAAGTCCCGAAGTATAAGAAAAGTGACAGTGCCCAGGTAAAAAAAATCGTATTTAAAGCTCGGACTAAGAAAAGGTTGCCTCATTGAAGTACCTCGTAGGTTGATATGATTAAAATGTTTGTTAATATTCAATATGTTACTGAACGATGTTATTATAAACATAGTACATATTAAGAGGTTAGTAAAATTTCTATTTACATTTTACACACGTAACTCTTAATATTAATATGCATTAGGAAAAGCAATGAGATTTTTTCCCATTTAACTGTACATTTTCCAAACTCTTATTTTATAAACTTCAACTGCTTGCGTACGCTTATACGTTTACGAAGATTTTCATCGGGGCTTTCTTGGTCATTCAATTACTATCAAATAAAAACCACAAGGTACACAAATACCTAAACAGTATCTACAACCCGTTTTTGTATTCAAGAGTAATTAATTTAAATGTGATAAGAAATAAATAAACGGATAAAAAACAAAGCTACTATCCATCGGTATTTTTGTCCAAATGCAAATCTTCCAAGCAATTGAAAAAAAATCAGCTCTATCTAGTTACGGCTTATAAACCGTTACAAAGGATAAGTGTACATCCTTATACCTTAAACATCAGATAATTTATGTGAATACTGTTCACCATATGAATCACTAACTATGACGCATTTATCGGAAAAAATATATTGCAATTCTCTGTTGTCAATAGACATGAACTATTTTTTTTTGGGGTAGGGATACTCCCTGTGTGCATTGCTGAAATCTAACAGTTAATTAATTTTGTCAGTATTTTTTAAGTTTACCGTAGATCCAAACCTATACTATTGCTGCTTTTAACCATTTCCTTATCGCATTAAATTTTGTTGCTGACTTGCATCGTAGATAGATATATAATTTAACGGACAACTCTGAGCACAGCTGTTTTTGGTGAATACCTCAGGCTATGAGGTACATTTTGTAGAGCGCAAGATTGTTAGATATAAGATAATATGGTACAGACTACAGAGTAGGGACTAAACATAAATAAATTATTTAAGTGTAATACAGCATAAGTAATATTATTTGATAACGTAATAATATACTTTAATAATGTGTGAAGTGATAAAATAAGATATTACGTAATCCTACAGCCTAAATTAATAAAACAATAACCAATAATTATCCTTAAAATATATTATTAAAAGGAGTCCCTTTAGGCAAGGTTCCGAAGATACTGGCGGTGTTTGAATAGCTAGACTTCTTCTTAATTCTTTGTCGACTGTGATGCGACGTCGACTAACCATTTTGATATTTCCTTAAAAAGCCTTATAGCGCTAGGACCCCACGGATAATATTGTTTGTTACTACATAACATTTCTCAAAAGTTATATGTTCTTCGCATTTCGAAACATTACGTCCTAACAATGACTGTGCTTTCCTTTTTATAACACATAACTAGGTACGTATTTAATTTATAAAATACATTAACTACTAAGAGAAAGACTGGTAAAAAATAAAAACAGAGAGTTAAAGGTATCGCATTATGTATGCAGCGCGGCATACGAACGGTAAGGACGTTGCTCTCGTCCGCCCTCACTCCTTCGCCTTTAGCATACCTAGCATAACGAAAGTTTGATATTGCTTTTGATATCTAAAATAGGAAGAGAAATAATTAATACTAGGCGGTTAGAAAACCTAGACTCTACTTTCTTTTAGGAAATACAGAAAATAATATTTTTTGCACCAACGGAATATCAATAGATTTTGTTACCCTTTAAATTTCACACCACGTGGCTTCACAGTAAACTCATATTCGATTCCCATCGCAAAATTGTTTCTGTGTTGCACGCCACGCTTCAAGTAATTTTCTTTATAAGTTAAGTATTTTTTAACAAACTATTATCTTTATGAGCTACTGCTCATGAGACTAGCCTAGTTAATCGTGCGAAAGATGAGGTCGTGTATTCGAATCCCAGTTGTGACACCAATTTTTCTTTATGTACAATTGTCATTGCCTCGTACTCTGACAAATATAGTGGAGAAACCGACAGGCACTTAAAACTAACTTAAATTAATATTTATCAAAACAAAGCCAGAAATGTGTCTAATAAGCGCGAGTACTCAATAAAAAAATAAGTCATAAGATTTTGTATTCTGACGTATGCGAGAAATAGTCATTGAAAACATTTTTCAATTTCACATCTATGGTTTGATAAGCGGTATTGTGGCTAGCGATTGTGAAAGTAATAATTGCAATTACATGCAAATACAATTCCATTTTGATACAATCTAATAGAATAGAGCACTATTAGCAAAATCTGAACGTTAATATCTTGGTTTACCATGAATAATTAAATTAAAAATCTCTAAAGTCAATAAACATATTTGGTTTTTATATTATATTAAAATTATTACTTTCAAGTATACGTATATATATATGTACAAGAATAAGGAACGCAAGTAAAATCTTTTACTGTTTGGTACTCTACCTACTCTATATTTATTTATTGAGAAGAGTACCAAATTATTATGTACACATACAAGTTCCAAACGTAAATTTATTACACCTGCCGTGTAAATCCAGGATAGGCTACCAAAAATAAATAATAACCCTAATTTATAACTTTTACATAATAATGACAACGGTGCATAGTCAGTGTAACTTAATTAACTAAGACTTCCTGTAACATAATTCCAAGTCATACTTAGAACTTTTACATTTGAAACTAAGGCTTACATAATAATCCTTCGGTTTCTATACATTTGTTGTATATGTATCGGTACGTAACTTTGCCTCATTCTACGTGGTGACAAAGTTTGCGTTAGTAGGTACAATAATTTTTCTTCCAAAATAATAAACAACTCCAAAATACACTTACGAAACGTACGAAAATCCTATAATGCCTTGTAGGCTTTTTAACGCCCGAACCCAATAATCAATCCACAATCTCATATTGAAAACAATCTGAGATCAGACCGTGACAGTCGATCGATCTCCTATCTGCATCCCAATAACCAATCCCTACGAAGATAATCTATTTTTGGCGATGGATAAAATGCTCTTTGTCGTTCCATTTTACCGAGTTTTCACTCATATTTGGTAATCAATGTAAACCAAATAAAGTAAATAGAACCGTACAAATAACATTAAAATATACATGTGTATGTTTAAAACATAACAAACAGTTTTATAATTATTTAAATAACTGGTATACAAGTTAAAATCTGTTAAAATTATTAACACTTGTTTCTACATTTGGATTAAGATTACTATCTCAGATGGTGGATTATTTGAGATAGGTTATTGGGTGTGGGCGTTAAAATACCCAAATACGACTTCTGCGCAATCCCTTGAAGTCGAGTGTGATACCTATAAATAATTGTTGCATGGTTCCATACAGAAGGCATATTACACCTTTGTCCTGAATTCACGACGTGGCCAACATCCTCACGTACGAATGACTGTTATAATATTTTGTATCTTATTGACCTGCTATATTATTTTAATAAACACAAAATGTAGGCAACTATGTTTGTATGTTACTAATTAATGTAGATATTAGAGTTGCGGCACGTCTACCAAATATTTGGTTCGATTTAGAAAACTTAATATACCACGACAAAAAACATATATTGCTTCCAAATCGCCAAAGAGCTATTTTTTTATTATGATGTAAAAAACATAGCATTATGGAGTAAAACAACTTGGAAATAATCAATAATTTATCAAAGAATCCATTATTAAAAATATTGACTGATCGGAGCATCAAAGTCGTCATCGACGGAGCATGCTCCGACCTGAAACCTGTGAATGCTGGTGTCCCACAAGGCTGTGTCCTATCTCCGACCCTGTTTATTCTGCATATCAATGATATGTTGCAGCTTAGCAACATTCATTGCTATGCGGACGACAGCACTGGGGATACTTTTTACACTGGCCGGGCAGGTATTTCTCGGGCTGTTGTCGATGAGTACCGGAACAAACTTGTGTCTGAAGTCGAAACTCTTCTACGTGGAGTCTCGGACTGGGGTAGACTAAATCTAGTCCAATTTAACCCCAAGAAGACACAAGTATGCGCGTTTTCCGCTAAAAAAACTCCCTTTGTCGCTACTCCCCTCTTTGAAGACACTCTCCTTAAAGCCTCGGCTAGCATCGGAATACTGGGCGTTGACATATCGAATAACGTTCAGTTTCGCGGTCATCTGGAAGGAAAGGCTAAATTAGCCTCCAAAAAGCTTGGTGTGCTCAGCAAGGCGAGACGGTACTTCACTCCGGGCCACCGCTTGCAACTATATAAAGCGCAAATTCGGCCCCATATGGAGTACTGCTCTCACCTCTGGGCGGGAGCTCCCCAGTACCAGCTCCTTCCACTTGACCGTATTCAACGAAGAGCGGTTCGAATCGTCGACGACCAGTCACTTTCAGTGCGGCTTGATCCCTTGGCGTTGCGTAGAGATGTGGGATCTCTCTGCATCTTCTACCGCATTTACCATGGAGAGTGTTCAGAGGAGTTGTTCGGTCTAATACCTGCAGCTGAGTTTCATCATCGGACGTCAAGGCAAAATACAAAATACCATCCGTATCACCTCGACGTCCGTCGTTCCACAACAGAGCGTTTTCTAAGGCAGTTTTTGCCGCGCACCACCACTATGTGGAACCAGCTGCCCACAGAAGTATTTCCGAACCAATTCGACTTAGGGTCCTTCAAGAAAAGAGCGTACCAATTCCTGAAAGGCCGGCAACGCACTTGCGAGCCTTCTGGCATTGTGAGTGTCCATGGGCGGCGGTATCACTTAACATCAGGTGAGCCTCCTGCCCGTTTGCCTCCTATTACATAAAAAAAAAAAAAAAAAAAAATTGTTTTATAAATCAATCACGTGATACAAATGGTCTCAGATTGGTCAAATGAAGGTTGACGTAGCGTGCTTCTAAATAATATGTCTAAATGACAATTATTAAATCACTGAAGACTTGACGTTTGTTTACGTGTGTATGATACGACATGGACTTGCGACGACGACGACGACGCGACGCCATCTTGCATGGAGAAGCGTTTTGGCGTAATACTAAAATTATGAATATTTAATTTTAATTTTTAAACCCTGATAAATACGTAACTGCATAAAAAATATATTATTGTATAGGTTATAACCTATACAATATTATATTTTTTTGGAAGTAATATATACTCTGAAATGGTTTTAATATACTAGGTATTTTAGCTATTTACATATAATAATATAGATCAAATAAATAGTTCGCACTTGAACATCTTCTTATGAAAACATATATTATTGTAAATTTATAATAATACATAACTTCAATCCGCTAAAAAAGTGGTTTTTTATGTGTAAAAGTTATGTCAATAAAAGACAATACTATCTTCATATGAAGTTATGTTTACTTTAACAAGGAGCTCATGACCGTTCTCAATCATCCATTAAGTCCCATATTACAATAACATATAGAACAAATGGTTTAAGAGCTCTTGAAAGTAGTTTTAGTTTGATTAACGTTATGGAATACGAGCCTTAGCGTTAACGATCGTTAGACAGACTCACAGTCGTGTCTTAGCGGTTAGTCGCGACTCGGTTAAATCTTTAAGTAAAGATTGAACTTTATAGATACACACAGACTGTAAAAAAGATGTTTCACTGCTCCATAATTTCCTAAAACAAAATGTAAGTCACTTTATTTGTCTGCCATTAAAGATTATTAAATTAACGACTTCTAGTAAAGGTTTTATGTTCCTAAAGAGCCTTATGCTTAGTAATATTATTAACAGGTTTCGTAAAACTACACTAAAATTTGACGGCTTAATTTTCTCGAAAGATTTTTTTTTATATACACCTATGTATTGACAATCACTCAAATCATTTAATGTCTTCGGTTATCGACTGGTCTGTTCCGTTATTTCTACAAATCGGTACGCATTCTAACATCGAGTTGCACATAGCACATTTACACGGAATTATAATCCTTCTTATTAAGTAGAGACAGGTCACTATTCCCTGAAGCGGTATAGATTCTGAAGCCTTTATACTTCCAGATCATTCTGGTACTTAAATAACCTGAACTCCAGTTTTGCGCTTGTCAAGACGTTGCATTGTTTGTGTGTATGTTGTATAGGTGCATACAATTTT
Organism: Pieris melete; assembly: GCA_963693345.1. Lineage (NCBI taxonomy): Eukaryota > Metazoa > Arthropoda > Insecta > Lepidoptera > Pieridae > Pieris > Pieris melete. The sequence goes on along the minus strand of CAVNZK010000006.1, from coordinate 2,110,985 downwards.
AAGTGTTTCCTTTTAAAGGGAAGAGAAACACGGCACGCAAAATGGAAAGTAGGTAATGACTAAAGAACCATAAGTATTAAGGAATACTTGATTTTTATAATTAATAGTAGAATCATTCCACTATTTGATCAAGTGCAAAAGCTTTCGTATATCGTTTAAAGGGAAATTATATTTCTTATTCGAATCAGAGAGTACATTAGATTTGAGAAAGTGTTTTTTCGTGCTATTTAGGAAATTGCTGGCACTCAAATAACAAAATTGCTATTATTTGCTAGAATAAGGTGCATGAAAGTTTCGGCTTATATAAAATTTCTTTTTTTGAAGTTTTATTATAATTTCGCATACAGGACATATTAATCTTTAATTGATAAGATGTATTTTATAATATACTAGCATACTCGGCGAACTCCGTTTCGCCACCAGATGGCTTCGTTCTATGTAACATTTCGTTTGGTGATCCCGCTTTTCTGTTGAATTTTCTTTGCTATAAACCTCACGGAGCCCGAGACCTTTCCAACGAATGCAAAACCGTGGAAATCGGTTCGTGCGTTTTGGAGTTATAGCGTCAGGAAGGAAAACCCGACTTATTTTTATATAGTAGATTTAATAAAGTACAGACTGTATACGAATGGCATAGTAAATGTTGAATCAATTTGAAACGGGTTTAATTTTTGTGGATTTTGTGGTTTGAAGGCATAGGAAACTGATTATCAACATCGGAGTACAGTACAGGCAGTTTCGGAGATGAATGCTTCAAAATTGTATTAATTAAAACTAGTAACCTTCAAGAATGGGACGTATGTCTTCATCTCTTTTTTTAAGTGAGTAATTAGCCTTTTCACTTCTATTCACTGAAAACCAGAAGTAAAATGGATCAAAGTTTTTGTATAAATATTTAGACAATATTTTGCAAACGTCTTGATCTTCAGAGAAGTGGCAAGGTCAACGCCAAAATCAAGTTGAAACCAGATTCTAATTCTTGAAACTTGTACCGTAGATCGCTTAAGAAATTAATAATATGCATTGAGGTGACATTTGATTGTCATGTACAATAGTTTAAAATGCTGGGTCAGCAAGGTCTAAATATGTTTTACATTATGGAACAAAATTGAATGAGGTTTCATTTTCCGATAATATCTTAAGTAATATATTATATTTATCAGTCGTGTTAAATTTTTTTAATTTTTAAATCAACACATCAACGTTTCTTTCAATCAAATATATAAAATTCTCGTGTCACAATGTTTGTTCCAATACTCCTCCGAAACGGCTCGACCAATTCTTATGGAATTTTTATGCATATTCAGTAAGTCTACTATCTATCTTTCAACCCCCTAAGTGATAAGGGGTTTCCACCCTAGAACTTTTATTTTTAGACAATATTTTTTTCTTTTTATTTTTTTATAATACAGCATGCAAAAATACACAAAACCCCTAATTTTCATCTACCCTCTACGATCAACCCCTATTTTTTATTTGTTAGTTAAGAACTTATAACTAGAACTCTGAGGTTTGTATAGAGAAAATTCACAGAAAAACCTAAAAAGTTTTCATTCCGGTATACCGAACAGTCTCTTGGGTAGCATAGCAAAATGTTCTATGTTGGTATGTACTAAAAAGGTAGGCTAGGCAGTAAGGAGAAACGGAGTTCACGGGGGCAGCTAGTGTTCTTGTATAAATCTTTCATTGTAAAGTTTTAGATTCTGCTCTTATAAATTAATTAATTAAATAAACACTATTTCCTTGTTTAGGGATATATCTTATTGACCGTTATAACTCTCGGGATAGAACTTTATTAAAACAATAAAATAATATATTCCTCTTAAAAAGACCTAAAAAGACCTTTGCTTAATCTAATAAAATAATTTAATGTCTTCAAAGTAAAGTCAAAGTAAGACCAATGGAGAGTCACCAATAATCACTTGAGACTAAGAGTCTGTTTCACAATGTACGGATAAGTTCTACATAAGTTCCAAATTAGCTATGTATTACTTATTGGTAGGATAAACACTATTGTTGCGTTTCACAACTGTCAGATAGCGCTATTCGTCACATAAAGTCCATCATAAGTTATGAGTCCGATGAAGTGGCAAAAAGCACAATTTATCTTCCAAATAATTAATGTGTTGCATAGCTATTTGGTACTTTATCCATACATTGTGAAACAGACCCTTAATGTACACTGTGAAATGCACATTCTTCTCAGTAAACTACAGTTAGCTTAACAAAATACAAGACAGTTTCAAATAACGCTATGGTGTCAAATTTAAACCTTATTACGTAAGATATTCCACCTGTTTGGTATCTAACGAGCCGCTTAATAAAATCAAACCAAGTGCTTTGTGTGACCTTCTGACATAGAGAGAGGTGAATTTGATCAAGGGCATGAAGACAATGTATGTAGGCAACTGTTATGAATCGTGGGCTACTTTCGTATGAGTCAGTAGGTAATTCATTGACAGATTTTCATTATCACAACCCACACACTTATTTAAATCATGTTCTTCTTGAATTATGTGGTATGTACTAATGCGTATTCATATGTGTGTGTAACTTAACCGTTTTTATTTATAATTATCTAGTGAATGGCTTCCTTATTACGATGAAAATAATTATACATGACAAAAGAAGTACTTGAAGGCTTTATGAAGTTGACACTACGTAATACTTTAAATGAAATCAATTCAAACTTCACAATTTTAATTTATTTATGCACTTTTTTAATAGATGAATAAGACTGATAAGATTATTAAGCTATTCATTATATTTAAATATGTATATATGTATTTGTTCGACTACTTTGAACTATTTAGAAAATAGTTACTTTAAAAGAATTGAATTTATCTGTTGAAATGTTAATCCAGGAAAACCTACAATGCACCCTTTCGAGTAAGAGAATATTGCACGAATTATGTGATATAATCCACTTCCTAAGAAAGTATCAACCAATTTACCTTTTCAAAAAGGCACACATGACACAATGCATTGAAATACTTAACGCAATTCATTGATTAACGGATCTTTGTATTGTACGTTGAGTAAACTGACAAAAGGTATGCTTTATGTCAGTTCCTATAGTGGTAGAAATAGTTTTTCTGTATCAGGAGGCAAAACGACATTTACCGCCGCCCATGGACATTTACATTGGCTTGCATGTGCGTTGCCGGCCTTTTAAGAATTTGCAGGCTCTTTTCCTGAAGGACCCTCAGTCGCGTTGGTTCGGAAATACTGAAGTAAGCACCACTAGGGCAGGTTCCACATAGAGGTGGTGCGCGCATTTTGTAAATATTTTAAACTTTTACTGTTAAATGACACGTTGTTTTTACTGTTAAATGTCTGTGTTGTTTTGTATGTAATATTAGTGTAAATACTTGCCGCATTGGACCCGTAATGACAACTTATTTCTTTAAATAAATTAATTAATATCATCTGCCGCCTGCCACCCAAAAAGTAACTTGGCTCTACCAAACGATTTATTTTATTTATTGATTCCTTAAGAAAACTCTTTAAAATTTAAAAAGACATTATAACGCATGAATACACTACAAAATATATTTCGTGTTAAATAGAATGATTTATCTAATTTATTCATAGACAAAATAAAATCTTTAAGTTGCACCTACCGGAAGTAGTTCAAGACTCAAGTTGCGTGACCGAAGATGTTATTCGCAATACAAATAAAAAACGCTAAGAATAGAAGAAAATTGCAAGGCTTTGACATTTTTGTCATTATCAATTGTGTACGATCTTCAAGCTTGATTACTCAATGCCGATAAGGAGGAAAACAATAAAGTCGTACGTAATACCTAAAGAAATAACTACAACATATATTTACATTTTTATATCAAAAATATACTAGACTATACAAGCTACACTAACATAGAGGTTCCGAATTGCGACATGTATGCCTCTCATATATAAAAAACGTACGGGTCGTGACGTATTTAGGGCTAAATCTAAATCACACCCAAAAATGCCATATTTTGGTATAACAAAGGTTTGGCAAAATTATCTATTGTTGAAAGGAAAGCGCTCGAAGGAATGCACGCTCTTAATAAATTTTATTATTAATTATGTTCGGAACTTTTCACGACCTCAACGTAACATTACATTGCGTAAGAAATACTATCGGACAGTGTGCTAATATTCCCGTTGCCAGAGCATTATAATTATTTTCATGTATAAAACATTTTATGCAACTACAAAATGAATACTGTAGGTATCAACACATTTTTGTTTTTCTTTCTTATGATTTTATGAAGCTGACATGCCTTAGAAAAAAGTCAGAGCATAACACTACGCCAGAAACAGAAAATCACGGAAGCTTATTCAACATAATAAAAAAGGTTATCTGGATTAAACTTAAAATTCTGGTTCTATTGCAAAGATTCATACATTCATATTTATATATTCAAAATAATTTACATTGCTGCTTAAGTACCACCTGTACTAGATATGAAATGAAATTTGCCATGCTTGTGTAATACTTGCACATCCTTAGGCTGGCTTGAAATATCAATGGGTATTTCTTAATATGACTACTCATTAACATTATAAGCTAAGTTAGTACATTTTATAATAGTGTTTATTTTAAATAATATGGAGTTGTTCAAGGCTTTTGTTTGGAGGAAGAAGTCTTAATGATCTTTGAAGTTCCAAAGGGAAACGATAAAGTACTGCTAACAAATTTTTATAAACTATGTAAAGTTACTAATTTGTTCCAAAAATGGTTGGGAGAATATTTTTATTAATAATATACAAACACAAAACATCAATCAATTCTTGATTCAAATAGTTTAATTCCTATAACAGATTGTATTTTTGGTTATTAATTCTTATTTATTAATTTACATACGTATTATTTGTATTTACAACTTTCTTAATCTAAAAAGGAATAATAAAAATTATTAAAAAGAAAATTAAAACAAATTTAAAAGGTCCCTATGGCAGTGTACCTTTAACTCGCTTAGCATTTTCTCGCTGTTTGGCCAATGGCCATACTTATTCGTATAGCCAGGAGCGCACCCGCTGTTTTTTTAAGTTTTTTTTTGTATTTTCACTGATTTTAGTACCAACTTGATTTCGCTGGTAGTGTCCGCATGCTGTAGAGACGGCACCGCTTTCATATTTTTGTATGTTTCTCAATTTTTTGGTTTTCATCATGTGTTTTTCCCAATTTGGTGGGTCAAAATAAAAAACATCACAAATTAATATTAAACTCGTCTCCCTAAATCACCTAAAAGGTATATTGTGTAATGCAACTATGACTTAAATAAATCTCCAATCCTGTAATTAATTGTAGCCGAGTTGATAAACGAGTCTAGTAATTATAATCAATTCCAAGAGACAGACAAAAACTTGTCTCTCGAAGACTGATATTTTTTCCCCTAGTTAAAACATCCGGTACCTTGAAACCATTACCGTTGATAAGATACAGGATTTCTTTAAGGTTTATATTTTTTATCTATGATCATGGGCGTGCCAAGAAGGTTGTATGTAAATGACTTCTACCATGAGGTTGACAAATGCTACTGGTCTAAAAAGAACGGTTTGTTAGGTTACATAAATTGTAGGAAATATTCTCTTTAATTTTGTGAATCGGAAAGGTGTTTTAAAAAAATTACTGCTATTTGCGTTTTCAATATGGCGGCACGACTAGCTGATGGCGAATATGAAGAAAACGTTGTTTAAAATATGAAATTTTGCACCCTCGCAATAATAATTGTATAAAAGAGCTCTCTGGTTAGATTTAAGCCATCATCAAACTCAAAGACCTTCTGGTGTACTTTTGACCTGACTTGTGTCAATCAACCATGAACTTACAAAATAGTACTCGATAAGGCTTCTTATCTTATATATGAGATTTATTTAAACGCTATATTTTGTATGGTAATCCTTTTCATCTATTTCCAGAGAAAGCGTTAAGAGAAAAAAACTACATTTTCTTTATATATAATTAACTATATTGGGAGTTTAAATAATTTACACTTATTAATAACTTCCCATAAATGTATTTAACACATCACCTTTTCAATTTCACGTACATTTGACAAATAGTGGGTTCAGTGACCTGCATACGATCCGGTTTTTACATTAACCTAATTTTATCAATTTTCGTTGTTTTGAATTCTTATTTCTCTATTACATTTTATTCAACTCCATAGATAAGCAATTTTATTTACAGATTGTGTTTTGTTTTACTGCTTTATTTCCCTTCTTTCCTCTTCTTATAGTGCCATCTCCTTTCGAAGGTTGGCGATCATCGTGGCTACTGAAATTTTGGATGCCGCGTTTTCTAACAATGACTTGATGCTTTAAAACAATTCTGTAAATTTTGTTAAAATGTTTTATACACAATAAATATATTTGTAAGCACAATATAAAATAATAAAATACTTTAGTGATGTAATAACTAAATACTTAACTTACATATGAAAAATCCTTCTTTTGTTTAATTATGTAAATTATATGATTAATATTTAACAAATTTTTACCTTATTTAATTCTGAGATAAAATTGTTGTTTTTATAAAAATCGTAAATAAGCTGATGAAAATTCTATACAATTTATTTTCTTGCATTATATTTCTTGCAATCATTAATTAGGAAAACTCGCCAAGAAATAATATTATCTAACTATTGAAAACAATTGAATAGGTATATTATGATATTTTTATGTTTATATACGACTGTGACGTCTATACTTTGTGAGAAATTGTATACAATTCTAATTAGCTCACGGAAATCAATTCTGTTCCAAGTTTAAACATAATGTAAATATATGTACAGCACACATTGTTATCTCGCTTTCCCTACAAGGCGAAGGAACTGACATTGAGTGGACCCTGTAATGAAGTATAACATTACTCAAGGAGTTCAAACAAAGGCACTGTCGGGCATGAGAAACCTCTAACCCGGCTGAACTATGGGAAGTTAGATGAACTTGTTCTCAATTGAGTAATAACAGGGCAATAGCGTGGTTTTAGTAGCAAATTAGTCGGTACTGTTAGTACAAGAAGCCGATGTGTAATTGTTTATTTCCTAAATTCCCTCCTTTATCTTAATCCAGTAAGGTTTGCGATATTTATATTGATATAGATAGATATATTAAATAATAATTACTTTAAATAAAAGTAATTAATCAATTACTACTGCTATAAACAGTTATTTGTATACGAGATTCCCGTGTTTATCTTCTTCTATATAAAAATAAGTCGGGTTTTCCTTCCTGACGCTATAACTCCAGAACGCACGAACCGATTTCCACGGTTTGCATTAGTTGGAAAGATCTCGGGCTCCGTGACGATTATAGCAAAGAAAATTCAGGAAAAAAATCAACAGAAAAGCGGGATCACCAAACGAAATATTACATAAAACGAAGCCCTCTGGTGGCGAAACGGAGTTCGCCGGGTTTGCTAGTACTTTATAAAAATATAAGCTAAACAGGTATACCATATTAACTTTGTATATGCATACAAGTTGTAAATTTTATGTATAAGAACTCAAAATCAACGTTGCAATATAATACTGTTGCATTTAATAATATTAAAAATTAAATTTTTTGCCCAAATTAGTTCTTATTTTGAGCGAATTAATTAAGAACGGACTTTAAACTCGTTGTTTTTGTGAAAAGGTAATATTCAAATTATTCTTAACCCGATGTATTCGTTTAAGAAGCTTTGTCTCATTATTTTATTAGTTGATTGACAATTGACAGTTTGAATTGGGTCTTGTCGACGCTTGATACGTAACTATTATATAATCTGTGCTATTGGTTTTAATTTATGCAAGTGTCCTACGGCTAAACTTAAGTAGGTTAAGTTGTCAAAGTATACTGTTATAAGAAGTCTTCTACTCTTTGAAACCCCCTAAAATGTGCTGACACGTGTACTTTCAGACAAAAAGCTACCGAAGACGGATCTTCCACTTGCCATATGAATTATGAGTCCTTATGCTTTTATTTTATGAATATCTCCATAGTACACTGATAGTTTTTGCCAGCACAAATATAATTATATTATTTGAATTAGTTCAGTTCTAAATCCACGGAACGTTTTTTCATATTCATACAATTATTGTTAATGATAACAGTAAGCAATTATTAATATAAAATATAGCATACAAATGAAGTCGATCAAAACTTTTATTTCATCAATAACGTTAACTGTTCGATTTCTTGTTCGTGCTAAGGGCTAAACAGTAGAAAAAACGAATATTATAGGTTTTGAAACTTTTTTCAGAAATATACAGTAGCTTCACTCATGACACTATAGACCAGTGTTTCCTAAAGTTTTTCTTTACCTTAGCCTTTCTAAAATTCCTATACAAAGTCTTAATAGTAAAAATTTTAATTGTTCACTTAAGAAACTTAAATTATAGGTTTTAGGAAGAAATTACTAAAAAATTGTTAACGAAACACAGTAAGTAAATTTTCAAAACATACTTAAAATGCAAATTCCAAATAATTTTAATAAGTTTTCCGACTAGCCGTTAACAATCAAATTGCCCCCCTGTGGGTTGGGAAACACCCTTCTCGAAAATTTATCAGTTATATATATTTTTAAATTCCATTAGTCATTATAGAATATTAATTAATTGTAATACATTTGAACCGTTGTCACTTCGAAGTCGTGAATCGTGTCAAGCCAATGAGAGTATTATTTTTAATTGGTTAGCAATAAATATTATCAAAGCCTTGTTTGTCTAGGCTGTATAACAGTATCGCAGTGTTAAAGTCGACAATACAGGCAGTAGAGACTAGCGATTCGTCGACTACGGACGTTGGCAGAACAATAATTAGATATTCAAGTTTTTGCTTTATTTTTATAATTACGTAATTCAGTATGTTTTTAGTGCCTTCAGTGTGTTTTAGTGCATAGATAATAAGTGACGTGTGTTTGTGTAGTGTAAACTTGTAATGTGATCCGATGCAGATAACGTTACAATTTCTTTGGTTTGAGGTTGTGGTTTAGTGAAATAAGGTAATTTTAATTCAGCAAAATTACTTTTTTAATGAGTAGATATTAAAACAATAAGGTGTTCGGTAAATTTCAAGTTAAATTATATCAGATAATAAGGTTTTTTTTAAGATGTGATAAATTTTATATTCGTATATTTCATGCATTCCGTTGTTTCGTTGGCGAATAATTAAAATATTTCAATAGTTTATTTTATGTTACATATAATTAACCTGTTATATTATTACATAATTAACTAGGCTATGAATACATAAATATTATTTCATTTAAATTTATTATCATAGTTTGCAGAGATCGTCGAAAATTTTGGAAGAGAATGATTTTTTAAGTTTCAAATGTCATTACTATTGAAACTTACCCTAACACTTATACAAACAAAACATACAACCGTATATTCGTGCCTGTTTGCTATTGGAGTGGTCGTCTTACACATTCCTCTCGCTCCCATCAGGTTCTTAATATTAACCTTTACTTTCTCATTCCAGATAGCAACCAATGCAACAATGCAGAGCACAAGAGACTTCAGTCGAAAGCGCAACATCAAAAGACGTAACTCAAGAAAGAAATCCCTGTCTCCATCAGATTTAAAATGCGTAGAGAAAACAGAAAAACTGGGAAGGCGATCCCTATCAGAAGTGTCAATAAAAGTGAAACACAGGAAGAGTAACATACAAAGAACACTGACACATCCGATATCGTGTTTTGACAAAGTGCCAATCGATGTTAGTGCCATGAAAGTAGAACCCGTCCCGCCGGAAAGTGACGAATCCCACGTACCTCCGACGAGTAGTGATAGAGATACAGAGGATGATGCGCGCGCGCTGCCCAAACTGTCTCCGCCCAGACGGCGATGGGATTCGGGGAGCGAAATGGATTCACTTGTTTCCATTGCAGTGAGAAAGGCATCGGCACGACGACGCCGAACGTCCGCTAACCCAGGTATTATCTTAATTGAATATTACACAATTGCGCTGTCTTTTAAGTAATCCACGTAGTATTGCGAACAGAATTTAATTAAATATCAAATAGTGTCAAAGTCCACCCCGTAATGGTCTTACTTATTATACGCTTTATATTAGCTTCACCTGTATGTATGTATGTATGTATGACGTATGTATGTATGTAACCGACTCCTTCGGACTCGATTTTGACCCACTTTTAACGGACATATTTAATTCAAACTCTGCGTACCTGTCAAAGATCGATGACAATGCAATAATCCGAAAAAAAAAATGACAAAAATAAAAAAAAATTAACTAAAAAGCGTGGGTTGCTCGATAGACGAGAAATATGGCACAGAGCGCCCCACGCTTTTTAGTTAATTTTTTTTCACAATAATACCAGTATTTTTTGTTCATTACCATTTTCAGCCTAAATTAGGAATTATTTTTCACTTTTTAGTTTGATATGCTTTAAAAGAGTGTTTTTTAGTTTTTTTTAACTATTATTTATTTATAATCCTAAAATTCTGCAAATCGTTACGAAACGGCCGGAGGGGTTGCCACGTTTTAAAATTGCAAATTGTCAAGCGATAAGGATTTTAATTCCTATTAAGTACGTTTATGATAACTGAAGATTGTCTTATATCGCATGTTGGAGAAACATCTAGTCTACTACGGAAACTTCTCAACCGATTTTTAAAATTATTTCACCACACAATTTTTCCTGAACATCATAAAAGTGATATTTGATTGTTATTTTTCCTATTGACCTAATCCCATTAGAACGCAAGAGTGATACATAGATGTAGGTTTATAAGGCATTTGATATAGTTATAATATGTTAGTAAGGGAAAATGTTTAAATCTTAGCCTGGTTTCAATATTGTTCTAAAACAATACTTGCTTTATGTAAGGTGAGGAAATGGGTTGACATTTCCCAACGGTTTTACGACACTCCGTAGTTCATAGCATTAAATAATATATATGTACATTGTACATCATTGAGACCGAAGCATCTTTTGTATAAAATTTCTTCGTTATTAATAATTTTTAGATTAATTATAATTATTAAATATTTATTTAAACTACAGTAATAGTAATAACTAATAAGTATATAAGTCCATAACCCAGTAAGATTACAGTCGTAAGCTCTATAAAATAAGCTTATTTCGCTCAGTGTGACATCCTGTCTTGAAACGCTAATGTTGGAAAATGATATCCACGTTCGTTATTAGATAGTGTCGCAATTTCACAATTACCTACTTATAAATATTTCCTATTTTATATTTTAAACACCTTTTGGCATGTTGTATAGAACCACGCCCAATATAGGACAGTGAACATAAATATATTATTGTTTTCAATTCCCTACTTAAGTTTTAAACACTCGCGAAGTCACCGAAAAAAAGATATATGGAATTCGGAGGCAGTGTATATAGAAATATAAATTATGTATTATATTAACTGTATTCATAAAACCAAAAACAAATTACTTTTATCTAGGTCGAGTAATTATATAATAAAGCACGATATGAATATAAACGACAGTTCTATAATTACACTAATAAAAATCACGATATTAGCAATTTAATCCGTATTGAAAACACGTGGCTGTACGAGTCGCAAGCGCATGTACTTTCTGACTCAGTAACTATTGATTTGCATAGTTTCATGCTGGTGGAGTCACTATTACATGTCAATTATTATGATAATAGATTATATATACCAAGGATATATAATTGCAATGGTGTTGTATATGTCGCTTTATGCAACTGTAGAACAAAGAAAAATAAAAACGAGTCTTCAAACTAATGTAAGATATTATTTCAATTGTTTTACCTCAAATCTAAGATTCGCATTTTTTGTAATTCCCCATTTATAAGTTCCTGAGTCATTAACCATTCCGGAAAAATATTTTTAATACGTTTACACTGATAGCTTCTCAGAAGGTCAACCTGGGACATTAATTTATTGAATTCGAACACTATTTCGTTACTAATTTAATAATTGTATTAAATAGGATTGAAAGGATTCTTATTGTAATAATATTCTGTATATGAGTATGTATGTATGTAGTATGTAGTATATGAGTAACTATATTTTGTATACTCTTATATAGAATAGTAAAGATAGTAATAGCAAGCAGTGGTTTTTTAATAGGCATCTCCAGGACAGGCGTGCCTTCCAATAGACCACATCTCACTTAACATCAGGTGGGATTTTGGCATCTGTCCAATTCAGTATTAAAAAAATAATAAAAAAAAGCAGAGATACTATCTGAAGTCGATCGTTATAATAAATATATATATGCGACGTGCAAATTCTCGTCATAGAATCTTGGCAAGTATCGTACCGGCTACAGACTATATTTTCATATCTTTACTTTGTATACGCATTAGAAGGGTGACCATTTGCATAATTGCAATATAACACGACGTAGATGAGCCGTAATTATTACCGACTACCGTGTCAGATTACTTCCTCCAAGAGAGTGCATACAAACATTTCCTTGACATCAATAAGGCGTCAACGTGCAAACAGTAATTTGCTCAAACGTGAACCTTGGTAATGGTAATTTTCATACTAACATACGTGATTAATCTCATAATTGATTAAAACTATTTCTTCTAATTTTATGTAATTATATTAATAAGTTGTATTAAATTTTAAATGAACTGTTGCAAGTTGGGTCTGGGTCATTCTTGTTTTATGTAATCTAGAGATTGAGGGTCCTGGTTTGTAGAGCCTTCAGTAAACATGGTTTAACCTTGAGATTAAAATGAAAATTTATTAATCATATTGGTTACATTAACTTCCCAAATTTAGTTCCGAAATCAAACGCATAGAGCGAGAACAGCCCTGCGATTCTGTAACTCACTTTTCGAACTCGCACAGCAGTTTTCGCATCGGCGGTCGCTCTCAAATCAGTCGTGAAGCAGTCATTTTATGATTTGGCATTCTGATAAACAATAAACTACAAGCTCCCACCTTTTTAGAATTTACAGAGTTACAGAATCGCAGGGCTGGCATATTTTTAAATGTCAAAAATTCTACTAAAATGTAATGATTTATTCTATTTTTGGATAAGTCTAAATTAAAATGACCCAGAAAAGTGACCGTGGGTTGTTTATTACTAATTTATCTCATCTAAGCCACTGCAATTGATTTAATTGATATAAATCTTTTATCGATTTATTGACCATTAGCACAGTTTCAAGTGTTTCGTCATCATAAAGACATTGTACGAGAACATTGTGACGAAAACTAGGATATGCTTTTAAAGACTATAGGTTAAGTTACCGTTACAAACAATAGAAGTGGTTTAAGTAATTTATAGAATTTTATACCCAAGTACAAATTCTCACTGTACCTGATTAAAGAATAAACGCCAAGCCTAACATGGTTAAACAACTTGAAGTTTTGACAGTTTAATCAAACAGTCGATTCTCGATAATTGAATATCGTTAATTTAAATCTCTCGATAATTTGAAGTGTTTATCATACACAGACCTGTCCTTTAATAAAAAGTCTTTGGACAATGATAGACTGAAGTCGCTCACTTAAGATAAGATTTTTTTTATAGAACAGGGGGCAGGAGGCTCACCTGATGGTAAGTGATGCCGCCGCCCATGGTCACTCTCAATGCCAGAGGGCTCGGGAGTGCGTTGCCGGCCTTTTAAGAATTGGTACGCTCTTTACTTGAAGGGCCCTAAGTCGTATTTGTTCGGAAATACTTCTGTGGGCAGCTGGTTCCACAAAGTGGTGGTGCGCGGCAAAAACTGCCTTGAAAAACGCTCAGTGTCAATATTCTCAATCTATGTTCAATGTAATAAAAGTTGATGACAGATGACAGAATAAGTGAAAAAGTTATCCTCCGTTGAGAAACGGACTTCCCAAACACACATTGTCACTAATAATAAAAACCAACTACAAGCTTACTATTGACATATTAAAATATTCATCAAGAATTCATGTCTTAAATAATATATTATAACATGTCTTACAATGCCTCGCTTTGTAACAATTTTCTAGGTAATATGAATACTAATTTACATGACAAATAATACGAGCCTGTAAGTGATACAAATTCACTATAGATTGCAGCTAATGAACATGAACGTGAAAAAGTTATCCATTTACAAAGAAATGTTCTAAATATTTTATATGAATAACTTTATTAAGTCACCACCTCATGAATATTATCAATATTGCATTATTAATGAAAATGTGCACAAGGGCACATATTCTTTACGAATATTTTTTAATAATATTATTGCCGATGAATGAATAAAATGTCCGTGAATTTACGTGCCACTACGTATCAATATATATTAATGTTAACAAATATAAAGTCTTGGTAAAAGGCTAGTAAAAGACTGCATCGTTGCCAAGGTTACAAGAGACATTCTTATAAGCCGGGTTATATATGTTAAATTCACTTGTGAACTATTTAACATAGTTTTAAGCAGTCTATCTGTATGTTAGTTAGGTTATAAATCGATGTTTTTTATTTTTTATACTTATAGTAGGTATTATTGTTTACTGAATGTACAATATTACTGAGTACTGATTTTAGTAGTGATAAATTAGTTTGCGAAGTCTGTTATCTTGTTTAGCGCCATCTATGTTTAAGTGTTAAAAACTGTTACTTAAAGTTTGAAATTCTACACGTGTGTCTTTGGTGGCAAATGATATAATCGTTCCAAGAATGAACACTAGATGTCGCACACTCATAATTATTTTGTACTCTACATAATATCTGTATCTGTATACCTGATACAGATCATTTCTAGACTTGCACTCATAAATCATTGTTTCTCTAAATTTAAAAGTAGTTTCAGAGCAAGATAACATACACAGACAAGTTCTATTACCATGTACTCTTCATCTTATTAGAAATATATTACAAAGGTATTTTATTTTCAATTTATCTTCTTATAATATGGTAATAAGACATTTCAACAGCCTACCTGGGCCTGTGTAAACAATATTACCATAAACCTGCATGATTAATGAATTAACTTCAATCTTACATCAATATTATTTACTTCGGATTCACGTAGGCTTCGCTTCTAGGCTGAGTTTTATATAACTTTAATTAAGTAACTGTATATTTAGGATACGTTTAACACACGTGCGTGTAGTGTTCAATAGTTTTGCTTACAAATACGCACACAAACAAGGGCTGTTTATAGCTTCGTGTTTGACGGAGCCCGTTAGTAAAGCATTTTGTTAAATTATTCTTGGCTTTATGTAATCATTAAAATACTGTTAATAATTTGAGTGATTAATTTCGTAGATTTGAGTAAAAATTAAAAAGTTTTTTTTTAATTACACAGACATCTATTAACAAATGTGTTATATATTTCTCTACAAAGGAAGTGCATCCTGTAGGTGGCGCGTGGGAAGCACGAGTGGGTTGATAATGTATCGAAGGCGAACCTTTTAGTTAGGAAGTGACATTGACATACTTTATACAAAGACAATAAATAAACTAAAATTTCCAATAAATTAGTAAAGATTTAAATTATTCTTTAGATTCAACCTATACTATTTATTTATTTATTCAGAAGATTTACATCATAATACAGAAATAAATATATATATGTATAACATTGTGAGCCAATTAAAAATCTTCACATATAGTTTTTCTTAAAAAAGAATGGAAACATGCCAAATACTTTGGTTGTACAACAAGAAAGAAAAACAATTTACTTTAGTTACCAATGTAATGTTACGAAGTAAATTCATCATAATCGAAATAATTTAATATTATACAGACCAAAGATTCGTATGTCTGCATTGTTTAAAGCTACTATATTACAAAATCTCTTCACCATTACAATTTTACGCTATCCCTGAGGTTTCTCTGGAAATATTTGTAACTTATAAAACTCTCCAGCCGTGCGACAGGCAGTTTAGGGAAAAAGGCATTTCGTATATTAATCATTAACTATTCGTGTTTTAATAACTTAATTGCAAATCAATAGATATATGTATCATTCATCATATCATAATCTAAAATAAAATACTAAATCGATTCTAAGTATGTAACAATGTTGCAATTTAGAAATTCTCATATCTCGATATTAACAAAATCTAAATAAATAAATAAAATGGCCTGTATTTAAATACCACATAGCATTCGTCCAAAAAGTATATGTATCTATATATATTATATGAGCAGTTAGCCTAGTGGCTTCAGCGTGCGACTCTCATACCTGAGGTCGTAGGTTCGATCCCCGTCTGTGCACCAATGGACTTTCTTTCTATGTGCGTATTTAACATTTGCTCGAACGGTGAAGGAAACCGACATGTCTTAGACCCAAAAAGTCGACGGCGTGTGTCAGGCACTGGAGTCTGATTACGTACTTTTCAATTAGGTTTATAAATGATCATGTAACAGATTCATATTCTGAGGCCAAGACCTAAAGAGGTTGTATCGCCACTGATTTATTTATTTTATAGTATATAAAAGATGTACAGATTATAAATATAGTTTTTTATATATCAAACCCAACCCTATATATTTTTTGTATATCAACCAACTATTCATCGTGTTGCTCTTCAACATATGAATCGTTGATGTCTTTTATATGACATCCAAAATAGTTTCATTATTTGAATTTGTGTAGATTGTATTGTAGTATTTGTTGCTATGTTTTAGGGTTTATTTTACGCCCGTTATTGTACATTATTAACACGCACATAATAAAATCCTTTGGCACTACTTACGTCATAGATTTCTAAATTTGAGCTATTGCTGTTCGACTAGTGTTTTGTTAATTATTTTAGCCGAGTTCCTGGTATTGAATTATTATTAATCTCGTACCTATTGTTTGTTTTATATCAAGCCTTTGAGCTATTGTAGTTTTGCAACGATGCTTTAATTAGCTTATGTGGAAGAATTATGTGATAATGTGTAGATTAGTATAAACTTTAACTGTGCGTAAATATGATTACATACTATATGTGATATTTTACTTTATTTATTGTATGCATAATCTGAAATAAAAAAGTAGTTTCTAACAGTGTAGTGGAAACACAAATTAACTTATGAGTATATACTAATTCCTGACAACAACAATACATTAGGCATATTATTTATATATTATATTTATATTTTTTATTTATATAATTGCGCGTAAAACGGCACAAACCAATTGCAACATCGACGCTCCATAGGTAGCCGATGCAAGAAACCAAATAACACTAGTATCAACAAAGAAAACAGTAGTAGTAATTAAGTATAATATATTTATTTAAAAGATGTGCCAACAGGCACAACATCCTCTATCTAGAAACACATAACAATAAAAACTAACTCTACAGTGCACACCCTTTAACAGGCAAACACGTGCTTTATACTTCATAACTATTGCTAACTAAATACTGGATGATTTAACGAGAAATAAAAATAATAACTAATTGAACTTAGAAGTAAATTTATTGGCTAACTTACACATCCAATGTGTGATTGAAAATGTTTTATGTATGATTGCCCATCACCCATTACCAATACGCCAGAGCTGTAATTGATAAATTTAGATACAGCGTATCATAAAAATAATTTAGGTGATTGCTTACATTAAAACAGTCTTCAATTTGCTTCGCGATTCATATTCTGAAAAAAGAGGAGAAAAAGTCCAGTGTTTGTCATTAGGGTACTGTAATAACAGTGATTGCATAAGTAAATGTGTAAATTGTAATTTTAGGTTATTGTTTGAATTATCCATAGACGGTAATTAAAAAAGTGAAAGTTTATATTTGTAACGCTTTCACGCGTAAACAACTTTACCGATTTCAATTGAACCTAGAACGTCCAGAGGCCCTGGGTTCCATACATTATATAGGACATAACATTTGTTTCGTGTAGGGGAAAGGTAGTCAACAAGAAAATAACAATAAAATGCAGATCAATTTTTTTTTACTAAAATCTAAAAGCTTTATAAATGGACTCCATCTTCAAGCAAACGTCAATATCCTACAGAACCACATAGGTCGTAAACCTTCGCTCTTGGAGTTTTTAAAGTTTTTTGTGCTGAGAAGTTCAACGCCGTCACGCTCAGAGCTTCAAACGGAAGATGACCACAAATTTCGAGGTCTTACCAATTATTCTGACTGTACTTTGTACCTCTTAGCATTTTGATTTATAAGTATTTTATTTTTTTTATAGTTATTATATTATGCTATAATACTCGTTGGATCTAAGACATGTTCACGATGTTTTCCTTCACCGTTCGAGCAAATGTTAAATGCGCACATAGAAAGAAAGTCCATTGGTGCACAGCCGGGGATCGAACCTACGACCTCAGGTATGAGAGTCGCACGCTAAAGCCACTAGGCCAACACTGCTCCATATGTTAATTATTATACTCTCTTTTATTCTTATTTAAGCAGACTCACCGCATCTCTCCTACTGGACTGTACTGAACTTAGTTATGGCTATTATAGGTAGTTGTCTCTATAACTCTCGTGACACTTTTCTAATAAATGAAAGAGACAAAACAACGTACGTATTATGAATAAAAACAATTGAACATGCGTTTCAGTTTTTGAATCAATATTTTATTGTTATAAGTTTAGGTATTACGTAATAAGTAATAACATACCATTACACTAGTAATTTTAAGGTAACTAGTTTCAATTTGTTACAATAAAACAAATGTAATTTACATTTAAAACAACTGTTTTAACTATAAACAAAGTCAATAGAAATTGAATAGCAACTGCAAGGTACGCTTATGGAAACCCTAAAACCGATACTCGACCCTTCAATGATACGGTTTATGGTTTCACCTGTCTCACTTGCGAGGTAAACTCCAGTACGTTACCAACATGCGAGAACTAAACAGCGTGCCTAGTGCCTTTAAAGCCAGGTAAGAGGGACACACGCAAATGTGTAGGCGTCCGTGTCACGAACAATTGGCTCAGTAGTCTATATACCTGCGCCTAGTTGTTTGGTCTAGTTGCAAGTTCATTGTTCGACTGAGTTTAATGCGAGTAAGGTCTTAAAAGCCGCGGTCGCTTTTTGGAAATCTGGCCTTCGCTAGGCTGTGTTTCGTCTATCGTCACCGGTCACTTACGACTTTTTAAACATTTGACTGAGTTTTGTTGTTGGCGTTGAGACGTGCGGTGAGTCAAGTTATAGTGTTGTGAATAGTCAAAAAAAATTCACGATATACGGGAACAAAGTGCTTGTAAGTACGTCTTTAAAAGCCTAAGTATATTGTTAATTTCAAATATTACATAGTTAATTGGATTTCGTAATATTCCTTTTCTTTTTGGAAATCTTTGAACTTTTTTATATATATTGTGCATTCCATCTTTGACTATATCTTTAGTATAATTTTTTTGTTAAAAAAAAATATCATTTTAGTGTTAGTATTACAGTTATATTATTTGTAATATTTGAACAACATAGATATACTTTAAGAGAATCCACTGTATTAACTTGTTCATATTTGTTACATAAATAAAACAACCAGTGCGCCCGAACCCTTAAGTCACGACGCGTGTTAATAAGCACGTTTATTTGATTATATAAATATTAAAGTTTTGCATAATTATAACTATTCGTTATATTGGTTTCCATAGTTTAACCAAAATCAACATAACGTCATTTACCATGAGCCGAAAAGATTTCTAATACACACACAATTCGATCTCCATAAATCTGTTTTTATCGATCATTGTTCGCAACACTAGAATAGCAAGCGCAGCAGTCGCCGGGCACCATGCGCACATCCGCTTGCGCGTTCGACTTCGCGCTCGTTTCCAGCCCTAACCGAAACTTTTTATCTTATTGAGTGATTAACAGTTATAGTGCTGTGTTTAATTTGTGCGCATCCAAATTGTATAAATGTGATGAAGCCATATGAGCATTATATGAAGCCTTCGAATGTGAGTATCATATATCGTGTAATTGGATAAAGATTAGTGTGACATTGTTGGATTTCGAATTAAATTTTAAACCGCGTATAACGGTTTTGAGTCTTGAATCTGAAGGTTTTAAGGCGCGTATGTTTCAGTAAACTGGTACAGAAATTATGTATTACGTGATTTAAATGTTTGATCCAAAGTTTCTGAAGAAACAAAGAACAGACTTAACGCCATGCTTTAGTCATTCTTTTCATAAGCCCACGAATTTTTGTCTATTACAAGAAAAGAGAAGAAAGCGCTAGCCATTTTAATATAGTTTTCTTTGAAAGAATCATTCCAAAAACGTTTAATATTGATGTAATAAAATAACAGCCTATAAAATTGCGTAGCTAACAATACTCCGTAACAAATATATATGAAATCAATTTTTGCATGGTTTTAATTTGTTTCGTAATGTAAATTTTTTATCGAATATTTAATTCATGCAATGAATGTATTATATCTTTCATAGCTTTCGTATAATGCCAGTTCAAGGTAAACATAAGGAACATACGCCTACACTTAGGTTAAAGTATCTTTTTGCTTGTTATGTAACTCAAATTACATACTAGATTCATCGTACAAGTATAATATGAACAGTGAACATTTCGTTCTAAACCCTTTGAGTTCGAATCCCAGTAACATAAACGGATTTCTTTCCGAAATTTACACTCTTGTCGTATTTTGAGTCTTACATAGAAAACTAATGAGGTATATATAGCGCTTAAGGTTGATCACCTACTTGCCTTTTATAGGTGATAAGTGAAAAAGACGTGGGAACCTGGCCTTATGGCCCAAACGGTATTAAAACATATATAAAATAGCAGTTTAATGCTTTTACCAATTTGATATCGTTTTGAAAATAAATAATTTAACAAAATATACGAGGATTTGACTCATGTTTACATTTATGACGTGACTTAAAGGTAAATAAATTATGTGTCAACTCCGAT
Organism: Pieris melete; assembly: GCA_963693345.1. Taxonomy (NCBI): domain Eukaryota; kingdom Metazoa; phylum Arthropoda; class Insecta; order Lepidoptera; family Pieridae; genus Pieris; species Pieris melete. Next base: position 2,090,194 of record CAVNZK010000006.1, on the reverse strand, counting down.
TTATATGTATATATATATATTTATTCATTAGTTATATACTATATTATTTCTGCACTACATATTCCGCTATTACCTTTAACTTACTGTCTAATTAATACCCAGTTTTTATTGGTTCTAAATATGTATAGTCTCGAGATTTTTACTTCAAACTAAAGAAAAGATATCTATAGATCTGTTCTCTCTATTACTAGATTTGTTTTAAATAAACATAATTGTAATAGAGTGTTATTCTCATAATTCAAATTGTCGTAATGTATAATTCAATATCCAATAACTACCATGACCTCGTTGAATTGTCTTTATTGTTAACTTTACAGGTCACAGATGTTCTTGCTTTTGTAACATACAATATCTATAAAGAATAAAATATGTATAGAATAATAATCATAGTCAAAATTACAAGTTTGTATGGATTTTAGAACAAAGTTCCGTAATGATCCATAACATCTCTAACTATACAACGACCAATATTTAAGCCTTGACTTGTTTAAGCTATCGCGGAGTATGCTTAAAGGAGTATTAAAAATATTTATAGCGCTAAATCACCAGCATCACGAGCATACCCCACATACACACCCTCACGTACATACCCTTACTTACACACTATCACACAACACAGCCGAATTAGGAACAACTTAGTTAAGTGTATTCAATAATTTTGTAAATATAATGTATTCCATCTTTGGCTATATTTTAGTATAATTGTTTTTTGTTATACATATATACATTATACAATTTATGTTAGCTGTAGGAATACGAAATAAATACGTAATTATAAAATTGTTTAAATAGCAATAAGATAATTTTCAAATACACCATCACGTTTGATTTTGACATTTTGATTTTAAAACACAATTAAACCTAAGTATTGAAGTAAACTTACGAACCATAAGCGTGTCCGGATGCCGTTAAACTTTTAACTGAAAATGAGACTTAACTTAAAGTTATACAACGGCACTTGAGGATTTTATATATATAATTAAATTTATCTGAATTTGAATAATTTTTCTTGTTAATATCTCAGTTATGGTTCGTTGCGTGTAAACCTACCCGTAATACTCGTATAGCCAAAGAAAATCAGGAAAATAGACTAAAAGTAACTTCTCCAAAATATAGAGGTATCAAATCAATAAAAATCAATCAGTTATTTTTTAGTGGCTTCAGTGTGTGAGTCTCATCCCAAAAGTCGAAGGTTCGAACACCGGCTGTGCACCAATGGACTTTCTTTCTATGTGCGTAACAAACGCTCGGACTGAGAAGGAAAACATCGTGAGGAAACCGGCTTGCCTTAGACCCATAAAAGTCGACGGCGTGTGTCAGGCACATGAGGCTGATCACCTACTTCCCTATTAGATTGATAAATGATCATGAAACAGATTCAGAAATCCAGCGCATAGATTATTACGCATAGATTATCCAAACATTGGTTTTAGAAAACCGAAAATTGTTAAAGCTATATTATTAGGTCGAAAACTCTCTTCTCTCACATTTTCTATACTCTTTATTGTTACTATTACGTTCTATTTGTACTAAGTATTTGTATTTCATACCAATTTCTTATGTCTCGCACACAGTCAACGTTATATGTTACCTCTAACGAACGTCATTATGTTAATGTTTATACGTAATATGAATACTTAACACTTATATTGTATATACATATTAAGGTGAAACATTTGTACTACATTGTATGCGTTGTGTTGCCAATAAAGGGCTACTTTTTGTAGGTAAAGGTTGTTATTTTACGTGGTATTATTCAAATCACGTTGACATATCCTTTAGTCAAGTTCTAAAGAAAAGACTTCAGTCAAACATTGATGAAAAACTTACCTCTATAGCAGTGTTTGTTACGGTTAATTCCAATTCAACAATTTACTAAAATTATTTGGAATTTTAATTTTGTTTTTATATTTACATACTGTGTTTTGTTAACAGTCTCCTAGTAATTTTTTCCTAAATCCTATCATTAAAGTTTCTTAATTGATGAATTCAATATTTAAATATATAAAATGATTATGTTCCATAGTGCACGATTTTTAGTAAGGCTAAGATGGGCACAAAAAAGGTTGGGAAACACTGCTAAAGGATCACAGCCGAACGTCAGTATATTGCCATACTCCAAACGAATTACGCTCTTAATGATCTTAGATTATCTGCTGTCATTGAATGTATTAATTTCTATAATACATAGTTTATCTAAGCATGGTTCGTGTAGCGTGCTGCTTTCAAATCACGACGAGGGCCACCCATCCGTGCTGCTTTCTACTGATCACTGCATTTTCATTGCACTCACACTTCCTCATCTAATATTTACATTGAAAATATTTTATCTTTCAACAAAACTTCGTCCGGTACGATTTGCAATCTACTTGTAGCTTGTGTTTTTCAATACGCGCTTAAAAAACAATGCATCAAATATTTTATAACTGTGTAGATATGCGTGCGCGATGTGCGATGTGATTTAGATTTCACATTTAGTTGTAGTTATTGTGAAAAAAAACGCCTTATGAATTTTATTAGCAAATGTTCACGTATATAAAATTGCTGTAGTGTTATTAATTATTAGAGCTGTAAGTAGTTTTGTAGAGATTAGCAAATGTGTAATTCATATTTAAAAATTGTACCATTTCGTTTTCAGATTGGGGCGTCAATAGTGAGCCGGGCGAAGTGAGTGAACCTGAGGCCGGTCGTATGCGTCCCGAGGACTACCGCCTTGTGTTCCTCAGCTCGGATTCGTCGTGCCGTGAGGACACGGAAGACTCTGCCTCCACTGCGTCCTCCGCCGCGCCCCCCGTGGCCGACGACTGCGACTGGGACTACTTCGAGCCCGGCGCGGCGGCGGCGCAGCCTCCACCGTTACAACCACCTCCCAAACATACTCCACAAGACTGCCAACGCGCCTGCTCTTGTGGCGCTGAACCACGTTTCGTCGCCGTCCCAGTCCCCGTACCTGTGCCAGTCCCGGCTGCCCTTTGGCCTGCCCTACTCGCATTTACGCCACAAACTCCGCCGACTCCCCATTGGAGCACTTACCCTGGTTTCCCACCCCTCGATGCCGCCGCTCTCGCTCGAATCACAACGGCCGCCGCCGTTGCTGTCACCGCAGCAGCCACCGCTAGCGCTTTACCTCGAAATCGGCTTGAGATGACCGTCGAAAGGACTGATAAAGCAATACAGTCCGAATCGCAAGCGGTCGAACTCGGCGATAGCGATAAGAGCGATAACACTATCGACGCAGTTCAACATGAAACGTCAGACGGTATAAAAGTGATCGCAGAGGACGACTGTCTTTCCGTTTTGTCAGAAGGTACAGAAGCTATGCCTGATCATCTGGACGCTGAAAAAGCTTTTCCTTCATCTAATGAGTCGGCTCAATCTAGTGATTCTGAGAAGGGCGTTGCGCGTAGGAGCTATGACCTAAGAAGCGCCGCCCCGGAGGAGCCCCCTACGTCGGACGAGGACTCCGATGACTCCGGCGGTGGGGGCGGCCAGTTTTCAAGAGTGTTTGTTGTTAATCCCACTTCTTCATCTTCAGAAAACGATGAAAACGCTGACAGTAGTGGAATTGATTGTGACGACTCTTATGACAAAAAATCTGACAGCTTAGAAGTGGTAGCTATGGAGCTTGCGTTACAAAACGATATCAACCTGCACGATTATCAGGAGGATTCTTGTTCTAATAATAATGTTGTTGTACTTCAATCTCTTAATTTTACTGAAGAATATTCCGTTTATCCGATTCAGAACAATAGAATTTTGGTCAATGGAAACCAACAAATTTCAAATTTTTGTGATACAAATATGCTCTCGAGTGAAACCAATGAAAAATATAACAGTTTTACTGAAGCAAGTAGTGATAAGGATCTAAGCAGTTTCGATTCTTTAAATCAAAATTCACAAAGTGGAAATTCCTCAGATGTTATTGAGTGCGATTCTTTGGATAATTCATTTAACCTCGATTGCAATATTAAAATTTCGGAATACTTAAATACGGAATCCTGTAATAATAACGCGGAATTACAACTAAGCCCCACGACAATACCGAGTTCTATAATACCAGAACCGGTTCCTTCGCCGGAACCTGCCTTCGAAAACTCAAATATATCATCATTGCCGCCCGTACAAAAAATTGATTTGTTTAAAGGTATTGAACGTACGCTTAGTGAATTATTGAAGAAAGAATTAATGGAGGACCGCGGTGAGGAGAAAACGCACATTTCGCGGCCGGTTTGCGTTGAGACGGAGAGGGGCGCGGGCGCACCTGTGGAGAATACAGTTTGCCGCTCGCGCACGGCCGGTGTGGACGGGTCCGCGCGTTTCACTAGCCGCGTTATGATAACGCACGATCGTGTCTCCGTAGTCACGTCAGACACGACGCGGCTAATGCAAGATATCACAGTGCACCACACAAACTTAGACAACGAACCAGACCCAAACGCAAGTTCACAACAAAACGAAACTAACGAACGATTATCCGACGACGAATCGGCGCAACCTTCAGCTGGAGTGACTGTTGTTAGTAACGCCGACACTCTCTCTGCAGTTGTGTGCCTCGAGGACGGACTCGCCGATGATGATTCTTGGGTCGACGACGTCAGCCATGACGATGAGGAAGCCACCTCTCAGTCAGATTCCGATTCAGGGGACGAAGCGAACTTACCTACCCGGTCAGATGATTTCGCATATTGTAGGCGTTCCATAGACTTCACATTACATACAATAGTAGAAGAAAGTTGTGAAGAAAGCGAGACTGAGCCCACAACAAAAAAGCAACGTCCTTTATCAACAACAGAGCTCGAAAAGTATTTTTTCTTTGGATTAGGTGACGGAAAAAATATTCGGGATGACGATGACCAGGTATCGGACACCTCTAGTGTGTGTAGTGAGGACGGTGAATCGATAGTTGATAGTGAACAACCCAGACAAAGTGGCGATAGTGATGAGCTTGTGACCTCTAGGTTAGAAAAATATTTTTTGTCCGGTTTTATGGGTTTCAGCCAGGAACGAAGGGATTCAGATGGCTCAGGAAGTGTGGGTAGTGACAGTGAAGGGAAACAGAGCCCGGAGCAACGACGAAAACGCTTAGTTCGTGCTCGAGGTACACCGCGGTCACATTCGTCATCTCTGGACAATTTACTCGCCGGTGAGGAACCATCACAAGAAAACCAAGAAATTTCAGATGGCTCAAGCACAGAATCCGATAACTGTAATGAGTCACTGGAGCGATTGGATTTGTCAAGTGAAACGAAACGGAAAAAACAAAATAAAAAGCTGCGAAGTTCGCCCGCTGACGAGCGGCGTCAGTCTATGGAATTTCCTGAAGAAACCCGTGATGATACGAGGTCAGTATCAGAAGGAGAGGATGGCCGTTCAAGCCCTCGACCCGAGTTCCCACCTCTTGGATCAGAACTTTCTGAATCAAAAAAACAAACTAGTCGTGATAGCGGTTTTGTTGGCAGCTGCGACGATTTATTAAGAAATGGCGATTCAAGTTCTGACTTTACAAAATCTCACGAACCTAAAACGGAATTAGAAGAAATAATAGAAGAGGTACGACCCGATACAGACGAACGCATAGAAAGAACACCCTCGTCACGCCCTCCACCGAGTCCACTTTCAAGGAAAGATAGTTTTAACAACTGGTCTTCAGATGAAGAAACAAATTTGATGATGACTAAAATGAGACAGTTTTTCAAACAAATGATTAACTCTACAAACGTACGAACATCAACGCCGGCCTCTTCGAACTCTGAAAGTCCTAAACCACCGAAACCACCGCAGTTACTTTATTTTGAAACTGAACTAACGAGATTAATGAAAACAGTTCCTGGAATCAGAGATGAAGAGGTGCGAGAAATAGTGGAGTATTTATCAAGCGAGGATACGTGGAGTGACTCATACGATTCATCAGATTATGCCGGGTCTGACTTGGAGGTCTCAGCAAATCGATCTGCCTTGAGAAAACAGATATCAGATAGTTGTCGCGAAATTATTGACGAATTTGATAAAGGCAACAGTGAACAGGGTTCTCTTGAACGTGACGCCGTCGGTGCATACCAGAGACTGGCTGCAACTCTTGGTCGTGTGGGTGACGGTTCCCCACCTTTATTTGGTAAAGTGATGCGGCATATAGGCGGGAGGCTAGTGGCATTGATGCACGAGGTGTCGGCAGGCGCATCGCCAACCACAGATGACGATAGTGCGTCTGAACCGGGAGCGCTGGCACGAAGTCGATCTCATGATATTCTAGAACAGACTGCGAGTAGGGGTAGTGTCGCGAGTGATAGTGAAAGATTTTCGTGGCGTGGTAGCTTTGAATCAGCTTTATTGGCGGCTGACTCAAGAGGCACATTAGGGGGAGGTGGTTGTGAGACGAGGCGGTCCCCAGCCGGGGCTGATTTAGCCGCTCTCAAGACACACTCGAGGAGCTGTGGAGCGATAAGTGGTAGCGAAGATCGCTTATGGCGGGGACGGCGAAGGGCCTCCGCTCCAGATGCTGAGGTAAGATTTTCATTACATAATCGTTGAACAGGCAGAAAAGGAAATCATTGCATGAAACATTCACAAACTGACAGATTCTTATTCATAATTACATAAACAAACATCAGCTGTTTCATTGTATATATATACTATGTTAATGTGAACAATGTAAGGACACATAACTTATAGATTTTACACAAACAAGTATTTCCATTGCGTGTTAGTGTTGGCAATGTTTATTACACCATATTGATAACATTATCTTAGATAGTGAAGTTAATAAAGGCAATCTATATCGATGATGTTTAAAACAATAGAATAGATTAAAATAAATCGGTAAAGCCGTAAAATGTTTTAAATGACTACTCACTAATTGAAAATCGATTTGAGAATTAACAACAGGGAATTTCGAGGAAAGATTGGTAATCTAGGTATTCAAATTAAAGCATTTACTAATTAACTACTTATTTTGTAATAACGTCCAACAATACTGATCTAAAATTTCGAGCAACAATAACTTTAAAGTGATTTCTCAATTAACAACCGATTACAAATATCGTTAAAGCCTATTTCCGTCTCCGTTGCTTCATTGATGACTCTAAAAGTATGATTCGAGCAATACATCAATAACTATGATTAGCATGTGTCAAAATCCAACATGTTTTTGACATCTTACTTAGACCTTAGTCTAGTTTCTCTTAGTTCATTTTCTCCCTAAAAAGAAAAAAAAGTGCAAGCTCGTTTGCCCCCCCTATTATATAAAAAAGAGCGTCTTAATTCGGAGGTCCTGGAGTCGATTACGATTGTTTTGTTTTCGACTATTGTCTATACTATAGATGGAAAAACCAAAAGACCTAAAGGCTTTTTAACCACACAGTCCCGCGTGGTTGGAAATTATTTAAATGACTACATTTATATAATTTCCAACCACGCGGGACTGTGCAATATTTTTTTTTTTTAATAATTTCCAACTACGCGGGACTGTGCATAAGGTAACGTTACAATAGGCTTTATCGGGTAACTATTTACATCTGAATTTATTTGTAGATATAATTGAAAATATCAAATATAACAATTCTGTATGTAAATCTATACTTTTGATCTTTAAGTTTACTTAATAAATATGGCCGGTTTTAAAAATAAATTCGCCAAAACAATGCTACCTTATCTCAGTATCTTAGGCTATATTTATTGCCAAACATATAAAATATATCCAGTCGTGCGAAGTCGGGTCATGCTTCTATATACATATATAGAAATATAAAATATATTATCTGCATACTTATTAAAAGCCTTGTCCTTTAATACTTGATTGAATGACAACATAAATTACGTTACTAGAATATTAATTAACGCAACAATGGATTAGACAGTTTAATTAATTATATCACGTAATTGCATATTATTTAATTGAAGTTTTACATCGTTTGTCTATTCTTGAATGTTGTAATAAAGTACCACGAGTTTAAATACGAAGCAAGGAAATGATTAAGACAAGATTAAGTCAAGATTAAAAAAAAAATGAGTAAACAACTACAAAAAAGAAGATAACAATAATGTGATCGGAAATGTAAACACAGCAATTTATAGTACATATACAGGGCCGTATTTATGGGAGGGCAACCGGGGCTACAGCCCCAGGGCCTCTACAAAAGAGGGGCCCCCACATTAAAGACTTCGGATAAAAAAAGTTTTAAAGTTTCCGCCGAGTAAACAACTTTTCTTTTGATATATTTTTATTTTTTATATGTCTGTTAAATACTGTTGGACGTTTCCAATTTTGAGGGGACTGAGCTCTGGACTTGAGGGGCTATTTGAAAACACTTACTTTATGTTTAATATATATATTCCATGCTCTAAAGTTTAGAGTCTAGAGTCTAAACTATTACACAATTATTAAAATAATTTATATACAAGGTTATTTCACTGTCCGCGTCTTAAAGAGAAATACATTTTCATAACAGAAAATAATCATTTTATATACAATTTAAACAGGCATTCCAATATTCATAACTAAAACTTTTTCTTTACATGTGACATGTGTTGCCTACCATTATTTACATATTCAAACTCTAACAAATACTAAAAGAATCTACTTGGTTACACAATAAATTTTTGGTTGAAAAACTCAACTGAAATTTTTTTTTTATTTTATTTGGAAAATAATTTGGGGCCAGGGGGCCTCCTCTCCATTGTTCCCCTGAGGCTCCCAGAACACTTAATCCGGCCCTGAAGACAACAATTACAAAATCGCAATTTCTTAAGACAATTTTTGCACCACCACTATGTGGAACCAGCTGCCCACTGAAGTATTTCCGAACTGATTCGACTTAGGGTTCTTAAAGAAAAGAGCGTACCAATTCTTAAAAGGCCGTTTGCCTCCTGTAACAAAAAAAAACTATTTTAAAACGGGCTTGAAAACAGTATTAAAAATATCACTGAAGAAGTGAGTGTTATAGGGATAACACATTCTATGTATGGAGCCACGAAACCCGAAGTTAAAAAAAGTTAAGAGATGTTTCTTAGGACTGTATAATCTTACAAACATACGTGAGAATTTTTGATTAGCCGTCGTTTTGCAGCAAATTGTTCGTTGCACAATATTGTCGAGGCGGAAGTTTATGGATAAAAATCGATCACTATCAGACAACCAAAATGGTACACGTTGCCATTTTGGGATTATTATTGGAAGCATTTCAATAAAAAGTTCTCTTACTTATACTGACATTCTTAACTTGGAATAATTAGGTAATATAAGTTATATATATATTAAACTTTTAATAAAAAATAAAATAAAGAAAATCGTCATTTAGGAAAAAATCGTAACTCCGAAAAGCATTATTTTGCATTATTATTGTCCAAAAATAACATGTAGGAACTTATATGCTCTCAAATTTGCGTAGATACCTCAAAAACGACAACCGATTTGGATGAAACTTGGACCGTTCCTTTAGTTGGAAAATTAAAATAAATCAGTAAAATAACTCAGTTTCCGAGAAATTTGTAAACAAACATATACATTTACGAAAACATAGGCGCTTCGAAGCCAAATGGATCATACTCAAAAACTATAATTTTTCATAATATGACTGAAAATATATTTTTTGATTCGTTTGAAAGGCAAAATAAAATTGAATTAAGTATTTTTATACTCAAATGAACATGCTGATGCTGTGCTGTCGCATTTAATTCGTAAATTTAAGTAATAAAGGAGAGGTAATAATGGTGTAGACTGTAGACAAACTGTATAGTAAACGATTTCTAGGCAAACAAAAAGTTTCAAAGTTTTTCTAACGAGTCCTTACACGTTTACCTTGTCTGCTACTTAAGTATTGTTATTTCCTACGACCTTAGTTCAAATATGATATTTTCCAACAGTCTGAAGAGGAGCAAAGGGCAGGGTCACTACCACGGCTACCATCTATAAACGGGGCAACCCCAGTCCCTGTGGGGCCTGTGAAGTCCGCCAGGTATCGTGCCCCAGGCTTCAGAACAGCCACCAGAGCAGCGTCAGCTCCTGGTCTTCATGCACCTCGGAGAAGACGACCGCTACCCACACCTCAACAGCCACCTCCAGCTGCTCCAGCGTCCGCACCAAGTCTACAAGGTAAGCTCAGATTATTTATTTATTCTTCATTGCCATAATACACAAAATTATACATATAGAAAAAAACAAAAAGTAAGTAGGTTACATAAGTTATTAGGCAACGGGCGGCCTTATTGCTAACAAGCGATTTCTTCCAGGCAACAATTATGTATGTATAGTGTGTAAAACCTTTTTTATACTAAAAGAACATGCCAAGCACATTCTTAACTAAGATAATATGGCCGTTTGTCATGCAGACTAAAACTATTACAATAAATAGTCTATCGTAGCGCAAATGTTGAACAGAGATTTGAAAGGGATAAACATTTATACAGACAGTTTTTGTGGGCAATACAATATAATCCAGCACTGTCTCTATAAACTAAGAAGAATATAATAATTAAGCCTTATAATGAAAAACGGATTTCTTGATTAAATTTATTTGAGCCTGGTGCACTTAAAAGATTTCTAATATTAAATTGCTACTATAGTAATATAGTGTATATATATTTTTATATAAATTTGATTTGTTTCGATAAATATACACAGTGCTATACATTTCTTCTGCTTGCTTGCCTGCTTCTTCTATTAATGCCTGATATTTAGGGAGCACTAGCATCCAATAAGGCATTTTTGTGGGGGAGATGTTTTCTTTGATTTTTGAATTCATTTAATTTTTAGATAGTTCGATTCTGTTTTGTTCTGTTGTCAAAGATAATATTTAATTTCCTACCTAAGTAGGCTTTCATATTGAATACAAACAACGGAAATGATAAACACCGGAAGGAAATTGCAATGACACAGTTACCTTCACTCAGTTTCAATACGTTATTACTAAATTATTCACACATTAATTACCGAAATGACGAAAAAATTTATCAAATTACATATACTTATATATTTTTAATTGACGCCATCTTGCCGTAAGTGAAAACAATGTAAAGATGTATGTTACTTATAATAAAACAATAATTTTCTAAGTTACGTAACTATGTAGCTATGTTATATTTAATTGAAACATTTTAACTGATGCGCTTTTATTATTTTATTTAAAATACATGATTCCAATGCTTAGCAGACGGAGACTTTTACCTATAACTTAGAAGTAATACAATAATTATTAATTTATCAACAAATTCATATTTAAAAATATTGATTATTATATCTAATACTAACACTTTCTTATAATTTAATTTTGGTGGTGACAGATTTTGAACGCATTAGCAATAATATATGTGTAATTTAAGAATGGCGGTGGCGGTTGGTGTATTGTTGGATATGTTCAAATATATGTTAAATTAAACACTTTGTTTGAGCTGGGTAACAACTGGCTGTTTAAAGCATGAGCTTATAACTAATATAACATTACGGGTAGTGGGGTTGCGACGCTGGATTAACAAAAACTAACTTGACTTGAAGAATTCGTAAATCTAAGTGACACTTATGTTATTGGACATTATTTCAATTTATGTTTGTATTTTGTTTACTTTTTTATTTCTTTACAAAATATATATGTAACTTTACTAATGTTAGGCTACTTGACAAAATTAATAATAAAAAATTGTGTCTATACGTATCAGTAAAATGTTTTTAAAATGTTGTCAAATAGCCATTGCGGAATGTACGAATAAGTTATAGAATTTCCTCAACTTATTCATAGACACGTATTACAATGTATTCAAAATGCGTCTATTTCTAAATCGTCACGCCTTTTCGATCAACCTGACTTAAAAAGTAGACCAAACTGTTCATTCACCATTTTCTTTGTTCGACATTCCTTCGTAAATAGCGGCATTTATGCGTAGTCCTACAAATACTTGACTTACATTGTTGATACAAAACATTTCTCTTATTATACAGTTCATATTAGGAAGCCAGTGTATTGTAAACTTAACAATTCTGCGTACCTTTTAAGGCGAATTATTAGTGGTCCCTTTAGTTGTGTTCTTCATTACTAAAGGTTATGTTGGTGTTGCATATCTTCCCCCATTCCCACAAAAAATAAAGCAGCTAAATTATATCAAAATCACATGTACATACTTCCTTAATATAACATATGTAGTAATGTTTAAAGAACTTAATTTCTCATTACAAAAAAAAAATGTATTTTATTTACATGAGAAACTTTATATTTATATACTAACAAGATACACGTCTCCATCAGCCGTCGCAATTTTAGTCTAGGCTCATTCTGATATGTATCTTTAATGCCCTTTTGAATTTGTTAAACGCGCTAATATTACGAATTTTAGACGGTAAATGATTAAATTATTATCTTGCGACATCCAAACGAATTGTAGGGTATATGCTTAAATTGAACCAGTAGACACTTAAGCAATACCAGCTACATGGTAGCTTTATTTAGGCGGGTTAGTGCTTAAATCGACCCCATATGCCCACAATGTTCGTATAATTTAAAACATTCAACGGGTAAATCCAACCAGCCGTAAAATTCAAATTTATGTACAATTTAAATCATAAATCATCTAAGCAGTGAAATGTTAAGTAATTAATATCGTCGTAATAATAATAGTCTTCAACAAAAAGCATTTCGGTCTTGACCGCGCAAGGCTATTGAAGTGACATAAGATATTGCATCGCGGTGTTTAAAACGTAATTGAAACAAGGTACTTGGCATAGTATTTTGATTTCGGGTCATAACGTAATGCCTTTCAAAAGCTCCGAACCGGATTTCGATATTCCGGGTCGAAAGAAGTGCTTAACTATCTCCTACAACCTTATTCGTCAACTTACATTACAATATAAAACTGACGCACTTGCCTATATTACAATAAAATATGTGGAAATGTGCCCTGTTGGCAATTAATATTATTTACCGGCAAATTTTGAAGTTGCACGGAATTCTGTTAAAATTCATAGTCTGGCTAATGAAAGAAGATAACGAAAAAGCGCGGCAAATTAAAAAAAAATTAGTATGGTATCCCTAAAAGTTTGATATATTTCGTGGATTAAACTTACTTGATACTTGATTTTATTTTATTATTTTTTACATTGATAGTAACTGTATTTCTATGAAATTAAACCAAAAGTAAGCCATTCTCCTATCTCATGTTTGCGATTCTGTGTCGTATGGGCTATAGCTCTAAATCAGTGACCTTACCAATAGTTCTCACTATTGCATCGACTTACATCCTCCAGATTTCCTGCGAAAGAACCGAAATATTCTATCAAATAACACAAAGTTTAGGCTATTATACATGTTAACTATTCGGAAAAAATATATAATAGAAATAAAAATGAGTAATTGCATGAAGTATCAAGACAATAAATCATACTAACCTAAGAAATTCAATGACATTCTGTGTTGCCATCTGAAAGTTTTTAAATAATTCAATTATCTTCTTTCATTAGCCAGACTATAAACTAATATTGTTACAAGGATATGAATCTCAATCGCACTGTGTCCGCTATAAATATGAAGGCCACGAGTCACAAGTCAGAAACGTTGACGTTATGGTGACCTTATAAAGCTGCATAACTAATAATACTTTATCAAAGGTCGCTTAAGTTATAATAAAGTCGGATATTTGTACAAAAAACGGGTTGACTATCGTAACAAAAAAATCGAATAAAAAAATCTGTGGTTTACCCGAGTAATACGCACCTTTAAACACTTCATTCTGTACTCATATGAGGCAGTAACTTCTCGCACGAGTACTGAAAAGCATTTCAAACGTCAAATTATTATAAGTTACTATCTGAACCCGCGAACTTCGTTCGAATAAAAACTGGGTTTAAGGTTTTTCCTTGCAGTTTTTGTCTCGATAAAAACCTTTCTAGAGCCAACGTTGAGTTTTGAGCTTAGCAACATATTTTTCCGATTTATTGTTATTTATAAAGATTTGCTGATGATGATAATTTAAAGTTTAAGTTTCATTTTAATAAAATACTTCTCTAGGTATGTCTAATTCATAATTTCTGTTAGTTACGCAACAACCGTACCATTTCTTAAAACGCCGGCAACGCACTCCTTCTGGCAGTCTGAGTGTCTATGAGCGCTGATATCACTTAACATTAAAAAAAAATTTGCCTCCTGTTATATAAAAAGTGTAATAAAGAATGTTTCTCTACTTCTAAAAATTAAATATATTTAATGCAAGTGGTAAAATTTATCGTAATTTTAAACTCGAGAAAGTTATCTTAGTTAAAAGCATTAACAATGACCAACCGTTTAATTACAGATAGTTAAAATGTGAAAGTACGATGTCGTATAATTTGTATTTCCCACACTTAAAAACTAATTCATCTTTTTACAATCAATTGTGCGATGTCTTAATGATATTAAATACCTTCATTGTACAATTTGCATTATGAGAACCAATAAGCTATTCACGATTTGCTAAGCTGATGCAGTTTAGAAATTCAAGGCATACTTTGTTAGTGAGAGCTAGTTTTGTCTGACACATATGTATGTTGTCAATATTGAACTACTATTTAATAATATTTGACGACATACAGTAATTTAATATATACATATACGGCCGTTACTGAAAGTCGTGCACTGATCTAATTGATTGTCTTTTGTTACAAGTATTTACTACAAAATGACTTAACATTAATGTGTTTGAGTGGAATGTATGTGCATCCAGTATTTGGGCGTGGTCGTCGAAAGTTAGTATCTAATCTTTCCCACACACATCAAACTTCGAAAACTCGGACGAATTACTTTAATGATAAGAGACTTTTAAAGTAGTTCAGAGGGTAGATAGTAATGTGCCTACTATCTAGCCTAGAACCAGTTTAAAATCTCAAGTAGGTACTCACTAGACGAATGCCCGCATCCGCTCACATATGGGCCATCATTATACCATCGATCAAGTCATGAAATTAGTGTAAACAGTAGTGCAACAAGAAATATGAGTGTCAATAGTCGCTCAATTGAGACATGTCACGTTTCTTGCAACATTGTCGAAATGTCAACGGTGAGAAATTCATAGGATAGAAAGGTCGACGGTACATACTCATGTAATCAATCATAACAGCTGGGCTGATGTTAAGTTATTGAATGAAAATCTATAATAAATAACAGTACCGTAGTGAAATACCCAATACCTTTCAAAATGAAAAATCTGTCACTGACAATTTACATTCGTAAATAAGTCAATTGTCAAGAATCATATTCTGTCTGAAATTTGTGTAACCTCCAAGAAATATTGCAAATATGTCGAAGGACATGAGAGTTTTAAAACAAAGACGAAACGATAGCGCATTTGTAAGCCAATCACGGACCCGCGACAGGATTCGTCTTTCCACCTTTCAACCAATCAAACATAGTATTAAAACTAGGTAAAAGCTCGGGTAAGAACAGATTTATCGAGGTCGACTAGAGGAGGCTGTCCATATGACGTAATACGGATGAGTTCATTGCGTAACGGATTGACTTCCTAGCTTATTTGAGAGGTTCTTATTAACATTATTTTTTTGTAATGCAAGCGATAGATATTTCAATCTCAACTTCAATGTAAAGTATCACGCTCTCAAAGTCAGCACAGGCGTAGGCACAGTGCATACAATCTAGTATTATTTATTTATTATGAAATGGCACACTAACGAAACACATTCACACACAGAGAACACAAAACATATACAAAAAACACAACTATAACATAAATGCAATATTTTCATCAATGATAAGTGTGCGCAACATTCAAAGGAACACATTACATTTAAGTATAAAAAAGAAAAAAAATTGCAATAAACTAGATTAAAAAATACAAATATTAATTCAAATATGCATTTTAAAAAAGAATATTTTTCTTTGCAATTGTTATGGCAATAAATTATTTTGTGGAGGGTTCAGAATGACCTGTTTCCTTTAACTTTTCTAGTCTAGTCCGGGCACTGGACGTTCGATTCTATGCTATGTACTAGATTGTCTATTGTCATTGAGATTCTTTCTACCACAAAGCGTGTCATTAACCTTATCTCAGTAAATTTTCTAGTCAAACACTGGAGTGTACTTGTGCAACTGTTTCACTTTTGCTACCTTAACCTGTTCTGTATTGCTTTCCGGTTACATTATGTTTGTTCACGTATATCACATTTACATGTTAAATATTAAACAATCTTTGCAGAAGTAATTTCCTTAAATAATTTCATGTATTTATAATCTGTACCTTCGTAGATTCTGTTCTTAGAAATATTGTCTTTTTAAACAGACTCAAATCTGCCAAATACTAATTAGTCTGTACTGTTACCTGTCTTTGAAACTTGTGCTATAAAACACAGTAGAATTCAAATATGGAACACCAAGTTACAAGTTCAAATTGCATATCATTGCTACGTGCCTTGCATATAATTTTATAAATTGTACGACAGTGCATTACGTAAATTACAAAAGCAATTAAAAATGGCTGCAGATTGTTCAACTTTCTATCGTCATGGGAAACACGAATGCAGACACGTCTAGATGACTTTCTCGAGTCATATCCAGTCTGATATACCATTAAAAATTATGTTTCTTTGTTTCTTACTTTCTAAGTACCTTTTCAGGGCTAGGAGGAAAATATGAGTTGATCTCTAAAATCACCGATGCGATGTTGCTTAAAACAATATTAATATGATTATGTACAACACTTAAAATATTTCATTTTACTGTGTATATCCACCTAACTACTTGTTTTTTAGGCATGCATTAATTGTAATGTTAATAATAATCGCTAAAAGAACAACAGGATTCGCAACCTAACCTTGTTCAAATTGTCATTAGAACCGGTTCAGTTTTGACCGTGTGTTGTTTTACGATTTACTTTGAAAAGAAATGTGGTCTAAAACCTGTTATACAAGTTTTATTAATACATATAAAAAATATCCAAAAAAAAATATTATGTGCGCGAATTTATAAAAAGGTTTGTAATGTATTTGCTGACCGTAAAATGCAATATTGTGAAGAGGCTAATAAACTTTATTATTATTATATATATGTAGTTCGCACTTCTGTTTTACTTTTAGCTGTCTAGTTGCCTGGAAGACAGCTTATAAGCGATGAGGCCGCACGTTTCACTCAGCCAGAGTTGTTGGCTTTATGATTTTTGTGTAAATAGGTAAATAATAACACTAAATTTACACTAACCAGTGCAGCGTAGAACGGACCATTTATATATTGTGTATTGCAATCACATTTGTCAGCATTAAATAAACATCTGTGTAACGACATATACGAAATATGTTCACCCTCTAATTCCTTAGCAGGTAATTTAGCGTGACATTTATACTTCGAAGTTTCAATTATTTACGCCACATTCCTTATAGTACAGTTAGTTTGTACTTTGTGATGAAATTGCAAAGAATCGTTCGTAATATAAAGAATTTATGAAACCCATTAAGTGCGTTCGTTAGCCTACGATTAAAGTGCGTTGACTTACACTCGGACGTACATTTCTCGTTTCCGTCTTCCTGATACAATTATATACATAATAATGTATTTGTTATTTTAAGTAAGATAACTTGCAATTGGTTGCATCAATGGTTCAAGCATATGGCGTCCTATATTACGTCACGGAATTTTTGGAGATTATTGACACCCCCCCATGTAACGCGCCGTAACGTTTTTCTGTACCCATGTATAGTAAAACGTTTCGTGACCACCTAGTGACTGTTTATACCTAAAAGTTACCAGTATGTGGTGTAAAGTACTGAAAAGTCGAAAATAATATTAATAATAACGCGTAATTCATTCCCCGCCCCGCATCGTAACGTTTTACAAAAAGACCCCCTCCCCCCCCAAAATTCGTTACGTAATACTTGAACGCTCCCTAAGATAACTAACAATTGATTGCACCAATGGTTCAAGCATATGGCTTATAGGTAAATTATGTTTCGTATCGTTACATAAACTTTAAAAAGAGATCAATGAAAATATTAGGTTACTGTAGAATAATATAGGACGCACGTGACAGGTTCGGACTTCCGTTTAGTTCCGGATACAGCCACAGAGCGCTGCTCAAGCATTAGTTTCTATATACTAAATGTCGATTTTACCTTTGCACATGTCGCTCATGGTCAAAATAAAGTCGCTGCCTACACCTTCGTACTTCGTAATTTAAGTATTGTCGCTACTTCATGCGGGAATATTTCTTAATACATCGTAGATTCCTTATAATTTTTAATTCCTGACTGTTTTACATTAGCATGCATCATAATCACATCATTGCATGATCTATTACACTTATTGCCGAGTAATTCATGCAAAAATGTATGAAATCATTTTCCTAACAATTCCTCCATTTGATATAACGTCACTTTTGTTACGTCTTTTAAAAATAGAATACAACTTTTTGCGAACTCAGAGCTAGGAAAATTTAACTCACGTTTTTGTCGGAGATTATATATGTTGCGTGGTTAAGGTATCAAGTTTGACCGAGTTTACCTGACTTAGCGATCTTGGAGCACGTAGGTAGATTGCACAATGTTTGGCCAATACAGGCTCTAGGTCTAACCGGAATAAGATAACATTTTTATTGATCAATCACTCCCACCTTGTATTAAAATATATTGCGATGGATTTAAAACATAGTTTCGAACACTTTTTAGTGGCTTTATCATAAACATAGTAAACTCTTATTGAATAATATCCATTTAACCCTACATACATCTACATCTCTTATTTATAAAAACTAAATCGGTCCCGTTCTTTTAACCAAAGTCTACTTTTTCATCTCTTCTTGTCAAATTGTTACCCTGCTCTTTGAAAGAGACTGGAGCGCTTTAGTAAAAACAATAAAAATTGGTCGGATATAGTTCTATAAATAAGGATAATTGTATTTTTATTGTTTCACAATATTTTAATATTATAACTTGAAATTATTGCAACAAATCTACGGAAAAACGGTAAAATTTGAGATTTCCTAACAAATATACGGATCTGGTGGCCCTGGGATCATACAATCATTACGGATTAAAACATATAGTACGCGAAAGTGAAAACCTAAAGAAAATAAACGCAGAAATGTGTAAACATTACAGTATGAATTAAGCATTTTATTACAAATAAAGAAGGAAATCTATATTTATGAGATAATAGCCATACATGCTGTATGTGGGGCAGTCTCTTTTCTAAAATATGCTCTAATACTTTTTTATATACAATTTGTCTCTGGTATTTAACGTGTCTGTTCAGTTTTGTATAAGCAAGCCAATGCAGCTGTGCAGAGCTGCGTAACAGTGATCTGTGCGTGAATTGCGCTCATTATTGTGTCACCTCGCAGTTTCAAAATTATACGCATAGCGCAAGTCACGTGGGTCGTGTTTTAGGATAATAATAATAAAATTATCCAGTGGCGCTACCACCCTATATTGACCTCAGAATGCATTCTATTGTTTGAATAGGCTAGTCGGTAAATAGTCTTTTATCTTTTGTTTTTTGGGGTTATGACAATGTTTTTCCTTTACCGTAGTCTAATTGCATACATAGCATGGAGTTTCCATTGGTGCACAGTCGCGATTCAAACACACGACATAGGGATTAAGGTTGACGCTTAAGCAACTAGGTCATTCATTCATTCATTCGTCACTGATTTTTAAGATATATCCCTTAAAGTTAGGTATAATGGAAATTATAGTTCAACGTGGTTGACTTAAAATATAAAAAATTAAGAATAAGAAAAGGTCATATTAAACAAACTTTATATTATTATTAATATCAAAAATAACGATGTAACTGTCAATAAGTTAGCGCATTTTAGGGTTAACGCAATGAGCGGCGCAATAAGGGACTGAGCTAGCGCAATTGGATTGAGATTTGTATGAGATTAATTACAAAATATTTCACAACATGTTGTTACATTCTACATCGCAGAAGACATTCGTGGAACAGTAACAATTAAAATGTCGTTAAGTTTACAAACACAGTGAACGTATAATACTTGTCTACCGTAAAGGAAATTCAACATTTGCATAAGAGAATAAGTAAGGGAAAATTCAATTTTGTTTGTGATAAAAAACCTTTTTATTCGTATATTCTATATACGTATTTTATAACAAATACGTCACATTAACGTGTAAAGACTATATTTATGTAGATTTACAATAACCTGCTTATAACTAGGCAGGAAAATCAAACTATGAAAACTCATTTATTACAATGATTTTGTACGTAAATAATCACAAAAATGAGATATATTAGACTCATCGTACAACAAGTGTAGATAGTACAAATTGTGGGTCACGGCCTCAATGACTGATGTCCGGTCATCTGCTGATGACGTCAACCCAGGATTTTACTCCCATCCATCACTCACTGGCTCTCCCAAGTCATACCTTGTCAATGACAAGGGCCCTTTTTTAGTCCATGTTTCTTGCCCTGAATCTGACCCATCCGCTGGTACATCAATCCGCCCAATTAAATTTGGTCATTTCTTGGTAAAAAATAAAATACCCAACATTGTTCGAGATGGTGTTAAGAGAGTGGGACGTAATAGAATATCTGTTGAGTTTAAGTCGGGCTTAGATGCTAATAATTTTGTGTCTAATCCCATTGTACCTTCCAGCAACTATTCTGTTACGATTCCTAATTATAATGTTTCCCGTATGGGCCTTGTGAGAGGTGTCCCAGCTGATTGGTCGATGCAGGAATTTGTCGAAACTTTGGAAGTTCCCGAAGGTACTGGTATAGTCCTCAAGGCCAGACGCCTTAACCGCAAGACAAACTCCGATGGTCAAATTAATTGGATACCAACGCAAACTGTGGTTCTAACCTTTCAAGGTCAAACCCTTCCTGAGAGAATATTCTCTTGTCATAGTTCCCTCCGCGTTGAAACGTACCAACTCCCTACAATTCAGTGCCTTAACTGTTGTAGATTTGGTCACGTAAAGTCACAATGCCGATCGAAGCCTAGGTGTTTTCGTTGTAGTCTAGCCCATTCTGGTGATGAGTGTAATATCCCTGAAACAGAGTCATTATGTTTATTTTGTACTGCCTCACACTTTGCGACCAACAAAGCTTGCCCTGAACATAATCGACAAAAAAATATAAAGAGTTGTATGTCTCAAGAGAGCATTTCTTATATCGAAGCATCGGCTCGGTTTAGACCTATCAGTGGCAAAACTTTTGCAGATTCTGTTAAAACAACCCCCTCCTCTTTATCCCAGCCCATTACTTTACCTTCCCAAGATTCCCGTCAGACTACATCTTACAGGAAAACTGTATTTCTCCCTCCTCGCTCTAGACCAACATCAGGAAAATCCTTTGATAAGGCGGCCCATGAGGCCATTACTTCCAATTTACCCTCCTCTTTACCCAATGGTTGTGCCGTAAGCTCCCCTTCCCTTATCAACAATGAAATATCCCCAAATGAAAATCTTCTCGACTGCTTATGGGCAGTCATTTGTAACATGCTATCCAAGTATGATGACATCCCCATACCGTCCCACGTTGCCCAAAAAATTAATTTGCTCCACTCATTCGTCACCAAAAATGGCGAATTTAGTAATTCAGTGGAACTGTAACAGTGTTCGCAGTAAAAAATCAGAATTAACCTTTCTTATCAATAAATTCGCTCCATCTATTCTAGCCATTTCGGAGACTTGGTTATTGCCGGGTTCCCGCTTTAGGGTTTCTGGGTATCGATGTCTCCGAGATGACAGGGATGATGGCTATGCTGGCTGTGCCTTTTTGGTCAGCCGATCCCTCACCTTCCACTCATTATCTCTTCCTCATTGTGATGGTATTAATGCTGTTGCTATGAGAGCTTTTAATATCTCGTTTATTTCTGTTTATATTCCCCACCCCCACATCGACCTCATTTCTGATATACGTTCTATTATCCTTTCAGTTCCTCCTCCTGTTGTCATGTTGGGTGATTTCAATGCCCACCATGTTTCTTGGGGTTGTCATTCCTCAGATTCTTTTGGGTCCCTTCTACTAGATTTACTCGATGACATAAACATAAGTGTCTTGAATAATGGTTGTCCTACGAGAAGGAGTCTACAGTCATACAGTCTTTGCATGACCTTGGAAAATTTTTTAGTCTACCAACAAGCTTCTGCAGCTGCTCGCAGACTACTTAATAATAAGAAACGTCTTGGTTGGCATAAGTTCTGTGAGAGCATGTGCCCTGGTACCCCTTCGTCTGTTGTTTGGAGGCAGATCAGAAGATTCCGTTGTTCCCTCAATTCTTATGATGTCCCTTTTAATGATCCGTCTAGCTGGATTACCTCCTTTGCCGACAAATTGGCTCCTCCATCTGTCCCTTTTTATGATTGTCTTCCTTATAAGTATAATTCTTACATCCCCTCTTCAAACAGTCTAGATTGTCAATTCTCCTTGGAAGAACTTAACAAAGCATTAAATGGTCTCTCTGACTCTTCCCCTGGAGAAGATGGAATCCCTTATTCATTCCTCATAAATTCTTCATTAGACACTAAGAGGTACTTTCTTGATTTAGTAAACTGTTTTTTCGATCTTGGAATTATTCCTGAATCGTGGAACAGACAAATCGTCATTCCGCTTCTAAAACCTGGCAAAGATCCATCAGATTTCTCTTCATACAGACCTATTGCTTTGTCTTCTACCCTTTTAAAAATTATGGAACATTTGATTAAATTTCGTTTAGAATGGTTTTGTGAAAGTAACAATATCTTTGCAAAATCCCAGTTTGGTTTCAGGAAAGGCTTAAGTACGATGGATAGCCTAAGTATAATAACGACCGACATTCGCATTGCTTTTAAAAAGAAACAGTTCCTGGTGGGTGTTTTCTTGGATATCGCATCTGCGTATGACCACGTGCTGGTTCCGGTGCTCAGGCAAAAAATGCTTCAGCTGAGTATTCCTGAGAAGTTGGTACGTTTTGTTTGCAATGCAGTTTCGAATCGTTATATTATTATAAGATCTCAAAATACGGAGCTGTCTCCTAGATCTATTTGGAGGGGCTTACCTCAAGGTTCTGTTTTGAGTCCTCTTCTGTACAACATTTACACCTATGACCTGGAGCTTGTTGTGAATTCCTTCTGTCAGATTCTTCAATACGCGGACGATGTAGCCTTATACTTTTCATCAAATTCTATTGAAGAGGCATCATCACGCCTAAATTCGGCTTTGGATTATTTGGGTGATTGGTTAAATGATCATGGTCTCTCTATTTCTGTGCCCAAATGTTCGGCGGTCACGTTTACTACAAAATACAAGGTTCCACGGTGTAACATTTCATATAAAGGGTCCTTGGTATCGTGTTGTAAGCAAGTAAAATTTTTAGGCCTTATTTTAGACTCAAAGTTAAACGGTGTTCCTCATTTTAACCATGTGATTAAAAAAAGTGAGAAAGGTGTTAATGTTCTCCGTTCATTATCTGGTGTGAGGTGGGGAGCGCACCCCTACTCGCAAAAGCTTTTATACAATGCTGTGGTACGAAGTCATTTTGATTATGGCACCTTCCTTTTAGATCCTGGCAACAAGCAAGCCCTTAATAAAATTTCCAAAATTCAATCGAAATCTTTACGCATCATCCTTGGTGCTATGAAATCCTCTCCCATCAATGCTCTCCAAATAGAATGTGTTGACCCCCCCCTGTATTTACGTAGACAATTTTTAAGTGACCGCTTCTTCATCAAAGTCCTTCAATACTCCTCACATTCCATCTTGTCCAAATTACGTCGCTTATCTAATCTCACGATGCCATCTAGTACAGGTAATGTTCCATGCCTGTTACTCAGTTTTAATAAACTTTCTCGTCTTCCTAATCCTGTTGAAAGTTTCTCTAGTAATCCCTTGTTTTTAAATAGTTATGAATCCCTCATTTTTGATCCTAAAATAATTTTAAACTTTGGAATTGAAAAAAAATCCACCCAAGCTTCCACTTGTTTTCTGGAAAAAATTTCAAAAGACTGGCAGGGTTGGTTACCGATGTATACTGATGCTTCCAAGATTCCCAATAATGAGTGCATCGGTGCGGCTGTATGGGTCCCTTCATTCAAAACAGTATTGAGCTTTAAACTTCCTCCATTGACCTCCGTTTTTTCAGGTGAAGCTTTTGCAATCCTAGAAGCGGTTTTGTATGCTGAGTCCCACAACCTAAATAAAGTTACAATTTTTTCCGATTCTCGCAGCTGTTTACAGGCAATTCTTTCCAATCCATTCAGGTCTAAAAAAAAACATAATACGATTCTAAAAATAAGAGAAGCTTTGTTTAGGTGTAGTAAAAAAGATATTCATATTGTACTTTTGTGGATACCTAGTCATTGTGGTATAGCGGGTAATGAAACTGCTGACTCTTGTGCAAAAGGTGCTATTTTCTGCGGATCTTGTCAGCATCCCAACATCTCGGCCCACGACCTATCAGCTCTTGCGTACTCCCACCTTTTAAAATCCTGGACTATTGATTGGCAATCTTCTAAAGAAAAAACTGGCAGGCACTATGCTAATATTCAGTATTCAATCCCTTCTTCGCCGTGGTTTTTTAAATATAAGTTTTTAAACAAAAAGGTCACGTCTATAATCTGCCGTCTTCGTATAGGGCACGCTTGTACTCCTGTTCATCTAGCCAAAATTAAAATTAAAGACAGTTCTCTCTGTGAGTGTGGTATGGACGAGGGCTCGACAGACCATATATTTTTTAACTGTTCTTTAATTAATGACTCGTTATTTGACTATCTTTCTCCAGATTTCCCTCGTCCATGTAACCTTAACTCCCTACTTTCCCTCCCATCCAGCTCGATCGTCAAAATTTTAGGGAAATTTATTTCTGTTAATAAATTAAAGTTATAAATAAGATTCTCCCCTTCATACCTTGTAGTAAAATGTTAACCTCTTGTATATATTATTAGATGTCTGTGTGTGTTGTATTTATTGTGATGTCATTTTTGTTTTGGGTAACTCTGCTTAGATAAAATTAAATCTATCAAAATTATCAAATATATCCTCACTGTGTGAATACTTAGAACGTGACATTGGCGGAATTGTGATTTACACAGATGTCGCCATTATAAATAAAGTGAAGTGAAGTGAATTCTATTTTCAAATTCGAATTTTGATTACTTTATTTTTAAATACACCATAGGTTATGTTTCACGCGAATTATATTGTTTTAAGCTGTGACGACGTTAGTTTTTAAGATGTATTATTATTATTTATTACTAAGTAGGTTGATAACGTAACTTATATAAAAATTGGGAATACCAATTCGACTTAGGAACTTCTTCCTTCCGTCCTTAGGAAAAGAGCGTACCAATTCTTAAATGCCGCCAACGCACTTGCGGGCCCTCTGTCATCGAGACTTAACTTCAGATGAGCCTTCTGGACGTTTGCCCCCTGTTCTATAAAAAAAACTAGTTGCGTGTAAAATAATACATATAATATAGAATGTTGAAACAATAAAAGGCGAAAGATAATCCTGAATACGATGAATTCGGATGTAAACAACCCTGTTTGCAGCAATTGATATTTGAACCTGACTCATGGATCACATGAACAACACTGACACCTGCGGTTAACCATACGCAACAATTGTTTTTAGTGTAACACAGATTGGACTTTTTGTATCTGTGTTTGAAATCCCACTGAATGAGACAAGACCTTGTTGTTTATTTACATACATAATTAAATTCTCCACATAGGAAGTTAATTTAAATATATTAAGCTAACACGTTTGACCAAGGTCGAAGTTTTACTAGTTAATTGATAATTTATTACTTTTCCCTTTGACTTTAATGTGTAATATATCACTGTTTCTCACTCAATAGACGCGATAATAA
Source organism: Pieris melete (assembly GCA_963693345.1). NCBI lineage: Eukaryota > Metazoa > Arthropoda > Insecta > Lepidoptera > Pieridae > Pieris > Pieris melete. Next base: position 2,064,423 of record CAVNZK010000006.1, on the reverse strand, counting down.
CACAAAGTTATTACGCCATAACCACTGAAGGCATTCCATATAAAATACCACTCGTTTGATTGATTTGGAATCGGAAAGATTAGACTTTTATTTGTCTTAATTATATGCACACGAAGGCATAGGACATAATTTTTGCTGTCGACTTAGGGTCCTTCAAGATAAGCTCGCGAAATTCGTTTAATTCTCAAAGGCGGCCAGCGCACTTGCGAGCCCTCTGGTTTTGAGAGTGTCCATATCACTTAACATCAGATGAGCTTCGTTCCCGTTTGTACCCTATTTTATAAAAAAAAGCATGCTTGAGCGACCTATTAAATTTAATAATGATTTAATGAAGACGCTTTAGATTTGACGATAAAAAATTAACGGCATTGGAATTGTTCGAATTTCGTCATGAGAACCTTCAAGAGACTATTGCCTCCCTATTTAGTATCAATAGCAAAATGTATACGAGATATTGTAAAGTAATTCTATCTCTCGATACTTGTTTGTTGCACAACCGTGTGTATTTAGTGTTGTAATTATTGACCATGGCATAGTTAAGTCTAACCTAAAACAGTGCCTATTGTGTGCGAATCTGTTTTTCAGTGTAACAAAAAGTACACTTTATACGTCAAAACGCATTAAAAACCACAGTGTCTTAAACTGTACAAACTTTTGTCAAAAGTTCGAGTCACAAAATTCTAAATGTATTATGTTAAATATTCTCGAATCCTGGTGTATAATACATTGATGAAACTGTCATCTAACATTGATCTTTGCACCTATGACCTACACAATTAAACTCGTTTGTCAGCAATCTTACTGTAGATTTAAATTACAGATAAAAAATATTTTTGGTACTTAACATGAAAAGCCCTATTCGTTATTATTATTATATTACCTAATAAATATTTGAAGCATAGCACACACTTAAATAGCTATTATTCTTTTAAAATAAAACACATACACAAAGACCTTGTATCTGGGTTTCAATCAAAATTTATATTTTCAGTTGTACGCAAAAACATTTAGAAAAACGATTTCAAGGAGGTTTAGAAGGAAGAAGCGTAATTCATATATAATCTTATTTTCTTGTTTAAGTTTTGCGTGCACTAATGTTGGCCTTAATAGAATTGTGTATTGTGTCAAGAATTAATCGCTACGTTATTTAATTTATCCTTCACAAGTTCACTAGATTGTTCGTGCACAATAATTAATTGGAACTGGTTTTAAACTTATATGTTTTCATATGTTAAGCTCCTAAGGACGTTATCAACGTGTTTACTAAATGTAAAAGGCGTATTCTAGATGGACGTTATTAATATTGCGTAATCTTTTTATTTTAATATTTGAACAACTATATTATATGTCATTTAATATTCATTAATATACATGCTCCAAGCCTTCGTTATTTAATGTACAAACCGGTTGAAAAACCTTTAGTCTAATGCCAGCCGGCGGGGCTGATGCTAATACATAATTGAATTCTATTATTAGTGTGGTGCATAAAAACTTTAAAATGAGTTTAGACGGTGTAAGCGAAAGTGACAATTATAGAAGTGAACCGGATGTCAGTTGCTGGAATTGTTTTTCATCTGAAGATGGTGACAAGGAGGTCAGTGTTCAACCGATCCCTCTGCCAAAGATTAGAGAAGAGCAGAGGGAAAAACTAAAGTTGTACTCTTTTTTGGCAGCCGAAATAAGTAGACCAAAGGTTGTATCATTAAAGCAAAAAGTTGGTGATCATTATGGTGTGACCAAAAAAATTGACGAAAAAATTGGGAAAAAAACCGACCCTGTAAAATATAAACAAGTGGCAGAAAAACATTTTGAAAAGGATAGAAACACAAAATCTTTTGAAGGAAAAACTAAACCCGAAACGAAAGTAAAAAGTAGTATTTTAAGAAGTATGGATTCACAAGAAATATTAAGAAAAAAATTATCTTTACAAAAACAGAAAGCTATTGAGTCCCATTCTACTGCGGCAGCTAAGGTGAGTCTTGCTATGGCGAGAAACAAACTCAATCAATCTCGAAGCGAAAAGAATTTGCAACCTGTGAAACCAATTAAACGGAAAATTATAGCTCAAATTGATAGAACGCCTAGTTCTTCTTCTGCAGAAGATGTAGCAAAGTATAGATCATCTCAATCATTCGATTCTTCGGGAGCATCTGCAAATATTAAATCTTCTATAGAAAATAAATACCCTGATGTTGAAACTATAAGTAATTCATCATTATTGTCGTTAAGTAGAAGCCAGTCTCCTGCATCACTGAAACACATATTAGACACTTCTAAAGACTCCAGACTGGATGACAGCAGTTTTAGCACAAGTAAGGATAAAGAATCTGACGAAGTTAAAGTTTTACATAAAGTTCAGATCGAGACATCTACTCCGAAGGAAAATACATCTTCTGTATCATCAGATTATGAGCAAGAAAAAGTAATAAAGTCTTCAAATATTGAAAGCAGTTTAAGTAATGATAACGAAGAATTAGCGTTAAAAGAAAAAGCAGATAATACAAGTTCCAATGGCTCTGAATCAGGATATGCTGGGTCAGTAGCTACAGTTCAAGATGTAGCAGAAAATGAAGAAAATAACGTTGAAAAACTGACGGAAGATCTTCAAAAGTTAAGCATTCGAGAACAATTTAAAACATCTCTTCCGGCTCTTAATAAAGTAGAAAAGAAGATATTGAAAATGCCTTCATCTTCAGTTGGGGGAGACATGAATCTTGTCCATAAAAAATCACCTAAGTCAATAAGATGGAGTACAGCGACGTTGCCAGCTCGGGCTTACAGTGTAGAAGGTACCCTAGTAATATTCTTTATTTTAAATAGTTTTTTCACTTAATTTGATTGTGTCTTGCAAAAAAAATGGGAACCAAATCCTTCTCCATATATAATAATAAAAAATAGTAATGTCCTGCTGTGGTCGTGTGCGTGTTAATTAACGTAATTGCTCAGGATATACCTCGATAGCCTGGTTTATTGGTGGCTGACTAGTCATATGGTAATATTGGTAGCATTGTGCACTGGACTCTGTACGCAACAGGAAATGTACGACGCACGGGAAATGTGATAACTTGTAAAAAATACTAAAAATAAATGTTATATCGTTTTGAACGCGTGTCACTGTAGAATTTTAACAATGGCTTTAATATCTTCGCCTCACCCGGGTTACACTTCAATACGAAGAACTATACCGAATTCAAATGTCTCGATAAATCGTTATGAACCAGTGAATATTTACAATATTAGTACAAGTGAATATATAGATCCAAATAAGAAAACATGTTTTCAAAAGTGTTTTGAGTGCTGTTTTCCTTGCTGTACATCTAGTTATCAAGTGTATGAGTCTCCTTTAGATGATCCGAATTCGTCTTTAGTCGGCCATGTGAAAAAGAGTTATACTCTTAAAAGGAACGTAAGCAATAGTTCACCACAACCGAGCATAAAAATAACTAAAATTAACGATGGTGAAACGATATCTTTGAAATCAACTACAAAATTATTGCTGTCATCGGAACAAGACGCTAGTCACGGACCCTCCAAAGAAAAACAATTTACTGAACTCAGTGTTTCAGAATCTCGAAATGACTCAGGAAATAACAGCAATTGCAGTACCCTTCGCACTGGTGAGAAAGCTTCATTCATTCGCGAAATTCTGGCGTATCGTGATTCGTTTTTAAAATCATTGGAGTGGTGTGACAATTCCCTTACGAGGGGCAAAAAGTGTCGATACATTAAACGTGATGAGTGGCTTGAATTGCAGACGGATGGTACCAAGAAATCTGTTTTCATTTTACAGTGCACGCATGCACATTACTTAGAACTAAACAACAGCTCCACGTCAATTTGTTTAGCAATGTTTTATTTGCCTTTTTACAAAGCACCTTCACACAATTACACTAATTCGATCATTTTTTTTCTAACATCACCGCATATTTTACACAAAGATAAATAATTAAACGTAAATAACTATGAATACAATTAAATATATTGCATATTTATAAATACACAAAGGATCGATTGCACGCCATACGATATAATAGTACTTAACCGATAAAAAATTTAATAATTTTTATATAGTTTTAATTTGCATGAACTGAACTTCTTAATACAAACAGTAACGCTGTTATTTGTTTCAGATGAAGTATACATGTCGGACAACCTGTCCCCTGGCCATGCAACCCTGCCAAGAAGGTCCAGCTCACCCTTGCCACATGATGCTGACAGAGACAGGTTTTCACTCAACAGGAGTGGACTACAGGTATGCAAATATATAAGCAGGTAAAATCCTTTCTAAATTTGTCGCCAAAAGGTCAATTCAAGATAAGACGAGACTTAGTCTCGAGATCCAAGCATGGCCCTTAAAAACTTACACAGTCTATTTACACTGATTTAATAAAAGACATGTGTCATTTTCCGTCAATTATGTTATGGTTGTGATAAAAAATAATGAGATACCTACTTTTCCCTTCCAACTCCCCTATAAGTATAGCTAAATTCGTCTAATTGCAACAAATTAACTGAAATACCCTTCTGTCTCCTATTAAATTGTGTTAGTGATTGATAAAAAGACCGCCATCACACGGGTGTTGCTTTGAGAAAGAGATCAATTGTTCATTCATAAGAAAACAATATTCGTTGATATCATGTCAATCATTCCATTCCACTATTTATATATTTTTAAGGATATATAATCGTCTTTCGCGTAGGGACTCTTTGTTGCCATATTGCGCATAACTGTAATCGTTAGGTATTGTTTTTGAAACCTCGCAGTGGCCATTGTATTGTATTAGGGGCAATGTCTTACGCCATGGCCTGCGAATAACTGGGTTTGCAAAATGTCGGTCTGATGCGTATCCGAACGGTCTGTGGCGAATTCACGGAAATTCGTAAATTTAAAATAACTTTGTATCTATTACCAAACAATAATTGTCTTTGCTATTACCATAGATTATTTTATTGTCTACGTTTATGTATTGCGCAATGATTATCTGTGGGAATGTTTCAAAGATTTATAAATTTTAACATACAAAAACCGCGTTTTTTAATAACTAATTATATTTAAACAGAAATAATTGGACTTAAATATTAATTGTTCTTTTAATTATTAATTAAAATTTAAGATAAACTTTGTTTATACGGAATACTAATGATTAGCACAGAGCTTAATACGACGTAATTCTAATCAATGTCATTGGATTTAATTACACTTATTTTATACGTTCTAAAAGAAATCCAGATTAAAAAAAGGTTGCGTGTACTTATGTACGCGCGTAAAAAGTTATATTTCTTTGGCATTATTAAAAATAGTTTGGCTTTGTTCCACCTCCAGTTTTTGATGTTTCACAGCGATAAGATGTCTCTTTTTGTATTCAATTTAGTGCACTTCCACTGATTCATCAATTGTTTTTTGTCTCTTGTCCATATATTTGCTAGATTAAATCTGAAAAATTACATGTTTTGATTAAACAATGTGGTTATTTTTTTAATCAAAACATTACTCGATAATAAAAATACATACGGATAGTTAACCTCAATTGTATTGAAGCACTTAGGAAGGTTGATGAGCACAGTTTTTTTCACAAATATTAATTAGTATTGGTTTAAATATTCAATTTAAATCACTTCTGATTATAATTCAAAAAGCATTGCTAAATTTCTTTGAAAAAATAATTAAAACTCCTTTATTTGTTTAAAAGGTAAATGACAAATGTCATTTGGTCATTCAAAATTCTTGGCATACGAACTTCACGCATATTCTATTTCTTTTTACTTGTAGATTGTCTTATTCCTATCTCGCTCGCGCACGCTATAATCACACTCACAATTTTGTGTCACAGGTCCGCGCGCATCGTAAATTTTCACTCATAAATTTTTCATAACGCGCCTAAAGAAGTATAACTTCAAAAATGTCAATCTAGATTAAATCTATTTTCAAACACTGTTAAATAGTTATTTCTTATTTAGTGGGTTTTAGGGGCCATATTTCGTGCTAAGTCTCGTTTCTGAAACTGACCCTAAGACCCCGTATGTCAAATATGTATTGGACAACGCCAAGTCTCGTTTCTGGATTAATCCAGTTATCCGTAATATTTAAATTGGTTTAACAGGTACCTAGTCTTTGAATAATTTTATAGCATATATTATAGTAACAAGTATAAAAAACAAACTTGATTTCCGCATAACTAAATACGACATTAGTGTTACGTAACGTCGTTGAAGTTACTTTATATTCTAGTTATCAGTTCATATAACTTTTCAAATAAATCGGTCAATGTTAGTCCCCGAATACCCGAAGACTTGAGATGAGATTAAATTATTTAAAACGTAATGTAAAAAAAACATATTATTTATTTTTTATGGATGGTACCTCCTAACTTTATAATAATTAACATGATTCCACTCCGATGTATATTGTGTTTGACAATATATACGTACATCGGAGTGGTTATACCTGTGATTTAAGATCAAAAGTTTATAAGTTTTTCTACTAAAATTAATAATAATTATTACTTGTTAGTTTCGTTGTTTAGTTTTTAAATATCTGAAAGTTGTCTTGAACATTCGACTTAAAAAAGCAAGCCAAAAAATAATTATACATTCTATTAGTACTAATAATGTATCGTTTCCTTTTCGTAATACGTTTAAGACATAAGTGTATTTAAAAACCTCATTATACAGCAACAAAAACAATGTATGGAATAAAAAAAATAATGTTATAGCAATTGACAATAACTGGTATCAAATGACGGTCAGGTGATAAACAAAAACCAATGCGGTATAAGCCAGATACAATATTGAATTTAGTCATTACAGTATAAGTGGGAGTTGATTAGTTGATTAATACCTTTCGCTGATTAGATTTTTAATATCTCCGTTGCGTGGCTAGTAATGGTATTTATGAATTATTTTCTATAATAATCTTTAAGCTGCTTTTCCTTACTATTCGATGCAACGACGTTTAGTAAAAATTTTAAAGCATTTGCATGCACGCGTCAATGTCTTTGCGGTCAATACCGACATTTAATACTATATTTTGATCGTTTGTCCTTATCACTCTTGTGTTACTTAACAAACGAATAAACGAGACAAAACATGTCGTATTCAGGATTTTTACGAAGAAAACTGTTTCTAATAAATATAAATCATCAGCCATATATATACATACTCATACCATCATTATATTATTGAAACTAAAGTCTAAAATATGTATTTCCAGAATCGTTCTGAATCCATGGCATCCGTCTACTCAGGTGCAGGGGAAGGTCTACGTGGAAGTGTGACTGTGAAAGGAGAAGTTCAGTTTTCACTTCTATACAACTACAGATTAGGTGCTTTGGAGGTTGGAGTGAAGAGATGTCGTGATCTCGCCCCCATAGATGTCAAACGGAACCGATCTGATCCTTATGTCAAGGTATGTTCGAAGTTTAAAAATATTAGTAAAACCCTATCTATTAAAAAAAGGCTACTTTTGTTTTGTGACTTAGTTGGTCAAGTATACATTTTTATTTATTTACATTTTATTGGTGAAACAATACTTAATTGATATCTGGTAACACAGTGGGCATTGTCCTATGTAACAATTATCATAGACAATAAGAAGAAAAAGTTCCCATCAGGTTGTATAATGTAGGATATTCAGTAAGAACAAGTATTTGTTGCATTAGTTTAATAAAAATATTTCCAATGTACCTGTCTCACACATGTGCTCCTATTAACAGATTGTGTCGACGGTATCATGATGTTGTAAACTCTGACGAATATTGTTGAGCCAAGCTTTCGTCAATTTCCACTTTAAGGTCCTAACACGATGTATATGTATTTAAATGGACTTTTGTTATAATTCCGCGTAGTTATAATGAATTGCTATTTTAAATATATAAGTTTCCAAATAATTATTTTTAATTATCATGTACAATGTTTGGAAATACAATAAATGTATTTAGATTTTAGATTATAATAATTTACATATAAATTTCGGTGACGATAAAACTAATCGGAGATGATAAAACAAATGCGTCATTAACCAACAAAAAAATCTTCTAAATAGATTTTAGTACTTTGATAGCCTTATTATCAATCTAAATATTCCCCAACAATTTCCAGGTGTACTTGTTGCCGGACAAGTCGAAAGCTGGCAAGAGGAAGACGAAGGTGAAGAAGAACACGCTGAACCCCGTGTTCGAAGAGACCCTCTCGTTCGCGCAACCGCTCGCCTCGCTGTCCTCTCGGACACTGTGGCTGAGCGTGTGGCATGCGGACATGTTCGGCCGGAACGACTTCCTCGGGGAGGTCTCTCTGCCGCTGGCCGACGTCGTGTTCGACGACCCCGCGCCTATGTGGTACCGCCTGCATGAGAGGGTAAGTTACGGAAGGGCCCGAACGCTTATCAGAATCTATAGAACCTATAGTAGAGTATAGCTGATTGTTCGCGTTATACTGTGTCAAAACTGGCACAGTTCAAATTGTGCCTGCATAGTGTCGTTAAGGACAGGGCCGTCTTCAACTAGGCTGGGGCCATTGTGCACACAAGAATTTGGGACCCTTTTGGAAAGTAAAAAAAAGATAATTATAATAAAAAAAAATACTAAGTATGACCATTTATTATAGGTCATCAAATATAGTTTTTTGGTTACGATTACGATAACGGTTTCTGTTGAGTATGCTATTATATCCTTAGTAATTAGTACAGTAGAAATAGGCGCAGTTATTGATATAATGGCGTAGTATATGCCTTGTAAATGCCTTCTGATAAGATTACTGATTTGTGAAAGTTTAATGTGCCCGTCAAAAATGTTTTGAGAATAAATGCGTGAGAGAAATTGTCGGTCCTTCGGGGCCCCCTGAGAATGGAGGCCCTGGGCACGGGCCCCGTGTGCCCTCATGGTGAAGACGGTATTGACTTAAGGATAGAACAGCGTAGATGGTCGTGAATAGAACTAAAGCATGAACTTTGTCTGCATGAATACACACAGAAAATAGAAATACTCGCTTCCCGTATCAACAATCAAGTATACAATTATTATTCTATGCTTTATTCGGTATACATCGCTTTAACGTAATAGAATTAACAAGTTTATCATACAACTTAGGTAAATTTTTTTACGAATTTTTATTTATTTATTTACACTTCGTTGCAAATAAAAGAAACACAATACATAAAAATTATGAGGGATGCAATGGGCGGCCTTATCGCTAATAAGCGATCTCTTCCAGGCAACCCTAGTTAAAGAGAAAAACTAAAAAAAAAGAAACATGATGCGTGCGAGAAGTGCAGAACCAAATGTTATATAAAAATATATATATATAGAACCTTAATCTAAAGTAATACAAAACAAAATATTAATAACAGACTAAAAACTTAAAAGCTAATCTTACAAATTCATGAACAGCAATGCAAAAGGAAACGTAAGAATTATACAATTCACGATTGAGCAGGTTTTTAGTTTTAAATAAATTATAATTTACCTTCAGACGGAACAGTTTGATGAACAGCAAGGCACCCGAGGTGACATCATCATAGGGTTGAAGTTTGAGTTACAAGAGACAACTGCAAGGGGCAAAGGAACTCTACATGTACTTGTAAAGGAAGCTAAGAATCTCGTAGCTACCAAACCCAGTGGACTGACAGATGTTTTTTGCAAAAGGTAACTTATTCGTAGTAACATTTTCTGTTGACAAATTCAAATATTTTATTGGCATTCAGAAATAAGGAAAAAATAGATTGTAAAACTAAATTCTTAAGAAATTAATAACACCTTTTAAAACTATTGACTGCGTGATATGTATAATCGTATCTTTATTCTTTTAGCCGCTTAAAAAACAGGATTATTTGATGCTTACAAAAATACTTGTATGTAAATATTACAATTTTATCATAACCATTAGTATTTAGTATTATATTGACGATTTATTGGTGCATATTATCTGTTGTTGTACCGTTGTAATCATTATTTTAAAGACTCATACTATATCAAACTCATAATATAGTACGAAGTTATTATTCATCATAACAAAGGACATAATTTAGAAGAAAACACATTTAAAAATCTATTATAAACGAAAGGCAATCTTTTAACCACAAATTCTTCAAAATTCAATTGTTCAATGTTTTTAAAACGCATGTATTTTCTTTTAAATGTGTGATTAAAACAAAGTACATACTTTATAATAAAGTATATTTGTCATTGATTTGCAATTCCTCGATAAACAAAATACATCAAGTATGTCAGTATATTTGCTATTTATTAGTGTTAATAAATCACTCTCCTATGATTATGCTTTTCTCAAGTCATTCAATTAAATGTTTTATTTATAAATAAATTTGTACTCTCCATGTATATATTACCACGTAAAGAGCAACGCATCCATAGCCTGTAGAACGAAACATTAATAAAGTTTATATACGTACAAAAGTATTAGTTTTCTAACATTTTTTTACAGCTATCTACTGCCAGAGCGTGGACGTCTCGCGAAACAAAAGACAGGCGTGGCGCGACGGACATTAAACCCACGATGGGAACACACCTTTACTTACCGCGGCCTCACTCTCCAGGATGTGGCCTCGCGGGCCCTGGAACTCAGTTTGTGGGACCGAGACCGGCTGGCCTCAAATGACTTCATGGGTGCCATTAGGCTCTCACTAGGAACAGGTTATTAAAAACTTTTTTCCTCAATTTTTTCACTTTAGTATGCCAGTAAGTTTAATTAAATAATGCTATAATACATATTAGTTTAGAAAGAAGTTAAGATAGGTGCATATCTTAACAATCTGAAACTCTCAATACTCTTAGAATTCTTTTAAATGAATATAACTATTCTACTCTATATAAAAGGTTTCTTTTCTAAAACAAAAATACTTCAGTTCTAAATTAAATATTTTAAGTTATGTATGTTTGATGACTTATGTTTATCCATCTACAATGTAAATAAAGCTTATAAAGTTTAAAATGTCAATTAAAATTATGTTTCCAGCCCGATATACATAAACTGACGTCGTTATTGGCGCTAAATAGTGACCATAGATAACAAAGTCAACTATAATGTTATAAAACGTTTTCCACGGATTCATTTTTAAAATTGTAGTCTTATCAATTAAAGGCATAAATTTCCTTACAGGAACCTACATGGGGGCAAGTGTTAACTGGATGGATAGCGTCGGTAAAGAAGTCAGTTTGTGGCAGACCATGATGCAGCGGCCTAACTTCTGGGTCGAAGGATGCCTCCCTCTAAGACCACAGCTTAACAACAATAACTAATTCTCACTGCTAATGGAAATCGCCCCAATTATCTATTTATAATACTGTAAACCAACGAATTCTAGGACCAAGATTTACTTAATACTCTTTCAGAGCAACTAAGTGCCAATTTACAGTTTCTAATGCAAATTTCAATACATTCCGGCATTGCGATGCTTAGTTTAAACGCCTGCTAGATTAAGTTATAATTTACGCATTTAAAATAAGACTTGTACAAATTTGAAACACGAAATCGTCGTGGCTATTGTGATTTAATTATTTTACTAAAGCCTAGATTTTATTGTATGTTTGTGGACATTTTAGTGTTAAACTGTTTTATAACACGATAAGATTTATTTTAAGAAGGCAATTGTTTGTGCCTTTTATTTTATAAATACATCTATTTTTTTAGAAAATAATGTAAAAGACGATTTAAATAAATATTTTTACTACAAAACACTGTCTTTGAATTTTCTTTTAACAACTCAAGCTAAATTTAGCTAAATTTTCACTCGTTTCTTCATATAGTCGCTATCTTCTAAACGGCGAGATCATTTAAAATTATAATACGTAATATTATGAATGTTTCATGAGGTGATTGAGGAAATCCGTAAGAAGAGAATCTCAACTTAGTAAGACAAAATCGCTTCACGCTGAACGCTTGTATGTTTTTACATTAGAATTTCGATATGAGACTTGAATAAAGATTTTAAATATGAATTCGTAAACAAGATTCTAATAACGCCTTAGATCCCTCTAGTAGACGAGATATCAATACCGTTTTTAACGGATTCAGGTTAAAAAACTAATTTTTATTGATTGTGACTTCAACCCAGTACAAAAGATGTCGCTATTAATAAGGTGACAATAATGAGTTTTTAAGCTCCAATTACGCGTCTAAGCATCAATCAAAAGTGTAATGTACGTTGTTTTTATAAATAAATAATAATATAAAAATTGCATTTCGTTATTTAGATGAACTTTGAACTAGAAAAGAGTTTGAGATAGAATTGTAATAAATATAAATCCATGTTTAGGTTAGCGCCATCTAGTTGTCTTTTTATTTTTTAGGGCCCTTGCATTCCATTATATTCAAATTTATGTTACTTTAAATAATTATTGTATCTATGACCGGGTAGATGGCGTTGACAAGCTAAAGGTTAGACAAACGGTGGATCGTGACAATAGTTTGAGGTTAACATTAAGTACATGTTATTATCTCTGCAGCTCCATTGTAATTACGGTAATTTATTTAAACATAATTCATAATAATTTATACAATATTTAATGCTATAAACATACAAAGGCTTAAAAATAAAAATTGTCCTCCTCAACGTGTACTTATAAATTAGCAAAAAGTATTTATTTTTTTACCCAAATTTACTGTAGCTGGTTTTGCTGCAAGTCGGCTTTTGCGTTTGCGTTTTAGAAGGTCACAAGTTCGACTACTGTAGATACCAGAAATAACTCCATCCTTCAGAACCAACATTATTGTCGTAAGTTTTTACACATTTACCAAACTTACACCATAACGCAGTGTTTTACCTAAATTTTAACGAATTTTAAAATGTAAGTACACTAAAAATTCGAAACCCAAAATAACAAATCAATATTAACGACGTTATGTTAAGCTCTCTCTTTTAATTATATTGAAATGTACAATATATATATATGTTTAACCATTATAAAATCCTTTTTTTAGGGATTAAGAATATGAGCCTAAATCATAGACAGCACACTTTTACCACCTAGTTTAGTAGTCCTTTCTACGCCGTAGAAGTTTTTACTACGCATCGTATTGTTTCTCGTTGATTTAGAATTAAGATATTATATATTTAACTTGTAAATTTTTCTTAATATTCTTAGTGGCAGCAAAAAAAACAGTGGCGCTATGTTTTAAGAACTGGGCCTCTGTTTTTGAAGTTATACTTCTTTAGGCGCGTTATGAAAAATTTATGAGAGTGAAATTTTACAATGCGCGCGCACCGTGACACAAAATTCAGTATGGGCGCCGAGCGTGCGCGAGATGGGAATAAGACATTCTACAAGTAAAAAGAAATAGAATATGCGTGACGTATGACCATAATGACATTTGTAGTACCTTTTAAACAAATAAAGCAGTTATAATTATTTTTTCAAAGAAATTTAGCAATGCTTTTTCACAAAGGCCTATTGTTACTTAGTTAATAGGTTATGAAACATACCTAGTTATTAAATTAAGTTAATAATATAATAAATAATAATTGTTATTAATATTAATTAATAATTGAATAATATACTAAATATTAAATATTGTTAAATTATTAACGCTAAATATATATTATTAATTATTTAATATTTAAAAAAAATAAAGAAAGCCAAAGAAGTATAACTTCTTACGCGCGTACATAAGTACACGCACCATTTTTTTTTGTATGTTCCGTGATCATTTGTTTCCTAATAGGCAAGTAGACTTTGTGGGTCTAGACTCTAGGGCATCCTTTCATTTTCCGTACGACCGATTGTTAATTACGCACATAGAAAATCCATTGAACCTGCTGTCTCAGGAATGAGAGACGCACGCTTAAGTGTCACTTTACCAACACTTCTCTTGTTTCAATGTTGTAAAAATAACGCCGCTTCTCTATATGAGGTTTTAAGGTTAAGAACTAAATTTTTTGTAGACTTGCTGTTTCACAATTTAACTCTCAGTGGCTTAAAAATGTAACCAACCGTGAAAGTCATGTAAAATTCGCAATATGTTTGATTAAACACGTGCACATTAAACGCGTCAATATATAAATTCTTAGAAATTACACCAATTAATTATAGATTTGATATAATATTTTTTTTAATGTCTTTATTTTCATTATACCACAATATTTCCTGACTGACTGGAAAATACAAATAATTTGTATTTTCCAGTCAGTCTCAGTGTTATTGCACCGTTTTAAGTAAACTAAGTACACTTTTGTCTCTTACCATAACATTGTACTTAAAGTATGCTAAAAGGAGACAGAAAAGATCATAAAACAGTATAAATTGCACTGATTTAGTCTTTATGATATTAATAAGCTTTTCAACTAAATGATCTTGTTGAGACTTCTATTGACATTTTCATTATCATCAAAATGGCGCCTTCCCTTATGTCGAAAGAAACATCAAATATTTTTATTGGCAGAATCATTTTATAGGAATACATATTATAGACCGTAATCGTATCAATATTATCTGTATCGCAAGATGGCCTTCAATCTTTGGGTAGCAAAGGAGATTACGTATAATATGCTTGGGGCATAAGAACTGTAGTATGCTATTTGACATACCAATTACATTGCCAAATATCTTAATAACCGGGTACATACTTTAGAAAGACCGAGTTTTAAAGATTACTAATTTATTTGTTAATATTGATTTATTTCAAGGTTTTCGTTTGTTACGCACAATGACCTGAACCTACTTTTCGATTAAACAAACAAAAGCAGTCACGTGCCTGTTTAAGCTAATATCCTTTATAGGAGTTATTAGTCTACGAACAAGGACCGACCGGGCATAAGATTGAACATTTACTAATGGCAGCTCGCTACCGAACGTCAAACTATATTTTGTGTTTGTTACTTTTAGTTTTTCGTCTAAGGTACGGTAATTTTTAATGGATATCAACATATCACGTCTGTATTTGTTACCGTTAATCACAGTTAATGAGAGAGATAGTCTAATCTATTTACATAACCAATATTCTTTGTGTCAAATGTCGACTGAGAAATGACATAATCATCCCTCTGCCAAATTGTGTTAGTTGTCAACTTAAGGGCACCTGCGCGAAGGTCACGATCTCGAGGGTGCGACGATAGTTGAACCTGCGCGCGCAGTGTGCAGCAACACTTACTAGCTTCTACGCTCAGTCGATTCACAGCATCGCGCGCTGTTGCCGGCCAGTCAGACGCGACTACCCAGCAGCCGCGCGGTTCGCGTTCCAAATTCAAATACGATTTATTTTTATTTTTAATAATCGTCTGTCTTGACTCTATTATCAAGATCATCGAATTTGAAGACATTATAGTGAGTGTAGATTATCAAAGTGAAAAAAAATATAGGTGAGTTTGTTTGAATATGTCGTGTTAATTAAATGTTGTCATGTTAGGTAAACCTTTTCGCATAGTCCATAAGATATTGGAAAGTATTTCAAGGCGATCGCGGTTCGCAGTGTGCTGACTTTGAATTCGGAAAATGCACATTTTCAGTTTGCCTCAGACATATCACGCTGACGTTAAATGCACCATAGAAATGATGTGTAAGATAATTCTAGATGCTAAAAAGGTAAAATACGCTAATAATAATATATTTTAAGGCTTATAGGAAACTGTATGAATGTCTAGATGGGATTGCATTTCTTTTAAAGCAAATTAAAAAAAAACTAAAGAATTACTTTATATGTATTTTTTTATATTATTTATTAGTATAAAAGTTTTATACCTTGAATTGATTATTTAATTATACCTTTATTATATAGGTTTATAAATAATAGTTTTATAAGTTCATATCATAAAACATTTCAAAGAAGTTGGTACTAGATTACTTAATTGCACTACGAACTAGCAACGAGCTGCTTACAAATAATTTCTTATTGATATTTGCGCAAACCACTCAATACCGAATCTTCTCTGGGCCAGGGGCAAAATATTTTGTGAGCGCGAAGTACGAAATATTTCGAAAGTCGATTGTCAAGTTTAAATTTCATAAAAAACCGACAATTTTACGCAACTAATATTCACAAAATTGACATTTCGAAACTAAAGATTAAAATATTCAAAAAAGGAACAAATAAAAAATACAAGCTGCATAACTCATATTATATACCTATAGCAATAGTCTTTTGTCTTTTAAAACTCTTTGCACTATTCCATCGATTGGGTAGATTTAAAAAAGAACGACATGACGTCGTTTTTAACTGAAAATTTAGTTTGACTGTAGGTGGTAAAAAATTATAAAAGAGTTTTAAACGAATTGTTTCTACTGGTAATGTATAATTTCATAGAGTAGGCATGCTGTTTACTTCATAGTATACTAAAGATCAGGTGCAGGCTGCAAGTTATCGTATATTAAGCAACGCAAGGCCGTTTGAACCAGTCTCATTGTAGGTACTTTACTTACAACATCGCGTCGTTAGATGAACATAATAATGAAATTTATTAGTAAAATCATTCCAATGTACTATAACTGTAATTAATTTTAGGGACTTAAAATTTTAATACCCATCAAAACATAAAGTAAGAAACGGAATTAAAACTTAATTCTTATCTTGCACATCACTCGTAACGTAGAATAATTAATAAAGATATCCCTTATAATTTAAAATCACTTAGATTTTTCGATGGCAATATATTAAAGTAAATTGTACTTATGAATTAAATCGTTTTTATTTATTGCGTCTTACCAAGGCTGTGTGATCCAAAAGGAGTGACCTACTTTTTTGTCAAAAGGAAAAGTTTTTAGTGACGAAACAATCAAGGCTTAAATTTTGACAATACTGGGAATATAATAAAGTCCTCATTCTCATACATAAATGGTTTGTAGAAGCACGACTTAGAAGACTAGCTTTACTTTTACTCTAAGTCGCGTAACAAACACCTCAAGGGGCATGGGACAAACATTTTTGCGTTTCATTGATAATTTTTGAGGCCGGATCAAACTTCCGTAGGAACTAATTGTTGCTTCATCGGGATGTGCATACTTTGGCTATTTTACCGATACCATAGACAATTCTGCGGCTACTAATCGGCTCTCGAAGTTTCCAATTGTTTAGTAATGCACTTTATTTGACTGAGACTCGAACTCTCACGCAACAGAATAAGAATGACAAGCATTTTTAAATGCATACAACAAAATGAATACGTTGTAAAAATGTTATCATAACTGTATAAGTTAATTGCAAGTGAATGTGCATTTTTTAAATTATGTTAATATTTTTGTACAGTTTTTAAATGACTAAATGTAAGGTTATTTTTAAGGCCACTTACATTTTGATGATTTTCCGAACTCAATTTCTATAGCATCGGTTGCCGTAGCAACGTAAACCAATCTGAATTCTATCTGCTTTGATTGCCTAAACTATGACAAAACTATAAAAACTAGAATAAATGTCATAATATGCAAATCGCATTATGCATTTGTATTATGAAAGGAGTTGCTTCGTGGAAACATTAAATTGATTAATGTGTTATTTTTTAATTCATTGTAAGAACAAAATAAGCATGTTTTAAAAATATAATTGCAATTACGAAACAGTTATAACTTGAGCAAGTTTGTATTGATAGTTAATATTTGTGGGTCATTGCCAGCTCGCATACGTGTTTGATGCTATTTATTTGAATACTATGTATTACATAATCCTTGAATATTTGCTTAAATTCTTGTTTAACATTTAGTCATCCAGTATCTCTAATTAGATATAAACTATTCTCTAAAGAACAGTGCAACAGAGATTTTAACGTTAGATAAGTTGACGATTTAATTACGATTAGGGCTTTAGATGTTAGGTGCTGATTAGATCTATGGTCAACTAATTAAATTAATTACTTTAAAGTTACTGTTAATTCCGTTTGAACGACTATATAGGGTGTTTAGTAAGTTTACCTTCCATTTATATATTATAAAAATAGTTTCTTAATCACTAAAACTCTGCCTTTATATTAAACGTGGGTTTAAGTACGGTCTTCGTTAACATGGTTACGAGGGTATTTCATATAAAAAGGGTGGTAACCATGGTAACGAATATCGCGCTATGTATAGGGCACGTTTTTACGACCGTACTAGTCCTTCACTATTGTGCCTCCATCATAAATTTTATTTAAGATTTGTTTTTTATCCGTAAATACATCTTAACTGACCTTTTTTGTTGTGCCCTTGTCCTTATCGGTTTAACTTTTAACGAAGGATATTAAAGGTTATTTTCATACATATAAGTAGATAGAATTAAGTTGATATGTGCGAAATAGGCTTGAATATTACTTTTTTATATAGAACAGGGGGATAACAGGCAGGAGGCTCACTATTTGTTAAGAGATACCGCCGCCCATGGACACTTAAACTGTCAGAAGGCTCCTACCAGAAGCGCGTTGCCGGCCTTTTAGGAACTGGTACACTCCTTTCTTGAACGGCTGTAAATTAACTTTTATTATCTTTTTTTTAATGATATTAAAGAAAATTCGGTTAAGTGTGTAAATGTTATTGAATCAAATCGGTTTGAAAATATAGAATAATTAATTAATTAATTTTTATATATAAAGTTCAAAATATTTTTTTTTACTTCTATGCGATAAAATACTTGTATATTCTAGCAATGTTTAAATTTGGTATATAATAGATTGGGCATTAGCATATCACAAACATATGATTTGTTTTTGTTATTAAAAAAATTTTCATTGTCTTTGAAAAATATTTGTAATTTTTCCCTAACATTTTTATCACCGGTTCTGTCGAAAAAAATATTATTTAATGTTTTTCATTCTATTAATAGTTATAGTTTTCTTTCTTAATATGCCTATATTCTAAATATTTATTATGCTAATATCCAGCTGAGTGCATCGGTCAGAGAAAGTATGAGAGAAAGTTTATAAAGAAAAAGAAATACCGAAATTGAACGGCACTTGTACTAGTTAAATAACTGGTTTGTCAAACTTCAAATTTATAACCATTGCTAGGTCAAATTGTATATATCCGACAGCACAAAATAGTAATTTATTAAATCAAACAATATTTTTTACTAAATAGGCAAATAATTCTAAATCTATCTTTTTATTAAATGAGTATTATACGAGTATACGAGAATATTATACGAGTATATCTAATCATTAATGATGACATTATTGAATTTATACGAAAATTATTATTAATATAGCATACCATCTACTGATCTCCTATGAGTAGGTATCACTAAAAACTTATGTGTATTGGGTCTGAAAAAAAGACCAACGCGAGAGCAGACGCAACTCATGAAGCACCTCTGAGATTCAGAGTCGAATACTGACTGACTTGTCGTATCTCAAAAAAAAAATTTGGATTACTATATAAATAAATAAATAATTATACTTATTGGATTTGGTATCAAGAGAGACTGAATCTCAATCTAAGTTAAAATTATATTTAATTTACAAAAGATTGCCGCTCGGAACACTGATATAAGGAAAAATACAAGATTTAATCTGACAAGTACTTATATTCAAGCTTAACAAATATGAAGAGAAAGAAACATAAATTCATAAATTATAAAAAGGAAGAAAGAAATCAATTAAATTCAAAGTGTGAATGGTGTTTCAAAATTCTATTTTAACAAGAAGCTTAATGTGTTTATTATACATAATATTTTTACCTCACTAGATATTTCTAAATAAATTAATGCCACAGACAACAAAAATCCATACTAATATAAAGAGAAAAGATTTATATTTTTAACGCAACTAATACCTAACCTGACATTTGGGCTGATTTCATTATTACAATGTATGTAATATAGACTATAATCCAAAATAAATATCCAGCCATGTGAGACCGCAGTTAAATTACAATTATGTTACTATTCGTATGCCATTTACCTACTGTTGTATTTTGTGCGTAAAACTACCTAATTAGAGCTTTACTTTGACTCAATATTGGCTCTTATTTTTATTGAAATAAGACTCTCTTATAAACAAAGGAACGTCACATTTTTATAGGTTACTGCCATAAACGTCTCCATCACCATTAACGTCTTTATTACTTTTGAGAGTGTTTAATTCGTCTGAATTACTCAGATACCTCACTGTATTGCTGTGTTCATAGCGGTACTCAGACTTCCTATATTGCATTTATATTGTCGATCTAAAATTCGCTCGGTGTAATGATTTAACAAAATAATTATTTAGTAACTTAATGTACAAAATATTGTATACGGTCTAGATCGTATTTAAAACATAATTAATTTCACCCAATTACTAGTTCTTATTTTAAAATCTAACGCTATTTGTTATGTACTAAAATTATTTCTATATATGTTACGGGAGAGCTGGATATTTAAATTGTTGGAAAAAGTAATTTGTGTTAAAGGTAGTAGGTAATTTAAGTTACTATTTTTTTTTATTTGAATTACAATTTGTAATATATTTTCACGTTATGCATACAGAAGTTGGGTTTATAAACAAATACACATTTCTGCGTCTCATATCGCTTGTTCAGTTAGTCATCCTGAACACAAAACAAAAAGACACATTAATTATTATTATTAACACAGTTTTATAATACATAGCTAGATTCGTAACTTTGTCTATTTTGGATACGAAACCAGACATAGACAACATTTATTACTAACAAAAACAGAAGTTATTTTTAATAATACCTACTACACTTTTATGTAAGTATATTATTAACATATCTTATATGAATCTAGAAATTTGTGATAAAACATGATTATAATTAATTGTTATACCATAATAGTTTAACTATATTCTGACTTGTATTCAGCTGTTGAAAGAGCAATTCTGACGTGGAAACAAAAGACCTCGAGGTCATATTGCCATAATAGCCCGTCTTTCATTTCGATCAGGAAGAAAGGCTTCTTAAAGGCTAGTATTTACTCATGTGAAGGATGCTTAACAGTGTAAACATGTTTTCACAAAGTGCTAATAAATGAGTCAATGATGTAAAAACAAATCATTATTCACTCTTATTATAATTTACCGTTCGCTTCCTCATACATTTTTGCCCTACCTTTTTTACAAAATAAATACTTAATAGGATCAAAACGGGTCTATATATCATAATTTTACAATGATTTCGTTAATTATTGCTCTCTTTACAGCTAGCGTTCATTGTTCGGACATTTAATAATTTTGTACGTAAGGTAAAAGCACACACATAAGGAACTCGATAAACAGAAGAATCAAAATCAAGAATCAAGAAACAAGATCAATGTGTAATTGTACATAATTCTAAGTATATAAGGCGTACTCACGACTGTAGTAGAATTTCGCGTTGAAATCATAAATGTTTTTTCTCAAGTGCGTTGGTCTGCACCAACGGTGTACCATAAGGGTTTAGCAATAAACTTTTAATTGAATGGATGTTTTTATTTCTTTTGGAATGTACAATAAAAATCAAATTAATTTCCCTTGGAGACTAAGGTACTTAACCTTTTTGATTTACATACTTATTTTAAATCTAGAGCTAAAAAATACTAATTGGTCTTAAAGAATCATTAAACTGGTGATAAACCCACCCATAGAATAATAAATCAAATGCAGACATGTAAAACGTTTTTTATGAACCCCTTTTCGAGGATTTGTAGTTTATGGTATGTGACGCTTGCATACCAATATATATTTCAACATTTCCTTACATCAACGTAGAACATTTCCATAAACAGATATTTATATCTGACGTCCAATTAATAATATTACTCTTTCGTGTCGAAACCTCCGTATTTCGGGGTATTTTTGATTGCACAAGTGCAATGTAGAGATTATACGTTAGACTATTACGTAAGCCTAAGATTAGCAAAGAACACATGTTAATTTAAAGTTTTTGAAATATCTTTAAACAAACTTTTGGACAAAAAACTTTTTTAGACCGAAAGGAGGAAGCTATTACAACTGATCACGTATTTTTAAAATACTAGATGGCAGCACTAGATCATTAAATTCCGATACCGTTATAGATTTTATATTCATCTTTCATTCTATTTTATTTTTATAAACGCATTTACCGGGCCACGGCCAAAGCCGGGTTCGAGTCTCGCAGGAGACGCCTAGGCTTGCGCTAGTCGCGGGAAAACGCCCATTCAGGCCACCAAAACAGCCTGAGCTGAGCTGTAAAGGCCCTTGAGGCCAACAGCGAGATTCCTTACAAAAAAACACTAAACGCATTCCCGGCAAAGCTACGCTCGTCAAACCCCGAGCCGAGCTGTAAGCTGTCGAGCTGGACCTTCAGGCCAATAGCAAGTTACATTGATAGCAAATTCTAAACTGGGCATTAATGGTTAGTAAACAGAGGGTTAGTTCACTGGGTACTTTTCATCGACCCTTCTATTAACAGCAGTCAGTGCCTAATAGACGATGTTATAATTGATTAAATTACTTTGATTTGTTCGAACCGACTTTGATCTTAAAGGATAATATCGTTTAAGTAATTAATACACAAAGCATTAGTAATTAGAATCTTATTCGCTAGTTTTATTCAAAAGTACAGTAAAAATCCACCAAGGTTTCCATTCTTTGTTTACCTCTAATAAGACTTATATTTCATTGCTAAATTAGCATCAGTTAGTTTAATTCAAATTAGCTTATTACTCTTAGTATTTAAACGTCAAAACTTGTCCTCATTTCGTATCTATTATTTAATTAAGGTGCTAAGACAATATGTTGTTGCATTGTTGCCACGGTTGAGTGGCAAGTCATTTATGGATGTCAATGCTCTATTGTTTTGTATTTAAAATGGCCATGATGACAATGAAGAGCCTTGACAGTGCATACCAGTATAGCCAGTAATACGATGCACCCTTAGAGTTTATTTATTTATTTATATGAGCTTGCCATCGCTCGGCACACTGATACATTGGTACAAGAAAAATAAAATACAATATTAAAAGTGACTAGAACTTAGAGGCAAACATTACATACACGATAAGAAAAAAAACAAGATGTCTGATGACATTTTGAAATGTTAATGAACCTTCCTTCGTATTAAACTTGTTCATGTCTCTGGGTATCATTGCAACTCGGCGGTAGATAAAAGGCTGGCGTTTTATTATTAAAGTTTATATGAATATGACAAATCGTAAAGTCTTACCCATACACTTTTATGTCTACAGTCAATGGCCCATATAATACATAATACTTAGGTAAACTTCATTCTTGTGACAGATGCTATCGTAACATCTACTTGACATTTTGACATATTCAATAGTTACCAACTTGTACTTGAGAATTGACAAATCAATTATAGTGTCAATATTTTTATCACTACGGTTTAGAAAGCTTATAATAGGGGGGCCTCATAGCCTAGCGGCCTTATTAAGTGGCAGCTATATGAGGGGTACAGGGTTCGATTCCCGGTTCGAGGGCAAGTTTTAATTTAATTTAAATTTGTTCTCGGCCTTTGGGAGGGTTGTGCGGTACCGGGCAGTGCTTAAACCGTACATGAAGGACACGGTCGAATTTCTAAAGACAAGCACGAATTATAAAAAATCCTATACTTGACGCTGGCTAATGCACAAATCGTCCCAGAGCCATTAAAAAAGCTTATAATATGGACATTTAATCTCAACAGCTTTAAGGTTAAAAGAAACATTTGAATAATAATTGGCATGTGGTCATGATATATTCGTGATTAACACATATGAATGATTATTTTCATAAATGATCGTTTGTAAATATTATAGTGACCTTCGGTGTGATAAATGTACGGTTAGGGATGCCAAGTATATAATATAATTTAAAGGTAGTTCTTAAAAAAGTTTTTAAACATTTCTACAGGGAATATATTTAGTGTAAATATTTTTTAATGTAAGATATATAAGTAAATAAGTACTTACAATATATTCGGTAAATAAAAATTATTTATCAGTTAGAGTACCACTATTTCTAAACTTTACAAACATTTATCAATATCTACTCATGACACTGTCAAAGTGCCGATAATTATAACGTCATCTTATGACGTCACTAAGAAATTTCGACGTACTTGGATTGATATACCAAAATCTTAAATTGTAATCTAAATCTAAATCTACATCTACACAATCTACCTTTTTAGTAGCTATATACCAACATATTATGGAAAATTTCGCTATACCTACTATCCCATAGAGACTGTTCGCTTTTCCGGAATAAAAAGCAAGTTCTCAAGTTTTCCTCACTATAAAAACCTTAGACTTAATTGATAAAACGCTGGACCAATTCGAATTAGTTTTTAATAAATAAAAAAAATAACTCGAATTCTTCGAATTTTGCGATTCATTTTTACTTAATAGGTGATTGTAATAAAGCTTTGGCTTATATTTTCAATCACATCGGTAGCCCTAGTTCAAACACAGTTTGTGCAATGATTGCATTCACCGACCGTCATTGCGACACGGTATGTATGAAGTAGCATACCCATGGTTTTCTACAATTTGTACCAATACGTTCCATACGAAGTATTTGAACTTCCTTCCAGTCTTCATTATTTTTATTGCTGCGGATATATAGATATATAAATAGTTATTTAGCTTAAGCTTGGATTATCATTTTTCTTGTTTAAAAGAAAAAACGCTGAATAAATCGTCAAACATCTAATAAAAAAATTAACTTATTTTAAATTGATTAAGCATCAGTAAGAAAGAAGCTGATAGGATTTATAAGTAGCGGCACGAAACTCTAGCGCTGACCGTTATTGCGCAGAAGTAAAAAATAAGGTACCTGAGGGGGGCTAGCGGAATGAAGAGCGTCGATTGGCTCTCCAGTCGCATTTTGTCCCCCGCGCGACAGTACACATGCGCAGCAATCCCCTCCACGTATCGGCCAGCGCTAGACTTACGTGCCGCTGGTTATAACAAGTAATAATTTAAGTTTAAATTAGTAAATACTATTCAGTTGTAACGTATTTTAATTTCGGACCAGTACTTCCTAAAATAAGCTTACAGACAAAATATTTAGCTGTGTAGTATTAGTATAGGGACAAGCAATTTATATAACTTGGAATTCCTTAGAAAATATATTATTTATCATTAAATTTGGAAATATTCGAGTTATCATAATTTAGCAACACCAAACTCAATTAATTGAAAATCTTAATTAAAAATACTCAGACTTTTTTTTATACCTTTTGAAGTTATACTTCTTTAGGCACGTTTGAAAAATTGATGAGAGTGAAATTTTACGATGCGCGCGCACCGTGACACAAAATTAAGAAAATGAAGTTGTCCACGGAAGATGATACGGCATTGGACATAATTTATAAACATAATTCATATAATAATAGAATTTATGTTACACTCAATGTAAGAGAATAATAATAAATATTTATTTATTTAATTTTTCAAATGTAAACTGAAGTTTATTGACTATAATGACTCCTTTTCCAGTCTTTGATAATTTATTGTAACTAATTATTTGTATGCAATCAAAAACTATTTTTAATAATGCCAAATAAGTACTGAAGTAAAGTGTCTTACACGTGAACATAAGTACACACACCCTTTTTTATGGACCTATACTGTGTGACAAATTTAACACATCCTTTCTTATTGGAAACCCTAATAAACATTAATACAGTCGGTATTGAAATGTATAAATGGTATATTATGAAAATTGATACCTACTGTACGAAATTGCGGATAAGATTTAAAGTAATAGTGTAATTCTATTATTAAATTAAGTTCATTATAATACTTAATTGATTACATATTTCTTAGTGGCTATCAAACTATTTTATTATGGCATTTCGATAATGAATATGACATTTGCATAACTATTTTTAAATTAGCGGTTTTTTTATAATTAATCAATCTGAATGTACCACTTTCTTTGCAAATAAACGATTTATTATTATTTTAACGCGATTCAAAAAAGCGTCAATCTTAATTGAAACACAAATATTTACAGTGTTCGTCTGTTAAGAAATAAGAGCAGAAAAAGTTGCCGAGTTAAAAATAACTGTGCCTGTCAAACTGGATTCATAATTGTGTGTTATTGTGCGTCTTCTCACCGCCAAGCTCTCATTTTGCTACAAATATCAGGTTCCAGACATTATTTAATTACTTCCACATTATTTTTTTTTAGTTTCGGGAATCAGTAACAGTAAATAATCACCCCAGTGCAAATAGTCACTGAGGAGTAATTATGAAATTACAAGACAAAACTAAACATTATCTTCACAATAAAACTGTTTTTCTAAGAATCAAACAAGTAAAAAAAATTCATATTATTTTCAATATCTTGATTTTGAGACTATCAAATGTTTTCCTCATTTTTAGTAAATAAAAACTTTTTTGGAAATATGTATGTATATATTTTTTGTTTTTAAATTACGTCCACTGTAATTCTATAGTTTAAAACATTAAATTGAAACTGTAGAAAATTTACTATATTATGTGATAAGATTTTTTTAAACTGCTTTTTTAACAAAAACATGATTTTTATGTTCCTAATACGGCACCTTAAGGGGTCTACTAGTGTGATTCTATTATGAGATATATGTATTTAGTACTTTATAACACTAGATTTCAAATAATCGCCATGCAATAGTTTCCTAAACTGCTCTACCGAAGATACACTATAATTATTAAAATTTGGTATTTTAGTTGAACTTTACGATGTTGGCAAATATACTTGGTCTGCGTCTAGTGTGATAATGTCAGGCCGATTCAGTCGCGCCAAAACGTGTACAATGTACATACAAGAAAAACATATTCACAAGTTATCTATTCTATAACTTCGATGGGGCAGATAAGACCGCTATTGAAACTAAATCGAAATAACTTGTTTATCGATTATCGCGATTTAATTTGCTTTTGTCGGCTTATGCAAAGGTCTCTGACATAACTGTTTACGAAGCGAATAAACTGTTAATTTGCGTTACGTCACTAATACGGTAACATAATTTAACGCCGAAATTCTATGTATAATTACTAAGTTACACACATTATTTTTTTAGGAGAAAATTATTTGTTTAGGTAGCCAACAAAACGGCCTAGTAATATAAATATTGGTGTATGTTCGTATATATGTATGTGTATGTATGAGAGAGTATGCGTGACTATTTACAAATTTCCTTTAAAAGCCTTGGTTTTTATAATAACGTTAATATAAAAAAAACTATTGGACACTAATTGTATTTATTAAATTATTAATAAACTCTTATTTTGTTTCAGATAACAACGGTGATGCGATAGTAAATAGTAATTAGTTAAATACAGAAACAATGAATATGGAAACGCAAGAATATATGAATGGGTTAAGGCCGGGTCCTTTGACGAGAGAGATACCGGAATGTATGAGGAACAAATACACTTTAGTTCAAGGGATTTTCGACCTTATCGTCACTCTGTTGACGGCACTTGGACACTTATTTTACGAAATATACAAATCAATATTTAGAGACCCAAAAAAGGACTTGAAGGGTCAAATTGCCTTGATAACTGGAGGCGGAGGTGGTTTAGGAAGCCTTATAGCATTGCGGCTCGCCAGACTCGGATGTGTCGTCGTACTTTGGGATATAAATAAACAAGGTCAGTATCAGTTTGTAAACAGTTATAAAATAACGTGGTTAGTTATATATTCAACGCATTAGCATTTTCATAATAATGGTTATCAGTCATTATGTTTATATTATACGAAAAAGTTTTTTATATCATGTAACTCATTTAGCATATTAGTTAACGATCCGCGGTCGTTTAAAACTTTTACAACTTTTATAGCAGAAATTTCCATTTAAATAACATTATTTGGTTAAATTTTAGCGGCTACACGAAATTTACTGCATAGTCTTTTTAAAAACTGGTAAATCAATCTATTGAATTTACTGAATCCGAACTAAACGAACACATATTTTAATTTTGCCCTAATTTCTACATGTTTGATTTATCTTTCCAATAAATATTTATGCAGATCAGCCTCTACCAGTTTATTTTTAAATTCGCAAGGAATGAGGTTAAATATCCGTTTGATATCAACAACCTTGCAAATTGAAATATAAATAATTCCACACCCACTCGGATACTTGTTTAAAACTCCTATTTATATGTTCTGGGATTCTAAGCATATAAAATAATTTGCTAAGACTGGTCGTCTTGCTTGCGCTGACTTGTTTTTGTCGCATTACACTTCTTATTTCTCAAATCAAATAAAAACTAGTATCGTAGTATTAACGATAACGAAGCATAAATATAGAGCTAGGAAAGCAACCAGAATGTTCTATAGGTTAAAATTTTAATAGTTTATTTGGCGGAACGTCAATGTGACCTAGGCCTTGATCTTACATGGATAAAGCATAAAGCCTAGAGGGGGCTCTATGCTTTATCCATGTAAGTGGGCTCTATGCTCTTTCCTTTCAGCAGCGAGACTCAAAAATAGATAAGCATATATTTCTCTATCAACGTAAGCCACATAGACATTGCAATTACTTTTCAAGTACTAAATTTAATGTTAATTAGCAATGAATCTTAATCCTGAAATTCGCACAAAAAGTGTATGATTTCTCTTTACCTACAAAGCTATAGAAGTACTGTGATAAATCTGTAGTTTATGCTTCATTCGTTTTATGAGTTAATCGTTTGGAAAGTGAGTGATAGTTATAAGTTATTACATGTCCGTGTGTCATTGGGAATGGTGTTAAAATGTTCACTAATGTCTCACGAGTATTTCGAATATTTTGAAAGCTTGTGAATACAAACTAGGCAAATAGACAATTTGAACGTGGTAAAAATTCATTTTTTAATAGACAAATGAAGGTGTCTCTTTAGACAACTTTGTCTATTATTAGATTATTATTAAAAACTCTTTAACTGGCTTCCCCAATACTTTTACAATACTTCGCAATGTATTTCTAAAGTATTCGTATTTGTTAACTTCTGAATAGAATTTAACTATAAACTAAACAGTTTACTAAATGAATGCTATTCAAACGATGCAATGTATGTTAAGTAATAAGTTTGCGTTTCCTAAAAAAATGATTACTTTTTTTATAAGTATTCGACTTGAAGTAGTTTTGTAATAAATTAATATTGTTTGTGGTATAGGTGAAGCGTCTGTCAAATCTTATAAATATATATGTACTTTTTCCGTATTCGTATGTACACTTAATATATCTTACGGATAATTTTTTTCGTGCCTCGCTACACATCGCATATACTTAACATTAGTGTAAAAATGAAAAGTACGTAGTAAAAATACTTCTTATAATTGTATCTTGTAGATCGTTATCAAATAGCGTAACGTTGTGGAACAGTAATTTTTGCTTTCAAGCGTTTTGTGAAACGTACTCACTGATTTCAACTCTCCTTGAGTGGCGGCAGATATATTGCAATAATACTGAATTAGATGAGCGGAAGCTTCAACGTGCGACTCTCATCCATGGTGTCGTAGGTTCGATCCCCAATTATGCATCGGTGCTCTCTGTCTATGAGCGCATTTAACACTCGTGATGGAAAACCGGCATGCCTTAGACTCAAAAAGTCGATGGTGTGTGTCAGGCAGAGTAGATTGATCAACTACTGGCCTATTAGAAATGATCACGGAACAGATACAGAAATCTGAGGCCCAGACCTAAAAGGTTGAAGCGCCATTGAAATTTATAAATGAGTGGTAAAATAAGAATTGCCTAATTTATGTTATATTAACAAGAGACAAAATAAATGATAAAAAATTCAAAAATAATTTAAAAATATATTTGAATGCTTGTCTAATCATGCGTAAAAATAATTGGTATTCGCTTAAAAATTTTTGAGAGTTTAAATCCAAACAAAATGTCTAATCATTTAGAAACTTTAAATGCGAGAACAATTTAAAAACCTATTAAGGTTTCAAGGGTAATTGTATATTCACGACAGTCGTGTTCTTTATATTGTATAAAGTAAAATCTTAAGGAAAATTAATACATATTAACTATAATGGTAGTACGTTGTCTAGGTCCTATCTAAATAGGTCTTGAACTCAAGTACTATAATATAGATAATATTCAAATTATAGATAACTCGACACAGTTACGACGTTAACCTTTTTAAACATTTAACTGAAATAAAGGTGATGAACTAACATATATATTATATATGATATCTATAACATATAGCAACAAGAGAACTCCTCCATTGCCGCTTTTTATAAGATCTTTGACGACGCAAACAATTCAATTCATACAGGCTTAAGTGGTTGGAACATATACCGTATGACGGACGACAGAACCCCAAGGTCCTTGGGAAGCTGAACTGAACACTAAACGTACAACCTTCCAGAGAAAATCCAGTAGAGCAAGGCTGCGTTGGTGGGATGGTGTTGTCAAGGACCTCGAAGCTATAGAGAAGCACCAAATAGATTGCGATGGTGACATATACTTGAGAAGGCTAAGACCCACAAGGACCTGATAGTCATTCATGATGATTCACGTGGCCGATATTCTAATAACAGTCTCATAGAATTTTATATTTTACTCCACAAAGGATTTTGGCTAGTCTCCTAATGTAGATCTGATCTCCGCGCCATCTGTCAGCCAGATATCTGGGCCGTCACATGGTCGTATTTCGCGATACAAGCTTTTTTCATTTCTCAAATATATTTTTGCATCTTTCTTATTGATAAATATAATTTTTTTTTCTATATATTATCCTTATTGTCTCTTTAAAATAATATAGCAATGTAATTCAGAGATTACGTTTAATTGTGAACAAACCATTTTATTATACACGCTTTTATTGCGTAATAAAACGTAGATTTACGCTTAATAGTACAATATTACAAAATACGATTGCGTACTTTTAAAATTCTAGAATGTATGTAGTTTTCATAATGGTCGCCAATTATGGTTATTTGGGCTGTTGCAAACGAAAATGTAACAAAATCAGCCATCTTCGTCTATGTCACGTAACTCTTTTGTCTATTATTATGTTATGAGGCTTTCGAAAATGTCACAAAAACGCGACCGTAACTAAAAATTACATATCTCTGGTAAACGTGGGCAACATATTTGTACCGTGTAATATGTTGTATGATATATAAATATGTAACTAGATTTTAAAAAAGGTATTTCGCTTATTATTACTGGTGCGTATCATTTATTCAGTCTGTGTTAGCGAGAGGTTCAAGCTTAATTACTGTTTGACTTCAAATAATACCTAGAAATGTGTTTGTCTCGGGGTTACTGAACATGAAACTGAAACCAAAACAGATTTATTTTGACTTCATGTAAATAAGTGTCGGGTTAAGGTCGCAAGAACCTTGGGATGGCTTAACGGAAAACGGAAACTGAACCGGTTCGTTTGTCGGGATGCATTGATTGCACTTTCATCATTTTAAGGACTATAAATAAATGATAATAAACGTTTTTATATTATTAAAGCTTTACTTATGTAATTTAGCTTGTTATTTATTATACCCATAAACATAAAACCTCATATATCTATTCAATGTGTTCTGTATCTCTTCAGGTTCCGTCACTATCAAAATAAATAAACAAGAATTAACAGAAACATGTTTAAATAATTGTACATTAATTAATTTTTAATTATGTATTATTATTTTTATTATGTATTTGTTTAGTCAAAAATGTATTGATATTTTAATAATTAAAAAATATGGACATAGACAAATCAAAATATCATTATTTCATATAACATAGGTAAACTAACGCCAATTTTATTTAAATTTATAAAATTAAACAAAAATGTCGTAAAAATCATTCTTCTAGTGCAATCTCTTCTATCTGTTAAAATCTTAGTACCATATGACAGATGATTCTTTAAGTAGTTTTTGCCAATTTTCGCTTATATTTCCTGCATGACGTGCGTGAATACTCGTTACTTTTTGCAAAGAATCATAAAATCTTTTATGTATGTTGGTATAAGAGGTCACAGTGCCACAAAGAGATCAAGGAAAACTTCATGTTATATAACATGCTATTAAAGTGCCAATTAGTATTTTTATAGCCAACAGATCAAAACATAGACCGATGCCGCAGTGGTAATTTTTTCGAGATAAATAAGGCTTAAGAAACGCTACTGTGATATTATAGGACCTAATTTTGTTTAAGAAGTAAGCATTTGATAACATTATATGCTGTGGTTTTAAATGTGCATCTCTTAACTCGATTTTCTATCGCACAAAGTAACTACTTAAGTACAAACTTTATACTAACTTAAAAAATCTTAAATATAATTGATTAGAACCATAGATATATTTCATATAGAACCATAGACTAAGTAGACTGTAGAAGCAAATAATTAACGTCCAAGAAAATTACCTAAAAAACTGCGGTCAATAAATTGTCCATAGACGCAGACATCATAGACTAAACAAAATCCTGAATTTGTCACATACTTTTTAGTTTTGTATCTGTTAATTTTTGGTATGTCGGTTCTTCTTTATCGTATAGTGTAAAACGTCTTAGAAAAGGTGCTAATTATAGTGCAAGATATAAGAGGAATAATTGCAATAATGATTAAAGAATCACTTATCATGGAAAATAAATAACAATTAAAATAATGGATCTTGATTGACTGTGCTGCGAAGTGATGTCAAATGTAAATGTATATAATGACTATACATGAGTAATGACACTACTGCAAAGGTTATTTTTGATTTAAAAGGGTGAATTTAAAATCTGTATCAGTGAAGCGTCACTGTAGTAAGTGAATTGCATATACATTTTGCCGATTTCTTATAAAGATTAAATACGACAACAATATTGATATAAATATAACAATAAAGATATAATATATAATAAAATAACAAAATTCGCAAAATATTTTCGCATCCGTTTAAAAAAACCTTAAATATACGTAGATCATAAGCTACATTTGCCTACTTATCTTATGATCTGAAGACTTCCTTCTTAATCTACATACACACATTATGTTTATATTGTATAATTAAAAGCCGTAGAGCCTAGCGGTCTTATTAAGTGGCAGCTAGGTGATGGGTACCGGGTTCGATTCCCGGTTCGAGGGCAAGTTTTAAATTAATTTAAATTTGTTCTCGGCCTTTGGGAGGGTTGTGCGGTACCGGGCGAGTGCTTAAACCGTACATGGAGGACACGGTCGAATTTGTAAGGCAAGCACGAATTATAAAAAATCTTATACTTGACGCTGGCTAATGCACAAACCGTGCCAGAGCCATAAGAAAAAATTAAAGGTGCAAAAACCATTCACACACCATGACAAAGCTGACAGTTAACACTCTTCTAACTCCCTTTAAAGCAACTACTCATAACTGGAAGCAATTAATTGGAGTGCGAAAGACCTCCGTACAGGATGCTAAGTTTTTGTACCCAATTTCGATATAAGTAGTTCTTCTATATTCGTAGCGCGACCACAGCTTATTCTGTGGTACAAAAACTTATATTGAAAACACCATACGTCTGAGCTTAAGAACTAAGATTTTATAAAAAGTTATTTAGTGTTACTTTAAGTATTTACAATGTAAAAGTAACATGGCCAATGGAGTGTAAATTTATTCACTCCCTAAAATCACACTTACTTCACGTGTTTACTCCTTTCTCTACACCAAACCACTCAACATCTATCTATTTAAATAACAGAACACCTCTATAGACGCGACCGCCTCTTTCTCAGTGTTTATTCAATGCTTTTAGCCTGAAGAGTTATCCCGTAAATAAAGTGTTTTAGAGGCAAGATTTTGAGGAGTAAAAAAGCGTAAAGCACTAAGACATATTATGTATGTCCGAAGGACCGAAGCAGAACCTTTTCGTTCTATGTCTGTTTATTCGTTTAGTATGTTACGTTTTTGGCCTTAAAAACTAAGCGTTCAGGGCTATATGTGCGTTGAACTACAACTTGTTGTTTAGCGAAGTCTTCAATTTATGTTATAAAAACAAAAGAAAAACTTCATTACAAATGTAAAAACATCCAACATGATAATGCAATTAACAGGTAAACGTTGTTATTTTTACATGGAATAAAAAATTTAAAAATTACACAAATTATAATTTTTTTACACTTGGATGTTATATTCAATTTAATGTTATATTTCCTCTTTCTTGATTTACATATAGTATTTTAATATTGATGAGATACTGAATATTCAAAATGAACATGTCAAAACTTCAAATGTGCCTTCCTGCTTCCGCGCTTGCGACGATTTTTGATATTTTATATGTACAATATATGTATATATTATATATAAGTAAATACCTATTTAAATAACTGTGGTATAAAAAAACCATACAGTGAAATGATGCAGGTTTGCAAACTTGGATATAGGTATAAATGTCTAGCGATAACTTTTTAATCCAAAATTAAGACATGCTGTCGTGACATTTTTATATAGACAGTGATGTGTCCTGAAAAATTGTAATACATCATTTTGTTCTATCATTAATAGTTTTCTTAGCGCACGCGATTGAAGGAAGTTTTTGTTTATTGGAACGAGGTTCCTTATCGCGCGTTGTGAAAGGGGGCTAGACGGAAAAAATTCTTACGAAAAGTTGTCACGACACTTTTTTGCTATTTGCTATTGTAATACACCGGTTCTCGTCCGATCACCGAAGTTAAGCAACGTCGGGCGAGGTCAGTACTTGGATGGGTGACCGCCTGGGAACACCTCGTGATGTTGGCTTTTTTTTTCGTCGTAAGATTGGTGTCAATAAAATCTATCATACTGTTATGATACCAATTAACATAAATTAATCGAAAGGAATTTCGTTCCATCCGGGTGTCCCTTGACACCTCTAAAGTTTTTTTTTTACACCTTGGGTTATTATTCAAGTTTTAGTAAGCATCGCTAAATTCCATTTTTTTGAAAATGAAACATAGCCTATGTCACTCGGGAATAGTGTAGCTTGCCAACGGTGAAAGAATTTTTTAAATCGGTCCAGTAGTTTCGGAGCCTATTCATTTCAAACAAACAAAAAATCAAATCATTCCTCTTTATAATATTAGTATAGATGATTTCATGTAGAAGCAATAAATCGTATTGTTTTTGTCGAGAGTCTTAAGTATTAATTTTAAAATGTTCACTCGTCTTTATAGGCATGAAACTTATTATAGGTCTTATGGGAGATACATTTGATAAAGTCGTTTTGGATCTTTTAAATTTTTCTTTGAGTACTGTGACCAAATGAGCAATCATATTAGAGAACACTTCTTAATATGTATAGTATTGCACTTTAGGGTTGACATCATGAAAATGTTTACTGACACGTCTTACAAAACCAAGCTGCTTATAGGCTTTGTCAACTATTGTGTCGATATGGTTGTTATACGTCATTTTATAGTCTAGCTTTATACTTAAGTCAGAACACAATCTACTGCTTTAACGGATTTGCTATTACTAAAGTTAATTTGTTTTTTTTTTCATATAATAAATATGTTAATTTGATGAGCGTAACAGTTATTATGAGTACGTGTAAATTCTGGTTATTAGTGGGGACGAAAAGCAATTATAGTTTTGGTGTATTTTGGGACGTCTAGCATCAGTCAGGAAATCGGATAAAAATAAAACTATATCTTACATATCACTGCTGCCCAGTTGAAAATCATAAACATTAAATAAATGTAGGTATTTCATTTGACGCTGAACGACAAACAAACGGGATACGTCATATTTGTAAATAATCTCTAAACTTAATTGACACAAATCTTTATATATTCATCAAATATTATTATAATCAATATTATCAATTTGTAGGACGTTTAGGCAGAATACAAAATACCATCCATATCACTCGAAGTCCGTCGTTCCACAACTAAGCGTTTCTTAAGGCAGTTTTTGCCGCACACCACCACTATGTGGAACCAGCAGCTCACTGAAGTATTTCCGACCGATTTCGACTCAGGGTTCTTTAAGATAAGAGCGTACCAATTCTTAAAACGTCAGCAACGCACTTGCAAGTCTTCTGGCATTGTGAGTGTCTATGGGGAGCGTTATCACGTAACATCAGAAGAAACTCCTGCCCGTTTGCCCCCTGTTACATATAAAAAAACCTTGTTCACGGAAATTATTTAAAAAATTAAAGTAAAAAACATGACTGAGACGCACTGAAACGTTGCAAGATGATTGTTAGATTCATACGGTGGAACTAATTTAAGATTTTCTAAAGTGCATTCGTCTTATATAAAATTGAAATAAGTGAAAGATAGTAATTTTGGGTTTGTTACTTAGATGTTTGTACATTTAGTTGCATAAGTGTTTTTTTTGTTTTTGGTTTGGTTTGGTATACATATAAAAAGGAATTGCTGTATGTTTGTCTCCCTAAAACTCGAGAATGGCTGGACCGATTTGGCTAACTTTGAAAAATTTTTGGAATTTTATTGAAGGTTTGGTCGATGACATTAATGATGAGTAAACAAAATTCGAAAAACGACAATTGAACCTATCAATAAAAACTGTTCTTAGCTGGGATGATGTCTTTTGTATTCTCAGAAATAAAACTTTGTCACTTGGTTGTCATATATTGCTTATGCTTTTAGAAATTTTGCGTATGGAATCCGAACTCGTTGGCATGTTTAAAAAAAAAATATTTTGACACACTAAAAATATTAATGTACTGTAATGGGTCCCGTGACGCGTATCAATCTAGAAATTATAGTTGAAAATGATAAAAATAAGAGACGGTTTGATGCATAACAGTTTATTCATATAATAAATAGCTTAAATTTATAATATTTCTTAAAATTTATTTTGACATCTGAAGGCATATTTAATGATAAAACATTTTTAATTTGTATTATAAATTATTGCCTATAATGTATTAAA
Source organism: Pieris melete (assembly GCA_963693345.1). Lineage (NCBI taxonomy): Eukaryota > Metazoa > Arthropoda > Insecta > Lepidoptera > Pieridae > Pieris > Pieris melete. The sequence continues at coordinate 2,027,783 of CAVNZK010000006.1, read as the reverse complement.
AAAATTAATAATTGATTACTTATGAAACATTGTGTTAAAGTAACATCAGACTAATAACTTAATTAAACCTGATAATAATTTTATTCTTATTTTAAGAAGTTTTCTATCTGTATCAGCAGTGCTGAGCAAATGTCCCCTGGGCACCAATGGAGTTTTCCTGTCTAAGTGCGCATTTAAAACTGACTCGTACGGTGAAGGTAAACATCGTGAGAAAACCGGCATGCCTTAGACCCAAAAAGTCGACGGCGTTTCACCTACTTGTCTATTAAAAACACGAAATGATCACGACACAGATACAGAAATATTGTAGCGGTTTTTTGAATGAACTTTACCATGAGTTTGACAGAGCAAATGACGCGGAGCGTTCATATCGTGAGCTATGTAAATAAGACATCGATTAGTAGTAGTAGAAATAGTATATCACATCTCATATTTATGGCGAAATTTGATTCCCGGCCAATAATTCTTTTTGGCGAACGAAAATCATTTATTTAAAATACAACGTTTGTGGGCATGGCAATGAAACCTTAATACAATATAAAAACAACATTTCACGAAAGTTTACGGAAATTTTAGCCGTTGTTTTTGTATTTTCCCAAAATAAAAATAATAATTAAATGTCAACAAAGTGTCTGCAATTATGAGTTTATACAAACCGGTTTCCATATAAGGTTTTAACACAACTTATCTTAAATAATTTCAGATAAAAATTTCATTTAACAATATAATTGCCATGCACATCTTTTCCTCTTGTCAGTTTTTGGAATCTGTGGGGTCCTCGTGATACATTTTTAACCTCACTCTTTAAGTATTTTAACCACAATTAAATTATAAAGTAAACAAATATAGTAATAGATTGTTCCAAACATATAAAAGTATATTTTTCAAGGTTTTATTCTTAAAAATCAAAAAGTAATATTAAATTTATAAATATTATCTTATATGACGTAATAAATAGGAAATCGAGTACATATTTTTCTTTTATAACTTTATTCATATTAGGTAACCAAGTTCACTTATAAACAGAAAAGACGTTAAATTAATTCTAAATTTACATTCACTACCAGTTCGCAAGTCGAGGGCGTAGAGCGGGTAAGAAACTCTCCGCCACTCTTTTGAATCGCCATATTTTGAGTCATACAAATTGTTTGAACTGGAGCAAATCAATCCCAAGGATTAGGATCATTTTAATAATCATCAAATTTATAAAAAGGTTTATTGGTTAATTTACGTTTAACGAGAGTTTGGAATTTATTCATTTCTCTAATTTCGCTTCATTATTATACAACAATGAAAATAAGTGAATAGGGCAACCCGTAACATACTTTTGTCTCTATGCTAAGAGGTATATGTCGAGTTAGTAACAGAAGCTTATTTCCACGCTAACTGAAAAGCATTTAAAACGTTGAGTTACGCAATATAGTAATAAGTAATAATATATTAATCTGTAGTAGGTACTCAGGTAAAAGCAATATTAGTAATTGGACATTGAAACAGATGCTCAAATTTTTAAAAGAAAACATCAGCATTCTGATAGATTTTACAGCACTAGACATAGGTTCTTTTACAATTTTATTGGTTTAGACTTTAGTGGATATCTTAGCGAGTCCCACACTCTGTGCTTCAGTCTGGTCGATAGAAAAGGGTATTTTTACAAACTTTAATTAACTTCACACAGTTATTTATATTAATACTTAAACTTGACCCAAGATTTTATTCAAATCTGTTGCTAAAAATAGAAACTGTATACCTGAATATATCACAAACCTTACATCTCTGCGAAAAAACAATAAACATTTCTTGTAACAAGGTAAACTGGAAATAGCTATTTTGCAAGTGTTCGCTGATTGGAACAATCGCCAAGTGTACTGGGCCAAGATCAATTACGAAATAAGGTTTTATTTAATAAAAAATAATATTTTATTAGTTTCCCCTGTGATTCGTACTTTTATTTTATCATTAACTTGATTGTAATGTTTCACGCTCAAGTTCAAGTATTAATTTGTACAATAACAGCGTAGTTAAATATTTATTATGTTTGCTAGTTAAAGATGTAATTTGGCTAAGTTTTTTTGGAGAAATAAATATAAAGGCAATCTTTAAATTATAAAATGTTTTGTGATCTAAGGTCATGTTTTTTGCTAAGAAACACTATTTATTACATTTACCCATTCTTTGTTTTTATATTATTTAAATGTTTTTCACTTTTAGCCATATAGCGATATGAATACCTTAGATTGTACATTATATAAGTGTAAAAAAGGTATCAAATAGCCACTGCTTCCTATACTTATCCTTCTGTATAACATTATGGTTTAGCTTTAAAGCTCATCTCAAACACAAAAGCCACGTATGGGTTTGTAAAAAAAACGTGCCAAAATTGTGGTCATCTGCGTTTGCATATTGGTAAAAGTATATTTAATTAGCTATTATACTTGAGTGGCCTTATGTAAACGGCCTTATGTTTTTTGTCATATATTTACATGCTACATTTGGTTTTGGTACCATTTTAATACAAATAAGAGTTCTCTAATATTCTCAATATTTTGTATGCATATATCTGAAATCCTAGGACGCTTTGCAAAATGTATTCTAAAGAATTTTATATGTTTGATACTGACCCTGGCAATAAATTCGGCTCACGCACGATACGTCCTTGTGATGCATTTTGAAACTGATTATAGTCTTTAAATAGTGATTATGAGTCACCCACAAAAGGAGTGTGCTAGCAAACTATGCGACAAAGGAATAAGGTTTAATTAACAAAGTTTTTTAGGCGTCGGGATGTGACGACCCCATCGCCCACTGGTGAAATAACCTGTGACAGAGGTTATTTCATCAGCGCAATCAGTCAACCCCTTCCTAGTGGGAGTGCCATGCTGTTGCCTTCGGGCTTCAGCCAAATGCGCCCGGTGGTGGACGCACAGGCTGCCCTTCGTATTCTGGGGGGGGCAATTCTGCGCTCGGTAAAAACATTAATCGTTCTCGGGGCAAACGGAGCAACTTAACAAAGGCACCCCCGTCCACACTCGCCGTGGACTTCACAAATGTTAGGGGGCTCAATTCCAACATCAACGCTGTCCACTACCACTTAGAGACTGCGAAGCCGGCCTTGCTCTTTCTTACCGAGACTCAGATATCCCCCCCGGCTGATACTTCCTACCTCTCCTACCCGGGGTACAAATTGGAACATTCATTTGTGCCGCGGGCGGGAGTTTGCGTGTACGTCAGAGAGGATATCTGTTCTCGTCGCCTCGGGACGCTTGAAGGAAGGGACCTATCTAACCTCTGGCTGCGCGTAGACTGCGATGACCATCCGCGATTCTACGCATGCCTGTATAGGTCCCATAGCGGAAATACCGAAACTGACCGACTCATTGAGCACATCCAAATGGCTACAGATTCCCTGCTCGAAAGGGTTCCTACCGCTGAAATCGTGATACTTGGCGATTTTAACGCCCACCATGCCGATTGGCTCGGCTCAGAAACCACCGATCATGCGGGAAGATCCTTTCACGACTTTGCTTTGGCTTACGACTTGACGCAAATGGTCCCTGCGATTACGCGAATACCGGATGTGGCTGGTCATAAACCCTCTTTGTTGGACCTTCTGCTGACTTCACATCCGGAGAACTACCAAGTCTCTGTTGAACCGCCATTGGGTTCATCAGATCATTGTGTGGTCCGGAGCATTGTGCCGTTCACGCGCCCTGTTCGGCCTAGCTTCACTGGCTGTCGCCGCGTGTGGCACTATAAGTCAGCAGATTGGGATGGGATGCGGTCTTTTTTTGCGTCCTACCCTTGGGGGCCAATTTGCTTTTCGTCGAGTACTCCAGACGCCGTCGCTGACTCTGTCGCCGAGGTGGTCCTGCAGAGTATGGAACTCTTTATTCCATTCTCTGCGGTGCCGGTCGGTGGCAAGTCCCAGCCTTGGTTTAGGCGTTCTTGCAAAGCAGCTTTGCGCCGTAAGCGTGAATGCTTTAAAGCCTGGGCAGAAGCGGTGACATCCTGTGATGTGACTATCGGCGAACGTAAAAAAGCATACAATTCAGCCTCCAGGTCCTTCAAGCGAGAAATCGCTAAAGCAAAGTCAGAGCACATTGCCAGATTTGGTGAGAAATTGGCCCACCTCCCTTCGGGAACTCGAGCCTTCTGGTCTCTTGCCAAAGCTGTCCAAGGGAATTTCTGTCTGCCCTCAATTCCACCACTGCATAGGGAGGATGACTCACTGGCCCATACCGCGAAAGAGAAGGCCGATCTTCTAGGCTGTCTCTTTGCGTCGAACTCCACTTTGGATGATCAAGGGAAGGAACCACCGACATTATTGCGGTGTGATACTACGATGCCCGAAGTTATATTCCGGCAACGTGCTATCCGTAAAGCTTTGTCTTCCTTGGACATCCATAAGTCGAGCGGACCCGATGGCATCCCTCCAATTGTGCTGCGTACTTGTGCTCCTGAGTTGGCTCCGGTCCTAACGCGCCTTTTCCGGTACCTTTACACGCTCGGCACTGTTCCGAAGTGCTGGAAGATCGCTTCGATACATCCGATCCCTAAAAAAGGCGATCGCTCTGATCCGTCCAACTATCGCCCAATAGCTATAACCTCCTTGTTCTCCAAAATAATGGAAACCATTATTAACAGCCAGCTCCTGAGGTATCTAGAGGGCCACCAGCTGATTAGCGATTCTCAGTACGGCTTTCGTCGTGGTCGCTCAGCTGGTGACCTCCTTGTATACCTTACACATAGGTGGGCAGAGGCAATTGAGTCCAAGGGGGAGGCACTGGCGGTAAGTTTGGACATAGCGAAAGCCTTCGATCGGGTGTGGCACAGAGCGCTGCTCTCGAAGCTTCCAGCCTACGGGCTCCCTGAGAAATTATGCAACTGGATTTCCAGCTTTCTCGCTGATCGGAGCATCAAAGTCGTCATCGACGGAGCATGCTCCGACCTGAAACCTGTGAATGCTGGTGTCCCACAAGGCTGTGTCCTATCCCCGACCCTGTTTATTCTGCATATCAATGATATGTTGCAGCTTAGCAACATTCATTGCTATGCGGACGACAGCACTGGGGATACTTTTTACACTGGCCGGGCAGGTATTTCTCGGGCTGTTGTCGATGAGTACCGGAACAAACTTGTGTCTGAAGTCGAAACTCTTCTACGTGGAGTCTCGGACTGGGGTAGACTAAATCTAGTCCAATTTAACCCCAAGAAGACACAAGTATGCGCGTTTTCCGCTAAAAAAACTCCCTTTGTCGCTACTCCCCTCTTTGAAGACACTCTCCTTAAAGCCTCGGCTAGCATCGGAATACTGGGCGTTGACATATCGAATAACGTTCAGTTTCGCGGTCATCTGGAAGGAAAGGCTAAATTAGCCTCCAAAAAGCTTGGTGTGCTCAGCAAGGCGAGACGGTACTTCACTCCGGGCCACCGCTTGCAACTATATAAAGCGCAAATTCGGCCCCATATGGAGTACTGCTCTCACCTCTGGGCGGGAGCTCCCCAGTACCAGCTCCTTCCACTTGACCGTATTCAACGAAGAGCGGTTCGAATCGTCGACGACCAGTCACTTTCAGTGCGGCTTGATCCCTTGGCGTTGCGTAGAGATGTGGGATCTCTCTGCATCTTCTACCGCATTTACCATGGAGAGTGTTCAGAGGAGTTGTTCGGTCTAATACCTGCAGCTGAGTTTCATCATCGGACGTCAAGGCAAAATACAAAATACCATCCGTATCACCTCGACGTCCGTCGTTCCACAACAGAGCGTTTTCTAAGGCAGTTTTTGCCGCGCACCACCACTATGTGGAACCAGCTGCCCACAGAAGTATTTCCGAACCAATTCGACTTAGGGTCCTTCAAGAAAAGAGCGTACCAATTCCTGAAAGGCCGGCAACGCACTTGCGAGCCTTCTGGCATTGTGAGTGTCCATGGGCGGCGGTATCACTTAACATCAGGTGAGCCTCCTGCCCGTTTGCCTCCAATTACATAAAAAAAAAAAAAAAAAAAAGTTTTATTATTATTAAGAAACAGGGTTAGAATACAACATATTTTGTTTCTTTAAATTACAAACGCTTACAGTTTTAATTACGCTAAAAAACAATTACATAAAGAATCCTAAATCTAAAGGCCTTAGTTACAAGATTTTTTTTAATTTTCGATACCTTCAATACGATGGTTTTTGGCTTTTCAAACAATTTGTATAGATGATCTCATGTATTCTTTAATGATGTATCTTCCGTTTGCCAACTTAAAAGAGGTACAAAAAATATCCTAGCGATTCGATTTTACGCATTGTTCGTGCGTGGTGGAAGTAGCAGATTCAAACATGTTAATATATGATCCGATTCTCTACTACACTACTTTCAGCACGTATAAATTGTATAAACATAGACACACAGCTGATCTTCCGTGAGAAACGGTAGTTATCATTGAGGAGTGATGGTCACGCATCAGATCACAATCGCGTTACAGCATTCTTGCGAAATGAGGAAAGGAACGCGCCATTGAACAGTGAATCAAGGAATTTAATTGTAAACCTATGTAATGTATTAGTGGGTATTATATTACATATATTTAATTTAGAAAAAAGTATAATTCAATATGTGATATAACTCCCGATTTCAATAAATATATATAATATATTATATCCTTATAAGATGCTAAACGGAACTATATCAAATTAAGAACAGATTTAAGAAACTGTTAAGAATGCTGGCGGCATTATTACCGGTTATTTACTAATTAGCACGTGTTTAAATATCTTTCCACGATTTAACTCATTCAGTTAAGGACCTAATAACATCTTTTAAAATGTTTATAACAACTGCAATTTGAGAAAGCTGTTTTACCGTTACACATAAACATTTAACATAACATCTAATAAAACAGCTGTTGTATGGCCAAAAATTTAATATTTTATTATATCTGCTAAAAAAATAATAAGATAATAGATAATAGTGATGTCATGTTTGATAGTAATAATAGACTGTTTGTTAATATTGTATACATTATGGCACAGGCTCACATTTTAACATTTTTGTTAGTTAAATCAGTATCATGTTTTAAAAATTATTTTTGGGTGTAAATATGGATAATTTCAGAAAACAAATCATACATATGCTCTAAAGATTAATAATCCCAAATAGATTCCCAATCACAGGTTTTCACTTTACTTTATAATAATAAGGCAAAACGGGCTTTCCGACTTCCATACAATACATAGATTGATTTTTTATAATTGTCTCCTGGACAAGCTCCTACATTATTTTATCCTGTCTATTATTATATCTCTTTTATCTACAGTTTAATATATAGACAAAAACAAAATCTAAATATAATTTTTATTCAACGCGCGATTCTAGATGTCCAGCATGGAGTCCGTTAGATATGGATTATAGTAATCTTAGCTAGGGTAATTGTCTATGTTATTATCCATAGAAAGTTTATATCACCAACCCACAATCTACGATGTCAGTAAACTTATTACTTTTTCTTGGAAATAGAAAACAACAATGTATTTTTTATTTTAAAACCGTTATCTTTCAGAGCAGGGGCCCATTATCCTATGTATCTTTTAAATATTTATTTTCGCAAACAAAAAACTTAAAAGGCATTATTATATTATATTTTTATTATCCATTACAACATTAAAGGCTGTTAAAGTTAGCTTGAAAACATGTAAGAGAATAATTTAATTACTTTTTATGTTGGAGATTTAGAATTTTTGTTGGAAATTTAGCAATTTGTGTTAACACTCTAGATGATGAAAGAAATCATATAATGTTTTATTAAGTTCGAAACAAATTGTTGTAATCTTTTAAAGAAGGTGCAAAAGATTATGTCGGTCAATTACATGTAAATTTATTTTCCAAAAATGAAAGTACCATTTATTCATAAAACTCAATAATGACACTAAGGTCAAAATATCTCGTTTCTAGTACACTAGGTATGTAAATTTGTTACTTTCAAATATGATTCACGTACAGTAAAAAAAAGAAATTTTTTGACTAAAGAGAAAAAGTCTACAAAAACAAGGAAAGGAAAGAAGAACGTTTTAATGAGTTAAAACAGAACCTAAATGACTTCCACGTTGTATCTTTATAGTATCTATGGTAATATTTACGCGGTAAAATACTGAGATGAGTTTTGTGATACTCTATGCAGAATTCAATTCAATACAAGATCCATTTCGAGGTAGTCATTTCTATTTGTGTTTACACCGCTAGCTCATTATAGTTATTACTTCTCATTTCTATGTAATGATGCCAGGAACTTGATCTCTCGATTCAAGTGTACGTGTACCTTGAAAGAGAGAATGTCTTATCACAGTAATTACTAATTTTATGACGACCATAGAAGCTCTTTAATTGTTAGAGATTTTGTTACTTCCGTGATATGTGAGTACTATTTTCGCAAAACAACGATACAAAAAGGATATCGACCATCGCAATAGTATCGTTTCAACTTGTAAATTTTTAACATGCATATGTAAATAAAAGTATGAAGTCCCGTAATTCGCAATAGGAAATCGGCCAGGAATAAAAATCCATTAATGCGCGCAGGGTACAAACGCACAAACTCAGGGTTGATAGTTGCGTGCCCTACCAGTTGACGGATCTTAACTTATCATGACTAAAATTTATTAAAACCATATTTTCGTATGTAATCGATGATTTCAATTTTCATACAAAATATTGATGAAGGTGAATATTTAAATAGATTATTATTTAAATATTCACCTCCGTGGTATGCCTATACATGAAGTTGTGTTGTATGCCTATAACATGAAGTTGTGTTGTATGCCTATAACATGAAGTTGTGTTGTACAAACACTTTTATACCACCGTAACCAAGTGTTCTTTAAACACAATGTGTAAAGCAAAGACAATAGCTATTATCAATGGCGTCTGCGATATATTTTCCGCCGTAAGGTTTAGGACATCATCAATAATCAGAAAACCTTTTAATTATAACGTAGGTCTTTAATAATCCACCACATCGGCGAAGTGGGTTTCTGGATGATACAAGATATGGACTCTTATAAAGACATTTCCGTTATCTGACGTTGTTTTCCTTCAACAAACGAAGAAAAAGGAATCAATTGGTCTACAGCCGAGGTTTGAATGCGTGACTTTAGTCTTAAACATTGCTTGTTGGTAGTAGTGAAGGCTACGCTAACACTGCACTGAAAGGTTTAGAAATACAATATTCTACGTTTGATAATTTTACTTGAACACTATTGCTTTTATTAAGATATACATACTATTATTTCAGGTTTGGAAGACACAGTGAAGTTAGTCAAAGGTGTCGGCGGCAAATGCTTCGGCTATGTAGTAGACCTGGCTGCTCGTGATGACATCTATCGTGTGGCTAAACAGGTCAAGAAGGAAGTTGGAACTGTAAGTATAAAAGGAAAAACTATTGCCGGCTATTTGGATTTGTATCGAATATGGTATTCCCTTACAGTAGCTCTACCTAGTGTGTGTGGCAAATATGCATATGTGTCTTAAGGGAGCGTTCAAGTATTACGTAACGCAAATTATTCCCCCCCCCCCATGCAATCCGCAACCCCCCCCCCCCATGAACTCGCCGTAACGTTTTTCGTTACGTAATCTTGACGCTCCCTAAAATAAAGCAAGAAATATAATATAATTAATTACCTACTTATACATAAATTAAAATCGTTACCATTAAAGTGTTTAGTTCTAAGCTAACCTGCGACCGTTTTATCTGAATTGTTTACGCATACTACGTGCGCCCCGTTTAGCGATAACGAGCTGGCCGCACTACTCTACCGTCATACAGTTTTTATCTATGTTATTTGTACAATTACAACATTGTTAAATATTTATGATGTTTACTTGCAATTATAAAGATGTACTTAAGTTTTTTAGAGAAATAGAGTAAACTACTCTGAGAGAGTTTAAAACGATAATGATTCGTTCGTGCCAAAGAATTATATATGTAAATCTTAGCGTGGTTACGCCGCACACTTATTGCAAAATAAACTGTTCTACGCAGACGTTCGTAAAACTCATACAAAACTCGAACAAAATGTTATTTTCCTACGAAGTATTGATAATACATATTTACGTATATGCTCTATAAGTCGAATTTCAAAATGGGTACTGTAAGTTGTAGTTTGTCTTACTTGGAATTCCTCGAAATAATAGCAACAACTACCAAATGAATATTCGGGTTCGGGGCTTCTAATATATTGTTTTTGTGTAATATATAAATTCATAAAAAATATATACTACAAAACTTAAGTTGATTTGTTATTCAAATTCGAATCTACCAATCTAAAAATACACTTAGAAATCGCGCCTGTGTAAGTCGAAATTTCAGCAGTTAAATCATACGTATCTCGAAGTTCTTGTTAAGTCGAAAACTCGATTTTTTGCCGTTTCCTTGACATTCTAGTTATCAAGATACCATTGTATATATATATCCAAACTGTGGGTAAGGCCCATTTGCAGTTTGAGTATTACAGCCATACTTCACATATATCACTCGGAATATTCTTACGGAATCTACGAAGATCAGTTGCAATAATTATTTAATTTGCAGGTGTCGCTCCTCATAAACAATGCAGGAGTGGTATCGGGTCAGTATCTTTTGGAGACGCCTGATCATCTCATTCAGAGAACCTTCGACGTTAATATCCTAGCACATTTCTGGGTGAGTATAGTTTTTAGTCAATAATTTCATCATCATTCATTTCAATAGCAAAGAAATTTCCTATATCGCTTTGGATACATGTCTGCAATTTGGTTACAAAAAAATATTTTAAATGATTTCATTCAACAGTCTTAAATCTCGACTAAACTCGGACTCGGGTCCCCCAATCTTTAGAAAATAACCAACGTACTTAAAACTATGAATTATGTAACGTGCAAAAACCATTGACAATAACATTAATTATTATTAGATCCAAAATAATATATGCAAAAACAAATTGTATAATATCGAAATTCATAATATACAAGTTTTTTTTACGGTTCAATCAGGTTTTCCGCATTTTTTACATAGATTTAACTATAAGTACATCTATACAAAAAATTTACAGTGAAACAAAACTCATGAATATTAAACAATTATTCCAATACAACACCAGCTTACTAATATACAAAATTCTAAACGACCACATACATACTAACATTACTTTCACTAAAATAAGCCAAATTCAGAAGCGCGCTTCACGACGCCCTCACAATCTTGTTATACCGAAGTTTAGAACTAATAACGGTAGAAAAACATTGAGCGTTGGGGGAGTGTTGCGTTACAATAGTCTACCACAAAATATAAAAAGTGCAGACAGCCTGGCGATATTTAAACTTAAACTAAAAGACCATCTTCTGAGTGATCCTAATTACCTACGCAAATGACAGTCCAGTCATTTGCGTAGGTAATTAGGACAACAGTTATACTTCGATGATTGATCCTTGCGAGACACGACGTGATAAATTGTATTTTTAGTCTATAAGTCTCATGTAAATGACCATTGTCTGTAATGAGAAAATAAATGTCTTTAAACCTAAACCTAAGTACGTTAGAAATTATTTTCCGTAAACACAAAAGCACAAAAAATTTTCGTGAAATCGAATATATTTTTAATTTAACAAAACCTGTTTATTAAATTCCACAGTCTAGACTTGAGAGTTGAATTATTTGGGGAATCACTTAAGGTTAATAACCTGAACCGAATTAAGTTTTTAACCGATTCAAAGGCTATCTATATAAGTACGGGTGCTACTTGCGGTGACTGATCGGACTTAAATTCGTGTTTGCGGCGATATTAGTTATTTCGACTATGTATTTGCGTGTTGTTCCCACGAGAATGTAACTGCGTGCTCCTATTTCACCATGCCTGCTGCTGATAGAGGACAAATTTTTGTTTTTTTTTTGTATCAATAATTAACTATTCATTACTTAAGATGTCATGTGGAACATGGTGCCGCTCCTTACAAACATTTTTTAAACCAAAACCTTGGCGATTTAAAAGAGTGGCGGAGAGTTTATTGCTTGATTTGAAAACTGGCAGTAAATGTAAAATTAGAAGCATTAAATAATTAATTTCTTATTAGCATTTAATATGTATTTCTTTATTGACGTTCATAAATGTACATTGTGTTACCTAAATGAATAAATGTTTTTGAATTATGTACCTTTGCGTATATCCTGTTAGTTGTTGTTTCGGGTTGGGTAGGTATTGAAGACTGATCAACGCATTCAAAAATCTGATTTTGAACAAATATGTATGCGTAAATAGTTTAAACAGCCAAAACACCAAGTAACATTGTTGCGCTGCAATAAAATTAATAAACATTGCCTTTACTCGAGTACCTACTATAATATTATATGTTAAATTAAGTTTATATTAAACACTGGCACCACTTGTCTCTAATCCGTGCTATTTTCGTGCTTATTCGTAAATATTCCAATCTTTCCTAGCTATCTCTTTTATTTCATCATCCCAGGTTTCTGGTGAGTATCTCCTTACTATTATGCCCACTGGGCCATTCTTAGGACCTTTTTGGGCCAGTCTGCCATCACAAACGGGGTCACCCGTGTTGGTCACGCACTGCGCATCTTATATTATTAAACTACGTAACCTGAGTTTTTTAGTTATTGGTTTCAGACGGTCAAAGCTTTCATACCAGATATGATAGACAGCAACCACGGGCATATAGTAACCATAGCATCGATGGCTGGACATGTTGGAGTTCCAAAACTCGTGGACTACTGTGCCTCTAAATCGGCTGCTTGTGGTTTTGATGAAGCCCTGAAGGTCGAGCTAGATTCGAAGGGAATAAAAGGAGTCCACACGTCATTGATATGTCCCTACTTTATCAGGGCAACGGGGATGTTCGAAGAAGTGAAGTCAAGGTAACTATTTATTTGATTTTTTTAGTTTGACATGGCAACATGGTTATTTAATTCATGTGATGAAGGGTAGTAATCAATATATGTCGCATATTCAAAGGATTAGTGATATCCGCGTGATTATCATGATATCACCTTCATGACGTCAATTGCCATTCTTTTGAAATTAATGTCATCGGGTTCATTAATACAATATATCCGACATTTATAAATACATTATCTTTTAAAATGGTAAATTATCTTTTGGATGAAATGTAGTTAATATATGTTTGGGATGGAGTGATTCCTCCAAGTCAAAGATCAAGATATCCAAACCTACCCGACATTGTTTTTTTTTAATGCAGTAAAACTATTAACTATTAACTGCCACTTAAGTGAAAACAACATTTATTTTTATTTTAACTTGCAAAAGTTACTTAAAAGCCTTGCATTTATATATATTTGTTATATTATACCTATTTTAAAAATTATGAAGCTTGCGCAGGTGCTCACTTGAACGGCTGAGTTTTGTTATTTGGACACTGGAGCTTTAAAAAAACATGTAAATGTAATAATTATTTTACTTTAGTATGAGGTATATGGTCGCTTTAGCGTGCGGCCCCTATCCCTGAGGTCGTAGGTTCAATTCCCATGTTCGTCCTATGTGCGTGTTAAACACTCGCTCTTGCGGTGTAGGAAATTATCGTGAGGAATCCGGCATGTGTTAGACTTTCAGTCTACGGCGTGTTTCAGGCATAGAAGACTGATCTCCTACTTGCATATTGGAAAAACAAATGATTACGAAACAGATACCGATATGTGAGGGCCAGATCTAAAAAGTTGTAGCGTCATTGATTTCTTTATAGTACCTACCTACACTAGTAACATGTCTAGTTAAAATAAAAAAAATGAAAATAAGCAACGCCCTTTTACAGGATCGTCCCTCAGCTGAATTCCAATGACGTAGCAGATAGAGTGGTCTACGCAATACGGACGAACGAAAATGTCGCAGTCATACCCAGCTACCTTCGAGTGCTGTTGCCGTTTAAATGGTAATGGTTATTACAATCAAAATATCATAAGCTCAAGCTCTCTAAGTAGTTGAAGCATTTTGGAGTTGTTTTGTCCGCCATTGACCTTTAAGATAATATACAATGTGTATAAAACTTCATTGTATAACTATATTGTCAATCTTTTTGATTCTATATAAATTCCTAGCTTGTAGCTGCGTATTTAAGATTTTAGTTGTGCCAGAAATATTAATTTGTGTTAATTTATAGGCTGGTACCTTGGGCGTGCGTTTCTGAATTCATCCGAGGCTTAGTATCAGACGCAATGCCAGCACCTATGGCCTTGCCGGAAAAAAAACTTGAGGCAGGTATTCTCAAACCAAATGGAAAGTTGGAGTCCCGTCCCATGACCTTAATACCACCAGCGAGAGATGATCGACGCGTCTGACATTCTCTTTTTATATCCATGACTTTATAGTGCCAAGAACTCTTCTGACGGTGTTCACTTTTTAGTACGGCTTGCGACGCTAGAATTATATGATGTTGGTGTAATGTATCGGATATCTGACATTGTTTCAAGTTTTGTATTAATGGAGCCGATATCGGCATGCAAATTCAGCAAGTAAAAAAAGTATCTGTAAACCGATAAAATAACGATGTTTTATATATTACAAAAAAGTTATCAACTAACGAAGTATTGTACGAATTGTGTAAAAAAATGACAATGACCTTTTCTTATAGTTGAGAACATACTTGTTTTTAATGCTATTTAAATATACAATAATATATCAACTTGGCTAAAAGCCATAATCGACAAAATATATCTGACAATTGACAAATTATTATGTGATGTTTATTTGACTTGATGTCCATAGCCCATGAATAAAAACCGCATTGAAGGGTGCTTCTAATAAAATTATTTGGCGAAAAATTATTTAGTTCAAATTAACTATGGACCAAAAACATTCCCTAAAGAATAATTAAATAACCATAGTAAGTTATATTAAGACTTCTGAATTGGACTATATTTTAATGAAATTTCTAGCTATTAAACGGTACTGTACTCGTCATGTATAGATCTAGATTGGTCTATTTTTTCATTGTGCTAACCAAAAATAAATTAATGGTGCAAATTGATAAGTGCCCTTATTCAGACTTAATGTGTAATTCATTAAATGTATAAAGCTCAAAAAAAAGTAAAATAACACCTTAAGTCAACGAATTAAACATTTTTTTTGACATTGACTACTTGTAAAACTCCATAGGAATTCAAACTAGTTGACGATTTGAAAATAATTATATTCACTAACGTGCCTTTGGCTACATTTAAAATATTGTCATGAATCGTAAAATACTGATATTTGATACTAACAATAAGTTAAGGAATAAAATAGTAACGCTGTGGTACTTAGTCAATATGTTAACAGGAGATTCTGGATGTGATTTCTAGTTGAATAGTTTATTTTATATCTTTTGATAAATGTTAATTACTGCTATAGCTGCAGAAAACCACCCGTTTATTAATAAAACAAATTAACATCATATACTGTATTGTTTTTAATATTTTTTTTAATTATTTCATTAAAAGTAATCACTTTTTGTAATTATAGCAGTAATGAAGCTGTTCTTTAGAGCAGTTTTATGACATTACCTCTTATTTTTAATTAGGTAATCAAAAAGGGTTTTGGTTAGATAACACAAATTGCTCAAGATCTGAATTGTTATGTGTATATAGGTATCAGTATAAGTCAATTTAGTTTGTATCATCTAACTTGGCCGCCAGTAATTTTTCATAAAGTCAGTTTTTGCTGATAGTAATTAACGAGAGAATTTTGTAATAATGAAAACTATAAAACAAGCAATATATCAGATAAATTGCGCCATAAATGCGTTTATACAAAAAGCAATAAAATGTTTTTTTTTACACAGGTGTACAAAAAGAGGATACAATAATATACATAAAATTAAGAATGATTAAATTTAATTTTATTACAGACGGTCATTTTGTATTGGGCAACAATTAAATATAATCTAAATACTAATTACTTTAACCGAATATTATGTAATATAAAGTATATGATGTATGTCATATAAATAACACGTTTAAATTTATTGTATATATATATATGTTTTGTACAATTTTGCATTTTTAATACCTTGATTTTTTTATACATATTGTGATAAAATCTTTCGATAAATATTTTTGTAATTAATGTTATTGTTAATCGCATAAATAATTAGTATTCATAATAAATTTTGAAATAATAAATTTTTACTTTGTTTTAACAAAAAAGCAGCGAAGGAATTTCGGCAGCTATTATTAGAAAGTCATTAAATTTCCCAATCAAATACCAAAACCAATGTTTCTAGAAGGCACAGATTCAATAAGTACCTAAACTGAAGTTATCTACAAATTACCATAAAATTCTTATAAATATATAAAGTCATTTCCGTCGCCGTTTTAAATATCAAAATTAAATTTTAATTCAAAATATATTACCATAAATGCATAAGTACAATAAACACTGCTGTATGATTGGCGCCAAAAGTGGCAGTTTGTAATTGACACGCTTGCGCTACGTTGACGCTTCTACAGATTAATACAAACTATTGCCTTGTCTTGAAGAAGTCAAACTTTTGCCGTGTTATTAGAAATTCTTATAATATATTTGGTTAGAAAAATAATTTCTTTCTATCGATTTACGTAATTAGTATATCTGTTATTCTTAGGAGTGGTAATTGGTTTATGTGTGCAAATGAGCCGCAGCTCCTTAACATACATATGTAGATTGTAGCTATTATATATACGAGATCATTTCATTTCGTCATAATAAAGCACGTACTTTCTAATCTTCATGTTACACCAATATATTCCTTTAATACATATGAAGTAGTCTATTGCTGTGTGCTCCTAGTACTTTTGTTTAAATTACACTTTTTTATTTGAATCTGGGTAAATAATAACAAATGAATTCAACACATACGTTTTTTATTCATAAAAACAATTGCAACACATACATTTTTATACACCACTTAAAAGATTCAAAAGCGAATTTATTACTTAATTAAGTTGACTTCACGTTTTGTGTGACGTCTCTACAGTCGGGGTCAGCGAGTTGTAAAAAATATAATGTAATAATTCGCGTTTATTATATTTTACATGAGGTTTAATAAATTATAAACTCGACAATATTAGACCATACATACTTCTACATTCATTACATCAATGTCATAAAAACAATTATACACATACTTAACGCGACATAATTCTATATAAATACTTTTATTTGACAATTAAGTAAACGCTTAATAAGTGATTTTAGTGACTAGGTCAAAATGAAACGTCTACGTCTGCCTACAGTTTAAAGTTATAATAAAGAAACATATTTTTATTCATAAACCCCTTATGCAGTTAGAATGTTTTGCCAAACTTATTTATAACTATAATATAACTATAATAGTCATAACTATCTATCTATTGTAGATGATTTAAGTATCAGAAAGGAGGTCAGACATTAAAATGTACTTATTATATCTTAGCTATATTAATGCCCTGAAACTTAGTCTACGAACTCCGGAGATGAAGGGAAACGGTTAACAATTTCTTATAATATTATTATTATTAATTTCCTAACTGCTAATAAGTACAAGATAGATACATTATTTTTTATTATATAGCACCCTTTATTTTTGGTAGTTTAAATCTCTTTTCATTTCAACTTTGTCATGATTTGTAAAACTGTGTTCGTAAAATACATTTTCATAAACCTCACTTGACTTACAAAGGTATCTTTATCAATTTGTATCTACTGTATATATATAAATAAACTTATTAAACCAGCGTTTGATTAAGCCGCGGAGGCTGTAATTACCTATATTTTATTTTTCGCTTGGATCTACCTGTAAAATCAGTTTCTATTGGTTTTACTTATTCATTTTTCACGAGTGAAACCACGTTTTTCGTTTGAAATCCACTTCAAATAACTTATGACTATGAATTCCTAATCATTCCTATCCCTCGGATAAGATTCTGGTAACGTAAACTTTGATATAGGTGAAATATAAAGCGGATTCAATTCTTGCATGTTCTTTCTGCTCTCTTGCGCCTCCTGTACAAATTTTGCGTACGCCCTACGATCGGACACAATTTGCGCGCTTTTTACAGCTAAAATAATAATTATGCCGCCGAGTATCACACATGCCATAGTTATAATGGCACTCATCATGATCTTGGCTGTAGTAGGCTGCGAACACATTTTAGATCGTATGATTATTTCCATAGATATCATTGCCTGTTCCGCGGCGTTGTATGTGTATTTGTATTCGCACTCCAAACCGTCCTCCTCCCGGCGTAGTATGCATGGTATGTCATTTATTTTGGCGTCCTCTGAAATAAAATAAATAGAAATACATAAAATCAAATACCGAGTTCAAAAGTAATGATGTAAATAAGAAACAGATACGATTATGATTCTATACATCTCATTTTCACATTGGCATTCTAATATCTTACATTTGAATGACGCTGTGTTCAAATCACTATAGTTCGCCGATTTACCAATAGATAGCGCGATACGCTAATGATGATGAATTTACTTAAACGCGTTTACAAAATAAGCTTAAGGGTAATATTATATATTATATAAATTTTATTAAAATAATTCTATTCCGGACTAGCTTTCCATTCAGACCGAGCTACGCTTGTTAAAACATCTGATCTGAGCTGTCAAAGGACTTCAGGCAAACATCGAGATTCTATAAAAAAAATAGAGATGTATTGAGAGTCATTATTCAAACATCGACAGTAGCAGTGTTTTATTTACGTGTTTTTAACGATTAGACAGTAGACGCTATGCGAAAATTACCCCGTTTTATTTTACCGCAAACGACTTCTCATTTGCGGGAAAAAACAGTCTAATGGTAGTAGTACGATTGTTGGTCTTAGAACCGCAGTTATAAGCGTCATTACCCTACATTTCAGAGAAAATTGCTACACTTTATGACACACAGTGAGTATTAAACGCAATGAATGTCTGTTTTTTTAGGCTATTTGAAGTTTTCCTAAGTCAGAGATCTAAATACCTTGCACTATTCATATGTTGCATTTGTATTTAATATAATAAAGATAATACAAATCTTACCGTTCAATCTTTGACTAACAGTATAGTTAAGGCCACTAATACTACAAGTTTCATTACAATTGTTGTTAAGGTTACATAATACACAGAGTTCTGCGTTTGCGCATAGAGGATTCTCACAAGTGGCACACGTCTCACAAAACGGTCCCGTATACCGCATCCCCTCTATCGTCGAAGCACATTCACATCTGCCTGAAAAAAAAACAAATCTTTTGTGCGATTGTATCATAAAAGAATGACGTCATGCATGACCATTACTCCAAGTCGTGTTCAGAATCTCGTCTTGATAAAGGTCAAACATCATATATATTAGAAACGATGGCTTGACAGGTCTTGAAAAATAAAGGCCTTTATCGTTGAATCAGATCTACTTGTAAAGACGATACCGCAAAAAGGCGAAAATAGGTTATGAGAACAAAAATCTATTATAAATAAAGATATGCATATTAAGACTAAACAAATTTTCTAATAAAATTAAGCACCAAAGGCTGGCCAACATTGCTACATATTTTAACGCCTTTTCATTTTAAATAAGCAAATTTGTCAGTTGATGTTTATCTAGCACTATTACAAACACAGACACAGAAAATTTATAAATAAAGATAGGCAAAGATAATTAAACTAATTATCTTTGATCATATTGTTATTTTTGATCTGTATACACATTTATCGTTCGTTTTGTTAATAAATTGTACGTAGGTCAAATTAAAAGGTAAGAAGTTTTTTTAATTTATATTTCTTAACTTACCACAAACGCAGTCCCCATGTCCAGAGCAAATTTCTTCCTCTCCAGGAGCAATACAGGCGTCAATATCTTCAGTACAACCACAGGCTTCCCCAGTCCACCCGGCCTCACAAGCACAAAGGCCGCACACACATACACCATGTCCAGCACCACCGCACTCCATTCCGTTCAATCTGATATTTTAAAACACATTGAGACGATCATTTGTTTATACCCAAAATCAATTTGCTAATAGCAATTTGGTTTTAAGCCTTTTTTTAGCTGTGTTCTAAAAGGATAGTCAGCCTTTAGAAGCATGAGTTTTTTTAACCCTGAAAGTTCTAGGGCCAGTTGAAGACCATTATAAACGTTAACTATCAACTCAGCGAAGGATGAGACTAA
Organism: Pieris melete; assembly: GCA_963693345.1. Taxonomy (NCBI): domain Eukaryota; kingdom Metazoa; phylum Arthropoda; class Insecta; order Lepidoptera; family Pieridae; genus Pieris; species Pieris melete. The sequence continues at coordinate 2,007,645 of CAVNZK010000006.1, read as the reverse complement.
ACAAAGACACTTAACAATTCAGAAAAATTATCAGTGAAAGACTCAAATGATAAGTAAATGATTATCGACCAACCCAAAACAGTTATTTATTTTAATCAAAATTTAATCTAAAAGGTTTTGTGGCTCTAAAATTACAGATCATTTAAATGAGCAGCCGGTATCGTTTCATTACGCCCCCCTAGAATAAAATGTTTTAAGATTTTCTGCAATAACCCTCATATAGCTGTTTTTTAACGACTCCGGTAGCACTTTAACAGATGTTGGTATTAAAAACTTCTACGTGGTTGTTTAAAATCGTTGTAGTACCTAGATAGGTGTTTAGTAGGGCCTCAAACCCTATGTATTTATATCAATTATTAAAAGACCAATACCATTATTTATAAAATCATTTTACGTACCTGCTAATTTCACAATCTTTGCACTGGCAATACTTCCCGCTGAAGCCTCTATCACATTCGCACTTTCCGCAAAGGCAATCACCAGCCCCGGAACACGTCAGCAGTCGAGTGGAGTTTGGTTCTCTGCACTGCGAGAGTAGGGCTGCGGATGCTGCTTCATCTTCTATTGAACAGTCACACTTGGGACCAGACCTGCAGTATAGGTAAAACGTGATTCTAATTCTAAAAATTATGCATACTTAAGTCAATAAAGACATTCGTACGTTTTCAATACTTTTATCGCATTCGAACAGAGGCATGGTAATAATAAAACAATTTTTTAAATTTAACCGACGTTTCGCGTGCTTTACAGCGTGCGTGGTCACGGTGACTGAAGACAAAAGGAAAAAATAATTGTAAATACATAACTTCAATCCGGTAACAAATTGCTTTATTATTAAATGTGTGAAAGTTATGTCAATAAAAGACAATACAACATGGTAATAATTATGTAAAATGTAAGGTACTAACATATACAATAAAACAATAACAAGTTTGGTTTATATAAAAAGCATAATATATCGGCAAAGCACTCGCAAGCCTTTTGGAATTGTACTCGTAAGTGTGGATTATCACTAAACATCAGATGAGTTTCCTGTCGGTTTGGCCCGTTCTATAAGAAATTTTGTCAATACACAGACACGCGACACGATCCGTCCTTCTACAGAAGTCCCATCTTTCGATTAGACTTTCTATCTCCAGGACCAAGTTCCAATAAACAAAATTACATTTTCATTTCATGAACTTTCATTCCGTAGACAAAACTATTACTCACCATCCTTTATTGCATTGACAAACTCCACATACGAGGTGTGAATGTGTTGGACAAGATAAAGACATATCCTTGATCAAATCACTTTCGCAGGAACAGCCACACTGGATATTCACCTCAAGAGTCAGGGTGTCTTGGCCCAGCTGACTTTCTGATATGTTTATTATTTGTTGCGTCTGAAATTTAATATAAACTTTCCAGTATTTGCATTAATAGTTCACTTGTTCTTGATACAAAATTTATGTGAACATAATGACGTTATAACTTCAGTAGAATTGTTTTTTTAATGGCTCTGGCACGATTTGTGCATTAGCAAGCGTCAAATAATTCTTGGTTGTCTTTAGAAATTCGACCGTGTGCTTAAACCGTACATGAAGGCATGTACGGTTTAAGCACACGCCCGGTACCGCACAACCCTCCAAAAGCCCGAGAACAAATTTAAATTAAAATAAAACTTGCCCTCGAACCGGGAATCGAACCAGGTACCCCTCACCTAGCTGCCACTTAATAAGACCGCTAGTCTATGACGCCCCTAGTTGAATTTTTAAATAGGGCTTAAATGTTTACATAAAATAATGTTTTACGCAAAGGATAGGTTTAGTGTAGAAATGGCTAAAATCAAAATGTTAGCGAATAAAATTATATTCTTCGTGCGTAATATTATTTATTGAATCGTAATTAAGTGCCAATTAAACTACAACCTCCCATAAAAAGAATCATTCCGTTTTCGTAGACCATTGAAAAGATGCCATACGGCAAATAAAACTCACCTTTTTGAATTCAGAACAAGAGTCCAATGTAACATGAGCTTCAAAGTTAAGTGTCATCCCATATTCGACACCAGTGCACCGATGGGTCTCGATTAACGAGCCACCTTTCACTCCGCAATCGGTGAAATATTTGACCTTGACAGGTCCCAAGCTATCATCTTCGAAGTTGACAACACTGACAATGTCTTCGTAACCCATTTTTACCAATTTGAGAATGTTGGAACTATCACTTTCCAATTTGGCGATGTATGTGAAATCGCTGAGCAGTTGGTGCAAACTGTCATAGTGGTCTTTGACGCTTTCTGTCACCGCGAAGATTACGTTAACCTAAATAAATATAGTCATTAAAATTGGAACACTTTTTATTTAAGCAAGTATCAGACTACACGGTCGTACTGCAAACCCATGACCATTGTTGCTTAAACACCGAGTCATCGGGACAGTTTCAAAATTGGTAATTTGAATTAATTTTTACAGTTGCCTTATATTTGGATTGCAAAACCTAATCTAGACGTAGTGCATGCACGCTTTTAACATCAGACACACACATGCATTCACATGTACACACTTACGTATACTTAAGGTCTTTCTCGACTATATTTAATTAAAGTTACCATTGAGGATTCGTTTCTTTAAAATATTACATATACTAATGTAAACTAATTTTGTGACTAGACTATCGTCTAATAAAATGTACAATTTGTATCAAATATTTTATAAATAAAGATTACTACTGGGCGTGCCCTTCGATAGATAACATCAGGTGGGATTGGGGCCAAACGCCTGTTCAGTTTTATATTTAATTCATTAATTATAAATATGTGATGGGTAACGGGGTCATACATACAAACGCGCGCCAGCGTATTTCATTACCTAATCATATATTGATAGACAGATACCTTAACACACACATTAAGTACTAAGCAGAACAGCAGATACTATTTTACTAAATTAAGTAAAAATACTAGATAAGTCTTCCTTATTTTAAAGACTTTTGTTAATTACTGCATGAATTTTAGGGAGAAAATCCTGAATTTTCGCCTTTAATAGCTTAACATTTTATATTTTTTAAAGAACAAGACCAATGCGAAGGAAGCTCAACTGATGTTAAGTGATTCTACCATCCGTGGACATTCACACTGCTAGAAGGCTCGAAAGTATATTGCCCGTTTTTTAAGAGTTGGTATGCTTCCATAATGAAAATTAAGGCCATATAAGACAGCGAAAATGGCCGATTTTCCAGTATTAATAAACACTACCAGTGTTTAACTCGGAAAAATAAACATAGATTACAACACAAAATAAACCTGAGTATATACTGATAAGAATAGGTTTGCGTAACACTTGCAAGTTTAAATATAAGTTGAACAAAGAGGTCTATTTACCTTATACTTATCTAGGAGTCTGTACACTTGTGCAATGGAGGGATAGTCGTATTTGGCTGCTTCTGCATAGTAGCCATTTTCATCTAAGTGACATGTCTCATCATTTTTCAGGGAGGCGCCACCTGAAAATATTTGCCAAATAATTTAATAATTTATTAGTTGAATAAATTAAATGATTAAAAGTGAAACTGAAGTATTCAAGAGTTATGTAACTTTAAAAAAATATAACAATACTTGGCTATTAAATAAATATATTTTTTATATCTTCTAAAAATTGAAAACCACGTGCGCTACATCCTTTTAAGTCTGCGCTTTTGATTTCTGTATCTTGTTCATATGATCACAATCATTTCTTTTTTCTAATAGACAAGTAGGTAATACACACCGTCAACTTTTTGGGTTTAAGGCATGACGATTTCCTGACGACATTTTACTTCACCGTACGAGCGAGTGTTGAATTAATAGAACGTTTGCTGACAGCTGGGATTCGAAACTACGACCTCAGGAGTGAGAGAAAACTGTAGGCCAACACTGCTCAATGTAGAAACATTGGTTATGAATAATTGAATAGTATTCTAAAGATTTCCGCATCCATGGCTGTAGTTAACTTATACGGCGTGTTCCGGAGGTCTAGGATTCGATTCCCGAAATATTCAGATTTGAAAGGCAAAAAGGCAAAAAGGCATGTAATGCGTTTGTTTGACAAATAACTTTGCGTCCTAACTTCCTTAATATTATTGATTTTCCAACGTTCTTACATTATGTATTTACAATAGACTATTAAATTTGTAATTTATTAAGTACTTACCTAACTTCCCATCACCGGCGGTATGAAGCAATCCGTCAGACAATAGGATTATAATCTTACGACTGCGAAGGCTCCAGCCAATACGGTTCCCACAAGTAATCGCTTGTACCAAAGCGTCAAGTTGGGCCTCAGCGTTGTCTAAATTCGCCGTTACCGAACTACTGTTCACGCTTTCTATGAAATCATTCACCTTGAAATAATAAGTATAAATGATTTGACGGTTTTGATAGAACCTTAAGGTTGTAGAGGCTAAAAATATGGTGTAATTTTGTTCCGGCCCTCTTTTGGTTCAGTCACCATAGGCTTTAAAAATTAAGTGTTATTGAAAGTAATGTGTAAAACATGGCGTAAAAAGCATTATGGAGTAAAACAATTATACTTAAAAATATTATTTTCGTACGTCTCTCACACAAAACGGTCACAGATTAGTCAAGTCGACGTACGTAATATGTTAAATTTGAATTTCTAAATCTTCTAGTTTAGAGTAAATAAAAAAATTTATAATTAACCGTAATGGTTTTTAATATCTATTCTGAATATTTATTTTGGTGACTGACCCACCGTTGATTGTAGCTGTCGCTCGTTGCTTGTTTTCCATCGTACAAGCAATTTTCTATACAATTTCTATAGTTCCCTACTATTTAATTTCACATACAGCACCCGTACTCTATAACTTCCAATAGTCCAATCCAAGTTCGAGGTAGTCCTCTAAATATCCGCAGTGTATCAAATTTGGGATCGCGCGGAACAAAATCTCATTATAGAGATCGGGAACGCTATCGCTTGTTACAGAGTAAAGGCTCTGTTCGCGCTACAGCTTACCCCCCCATAGAACTACATAAATAAGTACCTGGTTAGTAAGAGACAGGTGATGTTTGTAACTATAGGTGGGTTCACACGCTTCTTCCTCTACTGTGCAGGGGTTCGCGCGTCGCCCCGAGTCAACACTGATGAACGGCATAATCGGCTTCTCAGCGAAGCTTCCAAAACCCAATCTGAAAAAGTTACCCATATCTGTGACCGGTTTGTATTGATTTTTCTAAGCACATGTAATGTAGATAAGGAATTAAATAGAAAGATCGCAAGGAAGATCTAATGTCGATTTGAAAATATTGCGTCTTTTTAAACAAGACTCTTTGATAACAGATAATACTCGAATAGTATTAATATAACCTGTCAAATTAGGTTTACAGTATGAGTGAATATAGTTGGCAAAATTTTGAAAATTTTTGTGAAAATATTTAGATGTAGTTAAAATCAAATATGTATAATAAATTAAAAAATTCGTATACCTAAAGTTATCGGTTAAATTCTTCAGCATCTCAGGAAGATCGTCTCTTAATGACACAAGGGTTTTCTTGTCATCTTTCATTGACCACGTGAGATCCATTAAGTAATACAAATCCAAAGGATAGTTCTTTGCTGGCCGGTATTGGAACTTGATTTTTTTGGTTTCACCTATAACAGTTGAATTAAACCGAACTAGTTTAAAGGTAACCGATTCTAATTATTAAAACCTAAATAAAAATAAAAAGCATCTATGTTTTCGTAACTATCAACTTTCCCACTAATATTAGTATAAAGTATGTCAACCCACCTTATTGGTTTATTCTAGGTTCGATTCTAGGAGCTTAGCTTCCTACTTGCCATAACAAATCGTTACTCAAAACAAATATTGCTGTGTACGACAAAAAGCTTCTTGCATTAACCACTTACGTGCTTTTAAAGAAAGCTTTATCCGCTGCGGCTGTAGTTGTACAGCAACCAAGCCGTCCGGCAGCACGTCTTGCAAACTGCTGTTCTCAACCACCTCCCAAACTGGCTTTTCAGGACGCTCTATCATACCTTGGCCGCATCCGAAGGCTACCAAACTGAAAGGGGTATTACCATTTGAGCAAGCCAATAAAGATTATATTAACATTGGTTATTGTTTTTCTGATATTGGCATTAAACCATGTCAGTTTTTAATTTTATTTCGTTACAGAAGTCCATAAGAACAGCCCTGCGATTCTGTTGAGTTACAGAATCGCAAGGCAGGTGTTACTTGCGTATGTAAAAGGAAGCAACTATTGCGGTACATGAAATGTTCGATGACGAAGAAATGAAGCACTATTTATCGGAATAATGTATCGTATCATTTGTTCAGTATAATTCCAATATAAGTAACGAGTGCTTAATAATTTATTATTTCATTTTGATTTATATATTAATAAAACTTAAATTCTAGTTACCGCTAAAAATGGAAACATAAAATTTAAGATATTTACGTAAATTAAGGTCACTTAAGTTGAAATGTATTAGATACCTACAACACCTAAATGAGTACTATCAGCCAAGTAGGTTTAACAAGCATATAAGAAAGAAGAAATTTAATTTATGCTATTATCATTATCCCGAATAAACGTTTCGCATTTCTTTTGTTGTTTAAACCTAAACGCTGCTGAATATAATTTCACAATCACCTCTTATTGTAAGCGAATTTTCAACTAAAATACATACCATGACATCGAAGCTCAAGAGAGGTTGGTGAGGTTGTGGGGGTGGGGAATGGGGTACACATGTTTATTATGAGACGGCTTTTAGTCTTCAATAATTTTCTAGCTAAAACAATTTTTATCCAACAGGCTTCAAGCCCCAAAGAAAATAGAAAAACACATGTCGACATTGCTGCTAAGGGTTCTGCATCTAAACCACGGCTTAGTAATACTTTACAAATTATAATAATTATTGTTTTATATACAGTTTAGTAGTAACTAGAAAAGTATTAAAAATATTGTTCCAATGAAAACTGGATATGTATTACCTTTTTTTGCTGATAGTACAAAGCCTACACTAAAACAAAGTAACACTTCAGAGTGTACAAAGGTCATTTCTCTTAAACATGTGCATCTTATTCTGACCCCTTTTACTGTTTTAAATCGTCTGTCCATCAATGATAAAAGTAACTAACCCAGCATGGGATCCGGCGTTTAGACTATCATCAAAGAGAATTCAAATTGTAATTGGTCTTTGTCGGCGCGAGTATTTAATTATTAAACCTCAATTAACCAAAAACAAATTAATAATTTAAAAATAAAATTGATTTGATACCAAGAATAAAAAAAATATGTTTAAAAGAATTTCATAAATATTGACTTGATTTATGCCGTTTAACTAATGCACTGATCATTCAAATAGACAGGCTTTTTAACTTAAACAAAAAAAGTGTTAAATGTTAAAGTCTTAAAGCAAGATAAATATTTAGTATCACATAGGTACGTTAAAAATAGTGACAACAGTATACTTAATATACAGTATAATATTATAAGATTTGATTCGCTCTCTATTAGGTGACTATGCAATAACCGCGTCTTTAAGTTAATCATGTTCCACGATCAATCAAGAAATCTCTTGATCATGTTGAACAATCCAAGATTAAAGCGAACATTCCCATAACACATTTTCATGTTAACTGTCATTTTTAATCTATGTTAGCGCAAGACTATTGTATTTATAGTCTTTGGTTAGCACGAATGTTCTATGGAATTATTTAAACGTTGAACATTGTTCTAAATTTAAAATGAACGTGGAAACTATTTTTGTAGTAATTTAAATTACTCACGCATCTGGAATAGGGATAGCTTAACAATGTGATGTATATTTTCACATAACTAAAATAATTTCGGATTTAGAATTTCAAAATAATCTACTGAGACGTAACACATACTTTTATTTATTTTCTTGAATAAAAATAATTAAATTAGTTTCATTCAAGAAAAAACTTTAATAATGCAACGGTATTTAACCTTTTTATTTTTATTTTTGATAATATACCTGCGATTTTAATCGATATTACTGAATAGTTTACAATTGAAAACATAATAAAAAAGTGCGTCCAAGTACGTCAAAAGTGTAACTTCTTTGGCAAACTAATTTTTAAATCTTGTTCATATTTTTTCAAATCTAAAACATTAGATTTCCGAGACTTAGAGGGAGGGAAAAAGGAAGATATGTTAGGAATTTAATGAATTTAATTGTGATTAAAATATTAAGTGTCGAAAAATAATACAAATAATAGATTTAATTTTTTAAATTTATTTCTTCAATAGAGAGATTTCAAAAAATGATTTTTCATAAAACATAAAATACTAATCTACTATATAAAAATAAGTCGGGTTTTCCTTTCTGACGCTATAACTCCAGAACGCACGAACCGATTTCCACGGTTTTACATTCGTTGGAAAGGTCTCGGGCTCCGTGAGGTTTATAGCAAAGAAAATTCAGGAAAAATTTCAACATCACCAAACGAAATGTTGCATAAAACGAAGCCATCTGGTGGCGAAACGGAGTTCGCCGAGTTTGCTAGTATTTCATAAATTCTCTTTACGAAATTTTAATTTTAAAAATAGAATTTCTAATAATAATAATTATAATAGGTAATGCACCCTTCTCACTCTCTCTCAATCGGTCTCAATCACTCTCTCCCTTTACTACGATAAAAACGCTGCACATCTTCATGACGTTTTTTAATAATTTTACCCTCAGGTGCCTAAAGAATTTCACTTCAAAAAGTGTAGATCGTAATAAATTTGAGTTTAGAATATGCATTTAACAATAAATCTGAAAATAAATTTGGAGTATATTTTTAGATCACAATGGTATATTTTTTTTACCTTTCATCATCATTGCATCGTGGCGCAGTGGTGGGATAGTAGGGGTCAGCGCACCACCGACAGTGCGAAGCGGCTGACAGACAAGGCCCGCACACCTCATGTTCAATACACACCAGCTTCTTTGCCAGCTCTTGTTGCTGTAGTACTGGAACTAAAAAATTTAATTATAAATTCTACTTTCATTTATAAACGATGATATTCATTTAAAGGATTAAATCTAGCCTAGATTATGATATCTTAGTATGATTTCAATTTTAAATAGTTCGAAATTTTATTAAAAAAATATGCTTACAACTATAGTACAAATTAATTTTGAATCGAAACGCCCATTAGAAGGTTTAACAATAATATGAGAAAGAAAGTGTGTGGGTGTGTAACTGAAACCTGTGTTTAATCGGTCATTTTAGTGACGTTTAATGTCTGATAATGATTCAATAATCTTGGGAAGCTAAGAAAAGTATAGCTTCTTGGTAGAAAGTATTCGCGTTTTGTACTTCTAGCCTATGAGGCACTCTGCCAGATGATACCGTGCCCAATATCAATGCAATAATGAACTACTGTTTATCAGGTCAATAACAATGCAATTTTGATTCTATGATCTAGTTTAAAACGCGTAACCATTTGTGTAAAGGGATAGTCTATTCATTTGATTCCTTAACACGTTCACTGCGTAACAGGCCGATATCAGCCTGCCGCGGTATTTCCGCTGGTGCGGACGAAGAAATCTATGTCCCTCTCGCTGGTGCGTAACGATTATCTCAGGTGTTTGTAAAAATTCAACAGGGACAAATATATATTTCATCTTGCGGTCAAAATTGTAGGTTTTCCCCATCAAAACATAACGGCAGGCTTTTATCGACCTACCACGCACTGACGCTGCTTTGCATCAGCTGAGTGCGGCAGTGGGCCTATTTCAGCCCGCCCTCCCAACAGGCAGCTAGCGACCCGATACCGCACAGAGCGCGCTCCTGGCCATTTAGTGTTGTGCTATCTAACTGATCTAACATAGCGTTCGATATTATCAACGATTTCAAGCAATACAAGAAAAATACAAATTTTGGAAAATAGAGTAATTCGCCTTGCAGTTATTGACTGTGATAGTGACAGCAGTGAAGAAATATTTTCCACTAAGAAAAATAAAAAGTATTTCTGTTTCCAAGACAGGCATACGTCATAAGTAAATAAATACATTTTTCAGTTCCTTTACGATAATTCTGTTTTATTTTCGATATTTCTCTGTCCCATCACTACTAAAAATATATTCTAGTGCGGTTCAGGTCGATATCGGCCTGCCGATTTTCCTGCTTTATTTCTCATTTCCTGTTTGCCAGATCCCGGGGCGAATCAAACCTAAGGAAGTTGGGTTCATGGTCATTCTAACAATATAAAAAAAAGTGTATACATTATGTTTCCACAAAGTTATAGCAATTTAATCTATCCTAGTGCTGTTGGGTCTAGAAAGACCTGCCACGCACTGGCGGAAATATCATTGGGGGCGCATTTTGGCCCGCCGCCGCACCTGAGAAAAATTATTATTTTACTTGCCGCAGTGAACGTGTTAACCATATTTCCTACGCATGAGCTCGTTATGTTGCGTCGTAGATTTTTTCTTTAACAGTTACATTTGAGGTTCCTCTCAATGATAGTAAGTGTTTGAATGTGTGTGAGTGAGTGAATGAGAACATTTGAGATTTAATTATAAAGTTTTAAAAGTTTGTAGAAACCTATTAAACCGAAATATCAGTTTATGTTAACTATTGTTATTTAAATAACTTAATATTAACTGGCGTGGCATAGATAAATAAAAAAGAGAGTTCCACAGCGTCATAAATTTTCCTAAAATGTAAATATGTACTCACGATTTCTTAGACGGGGCCTTTTATATCTTACTATATATACTTATCAAGATAACCATGGTATTTGGGTTAATCAAAACCACGAAATTCATGATTAATATCGTAATGTAAAGGCTAACATGATAAAGAGATATTAATGTCCACGGAATAGATGAATTTGGTTGGAATTGGTCTCATTTTGTGCGAAATTCTGTGACGGCCCTTTAACTAGAATAATACACCTTGATATGGAAAATTTAAGAGTATGATTGTTTGAAACTAACAAAGTTTTTGTTTTAAAAACTTTTTACTTCTAAATGTACAAAATAAAAGTCGTAAGTCGTCTTAGTACAGAAATGCGAACAAAACTTAAGAACCTTAACTTTCCCGACGATACTTTGTTATCCTTTGTAAATTTAAATATAGGAATCCTCGATAATACGCATTTCTCTCTATAAGCGGGACCACTGATTGAAATACTTCCTGATAAAGTGGGACATGCGTGAATACAATAGATAAATGTTAGCGGTAAACAACAAAAGAACTAATGTCATTCATTAAAGCTACAGACTGGTTCATTAGTGATCGAAACCTGCCATGACTTACTTCCGCAATAGTATTAACAACACGGAACTACGAAATGAAATGCTTTTGTGATTAATTATAATTTGTATCGTAGATATTAATTAAGAATAATATATAATAGTTACCAATATGGTCTGCTAACATTGTTATTAAATGTTGTGTCTTTATCAATAAAAGAGTAAAAGAAACATTCTGTTGTTTTAACAAAATATTATTGGATAGTCGTTTCATCATTTTTAACAGTGGCGCTAAATCCTTTTAGTACCCTTCTGCGCCCATTGTTGCACATCCGGGGATCGAACCTACGACGTCAGGGATAAGAGTCGCACGCTGAAGCCACTTGAACAACACAGCTCACCGAATCATTCAGAGTCAGAAAGTTGTTTCATTTTTTAGTTGCAAGGTGATACAAGAGAAGAAGACAAATGGATGGCTATATTTGTAGCAAAACTATTTATAATGTCAATATTCGTTTTCTTGTGAGTTAAGTGTTAAAATTATGACACAGCTGGCCTCAATTCGAGTGCAAACCTGGCGTACTATTGATTTCTTATTTGTTTATACGCTGCAAGTCCACATGTCTGCACGTACTTTTATTTACATACACTTGTTTAGAGAAACTAGCCAGGGACCGAAAATCTTTACAGTTATAAAATGGATATAAAACATTTCCGAAAACTTTTTTTGTAGGAGCAAACGGGCAGTAGGCTCATCTGATACCGCTACAAATGGACAACCTTCATTACCTCCTCAATGACTCGCGAGTGCGTTGCCGGCCTTATGAAAATTGGTACGCTCTTTTCTTCAAGGACCCCAAGTCGAATAGTTTCGGAAATACTTTAGTAAAAACACTCAGTTGTGGAACGACGGACTTCGGGGTGATACGGGTGGAATAATATTCTGCCTCGACGACGGATGATGAAAAACCTGCATATTATATCCAACTTTTACCATCAACGTTTGCGATTTATCAAAACTAATGTCTCAAAAGATCACATTGGATACACTAGGAACATATGAGCAAAATCTTCTGGATGCCGAGCTGTATCTCAATTCAGGAAACGTTTAATACCAAATACAGGGTAAGATATTTTTTTAACTAAAACTCACCAGAAGCTAACCCATGACTTCTAAAATGTTTGAACGATACATTGTTCGATTTTTGAATTATCTAAGTTTGAAAAATTCTTGTATCGCCACAGCTATAAGAAACTCTTTTGGCACAGACGTATTTTACTATTGGTCTAAGATCCCGCTATACAACGACCTTCACCGAGATGCTTATTTAATGAAACTTATTTTATATATAATTTAATATGTCAATAAATATAATCCATATGGGTTGCCTAGCAAATTTCAGTCCAGAGTATGTTTAATTAATTTAAAAAAAAAAATTTTTTAAACATTTCACCGGTATGATTATTAGATAAATTCTATACCAATCGAAAGTATGAAGCCCATAGAATATGCAAACGTTAGGTTGTTTTTAATCAATTAATTATTTATGTGTATATTTTTTATGTGACACTAAAGTATATATACATCTTTAGTATAAAAGAAGGTTATAGTGATACATATAATACTACCCTGATTAAAAATATTGATTTAAAAAAGTTCAAAAAATGTACTACATGCAAATCATAAAAAAAAAAAATTTTTTTTTAATATTAATTAAACATACTCTGGACTGAAATTTGCTAGGCAACCCATATGGATTATATTTATTGACATATTAAATTATATATAAGTTTCATTAAATAAGCATCTCGGTGAAGGTCGTTGTATAGCGGGATCTTATACTATATAGTATAATAAACTTAGTATTGTCAAACTCACGGCATAGATATACCGTGGTAGATATACTGTTATGAAGATGGCATCGCAAACAAACCTAAGAATAACATTCTAAAAATAAACCTTTTCTATATTGTAACAGTTATAACTTTTTCTACGTAATTAATTTACCACTAAAGTCGAGTATTGACAATAATTGGATACGCACGGCGCCATGGGATGCCATTTATCTTAAATGACGTAAACGTCGTGCTACAAGCTAATTAAATGTTGTTCAATCAACACCATATCTAAAGTATAAGAGGAATTAAAAGGGTATACTGACCATATGCGCCAATAATACGGAAGGAAAGTATTGTGTGGAATTTAGCATATATTAAAGTAAAAATCTATCAATATGTTAATAAACATACTTAAAAATAATCAATAAAATATATGTAAATTTATAAGTCCCATCCAGTTTGAAGGTTTACAGAACTTTACATAAACTCACAGGAGTCTTCTTTACTCGCTCTACATTATCATCATGGATTCCACGGCTCCAATAAACGTGGAACAATCTCAGGATCTTTCGTTAAATTTGTCTTTGGTTCAATCAAAACGCATTACGTATTGGAGTTAAAAATCGCTTTTGATAAATATAATTTCCCACCGGATATCTTAATGATTACCAATATATTTTTAGAATTTGTATGCGTTAACAGAATCTTTGATCGTTTCAAAGAAGCATAGCATATGTAAATTACCATAAATACGTTATTCCTTTCCACAAAATAAAACTACTATCGCGTATATTAGTAGTTAGTTTCATTATCAGTTTAAAACAATATTCATTACATATCTTTGGGCACGTCGTTTGAAACCGTTTTAGGACATTTTAATACTGGTAACGTTTATTTTGTTCATCAGTGAGGCCAATGTTTGGGCCTAATTCCAATTTTCGCACCATGTTTTCCCTCGCCGTACCAAAAAGTGTTAAGTACTTAAAATAAATAAAATCTTTCGTGTTGGGATTTGAACGCACGACCTCAGGAATCGCACTAAATACTAGTGCAAAATCACTTCCTTAATATCGGGAAACAAGGTTAACTTTGAATTTTATGGACTATTTAGTTATAGTTCGTGGTATGTTATTTGGGTCTGCTGACTTTAGAAGCGTGATTTATGTTCTCCAACATGTTATATCGATGCAGAAATATTTAAAACTTAAACTTATTAAATTGTTGAAAACCCTACCAATAATATAAATTTACATTCGACTACATCAAGGATGGCGAGAAAAGGGTTAAAGCCCAAACCTAGAAGATACTCATTTAAAAATTCACAAGCCCTACTTGGATATGACGTGATTAAAGATTTCCTATTTTCTTTAACCAAAAAGGGTTTTTTGTTTTTTTTTTTGCCCCCAAAAATCTCCTGATTAATACTTAAATTATAGTACAAGATATACTGCACTCGGCCTAGGCACCGCTGGATCGATATACTAGAGGAGGACCTGCTGCAGCTGAAAGACAGCAATTGCCGATGTGGTCCAGGACTGGGAACGGTTTTTTTTTATTAACAATACTCTAACCCCTGCCATTGTGTCCAGGGAATTTTTTCATCTCTAAATTTTTTTGCAATAAAACATGATACATAACATTAATTACAATAATCTACTTCACAAATGGTGCGTCTCGCGAAATACAATAATATTTTTATTTTCTGGACTGGGAGCGTTAGAAGTTTCTCGTTTCCGAAACACTCTTGGAGCCAGTGCAAGTGGAGTGAGTGAGATACTTATATAAATAATATGTTAATTTTTTATTTAATTATAATCGATCCACATAATTCCACTACAGTTAAATGGTGGAAAATAATTTTCTAATTATACAAAGAAATAAAAACGTTTCGTTTCCATTCCTTACAAATGGGTTGTCTATTTATATCGTCACGGAAAAAATACCTTAAAGTTTACACGTGCGTTGGTTGAAAACAATTTTATCTCATATTTGAATTTGATGAATTTATTTTAAATTTTTCATAATTTTATGTTTTTTCTTGTCTTGCATTATTTATGGTGTAAATAATGTGTTTATTATTATTACTTATGGCATTAAAACTCACTTGCGTTGTCGCGAGAATTAATTTTGGTGCTGAATGTTTGTATAGCTTTTATGTTCTGTGTGTGTTTGTGTATTATGTTTGAGGTTAATATCAAGAATAATCAATGCTTTTTAAGTTAGAATTATTGCAAGTAAATGGATAACATCGTCATGAAATCTATGTCATATAAAACAACTGTTTACACAAAATGGAGTTTTGTTGAAAGAATTTTTTAAATATTTCCTCTTGACTTATTTGTTACAAGCATCTTTCTACAAAACATACAAAAATCTTTTAAAATTACAAACTCTTCTATTACAATAAATTCGCGTTTGGTTAAGAAGTAATCAACAACCTTAACCCCTTTAACTTTTATTTTAATAAGCAGTCGTTAGACGTAAAGACTTAATAACACTAATAATTTATAGTGTCGATGTATGAAAAACCAAACAGAGATGTCTGAAAACAAACATTCAATCTAATGGATATAGCAGGTGGGATACGGAAGAGCATCAAGGTTATTTTTGGTTGTTATGAGCTGCATATATCATTCTTTGAAGATAAGTAGAGACGTTTATGGACTGATAAAAATTAATTTTAATGGGTTTTTTAGGCATAGAATGTTTAATACGGACACACAAGACTGAAGAAATTTGATTTAAATTTTATTATATATATATTTTTTATCTCAAACCCTTAACAAATGTATATTTTCATCTGATAGTGTTGCGCTTTTCAATTTTGTAGATTACTTAAAACAATAAGTCTGAGATATAAACATACAATATACATATATGTATATATATATATCAATAAAATATATATAAATATTTGTAAATTTTTTAATGAATAAATGAGGCTTTATTATTATTATTATATAAATCAAATGGTGCATTGATATATAAAATATATATTGACATATCTATTATCAATGCTGTAAATTAAATATTTTCTATACGCAATGAAAATCGAAGTTCATAATTATTCAATGACTATGATTAATGATAACGCATGACTCAATTTCCACACCTCTTATCAATCACATATGGTATCATTTTGGTTTATATTACAAAATATAAAATTTCAAAATCTCACCTTGACAAAAAACATATCCAATAAAAAAACAAAACAGCACTTTATAGTACATGATCGGGAATAGGATTTGCACTGAATTAACTGTAACCCGATCGGTTTCGCGATGTCTGATAACAGATAAGGGCCGATAAGTGATAAGGCGGCGGCGCCGCCGCGCAAACTCCCGCCCGTCCCTTCGACATCTGCCGTTGTACTAATCTTTGACTACCTTTGTAAGTGACTAGTGCTATGGGGCTTACAAACGAGCTCCTAAAGCTCGCAATACTAGACAGTTGTGCCGGGAAGCGAGTAATATTCGACGTACATTTCTACTTGACGTGACGTCTTTTATATTTACTCTTCGGTCTACTAAATACTTAGTTAATAATAAAAAATATATTTATTTTTGTAAACTATTTACTACCGAAATAAAACTTTTTCTGTAGAATTAATATCTACAACAAGAGATATTTTTATACTTATTCAGTATTTAATGCTGGTTCGAAAGATTTAAATAGAATTGATATTTTAAACTCCATTAATGTCAAATACAATCAACCCTAATTAAAACTGGTTTATTAATCAACCCTGTACACAAGTACACTACTTAAGTAAAATTGTTGAGATTGAGATTTGTTTTTTAAGTTGTAAGATTGTTTATTAAGAAAATTCAAGTAAGACGTTGCGTTTATATATATATTATTTAAATGGCACACAACAGTCCACTCAAGATCAAATTCAAATTTTAATTTGAACTTTTTAGTCTAACTTAATTGAAATTTTGCGGCAGGTTGACGATACTAAAACGTTTACACATTGTATTTGTATAATTAAAACTACAGTATATCAAAAACGCTAAGTTGAGTGTCGAAATTGTGTTTTAAAAATTTATTTGACGGGACTAACAACGCCCGTCTACAAACGCCGTGTGATAGAGGCGACGCAACAAGTTGTATACCGAAAAAAAATTAAAATATTCATTGCGTGTTTTGAATATATGACATCAAGTCTTTACAAATAAACTCTCCCATGTATTTACCGTATAACGTTTACGTCGTTGAAATTTTCACTGAAACGTTTTGAATACAACAGTGTTACAACAGACGCCTGATAAGAGGTTTTTCAGCAATTTGATACAGGAAGTTTTCATCTAACTAAAAGTGTGTAAATAATAAAATTATTTATTTAGACCATGTGTTTTAGGGAATTTAGGTTAAAACACTATTTAATTTAGAATTGCAATAATTTTCACTTCTTTGTTTTAGTTCGGCACACAAAGTATTCTCGCGGAAACAATAAAATTTACAGAAACGTGTCTGCCCATACCAGATTCGAAGCCTACGAGATTTCTAATAAAAAACTTCCGTGCGTAAACCTGTCGACTTCTCGTGTTATTTGGTCATTCAGACATCCGTGCCGTAATATTATGAGAGTTACAGAAAAAAGCATTACTAGTCTTTGCGCACATAATTCTCTACTAAAATTGAAAGACATTATTAAAATGAGCTTGTTATTGAAATCTTTGGATAGCTTAAAAATAGGTCAGAATGATAATAAAAATGATCTTATCAAACACAATCAGGGATGGAACTGGGTCACGATAAGGCATTAAGCAATTTCAGTGTCAGTACTAACTAGTAGTAGCTAATAATGCTGATTATAAATATACAATTTTTTAAATATTTGATCTTTCCACATACACAAAGGTCGATTAACTATTAATTGCAAATATGGAATAGCAGATGGACATAGATAATACATATATAATTTAATAATTATATATGTATTATTATGTATTGCTTTACATAATTGAACTTATATTTGAGTAGACAGGAAAGAAAAGTAGTTGCATAATAAATATATACCTACTTTAGATGCTTTTACATGCTTTTAAAATACGACTCCTGCTTTCTTTCGCCGGTTTTATACATAATATATTCGCCACAAATCACTAGTTTGCCAAAATTCATGTGTTTGTTAATTATAATTAGGACGTAAGTTCTCCATGTAGAATGCTCAACGCATTAATGACTGGCCCACCTACATATATTTAACTATTTAAAATTGCGACATTGTAAAGTAAGTAAAGTAAAAATAGTACTGTGATTCCCTATGAGATATAAATACGTTTAAACATAATTTTAAACCCAATTGCTTATTAAGTTTTCGCCAGGGACTAAACAACGGACCTTTAGCTTAGTGCACTGAAACAACGCTTTACCACTCAACGATTCAATACTATATATAAATAACTACAAAACTACATTCGGCTTTTTATT
The DNA here is from genome assembly GCA_963693345.1 of Pieris melete. NCBI lineage: Eukaryota > Metazoa > Arthropoda > Insecta > Lepidoptera > Pieridae > Pieris > Pieris melete. Next base: position 1,989,169 of record CAVNZK010000006.1, on the reverse strand, counting down.
AAGGCATGTTAAATTGCGCTATTCAACTGAGAATGTACTTTATGTAGGCGTTATGGCCTTGAAATAAGGCTTAGGTCAGCTTTTAGTGAACGTCTACTTAAGGCTTGCTTGTAGGCGTAAACCATTTGCTACTAATCAGGATGGCGTCGATTGCGACATGCCTAAAAGGATTACAAATACCATACAAGGTTTTTTTCCATTTACTTCGCATTTGAATATTGCTCTTATATTTAAAAGCAGCATTTTATATGGTCTAAAGTCTAAACATGTTCTATATGGTTATATTACCTCATTGTCTGTAGTTTCTACTTGTCACGTAATTTTTTTCAATTAGGCCTATTGAAAGTCAAAAAAAAAAATGACTAGTTCCACCTTCCAAAAGGTAGTTTCGTATGGAGAAGAATGGGTAAGAAACTCCATACATACTCTTTTAAAATATTTATTGATTTGATAATTATATGTATTAAGACCATGTACCTAGACTAAAAAAAACTACTATTCTAAAATAAAATAGGCGAATGCCGCATAAAATCAATGCAGAAGATTATTAAATTATTATGTAGATACGTGGAGCTCACATATTCACATATTATATATTATATGTTTATGATATATTCTTTATATAGATTGCCTGGTGCAGAGCGCTTGTAATAAGGCCGCCCGTTATCCTTATTATTATCGAATTAGTCACATATACTAACAATCTTACTTATAAGTTCGTCAGTTAAATAATCTTTTAGAAATACTACCATAAAGGAAGCTACAACAGTTAGTTGAAAGAGCTAATAGCTTTTCAAAATGTAATATATTGTATAACGTATAAAATTTAGATTAATCATAAGAACTAATCTTATTAAAAGTAACTAAAGTACTCATTTGTCCGTCGCTCTGTCTTTTCACGCTGTATTAAAATCAGAGCAACTTAAAACTGAATGAATACTGTGACGCTGATACAAGATAAGAACTAACCTCCAACACGACGATCCTCCAACGAACAAGGCTTCAAGACTCACGACTACGTACGTATACGTATATTTTTTCTACAATACGGCATTTTTTTAGAAAAAAATACAGACATAGCTACTATAATTGTCCTATTAATAAAATTGTTCGCAACAAACACTTCGCACCTACCCATATTTACTAAGAGAGTTATCAATTATAATCAACTCGACAAGTGCAATACTAATTTCTCAAAGTGCTACTTATACCATTTACACCCAACACCAACCAGTTTTGTATTGTTTAAATATTTCACTTAAAGCTCAAGTTGATGGAGCTTCCTACGCTTGGAACGCACTGCGGTGAAACCGCCAGCTTTTAAGTTGACAGAAAGTATAATAATTTGAATACAGCTTATCCGGAGCTGAATATATTCGGTAGTGGGCTGATCGGTTTTAGAGAAAGCATTGCGGGGTGCCTTTCTCGACCCTAATTTCGCTGTTTTGCTGATGATTTTTCTTTTTTTTCTGCTTAGTGCCAACAAACTTCTGTAATTTTATTTTATTTTAATGTGTGCTTGTATTATCGTATATGTTTTAATTGTATTTTTTAAATTTCTATTTAAATTTTTTTTGAGAAACTTATGCTTACATTAATTGTCACACATTTCAGATGTATGATTTTGTAAAATAATTAGTAAATTTAGGACTGTGTGTGATGTCGTAAGCTTAACTAAATAAATAAATAATAATTTAAAAAAAAATAGTATTTGTATTGGACACAAACAAACAAAATAAATTAATTAAAATCCATTTCTACCTGATAGGCTACTATGTAGGGATCCTTTGTATTAAGAAAAATATTATTTTTATTAGAAAAACAGGATCGCTATTACAATTTACGAATTCACTGATCCTCGCTCACGGAAAAACTTGCAGTGCGGCCTAAGCATTAAGACGGTTTAATATGCATTTTGGTATGCTTGAAGGCTTCCTGTCACGTTGCAATAGTAAAGTTAGAGTTAAATGACCCACTTATGGGCCTTATACCGTTATACCTTTTTGGCTATCGTCTTAATTGGAAAGCATAATGAAGTACTATGAATTAAGTTTAATAATAGTCAATCACGTATGCGCCTTGTAAGTGATGTAAGATGGACGTGTAGATTTGGTTATTGCATCATATCACTTTATATGGTTAACTAAATTCAACCGCGGAATGGTTCGTTCTATTGTATGTTTGTTAAGGATTTTAGCATAACGTTTTTTTATAGCTCACGAGACAGTTGAGCGCGACAAAAACTTTGTTCCCGAACGATAATGAGAACTATTATTTAAGCAATAATTTTACTGCCAAGTTAAACATATCCGGTAGGCAAAGGTGAAAGTGAAAATACTAAACAATAACCTAATTGTTTATTATCATCAATAATTAATAAAATAAATAATTTCCCTTCAGTTTAATCTAGTAGGGTATAAATTTTTAAACGATTTCATTTTAGAATCTTCGAAACCTTATCCGCTTCTTCTATATCCTTACTCTTTGTATGCTTTCGAATTCTAAAGTCGCGTGTCTTTTCCAACATCTCATAGAAATGATTAACCGGTTGAAACCATCCCAAACCCTGCTCGGCTTTGCCTAGCCAAGTGTGTCCATTTGGATCAATAAGCTGTAAGTTACCTACGGGAGCGTTTTCAGCAAAGTCGCAAAGCAGAGTGCTTTCGTCAGGGTACGTGTACTTTCCATGGCCACTGTAGCACCAGTCTTTGAGTGTTCCCTCATATTTAGCGCCATCTGTGAAGGTTATGGTTGATTCTTCATTGCCTCCTAGACGGTCTACCTCCCAGTTGCCTGCGTAGACGTCTCCTTCGGCAGTTGTATACACCCCCGGACCTAAATATAAAATAATAATTTTACATTTAGGTTACAAACTTTATCTCTTTATAATATTAGTATAGATATGGCCGCCTGTTAGCTCTCGTATATTTTTAGTCTTGTCAAAATGTAACCTAGCCTCAATTCTTTAATCCACAATTAAACTAACTAAAGCTTATTGATCGTGAGTGCATTTTTCAATCAATTTACAATTTATCAGACTAACGATACACGAACCGAACAGTAGGGGTCATATCAATAAACCATAAAGCGATTTATCAAATATCGTTTGTTCGTTCCAAACAAAAACATTGGATCTAATATTTTGAGCAATTGGAGCATAACGCAAGTTATGGAGTGGAATGGTGAATGGTTCATTAAATTTAACTTAAAAGACAAAAGCGTTCCGAAACGCTTCGATAATTTTGATTATAGGGCGATGAACCTCTTATAGATATATGTATTTATAAATCTTTATATAACCTAAGTTCTAATCACCTAAAAGCCGGTAGAGCTACAACCTTTTGGATCTGGGCTTCAGAAAATCTATCTGTTTTATCATTTGTTTTTTTCTAGTAGGCAAGTACGTCATCAGCCTTTGTGTTCCCTGTCAACTTTATGGGTCTACGGTATGCCGGTTTCTTCCAGAGACCTTAGGTTGATATTCAGAAACGAGACTTAGCGCTAAGTGCGACTCCCATACGTACAAAATATATTGGATTCTGACATACGGGTATGTCCTTACCCAATAATGGGTATTTATTCCGCGCGATCCCAATGTCGCGACATTAGCGCTACGTTTGAGTACATAGATGATAGAAGTCGCATAAGAAAAAGTTGGTCTTGATGTCGCTATTGATTGTTACAGAGTATGGGCGCAGTTGTTGGCCATTTACATAGCAGTATGATAATAAGTAATAAAATACGCATCGTAACTCCTCGGCTGTTTTGAAGTAGGTTAAAAAATAAGTGAGGCTTGCGATCCATTGTGCCCTATTGTTCTTTATACAAGTTTTCATTCAAACGATAATACTTTTATTTTATACAGCTTTAAGAATTGTGATGCTATGAAATATGTCTAATACCTGCATTTAGTATATAGTGCCGAGTTTAAAATATTTTATCATTAATTGTATTCAATACCATAGTAATTAATATGATTGACGTATAATTATTGCTTAAGATGTTCTAGTAACAACGGCTCAAAGAAAAAGAAAGACGCGGTCTCAGCTCTATAATAATTGAGCGTTTCTTACGGTCGGTACAGTTTTTGCCGCGCACCAGCACAATGTGGAACCAGCTGCCCATTGAAGTATTTCCGAACCACTTTGACTTAGGGTCCTTCAATAAAAGAGCGTACCAAGTCTTAAAAGGCCGGCAACGCACTTGCGAGCCTTCTGTCAATGTGTCCATGGGCGGCACTTAAAATCAGATGAGTCTCCTGTTCGTTTGCCACCTATAATTTTTTTTATTGATCACAAAACTCAACTAACCATGCATTTTAACATTTCTATCTTTCTTTTTCGCTTCAAAGAACCCTTCATAAGTATCTCCCGTGTCGTGGATGAAGTAACCTTGATCCTGAACTACAGGTATTTCTTTTACCACCTTTTTTTCATCACCTTCAAGCTCCTGTTCCGTTGAGTCGGCCATTTTGTAACGACTATTTGACAATCATGAAAAAACGATGTTACTGTATTATTATTTTAAACCCCCCACACTCTAAACGAAGTTTTACTTGATTATTTGGTAATAATACAGTTAGAATAAAAGTAAATTTGTATAATGATGTATTAATATAATTACAGAATTATTTGCAAAATGAATGACAAGCCCAACTGACACACCTTTTAGTTTAACCTTGTTTTCTCATTAGTCTATGGCGATTTTCACACGCAACTTTTTAATTTATTTTATTGCACGTCCTTGACCTACCTTATGTAGGAAAGTACTTTAATACACCAGTCATTATAGACATTCGAAATCGAAAATTTGATAATAATTCCAAAAGTTTTCAAACTTCGGTCAAGTGAATGGTACATTGGGACGACAATAAATCTCATTTTGCAACCTTGTCCGCAGTCCGGAACATAGTTAAAATTGCAATTAAATTAATTTTATGTCTGTATGGTCGTGAAAAAAATTCCAAAAGTTCTGCAAACTTGGGGAAGTTTTCGATATAATATTTCATATCACGTATAAAATTTGCAACCAACCTAAGTGTACGGAACATTTTTTGTTATTTATTTTATTTTCGATATATCTGTCAAATTTGCAGAACTTTTGGAACGTTTTCCTTCAGTTTAATAAAGAACAACATTAATTAAATAATGTTCCGTACACTTAAATTGGTTGCAAATTTGACACGTGATGTAAAATAATATATTTAACACCACTCCAACTTTGCAGAACTTTTGGAATTTTGGTCTCAAGAACTAAGCAAATTATCATTTATTGCATTTTTAACAATGTTCCGGACCGCAGAGCAGGTTGCAAAATTTTATAGTTTGTTTTAATACCACTCCCGACCTTACATCAAAATTTGAAAACTTTTGGAATTATAATGAATTAATTGTCTTGACTGACTGGACTATAAAGCTAAAAAAGCGACATTATTATATAATGGCGTGGCAAAGCGTGGTATGTCCCACCTTACAACTCACTATTTGAACATTAAAAGCAAGCAAGAAAAAAAATCCTATTGATTCGAAATAGTTAAGAAAAATGAGGGTAACTTTTGCGGCGATTTTAACTCACCTGTATTATTAGGAAATAAAACAAAATTATTATAAATAAAATATATTCCGCTAACGTTCATAAAACCACATTTCAGCATCAAAACGACAGCCTTGATGGTAACAAGATTTATTGTATAATTTTATTTCACATTGGGTGCACTTTTCATGAAAAACTACAAAGATCTATCATTTCACTAAAACTAAAAAATGCATGAAACCGATTTGTTAATAAAATACATTAAAAAAAAATTGAAATATTTTCGCTTAAACTACATGATTTTACATAAATAAAAAAAGGCATTTTTTAAGAATTTACCCAGCTTACAATTCCCTATTAAACAATATCCAAATATTCTGATTTAACGTCTATAATACGATTGGTACACAATAATCTCTTAAATAATATTTTCCCTAAAAAATATAACAAATAAAATAAATATAACAAAGGGATACGATGTCAAATCAATTATCGAGGTCCGTACTATTCAAATAAATACTAATTATCTAAGCAAACATATCACTTCCCGATAAATTGATTTAAGATAGGGGCATGATGAGGCAACATTACAAAAAAAAAATATTAATCATCAATAAATATACATAATGTAGATTTGATATAGCTTCGGTATTTTGCTTCGTTGCGTCAAAATTGCCCCATACAACTCTGGTTAGCCAAACGCATGTTCTCTTAGTATTTTTAAGTACAGTGCTACAAGATTTAATGGCACATTGTATGAAATTTGTATGTTGATAATTTAAACTTATTTATATACAGCTAAAGTTCATTATTGCGTGCGCAATAACGCCTATAGCATATTTCTCGCTGTATAGTTCTATACGATTGGCTAACAAGAGGCAGGAATTCACTTGTTCACTTATAGGATCATGTTGGCTGGATCTTCGAGGTTTTCTTTAAGTGCCTTCATCCATTGAGCGCCCACCGCGCCATCTATTACTCTATGGTCGGCCGATGCAGTGAATGTTACGAACTTAGCTAGACGGAATCTGTAATATAATATTTAATTTAAATAAAGTCTCGATAGAGAGTCAAACATAAAATCCGTTCAATATGACCATTTTGCTGTTTTACGAAAGTCAGAGTTTCTTCTGTATTAATATTTTAATTGAAAGTTATATTATTGCATTTGTATGTATGTATATTGTATGTATTTACAAAGACATTACACACACACTCAATACACTTAGTTTAGTTAATAATATGTTTATTCTTAACTATTTTGGGTTAACCTTAATACATATGTATAACAAAGTCAAACATTTATAACTCAAAAACGGCTGGACTAATTGTCATAGTTGTTGTATGTGTCTCCGTCCCGAATAGCACAATAAGTATTAAAATATTGGAATATTGACGATTACATAAAATAAAAGAAGAAAAAAACAATCAAATACAAAATGTTCATGGGTTTTGAAGCTGTCAAATATTTAATGTTCTAATTTTTAATCTTAGTTAGTTAGTAAGTGAATTATGTATGCAATTCTTATGAGAAATAAAGTTATTCTTAAACCTAATATTATCGATTTGCTTAATTCAAAAATTATGTAAACTAAGGAAAATATATCTAGCTACTTCAATACAACAAATCAAGGCAACACAAACGTTGAGTATTCCAATTTGATAGTAGTGAACTTAATATTTATTTTGTATTAATAGTATTATATTCATAAAATTAGAAATTAAGTTCAGCTGATCACGACACGACATTTATTGACTGTTGTCTGTTAGGCGGTACGAAGTTCGCCGGGTCTACATTTCCCACTAAACATTTTTATAACTGAATTGAATGCGAAATTATGACCCATGTTTTACTATTCAAATGTTTAACTAGCAATATTATTTCGCAGTTCATGAATCTATAAGATTAGCTTTTAAGTTTGTTATTAATATTATTTTTTTTGTATTACTTTAGATTAAGGTTCTATATATATATATTTTTTTTTTTTATGATTGGACAATTCACACCAATTGACCTAGTCCCATGCTAAGCTGGTGAAGCTTGTGTTATGGGTACTAGGCAACGGATATACATACATATTATAGATAGGTAGACATATAAATACATATTTAAACACCCAAGACCTAAGCACAACACCAAATGCTCATCACATCGATGTTTGTCTCAGCCGGGGATCGAACCCGGGACCCATGTATTCGCAGTCAGGGGTACTAACCACTAGACCAATGAGCCGTCAAATAATATATATTTATTTATTTTTAATCTTTTATATAACATTTGGTTCTACACTTCTCGCACTCATCATGTTCCTTTTTTTTAGTTTGTCTCTTTAACTAGGGTTGCCTGGAAGAGATCGCTTATTAGCGATAAGGCCGCCCGTTGCATCCCTTATAATTTATGTATTGTGTTATTTGTGTTTCTTTTATTTTTATTGCAACAAAGTGTAAATAAATAAATAAATAAAAAATAATTGTCACCAAGTTATAATTACATACTAAACTAAAAATAAAAGGCACATATATTTGTCAACATACCCTTGAGGTTCATTCTTGTCAGGTATAACGATCTCTTGTAGTCCACCACAGGCTAAGATTAGGGATTGAGGGGGATTGATGATAGCATTGAACATTGTAATACCTAAAATAAAATATTAATTAATTTGATTTTACACAAAATATTTAAACACATTGTGTGAATTTATTTTTCATGAAGATAGATTTGATTTTAAGTAAGAGATCCTCCTCGAAAATATTGTCATCAGTCTTATCGATATATTTGATAAAGCATCATTGTAATATAAAGATATTTGTTAACTCGCTACTAAGCCTGTCCAATTCTGATTGTAGAGGTCTGAATTCGGAGAACTTGGGTTAAAATTCAGAAACGAGATTTCGCGCCAAGTGATATCCGTCAGTGAAAAATGGGCTGGATTTTGATATAGGGGTGTCTTTGACGGTGTGATTTCGAGGTTTCTGAAGCACGTTAGCATTGTGCCAAGAATCTATAGAAGCTAATAAAGAGATGTTTTCTCAAAAATTTCCAAAAATAAATAATTACTATCAACAATTGGATTATGATTTTTACAAAATTATCTTGTTGGAGACACGGGTGGGTCGCTAGTCTATTTAATTAGCATTTTCTAAATATATTTGTCAGATGATTAGGAATTTTCAAAGTAGTTAAATTAGATAAGACTCCGCGGCATTATCTAAAGATTATTGTAGATATTAAAACTTTAAATAATTACAGGGCGTCCGGCAACGTGTTGTATAGGAGACAGTATAGAAAATTCACATTTGCTCACATAGCCAGTCTCAATATAGATTGTTACCGAGTCGACTTATAATCCTTTACTTACCATACATTCCTAGATTGGATACAGTAACAGTTCCACCCTGGTATTCCTGAGGCTGTAATTTACTGTCCTTGGCCTTTTGAGCCAGCTCTTTCATGTTCTTCGAGAGGTCAATAATCCCTCGTGAGTCCGCGTTGAAAAGAATGGGCGTGATCAAGCCAGTGGGCGTGGCCACCGCTACGCTTACGTCTACGTTGCTATATCTAAAAATTTAAATTAAACAACTTAATAACTATGTTTATATTCAAGTTAGGGTATACTAAAATATATAAATTGCTCTTCCTTCCTAAAAATTAATAACATTCATAGATATACCAATACAATTAGTATTAATATAAATAAATAATATAGCTTTTATAAGAAACAAAACTCATGGAGAGACATCACTGATTGACTAAATAATTCGCTGGAAACACTTCTGTAGTTATCTGGTAAGATTGCATTTCCTCTGGGCTTTATTAATAGAAAGTATCTTACTGTCTAATGAAGGAATCCATCCAATGTGAATTGACAGCCGGCACACGCTTGCAGGCCGCCGCTACTGCTTTCACAATAAAGTCATTCACCGATACCTGAAATTTACAAATAATACTTGATCATAAACGAAAAAATAATTATTAAGACTAACTGTAAAAGCCTCACCTTAATATCAGACTTCTCCTTGGCAAGCCGATCATTGACTGACTTTCGCATTTCCAAGGTCTTCTCTACATTGACAGTAGCTGACAACTGATAGTGGGGTATTGTCTGTTTAGCGGCTGACAGTCTCTTTGCAATTGTTTCCCTCATACCGGAGAGTGGGATATCCACAAAGGTGGCACCTGCAGCTGGTGCTGGTATTGATACAGGTGCTTGTGCTGATGCTGGTGCTGCTCCTGCGAGGTCACCACTCTTCACTGAACCATACAGCCCAGACCCTTGGCCTGTGAGGGGTCATTTGGTAACCAATATGTACCATGATAGTATAGGATGTAATTTAAATATTGCAATGGAACTGGTAATATCATTTAGTCCAGTAACTATGATATTAAAAATAGAAATAGATTATATTGGAAACAACAAATTTTAACATCAAATTTAACCTACAAGATTTTTAGTTATTGAAATCTTCAAAACAAATATCTTAATAAGTAACTTACCGCCTAGCCGAATATTTTTGAGCTCCGCTAGCCTTCTTGCCATAGGGCTGGCGTAGATCCTGCTATGTTGGTCTGGCACTGGTTGAGAGGCCGCAGCCGGTTGTGGTGCTGAGGCTGCCGGGACAGCAGCAGCAGCAGGCGCAGGAGCTGCAGCTGGGGATGCTGCGGCAGGTGCTGCAGTTGCTGGAAACGAAATTCCGTCACAGCCCAATACTTAAGGCCATAATAGTGGTCTTGTTGAAATGAAGTACATATATTTGAAGATCCTAGCTTTAATTTCCAGCAAATGTATATTTACTTTGGCTTTTGTTTTTACATTCATACCAATTATCTGCTTTTCCAACAACCAATGTGTTGCTAAAATGAATCAACAACTGTGAAAATGGCTATAATAATATGAATGTTGTATCAAGATACTGTAATGTATGTAATGGATACAATCAATAGCAAATAATGATAATGATAACATGCATGTTAATATGAGAATAAGAGTGATATTTTAAATAAAAACCTTTTTCTTTTGGTGGTGCAGGCCTGGAGGGTGCACTTGATGCTGTGGGTATATCCATGTATTAGTTGTGTAAATCCAGAGAATTGATTACTTTATTATTTATATTAACTACACATAAAATATAGCCTTTTTAACATTATTTTTAGTATACAATAACAATATTTATTCACCAAATTATTACCAATACTTTAATTCAAGTACATACATGCAAAGAAGCATCAATTTATAAGCAAAAACACAAATTAATTCATTGCCAGGCTTAACTCACATGTTATGTTACTTACAGTCATCTTTAAAATCTTTGAAAGCAGCAACATCAGCCTGATTCTCAACAATGATACAAAGAAGTTTGCCAACAGGAACACCCTTTGTACCAGCAGTAATCAAGATCTTAGCCAAATATCCTTCTTCTGGAGTTTCAAATCCCATAGTTGCTTTGTCAGTCTCAATTTCACATAGTAGGTCACCTTGAACAGTAATTTATTTATTTTACTCAGCGATATTAAGATAAGAATAGTTAGTAAAATATCTCTTTATATTTTTAATTTTGTCTTAAATTTATTTGCCACAAAACAATTTTAAAATTAATTTATAAAAAAAAGTTTATGTATGTTTTTACCAGGATTATACAGATTATTTCTAAAAGAAAGCCCTCACATACATTTTAATATGGGAAAAGTAATATATTAAAATGTTTTACTAACAATCAAAATTATACTTTACCTTCATTAAGTTTGTCACCTTCCTTCTTTTCCCAGCTAACTATAGATCCATTTTCCATTGTTGGCGAAAGCGCTGGTAGGTTTACTTTGTTGTGTGGAGGGAAATCTGAGTAATGCCTTACTTGTATACTCCATTGCTGAGTTGCAGATAACTGCTGATGTGATGGAGATAATAATCTGTAAATTTTTGAATTTTACTTTACTCTAGAAATTGATATAGGCCATTTAAATTTGAAGCTTAAGCATAAAAATGCTAATTGTTTAATAAGAATACTGAAAGATGTGAAAAAATATTCACTAATATTCTAAGATTTCTCACAATTATAGAAATCTTGTGTGCTCACTAAGAGTAAATAGTACAGTTGTTATTCAATTTTGTACACACTCAAATATGACACAAAATTTATTAGACTTGATAAAATACAGATAGATCACGGATATGATGATTTAGCGAATGTTAGATGGAAGAAATTTTTCCATCATAAACGGATGAATAAGAAAATAATAACATATAGTGAATCGGCTAATAGACCGGTACACGCACATGCTTCCACCAATGTAATTTTCCAAGGTTTTGACATTACGATTATGCAATTCCCGTAAGTTTGAACTTGCAAAATTAGTACCAATTGATTTGTTTTGAATAAACTAGATACGATAAAGTAAAACACTATATGTATTATTGATTTCAGAATAATAACGAGTAAAATCACTCTAAAAGAGAACTTACTTATTGGCTTGTTTCCTCCTGGCTAATTCTGTGCTCAAACATCTCGTGACATTACACCGAATAGCTTTTTTAACGCTATCAGCTAAAACTTGGTTTCGTACAAGAATCGTTCGCAACATGTTTGTTTTTATATTAAAATTTTTGCCCGTCCAGATTTTCGGGACGGTTTTCTAAAGCCGAAATCGACCTTTAACAATTGTAGGTCGAAGAAATGGTTCAATCACTCAATCAGTCAACTTCAAACGTTTTCGCACATTAACGTTTTTTTTTTTTTTTTTTATAGCCTCACGCAGAGCGTATTGCCACAGACAAAGGTAAGGAAAACGGAATAGTAAAGAAAAATAATTTTACACCGAATGAACATTACATCGATAAAGGATAGGAATTAGGATCAGCAGGATATAAAACTATCTCTAATACAAAATACTACATTATGGAAAGGAACAGTAATTAATAAAATATATATCATATAGAATACGATTTGTATACATATGTATTTATAATTTTATATTATTTACAGTAAGAAATAAACATAACTTTTTATATATATTATTATTTAAAGATGAAAGCAGAACAGGAACAGATGTAGGTAACGGGATACTAGAAGAAGGATGAGAATGATCGAATAACATGGAGTGGTTATACCGGGGACAGGACAGAATGATATGGTTTAAATCACCAATATTCAGCCCACACTCACACATTTCACTATCAATAATATGAAATCTGGAAAGGTGGGCTGGGGTACACACATGGCCCAATCTCATACGAATGAGAGACGATGTTTCCTTTTTATTAAATTTCATTTTAAAAAACCATGGCTTTAGTGGTATTGTGGGCTGTATACATGAAAAATATTTACCCTTAATTAAACTGCTCTGAATCCAAAGGTCAGTCCAAGATTGTCGAAGAAAAGAAGCAGGAAGTGAGGCCAAATCATGATAATAATTTTTATACGAGTTAGAATCGCCATCCTTAACAGCTTCATTTGCTAGTTGGTCTGCTATGTCGTTACCAAAAATACCAGAATGTCCAGGTATCCAACCAAATGACACGGACAACCCCAATTGCTCACATTCATACAACAAACTCCTTATCTCAATAATGATAGGAAAAATTAATTTGTTTTTTAATGGATAGTTTTGGAGAGCTTGAAGAGCACTAAGTGAATCTGTGAATATGATGGATTTCTTAAGTTTCTTACTCAAAACTAATTTTAAAGCTTTAAAGATACCGTAACATTCCCCTGTGAAGATTGAGGACTCTGGAGGAAACTTTATTTTTATTGTAGTTTTACTTTGTAAGTGAAATACTCCTATGCCTACATTACCAGACGAACCGTGTTTAGAGGCATCTGTAAATATGTAATTGTACTCATGGCAGTGTTGTTCACAGAAATAATTAAAAGTAATCCTTGCGTGGGAATCGCCCTTGTTTATACCAATATTGAATCTAATGTCTGGAGAAATAATTAGAGATTCAAAGTTGGTTCCAAATAAAGGGTAAGTTGGTAAGGTATGAGTTGGAGCTTGAATATTGATAAATTTATTGAAGCTGACGATGAGACAAGGTGAAGATTTATTTGACCAGTACTTGGAAGATGTCAACAATTGAGATAGTTCTTGAAGCTTAGAACGGAGAGGATGGTTGGCATATTGAAGGGAGCGAAATATGAATTTATCAGATAAATATTGTCGTCTAAGATGTAATGGGGCTTCAACACATTCTACTTGTAAAGCATTAATTGGACTAGTTTTCATAGCTCCTGTAATTAATCTTAATGCCTTAGACTGTATATTATCCAATTTTTTTAAACGGGTTGCATTTCCAGGAGATAATAAAAAGGTACCATAGTCTAAAATACTTCGGATTAAAGCATTGTACATGAGTTTCATACAAAAGGGATGGGCACCCCACCATACACCGGATAAACATCTAAGAATGTTCAAGTTTCGCTCACACCTATTAAAAATGTAGTCACAATGATTTACACCAGAGAGCTTAGAATCTAAAAACACACCAAGGAACTTCACAGAGTTTTTAACAGGGATAATATTATTATCAAAATACACGTTGATTGGAGGAGGGAGACGCATTCTAGAAAAAAGCATGGCAACACTTTTAGTGGGGGATATTTCAAGGCCATTAGTATCAAGCCAAGTTTTTAATAAATTAAGAGAATGAGACAGTAATGAGCAAGCAATGGCCGGTGATTGATGAATGGAATAAATTAAAAGGTCATCAGCATACTGGAGAATACAAATCCGATTACCCAAAGAAGCTTTCAAATCATGGGTATAAATATTATATAAGATGGGACTTAAGACTGATCCTTGAGGAAGACCTCTCCATAAGGTTCTGGTTACAACAGTGGAGTCTTGTGAAATTAGAGTGATGTGTCTTTCGTATAAAGTATTTATGATAAAATTTGATAACATTACAGGTACATTCAAATACTGTAGCTTTTTATGAAGAACTGACAACACTACATTGTCATAAGCGGATTGTACATCTAAAAATGTGGCAACAACAGAATCGTTCCTTGAAAATGCTAAAAAAATGTCAGTTATAAAGATGGCAATACTGTCCATCGTACTCTTCCCTCGACGGAAACCAAATTGACTGTCACAAAGTAATTTATTGCTTTCTACAAACCATTCAAGACGAGTTTTCACTAAATGTTCACAGAGTTTTATCAAGACCGAGGATAATGCAATAGGACGATATGAATTTGCGTTAGAGGGATTTTTATTAGATTTCAGAATTGGTATAATGATCTGGTTTTTCCAGCGTGGAGGGATATAACCGGTTAACATAAGTGTATTTATCAATTTCAGGAAATATTCAAGAGTTTGGTCACCTAAATGAGAGATGAAGGAATATGGGATTCCATCGTCACCAGGAGCAGAGTCTATAACTGAAGATAGTATTCCTTTAATTTCATACATAGAAAATGGACTATTGAGACCAGAGGGGTTCAATGGCATCAGAGGTATAATTATTGTTTCAGGAACTGTAGTAGGAGCAAGTCTGTCGAGGAATTGATTTGTTAATGAATCGGGGAGAGAACCAGAAGTTTCAGTAAATGCACACCTGAATCTTCTAATATTACGCCATACCACAGAAGGACGGACATTAGGGGAGATGGAGAGACAAAAAGATTTCCAGCTATCTGTTTTTTTCTTTTTGAATAATAAACTAGTGGCCTTGAAAGCATCTGTAACCAGATCAAAATTTTCAGATGTACAATTCTCACAATATTGGAGCTCAACTTGTTTTCTTTTTTTAATTGAATCTGAACATTCTTGATCCCACCAAGGTGGAGATGGAATAAAGCCCAAAGCACCATTTTTAAGTGGAAAGGTTTTGTCTGCTACTTCTATAAATAATTTAGTTAATGCATCAGCACAAATTGATTCTGAACCATGTGAGATATTAGGAAGGGAAGTCATCTTTTGTTCTATACGGGATTTAAAGGTATCCCAATCAGCATTATTAAGTCGATGTTTTAATCTAGGTGAATGTCTAAATGTAAAATTAATCTGAAAAGGAAATCTAAGAAGTAAAGGGAAGTGGTCACTACCATAGGAAGAAGAAAGTGTAGACCATGAAATAGTGGAAGCTAAACTAGGAGTACAAATGCTTAAATCAGGGACACTTGAGCCTTCATTGGGAGAGGTCCGCCGGGTCACAGAACCATCGTTAAGAAAGCAAAGATTATGAGAGTTTAACAGTTCCATCAATGAAACTCCGTATGTATTGGTTGTTGAACTGCCCCAAGAATTATGTTGACTGTTAAAGTCGCCTAATAAGATAAAAGGCTTAGGAAGAGTAGAAATGATAGAGTCAATTTCAACAAAAATAGAAGAACTAGGATGAGGAATATATATTGAAACATAGCAGATATTATTAACAATAGCAGCAATAATTGAAAAATCATTACTATGAGAAGGAATAGGAAAGTGAGAAAAAGGAAGATGATGTTTGACTAGTAAGGCAACTCCGCCATACCCGTCAATACGATCCTCACGGAGACAGGCATAGCCTGAGTACCTACAAGGAGCACCTGGTTTTAACCAGGTTTCCTGTAGAGCGAAGATAAAAGGTTTATATTTATTTATAAGATAAATAATATCACTTTTCTTAGACGAAGCACTTCTACAGTTCCACTGTAGAGCTTTGGCTTGCTTGTCCATTATTAATATAATTTGGTAAGCTAACGATAGTGTCAATTAAAGGAGCAGCGTTGGACGGTGAAAGAATATTAGACTGTGATAAAGTGTTAATAAGAATTTTTATTAGGTCTGCAATTGATTGTAATGTCAAATCATTATTGTTGTTTAAGTTTAATCCACAACCATTTCTGGGTGAGGGCATATCATAATCTTTAATTAATTGTTGTTGTGTATTTCTGTCATAACCTTTGGAAAGTTTAGGAATAGATTTAGGTTTGAGAAAAAAAGTCTTTTTGTAAGAGTTACTCAAAGACTGTTTATGAGACTGTTCATTTTGAGGAGTAGAAATAGTAGAAGCACCTACATTGGAAGAAGAAAGTAAAGCATCAGCATAAGAAATTTTTGAGATAGGTGCATGAATTTTAGATGCTTCAGCGTACGAAATACAGCTCTTGGCCATAGATTCTTTGATCGCTTTTTGGCGATCAAATTCTAAACATCTTTTACTTGTGGCAAAATGGGAACCTTGACATAAACAACAGTATGCATCTTCCTCTAGGATAGAGCACTGATCAGCCGAATGGTCTTGGCCACACTTGAAACACTTTGGTTTTGATCTACATAATGATTTAACATGACCAAATCTGCAACAATTGTAGCACTGTATTGTGGGGAAAATGTAAAGATCAACTGGGAGGGAAGTGTAGCAAATAAAAATTCGCTTAGGTAGTATTTGTCCATCAAATGTAAGAACCACAGTTTCAGTAGGCTTAAACTCACTGCCATTACTAGTAATGATACGCCGTCTCATTCTTCTTATTTTTAAAATTGGACCGCATCCAACAGGTAAATTAATATTTTCCGTAACTTCTTCATCTGACCACTCAGCAGGTATGCCTCTTACAACACCCATACGGGTAACAGTAAATGTTGGGATAAAAACCTTATACTCGACTGATTGTAAAGCAGAGTTATTAAGGAAAGAATTTGCGTCCTGGTAATTATTAAAAGACAGAGACAGTCTATTACGACCAATTCGTTTTAAGCTTCCGTTAACAATATTGTGTATAGAATTTCTTTTTAAGAAACGACCAAAAGCAATTGGGTGGACTGAAACGCTATCATTTGGAGTTTGCTGTACTCTTTGTATGTGAACAACATATGGTGCTGCATCACTTGGCTGGTATCTTAAACGTGCTACTGATTCTGGCTTTTTATATTCATTAGAATTAAGTTGTGACGGGTTGGATTGTGACTCATTGAACAAGGGAGCAGTGCTAATTTGGGTATTGGTTAAAGGAATGCAATGACACTCGTTTGGTTTGATTTCCTTGCCCTCATGTTTCCGACTACGTCTCTTTTTGTTACAGTGGGTGCAATGTTTATGCACAGTGGCTCTCCGTTTTCGAGCACCACTGCTAGACTTTATAGATCCATCTGTTTCCATTCCAGACTCATCATTTGATATCGTTACTAAACAGCCCACCCCAGGGACTTCTCCGCCCCCAGGGTCATCAGGCGGCTCCATAAGGAGCAAAAGTATATTAAAATAACTTACCAATAAATCTTCTCTTTAATACACTATTAAATAAAACTAAGAAATAACAAATATATATACATTAACTACACTAGACTACTGATCCAAACCCTAGAAATAAAATAAAATTTAATTAAATCGAAAAAACGCGTCAGTCTACGATCGTATTTCCCGCGCTTTTTCCACATTAACGTTGAAAAAGTCTGCCAAGTAAATCAATGTCAATGTAGTTTTGATATTGATGTTTACTCTGTAGTTTCAAACTATCAATCCTATAAAATATGGTGATTCTTCATACCAATGATGTAAATTGATCTTCTCATCAGCAATTTTCAGTTTTTAACACTAAATTCTTTTAGAAAATTTAATCTCAGCCAACGAGCGACTGCGCTGCTTATAAAGTACTCTGGTCTCTGGAATTGGTTCCCGGTAGCTGTGGTTCTCAGGTCAGTTGTCAATTATTTGATAGTTGTCAGTTGTCATTCGTCAACGAACGACGAATGTAGGAAAATTACAAATGACAACTCTTTTCTGTCATACGTATTGTTAGGCAGGTTTCTCTAAAAATGGTGAGAAACTAATTCTCAATTATTATGAAAATCGTTCGCGCTTATCTATTAAAATTTAATTATATCGAGTGCTTATTAAAGTTATTTGTTTATTCCCGTTGTATTTCCTAGCGTCAGTGTTATTTTCTACGAAAAATGTATCTTACAGTGGTGAATGTTTACAGGCCAAACGCACCAAGAAGGTTGGAATTACTGGCAAATATGGTACTCGTTACGGTGCCTCCCTTCGTAAAATGGTCAAAAAGATGGAAGTGACCCAACACGCCAAATATACTTGCTCCTTCTGTGGAAAAGTAAGTACTAGTTTTCTTCTTCATTATCAGTCTCACTTCGTACTTGTAAATAAATTTAACTAAAAATAGGTTTTTGAATATTGATTCAAAGCTTTACCTAATCCTAGAAGATATATAACTACTCCACATCTTATGTCATTAAGGTTATGTTTTGATCACTTATAAGTTACCATATAAACATTTTAATTTAAGAGTTTAAAGAATAGATTGTATGCTATTTAAATGTGAAATAGCAATAGTTCATGTATTCACTACACCACACTTTATTCTTTCAGGATGCCATGAAACGTAGCTGTGTGGGTATTTGGTCATGCAAGCGTTGTAAAAGAACTGTAGCTGGTGGGGCCTGGGTTTTCTCAACCACTGCAGCTTCATCCTGTCGTTCAGCTGTCAGAAGATTACGTGAGGTCAAGTAAATGTTAGAATAAGTCAATAAAATAATTTACAAAATGTCTTGAGTTTTATTAGCTGCTTTAAACTATACAGTATTAAAAATGTTTTTTATGTTATGTTATTAAAAAGGCTTCACTCTCTAAAAGTGAATACATAGTTATTGGTATAGTGCAAGTATTACTTGTAGAGAATCATTGAACTACTATATTAAATGATACTTGAAATAAAATAAATTTCAATATAAAAATATTTAATAATAAAAGTATGATATGCAAAAGTACAGTATTAGCACCAATTTAAAGTACTTATGGCTCAATATATTTATACAAAATATTTTTATGATAAAAAGCAGCATACATAGGACAAAAACAGTTGACAATGGTCATACAGATAAGCAGGTTCTAGATTTTTTTTTTCCTGTATGTGTGCTCATACTAATGTATTCTTTTAAAAAGATTGTAAGTACATTCATCACAACAAAATTGTTAGACAATTCTAAAGGTAGATGAAATTAATCATTGTAAAAGTATTAAATAGCCTTAGTTTATAAATTTATAAAAATATATGTCAGTCACCTAGATCACTGTCTTGATCCCCTATGGCAAACAGAATATAAAATGCTACACCAAGCAATGCTGTACCAAGTAAATCACCTAGAGCAGTTAAATAGGGTATAGCTGAATTATCTGGGTCTAACCCTAATTTCCACATCCACAGAACCAAATAATGGCTAATTATCAATAAAATGAATACTTGCAATAGTGCTGCACACACATAAATTAAGATAAATATGGGTGTTACAGATGTATGACCTGCTTTGAGATAAGCAATTGTGTAAACAAAAACAAGCTGGCCAGGCACCACCATCAACATCAACAATTTAGTTGTGTTACTTATAACATATTTTTCCTTTTGTCCAGTGTGAAACAATGTAGATAGTCTGGAAGCATGTACAGCAGCCATGTTTCCACCTATACCATTAATAACTAATTGAAACACAGCAACACCTTGATAATTTGACACTGTATAACCCAATATTAAACCTCCAGTGCTACTTATAACCATTCCTGATACAACGGGAACCCATCCTTCATCTAACGCTTGAGTGGTAAACTTATTTTGAGACGCAACATATCCACAAGCAGGGACCAAAATTGCCCCAATAATGATAATAATAGATGGCAATATAAGACTTGTGCCAAGTGATCTATATAACATTGAAGAAATCCATGATAGTAGTGCCAATGTTGTTAAATCACCCAAACTAGCAGCAATTGGTGTAGCTACATTATCTGGGTTTATATTTAATTTTTTGGAGACTACAATAACACCAATCATAATGAGTCCAAGCACAAAACTTGCAAATGATGCAGTAAGTACACTTGATGCGCAAAGCAGCATAGCCTGGTGAATATCAAATAAGCCTTGTGGTATCCATCCCATTGCTACTGCAGCCATGGCTGCTAAGAATCCAACTAGCACTGCTTGACACTGTATAAGGCACAGGTTACCCACAACTAACTGCTTCAAACAGGCACCTAAGTGGCCCATGTTAGCATGTGTTGACATTCTTGATGCTAAAGTCATTTCTAAATTTCCTTTAAGTCCCAAGAGAGCTGGTACAAGTATATATACACCTGGTATCTTCTGAAATACTTCCCAGTGTTGAACCACATCCAAGAGAAGGCTTGCTGCAACCATACCAAACCCAGCAAGAAGGAAAGACACAAACATTTGCACTGCTGCGATCCACGAGTTTTCTTTATCATATTTTATATCTGGTGGTTTATCCTCATTGCTAATAAGTTTGTACACGTTTGCACTCATTTCACTCTCGTCGATACACTCAGTTTTTGAGTTATTACTTTTAGTTCTATTCATTTTTAATTGAAAAAGCTATTAATATTTCCTAATTAATTATCCATGAATTCGTAGTTAACTGCAATTAATATTTGAAGCAACTCAATTTACGAAATGACAATACATTACGACCAGCGATTTGTGTTATTATACTACACTAATTACTAATTAGGGATCTCCGTATGGTATTTCTTAATTATTAAAATCTATTAAATTATGTAAAAGTATAAGAGAAATTGTTGCCAAAATTTATTATTAAACATGACAATTGACATCTACAACTTTTAGCTTTATAGTGAGGTGATATTATCTTTAAAACATCGGGGTTCGGGACTTGAATTAATTAATCCGGACTTCAAAGATAATATGTCAATCAAATTCAATTAATACATAGATAGAGAATAGAACTAGATGAGCTTCTAAAATAACAATAATAACTAAAGAGAGAAGGCATTAACGTCAAATACTTAAGTGCGAGCGAAACATAGTAGCAGTTTTTCTGTCTCTATTAGCGTATCGGGTTTTATTTGTTTACCATCGAGCCCTTGGTGGTAAACGAGTTTTCACCGCTTACTGATAAATCTGTGAAACCCAAGCCAAACCCATATTTTATCCTTATAAGAGGTGTATTTAAAGTGTTAGTCATGGTGAATTGTTGCATAATTGGCTGTAAAAGCTATAGTGAACGTAGTAAAGAACCAAACATAACCTTTCATCAGTAAGTAGCTTATTTTGTCACGACTCAGTAACATTGTTCAAGAATTATTAATTCCAATGTGTATTTTGATCAATAATAAGCAATCTTCAATGAATTAAAACTGTAAATACGACATATGTCGATCATTCACTATCTCACACGCTGTACACTGATGCCTGGTCTATACTGTAGTCCGTCTACGAGTTAATATTGTCTATATTCACAACTCGATTTTCCAGTCTTCTGAAGTGACTTCTGCACTCACAGTTTGTAGCATAGTCAGCCTTTTAGCAGTGCTGAAGGGATACCTTTATCTGTTCCCGCTTCCCAAATAAACTTGATAGCGTTATAAATGTAGGGAGGCTATCGAATTACTTTGTATCCATGGCCAAGGCCGATAAACTACGATTACTCATTACATACCGAGCCAAGGACGGCTTTCTTTCTTTACCAGATTTAACATATCAGCCTTTAATAAATTTCCATTTTCTTTTACATAATTTCTTATCATTCACGAGGCAATTTCTTGCTTTTTATTTAGTGGTTTATCAACTTGTATAAAATGATACGGTCTATTATTATTGTGAATGGGTTCAATACCTATATGTCGAGGTAAAAATTGAGCTTTGCTAGTCCGCAGCTCGTGAGGCAACGACACCAGCCAATTCTTTGTCAATCGAAAAATAACCCTCCAACCGTCTAATCATACGGGAAAAAGGGAAAAGTTACAAATACCTCCTATTTGTAACCTCGCCCATATCTCCCTAAAGGATAGTAGGGAAAATGTAAATATAGGAGAGAGGAAAGGATGAGCACCGGGAAGCACTCACTGCACTAAACGCTACAAAAACAAGTCGCATCACTTCGCTGGTTTTCTATGACAGTAGTCCTGATCATGCTGCCTATTCAGCTTAAAGCCACAGCATGACATTTTCACTCCAAAAACAAGGCAATTTCCTCATGGTAATCTTTTGTAGTCTTAGACGTGAATGCGAGGAAAAAAAATCCGGTAAAAGTGTTGAGGTGGAAACCCTCCGTATCATTAGTCTTTGGCAATATCAATATGTCTGTTCTGACAGAGTTTTTGGGCGGGAACTCCAAAAAGAGCGCGCGTACATTTTAAGTTTTATTAATTTTATTTTAAATTTTAGTTATTTTAGCTTAAAATTTAGTGAAAATATCAGAATTTAGAGGTGGTATCTGTTAGAAATGGAGGGTAACGAGGGGGGCGGGGTTAACCCGCCCACCTCAAATAAACGTCCTCGCGTGGAGGATCGTGGTGGTGACTTTAAGGAGGACTCTGGCGTTGGCGGTGGCGGTGAGCGAAAAGACTCCTATTTACCGTTTTTCAAACCTAACTATAAAAGACTTTATCCCGAAAACTCAGTTAATACTGACTTTAAAGTATTTGTTGAATCTACCAATAAGGATAGACTGGGCAACAAGAGCCCCATATACTTAAATCACATTTTTTCAACTGAAATTAAAGGTGTGACGGCAATTCAAAGAGTGAATGCCAATAAAATTGCAGTTATATTTAAACAATATAATACGGCAAATAACTTTATCAACAATGCATCATTCTTAAAAAAATACGACATGAAAGCTTCCATTCCTGCTGCGCAGATAGAAAAGACAGGAATCATAAGATTCGTTCCCACTAATATTTCAAATAAAGAGTTATACAGTAGGCTAACGTCAATTTATGAAATTATTGCAATCAGAAGATTCACAAAAAAAGTAGGTCATGAATATGTACCTTTACAAACAGTTAGCATCACATTTCTATCCAATATTCTACCAGACAATATTCAATATGATTTATTCTCTTATAGAGTTTTTGATTATATCCCTCCATTACAGCAATGTTTCAAATGTTTCAAGTTTAACCATTCAGCGAAAATATGTAACAGTAAACAAAAATGTTCAATTTGTGGAGGTGAGCACTTATATAAGGAATGCGACAAGCCAACTGAAATCTGTTGTGTTAATTGCAGCAGACCTCATCTAGCTATTTCAAAAGTATGTCCAATTAAAATGAAGAAAATTATGGAAAAAAAGACTAAAATTACTTATGCAAGTGCTACCTTAACTAAACAAATAAATGACAATGACTTTCCACCACTACCAACATCGAAAACACCTGTATATAATAATGTAAATAAATCTGTATATAAATCTGTAAATAAGCCTGTAAATAAGCCTGTATATAATTCTGTAAATAATCCTGTAAATAAACATATAGATAATGTAAATAAACAACAAGATATTAAAAATCAAATTGTCTCTAACAATGATGTACTTATGGCCCTTGTACAGACATTGGTGGAGCTAGGCAATAAGGGTGATAATTCACCCTACAATGAAAACAATTAAGGATATCTTAATTAAAAATCTAAAATAATGGATCTAGGTCCTACACAGTCTAAGCTACGTATTGCTCAATACAACATTCAAAGTGCCAATAGTAAAAGACCCCTGCTCATTCAATTCTTGAAACAACAAAACATTGATATATGCCTACTTAACGAAACGTGGTTCAAAGATAACACATTTAAAATACCAGGTTACAATATCTATAATAAAAATTCAAAGAATAGTCATAATGGTGTGGCAATATTAATTAAACCATACCTCAAGTACAATTTTATTAACACTAGATTCTATGAGGACATTCAAACTGCTGCTCTGAATCTATCAACAGTAAGCGGTAATTTGACTGTTCTTTGTGTTTACTGTCCACTGACTAGTCGTCATATCAGATTAAATAGATTACATAGTATAATTAATAATCTACCAAAACCAATATTTGTAAGTGGTGACTTTAATGCTCACCATATAGCATTTGGTTGTTTATCTAGTAAGAGTCGAGGCCACAGCTTATTTAATATTATTGATGACTTAGATTTATGCATTTTGAATGATGGTAGTTTTACAACTGTCAACCAACCCAGACGAAATCCTTCTGCTATTGATGTTAGCTTCATCAGTGCTAGTCTTGCATCTATGTGTGAATGGTCTGTACATGACAATGCCATGGGTAGTTATCATTACCCTACAATAACAGAAATATCCTTAACTATTGATAAATATAACATTGGTTCACCAGTAGACAGATTTTTATATAAAAAGGCAGATTGGACTAAATACAACACTCTTTCCAGAACAGTTTTCAATAATTTTATCATAAATTTTGATGACCCAATATTAACTTATAGTGCTTTCTGCTCTTGTTTAGATACATTAAAAACTATGACAATACCTAAACTTTCAAAACCAAACAGTTTCAAAAGTAGATTGCCCACACCCTGGTGGAATGATATTTGTGAACAAAGTGTCATTGCATCTTATAATGCTTTAAAATTATATAGAAGTGTACCATCCATAGAGAATTATATTAATTATAAAAGAAAGGATGCACAGAAAAAAAGAACAATAGCAGAGCAGAAAAAAATTGGTTGGAATAATCTAACTAATACTTTCAGTAGAACAACACCCATTAGTAAGATTTGGAATTTACTTAAAATGTTTAAACGTGTTAAAACTGGCAATAGGTCATGTAGAGATGAATTCATACCAACCTTTTTAGATAACATAACAGATAATAGTAATTTAAGTGAGACTAGTAACCTGAATATTTATTTTAACTTAAACAATGACAATCAAAATTCTAAATTTTTACTTGAACCCTTTACTTGGTCAGAATTTGCAATTAGTTTACAATCTAGACGTAATTCAACACCTGGTATGGATGACTACCCTTATCTACTGATTAAAAATTTGGATGAATCAGCTCAAAAAATATTTCTAGACATTCTCAATCTTCTTTGGCTTAACAACTATATTCCACAGGCATGGAAAACACAGTGTGTTATTCCAATACTTAAACCAGACAAAGCACCAGAACTTGCTAGCTCATATAGACCAATATCTTTATCTTCATGTCTTGGCAAAATTTTTGAATCAATGTTAAAAGTCCGTCTTGACTGGTATGTTGAAGCTAATCACATCATTCCCAATGTCCAATATGGCTTTAGACGAGGGCGAAGCTGTGCTGATAGTTTCATCTCTTTAATATCTGATCTGAAACATGGTAAGGAAAATAATTTACATACTGTTTGTATATTCCTTGATGTTCAAGGTGCCTTTGACAGTATAGATCCTGGTATACTTGTGAAAGTTATGTCAGGCCTGGCAATACCGGGACAACTCTGTAAATGGATATATAACTTCTTAAATGAAAGGACAGTGTATGTAAAACACAATAATATATTATATGGTCCAAAATCTGCCTCGAGAGGCACAATGCAAGGTGCTACCTTATCCCCTTTATTGTATAATATTTACACTAGTGAAATCTGCAACTTCTTAGACAATGTAAACAATAATGTAAATATTTTACAATTTGCTGATGACATCGTTTTGTACAGTAGCAACTATAATTTACAAGTAGCAATAGACAGTATTAATGTAGCTTTATCCCAATTGTTTTATTATTATAATGACTTTTTACATTTAAAAATTAACCCATCCAAGAGCAATGTTAAGATATTCAGCAAGGATACACCAATCTATAATGTTATTTATAATGGTGAAATTATAAACAAGGTAACCAGTAAGAAATTTTTAGGAATAGTAATAGATCAGAAATTAAATTTTGAATCACATATTAAACATATTTCCAAAAATGCTTTAAGAGGTCTTAATATTATGAAATGTCTTGCTGGAGTATCATGGGGTGCAGACCCCAAAATACTATCTTTAATATACAAATCGATTGTCAGAAGTCATTTTGATTATAGCTCCTTAGCTTATTTAAATAGTCCACATGTAAATAAACTTGATTTATTACAGAACAAGGCTTTGAGAATAATATCTGGTGCAATGTGCTCAACTCCCATAAGGGCCATGGAAGTTGAGACAAAAAGTTATGCCATTAATATTAAGACGACTCTTACTTGCACACAGGTACTGTCTCAAATTACTATCTTCTAATAATATGCAAATAGTTAAAAAGATTGCACCATACCTAGACATTACTCCTTCTTCATTATTAACTGGAATAACTCTTCTCAATAAATATACACCACCTTTGTCCACAATATATCTGGAAATAAATAATAAGTATAAAAAGACCAGAAAACAGTCCCTTTGGCCATGTTACTTTAGCAGCTATCACTCCATTTCACATCCAGTAAATATTATCTCAAGTACTATTAATAATAATTCTGATATGATGCAATTCTTGTCACAAAATATTAGATATTACACTATATATACTGATGGCAGCAAAGGAAATAATCACGTTCATGCAGCCTTTTATGATTCAAATGCCAAGTTTTCTCAAAGCTTTGTTTTGAATAGATCTTGTTCCATTTTTACTGCAGAGGCTTATGCCGTTTATCAGGCTTTACTGCAAATTAGTGTAATTAATAACTATAAATACTTTTTAATAATAACGGATTCTTTAAGTCTGATAAAGAGTCTAAGTAATGTTTCTGTAAAATATAAAACCAACTATATTTTGTATATTATAAAAGACCTATTGTTTAAATATCATCTTAAGAATGTAAATATATATTTTATGTGGGTGCCTTCACATAAAGGCATAACCGGCAATGAAAAAGCTGACAAAGCTGCATGTGAGGCTATAAACAGTATTGACGTTACAGACTCAGTATCCGTTCCTTTTACTGATTATTTTCTAAATATTAAGGAAAACATTTACACTCTGTGGACAGAAATGTGGAAGAAAGACCAGGAAAACAAGGGAAAGTGGTATGGAAGTATCCAAGATAACATACCTGTTAAACCATGGTATGACAAATTGAAATCTAGTGATAGTAGAGATTTCATTACAACAATAAACAGATTGAGATTTGGTCATAATATTGCGCCGTCACACCTAGCAAGACTTGGGATTGTTTCAAACAATCAATGTAATCATTGTCAAGCAGAAGAAGGAACGATCCACCACATTATTTTTGATTGCCAAAGTTTTCTCATTCAAAGACTTGTGCTGGCTAGTGAACTTAGTGTTACCAATGCATATAAGTGTGTTTCTTCCTCCCGCCCGCCGCTCCTCAACGTTTTACTAAAAGATCCAACATCCTATAAACCTATTTATAATTACATAAAAAATACAATTCAAACAATTTAAGTGATGAAATTTAGTGAAGTGAAGTTAGTGTCGCCAAATTATATGAACATACATATTCCAAATAAGTCATGACTTAAAGGTCTTTGTTACCAGGTCATAAAATTAAAAAAAAAAAAAAAAAAAAATCTGTTCTGACAAATTCTACATAGACATATGACATACAAAATTCTAAAACCACCACTGGAAGTCTCACAGTTATTAGATAAATATTTAAGTCAAAGTCATTAATTTGACAGTCGATTAATTAGATTTATTTGAAAGTAGAGATTACTTATAAATTATTGGATCTAAAGATTCAAGACAATTAAATAGATCTCCTTTGACATCTGTCAGTTTTATGACCATAGTGACCTGCTTAAAAAATCGATAAAGAGAAAGAATCGGTACGGACTCCAAACATATTATGTGAATAGAATTCAGTTATTTTAAAAAGTACAAAAGATTACAACATGTAATGGCACGTCACTGTCGCAGCCATCCAGCTTTTATTAGCCGTTCAATTAACAGCCTAGCTAGGCTGTTAATTGATCGGCTAATTAAGCTAGTTGGCTGCGACATCACCATGGCGTCATCGACAGGCCTTGCCAGATTCTTGTTGATTTGTCTTTTTAGTTCTTTTGGTATTTTTTAATTATTACATGAATTAAACAACCTGTGTTTGTTTATTATTGATCAATATTAAAAAACGTTAAATATAATAGAAGTGACACTTCTTCCTTGTTTGTCAGTTACCCGTCACAGAATACTTATTACGTGATAGTTGTGACCATAGAATATAGGTTGTGATGCGTATTCGATGATTGCCAATGTCATTGTCAAATGATGGCAATTGGCGCCTGGCGGCCACAGGGCAGTAGACAAACTGCTGATTGCTGGCCTGAATGGAGGCTGAGTAGTGTTTGCTTCGTCGTTAGTGATTAAAAATAATTAACTTATATGCGTAAGTTTTGGTAAACTTAACTATTTAATAAACTTGAAAATATTCGGTAAAGGCAGTGTTTCAAATGTTATGTTAAAAATTGATGTAAAATTATAATATCCGGAAACCTACTTTTAAAATAACTTTGTTCATGAAGTAGACGTGTCTGTAAGTGTAAGCCGCTAAATTGCATTTCAACCAAAACATACATAAGTGCCCAGTCTTTAAATTCCTAAAATCTTTGTCTCATTGTTTCAGGTGAATGGTCTTACCACTGACATTCGCGTGTTAAAATTGACATGTGGCAGTGAATAAACTAGTAAATCTTATTAGTTAAAATGTTTAGAAGTAAAATAAGAATACACACATGCCGAATTATCCTCCTTACATCGCTTGTGTGGTTGTTAGTTGATGTTGCAATACTTACTTTTTATTCCGACTGTTTTGGTGATGGTTGCAACAAAAAAACAACAAACGATTATGGATTAAGGGCAAGTGATTAATTTTATTGTTAAAAAAATAATTAAAACCCTCGATTTTGATATTGAATGTTATTTGTATACAAATTGTTTTATAAGTAATTTTTATTAATAACTATAGGATGTAGAAGAATTAAGAGGCAAAAAGGCTGCGATAGCTGCTGGATTACATAGAGATGTAGGTGATGATGATACAAATCTGGAGGAGAATGAGGTAGAACCAGAAGTTGGTGATGATGGGTTAAATTTGCCCTCATATCCCAGATCTAGACTTAAGAAGTGGAAGCCTTCTCCACAAATAAAACCTCAAGGAGACTTACCAGGAGAAATGGGTAATGCTACAAATATAACACAATTTAATTTATATTTGTGTTTGTTCATTTTAAGCTCAAATGTGAATTATCACGAAGTTTCATTCTCATTTTATTTATTGCTTGAAAAATGAGCCTGAGCCTGAGAAAAGCCTGTATTTTTTTGTTTTAGGTAAACCAGTAAACATTCCAATAGAACAGGAAAAGATAATGCTGGAGAAATTTCAGGAAAATCAATTTAATTTAATGGCTAGTGACATGATCTCGTATAATAGGTCATTGACTGATGTTAGATTTGAAAAGTAAGTCAATATTATTGTATTGTTAATCAAACAAGTTTTTTTATTACTGATTACAATTCATGTAGTACTAAACATCAAATAACAATTTTACATTTAATTTTGCTCTATTTTCTAATATTTAAATTCCATTTACATGTTTTTGTTGATGTTGTTAAATACCTGCAATATTTTATGAAATGCAGAAGATTTCATAGATATATATATATATATATATATAATAACAATGAAATTAAACAATTAGTATAAGGGCAAGTTATGAACTTCATGCAAAATACTATTAGGATTTAACAGGCAGGAGATAATAATAAGATTTATCAAAATTGAATTCTGTTATTTAGAAGAAAAACCAGTTACAGTACACTGTCTTAAGCTTAACTAAAACAGTATAAAAAAGATAATGGATGTTAAGTGTATTTACAATCAAAAAAATACATCAAATACCACCAGTGTAATAAGATTACCCTACATCAAAGATATTTTATTTATAAATTTTTCAAAATAACCTACACATGAAAACCCATTTTTTATTATACAATATATATTTATCAAATCATTTTGCAAACCTAGGTGTAAAGATAAGCCATATCCAAAATTACTGCCAACAACAAGTGTTGTGATAGTTTTCCATAATGAAGCATGGTCTACACTGATAAGAACTATATGGAGTACAATAAATAGATCACCGCGGCCCCTTTTGAAGGAAATTATATTGGTTGATGATGCTAGTGAGAAAGGTAAATTAGTTTAAGTATGTTTTTAAAAATACTATGTTTAATAATAATTAAAAATTAATTTTATCTATTTTAAAAATATAATCTTTGTTTATAAGGATGATACTTATGTTTGTTTATTGTTTTTATTAATTAATTTTAACAAACCCATTATTTTTTTAAATAATTTACTACTTTTGCACTCCCCATTATCGAAACTGATCAATTGTATATACAAAATTACAAGAGGGATTGGAATTATGTGACTTATAAATTATAAGTATACAAATATATTATTATAAATATATTTGCTATCTTAAATATTAGATACAATATATTATATAGATTTTACTAAAATGTAACATTTCTGTAGCTCTGTAAAGGCTCAATCAATATATTTTTTAACAGAACATTTAGGCAAGAAGCTAGAAGAGTATATTAAAACACTACCGGTGCCGACGCATTTGTTTCGTACGGAGAATCGTTCGGGTCTGATTCGCGCGCGACTTCTCGGCGCGAAACACGTGAAAGGTGACGTCATCACCTTCTTGGACGCTCATTGCGAGTGTACAGGTAAGATGTTCTCCAGTTCAAATAAGTTGTATGACTCAAAACTGTCAAAGCGTTTAAAAAGGGGCGGAAAGTTTCTTGCCCGCTATACGCCCGTGACTTGCGAACTGGTAGTAAATGTAAATTTACTATTAATTTAACTAAAATTCTTATATAATAAACATAATTTTTAATAATAAAAACAATTGTTCCCTTAAGAATCTTAACTATTAAAGAAGAAATTACTAGGAAATTATTAACAAAAATTTTAAATATACGAAAACCTGAAATTCAAATTCCAAATAATTTTAATAAATTTTCGAATAGCCCCTCTTAGTAATCAAATTGCCCGCCTGTGGGCCCCACATTGGGAGACATTGGTTTAGACTGTGCTTTTTAAAATCAAAAATGTCCGTTCTCGAAGCAACGGTTAAATTTTTTAATTATTATCAACACTGGAAATGATTTTCGATAAGTTTCATGTATTTATTAGAACAATGAAGCTATAGCAATGACTCTATCATTATATTATTTCTAACATATTTGATTGTTTTGTCCCAACTCCAAAGGAGATTCCGAAACGAGACTGACGAATTATGATAGATGTATGCCAAAATCCAATACATTTTCTGACAGGCTAGGACTCTGAATACCCTAAGAACTATATATACCCGCCTCATACATATTAATAGGATAATGAATATTCAATACCGATGCCAGAAGCTGTATTAATTGTTAACTGGTTTCTTTCGAATATTATTTCTATACATTTGTTACACAAATGTGAAGTAAAACGGGAACTTGAACGGGTGTTGCATTTATTCACCTCATTTATAATCTTTATGTTCAAATCCGAGGTACGACAAAATATTTCCGACTTATAGAAAAGTGGTGATTTTTTTTTAAATCACGACACTAAAATTTAACCTCAAACTTAAAATTAATCTTTATATGATTAATAGGAATACTTACCGGTATTTGACAAATAACGTTTAACTGAAAAAAGTTCTTCAATTCTAATCGAATTAACAAAAAAGTATATTTAAAATTGTCCCTGGTAACTTTAAATTTCAACCCAAAGTACGTTAATTAAGATACAAACTTTTCCAATTAAAAGATTGATATCGGTAAAAATATTCATTTTCGAATTGAACTGCAAACATCTCGAGTTGTTACTGTTAATGTAATTAACTACTTTTATTGGAAAAGTGTGTATTTCATACGAATACCTATGTATTTAAAACCTAAGACTTCGTGAGCATGAACTATGGGAAATGAATGGAAACTCATCAATAATTCTCCCAAGTTATTAATCTATTTAGCTAAGGTAAATTTCGAGAGTAAAAAATGGAGTACAGATTTATTTTGAATACCCATACAAATTTAATTATACAAGATTTTCAAATATTATAACAAGAGAAAATAAAATATAGGTCGCCCTTTTTTTATGGCTCTGGCACGATTTGTGCATTAGCTAGCGTCAAGTATAGGATTTTTTATAATTCGTGCTTGTCTTTTTAGAAATTCGACAGCGTCCTTTATTTACGGTTTAAACACTCGCCCGGTACCGCACAACCCTCCCAAAGGCCGAGAACAAATTTAAATAAAATTAAAACTTGCCCTCGAACCGGGAATCGAACCCGGTACCCCTCACCTAGCTTATAGGTCGCCCTTGTCACCAAAATCATTAATTTTTAAATATGGTTAAATTTTAATACTAAATTTATATTGAAAGTATTAATAGAAATTGTATTCCATTATATAAATATCACAATTTTATTTCGATTCGTTTGTTTCATACATTTCGATAAGAAGTAATTGACATGAAACAATTTTTCACCTATTAATGGAACGCACATTTGTTGCCGTACATAATACGATAAAGACCGATGTAAATCTATGACATGTTTTGAATAAATTGTTGATTTAATGTATTAATGGTACTTTTTCTCATTAACTTAACTCTTTTTGTTACTGTCAAGGGTTATATATATATGCATTAAATAGCTAGGTATAAATATTTTAGTAAAATGCACAGTATTTTTATAGGGCAAGTTATGATTATAGGTCAAGAGTTTAGCATAAGTACTAAGTAAATAGTACTACTAATTATTTTAAAAGCTTCAGAGATGCTGACAGAATCGTATACATATATGGATTTTAATGAGAGATCTAGCTTTCTACATATAAACAATGTTTTTTTTATCTTACGTGAAAATTAAAAGTTTTGTAAACTTCACAAGCTTTATAGATTCGGTTTAAAACTATATGAAAATTTATAAAAAAGGGTGCGTGTACTTAAGTACGCGCGTAAGAAGATATACTTCTTTGGCATTATTAAAAATAGATTTAAAATAATTAATTACAATAATCAAAGACTGGAAAAGGAGTCATTATAGTCAATAAAGTTCAGTTTACATTTGAAAAATTAAATAAATAAATAATTATTATTATTCTCTTACATTAAGTGTAACATAAATTGTATTATTATTCGAATCTTCCGTGGGCAACTTCATTCTGTTAATTTTGTGTCACGGATCATTTACTTTCCTACCACCGTCGGAGTTGATAAATCAGTATAGAAATAGAGGCTTCCGTAAGTGTTATCGTGCTAAAACCATTCCATTATTCATATGGCTAAAAATGGCTAGTCAAAGCGACTCAGGTCGACAAAATTCGGTCAAAGCCCCTTTGACCAACCTAACTTATACGTGCTAAGTGAAATGACATGCTGTAATATAACTCAACGTTTTCCAATGCTGAATGGTGCCAATCAATACAACAATGTTTTCTTTGGTTGGTTTGGTACAAAATTCTTCCAATATATATTGTATTTAAATAATACTTGCCTTAGAATACTTAACAAGTAGTGCTAGCTTTAGGTCTAGGTGCGAGAATAAACTCTGGATTTTTCTATGTCGGTAGGAAATACATCGGTAGGAAACCAGTATCCGTTCTATATTCAAAAATCGACGGCGCGTCAATGAAGCTTGATACACTCATAAATAACAAAAAAATGATACGGAAATTAATGCTTGCCTGTGTTTTTAATGTCACTAAACAATCAGTTTTTTCTACAGAGGGTTGGTTAGAGCCGCTCCTCGCGAGGATCGTTGAAGACAGAACTACAGTTGTATGTCCGATCATTGATGTAATTTCGGACTCAACATTCGAGTACATTCAAGCTTCGGACATGACGTGGGGCGGTTTTAATTGGAAACTCAACTTCAGATGGTGAGTGCTTTTGACATTATTTTAGTAATTAATGGACTGCAGTGGCCGATACTTGAATGTAATTAAAAGTATTTTATTTGATTTAAAATACAAATATGGAATATGTTGGTTCTAGGGGTTATATGGCTGATTTATCTGGTATTATTATTAATTTTTTTAACTTTTATTGGGTTAAGCGGTTAAAATAAATTTCTATTCAAGTTAATGCTAACAGCCTAACTAACAGTGTATAGTGTAAAAATGGAGAGTGTTCTGAGGGCTTGTTCGGACGGTTCGAAGGTCCACAACTGAGAGTTTCTTTAGGCAGGTTTTTGCGCACCACCACTATGTGGAACCAGCTGCCCACCGAAGTATTTCTGAACCATTTCGACTTAGGGTCCTTCAAGAAACGTACCAAGTCTTAAAACGCCGGCAACGCCCTTGCCTTGAATGGGTGTCCATGGGCGGCGGTATCACTTAACATCAGATGAGCCTCCTGCCCGTTTGTTGCCCTGTTTTTTATTTTTTTTCGCATATATACTTTATTACACATTTTAGAGATATAACTTTTAATAAGACTATCCGTTAAAGTAACAATTGTTTATGCTTTTATAATGGGCTTATTAGTTAGGCTGGCTTATTAATTACATGAAATGTAATTAATGTGAAATTATATAAAATCTTATGTATTTAAAAAAATTAAATATAGGATGAAAATAATGGTAGAAATTTTCATAGAAGTTCACGTCTCAAGGTTAGGCCGATCGTAACACAAGATTGTTTTGGTTGCATAACCCTACCATTGTTCGCGCTACGTCCGTTTAGTATATATGTATGTAGCTCTATTTATACTCTAAATAGGTAGACCTCGTTTATATATGGGACTGAATGTCCTATTAATATTTACTGGCCTATCTTAAATTCCCAATCGTATTGTTATTGCTTGTTAGAGGTATAAATGGACCAAACTTAAGTCGCGATACCAAAAACACGTTAATGGAAATATTTAACAACGACGTTATACTGTTTGGTGGCGATTTCATGAAAAACTGAATAAGAATCCTTCCACGAATTATGTAGTTTTTTAAGATTTATTATTAAACTAATATTCTAAAGTGATTTGATTGATTGTTTGCATTAAATAGGCATTAAAACCACAAGACTGATTTGGAAATTTGGAACTCTACGTTGTAGCTGATGAACATAGGTTATAGAATATTTTCAATATGAGATTAAAATAGTGTACCGCAACGTGTGAAAAAAACCAATAAAATTGGCAAAATCGCGTACGCTGCGGATATTGTAGATTAAAGCGATACTAGTACATACTACAGTTTTATAGAAGACATCAATATCTACAAAAAGCCCGCGATACTATATTATGTCCAACAAAAAAAAATGTTTACAAAACTTTAAGATTTCTTCTGATTTGCTCCAGGATTATATGATGTCCTGATGATTATAGAGCCTAATTCGGATAATATTTTTCCTATACCAAAGTTTTGGTGTTTTATTTTTATTATTGACTAGCTGGCCTGGCGAACATCGTACCGCCTAACAGTCGATTCTTTATTTTTTTTAAATACTTATTCTGCTATTCGGGACACCGGTCTAGCTAGTAAGATAAAAAAAAGGAAGTTCATAAGACAACAAATACAATAAAAATTTACCTTCCCGGAACCCCTCCACTAACACTTGAACTTTATGATATGGTATTAAAATTCAAATTGCCTTTAAATATTATTACGAATATTTTGTATGGGAATATAGAAAATTGTTTTAACTTTTTCACTCAATTTTTAAAATTTTTCTCTCCGTAAGAACCATCCTCGTTCAAGGAATATTATAAAAAAAGAATCAGACAAATCGGTCAAGCCGTTTTCATGTTATGTCGTGACAACGGAAAATGGGTTTCATTTTTATATATATAGATTATGTGTTTGCTTAAATGCTCTATAAACTGACGTTTATTAACTAAGGATACTGTTGGCCTGTTAAGCGTGCGAGTCTCATCCTGATGTCATAAGATCTTAGGGTTGAACCCTTATATATAATACTTACGTATTATATATTTACCTACTATCAAATCGGTAACGTAAAATAAAAAGACAGACTAAACCACGAGCACGAATAATAAAATAGGGGAGAAATAATTGGCAGCAATATACAATTCATTCGCACTTGGCACAACCTCTACTGACACAATATACGATTCAAAAAAATCTAATTGGACTGGTTCAATAAGTTAATAAGTGGAAAGTGATGTTTTTTGTTCAAAACATAGATAAGAATCTTGAGTCTGTCTTTACTTTAAAAAAAGGGCCAACTTTCTAATAATTTCCAGAATCATCTCCGCTACTGCATATTTCTAATTGCACATATTTTATTCTACATACTTATAAAAGGAATCATTTAATTATGACAAATGACTCAAGTGATTATGTTCTATATTAAACATTTGTCACAAAGGTAATCTTTATAGGAATCCACAGCAAGCCATACTTTTCCATAATCTAATTAAAGTAAAACATCGCGCGGCGAAATCTGCCCTGCGATTCTGTAACTCACTTTTCGAACTCACACAGCGGTTTTCGCATCGGCGGTCGCTCTCAAATCAGTCGTGAAGCAGTCATTTTATGATTTGGCTTTCTAATAATCAATAAACTACAAGCTCTCGCCTTTTCAGAATGTAAAAACCCGAGTTAATCTATTAGAGATCTCTTACTTTCTCACACTTTGCCTATTGAATCATATTTGCATCGATGAGATGATAGGATGATGGTCTATGATAACGAAGTATGGGCTTAAAGAATATCACGGTTTTATGTGTTTATTTTCTGTCAAAAAAAAACTCGCAAATAAATCTTTTAATTTAAATTTAGGTGTAAAACATCAACTAAAATCTGTCTTTTTTCATCACAGAGTAAACACTATTTGTCAGAAAGAGACGAAAAGGTACTTTAGTTAAGAGTGCAGTTAGATTTCGTTTTGATAAATAAGAGGGTTACCCTCTTACACAGTGCAAGTCTTATTTATCAATAGGTTTATTCAATACTATGGTTTTCAATCATAAATTTAAAAAAAGTCGTTGTTACACCTATCAAGTACCTAATCTTCATTAGATGAATTAGTATTTTTTAAAAGTAATTTCATACTAAGTAATAATTCGTACTGTCTCTATGTTGAAAGTGCAATATTTTTTGTTCACCGTAGTTCATGTATATAGAATAGATAAATTGTAACTTATAACGTAGAAATATATGATGTGGTGTACTTTAATAACAATAGAAAAATAAGGTTTAACAATTAATGATTTTTATAAGATTTCGCTGTCCATTTTTTACTACGCGCTAATGCGAAACTAAGTTAATCATTCTACAATAATTGTATTGTGTTTCATTGCGTTAATGCGTCATTTTTGTTTTTGTCTGTTTCTATAATAGAATCGATTTTATATGATGGTCACGTGACGAGGCTTATGTCAATTCCATACAAATTAGTTTAGCGGTGATGGGTCACGACTGTTGAAAAGTGATTCTGTTACAAGCCCCCAATGTTGTTATAGAAAGTTATATCTTGTCTTCATATCTATATACGTTTTGTTTAAGTAGGTGAGCCTTGAAACTTCATTCCATGTTTATAGGCATTTTCACCAAATAATAGAAAATTCATCAAAGTCACGCATTGTAATTATGTCTTTCATGGTTGAGTTGATACTTTGTGTTTACTTACTATTCCGAAGGAATATGCTTTATACATTACTAAACAAATCTTTCATATAAACAAATATTTTCATACATTTTGCGTTTATGGTCTAATTATAAAATATAACTCAAACGTTCGTGTCTTTGTAACAGTGATATATAATAGTTGATCGTTTTATTGAGAATTCTCATTACTGTACATACATATGGTTGCGTTCTATTTATTTTATTAAACACTTCGTTGCAAGGTATCGGATTCAATTAAACGGATTTCTTATAATAATTAAATAATAAGGATTGCATCGCGCGGCCTAATGACTTTCGGGCAACAACCGTAAGGAAACATAAGTAAAATGGCGCGGGCGCAAGGCCATACCAACATAAGATATAAAATAACTTAGGCATAATGAATAGAACAATACAAAACAACTAAAAATATGTAGACAATTAGCTGTTTAAAGCTTAGTTTCGTTTTTATGAGGGTGCGTAAGTGCGGTGCTGGTCTTTTAAGAATTGGTACACTGTTTTGAAGGACCCTAAGTCGAATCGGTTCGGAATTACTTCAGTGGGTAGCTTGTCCACATGGCGGTGCGCGGCAAATCCTGTCCTAAATAGCGCTCAGTTGTTGAACGACGGACGTGGAGGTGATATAAGTGGAATTTCGTATTCTACCTCGACCTCGGATGATGAAACTCAACTGCAGGTATTAATCCGAACAACTCCTCTTAACACTCTCATGGTAAATGCGGTAGAAGATGCAGACAGACCGCACAACGCAACGCAACGCCAAGGGATAATTTCTGATGTGTTATATGTCACAATGGAGACAAAAATAACCTAGTTTTTATATTTTATATGTTTTAACATTTACACCATAGAGTTAGTTATGTAGTATATATCAAAATTTCCGGAAATTGAATATTACTTTATTTAATTAAATATGTATTACTTTGAATTCTCGTGAATAAAAATATAATCTTCATTCATCTTGTCTAGTGGCTTTTATAATAAATATAAAATACGGCACTTATTCGTATTCGTTATGCACTTTGTTATTTTATTGATAGAACTGGTTTTGTATGTGAACTTTAACTTAGACGTGGAGAAAGGTGGCCTTGGTTCATCATAAAGGCCGCCAAGAAATATTATTTATTAGTATTGGTTTTGAAGCGAGTTTAGTACATTAGAGTTTCCGTATCCGGCGGTTCTAAGTTTGGTTTCCAGCGAAGTTATAAATGAACGTGTTGAAGATTGACGGCTCTTCACACTTGCCTAAAATTGTCATTGCCTTGCTTTTTGGATTTTAATTTATATTTAACTAGCAGACTCGGCCAAGCAATGCAGTGGCTAAGGTTTGTGTTATATTACTAAGTAGTAAACTATCCAAAGGAAACGGTAGGAGATCACCAGTCATGGAGACCACCATGCTTTTTTGGTAGTTATGCCAATAAATTGTAACTTATTTGAAACGTTGGTACTTTCAACACAGCGCCATCTGTTAGAATTGTGATTGTCAAATAATAAACAAATAATTTGTAATATAATAATATTGCGGGTATAAATTAAGATGTTAGCTATCCTATCTTTTCAGTTAGATCAAACTGCACACGGTGTGCAAATTTGATAGAAATCGTTTAAGTAGTTTAGGAGTCCATAGCGGACAAACAACGTGACGCGTAATTTAGATATACTAAGATATACATTTTAAGGGATGGATTTTAAACACTTTAATAAGGGACTGCTAGCTATGTGATACGGTTCCATTTAAAGTACATGGACCAATTTAAATTTGGAGAGCGACCAGTTTGCTAATCATGAGATACGAAAATAGGTTTTATATTGATCTGCGATTTAGTTTACAGTATTAACTTCCGGTCTTGGTATTCCGGTATTGCTATCTTTATACAGTCAAACCTGAGTATGTGAGTGAGTAAGCGAGAAAACTCTTTTAATGAGAGTATTTACGGGGCCCGTCATTTTGCCCTCCTAAAACCACGAAGTGGGAATGAATTCTGTATAAGTGACAGTCATTTTTCACGTGTGAACCTCTATAAGTGAGATTGTTACTTGCCTACCTGTATAAGCGACAGTTAAACGCATTTAACTTTTGCTATTTATGACTCTTTCTTAAATTTCAAGGGACTCTTTTTAATTCAAACCAAATCTGCGTCTGTTATTGTTTTCTATAGTTTTATAGACAGACCCATTCTGTAAGCTAGAAACACGGGTTAGTGAGAAACCTTTTTAAGAGAAAATGAGATCACGGACCCTTGAGTTCTCACTTATCCAGGTTTAACTGTATATATGTTTGTGTGTTTGTAATTGCACTCCCAAACGGCTGGATATTGATGTTTTTTTTTGTGTGTTTAATTGGATTTGAGAATGGTTTAGATTTTGATGATGTATTTTTGTTCAACATGTGTACAGTGCTAATCTTTTAATCTAATTATTTTGATTTGGATTCACTATAGGAAATTAACTTACGAATTATATTTATACATTGGATTCATTTTATTACTTCTTCTTTGACTTTTAGTGCTTTGTGTAAAAATTGAAATATTTTTTTATGATGAGTATGAACGTAAAATGATTATTGTAGACCATCAGTCTCGCGTAATAACCGGCTATGTTAAATTCAGGTTGGCCATGACATCCGAAAGAGCTAGTTAAACAACTTCGTTATAGATTACGTATATTTGTTTTATTCAGTGGAAATAAAATATTTCCGATTCGGTACTGTGGCTTGTAAGCGGTAGGTTCTCTGACCAAACTTTAATTGTTTCGAAGCACCAATAGTTGGTTTGCGCGGTTAACTGTGGTTGGTTTTCAAAACTAACACGGTCAAGATTACAAAACGAAAACCAGCGACCTTCTTGTTCTGGCCGTCAGATTTCTGTTATATTTTTTTATCTTCATAGGCGATTAGCCCAGTGCTTGATAAACGCCGTCGACTTTTTGGGTCTTGGGATTGACGGTTTCCTCTCAATGTTTTCCTTTACCGTACGAACAGGTGTTGAATGCATACATAGATTGCACAGCCGGGGTTCGAAACTACAACCTCGGGTATGATGGTTCGATGATATACGCTTAATTTAATAAAATCACAGTCCTAACTAAACTAAATCAAAATACAGTAGAACCTCGTTAAGTCGAACCTCGATAAGTCAAAAACCTCCAAATCTC
This sequence comes from Pieris melete, assembly GCA_963693345.1. Classification (NCBI taxonomy): domain Eukaryota; kingdom Metazoa; phylum Arthropoda; class Insecta; order Lepidoptera; family Pieridae; genus Pieris; species Pieris melete. The sequence continues at coordinate 1,948,125 of CAVNZK010000006.1, read as the reverse complement.
GAAAAAATGTTTTGATCCCTTCCCTTAAAACTTAGCTTAATTTATAAGAATAAACCCCAAACTCTATAAGTTGAAAACTCTATAACTCGAATTTTTTGGCGTCTCCCTTGATGTTCGACTAATAGAGGTTCTACTGTATATTATTAATTCATGAAACTATATAACACAATTACACTTGATTAAATGTTAGGATGTTAGGATGGAATCCTTATTTAAGAATAGATATTGAAAGGATTCAAAGAAAATGGTCAGAGCGCTTAGGAACAAACCTTATAAGAAATAATCTCATTGAAACTAATAAAACCCTTACTGGCCACCATAATGTTCCAAGAATTGAAAAGTATTTTAAGTGAGAAAACATATTTAAGGGAAATTTTGACTATGAAGAACCAGCTACCCACTGAAGTATTTCCGAACCAATTCGACTTAGGGTCCTTCAAGAAAAGAGCGTACAAATTCTTAAAAGGGATTAAAAGTGTCCATAGGTGCCACCGGTTCTTTAAATATTATTTTAAACTGAATACCACTCAATGTAATACCAATTCCCTAAAGAACTTTTTCCCAAGTGAGTGACTGACCATGTTGTAACTCTTTTCAAAACATGCTGTATAATTTCTCCAAATCCGCGTAGGTACATATGACATTTCTATCGAAATTATATGGCAATTGAAATATAGGTTGAGAATTGGGTGAATTCCTACGGATTCGTCTAGAGTTACAGTAGCTTGTGGTTGTGGTTAGTGATTAACAGACCTTCTACTTAAATATTAGTCATATGTATATGTAACAATTTTCAAGACTTGTGTACTATATGTACTAATATGGAACTCAAACTTGTGCATTCACAAAAGCGCAGCATAACTACGCTTGTGTCAAATATCCATGTAACGATGTATAATAGGGAAGTGAAGAATAGATAAAATAAAGAATATATAATTTAAAAGAATAATGAAGGTAGAGTAGAAAAGAATAAAAATAAATAAAGTTTAAGTTTAGTTGGAAATGGGCGTGGCACACAATAAGAGGAGTAGAAATGTGGAGCAACCCCGTATTAAACTGGTGCACAAGTTAGACAATTCAGAAGGTGGATGGCCCAGATTAAGGAAAGAGCAGGTGGTACCTGGCAGAGAGTGGCACAGTGCAGATGGAAAAGGTGGGATTTGGAAGAGTCCTTTGGCAAAAAGGAGCACACCTAGGATTTAATGAGATGATAGAATTTTAAATATAAAGTATCTGAAATAAAAGGATTTTATTATTATTATTATGTAGCAATTATAGCGCGCGGGATATCCAACTTTAGTTGCGCGGATCCCGGCTGTGCTAATTGATTTTCTATACATGCAATTGAGGTGTAGGAAAATTACTCGGTGAGAAACTTGACCGTAAGAATAGCGTCCAAGCCTCCTGTTTTAGAATCTAAACGTATACCTTTATAAGGGGTTTTGGGAATTTATTAATTTGTTTATATGTATTATTATTTCATACATCATTAATGTGTTAAATAGGTGAGTAAAAAATAATATATTAAAAGTATAAATCGTCGCTCTTTCTTTACGTAGTATTGATTGATTAGCTTTGGTCAAGTAACTTTAGCGTGCGACTTCCTGAGGTCGTTTTTTAGAACCCCGGGTTTCCGGAAATCCAGCATTGGATTTTCTATGTGCGCATTAAACACTAGCTCGTGTGAAAACCGGCATGCTTCAAACCCAAATAGTCAGAGTATGTCAGGCACAGAAGGATGAACACCTACTTGCCTATTAGAAAAAACAAATGATCACGAAACAAACACAGCAATGGGTCCAAACCTTAAAAGGGGCCAGTTTTTTTATTGATTGTTGAAGTAGAAACTTAATCGTTTTCAAGTTTAATATAAATTTGCCAATCGCTAACATGTGAAATTTGGTCTTTAAAAAAAACGATTTACGAAAGATGTATTATATTAGCTTTAATTTTTGTAACTTCATAAATTTGTGCAGATATTTTGATACCATTTTACATAAATGTGTGTGCTATTAATACAACTGTTGTAAAATAAGCATAACTGTGAAATAAATATGCAACTTTTTATTACGAATTTACTTATTCGATCACCAATCAATAAAAACCTTGTTTTGAGCTGTCAATTTTACGTACGAAGTTTGACATTTAATAGAGCAAACGAGGTTGTCACTTCACATACGATCAAGAATATGGTTGTTATGCGGGCTGAGCAGAGTTGGTCTATTTAGGTAGGGTAGGGCGGGGCTAGTTGAGCAATTTTTCACTTATTTGGATATAGCTCCTCAATTATAAGTCTCAATGAGTTGTTGTGTCCTGATGGATTAGTAATTTATCCCTTAACAAATGTGTCCATAGTATTTTTTTGTAACAAGTCCAATATAATAGCTACAGATGTTTAAATGCAGAAAGTCAAGTATGCTCAATGTACCCCATAGGTGGGGTAAGTTGAGCAAGGGTATGGGGCAAGTTGAGCACTAAGAATGTCTAGGCCAAACCATGGGTTCTATGTTAACTTGAGATGAAATAAAATATGTGTTAGACAGTCAGCTTTTTATTTATAGTCTTTTATTGACAGAACAACAAAATTTAAAGAAATTTTCTTTGTATATTTAACCGAAACTAGAATCAACAAAACATGAGCATCCATAGCTATCCCATTACTTCCGATAATTTCTAAAAAAGATTACCATGGCTGGTGGGTTCTGGTTTCTGTATGGATAGCTACGATTTTTTTGTTTTTAAAACATCATCAACCATTCTTTTCCGGAAATCTTTTTTGCAATTCAGCTTGGTGGAATTTCACCACACTCTTAGGCAAGGCGACGTACGTCTTTTGGAGAAAAATGCCATTTGTAGCAAGAATGTTTGCAACAGTTCTCTTGTGAGAGAGGATATACTTCCCTCGGTGTTGTATAGCCCATAAATGAATCATCACCTTCATTTAATTTATTTAAAAGTCAACCAATACCGAATTCTTTAGCGGCGATATTCACACTTTTTCCATCATCGTGGACAGTCTTTGCAGCATTATTTAAGTATTCAGTGGTGTAAGAACATCTTGTAGTCTTCCATTTGTAAGTCCGCAACCAAACAAAAAATAAAAGATTCATTACTCATCAGTTGTTTAAGTCGTAGAGTTAGTTGAGCTATAGTTGCTCAACTTACCCCAACCCAGAATTTTAAAAGAAAAGTAGGATTGTAAATAAATGCCTAGAATTAGACCCAAAATCTATTTACAAATCAAAAATACAATAATCTTCTGAAAGATTAACACTCTCCTGATTGAAAACAGAGAACATTTGACAAAGACAGACGAAAACTTGCGATAAACAATGTTTTTACTTTTTGGTCACAAAATAAACAAAACGGCGTGACACTTCACTCACTCGTCGAGCTGCCACTAGCTATCGTGCGATGATTACTTCTCCTACGACTCCTTATTTTCGCTATATGATACTCCCGCGTAAGGTGAATAGTTTCCGAGATATTTCGATTGCCCAACTTGCCCCTATGCTCAACTAGCCCCGCTCTACCCTATTTGATAAAATTATTATATCAGTTCCTTTGAACAATATTATTATAGCAGGTTAAGCATTAAGAGTTACTATTAAGAACATAGTGATTGATACAAAGTCATCAAACCTATACTATTAATAAAGGTGTTACAACTATATTTTTCTTAAAAAAGTAAATTTGGTTTGTTAACACAAGTGACCTAGACGTAAAGAAATCCCATACGATGACATAATTAGTTTGTACAGACTCATTTACTACTAAAACGGCTGCGAGTCGGTTAAACTTGATTTTCTAACGGATGTTTCGTTGACAAACCATATAAAATTTGTACGTACTCGTACAACACATCGCACGCTATGGTTGTGTTGTAGGTTTTTTGCTCTTCACGTATTTCTTAATCCAGAAGTATTCGTATATTGTTTATTTAATTATATGTTCTTTTATCCTTTAAGACCTAAATACTATATATTACGCTAGAACTGTTTTTTAGCTTCATTGCGTGTAAGTAAATTGAAGCGGAAATAGTATCTCCAGGTACAGACTCGGTGAATTGCTTTGCCCAAGTGAAAAAATAGTTAATTTGACATTAAGCACTAGCTAATAGATAGTTATTATACAATTCTATATATATTACAGGTACCGCGTACCAGAGCGTGAAATGGCGAGAAGAGGGGGCGACCGAACAGCTCCCTTACGCACGCCGACAATGGCTGGTGGCCTATTTGCCATCGACAGGGACTATTTCTACAAAATCGGCTCTTACGACCAGGGTATGGACATCTGGGGTGGAGAGAACTTGGAGATGAGCTTCAGGGTATCGTATACGACCTATTTATAGTAAATTTCGATATCAAGGATAACATTAGTCGGATTAATGTGTCTGCAACTAACCAAATATGATGCAGGCCATCGAAATTATTGATACTAGAATCCCACGTGGATAAAAATATTGTTTACGATTAATAATAAAAGCCCAACATTATGAAAGAACTCGATAGCCTTGGCAAAAATAGCCAAATGTCCCATTAATTGGTACTTTCTGGGATGAAGGTGTGGCAGTGCGGCGGGCGCCTTGAAATAGTGCCTTGCTCTCACGTCGGCCACGTGTTTCGTGATAAATCACCGTACTCATTCCCCGGTGGAGTTCAAAACGTCGTCCTCCATAACGCGGCAAGAGTTGCCGAAGTGTGGATGGACGAATGGGGAGAGTTCTATTACGCCATGAATCCAGGTTCGGTTGAACTCGCGTACGCGTTGCACGTTTTGCCAAAAGATTTGCAAATAATAAACATTTTGTTATTATGAAAGGGAAAATGTAACATTCACTGTTCTTACACTGTCAAACTTCGGATATCTTTGTACTTGTGTAGTAAATGACGCTATTAGCTAATTATTACCGTGACCTACTATTATTCGAAAAGTTTTATTTACCAAATCACGTGATATTTTTAGGTGTTAAATTGAAACCAATAATATAGATAATACAATTAAGGCGAAAAGATAAAACAATTAAGGCGTGTAAACTTATTAATGTATCGTGTGCGTATGTCGTGCTTTATCTTGTGATAATCTTCGAGCAATTAGCGTGATTTTACGTCGGCTCTTTGATTTCAAAATTTAATATTGATCGATTACGATTTTATTTATCAATAATGAATTTCGGCTGGATTTTACGATGAAGCAATATGAGAACTAATACGTGTAAAGATATTTGATATTTATTGTAAGAAAAATAGGGCTCATATTTTCGTGTAACCATCCTTTACCGTCGATTAATAACATCTTTAAACTTTCGTATGAGCGAATAAGGTCTTTATTCTAAAGCAATACAATTCTTATTGGTATAAATAATAATAATTTTAGGTGAAAATGAATTGGCAAAGCGTGAAACGCTCGCATAAAGTTTTGTTGTGGCTTGGGAGTATTAACAATTTGTGTGTTATTAACGCTTAATAACATTTGATAATCATTGCAACTGCATTCCATCTTTGTTTCATTATTTTCATATTTCGCTTTCTATTGCATGCTTATATTTTCCCTTAAATCTTATTATCTTTTAGGATATTTCGTTCTTTTGTCTTTTGTTTTGCTTCTTCTCAATGCAGAAGCAATGAGGTTTAAATATTAAAAAATCCCACAGCAATTCTTCGCGGAGAGTATTGAATGGTTTTAAAGCAAAGGTCATTGACTCGTACAGTTCGCAGTAACCTTGAAGGGTCGTACTAATTATAGATACGCCATTTGTTTCTGTTACGAATTCGGAATACAGCTAGAATGTAACTAAGGAAAGTTAGATTTTCTTATTAGAAGCAGCGATACAAACTTTTAGGTCTGGCCCTCTAATTTCAGTATCTGTTTCGTGTTCTTTTGTTTTCTAATACCTATTAGAAAACAAAAGACCATGTACGTACCTTATGATCAGCCTTCTGTAGCTTTTGTAGCAGGATATTCTGGGTAACAACTTCGAAGGATCATCGAAATCATCTTATAGTTAGGAGATCTTTGCTCATAATAAATTACCTAATAACCGAGTCTAAGATGAAACATGTATCACGATACTCTCCGTGTCATGGCTTAATAGAATAGTATAAAAAAAAACTAAACCATTACTAATTGAAATATAATTGATCTTATTATTAAATATTTTTATTAAGTTATATATCTAACAAACATGTATTTATTTCTTAATTAATGCAAGAGAATGGTAAGATTTAAGTGGTCAGGCGCTCTAGGCCGCAAGCATTTATTACACTTATACAAAGTAGACGATTAAAATTAACACAATGTTGTCTGTTTATTCAGTTGTTTAAATATTTAATCCTTTATTATAACATTTATATAATTAACATGATTTATGTCTTAAATGTTTAATGAATATGCAAATATTGGGGAATTTTCCATTGACTTACCGATGTATTTTGTTTAATATATTTAATAATTATATTATATAACATATTGTGTTGAATTTGAGATGAACGCATTTGTCTTATCTCACGCTCAATAACTGTGAAAATTGTTTATATAATAACTATATAAAAGAGTGGCGGCGGCATAATCGTGTTTATAAACAATTTTTCGAAATGTTATTATATTATATTAGTAAATCATTCTCGACCATAACCCTACACCTAGCGCCGGGCAGCGGGCCTCGACTCGCCAATAAAAATTATGAGGATATTTCTGGAATATTTGTCGTCCGGGCCCGGCGGGAGACGCCAACCCTTTAAGTTAATAAAGTCCCTTTTTGGGAAAAGAGAGATTTCGACACTCCCCTACTGCTTAGCTTCTCGGTCACATATCTGCTTGATTGCGTGCCTGATAGGCTATGATGTAGGGGTCCCTGTTTATAAAAAAAAAAACCCTACACCCTTGAAAATTTTTTGGGCGACAGGTCTACCTGGTAGTGTAGAAATGGTCACCTGACGAGGGACCTTTGTTTAAGGTTTAGTCTACTCTAATGTACGGGACATTGCACAGGAGTGCTCCAAGAAGACCTCGATAAGGTCAAACGTTTTAATAATATTTTTTGGTACTTCACCCAGTGTTTCCGTCATAATTTTAAAAGACTCCTTAAAAGCAGTTTTATTTGGTCGTTTTTTGAAACTCACGATATCTAAAATTTGTCTCACTTTTCAAACCGACATCTAGTGGGCTTAGTATTGAATCATGTATATTACTAATACATAGAAGCTAATTGGCAATTATCATAGCCGTTATCTTGATAGTTAATAGAAGTTTATTAGGGTAATTATAAAATAATGGTCTTTGTTAAGTGTTTTTATTCGTGGAATATAATGAGATGCATAGGAAATACGAAAGGATTTCGGATTATTGTTGAATTATTGCTGTCGCAATTCTTCATATAAACACAGACCATGACTAACAATTATATGTCAATTTCTCCTAAATTATTTAAGGTTTTCACGTTACCTATAATAACGTAGAATATGTCTATTCCGTATTCGATAGATATACTTTTTGGGTTGCTGCGAGTAATAACAAATTTAGAATTTTGTATTGTGGTGATCGTCTTGCCATGTGGAAATAAAATTCAACAATGCCACGTCATGACACGGCTCAATTGACCTTTGAATAAATTTCATGCGCATTTCGAAAGTGAAATCATATAAGTTTTTGATTGTGTAGGATGTAATACATAACCTCTCACTTTATACATTATTGTAACATCTGATTTTTCACATGACAAGTCGACCGGGAAGTAAGTCTGTTATTGCAATACAAATATTCTGACAGTTTTGGTAGCTTGCGTCCTCTTTAGGATTACTTGTTGCGTAGGGTTTTGGTGACAAAATACCATGTCTAAACTGTTTAATATAAATTTGACCTAGATATCCTTATTGTTCCTCGTCAGTATTCCCTCCATAGTTCATTATTTCCCCTTTGTAGACGGGATTACCATGTTTTTGGAAAATTTATATTTTTGCCCAAGTACCAGATGGAATATATCCCTAAGCTAGAAAAACATGGTATCAAGTATGCAATACCAGACTTGTGCCCCAGGTATGGATGTGTGGGGGCACTCTGGAGATAGCGCCATGCTCCCACGTGGGCCACGTGTTCCGCAAGACCACGCCCTATTCGTTCCCGGGAGGGACGGGCCGTGTCGTGAACCACAACAACGCGCGTCTCGCCGAAGTCTGGCTTGACGACTGGAAACATTTCTACTACAATATTAACCCAGGTTATTGTGACTTATATATGGCGTGAACGTGTCGCGAGGTATATTTGGGTTTACTTATGTAATTGTTTCAAAAATATGCTATTTAAAGGTTGCCGTTGCAAAGACATGTGCATTAAAAAAAATATACTCTATGATATGACTCTACGATCAGATCCGAAATTCTGGAACATTCTATTTGAAGACGTTTTCAGATGTCGCAATTTCTATTGCAGCAACTAAAGCAAGCATTGAATATATATAATAACGAAATAGTTGTAGTAAATTAAAATTACATACTTTATTACCAAAAAATGGTGTATTAATATTATTGGTACGTCTCTATTTCTATTTTAAGATTCCCAAATCGTTATTATCGGGGAAACAATCATCTACGCCAAATAAAAGTTATAATCCTGACGAATTCTTTATCTATTTATATAAACCATTAATATTTTATATAAATATTTGATATAATATGGTCGCTATTATTGCTATTTCCCGTAATATGCATCATTGGGTTATATCATTGCATTAACACATTTTAATTCATTAAATAACTCGCAACACGCGTCATGGTTAACGCACTTGTTCTTGTTCTGCTAATTATAATTAATGATTTTATCACTTACGTTTAACAATCTTTTGTTGACATCATTATTCCGGTCTTTTTATCATTAAATTTGGTTAATGATTGACATTTTTATATGCCGAATGAGAATGAGTTGATAATATGGTTATGGGGATGTTTTATGTATTCTAATTTATGCATGTATTATTATATTTATTTATCTTTCATTTTTGTTAGCGATTTTGTATTAATGATGTGTGAGTAGGTGCCTTGAACGTGCCTGTGGGTGACGTCACTGAACGGAAGGCTTTGCGGGAGAACCTGAAATGCAAGAGCTTCAGATGGTACCTGGAGAATATTTACCCGGAGAGTCAGATGCCTCTTGAATATTATTATTTGGGAGAGGTGAGTAACTTTTTTTCAAATGGGCAAGAGGCTCATCTGATGCTAATCCCATGGACAGTCTCTAAGCTAAAGGGCGCGAGAGTGTGTGGTCGGTTTTTTAACTTAGTTTTTTTTTATTAATGACAAATATTCTGACAGTTTTGGTAGCTTGCGTCCTCTATAGGATTACTTGTTGCCTAGGGTTTTGGGGACAAAATACCATGTCTAGACATTAGAGAATATATATATTTGACCTTGATATACCCCCTATTGTAGACGGGATTACCATGTTTTTGGAAAATTTATACTTTTGCCCAAGTACCAGATTGAACATATCCCAGCTAGAAAAACATGGTTAGTTTTTTTTATTAATGACTTTAGGCTTTGTTGAGGATTCTGCAAGAGAACATATATTTGTTCTATTTTGTATATTATTATATTAAAACAACTTATTTGGATCTTTTACAAATGCCTGGAATCTGAAATTTACACATTAGTTATTTTTCTAAATGTATCTACTGGAAACTTGTAATTATGTTATATGACAATGCCAATGGCGCTACAACCTTTTAGGTCTGGGCCTCAGATTTTGTATCTGTGCCGTGATCATTTCTAGTAGGCAAGTGTATAATAAACGTTCTGTGCCTGACACACACCTTCGACTTTTTGGGTGTAAGCATGCTGGCTTCCTCACAATGTTTTCCTTCACTGTACGAGCGAGTGTTAAATGCGCACATAGACAGCACCAATGCATAGTCGGGGATCGAACCTACGACCCCAGGGATGAGAGTCGCACGATGAAGCAACTAGGTCAACACCACAATGATGTTATATAGTTAGAGTAATGATGTTATATAGTTATTGCATCGTGATTTTGACATTTCCCTACTCATAACCAGGTATAGTTTTGTTGTGTCCTAGAGAAGATTATTTCCAACGAATGAACGAACGAACTTTAATAACTTATTTTTGAAGGTGTATCTCAGTTTTCCTTGTCATTTACTTCCACCGAACGGACATACATATATCATATTTAAATATATGAATTGTAGATTGCTGATTATTATATTTAGTGTATGCGATAGTAATCTCGTATCACTATCAACACAAATGATAAGAAAATAAATCAGCGTTTATCGTGTCGGATTGTTTGTTGATACCTTATCAATACTTACACATATATTGTGTAATAATCTTGGTGTCCATTAGACCTTGTGCCTAAGTGATTTTGTGAAGATACCCGGGTATACAAATTAAAATTAATTTTGTAAATAGGATAACAATTTAAAAATGAATTCCGAAGGCGACCAAACATGGCAATCGTGCCTCGGCTGTTCTGATCTGTTTCGTTGTTATTTTAAGATATTAAGGTTGGAATCAGCCTGCGTATCCTTACTTTAAATAGTTATTTGTTTTCTCGGTAATCAAACCCAAATTCTTGAGATAAACCTATGTAGTTTCTGTATACAATAAGAAACTATACTTTCCAATAATCAAAAATAAATCAAAAATAATCCAAAATTTCAGATTCGAAACGCTGAAACGTCTAATTGCCTTGACACACTGGGCGGGAAAGCTGGACAGCCTCTGGGAATGGGATACTGTCATGGAATGGGTGGGAATCAGGTAAAATTTTGATTTTTATTCAAAATTAATAATAACTGGTCAAGTTAAGTAAGTTAAGCTGTCGGGCAAAAGTTCAAATTCAAATACTGTGTTCCCGTAAATGTTAATAAATTTGTTTAAATATTTGTTGTACTTAGTATAGAAGAATTCAGTTTTTTTTAAATTCTTAATTATACTTATATCCGCATGAGCCAGTTTTCCCCCAACACATTTATTTGATTAGATTTTTTGTTTTATAGGAATTTAAATACATGTGGAATAATTTAATATTTCCAGGTGTTCGCATATACAAAACGCAAGCAGATTATGTCTGATGACAATTGCCTTGATGCAGCTCACCCAAGGGGTCCAATTAAGCTAATCCGGTGTCATGGGATGCGAGGAAACCAGGAGTGGACGTATGACGCTAAGGTAGATCTTAAAATTTTCTTCATAACTGCCCAGGCCTAAGGAGTCAAAGTTCGCGCTAATCCTCTGGATTACAAGAATAAATAAAAAACTATCAAGATTATACAGTGACCTGACTACTCCGACGTACGAAGTTTAATTAAAAAAAAAAAACACTAATTGAAAAAAAAGTATGTGCGTGTGTTAGGTCTATATTTTTATTCGTATCTTAAGATACAATCTCGTCTTGAGTGCTGCCAAACTTCACATGAAAAACATGGTTTGACAACTCTTGAAACTAGATTAGTTTGACCTTCCAGAATCTCAAGAATTGTGATCGGTAAACAGCATCTTAGTACAATTACAAATAGTTTTAGAACTTCTTGCCTGTTTTGTTTTGAGACAGAACGAGTTATAGGGTTTGATATAACTTTGTTAATAAGGAAATATTTACTGAGTGGTACCATATAAACGGGAAAAACTTTGTTAACATTTAAATTACACTAATAAAGATCATTACAATTAGAACCCACATAGTGAATTTTTTTAGTCAATTTTTTTACAGCAACTATTAGATAGAATAGAAAAAAATACGTAAACTTTTTTATAATAGTGGACACGGGGGCATCTTGTTGCTTTTGGACGGGGCCAGGTAACTACGAAGACTTATCGCCGGACCCCGTCCAGCATTAGCAGATTTTTCAGGAAATTTTGCAATAAGATGAAAAGGTTAAATGGCAGAAAGAGCTACCTTAGAAGATATTTTTTTTTTTAATTGTATATTTTTTTATCTTTTAGTTGCGCACGATAAAGCACTCCAACACGGGTATGTGCCTTACAAAGCCCGAGTCGGCGGATGTATGGAAGCCGGTCCTGAGGGCGTGTGATAAGTCAAGGGGACAGCAATGGCTGATGCAACTTGACTTCAAGTGGCAAGCCCGTCGCAGCTAGTGCACCTCGATAATGTAAGGATTTCATTATTACTTATAAATCTAAATAGTTTAATGTTTCTGTGGAACTTGCTATAGATAGCTAGTTGCCACAACTTATTAAAGATATTTAAACTTATACTTCTATTTTCCTTGAAATTTCCCGGCAGTATTCACTGAAAGCCTAAATAATAACGAAATTATTGTGGTCTATAGTTAGTATCATACTAGTTACTATGGTTACATCTCCTGTGCACGGGCACTGATTCTTACACGGAAGCTTATGCGCATTAGAGAGCGTTCAAGTATGACGTAACGAATTTAGGGGGGGGGGGGATGATTCTGTTTGTAAAACGTTACGATGCGGAGCGGGGATTGAATTACGCGTTATTGTAGTTAGTGGGTGGTCACGAAACGGTTTACTATTGGGTACAGAAAAACGTTACGGCGCGTTACATTTGGGGTCAATAATCTCCAAAAATTGCGTGACGTAATACTTGAACGCTCCCTTAGCTGCATAGGTTTAAAATTAAGACAAGTCAAACAATGTACCTGAAATAATGTCGAACAAACCGTACAACATGTGCTATATTCGCACCGTCCAGGCCTACACAGGATATCTTAACAAAGCATAGAACGTGTCTAGAACGGTAGATGTAAAAAAGTCCTTGGACACATGCAGGGGAGTAGAACGAAAAAAATCTTCTGTGCTTCATCCATAATAATAAGGCCGTATAACTGTAAAATAAAATTAATTTCATTTATTTCCAGATTTAACAACGATAGACCACAACAGTCTTCCCCTATCGTTATATTATATTAGATTAGTTTATTCCTATGTCTAGTTTTATATCGACTTTGCCCAATTTGACAATACATCTCGTATTCCCTGATGTTGCTCAAACTGTTTGTTTGCTCTTGGAATTATTTAGCGTAAGATTGTAATGGTACGATAGAATTTTGAGATTAAATCCACGTTGGAAATTTTGGCGTGTTTCTAATCGTGTTCAAATACGCAAATGAATTTATGGTATAACCTAAATTTCAATTTTGGAAGGTGATACAGTTTTTAGCAGCTCCAATATTTAATACATCTATGTATTTAAGACGTCTTAAAAAAACTCATTAATACACGTATGAGTTGTATTATGTTTCATAACTCTAAAATAATCTACTTAAATATATCTTTCCATTACTATGTACCACAGAAAGCAGCTCCTTAATTTGTGTATTTGAACGCAATTTCTAATAGGTTAAAGGAATTCCTATGATGCCTACTTGAGTTTTCCACGTGTGAAGTGATAAGTCACAAGTTATGACGTTTTCCAGAAATTATCACGAATTTATTGTTAATGTTCCATAATTATTTAAAGCTTATATCTGTTTCGAGTTCTGTGACTGTAGTTTTTTGTAAATTTTTTTGAATGTATTTTGATTTTACATTTCCGTTTATTTTCTCGATGAAATATTGACGGTTTAGAATACTACAATAAATTTTTCAATTAATATAAAATACAATTGTTTGATATGTTTTTTGACTTAATTTTTCATTATTTCAATTTGGTTTTGCAATTCTACACGTCACCTTAATTTCATTTTCCTCCTCTCTTGGAGACTTACGCTTTAGAAAAACATTCATTGTTAAATATATACGTAAACTCTTTATAATTATTTGATCACGACCATAAAAAGACAATTTTTTACACCTTGTAATAAGATGTCATTTTGTTATCGAGTGAATAAAAATGGAAAAGTATGCCACCTTGGTAAACACATACAGGTGTTCACTAGACAGAGATAATATAGTTTTTAGAGGATCTATCTATTCAATAAGATTTTAACAGTAGAACTATTATCTGCATATTTTCTAGCACTCTGTTGATATATTTTCCTATCATATTTAGAAGGCTAGGGCACTCTGTGCCATAATCGATTTATGCTTCCTTCTTCATGTAAACCCCGTTTTATCGTTTTCTTAATGGAAATTTAACATCTTCGAGTAATTTTTTAATTGTCAAGTCACTTGGTTGCAAGCCTTGAGAGTAATTGGAACGTGGGTGTGGAGAATAAATTTGACTGTATATGACAAACGGGTCCTTTTTTTATTTCTTTTACGTGATTTTCCGATTGGGTTTATAACCGTTATTTATTTCATTACGTTGTTAAATTTTCGTATATATTCCTTTAGTTTTTCTACCACATTGAAAGTAACTTATATAGCAATGTATTTTAAAATTTTTAACCACTGGCCTGAAAAAAGCCATGTTTAACGTGTTCTAAAAAATGATTGAATGTTCTATAGAAAAAACACCGCTATTATCGGGATTGTATCATTATTTCTTGCTGACCTTTAGGACCTATCAAATCCGTTCTTCATATCTACGACTTGGGGCGTAGGTTGTCTTTACTCGAAGATGTATGACTATGTTTAAAGTTACTATTTTCTTTAGTAATGCTTATTTACTGCCAGTGTTAGGACTTATTTTCATTAAATTTATTGAATGATTTTATATAAATGTATGTTACGTCGCATGGTTGTTATATAATATATTTAATTTCGTTGCAACAAGAGATTGTAACATTAGGTATTTTTATAAATATTTATAAAACGCGCTAAATCTGCATATTGATTCTAATCATTCCATTAATTAAAAGTTAATAAAGTAAATAAAAATTCAATTGAATCTATTCTACTTAATATTTTTATCATAAAATATTTCAAAGTTGCCATCTCTGTGCTGTTTATTGAAAAATCAGTGGATACAAAAATATCGTCATAGTCGTAGAATAGTGACGGATCTGTCTAATAGTAAACTTTACAGGGCAGCCATTTCAAAATAATATAATCATGTTAGTTTTTTTGTCATAACTTTTTGAATTCATATTCTGTTATTATGAAAATTGGCATACAAGCAAACAAAAGGGTTTACACAAACCGTGCCAGAGCAAAAAAAAAAAAAACACATGTAATAGTTTTTTAATGTAGCCGTAATATTTAGTCAATGTAGTACCCAAATTCGATAAAAAGTGGATTTTTCCGACATTGTTCTACGATCATGACAACATGTAAAACAGGGAATTGTGTGCAGGTTTATCGAATACACTTCTACTGTTGCCTTAATTTGTATGTCTCAAATTCTTGTATTACAAAATGTTGAATTTACTCTTTATTATATAAGAATGAGAATAATTTAGTGCATATCGAGTAGAATAGGCGCTGAATGGAATTGCCTATATTATCATAGTTAATCTAGGTATATATTTTATAATTACGTATGGTAACCCTCGATATTTGGTAGTAGTAATTTTACTGATATGCTGATTTTAATGGCATTTCAGTAATTTTGAATTGAATACGATTTCGGCATTTCGTGTTATTCGAGATTATTATCTTGGTAATGAGGGTGTTTTATAAATGTTAAAAACGATTCTAACGAATTTAATTGAGATTTATTAATTTGGAGATTATTTATTTTGAACTTTGGCATTTTAAAATTTAAGGGTCGCATCACAATTTATTTTTCCTAACAGATTATTTTAATGGGTTTGTTAATAGGTTAGTTATTGACGAAAATTTCATTTCTATCAGTCAATAAATAGGCGAATATGTAATTATTGTAAATAATTTGTTACGTCCATTTCGTCCAATCGATGATTGCATCGAAAAAGCATTTATTTATTAGAAACACAGAATCTCGAAGATATTTTGATTTGTAAATATTATAACGTGCCAAATTCAGTTTTTATATTATTTATTCTGTAATGTTTCACCATTCCAATAGTCAACAATTAAAAATTAAAATATTTTGACTGAAATTGTGTTTTTTTTAATTTCCTTACCATGAGTCAGGCTAGGGTGCATGGTTCATCGTCTATTCATCATTCGGTTGGTTTATGGTTAACGATCTCAATCATAGTCCTGAGATCGAAACCAATGTAAGGTTCACGGTACAAACAGTACAAAGTTTTATCTATTATCATCCTATAGAAATCGGCGGTTTTTACTATAATTCTTACCGTTGGTAAGCACCTAATTTGTCATATGAGACTTGAAATGTCTGCTGCGTGTTGGCTGAGCAGATTCTTATACCATTAAGCTGCAGGCTTGTACTGTGTTATCAAAAGTTCCACCAAATCGAAAAACAAGTTTCGATGTAGCTTCTAAAGTACCATATCCAAATTAAAAATAACTAGTCAAATTATATGAAAAAATAGTTTTTCTCCAGAAATATGTTGCTAGTTACTAACTTTTGTAGTGGTTTATTAGCCAAATTTTTTAAATTTATTCAGTAATAAGCATTTAAATAATTAACACGATAAAAACGCTTGTTACCTTTACTTCTGCTTTTGTACAAAAGTTTTTAGTCTCTCATAAGTATTTGGAATCCGAATCGCAAAACAGCATGTTTCATCCAGGACGTCAATGATTACAACATACGGTCTATAATAAATAAATCTATATATATAAAAGAAAGTCGTGTTTGTTACAACACTTATAACTCGAGAACGGCTGGAGCGATTGCCATGGTTTTTGATTTGTTGGATTTGTTTCCGTCCCGAATAGCAGAATAAGCAATAAAATATCGGATAAGTTATCGAATAACAATAAATTAATTAATTAATTTTACGAATGCAAAAACCATATGGTGCCATCTGTTGACAAAACTACGCATCATTTTACGTCGAATTTGTGTCAGTTTAAGAAATTCCGATCTTGAGGTGAATGAGGAGATGCATAACCATGCTTTGATCCTGATCAAAAGATGTTGGATATTAGAAAGTGCTTAACATGCAGTATCGCCATATTGACGCTAGAGAGAAGATGCCTAATGTGTAAAACTGCCATTCTTCTTTCGCAATGGCAAGCAATAAAACATTTTTGTATTTGCAAAGAAGTTGTATTAATGTAATACTTAACATAAATTTATTAAAGTAACAACGATATTATAAGGTTGTAGGGCGGAACGAAGTTAGCCAGGTCAGCTAGTAGTTAATAAATAGAAGCATACTCAAGAGTCAAAGACAATTTTTCCTTAAGTTTGGGCTTACACTACGGGACTACATACTCGTACTGACTCATGTAATATGTATATAGTATTGGTGATATGTTACTTTTTTCTCACCCCAACAAAAATGAAATAAAGATGTACCCTATAGAAAAGGGATATAACAAATTAAAATTCGACATACAGCTTGCATGTCAAAGTGAATCCGGATTCGTTAAGCGATCAGCAATTCCTCTATCTTCCACCTACTTTGTTTGAGCAGTGAAGGAGGGTTTATGATGATAGATACAGCGGATGTTGCAACATACTGATTAATTGGCAACACACATACCCTAAGAGCATACTAACTTTACGATACTTGTGTACAACATAAATAACTATACTACGCCTTAGTTTAAGTCTCTTACTTCCAAAAATGTAAACGATATCAAAAATGAGTTGGTACGTCGCGATCCCAACACGAAATCAGCGGTACGGATATTGAGAGAACTACGTCGAACTTGTATACAAATCGTCGGGATGAAAGGTAAGAATTGTACATTATAAATGATCGTGGAGTAACTAGATCATATATTTAAACGACGCGTGTTCGAGCTTGTTTTCAATTAATGTTAAGTACGTTCACGGAGTGCTGCTCAAGTTTTTTCTATTTTTTCGTACTTCGTAGTCGAAATTCGTTAACGAATTTTAAAGTCTACGCAGTTGGAATACATATCTTTCATGAATTTAAAAATTTATTGGGTTTTAATAACGACTTATTTTCATAAGGTTAAAAACTAACTGCGGTGAGTGAAAGAAAACATAAAATTCCATATACTTTATTAAACTTAACATTAACAATACTTATGTAATCTATATCTAAATTACATCTAATTAAATCATATGCACACCGAATACATACATTAAATATTAATTAGAATTTTAAGGGTTTGTAAACAGGCTGAGTTTCTAAGTAAAGTCGAAAGTCGCTCGTTTACAAGGCCTTCTACAAGTATTGTCAATCATAGCTAAAAGAGCCCTAAAACGTGCTCTCTTGAACGCTTTTGTGATTAGTTAAAACATCGTTTTTATTCAAAATCTACTGCAATAGTCTTTGCACACAAGTTCAGCATAAAATTGTATCAAACACGTACTTTCATCATAAATAACTAAATCAGTAAATTACATTGTTTAATTAAGTTATATCGTCACGTGATCACATTTTGAAAGACATGACTTAACGGGACGGGAGTTGAACTTAGCGCTAAGTCACAACTATTAGAAGACTCAGAAACGAGTCTAAGTGTGTACATACGTCAAAATATATTGGATTTAAAATACAGGAATCATACTTGGCGCTAAGTTTCAATGCATAATCTAACTATGTTGTGTGCAAAAAAAATCAAATTAAATACAAAACAAACGGAGTCAAATAAAACGACGGAATTAATTAATTCCAATTGTAAAGCGACTAAAAAGGAACTCATACATTAAAGTCTGTATAGGCATAGCTATTAAAATCGAATTCTCTATCTCTTTCTCCTCTTATGTATTAAAATGAGATCGCATAATCAACGATTTTCGATATTCAAACCTCTTTTAAAATGGTATTTAATGGTATGTTTAATTTATTCCACAGATTTGGCGGAGAAATTAATCCCAGCACTAAGTACCTTTATGAACCAAGGTTGTACATTTTGCTCACTCACTTTGTTAGTTTAATAAGCATGTTGATTACCTAAGTCGGAATTAGGCACTTTCTTTAGCATTATAATCATGTCATAGCATTTAAGTAATATATTATACAATATTATTTAAAAACCTTCCGTTGACCACCAGTTTCTTTTTGGTATTTGTAAAAAAAAAAAATCTTACAAAGATTACTTTTTTAGACCTAAATAAATTAAAGTTAGAATTATACACAAAGTGCATGTAACTATTTCAAAATGTGGTCAATTGGCGTTACTCGCGATTTAGAAAATTCTAACCTCTAAACTCTTAGAACTTTAGGAGTGGAATATCGTAAATCATATTAAGTAATGCTTTGGTGATATTAACTATTATTGCCAGTTCTTCTCGTCCGTTCTACGACCTTGATTTGAGAACTGGCAGTAAATGTAAAATTAGACGCATTTAATGTATAATATATGTATATTTCTTTTTTGACGTTCATAAGTGTACCTACATGAATAAATGATTTTTGACTTTGACATTGTGAATAACTTGTTTCTTTTCTATTTTTTTTTTGTGTCCGTGTTGGTGCTTTCCAGTTTTAACAGTTAATGATGAAAATTCTGTATAGCTATGCCTATAATATAATGAAAAACTCGTTCGGCGACTTGAGATCAATGTAGTAACGATGTACTCTAAGTCTTTCGCATTCACCGCGATCACACGCATCGGGACTAGATAACCTCAAAGTACTAAGTCCAGTTTGACTAGATTTAGTATTTAATACAAACGCGTAAACCTTCAGTACTAAATACGCGTTTAAAGTTTTATTTAAATGTACTCTCGTAAACCAAAATTAGAATTATGTAAAAATAAGTAAAATTTAAAAAATCGCATCGCAGTACCATTTTTTATAATTTTTTTTTGTTTTAAAAGTACTTAAAATGTTTAATGCCACAGTACTAACAACTTATTTTTATTATAGTTACCCTACAAAAACTTTTCGCTTCAATGTATTGTTCTAAGAAAACCTTGAAAAAATAAATTACTTCAACGGTAACTATAACTTACAAAATGATGCCTCTATAAATCTCAAACGTTCCGAAAGTATTCCATGTCAAAAATCAAAATGACAATTGACCTAATTGGACAAATGCGTGTGGTCCGCGGCGTCACGTGACGTCAGGGTCGTGTGACGTCACTGGTGCGGCGCATCCTCTCCAAGAAGCCAGCTTTCATTTTCCGCGCGAGTTACTTGGTTCTTCAATGTACAGTAAAGTTTTATTAACGAATCCTGAAACAAATATTAAAAAATATAAAGGTTGTTTTGGAAATGGAATGAAATAAAATCTAGACTTTTCTAGACACTAACATACGAAATTGCGTTTTCTAAAACAGCTGACGGCTTACATAAATGTTTCATTAATTATTTGTAGCCTTGTTGAATAATTATTAACAATTAAAAGAAAATTTGTAAGATCTGTTTGTCAGCCAATATGACTTTATATTAAAAAGAATACTTCGAAAATATCTTCCGGGATTTTCGAAGGTGTAATCAGTAATAATAAAAATTATAAACATCATTAGTAAATTGATTTGATATATCAAAACTTTTAAGTCAAATTCATCAGACAAATATCATACAAAAAATTTATCAGAGAAATACTAGACAGGAAACATATTATTTCTTTTTCTCTTTCGAGTAGGTTTTCGACAATTAATTTTAATTTTCTTCTCAAAGAGTTAAATATATGACCTAAAGCAAATTGAGCTACCTTCTCATTTTCAAGCTGTATAATCTCTCTCTTTTGTCGCAACTCTTCATCATCCATTTTTTCTTCGAGCTCCGATTTGTGTTTGCTCAAGTACGCCAGCTCTGTTTGTATCTGAAATATAAAAACAATATGTATTATGAAACCAATCTCCCGCATCTTTGTTTGTAATTATGCGTAATAATATCAGCGGCGATACAACCCTCATTCATTATGACATCGGTAACGTCACCATGTTTACCTTCACCGTAAGAATAAGTGTTAATTATATGCATGAAAATAAATATCCATTGGTGCATAGCCAGGATTTCAATCATCAGGGTGAGATGGTAAGCTTATAAGTTATAACCAAAGGTCAATACTTCTTTTGTGGTCTAGGGCCGTAATTGTTAAAACCTTGAACCTATCCTATATTTTTATTTATTCATGTTAAAATTTAAATTGTCAGAAAAAAACATTAACCGTAATTGGAATGCAAGATATAAATATTCGAAGAACTTCCAACTTCCATTTATAAAACATATAAAAGAAGCTGGCCTAAAAAACGTACCTTGAGATACTCCTGCGCCAACTGCTTGTGTTCCTCAAATATCCGCTTGGATTCTTCGTTTGTGAGGTCAGGCGAGATAGGCCTTAAGTGTGGGTCCAGCATCATGTGCATAGAATCAAGATCTGGGTCAGGTTCGGTAGCCGGGGCCGCGCCTTCCGCGCCCGAACTACTGCTGTTACCTGAAAACAAAATCTGTTCGTTAACCGATATTCTGGATAATTTTAAATACAAAATTAGTGTAATCAGGCTACAACATTATTAGATACAGTTTATGTAATATTTGGAAAATTTAAAAAGCGTTTACAAGCATTTTTATTATATACATTACAAGTACATATCTACATTTTTGAAAGACTTAATTTTTTAGTTTAGTTGCTATTTATTTTGCGTTCTAAATGAAATTTGAATAAAGTGGGCCAATATAAATTAATAGACAATTTAGTTTCAATATGTATGAGATATGTAATATACATACGTTTATTTGTCTATTACAATTGTCTACGAAATATCTTAAAAAAGATGCTATTACTGTTTTAATCTATGGTATGTTTAAAGAAATAGAGGAAATTTCTATCAAGGGTAGTTATTTTTACTTTTCCTTGTAAGTAACGCATAATTATTTAATAACGCTCTTGATTGTAACACAAATTTCGATTTAATGCGTCAATTTACAATCACCAAGCCGTATTTCCAATGTCGTCAATAGCAATTAGATAACGTAATAAGAGTTTATAATAGATCCAAAAGAATCATACGCAGTTCTTTAGCAGGGTTAAAATACGTCAAGAGTTAATTTTACTCCCGCTGCTGATGTCAGACGTTCACCTAGATTTTAAACTTTACCCACGCGTAGATGGCAGCAGTGAAACTAAACAAAGCTCAGTGATAACACCGACGCACATAGACCTAAAGGTTGAGAACACTTAAAATCACAGTCAAAAACTCACAAGAAATGCACAAAAATAATCGCGACTATTTAGGACGCACTGACGTAAAATGTGGCCTACAGAGCTTCCGCGTTTAGACGCGTTCGAGCAGCGAGACTCACTGTAAAATATCCAACTACAGCTGACTGTATCCCTGATGGTTGTGAGGATGGTGTCGCGAGGGTCGCGGGACCGGAGGGGCGGAGGCAACGGGGGCATGGCGCGTGCGTTCACCAAGACACTGCGACCGGCACTGCGCGCCTAAGCCCGAGATGCGGCTACAGACCACGCAGCGTACACGGCGCTTTGTTATATCACCATCACCAGGTAGACAGTCACAGGTGTGACGACCAAGGCTATCTTGTGTCGTGATAACCGAAAGCCTTATTAATATGCTTAAGTATCCAAGGTCAAAATTGTGCTATATTTCTACGACTTATGACTTTAAAAGTTATTAAAATATGAAAAAACTTTTCATTATTTTTTTATAAATTGAAGTAAAAACAGTTTAAGTCAATTTTCTTCAATATAGATGTGTAAAGAAAATCGCTTAAAAGCAGGCAATACATGCCGCTGGCTCGAAATAAGTGAGAGAGCCGGGAATGGACGATGCAACAACAAACCGACGCTATTCACGGTGGGATGACTCAGAGACGTCAGCCCGAGCTAAATGCGGACGCCGTGCGCTGCCGCCCTTCGTCAGCTTTTCTGCTTTCCGCTGGCAGGGCGGGATCTCTGCAACAGGTCGACGACCCCGACCCACGCATGCAGGAGGGATTCCTATTACTACACACCCGCAAGGTGGCCACTTGCATGTCGAGTCAAAATGTATAAAGAAAATAAACACGATCCATGTTCATACGGATAGTAATCGCTCATTCAGTAACAAGGAACAGTTAATTGTGGCATTGCGGTCGACCCTAATTCATAAAATGATCGCGGTGCACTAGCCAAAGTGCAGTGCGCAAAACACGTTCTTAACGTGTGAAAAATTAATGAGCACCTCCCTTATGACATAAACGAGGACAGGAGAAATCTTTAATCATCGCCTTTTAACACGTCTGTGCTAAGCCGTGTGCATAAGTTAAATTGTTTTCTTCTAATCTTATTTGGGCTATGACGGTGTATTACAAAACGCCGAGCACGTGCCCTTATAACGTAGTTGATTCGGTGTGCCAATTTCAATGTTTACGATATATAACTATCACAGTCCTAAGGAGTGCCCAAAATAATTCAAGATATAAAATTTTACGCGTGTCGGAAGTGGATGGCAATGTTTAAAATTTCGTACGACGCTTTCCACATTATTCCATATTTTCAATTTATTTAAAAAATATACATAATGTACTATGTCGAAACTATTCTAGTATGTTGAGAGTTGTAGGAATATACGCGACCTTGGTAAAGTACCAAAATTCTGTCAGTATTTTCCATTATTGAATTATGAATGTGACAAACACGAGTACAAGGAAGACACTTCAGTTAGTGTAATATTCAGCATATGTGGATAATTGCGACAAAGGCGCGATAATTAACGCATACGCATGTCGCTGACAGGCATCTGGCATACTGGGAGAGCTGTTGACTGATAGTCTCCGGGCATTCGTTAGATCATGACTAATACACGACACATTTTACGACTGCGAACATCGATGAACCATAAAACTTTAACTAGGGAAGTTTACGCGTACATGTATTTCAATTTCTCAGACTAGTAACCGAGTGGACTGGACCAAATTGGACTTCCTTTAGCATGAGTAATAAAACTACAACGCAATATAATTTTTATGGCCTCGGTGATTAATTTATATATATTTTCTTTATGTCTTTGGTCCCAAAACATATACCTAATATAAAAAAAAACAATGGATACTACTACAGGTTAAAATTAACTCGGTCACGATACGCATCATGTAGTTCTAACCGAAGCAAATGTTTCTGAACTTCGCTTGATGTCATTTTAATGTCCAGCCAATATAATAGATATCCTAAGGCTAAGGTCACGAGGCACTTGACGGATCAGCTCAGGTGTCACGCTAAGCATTAGATACATTGAAAAATTACAATGGATGAAATTAGTTTTGGCAAGCTACATTGTTAACTAAACGCTTATACATGCTAACATGATGTTAGACACAGCTATTTTTGGTTGGGCACCGCTAAGGGCAGAGGGTAAGTTTCAGGATTTACGACAGATACAAAGAACAGCTTTTCACAGTTAATACGAAACTAATCAAATCCAACAGGCTGCCATAAATATGTTTCCTTAATATCGGTTCTCTGGCTTTGATCGGAGACATTAATATGTTTTCAATTTCAGAACGTCCCGACGGCTCACAGACAAATCGAATATAGAGTATATTTCATTGAGGTATTTATAAACGATGACACATTTAGTTTTAATTAAAACTACCCAGATAAAAGAATCCGCAGGAATTTTAAGAGGACATCGGTAATTAGGTAGGAAAGATTGAAATGCTGACACTTACTTTAATGTCGTGTGCCAAAAAGCTGAATGTACAAAATTGTAATGTTAGATTAACGTTGGGCAGATGACAGGCACGTAGTAGATTTAAAAAAAGTCTGATTCATCCGCACTTTCATTCGATACGGAAATATCTGTACGAATTTAGGTGTCCTTGTACTGTTTTAAAACAAAAATATAAAGGACAATAATACCCAGCTCAAATTAGTGATGAAACATTCGAAATAATTTATTGGCACGTACCTTAATATTTTTTTACGGGCAGCAAGTTTATTAAAATACGACAGGTTTTGGTTTTGCTTCTGTGAATCAACGCATTCATTGCGAAACAAAAACGTATGCAAATAATAAGTACAATACAACATTTCTTGTTTTTTAAAGTAAGTTTATTTTAATTCATGATTGACTTGTTTCCAAAACTATAGTTAGCAGACAACCACAAACATAACAGTGAGTGAGTACTAATATGATAGATTTTATATACAGAGTAATTCGTATTAAGTAACTTCGTAAGTTTTTTTAACTTCTCACAGGACTTCTATACTTACATAATTAAGGCTTTGGTAAATATGGCATATTAATTTAATAGAACTTTTATTTAGTTTTGGGGGCTTATGTACCATCTATATAAATAACTTTACTGTTCTTATTATTATGACATTTGCATGCCTATTATTATATGACTGATTGTGCGGGTTTATTATATAATTAATCAATCTCAAACCACTTTCTTTGCAAATAATCGATTTATTATTATTATCGCAAGGTATCTCCTAAATGTCAAAAAAATAATACGTCTAAATATATGGGACACCTCAAGATCTATTTCCATCAAAATGAAAAACTATATATCTCTCCAACTGAACTATGTACATATATCCATTAATCTTTTGACGGTTTTCAGAGAGCACATTGAAATATAGATATTTAAAGCGGATTAATGTGCGTTGTCGGTGAAATGGTTAGCTATTTAGCGCCTATTGTAAAGAGGGCAGTTTACAATTCCGTGCCAACTTCTACGCCAAAATCTAGGGCGATCATCGTTAACGTTCTATATACGTGATCGGTTCCAGATTACATCAAAGACAGTAACCAGGAGCTTGTTATAGGACTAGGGACTTCGTAAGCTCGATTAGCGACGAAAATACAAATACTTATATATATTTTAACAGACTAGTTACCAATGTATTACCAGTAGTTCAGATTTGTATAAATAAATTAAAACATATTAGTAGACCTACTTTTAAGATTACGTATATTTTTGTTTAAATTTTAGTAAAGATAGTGGCTAATTAGGGTATTATAGTAGTGTGAAAGAATTAAAATATAAAAAAACGTCTAATAGAAAGTTAAAAAAGAAGTCTAATAGCAGCAGGAAGCAATACAAAAGCGATTGGCAAAGGGATCGTTGTAAAATAGTATTGTGAGTCATGCATATGTTTGGACGAGTGCTACCAAATAAGCTACACTGAATAACTACTGAAAAGTAAAGATTCAAAACTCAAATTCTATTCTATAGAGGTGGTATATAACTTAAATGCTTACATTAAGTAATTCAGTGGAACCCTGTTATACTAGCAATTTACATACATATTTAAATATTTAGGTTTAATGACTTTATTTCTCAAAAAGACAAAAAAATGTCACTTACATGAGAATAATACTCTAGATTAACATAACATTGTAATCGTTCTTAAAATAATCACAATAAAAGATAGCCGTACATGCAATAAACTTAAAAATAAAAGTAACCAAAGAAATATGAATTAAAAGTAATTATAAGAAATGAATTTAAAAGTAATTTTGTTTAAAATGTTTAATTTGGAAGCAAATTTATAGGCTTTAGATTTAGGTTGTAACGCTAATATATATAGAATTACTGAATAATTTATAAGAATGATGATACTTGAGAAAAAAATTAAGGACCGCAGTTAGACATAAGATATTTGTACCTACTATAATTTATAATTGCATCTACGATAGTCAACGAGTGACGCCAGCTACAATCTTTTTAAATAGTCCTTAAACAATTTATCTAAAATTACGAGGAAATAAATTTTACCTTATAACTTTTATCGCCTTTTCAATTAGATACTACTATAGACAATTTATTATTTAAATGCAATGAGACTACTTCTCAGTATTTAATTTTTTTGAAATACGCTCAGAAATAATCTGGAGTCATGTGATTTCTAAATGAATTTTAAATCGACTTTTCGGTATTTGCGTCCAAACAATCATTAATTTAGCATTTTGTTGGCTGACATCAAAATTTCTTTAATGAAATGTTGCTATGGAATATTCATTTTATTTAAAGCTACAAAGTGTATATAAATGTAAATGCTGGAATAATTTAGCAATTATCGTCAGACGACGTATTTTTCTTTTACATCATGGGACTACTATATTCGAATAAGAAATAAAAGTAAAACATTATTTCTAAGGGCCATCACAGTAAGAGAAGCGTAACGACTTTTACGTAAACAAGCGATGATGATCCG
The DNA here is from genome assembly GCA_963693345.1 of Pieris melete. Lineage (NCBI taxonomy): Eukaryota > Metazoa > Arthropoda > Insecta > Lepidoptera > Pieridae > Pieris > Pieris melete. Next base: position 1,921,144 of record CAVNZK010000006.1, on the reverse strand, counting down.
CGGCCAGCGGTGTGACGCAGGCGCAGACCCCGACCTACTTACGTTGTCAAAAAAACCCAGATGCTACTAGATTATATCGAGAGGGCTTGTTCCCGATGCCTAGTACGAGTTTAAATTAATTAAATTTAACTCCACATTCGTGTTTTGTATGGTTCATAAGGCAAACGAGTAGGTTTTAACTACTAGGCATACTAATCACCGCCCACCTGCAACTTTCAAACCAGTGTTTTGCAGGAAAATTTCATAAAGACAACATGAATGCGATTACTTTAAAAATATTGTAATATTAAATGATTGATTTGAACGATGCAATTGGTGGGAGACGGCGCGGGACAGGAAGCGCGAAGTTTCAGTTTAACATTTATAGGTTTTTTTATACACTTTTTGGTCGCAAAGCCAGCGGAATGAGTGAGTGCTTCAAACGAACGAAGGACCTTTAATGTAGCCCAAATTTTCGCAAACCATAGATTTACCGAATGTCAACACGCACTAGGTACCTGAATAGAAATAACAGATGTCATATATTTTGATTATATCTAGAGCGGCTTAGTCATAACGCACGATGCCAACGCTTGCGCACAACATCGATGCTATAAAGGCAATTGTATTCTCTGAATCACCGTTAAGCGCCGTCTGCAAAATGTCTCACTACTCCACATTTATTAGGCCGAAATATTTTTCACGAGAGCGATAAAATTCAAAGGGTATTAACGTTCATTACTCAAACTTATTTTCAGTGTCAACAAACATCATAATTCATTTGTAATCAACAAAGGGCCGTAAACTGTAAACAATCGTAATGTATTTAACATCAAAGTGCAAACAGCTGGTCCGGCATAAATTTTCTAGGCATTTAGAATGACAATGGACATACAGCCTATTTGCAACTAAAAGCTCACTCACAAAATAATTAGCCATGATTCACGGTCTTAACGAAAAGTTCTATCGTCGCTGCACGGACGTTTGCCGAAAGATTTGGCATTGCCATCAGCCAATGATCCCAGTGTTTGATAATTTATACATTTAATGACGCGTGCTTTTTATTTTGGTTATGATTTGATAGATGTGGGCAAGTGGAGTGATTTGTCATAATACTATTATTTACTATATTTATTTAACAAATTACATTGTTTCAGGGGTTTTATAATTGTTTAGTGATTAATTTTCCGTAGCTCAACTCTTCAAGGTAGATGCAAACCAAATAGGTTAGAGGTTCTAGATTCCAGTGAGAAAACCTTGTTTTAGCTTAAAAGATAGAACAAGCTGATTGAGCAGCTAAGTAGAATAATAAAATAAAGTAATTTTTATATATAAAATCACCATGTCACTTTGTATATAAGAAATAAAACTTATTTTTTACTTCTATAATTAAGTATAATTTTACTGCAAATTTAGTTACGTTATTTTTTTGATTTACACATATATCAAATTAATCTATGAGTTTTCTTATTGAATCATGAACCAGTTTCTTTTAGCTAAAACACTATCTTCTTTTCATTATAGCGTAAACAAGAAGAGAAGAATAAGTTTTTTAGTAAAAAGGTGGAAAGGTGTAAGGGTCATTTAGTTTTATTGATAAAGTCCTAAAACTTAATTCCTTCGTTGCTAAATTGTACTGTGAATCAACAACTTAGCAACTTACATTGTAACTGAAGTATTAATAAATCTGATATCATTCAATACAAGTAAAATCAATCGGCATATCCAATACAAAATTACTCACTCATGAAAACGTCAACAAACACTTCCAACTTATTAGAAATCTCTTTCACAGTTATCGAAACTTGTACGGAACAATCCGTTTGCGGCATCTCACTGGTATATGTACGTGCACGGTTGCGTGCGTATACGTTGAAACGTATGACAAAGTTGCATCAGTGCAGCGATGCGCCGGCATTCAACGGCGGCGCGAGACTGTGCGTCGTCCCAACCCATGCCTTCCCGATAACCTTAAATTAGATTAATTGTAGCGAGCTGATTCATGCGTGTCTCTGTTGACATCCGACAAATGTGTAGGCTCAATATAACGGTCGTAGATTAAGATTCGCACTTTGCAAACTACAATTGTTTAAAATAAAAGCTAATTGTCACGACACAGGTGTGTCAAAGTTGTAGTTCCTTCAATGACTAAACAAAACAATTAGGTTCTTTTTTCCTCCTTCATACACTGCTTAAGTGCTGCCAAAATTTTGGGTAGGTATGAGGAGGACTTTCAACAGAAATGATATAATTTTACAGATAGTAAAGATTTTATTACAAATGGCGAGTGATCCCCAAAACGATTAAGAAAAATCAAAGAAGCCTGAATGGCATTTTAAGCTATTCATTAAACTGTAGCCATAAATTCGTATAATAGTTTTCAAGAAGCGATAGAGCTAGCTGGCTCTCGGGCGGACGTTACTGTATAAAAATCAACACTTTTGTTTATTTGAGTAGCGCATAACGGGCAAGAAGCCCGCCGCGGCGGCACCCATGAAAATATTACGACTTATTTACTTTACCGCGATATTGCTCTTACCGCATTGACGTGGGCGCTGACTCAGCAGGGCACGCGCCATAGGATCGCCACTTACAAAATAGTCTGTCTAGTATTTTCAAAAGTCAGAGACTTAAAAGTTTTCAGGTTTTTGAGATCCCATTGTGTTCATAACGTGGTATATGTTATCGTTGATACTTAACAAGAAATTCTGCCCGGTTTGAAAATAGGATTCAAGGTACAAGTTTTTGAAGAGAAACGAAATATTTTAAATTTCAAAATTTGTTTAAATGATCTTTGTTTAATGTCACAAATTTTGAATGATTGCACTCTGACAAGTAAATACTCACCGTCAAAATTGTCTAAAATACAGACAAAATTTTCTTGACTAACCGGAAGCAAAAAATAAACAGTCTAGCTATTTGCGCGGACGCCTGTCAATATTAACTAGACAGGAAATGCTTTCATCACGCAAATCATGGAATTTCGAGTCGCCTCATCAAGCAAAAATACGGTTTTAGCCACGACAAGGAATATTTTTTTGTTATTTTAAATAGACCCTACACCTATCAAGCATAGTTAAAACAGTATAATTATTGCTAGATATTTTTTTTAAGTCCTAAAGATTCGTATTTGATTTATCGTATTTTCCACTTCAATTACATAATCAGTTCCGCATGCATAATTAGAGGTGTGATGTATTGTGAATCATTATATAAATGTTGATTAATCGAACCGAGACTTCCTGGAGGTGGACATAATACTAGCGGGAATAAAACGGTACCAACAACCCCGTTCAAGATCTAACAATACTTTAGATCGGTCGTTGGTCCCTCGCGGTTCCTAGAAGGTAAGCGGACACAGTCTAAAATAGTAACGGCCTCTTCCGAGAACGGTGACTCATATCGGGACCGTCCTGAAACGCATCTGGACTGAACTATGTCGCTGCTTGAACTATAATTTAGATTCGTGATATTCACTTTAGTTAATCAATATACTGAAAAAGAAGGCGTATAGCCTACTAGACATGTTCGAAATGTTATAATACATATTTTTCATAATGTATAATTTTAATAACCACAAGGTTTAAATATGTTCCGCCTGTAATCGATGTACCTACATATTTTAATACCAAAATCATAATTGCGAATTGTTGAATTAATACTTTTTGGTACAAATATACCGCAAGGTGAGATTTTATTTTCTATTATACTAGCTGTTTGAAATAAACATTTGTAATTTAGGTGAAACCTTGAAGTTAAATAGGTTATACGAATTTAGATTTTTAGCACACAATAAAAGGCTCGCAACCGATGATCAAATAGGTCATTTGACGATACTGATTATAAATAATTTAGATACTGTCATGTGAATACGCGTTCTATATTTTAATACAAATTTTTCGTTTATAAAATGAAAGAAAGATGTTTTTAGACATTTAATAGACGTGGCGAATGGGCAGTACTTTGCAGCTCTATAATGCTTAATAGAACTAGAACTGTAGGCTTACCGATAGACCATTTCATTGCTTCATGTATATGTTTTAGACAACAAAGTTTTATTTATTTACTATGAACTATATATTTCTATTATCTATACCTTTTAAGTTGTTTTAATTGTAATAAGAAAAAATATTTAAAATCAAGTTTTCTGTCACTATCTATATACTAAAGCATAGTATCATATCATTAATGCTATTAAATTTGTGAAACAAAAAATATAATAACACAATTGTTATCGACTGTACCGTAATGAGTAACTCCCAAACAATTTGCAAACGTATCATGTCAAATGGCAACGTTGTTTGTGCCACGCTTCTAAGAAGCGGGCTAAGATTTCTTTTAGTAATAAAACTACATTTAGGCCGCGGCTTCTGAGAAAGCAGTTTTATTTACGTTACGCTACTAGGCACCTAGATATTACAATTACAAAATTTGACATCAAAATCTACTCAAAGGTAGAGAAGACACGTCTACCTACTACGTCACCTATAGAACATTTTTCACGCCTTACTGAAGCAAGGGGCAGGCAATTTCTTTTACATGGTAATTAATTCAACACAAGACAGCCAAAACCAAGCATAGCAGGATCTAAAAGAGACAAAGTTACGCACCTTTGGCTTGCCTTAAAAAATACAAACAAAAGACAATTTGGATAAGTGATTCAGACAAGTCCTGTCCCAGGATTATTTCGATACCATTGCTCATACAGTATTCATCGCTTACTAATGTTTACTGCGCATGAACTTGATTCATCTAAGAGGTTTCATAGTTTACAGATGTTTCGTTATCAAATAGTTTCAAGGTTCCTAAATATTTATAATGAAATTAATGTAGCCAATTAGTCATTTGAAACGTCGTGTAGAACTGATATTCATGTTTATGTAAATATTTAATATTTTCGAAATGTATAAGTGCAAAAGAGTAAAATATACATTCTAAATAAGAGTGTTGTTAATTTTTGACTCCATTTAAAAACATTCATCACGTCCCATACGGATAGTGATTCAATATTTTAGTAAGATAAAAGTTGAAATTAGTTTTCATTGTATTGTGAAGGGAACATAAGCTATTGCTTATGTTACACAATACAAATTCTGTAAGGTGTATGCGAATCAATGCATTGTAAATATTGTTTTCAAACAGCATTTCCATAATGCATAAGGCAACGGAACACACATTTCTTCGTCAGTTGAAAATATTTGCCTATGAGCTTATTGTCCTAGCCAATACGAAACAATGAAGGAAGTATTCGTAGTAAGTAGTTACATATTTCGAACTTATCTTAGGGGTAATTTCACATAAAGAGGACAGTGAAAACAGTGAGGTCGTAGAATTTGTTTAGTCTATGGGTATGATCGCAAAATTTCATTGTGGGATTCTTACTAGTTAGGAATATAGGATAGGATATTAAACGATGATAATGATATTTAATAAAAATACGTAAATTTGCATGACTTTGAGCTTGAAAGCGTTTGCCTGTTCCTGTTATCGAATTTAATCCTTTTGTAAAACGTTACGATACGGGGCGGGGATTGAATGACGCACAACATAATTGTAACTGTTAGGTATAAAGAGTCACTAGGTGGGCACGAAACGCTTTACTATACTTGGGTACAGAAAAATGTTACGGCGCGTTACATGGGGGGGGGGGAATAATCTCCAAAAATTGCGTTACTTGAACGCTCCCATTCCTAAAATTATAAAGAGGAGATATTTGTAATGAATTTAAAAATTTGATTCAAATATTCTATCATCTGATTTATTATTCCCAAATTATTAGCCTTGCGATGTCAGGACAAGCTCACGTTTATCAATCAAGTGTTTTTTTAACAGCTGTTAAAATTAAGTTTAATTATATTATTAAAACTTACCAATCGGCATAAACTTGTCAAGTCCGCCTGTATGTCTCACTTCAACGTAGCCGTCAATATCTTGAAGTCCCTCACGCAATTCCCAAGAGTTCTGAAATGTTATAAACTATTATTATGTTGTGTACAAATAATTCTGAATAAGTATTTTTCTGGGCGTAAGCTGCTCGTATGGTGAAAACAAAGGAAAATGTCTGACTTCCGTAAATCAAAATCGTATTGGATTGACTCCAAAAATCTAAGACTGAGAACAATCAACTGATCAACTATAAAAAACGTAGGAAGAAGTAGACCCCATAGAAGGTTGGGGCTGGATGATTAGCCAATTTGTTAACAATTGCTTTGAGCCTAGTACAACTCAGTACAGTTATTTGTAACAATCATGTTTTTATCTTTGCTTTTTTTCCTTATTTTTTGTAAGTTGTTATTGTGTAAATAATAAAATGAATAATCACATTCTGGTATACTAAGAATATATTTGAATGAAACAAATTTAGAACTTTGTCATCTCCTTGCCCTTGACTAATCTCTTTAAAAAATGTCTATAAACTGACACAATTCTGGCTGGAAGACATTGAGACTTTAAGGCAGATCAAACTTACAAGATTCAGAATACCCTATAAGCGTCTTGGGTTTGATTACTTTGGAAAACTTCTGTTAGTATGCAAGGGACTCGAATATTTTGTTACTGAAAATGATTTCTGTAATCATTTTCAATTGTAATCATACAGTTACTAGGCATTTGGACTATTTTCATTTTGCCTACAACACATGACAATGTTTGAACATTGATATAGTTGTTGTGATAATGCTCACTAACTATCACTCGCATTTTTATCACGTAAATTTACCAACTAATGAAAGCTAACAAGCCAATAGAAAGAAAACTTACTGGATCAACATCAATTTGCAATGGTGTCTGATATCTCGTATCACCCACATTCCCGTTGTATTCCCTTATCGGGGTCATAGGACTGTTTGCCGCACTCAATTTATCACAGTAATTCTGGTTATAATCCTCTTTACGGGACGAATTCGTGCTAAGAGCTGAGGGTGTCCTCGCTGGAGACTTATCATTCTCCCTATTCCAATACTGCTCAATGTCAATATGCCTCGGATTCATATTCCCAATATTATAATTCACGATGGGCGATGGCCCACGAGGCGTAGATGATTCACTAAAAATATTGGGACTCCGAAACACTCTTAATGTATCTTGAGGAGTACTTCCTTCGCTGGGCAGACCCCGCTCCGATCCGGGTGAGTTTAATTTTGCCAGTCGTCCCGGTTCCAACAACTCTAGCCTTTTTGGTTTCAAATCGGACACTGTGGGTTTCGGTTCCATTAACACCTGTAATCTATTAACTTGGCTCTCTACAAAGCTTCTAGGCCGAGGGGAGAGTTTCCCCGTATTTCTTATTGAGTTTGATTCATTTGAAAATATGGGATTGTGGGCTTGTGTCATGTTTTCAGTGTCAGTGTCATAGCTCTCCCGACTGTCATAGATCATGTAGTCGTCAGAGTATTCCTCCTCGTCTGCTTCGAGGTCATCATAGTTGATTGGAGTATCGGCGCCGGGAAAGAATTCGCATAGTGCTTTCATAATCTCAACAACCTAAAAAAACAAAAAAATATTCAATCTTAATATATATAAATTACGTGTCACGTTGTTTGTCCGCTATGGACTCCTAAACTACCGAACCGATATCAATCAAATTTGCACACAGTGTGCAGTTTGATCTAACTTAAAAGATAGGATAGCTTACATCTCAATTTATACCCGCAATATTGTTTTATTGCAAAATATTTGTTTATTATTTGATAGTCACAATTCTAACAGATGGGCGCTGTGTTGAAAGTACCAATGTTTCACATAGCTACAATTTAATGGCATAACCAGCAGAAAAGCATGGTGGTCCCCATGACTGGTGTTCTCCTACCGTTTCCCTTGAATAGGTTACTACTATGTAATATAAATAAAACCTTAGCCACAGCAACACTTGGCCGGTCTGATAGTTATATATATATATATAAATGAAGAAGTAAGCGTATGACCAGCACACTGGGAATGGGTCTTTATATGATTTCTCGAATATTCACTCACAGGGATTTACATAACCTATTTGTACAATAGGTGACAGCACATATTCTAATTACTGAGATAAACTGAGATAATTTATGAACATTCAGTATATGTAAATTTGATATCTCACGAAGGGGCACTAGCATATCATCTTTTTTATCTGATGATAAGTTATGAAAATTTTTTGTTTGCTTAAATAGGCTGCTACATTTGCTTTACTTTCATTAAGTCTAGCCAGAAATTTTACCAAACATTTACCTTGGCCATGCTAGGTCTCTCTGAAGGAACTTTATGCCAACACTGAGTCATTAATTGCTCTATCGGTTCTGGACACCCTTCTATTAAATTTGGCCGCTCCCCTGAAAGAACATATAAAAAATAAGATCTCTTGTGTGTAAAATTGACACAAATCAAAATACAATTTCTGTTTGTTGTTTAGCTTAGTCCATGCCAGATATTAAATACATAATGAAAAACAAACACTTAATGGTATCAGGGATGTTTCTATAACAGGATTTCAGTAAAATTTATGAACCAAACACATAAGAATAATTGCCGACCATAATGAGTCGAAAAGGTTATATATCAAATAATACCGTGTTAAGGTTAACAATTTTATTTAAGTAAGACTTTTACCTGTATGAACTGCCCACATTATCCTATATGCTGTACCTCCTTCTTCAAATGGTTTTCTTCTGGATAAAACTTCCCATAAAATAATTCCCCACGAAAACACATCACATTTTTCTGTGTAAGAAGAGCCTTCAAATACCTGAAATCGATAGATTTTTCAATATAGAATAGTAGACTTGTATCTATAAGGCATTATACATTAAGACAATAACACAATAGTTTCTACTTTTCATTATCACTACAAAAAAACACTCCCTGTAAATTTTTATTACACCTCAACACTACTTCTCAAACAGATTTAAGCATATTGCACTGTGTGGATGGTCTATAGTAGGTATAAGTTAACAGAAAACAAATCCTTAATTTTATGAAAATTATGTTGAGAATATTGGTAAGTAACAATTTTCGTTATTTTATACAGCACTTTGGATGAACTATTATAATAATGTTTTAAGCTACTGCAGATCAGTAAATAAATCAAAATTAGATGACATATTGTTTTCACAATTCAATCTATACCAAAATAATATACAACAATAAAAACTTAGATGATTTGTAAGCTCAAGTTGGTGTATACAGCTAAATTACAATTTAGAAAATATTTTACCTCTGGGGCCATCCAAGCAGCACTACCTTGATTATTAGTCATGTATGTGGCCTTATCAGCAGCAGTGCCAAAATCACAAATTTTCAATTTCTTTCCTCCTGCAACTAAAAGTAGGTTTGGAGGTTTAAGATCCCTGTGAATAAGTGGCTTTGGCTTCATAGCATGTAGATATGCCACACCCTGTAAAATTTGAATTGTAATTAATGACAGGAATAAATAATACATACACCACAATACCTGGGATTTGAATTAGATAACATGTAACAAAATAACAAAATATTGAAACTTTCAATAAGCTTTAATTACCTCTGAACACTGTCTTGCCCAACTCATAGCATGAGCAGCAGTATATTTAGGTTTTGGCCGGACATGAAGAACATTGTATAAAGAGCCACCTTCAGCATACTCCATAACAAGACACACATGCGCACCTTGTGTACATGCTCCATACAACTGTACAATATTAGGATGAGAAACTCGAGACAATTGTCGCACTTCAATTGCGAATTGCCGTTTTTCTGCCTCCGAATTAATGTGCTTTACAGCAACAAATGTATTCCTCCAAAGACCCTTCCATACCACACCAAAAGCTCCTTTACCTACCACCTAATTACAAAAGAACATCTTAAAATTTTGAACTATTGAAATTAAAAACAAGTTTGTAAATAAATACCTGTAATTCCTGAATCTCATTGTAATCAATTTCCTCAACAAATGTTTGTTGAGTGAAAGAAGAGCCTTGCACATTTGAAGCCATCGGTTCACTTACTATCACATTATCAAAATAAATAACTGGTGAAGGTAATAGGTTTCTTCAAGATTTTGATTGAATATTTAAGTAGAAGTGATAAAAATAGTTGAAAAAATCTATTTTCTCATTATTGTTTAGTAAAGAATAGCAACTGCGACAAGGACGCCATCTTTAATACTATAGATAATAGAGTAATAATTAACACAAATTACAGATTATCAATTTAAAGAGAAAGAGTAGGGGGCCTCATAGCCTAGCGGTCTTTTAAGTGGCAGCTAGGTGCAGGGTACGATTCCCGGTTCGAGGGCAAGTTTTAATTTATTTTAAATTTGTTCTCGGCCTTTGGAGGGTTGTGCGGTACCGGGCGAGTGCCTAAACCGTACATGGAGGACACGGTCGATAAAAATCCTTTACTTGACGCTGGCTAATGCACAAATCGTGCCAGAGCCATAATAAAAAAAAAGAGAAAGAGAAATGTTATGTTCATTCAAATGTCATTGTGTGTGCTTCTCTAATCTCTATAGATTTGATTCTCCCGCTTGCGATTTGCCTGGTCAATTAAAATATAAATATTATTTTGGTATTACTAATCACGAATGTTACACGACGAATTCGGCAAGCCGACTATAGACACATTTCACTTTCATTGCCAGTACATAATCCCACTGGGCAAGGCAGGGGAATATTTATGTTGGCATAACAAGGCAAGCAAGGAAGAATAAATTTTGAGATATTATGAGAGAAGCTTTATTCTTTGCTACTATTATTGGTGTCGCCAGGTCACTGAAACAGTCAATTTATAGTAAAATTATCAATAATAAATTAAAATTCAATAGTACCTAAGTATAATTATTTTCTACTATGGAGCTAACAATCTTAACAGAAACTTTCTTTACTATTAAAACCTAGAAAACTGCACCATTTTTGAAATAAGGTACATGCCGTAATACGGGTTTTTGCCGCTTCGAGTCACAGAGACTGATCTTATGCTAGAAAATTATCATTTAAAATAGACTTGTCTGTCGTTCTCTTGATTGCATAGGCAGCATATCTTTTGATTCTAGTTTATTCAAAAGATCATAAGCATCTCTACAGTCAAACGTAGCTGCCACTTCTTTTGGCGTTTCATTTCTGTGATTAGTCAAATACAAGCTTGCTCCTAAGTTCACGAGAATTCGTATAAGAGTACAGTTGTTGCTCATTGCTGCAAAGTGCAGAGGCTGCCGGCCTCCTGGTGCATCGGGATCGTTAACAAGAGCACCTTTTTGTATAAGAAGCTCCATTATGTTCTCTTCTTCATTTGTCGGTGTTGACATCATAACGAATTCTAAAAATATTGTAATTATAATAATTAAAGATTTGAAATTATTTTTTGCTCCTTTTTTTGAAAATCTCTCAAAACAGTTTTTTTGTTAGTCAATTTGGGATGAAGTGCGCAGGAATCTAACTTTAGATACACATAAGTGGTACAATAAACCCACATTTGATAAATACCCACCTGCAGTAACTTTGTAATTATTACGAAAATTTCGTGGAATTCGTTCTTTTATCAGAAGATAAACATGAGTACCTCGATAAACTATTAATTTAGTAGCGGTACGTCATTATGGCCATAACTAATTACAGACTTATTAATACGACCAAATACGATGGCACAACACCGTGGCTTTTATGAGACAATTAGATTAGTAAAACGCACAGTATTTGTCCGTCAGGTATACTAGATACCTATTACTCCATTACCCTACTACATAATGCTGTATTTAACTAAAATCATTTTTGGCTTACGAATAAATAGTCCCGTATCCATAGGATCCGTTCGTGGCATAAGTTTAGCCCCATAATCAAAAAGTAGCTTGGCCACAGTCAACGACGGTCTGTAAAAACAAACCAAAACATATAAGAAAATGAGTACAGAGGAAAATGAGTAAAACCTACTGCAATTGGTTTGAATAATTTGTTGCTGAAATAAATAAGATGTACACCATAACTGCATCATCTAAATTTGGCGCATAAGACGCTATTCCTTGATTTAAATTAATTAATCCCGGACCTCTATAACGACACTTACGTTTCGCGCAAATTGTATTGATAGATAAATATATGAAATAACAACAAGTTTTGAGTATAAGTTTTATATACAGGTAAACCAGACATGGGGGCGTAGTCAAGATGCGTTAACAGTAGTGTATATAGAAAGTTGAATACTAAATTTATTTTTGACTTTCTACATAGACTAGATTAAGGCATCTTGACTAAGCCCCCAGTAACAAGATGATTAGTGATGAACTATCATATAGATTCTGGGGGTTACATCACAGACTAATTGTAAAACTTATTATTATATAACTACATTAAACAGCATTTAACAGTTAAAAAACTATGATAAATAAGTGTAGTCGGGTTTACCTGCGCATTAAACACAACGATAGCGGAGTCATTCCGACGCTATCTTTAACATTGGGGCTAACTCCACCCTTCAGCAATAATTCTATACCTCTCAGATTATCGGAACAAACTGCAAGGTGCAGCGCATTTCTCCCCAGGTGGTCCATTTGTTGGACAGGTGTATCTGACCTCCTTAAATATATTATGCTTTAACATTTCTATCTACAACCATTTATGTCAAATCGAAATTTGATAAACCCCATAAATCAAGCTTACATGATGATTAAATAAAATAAAATTACATACTGTTACCTATCAAGTAGATAATTTACGAAAAGACAGTCGAATGTAATTTGTATTTGGGGCGCACAATACTTTATTTATGTACTTCTTACATAGGATTTCATAATGTCGGGGATTGAAAAGGGACACAACTTGGGTTATTAAGTAGTTAGATTATTTTATGAAATTTAAACCATTAAAAAAAGTAAACCACCTTAGAATCATTTCGATATGTTGATCATTGCCAGTTTCGGCAGCGATGAGTAGGTCCTTGTCTGCGTGAAGGAATTCTATAGCTTCTTTTAACCGAGGATCGTGCTGGTATTCTTCAAATTCGGAATCATTGGAGGGTTCAGACGCATAATCAAGGGATCGTGGTGAACCAGGAAATGAGGGGATGTATACGTCCAGAGAACTTTCCGATATTTCTGAATTAAATGATAAAAGATTTTCTTAATTTGCTCAATGCATTATAATTAAAATTTGCTACAAACGAATAAAAAAACGTTTTAAAATAAACATTTTATTTCAGGTTTTTAATAGTCTACAGAATTAGAATTACTGTCATAATTTATCAATAACTGATCACTTATTGATGAATCGATGACAGTAGAGACTTGGTCGCTTTCTGGTATGGTTTCTAGTTTTGGGACATCATTTCGTAGAGAAGACCTCTTCTTTGACGACAATAAGACGCCATCTCTGCGATTCACTGTATCCTTATTTTTAAGGTAAGTAACGACTATAGATTGATCTTCATTGTCGAAGTTTTGTACAGGAAGTTCACTATCACTTAGCAGATTTATATCCATCACTTGTAATTCTTCTTTGGACTCTGCTTCATTGGACATAGACCGAGACCCTTCTCTTATTTCTTTGCTTGTTGATGGTAAATCAATGGGAAATACATGCTTCCTCAAATATGTTGGTACATCGGTTTCTTTTGTACATCCTTTGTTGTTATTTACTAAAATTTCTCTTGAGCTGGGATTGCTCTCACAACTTGAGTCGACAATAACGAAAATTGGTTCTTTCTCAACAATTTCGAATTCGACACGATTTCTATTTGATGAATGCATATTGGGATTATAAACACTGGAAAGAACACATACACTTTTAAAATCGGCGTTTTTTATAGTTTGATTCTTCATCAATGTATATTTTTGTGTTAAATCTATTATAAGCTGGTCAATGTTGTTCGCGTATTGTATTAAACTCTTTTTGCGCTGCTATAAGTTCCGTGATATGATGTGGCAGTGGAAACGTAGGGCAAAAACACCGGATAAACGAAACAAAAAAGTCTTTGCCTACTCGACCAATGAATGTTTTAGAATAGCTAATTAACCATAAAAACAATTCATACGTTGTACTCGCCGAGGCTTCGCCATCTTGCAGGCTTTCAATTCTTTCTTCTGTATCTAACGCTTTTCCTTCTATACTTTCTCTTATTTTAACTGATTTATTTTTATCACTCATAGTAACATGTAAATAATCATATACTTATTTAGGTTCTTCACCTGTATTTTGTAGTTAATTAAAAGACTATTGAAGACATAAAGACTGTCAGTAAGCTAGACAGTTATTGCTTTTTTAAACAATACCTAGTTATTTCTTGATAAAGGTTTTGTAATATTATGATATAAATAAAAAAGTTCATTTAATATTGACGTGTAAATAAAACAGTAATAAGATTATGCTATTTATTAATACAGTATGTTTACATTTACACATCTATTAATGACTAATATTTGTATACCTAAGAAATTCTTACCCAAACATGATTTTTGCGACGCATAGTTGAATTTGTGTGATTTAATTTGTACGAATCAATTAATGGATATGCTAACTGAGGTAGGGAAAGTATATTGATTAGGCCAGATTGAAGGTCCACTGTCTAAAGTTTCTTATGCTACTTAAAGTAGATAATATATTTCATAAACCTAAGTAATAGAGTTTGACATTAAATGCATTAACGATAGGTACAGTTTGCACTTATACATAATATTTAGAATTACAGAATAAATATCCCACGATTTTCTGACAGAAATAAAATGTCATTTAGAGGATAAGTCGCCGGTAAACGGGCAAATCTTGTGCTTGCGCACGTGGCGAAGAACGGAGGAGTTCTGCCAAAGTGTAGAGATCATCGCGGGACCTATAGTTGTTTTGGTGAGCCATACCATCTGATCGTTTACGAGCGACCATGAAACGCTTCATTCTGTTAGCATACATTCTTTTGCGGCGGGCCTCTTCGTATCTACGTGCAACTTCGTTTGGATCGACTTGGTAAAGTTCAGGCAAACCCTGCGCCAATGCCATGCGATTCTGTTCAGAGAAGTAAGAGTGACGTGGGTAACCTTCATGACCAACTACAACTGGCTCGTTGTACCAAACATCACCGTTTTCATCAACTTCAGGTTGCTCCTCATCAAGATTGT
This sequence comes from Pieris melete, assembly GCA_963693345.1. NCBI lineage: Eukaryota > Metazoa > Arthropoda > Insecta > Lepidoptera > Pieridae > Pieris > Pieris melete. The sequence goes on along the minus strand of CAVNZK010000006.1, from coordinate 1,906,116 downwards.
TAACGTGTCCATAGTAACGGTCTGCAGCCCAGCGATTGGCGTTCCATTCTTGCTTGCGACGTTCTTGAGCTTCCCACATATTGAGAAGGGCTCGGACATCTGCAGCACTTAGTCCAGAATCCCTCTTGCGGCGGTCAGAAATAGGGCTATAAGAAAAATGTTGCGTTGATTATGTATTATTAATTTCTATATGAAACGTTATAGATAATTTTATTAGGATACGGTACGTACTGGAAATTCTTTTTCTTTTCTGCGGATTTCTTTGTGGTTAACTTGGCTGAAGTAGTGTCTGTATTCTTTGACACTGCACGTTTGAGACGGTAAGCATCTTGATCTTCGGCTATGCCATCAACGGGTGAAAGGCCCTCTTGAGGTCTAAATAGTGGGAAGAAATGTTAACAATTGGGCATTAAAATAATAAATATTTAAATAATAAGTCCTACTTACTTTAGATTTTTCTTTCCAGAATTGGATTTCGTAGCTACTTTTGTAGCTGCCCCGGCGCCGCCAACTTTACCGCTACCACGTTTTCTTCGTCGGGAGTCATATCCAGAAGAAAGGCCTTCGATAGCTGGAGGTTCACCGTATAGCTCAGGTCTCATGATAAGATTGTCTAGTTCTCCGTTTGAAGCCGGGGAATCATATCTCTGATCAATGGCTTGTTCGAAACCTTCGGGGTTTCCTGTAATAAAACCCCGTATGTTATATAAGCCTGAAACCTTATTGAAAGTTAACGGTAAAAAGGTACCTAGTTCATAATTACCTTCCTCACTGAGGGCGAGCGGATATGGCTCCAAATCATTTTTGTCGCTTTTATTCAGGAATAGAGATTGAGTATCATCTTTTGTTTGGTCCCAATTTTCGGGCAGCTCAGCGACGGGACCATTTTCTAATAAATAATAATCTTGAAAAAATGTTTAGCTAATGTAATAAAAATAAAAAATATGCGTAATACAAATAATGCCTTATTTACGAAGTTATATATTTAAAATCTAGACTGGCATACCTCAATATATTGGTATAAGACTTAATCCGGGGTTTTGGTACCCTTAAAACGCAGGGTAATAAAATCTACAAAGGTCATAGAGCATTCGCGAGAGAACCGCGCAGGGCACCTGTTGCTAAATATAGAACTGCGCGGCATCATGCCGGGTGATCAATAAAAACAAAATAAAACCCCTTTAAAATAAATCTATGGAAAATTAAATTTATTTAATTTTTATAACTACTGTTTAAATAAAAAACCTTAAAAAAACGTATTAAATCAACATACCTTTGTTCGAAGGTGTAGGTAGTGCACCACTTAGAGAGATTACCGCGATAAACGCGGTAAACGATAGTATCAACATATTCGGGTTTTAATTTTTTTTAATTCGCACTTCTCTAGAGGACGTGTGGCAGGCAGCAGCATGAACCGGAGAAAAAGCTATCGTCTCTGTCGATATTGCCCGAACATGCGCATTAAAAGATACAGGCTCGGTAAAGCCTGGTGACCACTAACCTCGCTTAATTTAGTAGACTATATTCATTTTTTTTAAACTTTAAGTACCGCAATGTATACCAGTAGATCTATTGAAGTGTGATAGATATATTTTAATTATTATCAAGAAACTGTTGTATTTCATCACAAATTTTTGAATATATGACAGTTTTATATCATTCTTAAAGTTGATAGATAGTATAGAATAGCAGATATTGCTTCGTGAATTAAAGTGTTGCTGTTTTGTTTCTATATCTTCGATGCTCTTTTTATGGACGCTGGGCTTTATAATTCAGTGGTAGGTATGAGACACAGGGACGAATTTTCGTGTACTAGACTTTTTTATAACTTTGACTAGTGTAATTTTATAAATAATTAATAAGCGAAGTACCTCGTCAGTGTCGAAAGTACTAAATAACTTTCAATCGAGTAGGTATGTTTAAAAAAAATTAGAGATTAAAAATATAAAGCATTTCATTTATGTATTTTAAACATACAATACAATAATAAGCGTTTTACGATTTTACTATAGTCGCATTAATAGGTACTCACGACAAGTAAGTACATCCCTGACCCTATGACGTCTGTAAAACCTACGTAGGTAGCTAGGTACTTAACAAAATAAACCCTTTGAAAATAGCAGTGCTTTGAAAATAAGATGAAAGTATGGCGTCAAGCCGAGAGATATTACCTATAAATTACATATCATTAAACAATTTTTTTTGTCTCGTTTTATGTCATCAGACGCCCATTATATATTTACTGGAGTAGGTACGAATAAGTTTACTTGCTCTGACGGAATATAATGTAAAAAAGACAAACATATTAGTATGCTTCAGTGATGTCAATGCGAAGGTTTCCATTATGTGAATTTGGTTTCTTTAAATAATAGATTGATGATATTAAGTATACTTATTAATATATTACAAAATACGACATTAAATCTCCCTTATAAATTTAAAGATCGATATTATTGCACCGTTTTTACAGTAATTGTACAATTTGACAGAAAGATACAAAATAGTGGGTTGGACTTAGTCATAAGTGCAATTAGACTAAGTTTTAAGAATACTCTTAGAGAAAAGAATAAACTATATCATGGTAAACATTTAGAGAATTCATATATCTAGAGGGCCTTATCGAAATACCTTACGAATTACGATTCATGGTCAAAACTTTAATACATATTCACATTGCAATCGTATCAAATATTTTATTTTGCACGTATGTCACGGTGGAATTGAAATAACCTGGCACACTATGAAGTTAACAATAGCAGTCATTCATTTATCATACAATGAATACAAAGGCAGACTGCTTACTTAATAAAATCTCGGGACGGAGTCAACAACGTCCTGTTATCAGACAGATACTTTGATATCTTTATCACTTCCTTTTACCTATTATATCTTAAAATGAAAATGTATGACAGATGTGAGCAAGTAGGGCCTAGCCAGCTAGTTGGACGGCATTTAAGTTGTTTCTTACAAAAACACTATTGTGTCTGCGATGAATAGATTCATTTTGATCGTATATAGTCTTACCTATGAACAATTTTAAAGTATAAACAATTTTGCATGCAAAATACAAAATTTTTAGTAAAACGCAATATGGGTTGACTTATGATCTATAACTGCCTACTTGAAATTTGGAAATAAAACAACCTTTAATGGCATAGTTTATTAACTACCTAGGAACTTAGATATATTAAACATGTCTTCTTCTGAATATCTAAAAAAACTACTGGCCCGATATTGATAAAAATTGTATTGTTCCCTAAGTTATTATTTAAATTATATAAACTTAAAAAAAGGAGTTTAGTTTCAGAGAAACTTGTGGACATACATCAATTTATCAAATTAAGCACACATGATTGGAAGCATAATACCATCATACATAAATTATCCAAGTCCAACAAGTATCACACACATACAGGTCAAATGGATAACCTTGAATTTTTAAAGTTGGTTAATAAAATAAGAAATTAAAAGAAGTAATAAAACAACAACTTTACTAAAAACTTTATTATTGCCTTACATGTGTAAAGAAATTTTATCATTCACATTCTTTGACTTATGTAAAAATAGATTTACATGAATAGTACATTTAATTAGAATAAATAATATGTACTTTTCAACTTTTTGCTCTACTTATATTTTTATGTTTGTATAATAAAGCATTGATATTAAAGCACTGAAAAATGTATATAATTTAACCTATAAGACCCAAGCAAAATTGTGTATCATGAAAAATGTAATGCAATTGTATAGCAACAAGTAAGGTTCTAGATATTTTGTACTTTAGACAGTATCATAAGGCTATTTTTTTGATTTTTTTACAATCTTCACAGATTTACGTTTTTTTTTGTGTGTTTTAGAATTGTCTTCACTTTCTGAACTACTAGTAGAGTCACTGCTTGAACTTGAACTGGATGAACTACTTGAGCTACTGCTTGATGAAGAGGACTTTCTTTTTTTTCTTTTTCGTCTTCTATCGGAATCACTAGAAGAGCTGGATGAATCTGAACTGGAACTTGATTCTGATGAGCTATCTGATGATGTTGAAACATGTCTTCGTTTTTTTGATGATTTTGTCACCTTAATTATTTCTTTACATTTAGAAGATTTAGTTTTTTTTCTTTCTACAACTGGAGATGGTGTTTTGGGTTCATGTTCATCTTTATATGTTGTTTTCTTCATTATTTGTTTGTCCTCATCATCAATACTATTTCTATGTTTATTTCTATGGTTGGCACTATATTTCTCATCTTTTCCTCTAATTTTGTCATAGCTTTCTGTGTTGTTTGATTTTGAATGTTCAGTTTTTTCTGGTTTTCTATTTCTATGGCTATGAGATGAGGAGTCCTTGCAAGATTTATCTACGTTTTTATTTTTCCTATCATTTCTATCTGTAATGGAATTTTTATGATTAGTCTTTCTATAATAAGAGGGGGTACTTTCCCGTCTTCGACCATTGCAAGGGGAAGACATTCTACGAGAGTATTTGGTGTCTCTGTGACTATTCCTATTTGTTCTTGTGTGTTTGTCATCTTCATGTTTAATATGATTTCTTCTACTTTCCTTTCTTTCTACATGCAAGTTAACTTTTCGTGGGTTATCTAAAGGTAACCGACTTCTACTCCGCTGAGACCTATCCCGTTTGTATTTACTATCTCGGTGATTATCATTTCTAACATAACTTCTTTGGTTGTCATTTCTGTCATGGTCTTTATTGTTTAATTTCTGCCTTCTGCTTTCACGATCTCTACTTGGAGATCTACCTTTTTTTACTATATCTGCTTCACTATTATCATCATTTAAATATTGAACTCCTCTTCCTTTACCTAAGTATCTCATTTTAGACACTGACTGTGAAAAGTCAACATGAATGCGTCTGTCATCAATCAAGACATTGTCCATTTTAAAATAAGCATCCTCACATGACTTTTTATTATCAAATTCAATAAATGCATATTGTAAAGAGTTCCCAGTCTTTTTATCACGAATTACTTCACAGCTAACAATTTTTCCAAATCTGCTAAATATAATTTCTAAGTCATCATCTGTAGTGACAGGGTTGAGCTTACAAACAAACAGAACATTTTCAGGAGGGGCAATATCTGCATCTGGTAAGTCTCCTACTATTTCTAGAATTGTGGCTCGTGCTTTAGCTTCCTTCTCCTCAATCATCTCTTGTATCTCTGCTGCACTTTTACCCTCAGTTTCATCAATATCTTCATCAGGAGCAATACGTCCACCTTTCAATCGCTCTGGGTTTGGTGATGGTGATCTAGATGGAGCTCTGAAGCCAGGAGGGTCAACAAATGGATCTTCTAAGATAACTGTATGAGTTATACGCACATCACGGTAAGGTCGATGCGTCTCATCACAAATAACTTCATTCAACTTAGTTAAAATTTCATGTCCTTCAGTCACTTCACCAATCACACAATGTGTGCCATCTAATGAGTTCAAGTCAGGGGCCAAAGTAAAAAAGAATTGAGAACCCACCATCATATCATCAGTGCCCACCATAGAAAGCAAGCCAACATCAGAATGACGAATTTTAGGCATTTTTTCTCCAGAGAAAAATCTTTTCTCAGGACCCTCTAGAACACCCCAAATGGATTGTCCGCCGGATCCTTCACCCGTGGGATCACCTGTTTGGGCTATAAACCCACTTCTTATGGAATGAAATAGATTGTAGTTGTAATATTTCATCTTGCATAATTTTAGGAAGTTCCGACATGTTTGAGGTCTTAGTTGTACATAAAGATCTACAGTAATGTCACCAAGACTTGTTTCTATTACAACTGCCATTGAAGAATGTTATAAATACACTTATTCAATAAATATTCTACAATAATTTGGCTTTAATTACATTTGGACACATCACAATATAAAACGCAAACTGTTGTAACCTAAAAATTATAAGTCAATTTAGGTTTTTATTTATGATGGATTCTGTGTTTTCGAAGTTTCGTTTGTATCGTATGTCAGTTGTCAATTTTTTATTCGCATCATAATTATTAAAGAAAATATTTCCAGAGTTTTCCATTTAACAGTATAATTATTACAGGTAGTTTAACAATTCATTGAAACGTCGTACTATTAAAATACTCTAATCTGAAATTTTTTTTTTGGCGGTGTCGCTAAAGTCAAACCCAGTGTAGTCAACATTTGAAAGTTGGCGATTTTTAGGATAAAACTCTTTCGGTCTTATAAATTATGAAAACAAGATTCTTTAAAACACTGATCGATAAACGTCTATTGAAGGATTCTGTGGTAGAGATTTTTCAAGGAAAAGACGTAACCACAGATTGAATAAAAGAGTGCTTTAGAAGACTCGTGTTTTTTAAAATATGACCGAAAGAATTTTATCCTAAAAATGGCAATTATAGTTTAATATTATAATTGTGATCAAGTATACAATTTATTGGTCGAAATTCCCGAATTTAACCAGAATAATCCCTAGTTTCATCATCTGCAAAATCGCTACTTAATCACTTTCACTGTCACTGTTCAGAGTTATTATAAACGGTTCAAATCTAAATAGGTATCTAAATAAATTTAAAATCATGACATCTAAATCAATTTTCTAAATTGTATATGACGACATCTAGTGTTGATTTTTGAAATAGCGTAATATGCAACATTATACGGCGACGATACGAAGAAATTGCTGCGGGAAATATTTCAGTGTTTAGTAAATATTACCAATAGATGCCGCAATCCCTTATGATGCCGAATCTAACAATAATTAATCAATTATGTATAAGCAAACAAACTAATACAGTAGTTTTTCAGTAGATTCTAAATAGGTATTCTCAAACAATATAAAAATAATTTACTTCAGATTTTTTTCTTCACTTTAAACTTTGTGGTTTATAAAACAAAAACTGGATTAATTTTTACCCTAAAATTAAATTTAAATTCGACGAATGGCCACCATGATAGCTCAAGATTTTATTTTATTTTTAAGAAAATGTTTGACAATTATTTCAAAACAAATATGTAGCCTTAAAGCTGCTCGTGTTTCCAATAATGTTTGTTTAAGGCAGGTATAAAAAAAAGTTTTGTAAAATATAAGTAGGTTTTATTATAGGTATATACAAATATTTATAACAGAAAAGATCTGCTTTGATTATTTAAGTCTAACACTTTTGTAATCATATAAATATCGGAAACTGTCCGCCATATTAGACCGCCGAAGCTGAAATGCCACTGAAGGTTTCAATTTAATTTTCAATTTTCAATAAAGAAGTGTCAATAGCAAGTCAGCCTATGGCAATTGGCTGTATGCTCACGTTTCTAGAAAATCTAATAAAGGCAGTTTCGTTCACCCTCCTTCCGTTTTCGCCCCTAATAAAGTGAGTATTGAAAATTTACCAACAATTCTTCGAGGAATAAGGTTAGCCCAGCATGAATGGCGATCTCACCTATAAATGCATTTATAACTTACTAAAACGAACTCTATTTCTTAAATTTAAAGTCGAAATTTGTACGCTACCTAAGATGTAGTGGTTTGAAATTGTTCTCGGTAGAAGCCAACGAGGTTACGTAGCCTTTTGAAATAATAAGCCCTGCCGGATGGAAAATATGATATAAACATGACAGCCTTGCCTTTTTGACATTGGAACATTAAAGGGTGCTAATTTTTTTTTTGTTATGTTCTTGTTTGCTTAGACAGGACGAAGATATCTGAGTTTGTTAAATTAAGTATTATGAAACTATTTTCTATATTTGAAAGGTCGATTTAAACCTGCACAGCGCTCAAGGAAAATGTCACTTAAGTCCCCATATAAATATGTATAATTGTAGTCTATGGATAGGTCGTGTTCTGTGGTGTAGTGGTTCGATGTATAACTTATTTTTTTTTATAGGAATACTGTACCTCCAAGTACCTACTTTATTGGTTACGGTTGAGGCGTGAATGGTAGCCTGTTTTTAGATAATTCTATAGAGGCATTTATTAATTGTATTTAGTAATACTTGTAGCTACTATTGCTATTGCATCTATAACTATCGGTATGACAGTTGTTTGGGGATTCCACAAACGAGTGATTTATATTTTAGCGGTTGAGATTTGCTAAGTTTTTTGCTCCTATGTTTTGTCTAATGGAACTGTAATATCTATTATCTATTAAGTAGTTTTTGTAATTTTTTTATATTTCTGTATAATTAATAAATAACCTTTTATTTCTTGCTAAAGCAAAGTAAAGTTAATCTTATTAAAATAAATATGTATTTGAGAAAATAATTTACACAATTTTTTTACTATTTATTATCTGTACTATAAGTACCTAATATCAATTTATTATTTAGTTTGCAAGAACCCCCGCAGGTGGAGGCCTTCTCATAGGCAAGCTGCTTCCAACTCGAGCCACTCGTTTTATTAATATCATCCACCCATCTCGAGAGCGCTCTTCCTCTGTATCGTTTCCCAATAGGGCTCCACCGGGTCAACCTTTTGGGTCTATTGATCGTCTTTCAGCCTTGGTACATGTCCTGCCTATCTCCATTTAAGTTTAGTGCTTAGTTTATTAATTATTTTATTTATAACTCACAATAAAATAGGATATAATATATAGATAGATAGGTAGAGATAGATACATTTAAAAAATTACATTAAAATCATCTCACATAAACTCTCAATTTAATGCCTTGCAGTACAGAATCTACATGAAAAAGCAATCAAATCAGCGAACGTCAAACTAACAACAAATAACATGGTATGTATTTTTAAAGAGCGAAGAGGGTCCGGGCTTGATGCTTATATTTCCATACAAATGCTGCATAATTTAAGAGTACGTTTTTGCCCATTGCTTTTATGATTTGTATTTCGAGCGTTGCGTTGTTTTCTTAGCGTGATTTCGATAGCTTTTACTATACCTATACAACTTGCCAACAAAACAGATAAACTTTAGTCATCAACTGACATAGTAAAAGTATCATCAAAGAAACACTAGGGTGCTAATTTTGATATACAATATTTTTTATGTTCTCTATAACAATCTTATAACAGATCTTATGTGTATATTCGTGCTGAATTATGAGTGTTTACATTCAGTATTTTTAATTCCCAAATCATTAAGAATAAAAAAGGTATTGTTGACTTAAATAAGTTATAAAATGCATTGATAAGTAATGTTATATGTACAGACAAGTATGTGATTTTTGACAAATACTTTCAAAATTTAAGTAAAAACCCAGGGTCATAAAAACGAAAAAACAATGTCATAAAATGCAACGAATATGATTTTCACCCTCTAGATTTAATCTGTTTAGATTTCGCCGTAAAGCGTCGCCGATAAAATAAAGTGAGAAGCAAAAATTGTCTTATCGCCACCGAGGAAGATTACACATAAAAATGTTAAATGGCCCTGAACGCACATTGAAAAAATTTGAGGGAGACGGAGGAAGAAAATTGCATGCTCTCAATACGCTATGGGATGCGTGAGGAATTTTAATTTAATACTATCTATTTCATCTATATTATTATCACTGCACACAAGAGTTTTAAACGGCTATTTTCTGTGCGAATATTAATTACAATTTCAAATCTATACATTATGTAACCCTAAGCGTTCAGTTTTTTTTACATTTACCACCGGTTTGTTGAACGCGTTCAATTAAAAAATATATATTGATTACCATAATTATTACACAAAAACAAATACAGATGTAGTCAATTGTTAGCTTAAATGACTTCCCAGTTACATATAATATAATATAATATAATATAATATAATATAATATAATATAATATAATATAATATAATATAATATAATATAATATAATATAATATAATATAATATAATATAATATAATATAATATATATATATAATATAATATAATATAATATAATATAATATAATATAATATAATATATAATATAATATAATATAATATAATATAATATAATATAATATACAGGCAATATAATACAAAAAGTTTTAAAAACAAACTCAGCAATATATAATGTTTTGGTAAATATTATTGCGAACTATGGACGGAAATTTGCTGAATGATTCCATATAAATAAAACGGAATCGGTGTTATACACCCGATACTGCGATTGGCTTCAATTATAGCCCCGCAGAGACAAATACACTTTTCTTTTCAATGTATTTGGGGTCTGTTTTTTGCGTCGGGCGCAGATGGCGATCCGTTCACGTTAAATTGCTGGCCATAGAGTGTCTTCTACGGCACAGTTGGGATTGCAAGGGTCACTTAGGTTAAGTAGCTCAGCACGTACACTGGAGTCAGCAGGTGCGTGGAAGCGAATGTGATTGAAATTGCAGACTTCCTCGGGGGCATATTTAAAGAATGTAATGATGTCGTTATACGTGCAGCGTCGATCTCGTTTTATAGGTCTACTGTTTTTATTGAAATTCATTTTTGAATGTTAAAATTTTTTGTATAATCTAATACGACATTAAAGGATTGTGCGCGTTCAATTATTATTAATCTTAGTTAATAGATTTTTGTGGTTTAAATAATAATATGTAATACAGTATTGTCTTTTATTGACATAACGTTCACACATTTGTAATAAAACAATTTTTTACCGGATTGAAGTTATGTATTTACAATTATTTTTCATAATTTTAAATTTATCCGACGTTTCGGGTGCTTTACAGCGTGCGTGGTCACGATGACTAAAAAAAACTAAAAGTAAAAAAACGGTGACTAAAAACTTTTATTATTTTCAACATACACTTAACTGAATACAACGAACACCCCTCAATTTATCACTCATACACGATGCATCTTTTAACTTGTATAAATATTGTTTTGTTTTTGTAATATTATTCCCTTTTGTCTAAACTTACATACCTAATTAAGTGTACCTAGGAAGAGCGGATACTCCAAACACAAGTATATTATACATACTTAAATGGAGGCTCCAGCCACATGTTGTTATCATTGTAAGTGATTGAATAAATATTTTTTCATTTTTCATTTTCATTATGAAAAATAATTGTAAATACATAACTTCAATCTGGTAAACAATTGTTTTATTATAAATATGTACATATTTAAAAATGGTTACCCCGTGGCTATCAAACTATTTAACCAGAAGTTATAGATCACTGCCGTGTAAAGCTGTCAATAAGATGAGATGTTTTTAACGGCAAGGCCTTTATAATGTGGAAGAGTATTTAGACCACAAGTTTTGACAACAATTATAAATATCTTAGTTCTTTTTTTTTTTATTTGTACCAACCGGGCACAAGGTACTTCGCCAGTGTCGTGTAGATGGAGAAGGCATGAAGGAGATTAACTGTTCTTATTGTTGATAATTAATATGACATTTATTATATAATCTATTTATGTATAGCTGACGGTGTAGTTTCTTCATAATTAATCTGAATGTACCATTTTATTTCCAAATAAGTGATTTATTATTAGTATTAAATAATATAAAATATTGGTATTTTATAAACTTCTAATGTGGCTTGTTACATTTATATTTAATTACAATCTATATCCAACTTGGTCAACCTTGTTATAATTTTAATTATTCTTACAAAATAACATAATACTACACATAACGAAGACTTGAGCGAGTTTTCGAATGCAATAGAGCGATGTCTTTTAATTAGCGAGCCGAGCAGTGTACAATATCTAATGTAAGAACGAAAGCAAAAAGTAAACATAGCGGAAGCAGTAGCAGGCAGATATTAAAGGCATATCTCTCTATTATGAGCGGGAAGTTCTGTAATTTAAGGGCGCGCTCCGAGCGACGGCATATGGTGAGTGAAAGGGTTGGCCTCTTTGTCGATATCGATAGTTTATACGATGTTAATTAAGATGGACATTATGTAATAGGAATAATATCTTAAGAATAGCAATATGATTATTGAAATAATAAAGAGGCTAATTATCTATTGATCCATAGAACTACAAAATACAGATCAATATATTCTATCTATTTTAGTAGGTACGTAAAATCTGCATTTCTTATCTTGCTTAAGAAATTGCAAAAAGCATGTTGTAATATCATTTAATGCAAGTTGTTAAAACTTATCATCTATATTCAATACTGTCATAATGTTTTACAATCTTAAGATTGTAAGTGCCGTGCACCACTACTACATGGAACCAGCTACCCACTCAAGTATTGGCCGGCAACGCACTTGCGAGCCTTCTGGCACTGTGAGTGTCCATGGGTGGCGGTATAACTTAACATCAGGTGAGCCTCCTGCCCGTTTGCTTCCTGTAACATAAAAAAATAATGTTCTTAATTACAGCAACTCATCCTCACAAGAACTTGAAAGAACGTTTGCCTCCATAAAAAAAAAAATTGTGTTTGTATGATGTGGTGTGGTCCGCGTTAATATCAAAAACAGTCATGCAGTGCTATTATAGAGTCCTTAATCTTTATTGTAAATTAACTGGTAATGATATCAGCACTTTAACGAAGACGTCTCCTAAACTGTTGAAATGAGGCAAACAAAATAAATCTCGTCTTTTTTGTTGGTACATTTTACTTGCAGTGGCTGATATACGTCGTATCATTGTTCTTGGGACTACTAGCTTTACGAAATAAATAAACCACTAATCAATGAAAAATGTGTTATAAGATATATGCTTTAATACATAACATTCTTTCCTGGAACAAATAATAATTTTAATACTGCGTACTCTGTGTATTATTTTTATCGATATAATACGACATCACTTATGAATGTTCATTTCTCAAACACAGCTGTAGTATATATAACTTTGTTCGATTATAAACACAAGCTAAGGGAAGTCAGAAAAATAAACCGATGAATGGTCTTCCAATATAGTGGCTATGTCTATGTTGTAGCAAACTTTTGAGAGCATGTGTGAGCATGAGTAATTATTTTATTAAAGTTTAAAAACGGATAATCGTATTTGAATGAGTGATTAGTAGCTAGGAGAGAGACACTTAGATTATGATTTCGAATCTCGGCCGTGCATCATTTGTTTTGATTATGCGTAATTAATACCAGATACTACGATGAAAGAACTCACACAAATGTGGTTAGACGGGCTCATCATAGAGCGGGTACCATAAACATAAGACATCTCTCTACAATCTCTGCGTATTCTAAAAATCGGTAAATAAATTTATTTCGAAATTCGTTATCGGACCACGTGATATGGTGACAATTGACACAAATCAAAACTGACATCCTTTGACTTTACTTTGCCCTTAAGCATAAACTTAGGCGTGTCAAATCAATAGTTAGTGATTGTTAATGTTAATAATATCGTTTCATGTGATTGTAAATTCCATTTCGCAATGTAAAGCGTAAACACCTTTAAAATTGGTTGTCAGAAAACATAATGTCAGAAGGAAAAGGGTTGGTTGCCCTTACCCTATTCTTGACATTTTAAATTGTTTATTTGCGAACAAGTGTCGAGTTATTTATTCAGTGACGTCTGCGCTTTCCTGTTTACATACTCGTGTCGAGTTTACGCTATTGATTGATGTCTGGGACATTAACTGGGGCATGGGGCGTTAGCAATTATCAAAACGAGTTATAAATTTTACAATAATTATTTCTGATCGTATGTTGTACATATGTGATATTAATTAGTTAGTATTCTTAACCTATATAGTATAATAATAATCCAAATATGTATTTATAATAAAAATTGATTGTATTTTATTTTTTAATATTGTAGTGAACACGAACTTTACACTAGTATATCTATATGTTATATTTAATTGTATAATCTATATACTAACAACAATGCTATTTAATTGAATAATGTGTATTATTTACAAATGGAATTTATTTATTTAAAAAATTAATGAAGTTGAAAAAAAGAAAGGTAAAATATGTATAAAAAAAAGTTGATGACTTATTTATAAAAAAAATAACGATTTATATTTAAAACATACCAAATTCGAAATTTAAAAGTTACTTCTTACTCCTTTGGACCTTACTAGTGACTTAAAAAATTTGATAATTTTATGTTAAAGTACCTACTTAATTCAACGTTTACGTATTTATCTTTTTTTTAAATAGATAAATTGAGTACAGAAATGAAGACTAACAATATTAACCCTCTACTGTTACATTTATTTCATGAGTTGGCCACAAAACGGTTTTGACCTCGGAGTGATCCTAAACTTGTATCGCTTGTGGCCACAGAGTCGGTTTGACAGATCAGCACAAAAGTTATACTGTGGCGACATAGTTTAATAGTTTACAAATAATCGGAATAATACATTTGTTTAGCCTATATTCAGAGGGTATTTTACACCTTTCAGTTTCCACATACATTTTTTAATCAAAATAATTTATTAAAAACACATTATAGTTTTCACTAACTCCGGTTTGCATACCTACCTACTAAAGACTCATAGAACTTGGTACATATATGTATATTTTGATAACTAATTATATATCTCCCAAATGGCCCATATATATTAAATAAATAAGTAATCTCTACGTAATGTAAGAAGACCTTTATAAAATTTAATAATTGAATATCATTGTATGGATTAAAAAGCTATTCATAATATTAATAAAAATGTCTTCACATCGTTCCATAATATCCTTAATGTTGGCAATTATGCCTTCGCCGTTTGGAAAGAGTACAAACTTCTTTGTGAATATTTTACACACTACAATGAAAATGTGAATTACTAAGGACATCGTTTATTTTTATAATATGCTTAAGATATTCTTAACCTATTTTAAATACTATATTTTTATGGCCAGCATTAGAAAAGGAAAAAAAAGGTTTAAATGCTGTGGGTTTTAGATTTGTATAATTAGCAATAGGTGTGTTAGACAAGTTTGGGTGAACTAATCACGTGGTCGCGGGTGACAATTTGTAGGTTAGCCGCGTAACCGCTGCTGCGGCCGTCGACCAGCCCTCACTCTTGAGAATTGTTTTACGGAATTATGATCTTAAATATATGATATTTTAAAAATACTATTAAAATGCGGTGTTTTTTGTTTGTCCAGTGCATTTATTAATAATATTTAGCTAATATCTATATCTCACGAAATTGTAATACATATAAAAAGGAATACCTAAGACGTGGTCGACAGATAATAAATTTAGTATACATATAATCGTTTAAAAAATGTGTAACTTATTTTTAAAACTGCATTTGAATTCGACTATAAATTTAATAGATTTATACGATTCATACATATTGTCTGGTTTCAATTTTTATTTAAATATGCTTAATACAATATATTTGTTACAGGTCCGTCATTGCCGTCCATGTTGTATCGAGCGTTTAGAAAACTGTCAAAATTGCCGCGCTTTTCTCAAAGACGACGCAGGCGCGTGCGAGCGAGATGAAGACATCCTCCTTTTCGTTTTCTCCGACCAAGTCTGCGGATCGCGGCTAACCTTCGGCGCGAGGTTTGCGGCGGGAAAAATGTGTGTTTCGGTGTGCCGATAGCGGAGCGCCGCATCTCCGCAGCCCCGCCCAGCCAGCCCGCGCCCGCTAACGCGTCTTGAGCCACTTAAGCTAAGACGTTGGGCACACTGTACAAAGATAAAAGCAATATATGAACGTGAAAATGTTTTCTGGCCATTGAATGTTCTTATTCTATTGTATTAAAGTTAAGTTGCAGGGTTATTAATGTGCGTAAGTGTTTGTGTGGTGACTTTTGCATCCATTCGTAACAATAGTAAGCTAATGCCAGTACTTTCAAGCTTTGTTTAAAAATAATATACTGTTTAGACTGATTATTTATTTAAATGTGCAAAAAAATAAAGTTACCGCTTGTAGTAGAAACAAATGAATTTCAATTTGGTGATTCAATTTTGTGCGAACCATGATTGGCTATATATATATTATATATATTGAAGAAATAGACAATTACACTCAAGTCGGCATATTGTTTTAGCATAAATAATAGAATTAATATTTTACAATATTTGTGCAGGTCATAAACAATAGACATAACTTGTGAACACTGTCTTAGCATCCGGCCAGATATGGAGCCGCGAGCTGTCAAAATGGAGTGGGAAAAAAGGCGGGAATGTGGCCTCGCTTTATGTGAGGCTCATCATTGCGTTAGAAAGAGAAGGTTTGCGATTACAAATACGTCAGAGCGGGACGGGAATTGTCGTGGTTTATAAGAAAACGCAA
The DNA here is from genome assembly GCA_963693345.1 of Pieris melete. Lineage (NCBI taxonomy): Eukaryota > Metazoa > Arthropoda > Insecta > Lepidoptera > Pieridae > Pieris > Pieris melete. Next base: position 1,890,030 of record CAVNZK010000006.1, on the reverse strand, counting down.
GACGTTGGGCGTGTTTGGCGGATGGGCGTGCGGGTTTTGGCTTAGTAGTTGTGTGGTTTCTGTGTGTGTATGGATTGCGGTCGCAGGTGTGGGTGAGACCGTAAAGAGGTTTCGGGCACACTTATCCTTTTGTCAACGATATGATCAGCTTCGGGTTTCAATTAAGTGCACAATCAAATTTTAGGTCCCACAAGTACTTAATTGTAGATACCTATATTATGTAGTTTGTGTGGTCACGAATTTGAATTTTGAATTTGGATTATTGATAATGTAAAGAAATAAAAAGATTTATTTAATCAATTTTAAAAAAGGTTTGTTGTCATTATAATAACAATATTGAACTGTATAGTTATACATTTATTTAGTTAAATAAATGTGAATGATAACAATTTATTAAAATTAATTCTTAATTTTTTTAACAAAAACATGGCAATTGGTCATTTAAACGCCATTTAGAATGAATTATGAAGTCAATGGCTATACATAATTCTAATTGTAACAACTTTTAAAAATCAAGGCCTCATAGGATCACATTACTAACTGAGTTTTATGTGTACATAAACTTAGATGTTACAAAGATATGTTTAAGATACTACTAAAACAAGTATCAGTAAAACAGATGCAGAAATGTGTCCGTTGTATATGGGGCATTCAATTTAATAACATTATTATGGTAATTACGATATTGGTGATGCGTACGAATCATTCTTTCTGCACTTTATTTATCAGTCACTCGTACGTACTTCATCGTGAGGAAACCCACGTTGTGCACAAGAACCTTGTCTATTAAGAAAAAAATAGTCAAAAATTTGTTTCGCATATTTTATTGCTTTAGATTTTAGAAATTAGAAGTTGCCACTGAGTCAGAAACAAAAGCTAACCATTAAGTCTTTGACAAATACTTTCAGCCTAAAGGTATACTATATTGTACTACTACTGCTTTTTTAATAGCACTTTACGACTGTTATTACCAAAACTTTTATATAAGATATATACGTTTAGATATATGTTTTAATTTAATACTTTAATATCTTTGCCAAGACACTTTTTGGTCAGAGCCAGTGGTATTATATGATACTAGCTGATCCGGCAAACGTCGTTTTGCCACGTAAATCATTTATAATAAAAAATATAAGTTGATCGTGGAGGGGTGAAAACTAGAGTTTGTTTGTATTTTTAAAAGTTGTATCATAAAAAAATAAAAATAAAAAAATTATCTAAAAAAAAATTAAAATTTAGAGGTGGACTACCCTTAACATTTAGGGGGTTGAAAAATAGATGTTGTCAGATTCTCAGACATACTCAATATGCACCCAAAATTTCATGAGTATCGGTCGAGCGTTTCGGAGGAGTTTAACTACAAACACCGCGACACGAGAATTTTATATATTAGATTATTAATTATGATACTTCCTCAATAAGTATTTTTTTTAATTTAAAAGTTTTGTCAAGAATTTTGTCCATGATTTGTGCCTTTACTCAACACTAGTATCAATTTGTATTCAAGTCACATTACATATTAAAAGATAGACCTCAGACATAGATGGTGAAGGCGCAACTCATCGACAAAATTCGTAACAAAAATTTTAAATAAAAAAATATAACTTATTGATGAAGTATCATTAGTAATAATTTCATATCATATATTGAATAAAATTTTATATAATCAAATAGCTGTGCCTTGTGGTTTCACGCGCATTGTTTACTCGTAGCGTGACATTTCACGATAAATTGATGCAACACATGATTTTTTAATCGAAGTAGTAGAAGATTAATGACTTCAAACAAACAGAAGTTTAATAATATTTATATAATAATAACTAAGGTAATTATTAAAATTACGTGAGTAATTATTTAAAAAGTAAAAGCTAAATTACTCTTGCTGTGCCAAAGTTAAATTTGTACTACGTGTGTAACTGCCATGGGCAAATCGAAATTTCAGTAAAATATTAGCCAACAAAATTTAATAACAAGATATTATTCAAATATAATAATGATACAAAATTTAATAACAAGATATAAGCCGTAGAAATATTTTTCTCAGCTGGTTACTGGCACAATCAAGCTACGAATGCTACGAGCGTAGCAATGCTACGTATAGGCTACAGGAATATTTTTTTAGAACATTTTATATAAAGAAATTTATAGAGTTATAGAGATATTACATTAATGGTCGTAGTCTCCAATGTTTATTCAAATATATTTTTATAAAATTATTTCTGTATAAAAAAACTTATTGATATCTACGCTAAAGTGTTCTATGGTAGAGAGAAAATCTTAACAGAGGTGTTTTTGGCTAAATCTTCGTGCATGTTCAGAAGTCCTACCTAACTATCTCTTTTAATACTTTGTACGCACACACCTACGTTGTCCCCCTGTCGCGTTGCTTGTCGTTGTGTGGGTGGACTTCTTTCGCGCTCCCTGTGTGCGAGTGAATTTCTTTCGAGACGTAATAAGGGGACGGTTTCTTTCCCGCTAAGGTTTTAATGTCGACCACGTTTCGGTGGCGAACGCGCGCCTTCGCGGTTACTCATGAAACTTTTTTTGTTGTACGGACTTTTGTGTTTTGTGCCAGTGTTTGAAAAACTTACAAAGAGTTTTTTCTCTGTGAGTATGCGAACATTTGTAACAATGTAAAATTAATTAAGGCGAAGTTTGTTGGAGTTGAATGCGTGATGTTTTCGTGTAGACCGCAAGCTCATTAGGCCGCGTTCACACTACGCCGCGACTATTAAACTTCTAAGATAAGGGCACACATTGTGATAACGTCGCACCTTTACGCTTGTGGATTAATTAAAGTTCTGTTTGCGTAACAATTTATACATGGAATAGGTAAAGTTATATTTGAGACTTAAGATTTTGTTATGTATTTTGACATACCTTGTTCCTCAAGTTAAAGTGTCAAATATGAACTTAAGTGATGTTATTGAAAACTTAAATTATATAATGTCAATAACCTTTACTAACCAAGAACCTGGTATTTCTAACAAACGAACATGATGTTTTTTTACTACATACTTACCAGTTTATCTCTTTGTATTTGATTTATTTCGTTACACCTACAAATTTATTTAAATTATAAACTCTATTGTTATTAAAGTACCCAAAAACATATTTAAACCTATTTTTCAAAATATTTTTAGGTCCTCTTATGATGTCAGACACCTTAAAGAATGAAATTTTAGTTAAAATCGTTTTAAATCTCTTTATTACTAATTATGTTCTTACATCGTTATATATTATTATATATCGTTTCGCTATTATCTTTTCAAGTATTAAGAATCATATACGAAAACAAAAATTACAAATCTAACAATTTATAAGAGATAAAATCTCTTTGATAAGTGCGCAAACTCATTATTTCCAATTTCCGTAACTCGGTAAGGGACTTGTTAAAAAGTTAAGTTCAACTCCCATTAAGGTGAACGCTCCCCTTAACTTACACCTGTCTCTAATTATCGACACCTTATATGTAGCTTCATTTATTATTTATATTCGTCTATAATACATTCCATTTTTAAATATAAAACATTTATCTGCAATCCAATACTGCAAAAAGTTTATTTTACTTTTTGTAATCTCATTAGTGGTATATCTATATTATACCTGGATATACTATATACCACGCAGGTATAATATAAAAAAATAAACGTCTTTAAAAAAAAGTTATAATACATGGGCTGTAATAATCTGTCATTATAAGACAGCATGCGTTAAACAATAATATTAGTTCTACGAAATTATTATTATTGCTAAATAATAAATAAAAATGAATATATGTCACCCCTAAGCGTTTTTGATGATATTATGGACCTCACAAGAAGGCCAAAGAAATACACGAAGACTTTGTTTATTTAACATAACATTGTAACGATTACTCTTTAATAATAAAGACACTATAATTATGTGTTTGTGTTTTATGGTTTTACACTTTGAGATGTCGGTTAATATATTCGGTGCAAACACACTCTTTCCTCCACTGCATCTTATTGCTCTAGTATGAAGCGTAACTTTCTCTTGTGCAATTTAATTATCAGTGCGCTTATAAATTAAATAGACATCCTAAATGATGCCTTACTTTGTCGAATCGGATACTAAGAATAATGTCCAAGCAGAATATGAATTCTTCTGAAAGCCAAGGTATAGTTTCGGTAAGTACTCTCTGACCAGTAAAGCGAGTATATAGAAACCAAAGAGAGACCAGACATCCTAGGACCAAATTGTAATTACTCTCCTTCTCACAGTCACCTACTCACCTCAGTCACCTTCACGCGGAACAGTGCGTTTTATTAAGAAGTTGGAGTAAATTGTATCTGAGTTTGATAAGACACGGATAAGATTCTGTATGATTGGCAAATATATAATTTTTTTTTGTGATAAATAAATAATTCATTATATAATATCAGCAAGCACATTAGACATCTTTTGTATCACAATAATACCATTTGCGTACAATATTCAATTAGAGTATTTGTGTATAAAAGAGATTTTTTGTTTCAATTAAAATTTATATAACAACACACAAATATGAGGTACTTACAATAGTCTAAACCTTGTAATAATAATAATTAAATTGATAAATATAAGACTAGTATTGTATCTTAATATCTTCAACGAAAACAAAAGAATAAAAAATGTGGGTGGGTTTTAATAAATGACGTCACGGCTGGCGTCGCATTCCTCGCGATTTTTATTTAACGGCTTGATTGTGCCTGATGTTGTTTATTGTCACCAATATCGAAGGGACGACCCTTTTGTAACAAATGCGAAATTACTTCTCGAATAACTTTGAGTAGGTGTAAAAAATATACTTCAAATATGAAGTAAAGCATTTTCTTTTCCCAAGTTGTCTTTTGTTTAAATTATATTACTTTTTAAAACAGTAAGAACATTTTCAATGCATTATGCTACGCTGACATCTATTACCGGTCTTTATTGTTATCTAAAACAAAATTATATTTTGATGATAAACTTCCTCCAACTTTGATTTTTTTCGCATTCAAGTAGAAGTTCTTGGTTGTGGGGTTCAAGTACGTACCTACGCTTTCATAAGCACCAGCTTATTAAAGATTTAAGTTGGCTTGCTATGCCGGTGACCCAATAGCTGGTGCTTTTCTCGCTGAACGAATAAGTATCGCAATATAGCGAGGAAACGCTGCCATAAATACTCTATATTTGTGTTTAGAAGAAAATAACATCTCTAAGTTATAGAATATAGTTTTATTATAATAATAATAACGAGCTAGCTAAGCTAACGAGCAGTGTTGGCCTAATGGCTTCAGCGTGCAACTCTCATACCTGAGGTAGTAGGTTCGATCCCCGGCTATACACCAATGGACTTTCTTTCTATGTGCGCATTTAACATTTGCTCGAACGGTGAAGAAAACCTTGTAAAGAAACCGACATGTCTTAGACCCAAAAGTTGACAGCGTGTGTCGGGCACTGGAGGCTGATCACCTACTTGCCTATTAGATTTAAAAATGATCATGTAACAGATTTAGAAATCAGTCAACACTTAAAGGTCGTAGCACCACTGACTTTTTTAGGAATAACGGCTACAAACTGATGAACATGGCGGATGGGAACAACTTAACTATTTTGAATACCATGTTCAATAAGCGAACTTTTATAATGTGGCTCTGGGAGTCTTCAGTTGAAATATATAAAAATTTTATTGATATAATACAGGTGTTCTCAATAAATTGAATTTCAATATGAATCACCGGTTATTAAGAGCAACTTTAGAATTAAACCACCTAGAGAGCACGGCCTAAGTTACCAAAGTTACGTTACGTTAAGTTAAGTTACCTAAGTTATTGCTAAACTTTTAAATTAAGGAAAACTAGAAAACGTCTATTTATAGTTCTATTAAATAATGAATATTTGAATTGATATTTTACCTTCGCTATATATTTCGCTTTCGTATCTGATATCTTCTACATACTAGCGGTTTAATTACAGTTTCTTCGTTCTAAGTTAGTAGCATTCCTCAAAATCGAATTGTTCACATTTTAGCACATTTAAATAGGGTAGGACGGGTCGGATATTACATTTGCTAAGCTATTTGTAACCGTCGTTGGACGATCATTATCCTTGTCCCTCTGAGGACCCTTAGAAATCCGGTTCGGTCAGCTATTGATTGCTTTATTCAAGAAGTGATACTTGAGGGTCCGAGTTGAAACATGTGACAATTATTGGGGATTGGACAATGACGGAAAACGGTGGAATTAACGAGATTTGGATGTATGTCCCCGCTTTCTGAAATACTGGCAACGTACGTATCACACAGCTACATCATACTGACCTACCCTCATTTGATATTTTTGAAGTGAAACTTCTTTATCGGGGTTGGAAAAAAATTTAGTGTAACATTTTTTCGTTACGCGTCACATTTGACCGTTACGCGCGTCTTTTTCTTGTCCCTACCACGGTTGATTCAAAGAGATTCTAAACCATTAATAACAAAAATGTATAATAACGATAACAATGATACTAAAATTCTATTACAATTTATGAAATTCTGTAATAATCTTAGTGGTAATAAGGTAAAATGAAATAATTGTATTATTTGTATTCAAGTCTGTGATATTAAAAGCCTTTTGTTGAACTTTATCTAATTTTACTTTATTTAACCAATTTCTGTAAAGTTGCATTTAGATAATTTTTCGAATAATAAGGTCATAAAGAAGTTTCACTTCTAACGTGTGTACACGAGTACACGCACATTTTTTTTAAAGGCTTTAGTTGCTTTATTGTCTGGTTTAATCCTCTTTTTAAATATTTAACAAGAGCTAGTCTCATAAATAAGATTATGTCTGCATATTAGAACAAAAAGCTCAACATACCTATGCGCCTGGGCTTTGAAGCTTCTAATATCGATACTGAACCTCGTTTTTTGCAATTTGGATATACATAGTTCTTTCAATTTTCGTAACGCTTATATCGCGTCGACTGGTATTGTTCTAGTAACTACATACTACTACTACTCATTACAAAGCAAATACGAATATAAGGGTGCAAAATATACTTAATTTTATTTTTAATATATATTTTACTTTATCTTAGTTATAGTTAGTGTTACGTGTTAATTTATTTTCTTTTTCGTTAATTATTTATGCACTTCTTGTATTTTACCCTCTGTAGGTGTTTCTTTTTTAATTGTTTCATACTAGGGTGTCCTGGAAGAAATCGCTTGTTAACGATAATTTTGTTGCCTAGTAACGTATGTAACCTGTTTTTTTATATGTACGTTTTTGTATAAAGTAACGAAGTGTATAAACAAATATTATTAACTTACAAAGAGAACTTACAAGACCATAGTAACAAGTTTTAATTTTTTTTTTTTTAATTTCAGTATCGATGGTGTGTGTATCTGTACCCCATTTTCAATCTTTATAAGGGTGGGGCTTTGTAACGAGTGTTACCCACTTCTACGACCCCATGCTTTATTATTTATGACCTTATATGTTTTGGGCTAAGATTTTATTGCCGAACTATTCATGGGAGACAAATAGGTGTAGCTGATTTTTATTTTACGCTTAGTCCATATTTTCGTATCCAATCTTGTCTTGAATTTGAGTTTGATAGATGTTTAGAATACGGATCTCGAAGCACGACGCAGAAATGTGTTGTTTTTTTTATTATTTTAAAGAAGCTGTGGCACTACAACCTTTTAGGTCTGGGCCTCAGATTTCTGTATCTGTTTCGTGATCATTTTTTTTTCTGATAGGCCAGTGCTTGATCAGACTTCTTTGCCTGACACACGACGTTCACTTTTAGGTCTAAGGTACGCCATTGGTAAGCAGCTCGGGTTGAAGTAGGACCTCAGGAATGAGAGTCGTACTCTGAAGCCACTAGGCCAATACTGCTCATTATTAGTATATTATGATTGATTTAAAATTATGGTATATTATTTATTATCCCAGATCCAAGATATATCGAAAATAGTACGAGTTATTATCTGTAGAAAACAATGTCTGCGATTCAAGCGGCTTTAAAGGTATAATAAATTAAGTTGGTATAATATAAAAAGTGTGACTTATAAACTTCTTATCTAAGACTTATTCTTAAATAAAGTCTTAATATTACGAGCTTCTAGGCCTTTGTACTGGTACATTTCATGTACGATCATTGTTATTTTCCATCCAATTTCCAAAAATCACTGTCAAATCATATACTAAGTATTATAAAAACTAGAGTAGTTTATGAGTTAATAAGACTGAAAGGCGCGGCGGAGGTATTTGAACGTACGTAGTGATGTTAAATAAAAAACCTACATGTAAGCTACCCAAAACCTGCAGTTTCTTTCGTCCAACGGAGACAAAGTCTCCTTCAGAAGACCTTTCATCTTTTTTTTTTTTTTTTTTTTTTTTCACTTTTCTACTCCCCTGCCATTATGTCCAGGGACTTTTTCACATCACACGTCTCGCGAAAGACGCCCCGGCTACATCTGTAATATTTTTGTTTACAATATTCATGGGCGAGCCGGGACGCAATTCCTCGCGAGACCCGTTCTTGGGGTTTTGTTTGCCGCCTTTATATATTCAACAATTTCATCGCAGAACCGTTCCAGGCACGATCTGTGCCTTATTAACATGTCCTGTAGGCCGTTACGGTTTACAGTCATCTGCATTTGTTGCTCCAGGTCGTGCCTGGACGATGCGAATATAGGGCAATGTAGGAGCACATGTTCTACTGTTTGTTCTTCATTGCTGCAGGCACATGTTGGGCTTGTCCTAATTTTAAACCTATGGAGGTAATGTGCAAAGGCTCCGTGCCCTGTAAGAATTTGCGCCATCTGGGGTGTGAACCGCTTCTCTTTTATTAATTTGTACGCAGTTCTCACATTTGCGATGAATAATTTTGTAGTTCCAGCTGTTTCACCCCCCAGGTAGCGTTCATTCCATTCATCTAGAGTCTTTTGCCTTATCTGATGTTTTACATATGACAGGGGGTATGCGGCGTATTCAGGTTTTGACCTTAGTCTTTCCGCTGCTTCTTTTGCTAACGTGTCCGCCCTCTCGTTCCCTGGCGTACCAACGTGCGCCTTTACCCAGAAGAGGCTTATATGAGTTCCTCTTTTGCGGCACTCTTCCAGGCTCCGGCGGATCTCGGCTACCTGGGGATCGAGAGATCGTCCACTCACAATAGCATCTAATGCTGACCTAGAATCACTGTATATTTTAGCGTCACGCTTATTTTTATTTATGTGACTAGTCGCGTTTCGTAGTGCCGTCAATTCAGCTTGAAAAACTGTGCAGTGGGGCGCCATCTTAATCATCTTGCTATTTATTTCTATTCCATCCTTCCATTCCGTCCAAGCGGCACCCACTCCTATACCTGTTTTGCTGCCGTCCGTATAGATTTGTGTGCCGCCGTGTCCTTCGATTTCTTCCGGATTGGTGAGCATCTTGTAGTCCAGTTTTGTTTGTTTCGCCGGGTGTGGGAGATCTACGTATTTCACTCTCCTCTCCAATTCTTCGCCCTCCAGTATTTCCGTGCTTACCCCCCTTCTTATCTCGTATAAGGCAGCGGCTTCTTGAATACGGAGGTCTAGTGGAAGTATCCCGGCCAGTAGGGTTGCTGAGTGTTATGATGTCGTCCTATAGGTTTTTGAAATTTTTTGGGCAAAGCCCCTTTGCAGGTGATTAAGTTTTCTGCGTACACAGATTTTATTTGTCGCGGGAGCCCACACCGCGGCCGCATACATTACGATTGGTTCAATAACGGCAGTGTACGCGGTCGCGATAACTTGCTGGTTTAGTCCCCATTCGATCTTCGCGGCTTTGGCCAGCTGCTTATATATCTGGATGGCCTTCCGGCATACCCTCTCCACATGTCTGTTAAATGTGAGTCTAGCATCCACATCAACTCCGAGAATTCGAATGTAGTTATCCATCTGTATCGGTACATTATTCATATTTAGCCGTGGGGTATCATACTTCAGTCTGCGCGTAACCACCATGGCTTTGGTCTTGTGTGGCGCAAACTTCAGTTTGTTTAGGATACCCCATCTATGTATCCGGTTCAGTGTTAGGTTGAGGTTCTGCTGGATCTCACTACCGGTCTCTCCTTCCGCTATCAAAACGACGTCATCCGCAAAAGCCTGGACGTACTCACCACCATTTCGCAAGTCCTGTAGGAGCGGGTCCAATATTAGATTCCACATTGTTGGTCCCCCTATTGAACCCTGAACGCAGCCTTTGTTAGTTACTTTTTCAACCGTTTGTCCAGCGTAGGTTAATTTTATTTGTCTTTCGTGTAAGTAACTATCCATTACTTTCCTTAGTTTTAATGGGCATTGTTCTTCTGCCAGTCGGACTCTAATTTGCGGCCACCAAGCGCTGTCAAATGCGCCCTCTATATCGAGTGATACGATTGTTAGTATCTTCTTTTGTTTCAGCTTTGCGCGTATATGTGTGACTGCGTCATATAGGGCGTCTTCAGTGCTCCGCTGGGGCATGAATCCGTATTGGATTTTCGAGGTTTTCGGGACTAGATGCCACTTCAGCCGAGCGATTATCATTTTTTCGTATACTTTGCCTAGAAGAGGTAGTAAGCCTATGGGTCTGTAAGACTTCGGGTTTGTATAATCTGTCTTACCAGGTTTGCGCAATACAATTATTGTAGCCTTTTTCCACAATTTGGGGAAGTACCCTAGCTCCAGGCATTTGTTTAGGACGGTGAGGAATAAGTTAGGCGCCGCGTTTATCGCGTGCCAACTTATGTCCGCCGTTATGCCATCTTCTCCGGGGGCCTTCCTCGGGTTGAAACTGAGAGCGGCGGTTTCGAGTTCAGTCATTGTAAAAGGGGGATCATAGACTAAGTTATGTCCCTCTTTATTTACTGTGTTTGCTCTTCTTCTTATCAATTTGTGGTCTTCAGTTTCATCCTCACTAGTGTCTTCCGGGAAGAACGTTCTTACCAAGGTCTCCGCTGACTCCCTTTCGCTAATATATCTACCGTCCCTGCGAAGTGGTAAATCCTGGACTCTGGTCTCTGTCCCTCTTATCACTCTATATATACCTTCCCACATTGTCTCTCTTTCCTGTTTCTCGCAGAACTTTTTCCAACTCTCCGTTTGGGCTTGTTTGATCCGGTTTTCATACTCTTGTTTTAATGCAAGGTATTCACCTACGACCTCTTGCCTTCTGCGTGCTGCGGCACATCTTATCCTTCTCTTTCTAGTCTCAACCTGTTTCTTGAGCACCTGTAGTTCTTCGGTCCACCAAACCATTTTTGTTTTCTTCCCGGTTTTAATTTTTGGAATTGCTATTTCACTTGATTTAATTACTACATCTGTGAACTTTTCTACAATTTGTTCCAAGTCTTCAATTTTATCTATCTTTGTTACGACGTCCTCTGTTAACTGAGAATTTTCTATATTTCCTAACATTTCTTCCTTGAATTTTACCCAATCAGCTTTTTTACTGTTGTAAATTTTTGTTTTACTCTTTCTCTGGATTCCTTGATGCATTTTTGCATTAATTTTGAATAATATGGCATTGTGATCCGATGAAACCATTCCTATGTCTACTCTCCAATCTTCGATCTTTCCCAGTAGGTCACTCGTGCACACTGTTACGTCTAAGTGGCTGACTATTCTAGTTCCTCTCCTTATAACCTCAAATGTTGGTTGCTTCCCATCATTCAGTATGTGCAGGCCAAGCTCTGTTACCAGACTTCCGAAGGCTTGTCCTCTATTGTCTATTTTCGGGCTTCCCCACCACGGACTTTTGGCGTTTGCATCACCCCCTAGAACTATTCTACTATTGAGCTCATTCACCGTCGTTTCCAGGTGCTTTAGATAGGGTTCTATATAGGCTGGGTCTGGTTCCATGTAGAATGAGATTAGTGCAATGCCAGTTTGCGCCGTGGTCTTCAGTTTGATAGGCACTACATTAGTTGTTGTTAGTGCGGGGTATTGGGTAATACCAATATCCTCGTCAAAAATCAACACTGCTGCCTTTATTACTTTACCCGTCGGAGGATTCTGGCACTGCACCACTCTCACTCCCCTATAGTCTTTCACCCTACCCAGGGCTCCAATGTATGGCTCCTGTACTAGAGCGACTGTTATTTTCCTCGATTGTGCTTCACAAATAAGTTCACTCATTGCGAGTCTTTTCCTTTGCAGGTTAATCTGCACTATTTTTATCGATTTTACCGTTGGCTGGCCCTTAGCAATAAGCTACTCTGCTTCTGGCCAGGCTATCCCACCTCTTCCTTACCGGACAATGAACGTCAAAGGCTCCGTGGTCTTGTCTCTCGAAACCCATCCTTTTGCAGTTTATACAGGTGGGTTTTTCAGCTGCTTTATATTTGAGGCACTTCTCCCGCATGTGGGTTCCTCCACAGTGGGCACAGGAACAGACCAGATCGTCCTCTTCTTTGCAGTGCTTTCGCCCATGGCCATAGCCCAGACATTTCATACACTGCACCAGAGGGGACCGATCTCCAACCCACACCCTTTGAAGGTCCACATGCACTTTTCCTGCGCTAGTCAACGCTTGCCATAATTTTGGTGAGACCTGAAGGATGACGTGACCCTCATGTGGGTTCCTCGCTCTGCGACGGTATTTTTCTGTTATCCTCCAGTCTTCTTCTCTTATGTGTTCTACTATTTTCCTGTTTTGTGTTCGTATTGCCTGCTTTATATCCTCTTCTGTATTGTAATTCAGCAAATTCTTTAGGATGATTAGTGGGTCTTTGTTTTCGACTTCTTTTACTTCCAGGTGCTCATTTTCACTCACTAAGTTTTGCTTGAGTCTCTCCTTTTCTTCTAGATCTCTACATCCAATTATTACTTTTCCGTTTTTGATCTTTCTAATCCTATCCACTCTAATGCCTCCCTCTTTAACATTTGCGGCTTCCCTAATTCTATTTATTACTTGGTCTCCCGTTTCCTTTTCATTTCGTGGTGCTATTATCATGGAGTGCAGCTCTACACGTCTGTTTTCCATGATAACACCGTGTTTTGGGTTGGGTGGCCTATCTCTTCTTTGGCCGCTCGTTACCTTGGCATAGGTGCGTCTCCCCTCCAACACTTGTCTCATCACTGTTGTCTGTTCTTCTATTTTTTCTTCTAGTCTCTTTTCCTTTCCATTTTGCTCACTAATATTTTCTTGGAGTAGCTTGGTAATTTCTTCTAACTTTTTAGTCTCCTTCCCTAGTCTTATCAGCTGCTCCTCCATCCCGTTTGATTTCACCTGTCGTGTGTTATCTATTCTATCATTGTCTTTTCCTGTTTCTTCCTCGTTTCCTTTGTCATTCTTTTTCTCGTTTCCCTCCCTTGCCTGGGCCTCTGCTTCTTTAACTAGCTCACAGAGTCGCTTGATAGCAGTGGTCACAGCTATTTTAATTTCGCCCTTTAAAGTACGGGCAGCGTCTAGTTGAAGGAGGGCACTTTGTTGAACGGCTGTTGCCTCAGCAGCTTTGCTTCTATATGTTTTTGCGTTTGTGTAGGTTCTGACCTTCTTTTCCTCATTTGTTACCCCCTCCCACTGGTCAATGCTCTTCCTGACACCAGCGGCCACTACGGATGTCTGCACACTAAGCTTATCTTGTTTATTAGCCTCCACAGTGGTCGCGGAGTGTGGTTTTGTCGGTGTGCGCAACCCAAACATTTTTCAATATTACTACAGTTTCTCTGGTCCGACACGCAGTGTACTGTGAAATCTGGCGAGCAATGTACGCCAAAGCGTCAGTTTGTCAGTGTTGGTACCCTTGGGCCTTGAGTAGTCTATTCTCAGAGCGCGCAATGTACCGCGAATATCTAACGAGCAATGTATGTTAACGTAATATGTCACTGTTGGTGCACTTGATTTCTGTATTCTTTGAAATGACTTTGTAATAACCTCAGGATTAGTTTCGTTTATTTAGTACTATCTAATTTCACTTTATTTTCCACTTTTCGCGTTTTTTGTTTAGCGGCTAATTCCTGCAAATGTTTTTACAATACAATTGTTGTGTTTTTAGCACTGATGCACTTATTTTTATCACTTTTATTATATAAAAATCCAGGAGTGATTGACAGCACGTCTTCACGAGTACTCGCTCCGCTCTCGACTGACCTTTCATCTTTAACCACTTTCTTAAAAACATCTTTCAACCTGTCCTATTCTGAAATGGAAAGTATTCTTCTTGTGCAACAGTCCTTAAATTATAAAACTGTTAGTGTTATGAATAAATTATTGCATCAAGTACCTAAAATCATTAATATGTCAAATGGAAGAGACTAGCTGCCCACGACACGGAATCCTAGTGTAGGAGGCTAGTACACTTTGTATTTCAACTAAATATCTTTTTTTATTACGTGTAATAAAGTTTTTTCTTAATTTTCTTCTGTGAATGCGTTACTGACTTGTTTTTTTTTAATTTTGTACCTTAGCCACTCAATTAGTGTAGATAGATCGATATCCACATATAATTTCAGTTAATGTCATCTATTGTATGTTATTTCTTTGTCTCGTACATCATTAAATAACGAAATTAGGGGGAAAATAGGAACTTCATTTCATTATCATTAATAATAATAAGAGTTATCTTTCTGATCATGGAGTGGAACTCCATGCCCCCTTCAATCTTGACTAGAAAGCATGGGTGCATTCAAACGGCTAAATAAAGACCTCCTGGTCATCCATGCCCTCCAATAGGCCGCCTAACACGATGGGATTGAAGCCAGAAGTCTGTCCATTTCTGTGTAAAAAATATATAATTTCCACAAAAGATGGCAACACAAGAAAGCCGAGAAGTTGGCAAAATTACTTAATGGCATTGTCGGGGATCACAAGCCTTTATCGAGCGGGAATCAAAGTAAACATCAGGCCGTAAAAAGACAGACGGGGTGAACCCCTTGTAGAAATTAAGTTTAACATCACGATCGACATATCGTGTTCGCAAACATGTTAAAGGGGAGCTTTCAGATATTGGAGTAAACATTACCTATACTGTAATATCGCTCGTGATTTGACCTTAATTTAGGAACGTATTCAATACTGGCATATATCGATTGATTACTGTTACAAAAATTAAGTATATGTTCTTTGTTATCGAGGTAAACATAATGTACTTTTAATGAAGTATGATAAAGTGCAACTTAGTTTTGGTGTCAGACAATACTGAACTTTATGTTCTTACAGATTTTATATAGAATTAATTCGCGGGTTCATTCTTTTACGATCATGTTTATTTATATTTTTAGTTTTCAAACACTAGAATCAAGTTATCTTTTATATTGCAATAGTCCTGAAATAGTTATTATTTAACATGTGGTTTTAATTTATTTATCGATAATGCACTTACTAAAGAAACGTATTTTCGAGATTAAATCTTTTGAAAATCATTTGACTTTTTTTGTTTTGTTAACTAACAAATACGTTAGCAAAACCAAATTGTAACTTACTCTAAAAAAATAAATTGCTGTTATAAAAACATTAAATTCAACAGTGTAAGAAAGTTGTATGGAGATAATTCAAAGCAACAATGTGTTCTCCCTCGCGATGTGTTCTTTGAAGGTACAAACGATTGTCAATATGCTAACATGTGAAGTTTAGTTTTTGTGTGTTGTATCCTAATATAGATCGTTTGATGTATTTCAATTGAGTATAGATAAATAGTATGCATGTCGGAAAACCTGAACCCACCATAAGGCTCTTTAAAGAGAAGTAGAACAACAGCGTTGCATTGGTGTTTTTGTCATGGTACGACCCTTTCAATTAGACTGAAAAATCTATAACAGGCTGTGTTGTATGGAAGGCTACTAGAAAACTATTCTAGGAAGATACACTGTTATACTTTATATATCCGTAGAAAAGTTTTTAATCTAATAACACACAAATATAGAGTATTTATTATATTTTTTACCTACATAGTAATATAATTAAAATGCATAAATAATAAATTAAAAAATGTTGGTCGCAGTATTACGATACTTATTCGTTGAGCGAGGTAAGCACCAGCTCTGGGGTTACTGGTATTTTGGTAGATTTAAGTGCCAACTTATATTATATCAAGATTAAATTATTAGGCCGTTTCTCCACTGCTCCGGTCCGGCAAACGTTAATTACCGATCCGATTTAGAAACTCACAATAGTACTTACGTGCTTCTCCACTACTCCGGCATCCGGTTTTTAACGATCCGATAACTTGCTAGATCGGAGCGCGGTGTTTTATCGGTCCAAGTATATCCAAGAGGTTATAAATTATTATTCATAGGTTTATTTATTTATAGTGATATTATATCATTAAGTATTAGTGAACTATTTATTAAGTAGATTATAATATTTCAAGATATACAATATAAAAAAAGTAATAAACTAGCGAGGCAATAAAATATTCAGAATTTAGAACGTTTTATTAATAAAAAAAGTATATGGGTTTTAGTTAATATCAGTGTTGCATGATAAATATACAAGTATCGGTTATTGTCGGATCGGATATAGTGGAGAAGCGCAATCCGGCTTTCCGATATTTTTTTAATGACTCATTCCGGCTTCCGACGCCGGACCGGAGCAGTGCAAAAAGGGCCTTAGAATATTCAATTATTATTCTTACAGGTACACAAATGAAGATGGTTTTACTACCATTCAAGCCACCAGAACAAGGACCGAGAAAAGATGATTTGTATGGAATTATGTGACGTATATAGTGATTAACTTTGGACAGTAACATTCAGTGGACGATGCATCTATCTAGTGAAGTGAGCTCAACCACTGGTTTAGGGCATGAAGCATCTGGGTACGGCTTGCCGAGTCAGCCGTTAACGGCCGAGTTGCTGGCCGAGAGGACTCTGGAGGGCCTCTTGGCTGACCACCCAGGCGAGCTTGTGAAGACTGGTTGTCCTCACGTTGTGAGTATTACGATTATTTTTAATTGTAAGATATTGGTAATTTTTGACCTTCAATATATACTGATAAAAGATGGTTACGAACGGTCATTGCCGTGTAGTTATCGTTGAGGATTAAAAATTGTTATCTTGTGAAATGATATTTTATTATAGATTTTTGTTAACTTTGTGAGTTTTCAATCGTATGTAGTGAAAATTACCACATAAAAACTTATTTGTTTATTTTTTATAAATATCCTTTAGTCATTTGTTTATATTACATAAATAACCCATAATAATCTTTAAGGACGTACTTTATAATAAGATACATCTTTTGTAACTTAGTAAAACTAAAACGATTTCAGACTCAACATTTAAATAATATTTTCTTAGTAAATATTTATTTCTGTGGCAATATTACCAGTAATAAAATAGAAAAATATTAGTGTAATTGTTATTTAGTAATATTGAAAAGTTTGATTAGAAAAAGCTTTTACTAATAATTAATAGTAAAAGCTTTAGCTCATAAGTTATATATAAATAACTTATGCAATACAGACCACTTAAGCGCCATTTTATCGATATTATATTTCATTTTTGTTTATTCTCAGGTATGTACAGTGTTACCACCACACTGGAGATCAAACAAGACATTACCAGTAGCATTTAAAGTAGTTGCATTGGGAGATGTCGGTGATGGAACATTAGTTACGGTCCGCGCCGGAAACGATGAAAACTGTTCGGCGGAACTTAGAAACTGCACTGCAGTTATGAAGAACCAAGTAGCTAAGTTCAATGACCTGAGATTTGTGGGACGAAGTGGGAGAGGTACAAAATTTATAATCACTTAATTTATTATTTGCCTGTTTAACTGTTTTTATTACTTAATGAATTATACATAATATGCCTTCACCTTTTGTCTATGTTCGAGTTTGCTGTCTGCTCTATTGACAACAAACTGATTAAGAATTCTTTGTTTGGAATTCATATCAATATTGCTACACGCCTATATATTTACTATAATAAATTCAATATTCCACGCAAAGGAATCCCTCTCGTAAACATTCAAGAACACGCTCTGTGCGTCTCACGAGTAGCTATTGAATATTTCAACAGTATTCCCTTTGTTTAAATATTAAGTCACTGAAGGTAATTGATCTCTTACGAATTTACTTGAAACTGCTAAGAGCTTTGGGAGCTTATCCGTATAAAATATAGGGATTTGCTAAGGATCAGTTTTTAGAGATATTAGTTTGCGAAATTGTTTCGTACTGTTTTTGGTTCAATCAGATTCTTAAACTCACAAATGACAGAGTGACCTTTGTCCTTGTGCGTTTGAACTATTATATTTCTTTAAAAAGTATATCGGTGGTTTAGTGATTAATGCACATAAATACGCAGGCGGTCCTGAATTCTATTCTTGGTGAAAATATTATTATGATTGTAAGGCGCATAATCACATAACCAGCATCCCTTCGTAAACTGTTGTAACAGAGTATTAAGTATGTATAAAATACACTCACAAAATACATACTCATACACGCATACTTATGGTCTTACTCGATTTTCTTATTTTTTTTTTTTATAAATCACTTAAATTCCTTTTGTGTAAACATGCACCATACACCACGGGAGAGCTGTTATCTAGTCACAACACAGGGCCTCCTTAGTCTAGACCTAGCATCGCACCATTTTGTATGAATATTTTCTTATCAATAAAGTTTATTATTATCAATCTCAATTTGAATAATTTTAATGTATACCCTATACAAACAAGTTATCATAGAATACTTGTAAGTGATAAAGATATTGAAACCAAGCGCGAATTAATTAACGTAAAACTTGTGCCCTTTTCGTCTGGAAGCTTAAAGTCTTAGCCGTGGCTAATGATACCAAACAGTTTGATACTAAGTCTAGAACACTTAATGCACTTATAGCTCTTCCTAATTGCGTGCCTTCTTGTGATATTGTATACCCTTTCACCGCGCTAATGGTTTCGTTGTTCGATATCTAGCTTTTAGCTATGAGTCACAAGGTTTTAAACCTTTGGATATTTCAATAAACAATACTTTTAAGTGAAAATAAAAAGCTTATTTGAGTATATATTTATACAACGTAGTAGCAGATTACTTTGATAGATAAATAGCTATTATATGTGTAGCATTTGACAAATTTAGAGTAAGCACGTGAAAAATATAGCTTTTGGAGGTTTTTAATACGTCTACGCCAATATTATTAAGGCGTGAAAACAAAAAAAAAATGTGTGCGTGTACTAGGTACACACGTAAGAAGTGAAACTTCTTTATGACCTTATTTTTCCAAAAATTATCTACTATATGCAACTTAACGAAATTGGTTAAATAAAGTTTAACAAAAGGCTTTTATTATCATAGACATGAATACAAATACAATTATTTCATTTTACCTTATTACTACTAAGATTATTACAGAATTTCATTAATTGTAATAGAATTATTACTATCATTGTTATCGTTATTTTGCTACAAAATTTCTCTCATACGTCGATAAAAAATTCATTCTAACGCCGATAAAGAAGTTTGACTTCAAAAAGCAACATGGCGCGTAACCGAAAAATGTGACGCGTAACGAAAAAATGTTACACTACATTTTTTTCTAACCCCGATACAGAAGTTTCACTTCAACCATTCCACTTTTGCATTTATAACATCTTAACTTTATAACCTTTTCTATGCCAAAACGGAAAGTATGCTTCTTGTGTAATTGTCTTCTAGAAACGTGTAAGTGTTATGTAGAATTTATTAAGTCAAGTACCTAAAATCATATGTCAAATGGAAGAGACTAGCTGCTCACGACACAGGGAATCTAGGAGCTAATTCACTTTCTCTTTTAACTACATCCTTTTTTATTATGTGTATTAAAGTTCTTTTTTTATTTATACTACACACTACTTTTTATATTATAACTCAAGCGATTATAAATCACCTATAACTCTACGTAGCAATAGGCAAAACTATTCAATATTGAAACAAAAGTTAAAGGTTCAAGGGTCGCGGAACATCGCTGAACTGTAAACTTGTCTCATATTCAAATAGTGCAGGGAGCTAACGAAGCGAGCGGCGGTGATAGGGTTGCTAAATTTAATTTGTTTTGTAACTGCCCCCGCTATTTCCTTCTGGGTTGATTCGTTTTCGATTTTCAAAGATCTACGGGTTGAATCAGAGAAGAATTATGTCGCAAATTAAATGAAATCTTTTTGATAACTTAGTCTAAATACATCTAAATTGCAAGAAAACATTAAATATTTAACAATGTTGTAATTGTACATATTAAAATCTTTTAATTACATTCTAAACGTGTTGGCTCGTTGTTGTGACGCAGAGTATGAGGGCAGTGCGGACTGCGTTTGAAGTTCTGCGTTAAATTCATTTAAAAATATTATTTTAAATTAAAATATGTGTTTAAAAGTCATATTTTAGCAAAACATATAGCAAAACCGTCAAAATAATTCAAGTGAACTGTGAACAAAACACTAATTTATTAAATAATTCCGAAGATTGCAATATATTTAAGCCGCTACGGTGTAGCTTCCGTTTGTTTCTGACTTCAATGCGCCAACCAACGCTTGATGTACCCAATTTTGATACGTGGATGTTACAGAGAATTGCTGCATCTGTTTAAGCAATGGTGTCAGTGTTATGGGCAATATGTTTAAAGAAAGATATTAGTATTGTATGTAATCAAGTAACTGAGTGATCACTTTAGTTTTCTCTCTCTGGGTTGGTAACTCATATCTGAGTATCGTGGTCAGATAAACATTACTACAGTACTACAGTAAGATCCGGCGAATAATGTTTCTACACCAATTTCGGTCCTTCACATCTTTTACAACTGTGTATAATTATGAGGTCTTTGACTTGATCAGTCATTGGCGACCGTTCACGCGATCTTTTGCTTTTGGTGTTGCCGAATGACGTTTAGCTTCGGAAACACTGAAGGAGGAACCGGCGGAGGTTAGGGTTTTTGGTTTTACGTCCTATTAATATATTGTAGAATCGAACTTTAAATTAGTAAACATAGGCTTTTGATGTATGATTATTTCTCACTGAAATTTGAGTCTTTCGATTTGGTACGTATACATGTAGTCATACACGAATATTACATAAATGATTAATACCAGATATATGTGTAAGCCCTGTCAGCCGTTGAACTGTTAAACTTGTGAGAAACATTCGGTCGGAAGCTTGTAGGGGGAGCAACTGTGTCACGTCACTAACATACTGTTTACTATTCAGAACTTATTACTAATATAAGTCATACCTTTTTAAATTCCTGAAGGTACTGTGCTAACCATTATCATTTTAAGAGTTTGTGTAACTTCCGAAGTGGATGACATGTACCTAAAGATATTTTTAGTAAAACAAAAGGCCTTTAATTTTTCTACCAATCTGATAAAAAAAATATTAAGTAAATAGTCACACAAACACGCATACATACATATACACATACGTACGCGCAAACACACCAATATTTCTATCCTCTGCTCATACATCGACAACGCCGGGAGTTTAACAAATATGTTTCCGGCCTATAGTCGTCATGGAAAAGCGAGTATCTTTATACATAATTTATTCATTGATTTCAACCTAACTATAACTACTTTTTAATTATAAAAATTTAAAAATGAGTTTGACAAAGCATTAGTTTACACATTGGAGTAAAACACATGTAAACCAAAAATGATAAAATATTGATTCAAAAAGATTTTACGACGATTGATTCAAAAAGATACGCAAATCTTTTTTCTTACAAAAGTTAAAACGTAAACAAAACAAAGCGAATTAAACATTAGCGCTGTTTAAATAAAATACAGCGAGTGAAAAGTTAAAAGTATTTCGATGTATTCATTAAGGAGATCTTAAACAAACAAAGGCCAGTCGTGTGTTCAGTAAAAACCAATACAGGACAGCGCAAGTGGAAAAGAAGTTAAGAGGTGTCTATTTGTCACGTTCCTTCCTGAACGTTCTGCTTTCCAATTAAGGGTAAGCGCTCTCTTTGTTTATCTTAAATTGCGAGAAAATCTCACTCAAATTATCGCTAAGGACGAGGGGAGATCGGTACATAACTTTTGTTTTGCTAAAAAAAGTTGATGTTGATGGACGGCGCGGGGAATTTTTAATAAGCGAAAAATTTAATGACCCCTCAAACAGTTTTTGCTTAGCTGTGTCAGTGGGGGAATGGACAGCTCTCTCTTGGGTATGAATTCTTTTAATGCGTAATGTGCACTTTGCTGTTTTGGGAATTACACTAATAAGAGCTTCGCGTAATTTATAAAATATGAATTGAATATTTAAAGACTGAATTTGGTATTACACGATAAAGTAGTATCTCAAATAATGTTAAAACTGGTTTATTTAGTATTTATTCATTTGGAGTTAATCTAATTTAATATTACGATACTTATATATAAAACCACGCGCACGAAACATCGGAAAATATATATTGCTTCGTTACCTTCAATCTCATTATATTTGTAACGCAATAAGGAGCCAATTTATCGCACCAGTAGTCAAGACGCGACATCGCTAATCGATTGATTGACCCCACTTTACGGAGGACGATAAAAACCCCCGGCTCGCATGTCCCCGCTCAATTGCTCTCAAAACTTTTCATTCTAAACGATTATTTTAAGTGGTTGTAACTAGAAGAAATGTTACAAATGTCATAAAAATTCAACAACAGTTTCTCTTGTTCACAAATGACCCGAGGCTAATCTTGGTATAAAAAGCTAGCTTTGTTATTTTTGCGAGAACAAAAGAACTTAAAAGACACAATGCACGCAAAACTATGCTCACTACGAACTCAGAAGGAGCTTGTTAGTCAAACAAGGTTGGTGAAACGACACAAAAGGCCCCCCCGATCCGCCCGCCCTCGTCCGGAGATGGAAAATTATTTTTTACAAGCGCCGCGGCGAAAAAGATCTCTGCCTCACCTTTCATTATTAACTTGAGAGATTCCCCTTTGATGCAGTGCACGGTTACCCTAATACCAACTAATGGTTATAAATTTGCCCTGTTATTTCGAAACCTCTCAGCGGATGTGTAACGTGGATATTTGAATATGAATTAGTATTCGTAATTCTTGTTTTATCTGCATGTAGAGCAGAATATTAGGCTATTTGTTACATAAAAAGGTTTCGGTAGTGAAATGTTGATTCGAGTGAGTGATATGATAAAAATTATGTTTTATACTATGATAATACTCCTAATGTTTGATTTGGATATAGATATATCTTAAAATATTACTATTACATAATAGATTATGGCTTTTCTTTAAGAAATTCTAAAACATTTTATATCAGTTTTTAAATATAATAGGACCTAACATTTAACTATATTTAAAATACAGAATATCATCCATATGATTAATACTTAAAAGGTGGAAATTGAATTAAAAAAGAATTCAAATACATTGTATAATGTAGACGGTTCTGAAGGGAGGCGCCCGTCTTTTGCAGGTTCTTTCCGTTTTTAATTATTGAACCACTCATTCCTAATTATTGTTATTAACGCTAGGGAGTGGTGAAAATTGAGGGTCCTGGTAATATTGACCGCTCGCCTTGAGGTGCTCAGGGGAGATTTTTAATTGTATCCCGCTTTTGACTTTCTCTTGTTCTTTGAGACGCCTCAATAAACTTGAATTTTACGGTGTCTCGAGGTGATAGGGGACTCGTTTGTAAGCTCAAAACAAAATATTGCTTATATTTTGACGTTGTGTATATTAAAATAGCTATACCTAAACATAGTTCTAAACTCGTTTTTAGTTTTATTATTGAATGTTCAGTGAAGTAAAAACGTGTACCTACACAATTTCTTTAAAAGAGCACTTAATTATTACAATTATATATCAGTTGTAATTATTTTATACATAGTATTTTCACATAAAGAACACTCAACTACATACGCCCTCATACGTGGGTAATACGCAGTCAATTTGCTAATGTCCCCTAATGCGTATCGGGTATTTATACCCAAATTGCCGTTCTAAGCTGAAAATCCTCCTGAAACCGAGATCAAAGAACGCTATTACGATTGTGGCTCATTTTTTATTTAGATCGGAGAGAACTCTTATCTTAACGCCCTCGCTTACTTTATGATGTTATAAAGCAGATTTTTAATCTTGCGTAGAAGAATCGGGAAATTCTATTGAAATCGGATTCTGGTGCTTAAGGTTTTAATCAATATTGTTGAGGAAGAATGTTTATTTAGATTAGACGGTATACTTTATATAGGAGTTAGGATCAATAACTGCGGGATGTTGCTTGATATATATACGTGGATTTGACATTTCATTATTGTGACCAACTACCACTGAATTATCTATGAATAATTAAAGTTGTTAGTGACCGACAATCGACATGGTATCATTATATATACCAATGACCAAGAATGTTTAGTAATCAATAATTTTTTTTTTCATTAATTCATCATTAATTCACTGTAATTTGTATAGTTTTGTTAAACAGCTAAGCGACAGTATTAACGCGTAATTAAAAGTATGCCAAAGTAAGAGAAACGTTTCGTACGGATAACTAAAACTGTATCGTAAAATCACTGTGAAAGTATTAGATCTAAATCCATGTTATCCGGTGCAAACATATTTTTATGAAGCGCCCCCTCGCGGATCAATATCACACTTTATGAAGTGTGTCGCACGTGCAGCCTGCAATATGTTCGCGTTTGGGGAGACGTCTTTTTATGAATAACTTAAATGATTTATGAAGTAAACGCTGAATGCGTTTATTTTTCTATGAGTTCGCCCTTTGATACAAATGTGGCGAAGGGGAGTTAAGGAGTTGTGATTTTTCTACTTCATAGTCTGTTTGAGGCAGGAAAATACAATAAATCTATATTTATTCTGTTCGTTGACTTGGTGTGCATATAGTTTTCTATATGTTACAATTGCTTTACATAAACGGAACTAAATTCACAATGTCTAAAAATATACACATTATTAGCATTAATGTACTTCTTGTTACATTTTCTACTTTTTGAAATTTTAGCTACAATAGGTAATATAATACATTAATTCTAATATCGCTTAGAAATATGTTTATATATATATAGATGAGCTTCCTACCCTATTGCCCTCTTCTTTAAAAAAAGGCCTGATTGTTTATAAGTTTAGTTTTATAACGTGTTAAGTGATACCGCGCCCTGGACTCTCTCAATAACAGAAGGTTCGCGAGTGCGTTGCCGGCCTTTGAATTGGTAAGCCCTTTTCTTAAAGGACCTTAAGTCGAATTGCTTCGGAAGTACTTCAGTGGGTAGTTTCCACATAGTGGCGATGGGCGACAAAAACTTAACTAACAGTCAGTTGCAGATGGTGGTGATATGGGTGGAATTTCGTATTCTGCCTCAACGTTTAGGCTCTAAACTATTTAAAGTGAAGGGATGTTAAATAATTTTTAAGAAAAAATCGCAATTTGATAAAATTAGAAGATAAATTAAATTTCGATTTAAAAAATATTTTGTAAAATAATTTCCGTTTTTAATATATTACGTGAAGAAGTAAATCTAAAAATTTCATTATGTTTGTACCATTTGCTTCGCTCGTATTGGGTAAAGAAATTCTCAATCTCATATCTGAGTTTATGACCGTTTTATGAAAATACGCGGGTGGCCGCTCATTTTGGGTCTTGGAGTGGTGTGAGAGAACTAAGCCCCCGAGGGGTGTGTTTATATCGTTTTCATGGCCAGAGTGGCTTTTGGCCTCAAGCCAGCCCTAAATGTCTATCTTTGTTTCCTGCTTACTCCGAGCTTTTCTTTTATTCACAATTTTTAATACGAGATTTGGCTACGTACGTTGCATTTTCCATAATACACGTACGTTCTTAAAGTGATCATGTTTACAGGTATTAAATAAATTATACACAACAGAAATGCTACTATTTAGATCTTTACAGAAATTGTTTTATTAAATTAACTTATTGTTGTGTATCGCAGCCAATATTTATTAAGATACTTCATAAGCAGCGTCGGTCTTGTGGTTATATGAGTCACTTTACTTGAAATCAAAGGTTCGAATCATCGCTTTGCACCTTTTGTTTCTATGTGTGCAAATTAACATTTACTTGTTGGTGAAGGTGAACATCGTAAGAAAACCGGTATGTCCCAGACCCAAAACTCAAGAGCGTGTCTCGGGCACAGAATGCTGATCCCCTATATCCATACTTGCCTTAGTTATTATCGACATATGCAGAAATCTCAGTACATGGATGGATTGTAGCGCCTCTGTGTATATTATTATAAAACTATCATGTATAGGTATGCAACATCCATTAGTTTTTAAAGAATACATCTCTCTACCAAATTTATATTAATTATGATTAAATTTGGGCGTCAAAGCGCAAGACAAAATAATTTTCGCATATATAATATTTACATTATGTTTTCTTTAAATGCGTAATGCTTTGCCAAACGACACCTACGAAATAAACCATAAACATTTAAACTATTTCGCTTCTGATCCAAAAATTTCAATCAATTATTGTATTAGTTGATATCATGGAACACGTCAATACGTCCTTGGCTTTCTAGCTCCTTATCAAAACAAGCCAAAAATACGTTGTAGGATTGAACGAATCTAATAAATATATTAAAGTATTATGAGTTATTGTATTCATTTAGTTAGCTGTTCCATAGTGTTATGTGTGCAATGGCCCAAGAAATATCAAACTCAAAATAATTTATTTAATTCGTAACAGTATTTCCTAAGCTTTCATATCTAAACAAGGTACAATAAACGCAAAAGTGGAAGACAATTTAGAAGTTGGTAGACTAAATTAAGGAAACAGCAGGTGGTACATGGCAGAGACTGGCACAGTTCAGACAGGATTTGTAGGAAACCTTTGCCAAAAAATAATGAGATGATAGAAATATAAATGTATTTAAGTGTAAACGTATTTGAAATTTGGCGCCTGGTAGATAGTACCGGTGACCCCAGAGCTGGTGCTTCCTCGCTCAACGAATAAGTATCGCAATACAGCGAGGTAATGCTGCCAGCCTTAAATGTACACTGCTACAGGGGCCAAACTTTTTAAATTTGTATAATTTATTTTTTATTAATTTTTAATTATTTTTATTACTACTACACAGTAAGGTTAAGAACATTTTAAATACTGTATATTTGATCGTTTTTACGAATAAATATATAACAAAGTCTTTAAATTAATTATATTATTATATACGATAAAGTTACATCGCGAAAAAAGACTTCTTCGATTTGTATAGTGGTTAAAACGTTTGGTAATCAGCCATTCCCAGCCATTGAAATATTGCAGTGTTTGGGGCGAGTCAATAAGCTTTTACATGAAATTTCAGTGACATCGGTTGTACGTTTCTACCGCTAATGACTCCTAGCGTGTAACCATGAATTTCGCCAGAATTACCGTTTGGTATGTGTCGATATCGCAGCGATTGTTCAAACGCTTGCCGCCGTGTTTGTGGCTGTTCTGCGGTGGATATGTTACTGTGGCATTCCACTGCGTCACTCCTGATCCTACGATCGTTACTTAAATATTACGATTACATCTCAATGCTGCGTGTTCAAACGGCTGTGGAACGATGCTAGTGTAGTTACGTTGGTAGTTAAGCAGCAATGAACACATTTCATAGGTCGAATTTTAGATTGAACCGAATGCTAAATAGTAGTTTTCATCTGAGCAAATACAATGGCGATTATAGTGTGACTATTTATTGAAAATTATGATATTTTATGTTCTACGTAATACTTCTGTGAAACATCAGTAAAACCCAGGTTTAATATCCTACCTGTGGTAATAGCTTCGAAGCGCATTTGACGGCTGTGTTAATAGAAAAGTTTCGTTATAGTTATGTTGATATTAGATCTAAATATATTTGTTATTTTAATGATATCTCTATAACGCATAGGTTACAGGATTAAAAAAATCTATAGTAAAATATCAAATACGAATGCAAAGTACTAAGTTGTACAAAGGTAAGACAATATTGGTATTTAAGGCATCTTAAGCTTGGAATAGCGGAATGTTTTCAACGTGCAGGTATGCGATTTTGGCGACGAACGCCACAAATCAACGCGATTGTGACTGTCTTGAATTTTTTCAGTCCCCAATGCATTCCTGCTTGCTAGATGGTTTTAAGACGTGCCTTGCGCCGAATATTCCACGAATGTTGGGGAGGTTGAGAGTTGGAATTAGCTATTTTTAGAACAGTAGTGTTAAAAGAAAATGCTTTGAACAATGTTGATTGTAAAGTCCCTTTGTTAAATAGTTTGACAATAGAACATTAGCACTTTGTCTTTATTATTTCATGAGTTTACATATATAGATGCCAGCTTAAATCTTTGATACCTAGGGTGAATATATAATAAGTATATACAATATTATATGTATTTAAATTTTGCTAATGCAATCAATTTTAGTTTAGAAATATGAGGATTAGGAATTAAAGCAGCTAATTTTTGTTCTTATTTATTATCATGTAAGTGAAGCGTAGTTACATTAAACAAACTAATCTCTTTTCTTGATTCTATACTATTTCATATATATACCGCTGCATATAGAGACTAGAAGGAAGGGTCTTAAACTGCCTTACAATAAAATTTGTAATAATGAAGTTATATTGGTTTACAGGGAAATCATTCACATTAACCATAATGCTGGCGACATCACCACCACAAGTGGCGACTTACCAGAAGGCCATCAAGGTAACAGTGGACGGACCACGCGAGCCGAGATCAAAGACACGACATCACGGCTTCCATCCATTCCATTTCGGGCCGAGATTCGCCCCGGATCCGCTCATGGGATCGCTGCCTTTCAAATTATCAGGTAAATTATTACAACAGCTGTCGCTTAGTCTCGACAAGCAAAATAGTCTTATGAGATTAATTTAGTTTAAGATAGTAGTAGATAAAAAATAAAATAAATCAGAGGCTACAACCTCTATAGGTCTTGGCCTCGGATTTATGAATTTGTTTCATAATAATTTTTAAATCTAATAGGCAAAAAGGTGATCAGCCTCCAGTGCCTGATACACGCCGTCGACTTTTTGGGTCTAAGGCATGTCGGTTTCCTCACGATGTTTTCCTTCACCGTTCGAGCAAATGTTAAATGCGCACATAGAAAGAAAGTCCATTGGTGCACAGCCGGGGATCGAACCTACGACCTCAGGTATGATAGTCGCACACTGAAGCAACTAGGCCAACACTGCTCATAGTAGATAGTAAGGTTTATTCTAGAAGACAGTAGGTACTATCTCGTGCCTTGTAAATAAGTAAACTGTAATTCAGCAGAAACTAAATTTTAAACCTTTGCATTTTGTTACCAAAACGAAGGTAACATCCATATTAAATGAAAACATCGCATGTTTTACTTGAACACTGTCGAAAGTGGTATATTTCTTATTATTGCCATAAAACTCACTTTAGTATCGCAAATTAATAAATCAAGTATTAACGCAATCAGATATCAACATAAAGTTCCCAATCCTGACCGGTGGCACGTCAAATTCACACGTGTCCATTTCCGATATTCGGGGTTCCGATATTAAATTGTCAACGGACCTTCGTCACCTGAGAACATCTTGAAGGGGACTAAATATAACATTTACTGAAATTAGTTACCGTCCTCAGTAAGATTTGGATTTTCCTATTTGTAATGAAATATTCCAAGAAAATATGTTTACCTAAACCTAAAACCGAGTTAAGAATATCTAGGTTAATTTATAACTGAATTAGACAGTTTTCGATTTATATGAAGCTCTCATACACACTTTGCAAGGGGTTTTAATTTGGTTAAGAAGTTTCGAGTTACAATTAATTATTATTAATTCACGACCCTCACTTATAATTTACAGGTGGAATTCGAAATTGAAATTTTGGCACTTGTTCAGTTTTTATTGTTTTATACATATACGTATATAATTTGAGATAACTTTTTTGATTATATTTCCATATATGAGACTAAGTAGATGCTATTGTAACACAAACATTTTTATATTTTACTAGCTGACCCGGCAAACGTTTGTTTTGCTATGTATATTATTTCTAAGAAACTTTTTTTTAGTTCTATTAAAATAACTATCTACAATAATAAAAAAATAGGAGTTGATTGTAGAGGGGTGAAAATTAGGCGTTGTATATTATTTGTATGTTGTATCATAAAAAAATAAAAACAATAAATTGTTTGGGGTGAACACCCCCTATCACTGCGGGCTTTGAAAAATAGATATTAGCCGATTCTCAGACTTACTGAATATGCATCAAAAAATCGAGCCGTTTCGGAGGAGTATGGGAACGAACACGAGAATTTTATATATTAGATAATGCTTTACAGTTTTAAATTCAAAATAAGTCTTAACTTGCGATATATTGAGTGGAGTACATTTTCTTTTGATTAATGGATACTCTAATTATTTTTTACGCCTTTGTAAAGGAAATGATCCATCTCAATTCCCTCTTACATAATAAGAGCAATATAAAGTATAGCTCAACACAATTTTAGTACTGGTATCTAAGCATCAGATGCTAGGCAACGCCCCTACGAATATGAAGAGGTTATTAGCACTTTGGATTTACTTGCCGATTCAAAATATTTCTTTGAACGGTATGTAAAATTTTAGTACTTCGAATAATCTCTGAACAATATCGCTTGTGTATGTCGAGTGCAAGGAAGGATAAAAGTTTAGATTTTAAACTACGTTTAACAACAACAAAAAAAATCAGAAAGAATTATGAAATAATTTTAGCTTAGTTTAGGCAAAGCTTAGGTATTTCTTCTTTTTTATTTTGAGAGAGATTTAGAGTTTGAAGTTATAGTATACCCCGGGCCTTCTTATTGAACACATCAACTCCTTATCGACTTAGCTGAAAATTTGTATGTCATGTCATGAAAAAATACCTTTTAAAAGTATTGCTTATAAGTCACAAACACAGCTATTGAATTAAATATATTTAAGAGAATAACTAAAACGTGTGTCTGTAGCTGGTTGGGGAACTTAAAATTTTACAAAAATCCATTAAAAACCCCAAGCCATAGATTGTCCAACACCGTAAATTGATTGTATAGAATCTATAGCACCGCTGTCATCTCCATTGTACGGGAATTTAGTGTATCGTAAGCAACTAGGCAAGTGGCGGGCAAACCTCGTTACGTCGGGTGTCAAAGGGCCGTAACTCAATTACACACCTCGCGCTCTTGTACCCATACAAGATACAGATATTGCGGCGCTTCCGTCGCTCAATATATATGTATATGTATGTTATAGATACATGTATACAATCGTAGTCTACGTAATATATATTTTGGATTAAGCTTTTTACATCAGCGTCAGACTTTCTCTACCTACTATATTACTCGATTAATTTATTATATTAGCAGCTTACAAACATTTTGTAGAATAGAAAAAGGGTGCGTGTACTAAATACTTCTGTATTGATTGCATGCAAATAATTAATTACAATTAAATAATCAAAGACTGGAAAAGGAGTCATTATAGTCAATAAAGTTCAGTTTACATTTGAAAAATTAAATAAATAAATATTTATTGTTATTCTCTTACATTAAGTGTAACATGAATCCTATTATTATTCGAATGTTGTTTTTAAATTACGTCCAATGCTGTAGCATCTTCCGTGGGCAACTTCATTCTGTTAATTTTGTGCCACGGTGCGCGCGCATCGTAAATTATTATATAATTAAAAAAATATATTAGTGTTAGGAGAATACCAATGAGAATTACACAATAGATAATATGCCAAGACAAGAACAAAATTGCAGGCATCTCGAATAATTGTCTACGACGTTGTAAAGTGGGAATGACGAAGAAATAATCAAGAAATGTATCTTTGTTTTTTTATGGAACAATGTTTCTGAACGACTTTTCTACGACCCACTCTTTAGATTTTTTCAACATTTTATACTAATCATTCATATGTTATTTGCTGGGTTTGCTATATGCAATGTTTTAGTTACATAGGTATCATAGCTAAAATATAATACGCTAAACAAAACTACAGATTAAAACTTTCGAAGGCAATCAAAGAATACTCACAGTTAAATACTTAATCGATCACTTAAGTCAGTTATTCAATTCCTCTGAAAATTCTAATATTTCTTATCCAAGTGATCTTGCTGCCCTCTTGCCTCCAATAACCCTTGGAAAATCATGATAAATTATACACACTCACGTTCACGCGTTGTTCGCGTTACAACGATTCATGAAATCTATTTCATTTTGGATATTATATTTGACTGACAAATTCCTCAGCTCTAACAGCACTTTTATATAATATACAATTATGTTTTATTAAATTTAAAAAACGTCTCCCTCTCCTATAACGGTATAATACTTTAAATAAAAAGGTTTATTTAAATCCTTTTTACAAGTATAATACCAATATCTTGTATTATACTTTACGCGTTTTATTGAATATAAGTAATTTTTATTTACAATTGAAGTGTAAATTTTCAAGATTTAGAGATTCATACAAATAAAAATTGTTGTTATATTTATAGAATTGATCATCGTTCATTACATTATTATAATAGCAATATGGAAAAACTTTGTCGAACTAAGCATAAAATTCTATATTAAACTAAACTTACACTAGAATAGAAACAAGACAAAACTTACCAATTCTTAAAAGGCCGGCAACGTACATGCGAGCCTTTTGGCAATGTGAGTGTCCATGGGCACACATTAACATCGGGTGAGCCTTCTGCCCGTTTGTTGTTATATAAAAAAATAATATTGTAGATAATAGCCAAGTCAAATACTCGAACATCCATGTTTCGCATCGCCGTGTGAGCGCCACTTAAAGTCGCAGCTTTCGCATTATTAATGAGGGAGCCTTAGAGAAAATTAAATATAGCATTAGGCCCGGAAGCTCCGGATTCTGGGCAGGGGGAAAGAAAGGGGGGCGACATAACCCTTCCACCGCGCGACAATGCGGGTGCATAATTACGCATTTGTAAATTTTAAATGTTCCACCCATACAGCCTTTTGTATGGCGTGATTCGCGCTTTTATACGGCCTTAAATGCTCTCAAATGAATTCGTATGATGATGACGCGAACACGATTAACTCTCAATGAGGCTCACAATATGTACTCATTTTCATATACGTATTAACACTGCTTAATTTTCGCTATTGACTATGAAATGCACGTAAAGGAAATAATTTACTGGAAATTGCTGAATGCCGTGTTGTATTTTAAAAATACATTGTTTCCATTAAAATTATCGATCATATTTCATATATAAAGTTTCAATTAGGTAAATTAATTAACTAGAATATCTTATTTAGCTTTAAGGGGCTCATATAAATCTTGCGTCAAGTGTATTACGTAATTGAGTACCAATGAGAATTACACAATATGTACCGATAAGAATAAAATTGCGGACATTTCTTAATAGAGTTGGATGTTGTAATGTAGAATTTAAAACTATGTAATGTATATTTATTTTTACGAAACAATGTTTCCGAACGCGTTTTCTAGTCTTTACATTTTTCTAACTATTAATATCAGTTACTATTATAATTACGTTATTTTTCGGACAAAGAAATGATGCAATGGTTTAGTTACATATGTGCCATAGCTAAAATATATAATAAGCTAAATATATTCACTGAGCAGTTGGCCTAGTGGCTTCAGCGTGCGACTCTCATACTCGAGGTCGTAGGATCGATCGTTCGATCCCCGGCTGTGCACCAATTAAGTTTCTTTCTATGTGCGCATTTAACATTTGCTCGAACGGTGAAGGAAAACATCGTGAGGATGTCTTAAATCCAAAAAGTCGACGGTGTGTGTCAGGCACTGGATCCTAATCATCTACTTGCCTATTAAATTTAAAAAAAATGGTTATGAAACAGATTCAGACATCTGAGGCCAAGACCTAAAGAGGTTGTAGCGCCACTAATTTTTTTAAATAAAATCACTACAGATTAAAAAAATTGTAGGCAATCAAAGAACACTCGATCGCTTAAGTCAAATTTAATTTACCTGACAATTCTAATCTTAGTCATGAATTTTTCCATTCAAATTTCTTAAAAACAAAATATGTGATAATGTAATCTGAAATTCGACCTCGCTAAAGGTAAAGTTTCATGCCGTTTAAAAGGTTAATTAATCTAAACAAAAAGGGGTTTAACAAAATCAATAGCGGCAAATTCATTAAGTGTTAAGCAGATTGAAACCCATGGCGCAAGATGGCGGCAGAGGGTACTTGAAGGGTTAAGTCGTTGACAAAGCGGAGTCGTTAGTTCACGAACCCTCTTATTAACATTATGATGTACGATACACATCACTCATTCTAACAGCTGTTTGTCAGTAACATAGGTACTGGACACGGAGAATGGATCGGTAATTTCTTAGTAAAATGATTGCGGCCGCTGTTTAATCCATTAGGTTTCTAGTTCTTTATGAACCTACGAAGGTCTTTGCTGTTATTGCTGTGTAAACGCTGAAATGCTTAGGGATATGAAGCTTCAATACAATAGTAATAAGTACAATAAAATAAACATCAGTGGTGACAAACTTTTTAGGTCTGGTCCTTAGATCTCTGTATCAGTTCGATGTAGGTGATCAGTCTTCTGTGCCTAACAAACGCCGTCGACTTTTAGGGTCTACAGCAAGACGGTTCAATTGAAGGTTCGAGCGAATGTTAAGTGCTCACAAAGAAACACAGTTCTTTGGTGCACAGGCGGGGATCGAACCTACGACCTCAGGGTTGAGAGTAACACGCTAAAGCCACTACTTCTCTATAATAATATTATTAAATAGATAATTTATATTAAATAATAATAAGTAGGTCTTCGAATACTAATTCATTATGAATGTAAAATTTCAATGCATAATAAATTCATTTTAACCAATTTAGTAGTTTTATCACAAAAGTGTTTTATTTACTTTCGCATTAATATTATCACAATGCCAATTTAATTTTACGCGTGATGTACGCAAAATTGTTATAATTAATTTCATGGCATCTTCCGGCTGTGAATAATTAGTTTTGTGGAATAACTTTCAACCGAAAATGCTACACAAGTAAAATGGTATAATATTACTGGCTCACAAGCTAGTCCGTGACAATGATACAACTATACTATCTTTAGCATGACATACACATCTATATTGTGGTACATATAGATATGGTGGTGATGATTTTCTAAATTAAAACGTATACGGAAAAGGCTTACTTCTAGATTAACAAATGGAACAGCTGCTTAATTTAATCCTAATCAAGTATTCTACGAATAGATTAAAGAGTCTTCTAAGAAAGCGAGAAAAAAGGGTAATCGGCCGATAGATGTAAAATAATTATACCAAAGTGCTCTTAACCCTTTCCCTAATCACGAACGGTCTCAGACAGTCGTTAAAAATTCCACCCTAATCCCAGGACATCGGAATCACACTAAAAACTCAAATACTTTTATCCCCTTAATCCTAGTCGATTCGCGGATTAACGCTACACAGAAAGCAGGAAGAATGCAAGACGCAATCTAGCAAATGGCATTAAAATGTTTGGACTCAACCCTCTCGCGGCGGCGACCGATTTTTCAAACTGGAAAAAATCCCTTCACCGGAGGAAATGTAGCGGACTGCCACGTCTTAGCCAATCTCAATAAGAGCTGAAACGGTTTTGATCCTTTGTTTGAATGTTGGGACTTTTGAAGGGTTTTTTTAGATTAGAATCTGATATTTTTGATAAATCTATTAGGTTTACGATAACGTTTAGATCTAAATCTATCAACCATTTTAAAACGTATCTATTAAACATGCAAAGTGTAAATATTGAAGAAATTAGTATTCTCCTTAAAGTGAACGATTGTTTTCATATAAGAAAATGTATCTTTTCACTTATATCACACAGTTGACGATTTCAATGATTGTACTAAATATGAGTAGTCATATATAGACTAGTTTATACTAGTATAAAAACATTAAGACAATGGATACCATGATCATTATTGTTACATCGCAGTATACATCGATTACACACAGTGCACACAAACAACACAAAGAATTCGAACATTTTTAACGAATGCAAATCGTCTACCCCTTCTTCTGCTCTCTGAACATGGAATACGAAATGAAACATTCTATCATTTATTACGATACACATAAAGAAGATTGTTAGAATGTTTTTTTTATTAAGGGCGTTTTTAGGTTTATTTGAATTCTAAGTAATAAAACAAAGATAGTACATTAGTATGCTCCAGTTGACCTTTGCTCTTTATAATTTGGAATTATTAGGTTTTGTATTCAGTAGGTGATTTAGAAACGTTGAAGTTTTAGTAGCTAAATCATCACCTTTCTGTGTTAAGGCAAGTTTACTATGACGATTAATATTCAGTGATGAAGTAAAAGTGTTAAATGAATTATAGATTTTAAGATAGAGCAATGAACGGTTAAGAAGTGATTAAGGAACTAATCCAAAAGGTGTACTTGTCTAATTGCATCGCGCTCATGAAGCACTATAAACGCTAAGCGGTCGGATTCAAAGTAATGTGTTTTACATTTTCGTAGGCGACAGTATCAGAGACATAAAACGGCATGTAATTTATTCTATTGCTGAAAGGGTTAGGCCCGGGGTGGGAATTACCCAAGGTGGGTGCTAAAGGGTTAAGCCGAGTGCCGCCGGCAAACTTTGTTAATTTATGCGCTTAAAAATGTCAACTGGAAATTATGACACCGAAACACATTTCCTTATTCATAAATGCGTTTATGATATCGTGATATTGCGGGGCTGTGATATGTTTACTTTTATATTAAAAGTTACCCTTTTTATTTCGTTGAAATGGTTTTTGTTGAATAAACTTCGAATATTTTTTTTCCTCTTTAACATAAGTCGAATTACACATTATAATAGCGACACATTTTTGCTTCTTAGTAATGAAGTTTTCAGAATTATAACTATGTCAAACAAACTTTAATTTTATATGAAACATTAATTTTTCTTCATTTCAAATTCAATATACAATACATACATAAGACCGTACAAAAAGAATGTTTGGATGGATTACGATTTTTTAATTCAAATACAATTCTATATTTAAAATTCAAACGTAATCGATTTACGCAATGGGTACAGTAACAATTGAGGAGTGCCACGAGTAAGATAAGGCGAGAATTGAAACAAGCTTTGCGGGGGAGTCGAAAAGCGTCTTTCTCATTATTTAAATATTCTGATGAGTGCGTTAAGCGCCCGTTAGCGTAAGTGGAGCGTTTCAGATAACTCTCAGTCTTATTGTTTTGTTGATGGAGTTATTTTGACACTCAGTCACGATAAAGCGCAATGTTTATTTTACGGGAATAGCGCAGATATATTTGTCTGTTATACCGTTTCGCACAAATATTTTTTTTTTGAAGTTTATCAAAAGAAAATGGGAAATTTACTCTTTTATTTCACTTTTCGATCTATTAGAAGTTCCCGGCACGTAACTTGGCAAAGTGTTAAGATGTGCAGGTCGCATAGCAAAGTCGTTGTTAGATAATTTTGCTGTGTGTGTATTTTCTTGTGAACTTTCCGTTTTGCGTGGCACACCTTAAGAAGATATTATCCAATATTAACAACAATATCAATATTATAAAACTTTGATCTAATCAATCACTAACGTTAATTTTCCTTGATGCAGGTATTGCGCATCAACTGGCAGGTCTACCGGGTAACGAGTGGGGGGCATTGGCTCGGCATTATCCTCCTCCAATGCTCCCCACACATCCCCACTTTACGCCCCACGTTCTGCCGCCGACGCACACGCAAACCCACGTTGCTCCAACACATGAAAATGGTTTGTAATTTATGTATATTTGTGGTTATTATATTATTGTGGTTGTGTGGTTGTTATAATTTGGAACAATTTCGTAAAATTACTATAGAAATTCGGACACCATATTTGGTAGATAACATATTATTATTATAACATTTAAAAAAACCTTTGTGTCTGATTACAACCCTACTCGTAGTTGATTATATTTGAGTATTTCGGAATATAAATTAAGCACCTAGTAATACGACACGAGTCCACTAGTTGTACCGTGTTCGCGCACACAAGTGCACAGTTGTGCGCGAACTAAAATATTCTGGCTATCTACGCGCACAATTTGTTATTGTTCGCTTGAGTGAGTCGACCAAAACAAACATGTGTGCCGTACGCTGTACAACACTGTGCCGTTCAGTTCAGCACACTGGTGGGATCGTACCTTTACAGTTGGTAAAATATTTTGCCATTAAAGAAAACAAAAACATCGTTACTACCTTTTTAATTAATTCAACGTCAAAATGTATACCCATAGATTGATTATATTGTGCAAAATACGGCATGACATACCTATTAATAAACTTTTTATCTGAATTATACGAAGAGTTACTTAAGCAATGTTGCAAGAAATTATAGTATAGTAGTAATAGTAGTTATAACGGAAATATAAATATTGCAAACTTTATTATTCCAACATTATGTTTTCAGATCT
This sequence comes from Pieris melete, assembly GCA_963693345.1. Taxonomy (NCBI): domain Eukaryota; kingdom Metazoa; phylum Arthropoda; class Insecta; order Lepidoptera; family Pieridae; genus Pieris; species Pieris melete. The sequence continues at coordinate 1,851,707 of CAVNZK010000006.1, read as the reverse complement.
GTCGACAGAAAACCCAACAACTATGCACGCGCATAGCACAACGAGTCCATCCAACTCCCGGCCGAGTTCCCCACAGGATGACGATGACATCTCTGTGACAGCCTCCACTAGCCCCCCTCCAGACGAACGTCCCGGAGCCTTCACCTCTGTCACTAGACGGAAGCCTCTACAACCCTTACCTCCACCGTCCAGCTTATTCCACAGTGCACTAGCAGCTCAACTATTCCTCAACTCACCCTTACTCCCAACTCCACCTGCCTGGTTATACTCACAACTTTATGGGGGATATGACTGGTGGCTTCGACCGCCACAGACTCACGAAGATTCAAATTCAAGTCCTGATAGGGAAGACACAGCTTCCACGAGTTCAAAGAAACGACCGGCCTCACCAGAATGGTCAGATCAAGGAGTCAGAACAAGAAGCAAGGCTCTCATGTCTTCAGACAGACGTCCAGTGGACGTTTGGCGGCCGTATTAGGTGTTCAAAGAGTTATTTAGATGCAATTATTTCATACATCGATTTATAAAGTCACTGATTGAATAGACATTAAACGAAAATGGTGATATTTTAAATGGATCTCATAGTTTAGGGAGAACAATTTGGTTGAATGTGTCGTCCATTCAAGTATAGTGATTATTGTATGTGTTAGATAAATGTGAATTTCAAATTACGATGTTTATTATTTGTTGATTGTACATGCAAGGAATGTAAATAAAGTTATCGAAATTTTTAACATGACTTTCATTCCGGGCCAAATATAATATTGATACTTTTGGCAACTGATGTGAAATACTAAAATATTGGGGCATGGCACATTTGATGGTGCATGGAATACATTTTTGGATTGCATCCATATTATTCGTAACCGCAGCGAAATGCATTGCTTTTGTAATTACACAACAATTTGTGTTCAAAAATTTATTTAAGTAAAAAGGAGAGCACGAGTTTTGTATAGATTTACAACGTTTGTATACATCGACTACTTATAAAAAGTTAAGTACAATTTAAAAGGTAAATTACAGTTAGATTAATATTTATTTAAATATCACAGCGATACGTTATTCAGAATAAACGCAAGATTGTACACTTTTACTCCTTTTATCGACAAAATCCATTAGTCGCAATACGCCGCTCATCGCTTCTCGGGCTGTGGGTATAATTTCTTCTCTCGGTAATAAAAATCTGTACTGTTTCCCTCTTAGTTCCACCATATATGAGTATGGTATGTTGGCTACTCCATAGCTCCAGTCAATGCTGTTGCCAGCAGCATAGTACATTAGGTCCTTTGTACTTCCTACTTTGTAGGTGTGGCCACTGGTTTCGAAAATAGCCTGAAAGAAGTGAAGTAAATCAATTAGTAGTATGTCCTATTTTAAGGTGAATTCGTGTTTTATAACTATATGAAATAGCAATTTTGGTTTGACATCGAATACTTTTCTAGAATGTAGGTGTAACAAAAAATCATTACCAACAAAATTTTATATATCTGGTTTCTAAACAGCAGTATTTTTACACCTTGTCGACTTATAATAAAACGTTGATTTTTATTCTATGTAAAGGATCGTAACCGATACTTTTTTAGTCTTAGTTTTGAGTATAAATCAAAGTATTTTCTCTCGTACAACCCAAATTAACGCTACACTCAATTAAAAATCTACATAATTTTTAATCATCTAATAGCTAATTAAAAGCACTTAACTATGTTAATCATTACCTTAGCCATTGCGGTACCTCCTTCGAGAAGCTCAATATAGTCAGGGCAAGGATCGCCAATGTAGCCCCAGGGGAAAATTATGACTTCTCCATAGCTATGGAATGAGAGGAACACCTTGAAGGTGGTTGGAGATTGCACAATCAGCCGCTAAAAGTACAAACAATTTTAATATACCTAAGACAACATTTTGTAGTATTGTACTAGTTTCATAGACATGAATTAGCACCTGTATGGTTTATTTATACACCACGAAGAAACAACAATTACAGAAGTTAACTTGTCTATTACAACATCAAAAAGAAAGAGACTACTGGACATACTTAAGTATGAAGGTCTTACACGCGACATAATGAATATCTATGTATTCAGCAGATCACGCGATCAGCGATAGCTTTTTAATTAGCATAAAAATATTAATATAAAGTTGTTACGATGAAAGTACAAATATTCTTTAAAATATTTAGGTAAAATTTCATGTAATTTAAAGTCTTCATTAGATGATCAAATAATAAGGGTACCTTTACAGCACTGGTTTCCGGTTCAGAAAACGCCTTTGACCCTCGAAAGAAGATATTTCCGGGGTCATCTGAAGATCCCTCCTCACCTTTTTCGCCCCAACCATAACTGTAAAAGATACATAGTTTTGTTATACACACATACAACTATTATGTTATGTATGTCGGTAAAAATAGACGATACGGGATATATATTATCTACTAAGGCATTGCCTATTAGATTTTTTACTCAATATTTGAACAAATTCATATTAATTTATTCAATAGAAAATATTTTCCGCGCCGGATTTTGTATATAATTCTTATTACAAATTATTTAATATTTCGTAGCCACTTCAGGGAAATAATGATTTAATAACTTAACACAATCAATGTGCCTATCGAAAATAATGTAACTGGTATTTTCATAGGAATTTAATAATGTAATTTCATTATATAATATCATATTTCTTGGACAATACGACACACATAGATTAAAGTAAATTTATTTTTAGTTTAGTTGAAATGAATAAAATCAATGAATCGTGTACCGTGTTTTGTTGTTGTATGATAATAAAATCAATCAGAAGCGCTACAACCTTTGTAGGTCTGGGCCTCAGATTTCTGTAGCTGTCATGGTCATTTGTCAATCTTATAGGCAAGTAGCCTATTAGATTAATTAGCCTCCTGTGTCTGACACACGCCGTCGACTTTTTGGGTCCAAGGTAAGCCTCACGATGTTTTCCTTCAACGTTCGAGCGAATGTTAAATGCGCACAAAAAGAAAGTCCATTGGTGCACAGCCGGGGATCGAACCTACATCCTCAAGGAGGAACACTTCTCTGTATATTATAATAAAAACGCATACCTAAAGTTTCGATTAAGATCGACACCAACACATTCACCATACCGCGCTCTATTTTTTCTCCACATGCGGTCGTTTGTGTGTGTGTATTCGTAGCCATCTGGATTCATCACTGGAAGAATATACCTGGAAATAAAAAAGCATGGCGTGACTTGATCTATATCAAACTCGTTTTAGGTAAAACTCTCTCAACTTCGTGAAGTGGTTTCGACCAAAATGTAAACTCAATCTCTCCTTTTCTAACTAAGAATTATACACTTCGTTTTTAAAATCACTCTCCACTATAGTAGACAAACATATTTTATTTCTATTATTTCTGGGACTGAATGACTGAATTTGTCTAAAGACTAAAAGAAAGACTCACACTTTAATATTTATGAATTACGTAGCATAATTTTAAAAAAGTATAATACAACTTCAAATATACATTTGACAATACAGTAGAACCTCGATAAGATAAAGTCCAAGGGAAACACAAAATATTTTATGTTATAGAGGTTTTAAGTTATCAAGGTTCTATGTCAGGTAAAGGCTAATATAGAGGTATGTACATGTTTCTATGTACCCTTCCTCCCATTTTTACTTGAATGCATCAGAAGGATGGAAAATTAAATATTTAATCATATTTATTCACATTACTTACATTACATAAAAATAAAACAACAACTAAAGGTTTAGTCTATTTAAAAAAAACTGTGATTTTCAATGACAAATAGAGAGGAGAATACATTAACACATTAACTTATGATGCAAGTAAGTCGTTGTCACAAAGCTAACCGCCGTAAAGCTTTGAAGAATTTAGATAAAGCAAACAATAGGTAATGTATTGTTTACGTTAACAATACATTAGTAAACACGTGCAAGCAATAAATACCGAAACCATTTGTTTTGACACTCTTATAAAATGACTCATTCACAAACAATTTTATGTTATAGAGGTTGTGGAAACATTTCTTTTAGTTACTGAGGGCCTATACAGAGATTATTTATTTACGTTATAGAGGTTGCGTATTTTAAGTTATAGAGGTTTTGGGCTCTGATGGGAAGGGAACATAGTATTTTTTGAAGTAACAGAGGTTTTTATGTTACCGAGGTTTACGTTATCGAGGTTCTACTGTATAATAAATCGTTCATTTAATTCCCTTATAGATAATTGCCGTTAAACAATCAGCATTCCCTACCATCTGGAACCTTAACAATTGTTGCCCAATGTCCTATACAGTTTAAAATTTGTGTATCGCCACCAACGTTTATGATTATGTTCCTTTGTAATGCTTTCACTGAAAGATACAATACACCACGCTTAACACAATTTATATATAGTACAGGGAAGTAGACAAAGTGCGTAAACAGAAGTGTAAACGGTTACTAACAACGCAAATATTATAGCAAGTTCTTGTTAAATTTAGGGAAATATATGCAGCAGAGGCAGGACCGTAAGGGTAAAGGTGTAAATGTGGTATTAAACAAGCAGGCTTCTTTAGAAGAAAGTGTTAATTTGATCTTACCAGTCTTTATTCCTTACGCTCTCAGACTGAATTTGGAAGTTGCGAACCAGCTGATTAGCGATGTATGTCACGACAGCTGTACTGATCCATTCACGAGGATGTATGGAACCATCCAGCCATACACCTTGGTTTGAGGAGTCTCCATTCGATATCTTCAGTAACTGTAAAATATTAAAAATGGAAATTAATTAGTATGGAAACAGAATGTTTGCTGCTTTACTTATTAAATACAATATTATTATGCCCACTGAAGTATTTCCGAACCAATTCGACTTAGGGTCCTTCAAGAAAAGAGCGTACCACTTCTTGAAAGGCCGGCAACGCACTCGCGAGCCCTCTGGCATTGAAAGTGTCCATGGGCGGCGGTATCACTTAACATCAGGTGAGCCTCCTGCCCGTTTGCCCCCTATTCTATAAAAAAAAAAAAAAAATATTATAATATTATAGTGTGCACTCATGTGGTGTATTTTTTTGTTTTAAAGACAAATCAGGGAGGTTGAAATGTAGATTCAAATACCGAAACGTCAAGTCGTTCGAATGTGGTTGATCAACAGGGAATACACCAATCGCCAATAGCTACATGGTTCAAGGTGGTCAGTCTTCTATTGAGCTGTTAAAACATTACCTTTAAATCCCTTCCTTCAACTGATTTTCCAATGATCATCACGGTACATAAATAAGGGTATTCCTTGGCCAAATTTTCCATAAACTCGTAGATAACATCTAATCGGTGGAATGTATGCCAATCCATATTACGATCTGTTATATTTTCACAATATTATAACTATGTTTATGCTTCAAGAGAAACAGAGCAACTACATTAACATCCGCTAATTCGTAATATTTATATGTTAAATGACAAAAACATTACCTAATTATAATCATTAATTAGTTCGATAGATATTTAAATGATTGTATCTCCTTTCGTCATTTGTTTATTTTGTGCACTTAAAGTAATTAAAGTTTGATAAGTTACATCTTGTTCATTAAAATATTGTAAAGTTTTTTACTATAATATAAACATTCTGCACCCCTTTTTAATACGCACGTCGGGCATACATTAAATTTGTAATATTATATATTCGAAGAACCACAATGATTTTGATTACTTGGTAAGTTATTTTTACTTGTGAAAATCTAAATAATTAGCTTGGCCCTTAGTAAGTCAAACAATTAAGCCCGTATCATTAAAAAAGGTTCTTTACTACTATACAGGCTTAATAATTAAAGTAATTTATAAAACATAATTAAACTAGTCATGCAAGTAATAAAAATACAAAGGCTCACTTAGTAGTAATCTTAATGATTATGAATTAATAAATAACACAATGTAATGAACTAGACTGTTTAACTGATAAGAAAAGATTCAATTTTATAATATTTTTTCTTTTTTGTATTTTGAGAAAGAGAATGAATTGGTACAATGTTAATTTAATTTCGTCAGAATAGCTCTTAAATACTAAAATTTTACAACCATATAAATTGTCTGAAATAAACAAATACTTTCAGACATTTAAACACTGTCCGCAAGAATAATAAAATTTAAAGCAAAACTATTTTGAAAGGAATGAAACGGGTTCATTGCAATTAAATCTTTTCCGACCCGATAGTCGCGCCGCGTCTTCGTTTATCTGATTATCAATAAATAGTTTTACCTTATTAAAATAATAATAATGACAATATTGTAAATGTTTCAGGCACTACTATTTTTTATCATTAGCACTTTGATCACTTTGAATTTAAGAGATACAGATTTCCTTGCGACTGGACAGAAGAAATTAAAAATTTTGCATCTAATGTGTGTCCTCGATGATGAGGTACGGACGGCGTGTAACGGCGTTTATCATACTAAATATATATCATAAAATGTATTAAATGCGCCCCACAGTAAAAAGATCATTAGTTCGAGCTGATTAACTGATAAGAGATCCATACAAAATATTCAATAACTATTATTAGGCTTATGGATTTTTATAACTTTTTTTCTTCCATTTGGGAGTATGGTTAGCATGGTTTTCAAGTCCACAGGCGCTAATAAAAGATACCTTTAACTCAGAGCTAGAGCGAGTACCTACCTGTAATGCTGCCAGCATTAAAGATCACTCCCACAGAGACCAAACTTTACAAAGTTATTTTAGTTTTCTATCCATTTCTAATTAATTTTATGACTATGTATGTTAAGAATATTGTGTATAGTTTTTGTAAGTTAAATAAAAAGATAACAATGAAAAACGAAGAGAACGTATACACACTTGCACTAGACTGGCGTCTTAATTTATTCAGAACAGTTCCCTGCTCTCTTTCCAATAGTAAATTCACATCTCCTACAGCGATTGCATATGGAATCTCCCTTTCATGCAGCATGCCCGCGACTTGAGACGCTCTGGGCCCTTCCACCATCACATCCATGGTGCTATGCTCTTCTTTCCAAATGTTAATTGCTAAAATAGTACTCATTTTCAGTGTCAGATTATTTAACGATTAACAACAGTACTTGTACCCGATAATAATAATGTTTATTTCAGAAAAAACGTGCAGAGATGACGAGGTTAATTTGTTTTTGCAATTTTAGTTCTTATAACGCGAGGCTTTCCGAACGAGTATTGTGAGAAACTTTGTCATTTTTAATTATACATTTTTTTTAAAGATCCATCTCAACAATACAATATATTGTACGCCTACCTCCTGCTGTGTCTAATGTTTTCATAAACAATCTCTGTCCCTCATTCGTAAATCTTATTTCCCAGACTTGGGTCTTGGAGTTGAGTAGTGCCACTGTGATTTTTGTTGAAACTGTCGTATTTAATAGTCTTTTTATGAAGTTTTTAATATACTTGCAATTTTGAAAATGATTTGTTGTTTGTTCTGACTGCAATTTGACGATGACAGGTTTAGTTTATTCTTCATAACTTATTAAAACCTTTTTTTTAAATTTGCAATTCGAGTTGGCATTGTCAGTTGCGTTGGTCGGTTTTGTCATTCAAGTAGTTAATTAAAAAATCTTTATAACCTCAATTATATTAATGGATGAGAGCAGTGTTGGCCTAGTGGCTCAGCGTGCGACTCTCATAACTGAGGTCGTAGTTTCGATCCCCGGCTGTGCACCAATGGACTTTCTCTCTATGTACGCATTTAACATTTGCTCGAACGGTGAAGGAAAACATCGTGAGGAAACCGATGCCTTAGACCCAAAAAGTCGATGGCGGTGTCAGGCACTGGAGGCTGATCACCTATTGCCTATTAGAAATGATCATAAACAGATCCAGAAATCTGAGGCCAAGACCTAAAGGGGTTGTAGTGACTGATTTATTTATATATTAATGGATGATGGATATGATTTTCTCATCAATAATAATTGAAGATTCATAATCGGTAGTTAGCGCTAAGTATGTCTCCCGTATTCCCATATGCTTATATAGAATAAGATAATTAAGATCTTTAAGATACATAATCGTTCGTGGCGACTACTTGTTATATGTATTTTGCTAAATTAAATTGTCTATACTAAAACCATCAAATCATAGAAACTTACTTTAATTTATGACAACGTTTATTTCCTGTTATAAGAAAGGACTATCTCTTTGATCCTACACCCGTTCCTTCTCATCAATAAACTCCATCAATGCCATCACCGAATTCAGTATTTCATTTCCCGTCTCCTGTATCTCTTCTTTGGGTAGTTTGAACTTATGTTTCTTGCTTCGCAGCTCTATGAGATAGCAGTAAGGGATACCAGCTGCTCCGTAGCTCCAATCATTACTAGTACCAGCCGCACCATACATAACATCCCTTGATATACCTACTTTGTAGGTGTTCCCATTGGTTTCGTGAATCGTCTGTGTAAATTTTAGGCGAAATTGTAGGTAACAGTCATAAGACTGATAAATGAATTGACAGATTGGTAAATAAGATAGCAAACTCAAACGAAACTATTTTTGAAATGATAAAGAACAAATTAGTCCCTAAAAGAATATCTACCCGGATATCAACATTTGCCTCGACAGCAAAAATCTAAGCGAATAGACTAAATATAAAATGTTTTCTTAAAGCAGTTTAAAGACAGAATTTCGTTTTGTTTTTTTACCTTAGACATTACAGCAGCCCCCTCAAGTAATCTAACATAGTCCGGGCATAGCTCATCTCTAAACGCAAAAGGGAACAGAATAATTTGTCCATAACTATGTAATGTTATATACACTTTGAAGGAAATACCACTTTTCGACAGAAAATCCTGGAAATATAAAATAAAGGCGTAAATTTTAAACAAATGTTTTGTTTCTGGCATTTATCCGATATTTAAATCTCGATCTTCAGAGCATATTTCAAACATAGCCAGAGTAAATAAGTATTATTTATCCCGTAACCTCTCAATGCGTCTGTTTCATGATTCTTTATAACCAAAAAGGTGTTAAGCCATCGGTGTCTGACATGCACTTTAATTAACAAAACTGGCATTTTTCATCATTATACGTCATGTTTTTTTTTTATCAACGAGCGGGGCTCAAACAAACCATAGAGTCGTTTTATTAAGATTACTGATTACTCAATTAGCTTAGTATATTTTCCGAATTAACGGATTGAAAATAATAAAACGCGTACCTAGTACATTAATTAAATGCAACAGACTGATATAAAACCAATGCAGTGAAATTGATTTACGACTAAATCCTGTTTGCAGTTTAATCTCGGCGTCCAGTACCGATGACACGATTTTGGTATCAACATCACATTACAGCCAAATGATACATTTACCTACCCTACTTTATTACAATTTACAGTTTAGCGTTTATGTAATGAGTTTTAAACGAGTGTTTAACGTCGCAACATACGGCACAAGTATACGACTCAGTTACAAAAAAAATTGATTCAAAAATGTCATTTTTTATAGCAAACTCAGCGAACTCCGTTTCGCCACCAGATGGCTTCGTTTTATGTAACATTTCGTTTGGTGATCCCGCTTTTCTGTTGAAATTTTTTCAACCTCAATTTTTAAACCTCACGGAGCCCGAGACCTTTCCAACGCATGCAAAACAGTGGAAATCGGTTCGTGCGTTCTGGAGTTATAGCGTCAGGAAGGAAAACCCGACTTATTTTTATATAGTAGATTTAATATTACACTGTTACGCAAATACATTATAGAGATAGAAGTAATAGTAAGAAAACAATAGGCTTAAGTTGACAGTGATAGTGTACGATTTATACAAAATTTACCTTGGGTGACGTAGCTAAATCTATAAGCACCTGATACTATTGTATTGTTCAAAATTAATTTGCCCAAAAGTAGCTATTTTTTATGAATAAATTACCCTCATAGCTGATGACTCTGGTTCCGAGAAAGGCTCCGGTCCGCGATAAAAAGCATGTTTGGGATTATCCGAAGAACCGCTACCGCCCCAGCCGTAACTTAAACAGAAATTCGTACACCGAAGTGAATGGAAATCATATGGAAATGTAATGTTACCAGCTCAAACTGATAGATATGAATACATACCTAAAGTTTCTGTTCAAATCGACACCCAAGCATTGACCCCCATGCCAGGCTCTATTTTTTCTCCACATCCGATTAACTGTGTGCGAATATTCATAACCATCAGGATTGACCACTGGAAGAAAGTACCTGAAAAGGAACCAATATAATAAATTAAACCGAGATTCCTACATAATTTTTTTACGATTTGATATCGATATATTATTGTGAAATTAAAAGTTATTAACACAAATTATGGTCATATAATTTTTTAAACTTCGGTTTAAATAACTGCTCTAAATCATAGATTATACTTCCGATATTAAAGTCTATTTAATAGAAGCGAATATACTTACGTATATTATGTTACTCTGTGTTGGTTAAATAAACCTATTAATACTATTAATCACCAAAAACAACGATCGAGTTTCAGTCCGCGAGGTACATTTTAACAAAAACAATAAATTAGATTAGAAGAATTCAATTGAATTATGGAAATGAATTATTCAATTTAATAAAATATACTTCATTACTTATTGTGAGAAAATATAACTATGTACACTTATTAACCATGCTTGCTATAAAAAAACGGTCGGGACAATTTTAAATGGAAAATAAATTATTGTACACCCGTTATAATTAACTGGTTGTCTATATTTCTATTTGTTGTTTATCCTTTAACAAAAACTAACCAGTCCTTATTGGTAAGATATTCTGGCAATGTATTAAAGTTTTCTGCGATATGATTAGCGATGTATGTGTTTACTGCGGGTGCTATCCACTCCCTGGCGTGTATTCCAGCATCCATCCATACAGCGGCATTACTAGCAACACTGTTCGAGATCTTAAGGATCTAAAAATATAAAAAAACAATGTTTTTTGTTTCTTCACGAAATCTATCTATAGTTATGTTGGCCTAGTGGCTTCAGCGTGCGTTTCTCATCCTTGAGATAGTAGGTTCGATCCCCGACTGTGCACCATTGGTGAATGACCTTTTGTGTGCAACATTAAAGACTCGCTCATGCGGTAAAGGAAAGCAATGTGTGCAAAATGACCCAGACGTCGACTGCGAGTGTCCATTATTACCTACTTTGCCAATTAGAAAAAAAAATGTGTGCGTGTACTAGGTGTACACACGTAAGAAGTGAAACTTCTTTATGACCTTATTTTTCGAAAAATTATCTACTATATGCAACTTAACGAAATTGGTTTAATAAAGTTTAACAAAAGGCTTTTATTATCATAGACATGAATACAAATGCAATTATTTCATTTTACCTTATTACTACTAAGATTATTACAGAATTTCATTATTTGTAATAGAATTATTACTATCATTGTTATCATTATTATATATTTTTGTTATTAATGGCTTCGAATCTCTTCGGATCAACCGTGGTCCGGATCAAAAGATGGCGCGTAACCGAAAAACGTGACGATTTGCTACAAAATTTCTCCCATACATCGATAAAAAATTAATTCTAACGCCGATAAAGAAGTTTGACTTCAAAAAGCAACATGGCGCGTAACCGAAAAACGTGACGATTTGCTACAAAATTTCTCCCATACGTCGATAAAGAACTTTCATTCCAACGCCGATAAAGAAGTTTGATAAAAACAAATGAACACAAAATAGTTACAGATATCTGAAGCCTAGGTTGTGTCGTCTACTACATGCCGCTAGCATATTATTTTATTCTTTACCCTGAGAGCAAATGCTTTTTGTGCACATTTAAATCTGAATCACATCGTTTCATACCATGACCTTAGAATACATGTAACCATTAGGATATTTTTATATACCTTTAAATCTCTTCCTTCGAGAGAGGCTCCTATGAGTCCCACTGTGCATATAGATGGGTAGGTACATTCCAATTCATCCATAAAATTATGTATCACATTCAGACGATGGTAGTTCTCCCAGTCCATACGCTGTATAGGCTTTTCGTTTGATTCTAAAAACGCAGAGATTAAGTTTTTAATGACCTTGAATAGTTCTGTTAAAGTACATAGTTATTATCGGAATGAAGTGAATTTGATTATTAGATAAAGCTCATATAGAAAGAAAGAAAGTACCTACAGCTGGGAATCGAACCTACGACCTCAGGGACCACTAGCCAAACACTGCCAAACAATATACCCAATAAGCCAGTAAAAGTCATACTTACCATGTTTTCTAATTATGTCATCCGATTTTAAAACAGGTTTCGACAACTTTTCATGGATCGATCGATTATGAAGTTCTTTCGTATGTGGTTTGTTTGGTGGCTTTGTATCATCAAAGCTTTCTTCGCTTACATCGCTTGCGTATAAATCGGAATCAGAATCATTCAGAAAATAGTATTTTGAGAATTGTCGTTTTGAAAAGCGCGGTTTTGTTGGCGTATCGAAGTGATATATATCGGAATTGCTCTGCATTTTTACGGTTTATATTGTGTTCTGTTTTGTCATTTTAGGAGTCTAGTAAAGGATAAACTATTGTTAATAATATGCATTTTTGTTGCCTACATCTTTTATTTAAACTATTTTTGTGGTTATTGTGTTGTGGCCGTGTCAGAGAAAATGTCAAATGTCGTAAAAATCAAATAGGTACGTAGACAAAATAGAACAAAAGCGAAACCTTCTTGGGACTTCATTAGTTAACAAGCCAGAACTTGGCAAGAAGCGTCTTTGAAATTGTATCTTCAAATTTTTAGTCGACGCGAACTTTGTATTCCAACTTGAGAACAATGAGATAAAACGAAAACTTTATTAATAAATCTCTTAGAATAGGCGAGCAAATAGTTTTTCGTATTAAATACTAAGCTAGCGGGTGACATAGGGCCGTAAGCAGCTTCTAATGAAAAACAAAGCAGGGAGACCCCCCATCTCCCACAATGGTATACCTACATTTAGCGACTAATTGCCGATCCCAGCAATTTATTTTTCTACACCGTTTAAATTTGAACTCTATATCAAAGGAATAGAGGCGAATTACTGGCCACCCGTTTAATCAAGCATACCAAAACCTCGATGGTTGTACTAAGGTTACTAGGAACGTAAATTAGACTTTTGTGTACTTCATTAATTTGCATAGTAAACGTTAATGTTGTGTTTGCTGTTTTTTATGTAAAAATTTCAAAGCAAAACCTGCTAAGTAAAGACCTAACATAATTTAACGTGGATGTAGGGACTTAAAGTAAAATTAGTCTATTTGAAGAAGCTTATAGCAATATACAAAGGTTATTGCAAAGACAACAAAGTTGAAGCAAATTAAAGTATTTTATATCCCATAATACTAATTGCTTATCTAAGAACCTTATACTTAGATGCCTCTTTGTGGATTGTATACTATTGTAGTTAAAAAAAGAATAATTTTTAATATTACTAGCTTGTGTATTTAAAACAGAACAATGAACTTTATTTACTAATGACGGCTTCATTAAATCTGTAAAGAAGTAACGACAGTATTTTTTTAAAAAACGAACACATACAATTTAGCTAGAGTAGGTTAGCCGACAATCCTACACAGAGATTCCATACTGTTTACAGTGTAAAATATATAAAAGGTACCGATAAATCCAACAAGCGGGTAACAAGCATCGCAAGGGGAGACGCAATTAAAAAGATAAACGCCTGTAAGACAGCGTCGAGGCGACATTTGGGTGGCGGGTGATGTTTGGGGTTGCTGTCTGGTTAGCGGCCTGCCGCGGCTTACTACGGGTTCTCACATTACTCGATCCTATGATATGAATTTATGATCTTGCCGATTACGCCACATGAATCATACTCACGTCTGGACACCAGTCCATAGTTTTAATCAATTTGAATACTACTTATCGGGACTACTTGTCTGCTCAACCTAGCGATTCTGTAACTCATATTTCGAACTCACACAGCGGTTTTCGCATCGATGGTCGCTCTCAAATCAGTCGTGAAGCAGTCATTTTATGATTTGACATTCCGATAAGAAGAGAGCTTGTAGTTTATTGTTTATCAGAATGCCAAATCATAAAATGACTGCTTCACGACTGATTTAAGCGCGACCGCCGCTGTGAAAACCGCTGTGTGAGTTCGAAAAGTGAGTCGTAGAATCGCAAGGCTGATGTACGTATTATCTCAGAGCCATAAATGTAACAGTAAACTATGCAGAAATGTACTGGTTTTGTGTTGCTTATATTATTTAATTTAACCTTTATAAATAAAATTTTACATTCGATCTAAATGTTAAGAAATGAAATGATTCAGCGGCTAACGTTCGGAAACAATTAAGCGTTCCTGTGTTAGTGATGATAAATACATATTAAACATCTTTCATGACAGTTACAATAATTTTAAAGCAGCTAACTGTTACAACAATAGCATAAATTAATGTTGATAAATATTAACAATGACATTTTAAGCAATTTATTTCAATATTATTTCCATTAACTATAAAAATAAAAAAAACTACTATACAAACACTTCTAGTCGTAATCGAATCGAGAATAAATGATAATGTATTTCATTAAGCGACTGCATCGCGAACTTGGGCATCTGGAAAGGTGTGTACAGATCATTGTATACTTAATTTCTAATTATACCTATTTATTGTATTGATTTTTTATATCAGCGAGGCTTTAAGTAACTACATAATGTACTATGGTGCTGTCCTCAAAAATCTGGAACTACTTTCGATTCATATCTGATTTTATTTATTTGTATTTATTTGTTTGCTCAACAGTATTCCTACAGCTACTCACTAAACAATATCCAAACAATTACATTGTACACAAAAGTCAAAAACAGAATACACATTTAAACATAAACAAAGCACAGTTTCACCTATATTTACAAAAAATATAACAAAATACATATGTATTTATAATAAATTCTAAGTTCTAAGATTCATTGGTCATTATAATATATATCTATATATATAAAAGAAAGTCATGTTTGTTACAACACTTATAACTCGAGATCGGCTGGACCGATGTTAGTTATGTCTTTTTTGATGGATTTTTCTCCACTCCGAATAGCAGAATAAGTAATAAAATATCGGATAAGTTATAATAACAATAAATAAATAAATTTATTTTACGAATGCACACGGCATGTGGTGACATTCCGAACTTGAGGTAAATGAGGAGATGCATAACCAGGCTTTGATCTTGATCGAAAACATGTGTTACCACATCAAAAAATGTTGTAAAGCAGAAAGTGCTTTAACATGCAGTATCGCAATATTGGCGATAGAGAGAAGAGGCCTAATGTGTAAAACTGCCATTCTTCTTTTGCAATGGCAAGCAATAAAACATTTCTCTATTTGCAAAAAAAGTTATCACCTTAAGGCTGCGGCCTCGAATTTCGCGGGCAGCGGGGCGGCGGCGGCCGCGGCGCGGGAGCGGCAGGATATTATGCGTACAATCAAATGGACCGGTTCTCGAAAACAGCGGCGCGGCAGCGGCGCGGGCGCGGGTAACGAGCGGCGCAATCCAGTCAAGCGGTGACCGCCCGCGTTGCGCGTATGCATTGTAGTATAGTGCTGTACATATTTTTTGTGACGTATCAAAATGACCTCGGACGTGCAAGAGCAAATTATTTCAGAAATCTTTGAAAGGAGACCCATATGGAACTATATTTTTGCATATAACATATTTTTGCCCACAATAAATCGAGCGTTAGGAATAAATTTGAATCAAAAAGATGTTGTCGCCGTTTTTTAGACATTTCGTTCGCGAATAAAAACAAATATCTCGACTACACAACCACGAACACAACACTACACCGCTATAGTGCCGCGCGATCTGCCCGCTGGTTTCGAGAACAGGTATGCGTTGGCCGCCTCGCTCCCGCGCCGCAGCCGCTGCCGCCCCGCTGCCCGCGAAATTCGAGGCCGCAGCCTTATGATATCCTAAAATAAGTTTAACTAAAGTAACAACGATATTATTATTAAGGCGGAACGAAGTTAGCCGGGTCAGCTAGTTTAATATAAAGGAAGAATAACAAAGCCAATATGAATAAAGGATACGAGTTTTTTTAATTATTTTTTAAACATTTTTTAGTTACATTAAATATATATATTTGCTGGTAATTTGTGTTATAATCTGTAGGTGTACGATACATGACTGAGTTACGGAAATAGTTTGTATTAGACCGAGTAATTTTAAATAGTTGGGTTTGTCTTGTATTGTATGAAGAAGGGGTGTGAAATAGTAAAAGCGACTATAAGACTGTCAATTAAACTGTTGCAATTAGCGTGTAAAACATAAGGTCGTATTGTTTACGTCTACATTTTCTTTCTGTATTATTACTGAATGTGTCAGATATCACTTATATGCAGTCCCGTGATTTCTTAATTCAACTACCGAATAAAGAATATGAATGTAGAAAGTATTTCCAACTGCTTAGCGCTTAAAACAAAGCAATACTCCCTGTATTGCTTTATTTTCACTAATTAATTGCGTAACAGCATGTGATGGGCTTAGCTGTATAATAGAAACGTTCTAGCATTATCCAATAATTAAACCTGAATATTTTGTTTCAGAGTTTTGACTTTTGACTGACTAAAACCTTTAAATAGTAAGTTGTTTATGGGAACAGATAAAAAAACGTCATGGTGCCATTTATAATCCGCAGCACTTGAGGTTCTTTTACCGAAGAACTTTCTACGTATACCATAGACAAAATGTATTTGACAATTTTGATATTTTTCTCCGGTCAAAATTGCGTCAAACCATGTCAAAATTTAGATGAATCACATTTTGTTATATTTAAAAATTTTAGTAAAATTCAGCCAAAGTGGCACTTAAAAGTGGACGGTACCAAACATGGGATGTAAAATGTGTAAAAGAAGGGCAAAGAACATTCCTAAAGAGCCTAGATACAAAAGGCTGTAAGTATAATGAACTCTTATAAGCAACTATTCGTCATAACTTAACATGTTCCTTGTATTAGATGAATTAGTTTAGGATATACTAGATTCTAGATTCTCGTAAACTCATTAAAATCTACTCTCCTGTCCTCATGTCTACTACTTACAGTCCTAGCTATTAATGGTCTGTTACAAAAACTGGAACTATAAGAACTCGGAACTTAAATAAGGCGTTTGATGTCAACAATACTTCAAAACATTTTCAGCTATGCTTTTAATACATAGTGACAGCATCGTAAAAGCTTTTTCCACCAAAGCACTGTTCTCTCTGCACCACAACGTAAAGACAATTTGACAGATACGAAGTGTAAATAACTTATTTAGTTTTTAATTTAATAAGTAACTATAAAATATTTGCAGCTATTTTTATTTGCAAGCAGAAAAAGAGTGCTTTAGACATCATGGTCGAAGCAAATAGGGTTATGCAAGTGGAAAAACTATTACGTGATAGAAATATCATATTCGATGTTACCTCGACTGATACAGTTGTTAGACCGAACAGTCCAAATAACATGTCGTTATCAAGACAATCGAAATCACCTCAAAATCCTTTTCAAAGTAGGTAAAATTTCTTAGCTCCTATAAGGTTAGGGATTGCAGTAGGTAAACTTTGTTACTTTTTGGTAAATATTCTAAGAAAGAAAATTTTAGGCATGTAATTTTTTTTAAAGACAATTCACACCAATTGACCTAGTGCCATGCTAAGCTGGTGAAGCTTGTGTTATGGGTACTAGGCAACAGATATACATACATATTATAGATAGATAGACATATAAATACATATTTAAAAACCCAAGACCTAAGCACAACACCAAATGGTCATCACATAGATGTTCGTCTCAGCCGGGGATCGAACCCGCGACCCATGGATTCGCAGTCAGGGGTACTAACGACTAGACCAATGAGTCGTCATTAATTAATGGGTCCGTGGTATATAGATGTGCTTTGATTTGAAAATGGATATGATGTCAATGTTCTCTGGGACTTTTGTTTTAAAGCATTAATTAAAAATGTATGCATTTGTATTATTGATTGAGTTTTTTTAACTTTTTTAAAATGTATAAGAAATAATTAACTTATATCTATGTAAATAAAAATGAACCGTCGCTAAGCGCAAAATTCGAGTAAATTATATTTTTATATTTATATTTCTACCGTAAGCTAAGTAAAAAAAAATATGAGGGCGAAGTAAAGACAAAGTACACTTTGCGGGGGCAGCTAGTTTCAAATAATATAGTGTGGTATAAAATAAATTATGATGACAAATCATTGATTTTATAAAAAACATTAGTTTTATCGAGCCTCAATATATTTATTCCCGAAACAAGCCTTTTAATAATCTATTTCAGAGCGTACTTTGGACTGGAAAGATTATTATCCTCTTAACGTTGTGTATAATTTTTTGGAGAATTTGGAAGTTCAATATCCATCTACCTGCACCGTTACTAGCATCGGACGTTCTGTTGAAGGGAGAGATATAAAAGTTAGTAGTGCACGTAAATTATTCGTTAAATAAATTATGAAAGAAAAGATTTTAAATTGTTTATAGATGTTAAAAATTTCAAACAGTGACGCTACCAACACAGGAGTGTGGTTGGACGGTACGATACATGCACGGGAATGGATCAGTACGTCTGTTGTGACCTATATCGCGGATCACATAGCAAAAAACTTTAATAACCTACCGAAGAGTATAACAAATAAAGACTGGTAAGGTCATATATATTATTACGAAGAAATTGGTTTCAGCTTTGCGATTCTGTAACTCACTTTTTGAATAAACAATAAACTACAAGCTCCATCCTTATTAGAATGCAAAATCGAAAATGACTGCTTCACGACTGATTTGAGCGCGCCCGCCGCTGCGAAAACCGCTGAGCGAGTTCGAAAAGTGAGTTACAGAGTCGCAAAGCTGTTCTAGACATCCAACGACGTGATATATTTCAGCCAGTTGAGATTTAACAAAGTGAGCGCTTGAAATTACGATTTTTCTTTGTTTTGATAATCGTAATTTATTTATTTATTACCTCAGTAAAAGCACTGAAATGATTATGAATGTTGTTTATTTAAGGTTTATCGTTCCTGTCGTGAACCCAGACGGCTATTATCACTCGCACTTACACGACAGGATGTGGCGGAAGAACAGAGCTCGTGTGGATAACACAATTGTTGGAGTAGACTTGAACAGGAATTTTGGGTGAGAAACAGTGTTTCACCGATAATGAGTGAAAGAAATATTTCCAGACATCGCATTTTTTTCACCTTTTTGAATTTAACTTACATTTTGCTTGGATAAGATTTGATATCATTGACAAACTGGGTCATGTTATCTAATACAATTGATTCGTGGGATGAACTAGAAAAACGAGGCACGAAAGAATACACAATTAATTAAATAATTACGTAAATATTTTTAATAATTTCTGACTTCCTTTACTAAATTTGGTAGTTATTACATGCACTCTTATGATTAGATATAATTGGGGGCGTAGTGGATCTGAATGCTCTTCAGGAGATCCGTATCACCAAAATTTCCGTGGTATCGAGCCATTCTCCGAGCCTGAATCAGCTGCCGTTAAGGTAATGTCATTCAAAATCATCTTTAATCTGGCAATAGATGGCATTCTTTTGATAATATTGGTAGTCGTTAACTTATGTAATGTACTAATTCTTCTCTCACTTATTTTGGTTTTCAGAATTTAATACTGTATTCGACCACTCCGTTCAAGATATTCATCACATTTCATGCGTATAGCGAGTTGATTTCCTTTCCTTGGTGTTTCACCAATGAACCTTGTGCCGATTATGTGAAGCTGTTGGAGGGAGGCACGGCGATGGCTAAGGTATGATTTGTAATAATTCTATATTCTAATTTTCCTATTGCCATCTCATTGTAGGGAAATCTTCCATAGGCACATCCAGATGGATGTTCGAACATATCAATCAATATATGTTACCTGATAGTGAAGATCCCTTGCACTGTTTAAATATGTTTTAATTGGTTTGTTTTGTTCCATTACTTTTGTCTAAGTAATTTGATATCTTATGTAGTTTTGTACTTGGGCTCACCTTACCTAATTTAATATTCCAGCCGCCAGTTGACCTCCTTTTTATTTAATCATTTTAATTGTATTGTATTTCTGAATCACTAACGAAGTGTAAATAAATAAATGATGATTCAGCATCTGACAATGCTGAGAGCCAATTTTTAGTATCCAAAAGCTAATTTATATTTTTATTGTAGGCAATGTATGAAACAAACGGTCGTATGTATAAAGTTGGAAATTTCAAAGATCTCATGTACTTGGCTGCTGGAACTAGTGTTGATTGGAGCTATGGCACCGCACACATACCGTTCTCTTATCTCGTCGAACTGCGAAGTAAGGAGTTCAAATTTCTCCTACCAAAAGAAGAGATCCAAGACTGTTGCCAAGAAGTCCTTAATGGCGTGTTGGCTTTAGCAAATTTTGTGGACCAGAAAAAGTGTATAAATTGTACAATGTTTTCGAGAAAAAAAGCGTAAATTGAATGTAGCTGTTGTTTGGTATCTGTTACTTTATTGAAATAAAATATTTTATCTTTACCACGTTTTATTATCAAAACACTTTTAACATAATTCAACGTAATAAAAACATCACAACTATTACAAGTTACACAAAGTTACCAATATTTTTAATTTTAAAGATTTTATTATTTTTTTGATTTAAATTTAAATTTGGTGTTATCTATGAAATCCATTAAACTGGTTACAGCGTGTGAGATTTCTATACACGTTTCACTAATTTGGTCCTTCGGGAGCCGGAATCTATATTTTTTGCTACGTAGCTCAATCATGAAGGAATATGGTATTTTTGCTATAGCATAACTCCAGTCTGTGCTTGTACCACATGCAAAGTAGGTTAGGTCCTTCGTGCTTCCAACCTTGTAGATCATACCAGTACTTTCATATATTGCCTGCAAATAAGTTATTTTATAATTATAACGAATGTTGAATGCGGACATAATATACAGAAAGTCTATTGGTAAACGGCCGAAGATGACAACATAGTTATTATTTAGAATTATTAAATATATCAACCTTCATTACGGGTAGCTTTTTTGAACTATGACTATTACATAGTTCGCGCGACGGCTCGTTTCTTTCAGCCTAAATAGAATGAACATTTACAAGTTTTTTGAAGGAATTTCTGATCAATGATAAAATTTATGAAGCTGATTTATTATTTATAAGACATTCTTGAACTAATTGAGACTTTTTCCTTTTAAATATTTTTCTATTACTACAAGTCCCATTCAAACAAGATGTACTAACTAATCTACTATTTTCTTACGCGAATACCCTTGCCATGACCGTGCCGGCCTCCATTAAGTGCAAGTAGTCAGGACACGGCTCACATTTGTATCCCCAAGGGAAAATTATCAGTTCAAAGTAACTGTGGAACGACAGGAATACTTTGAATGGCGACGCTGACCCGAGGATCGTGTCCTGAAAATTCAAACAGTTCGATAGCGAGGGGTCATATGTTCATATATCTTTAAATATGTATACTTAGAAATATATAACAGATTACTAAAGGAAATATGAACATAAAAGTGGTGCTACAATCTTTTCTTTCTGTTTCGTGATCATTTGGTTTTTCTAATAGGCAAGTAGGTGACTAAATTATTTAAATGCGCACATAGACAGAAAGTCCATTGGTGTATAGCCGAGGGTCGAAGCCAAATACAATCGACAGTACTAAAAGAAATGAAGCTTACTCTTTTTTTAGGCTTAAGTCTTCGCAGTTGGGTATATCTTGAGTATTAAACTATTGACCCAAATTATTAAAATTCTTACCCGTACTGCTGCTGTCTCCGGTTCAGAAAACGGCGCAGGACCTCTATAGAACACGTTAGTTGGCTCTCCTGACGAACCTTGGTCGCCATTATTGCCCCACCCATAGCTATTGTATTTTAGGAAAAAAAATAGGTGTATAAAGCTATTGTATGATATTTGATAAAGGTTTGCAATATAAATTATGTAAAAAAAAAACTTTTTACCTAAAATTCCTATTAAGATCGACTCCCACGCGCTCTCCCTCGTGATGCGCTCTATTCTTTCTCCACATACGATCTTTAGTATGTGAGAACACATAGCCATCTGGATTTAATACCGGTACAATGTGCCTGTAAGATGACGTGAGTATATCTATATAGTAACTAAACGACAAACCGAAAAGGTCCAAATGCCTGAAAATAATATTGTAACTATGAAGATGACGTATCTTTTGTCCAAACCAGATTCTGAGCTATTCTTCAGTTTATTATTTATTTTCAACAGCACACTAATACACTGGTACTTAAGAAAAATAAAATACAAGATTTAATGTGACTCGCACTTATAGGCAAACATAACAAACCCGAAGAGGAAAAAACTACATGGATTCATAAATTATAGAAAATTAAGGTAAATTCATTTCAAAGCAAGTTGGTGGTGAGGGAGCTATGTATATCCAGAGAAAACGCTTTCTTCTTCTTCTTTCTTTTGGGGGTACAAATGGAATACCTAGATCCCTGGAGTATCTAGAAGATACAGTAGGTACATTGAAATCAGATATGCCACTGAAAATCAGTGTTGCTGGTGACAACAACTTAAAGCTGAGTTGGGCACTCTTTTATATATACATGTGTGTGTGTGCCTTAAATTTCTTATCAATTTCTTAATTTTTTAAAAATTTACCAAATCACTCAAATATAATACAATTTATTTGGATTTGGTTATCATTACGTTAATTAAACTTGAAGTAATACAAAATCTTAAGACTGTCTTTGTACACACCAGTCTTTATTAGTAATCGATTTGGGGTGTTTCTGAAAGTTCTTAGCGATGAATTCAGCTAAGTAGGTAACAACAGCTGTGCTGATCCATTCTCTTGAATGTATTGATGCATCTAACCAGACAGCAGCGTTACTGGCGTCACTGTTTGATATTTTTAACATCTGAAAATCATACATGACAAAAAATTCTTTATATAATAAGCATTTTTCTTGCGAATCACAGATTTCAGTGATTTACACGTCAGTAAGTCTGGTTTCCTCACAATTATCTCCTTATAATAGTGTGCAAAAATAAAAACTAGCTTGGTGGAGCTTGGGTTCGAAACCACGACCTCATGGCCATAGTCATCTAGCCACTAAACACATATATTTATATAATATATTTAGATGGGTAAATAGAGAAGCAAAATTTATTGTAGCTTGCGACAATAATTTGAATAAAAATTATGTAACCACGGTCTACCTTTGGCTTTTTAAGTTATTGAAATTTCGTCGGACATAAATATATGTATAGGAAAATGCTAACTCAATGGTCACAGGCCGCCATTCTTTTACAGATGTGAGACTGTGTCCACTCACTGTTGGTAATAATCTTAGCAGACACATTTTTTGGTATGTATTGGAGCAACGAAAACTACGGCTAAGATATTACAAGAATAACATAATATGCCTAGTACCAAACACTTTAGAAGTTTAATATAGAAAGCGTGTGTTTTTAATTCGTCTGATATCTAAAATGACGCTAGTGTTGGACAAAGTTCATAATAAACCTTGATATCTCTTCCTTCAACCGATTTTCCAATTACAGACACTGTACATATCGCCGGATAGTCCCTCTCAAGCTCGTCCAAAAACGAATAAATTACATTTAACTTATGATATCTTTTCCAGTTCATTAATTTAACTGAAAATAAATATGATTAATAATTAAAATTTTACATGCCAAATTTGATTGTTTCAGAATTGTTTTGTTTTGTAATGATAGGAATCGAAAGTGAATTAAAAATGCTTTAGTAACTACGTTATTTAAAAGACAGACACAGCCAGCAATCATGACTCGTCTTTTAAATAAGTAATAGGCTATTTGACAGTATTTTTAGTCATAAAATGATTTATTAATGACTACAGAACCTCGACAAATTGTTATTTTTATTTTCCTAAAGTATTTGCTTTAAAATTTCATATTAAACATTCATAATGTTCTTAAGATTCTGCCAAAACTTTTCTCGAATAAGGTGGCGTCGCACCAGTCCATATGACGTAGAATGCTTGTAAACACGTTATGTTTACAAGCATTCTACGTCAAACACGAAAGTTTTTAGTTCGTTAATTGTCATTCAGCTACGTCATCATCTATTCGACTAATATTTAACCAAAACGGTGACGTTACAGAGGTATGCAAATGTATATTTTTTAAAATGATTTTTTCTATAATTTAATGATTATTTACAAGTTAGTTTACATTTTATAGCCATATTTTGAACTTAAAACTGCGATTAAAAAGAGTGGTGGAAAGTTTCTTGCCCGCTCTACGCCCTTGACTTGCGAACTGGTAGTAAATGTAAATTTACAATTAATTTAACTTCTTTTCTGACGTTCATAAGTGTACCTACTTGTTTATCTGTATGAATAAAGTTATTTTGAGTTTGAGTTTAAACAGATTACTGTCAATAACAATTGATTTTTCCTAATAATGTATATGATCTAGCTAAAAATATAAATTGTTTATACCTCGTCTTCTTTTCGGTTTATTAGTCGGTAATATTTGTTTCAAACCGCTGCTGATAGATGCTTTCATTATACTATTGGATGATAGTTTCCCTATAAAAATGTTGTATATGATTAAACTACTATATAAAGTACATATATAAAAATATGTATCGTTCTAGTTCTGGAACATGCTGTAAAGGTATACCTTTTACCTAAATAATATATTAACGGGGTCATTTTTTCTTGACCCATGTTTGTTACCATGGTAACAAGGTATTTCCAAAAGGGACTACTACACGTGATGCTGAGCCTCTACTCAACCTCACCTTTTGCTTTTACTCTTAACCAAGCCACGTCGTCAAATACCCGGGTCATCGAGTAAAACAAAAGACGAACATTTCGGACTGGTCATCTGATTCAATCGTTCACAGGACCGCGATACAATCCATATTTCCGAACGACCGCACGTAATCTGTCTGTATTAAAGCTAATACCACGATTGTGGAAATCCAAGCTCTGCACTGGTAGGTACTCTGTAACTGCCTACATCGATAGCGATTGCGATCCTGAATGCTGTGTTAAGTTTTGTACCGCGCCATCCCTAGGCTAACCAGCACAACGGATATTGAAAGGATTACATCGGAATTCCATAGAAACATGATGTTATCGCAATCATCATAAAATTCCAATTCTAATAGAAAATTATTCAATTTGTGTATTCAAATGTCACAAAAATCTAATTCACTATAAAACCTAAACAACTGAACAGAGGCGGCAAATAAATAATATTTATGTAGATACCTTTATTACTTAAACATTTTTGAGTCTGCGTTCCCGACTCCGATTTATATTTTTCTTCTTCTTCGTCGGAATCAAGCAGATCACTTTTGATTGATAAATACGCATCTCCCGAATATAACTCCATAATTTAGCTAAATTTAACACATCTACTGATTCTACTTAAAATTCATTACTTCTACGGTACCTAAACGAAATTGATTTCATAAAAAATATTTAAAAACTACATAAAATTTAGGTTACGAAAATATGTAATATCAAAACTGATTACAAATCTATTATGCTCTAAGAAACGTCAAATGTCATGACTATAGACAAACACATTTTTGTCCTTGTCATTACGGTTGAGGTGGAGGTATTAATTAAAATTAATAATTAGATTCAAGATTTAAAATTATTTTTATCGAAATATATTTTTAATTAAATATTGTTACAATATCCTATTTATTGTACTAAACCTTATTAGGTTATTTTTACTTGTTTTGCTTCGCGTATATATAAATAAAACAGGTTTAAACATGTCGGCGCATATTATAGTTGATAAATCCTTTTAAATAAATTGACTAGTGAACTTTTGCCGTAGAATTGACGGAAATTGTGCAAGTGGAATTGTGAACAAATTTCGGTCCGGGATTAGAAAACCGCGGGCAGAAAACTGGTCATCAACATTCAACTACGCGTCGCGATTCGTTTGTAAAATGACTGGATTATTCTGGAAACATTCATCTATATATGCATACTTTGTGCTACAGACAAAAAATGCTGCGTGTTGAGAATCTGTGTTTATATTATATATTCAGTGTGTTTTCCCCTTAATAGAAACTGTAATTAATGTTATTGGACACTTTCTTATGTTAAATGTAAATTTTAGGAAATTAAGTTAGTTTTAAATTACTAGTCTGAAGTTAGACTAGATCGTAATGTTCTGGGTATTATTCTTTGACGGACACAATAGCTTTAAAAACAATTTATATATTTAATTTATTTATCCGCACATAATAAAAATTTACAAGTTATAAAACATTACATAGTGTATCTAGTGATCCCGGGCTACCTGATATAAGGAATCTTAAAAAAACTATCAATTTGAAGCCAAAATGGCTATTTCTATTTTACTGAGAATAGTGACGTAAAACTTTTATGTTCAACTTTGAACAGTCGGACGCAGTGACGCTAATTGTAGACAAACGGGATTGATTGAAACGGACATGCGATTTCTAACTTGTATAACTATAAGTTACGGCACTAAACAGACAAATTGATATATATTTGGTTGCATAAATTCTATTTCTATAGTTGAAGGTTCCTGAATTTACATTGTTCCGTCACCAATTACAATTGCAGAGAAGAAATATATAACATTTTTATATTACATATTAGATTTAATATTTGTATTTCTTAATCTAGTTAGTTGTATTATTTCTTTTCTCTTTTATCATTTTAATGTTTACCTTTAAATGTTCTGCACACTTGTCATTGATGCTCTTACATGTATTGTGTTTTTTGCATGTCGTGTGATCTCTGTAAAGGTCTGTATGTGTTTCCTTTATGTGCATCGGTGTCACTTAATATACTCGTATATACCTAATCTAAATCCTCTGTTCTATAAAAAAAAATATCTGTGGTTATTGTATTCGTTTTCTTTAATCTGTGGCGTTGGCGCCAATACAGTAAACATTTAGCTTAAAGGTCAAGATACCAGGCCATAAACTACATAAAAATATACAGTAAACATCGGGTTAGTTAAGTTTAGAGCATTCTAAAATAAAAAATCAAATTTAATCCAACCTTCTCTGCGAGCGAGAAAAGGTGGGAGCTTGTAGTTTATTGTTTATCAAAATCCCAAATCATAAAATTACTGCTTCACGACTGATTTGAGAGCGACCGCCGATGCGAAAACCGCTGTGTGAGTTGGAAAAGTGAGTTACAGAATAGCAAGGCTGATCTTATTTTTTTCTCTTTAAAGTTTGATGTATGCGAGAACACTCATGGAGTACTGTAAATACATTTTTAGGAATATAGGCTTTAACATCACAATTATTATTATGATAGGTATTAGAAGATTTAAGGTGATGATAATTAATATATCATTGTTACAAAAATATTTTTGAGACATGTTCATAGATACTTAATAATGTAAATTTTATAATAGACCTATAGAATACCTATAGTAAAAATATGAATTTTATAAGCTTACAGTTAATATGTATAATACAAAATCTGTTTGCTAAAGAGCGAACCCTCACAATTCAACGTAAACAAAATGTATGAGAGTTGCTAATCTAGTTTGGAAGGCGAAGGATCGGAGTTCGATTACCGACGCGTATAATTAACACGATTACTTGGAAGATAGTGCAATGTCGGCACCCTCCCTAATTGAGATGTGGGGCGTCCGTATATTACAATATTATACTTAACAACTGTGTTCAAAGATTTTAAGGAGATTTATTAATTAATTTAGCTGATTGTTAGAATAGAAGAAACTATTTATTTATAATTCTATCAACGATAACATTAAGTGTAACAAAAACATCGTAACAATGGAAAGATTATAGTTTTAATACCGAGAAACTTCTGCTTGCAGCTTCCACTCACTAAAGAAGTGTACCACAATACAGAAGTGTACCACAGTTCGTATTCATAAAATAGAATGGAATGTCAATGTAGGTACCGCAATCGCGCAAGCAGCACCACGCATTTGAACGCAAAAGTCCGTACGTACAATAGGTATAAAAACAATAATATTTCTTAAACGTTATCTATGCTTAAATCACTTGACATTTGAAATATATGAAGTGGACACACATGAAAAGTCAATCAGGGTAATTGGAATATTCATCAGTGATAGGCGTCGTTAAAAGTTACCAGTTAATATAATTAAGATAGTAATGTTGGTTTAAACAATCATTTTGAAGCTTAAACAATATTCGAACCCATTTTCCGTGGTCGACCCCGTTTTTAAATGTCGTTTAAATTCGATTTCCTCACTCATGTTTTTAATAATCGTTTAAAACTGTCAAGGGGATGTAATCTCCTCGATAGAAATTAGAATTGCCTTTAGGTGATTGGGGTATTTTTAAATGTAAACCTTGGATCGTGTAAACAAGGCTTTTGTTGGTTTCCATCGCCCGCGGGTAGTCAAAGAATAAAATTTTATTTAAGATGCTCTACACGAAGACAATATAAAACGATTTGCCAATATTGTCATATCTATAACTACTATTAACGCTTTTGGAAGTTGATTTATATGCTCTCTGACATAAAAAAAAATTGTTATTGAATAAAATCGTTAAAAATATATTAAATTTTCGATTTAAGCTGTAAATCTGGTTTTACGAAGACTTATTTTAATATTACAACTTTACATAAAAACTGATATTTACTTAAAATGTTTTATTGTTAAAGAACACTTTTTTGTTTATATATATTACCTACAATTGTTTCATTATTAGTTATTTATTTAAAGTTACATAGTAGTTTGTATTACTTTAGGTTTATGTGTATTTTACATATATGTTTATATGCTTTATTTGAATTGATGTTTGTCTTGCTTTCATTGTAAGTATAGAAATGGTATTTACAGTGAAAAAAACCTCTTTTCTCATCACATTTCATCATAATTAAAGGGCTGTATTAATATATTTATAAAGCAGTTCTCAAACGCCGGAACATTTCAAGACGCATCGAATTAGTTGTACAAAAGTGTATCTGTTTAACGAATCTTTGAGCTATACGAAGGGAGATGGGTAGAATCAAAAAATTGTGCTTCCAATAAGGGACATCATTAATTCTCGCCGGTCGGGCGATGCCGGGGGATTGCCTGCATTACTCTAATAGCTTCTGAGAAAAATAACCGGTCGATATCCGGTAAAATGCTACTTTGTCGCGGATATTTATCTGCCTTGATTGGCTTAATCATCTTATATATTCATGTGCTATTTTTATCCTTCTTTCTGGGGCTTTTTATATCTTAATTGGGTAGTCGCATTAACTACCCAATTAAGATATAAAAAGCCCCACTCATAAGTCGTACTTATTTAAAATTTTCTGTTTTTAGTACTTATTAAATTAAAAATATTATATGATCGTCAGATGTTTTAATCGTAAAACCTATAGCATATATATAAACATTTTTATCGTGCGCCTAAACAATTAAAAAGCCCAAACAGTCTTAAAAGTTTGACCCCAGCGTCTTTCACATAATTATCCGAGGAAAACATCCTTGGATTTTTGCGGAGTTCGTTATACGGGAGCTCTCCCTAAGCAAAATTAATGATTCTCTTTATTGAAAGTTCAATTTTTTGATTAGGGACCCGCCCGTGTTCAAACACCGGATAACAGATATTTGCATACGGTCAATAATGATTACATGATGAAAAGATTTTTTTATTCTTGTGTTGGGTGCTTGTACTTTTCATTAAACACAAATTAAATTATATAAGAATGAATATGGAGGTAAATTTTAACGCCGTGTTTCATCGGTGAATAATCTATTTACGAAATCAGAGTTCTCCGAAAATTTGCGCTTACCATGTATCTTATAAAGTCTATGTATTTACGTGGAAAGGAAAACAATCCGGCAGTGTTACAATGCCTAGGCCTGATTATTAGGAGGCGGCATCGACATTAAAAACAGCAGTTTATAGATTAACAGACGTTTTTAATTGTCCTTTTAGTGAACTGACAAAAGGTCAGCTTCATATCAATTGTAAGAAATAGTCTGTTTTATGTTATGTTGTATTTATCTACGTACTTATTGTATGTGAGTTTTCTTTTTCTTTTTTCAGTTGCCGCACTGGCTTAGCTTATTTTGTTCAAAAATCTTTAATTTTATACCATTTTAGATTACCAAAATCTTTTCCCTTGTTCTTAAATGTATGCTTTTGAGCAATAAATTCTTTTTTATCAAAAACTATACGAAATTTTAACGCACTAAAATGTATAGGAACACTCCACGGACTGTGGAGGTTTTTTGCTTAAATACTAAGTTATATTATAATCTAAGGTATTTATTATTCGTATCTGTCTCGTTTTGGGCTATCAAAAATATCAAATTTCATTCAGAATGGTTTAACATTAAAATTAAAATAGCTCTTCAACTACATTTAAGTTTGAAATTCTAGAATGCAGTACTTAAAATTTCTTTGGAAACTTCATACTTTACTTTATATCAATAATAAATGGCCAATTACATCACTTATCATCCACAATTTACCCAAAGACCCAGACAAAAACATCCTCTGCTGGATAGATATTCCTGAACTAAAGCCCTTGTTCATAGTGTTATATAGCATATAAATAATTCAACGAACACATACCTAGAGACATAACAAATTGCAGTAGGCACCATGGTGGAGCACTGTAATCTGTTGAGTGAGACCGGACGCTAGAATCTAATTTGGTGCCGGCGTCGCTCATTTGTTCAAATTACGACGAGGAAAGATAATATATTTCAGTATTGTTTTCTTGTTCGTAAGATGGATTTTTGATAGTTTAGCTGTTGAAATAAGTTTACAATTGGCAGATGGAAATCTGATGTGTATTATACAAAAGTATTGTATTGATTCATCAACCAGGGCACAGATTTTGTATAATGAAATGATTTTTGCAAATGCATGAACAGGGCATGTTTTAATCTTAACCGCTGCCAATTACACTTTAATTATACAAATATTTTATTTGAAATTAGAGCAGTGTTGGCTGTAGCGTGCGTTTCCCATCTCTCAGGTCATCAGGTCATCAGGTCGTAGGTTCGATTCCCAGCTTTGCAACAATGGACTGTCTATGTGCGCATTTAATACTCGGGGCATGCATTGGACTCAAAATAGGCGGCGTATGTCAACCTACGCAAGACTGATCACTTGCCTTTTAGAAAAAGAAAAGGTAACGAAACAGATACTTTAAGTTATTTAAAAAACAGCAACATAAATGATCTAATTTACTATAATAACCCTATAATCTTAACTAATAAATTAATATCTATTTTAAAGCAGTGTATTCAATCCAATACTATCACTAGAGCTATCCCGAATAAGGAACGCCTTATTAAACCATGGATTACCTTAGGAATTGTTAGATGTATTCGTAATAGAAATGCTATGCAAGCAAAACTCCGAGCTGATCCTCATAATGAAATTCTTAAAATTACATACAGGAGATATAGGAATTTCTGCAATAGTTTAATAAAGAAAGTCAAACGTAAATATGAAAAAGAAGACCTTGCTAAGAGTATAAAAAACCCGAAAACTTTGTGGAAGAAAATAAATACCCTCACTTATCGTAACCAACCTAAAACGCAAAATCTAGAATTACTAAATTTAAATGTTTCTCCTCAAAATTCGGTTAATTTGGTAAACGATTATTTTTCAAACATTGGTAAAAACTTAGCTAAAGAGATAATTCCAGTTACGACGTTACATAATAGAACAGATGTGATTAGACCCAACTGTTCCCAGGTCTCGTCTTTTGTGCTTCTAGAAACTGACCCTCATGAAGTATACCTGACTATTGTGAGTCTCAAAACTGACAGTGCTCCTGGCTGGGATGGTATAAGCACCAAGTTTCTTAAATATACTAGGGAGCTAGTTGTGCCCATAATTACTCATTTGGTTAATCTCTGCTTCCGACAGGGAGTGTTTCCACCTGCGCTAAAACAAGCAATTATTACACCTGTGTACAAGAATGGTAACAGAGAAGATGTTTCAAATTATCGCCCAATCTCCGTTCTCACTGCCATATCAAAAGTACTTGAAAAATTAATTAATAAAAGACTAATTACCTACCTCCAGAAGTATAGTCTACTTTCACAATTCGGTTTTAGACAGGGTCTGTCAACCGAAGATGCAGTTACCTCACTATCTTGTCATATTGTTAATGAAGTTGATAAAGGTAATAAATGTATCACAGTTTTTATCGACTTAAAAAAGGCATTTGATACGGTTTCTATCCCTATTCTGGTGCAGAGACTAGAGAACATTGGTATTAGGGGTATTCCACTCACATTGTTCGCTGATTACCTCAGTGAACGAAAGCAAGCAGTTAAAATAGGTCAATACATCAGCGAACAATCTGACGTCACATATTCTTAATCTACATAAACAGCTTATGCGATTTAAGAATTGATAGTGGGAAAATCTACTCCTACGCGGATGACACTGCTGTTGTCTTCACTGGGAAAACTATTGACTCGGTGCGTCGACATACAGAAATAGGGCTTTCCAAAATAGATAACTGGTTAAGAGAAAACTTATTATCATTAAACGTAAGTAAAACTAACTACATTTTCTTCACTAAATACAATAGTGCCCAACCCCAAACAGATCTAGAAATAAAAATACATAACTGTAGCACCAGAGTAAACTGTACATGTAAAACTATAAATAAAGTTCATCACACTAAATATCTAGGAGTGGTAGTTGATCAAAGAATGTCATGGCATGAGCACCTAGAACAAGTTATAAGTAGGATTCGAAAGCTTATTTGGACATTTAAAACTCTAAGGCACATCGCTGACAAACATCTACTAATACAGATATACACATCGCTGGCTCAGTCAATTTTAGTGTACTGTATCCCAGTTTGGGGGGGGTGCTACAAAGATGAAGTTCCTGGAACTGGAGAGGGCACAAAGAATTTTACTAAAAGTAATGATGTTTAAGCCTTATAGATTTTCCACCTCTGATCTTTATGCCTCTTGTGGTGTCTTATCGGTCAGGCAACTGTACATTTTTTGCACTACCTTAAGATTGCACAAGTCTCTTAAATATGATGGTCGCAAACTGAGCAAAAGACGCAAATATACTGTTGCTCCTGTTGAGAGATCTAAATCAGTTTTTGCTATGAGACAATTTCAATGCCAAGCTGCTAAACTTTATAATAAATTAAATAAAATATTAAATATATACACATTGAATAAACATGAATGTAAAACGTCGCTACTTAACATCCTAGAAACATTTAGCTATGAAGACACTGAAGCCTTTGTAGGTAATCATGAATCATAATACACTAGTAAATAGTCAACTTCTACAATCAGTCATGAAAATTCATTCTCATAAACACACAAACACACACACACACATACACATACACACATATATCATTATTCACATTTTAACCTTAGATTATGTTAAGTAAATTGTAAAATTGTAATACTTAGCTTAGCTATACGTGTTAAATTAAATTATAATTAGTTAGTACACCTATGTAATGGAAGAGCGGGTTCTCCTAACACAAGTGCTTATGCGCTTAAAAGGAGGTCCCAATCACTTATCAGCTATTGTAAAATCTTTGAGAAAACGAATAAAAATAAAAAAATAAAATAAAAGATACAGAAATCTGAGACAGACATAAGGATATAGCGCATCTGCAGCTTTTTTTTATTACTTAAATGTTTGTTGTAAAAAAACTTAGACAATATTTATCTATATTATTTATAAGTACTGAAACTACGTAATGCAAATACAAGAAAATATGACATCAAAAATTTTACACACATACATTACATTGGAAAATAATAAAGCTAGCAAGGGAAAAAAATAAACAAGCAACCACAAAAAAAAACTAATACTAAATTGAAACTTAAACCTTATTTAGACCAAGAAACTAAAAACTCTATATCTACTATCTAATAGTTTTTAGTTTTTTATAAAGTGAAAAACATTATAAACAAATCTTAATATATATAAATTACGCGTCACGTTGTTTGTCCGCTATGGACTCCTAAACTACCGAACCGATTTCAATCAAATTTGCACACCGTGTGCAGTTTGATCTAACTGAAAAGATAGAATAGCTTACATCTCAATTTATACCCGCAATATTATTTTATTGCAAAATATTTGTTTATTATTTGATAGTGACAATTCTAACAGATGGCGCTGTGTTGAAAGTACCAACGTTTCACATAGCTACAATTTAATGGCATAACCAGCAGAAAAGCATGGTGGTCTCCATAACGTGTTCTCCTGCCGTTTCCCTTGAATAGTTTACTACTATGTAATATAAGGAAAACTTTAGTCACAGCAACGCTTGGCTGGTCTGCTAGTTGTAATATATAAAATGGTGTATAGATTAAATACTATATGTATTTAATCTATATACATATAATATTCAAACACGTAAGCAAATCTTAACATTCATAAATAGTATCAATCAGTCTAACAATTAGACGTATTCCAGTCACTAAACAGTAAATAACAATTGACTAACTTATATAACCACTGTGTACCTAGGAATGTATTTAGCTAGTTATGTAATGCTCCTAGCGGTCAACGGAGACGACACAAATTCTAACGGTGATTGGCTTGTCTAATGAGAATGTCCAGCGCTATGTTGAATATTGGAATATATATAATATATTATTTTTATGGTAATGTTTATCTTAAATAGTCATTATCTTTTTTCTACGCCACGCTTATATAATACTAAACATGCGCAGACGAAGTCGCGGGCATCAGCTAGTAATATGTATATATCTGCACGGTTATACGAACTTCGAAACGCTAGAGCGATCCTGGCTTTAGAGAAGAAAAAACACAAACTTTTATTTTTTATAAGGAAAAACATCGTAATTATGGTAACAAATACGGTCTTTTCTCCACGTTTTATAAGACCAATCACATTACCCTTTATTAATAATATTGCAACAACATAGTTATTACCACGGAGCATCAAACCTAAAACGACACTTTTGATAGTTTTCACTGTTATCTTAAATGTGTGGAACTTTCCCGATTTCCGCCTAACAAACTGTGTTTTATTCACCAGATTAGTTTGACACTTGCCAGTACGTGTGATAGAATGCTTATAAGGGTATTAGAAATGAATCCGCGGGTCTTTTCAGTGTGGTTGGGGGTAACTAGTAATGTTCGGCGGTGTGTTTTTGCTTTATGTAGCGTGAAATTTTATTGTCACAGACGCGCTGCGTCATACAATCAAAATATAGATTGGTACCAATTTGGTGTAACGGTTGCATTATAAATAAAGCAATTTTAAAAATGGTATCATCTACATACTGTAATTGCAGTACCTCCTTGATTGTTTTGTGTAAAGAGCTTTCGCTGAGTAGGTCTAGTAGGGAGCGTTCAAGTATTACGTCACGCAATTTTTGGTGATTATTGAACCCCCCCCTCCCCCCGTGTAACGCGCCATAACGTTTTTCTGTACCCAAGTTCAGTACTGTAACCAAGTATAGTAAAACGTTTCGTGACCACCTAGTGACTCTTCATACCTAAAAGTTACCATTATGTTTGGTAAAGTACTGGAAAGTCGAATAATATTAACAATAACGCGTAATTTAATCCCCTCCCGCATCGTAACATTTTACAAAAGGACCCACCCCCCTCCAAAATTCGTTACGCGTTACTTGAACGCTCCCTTAGACACTTTTTCAGG
The DNA here is from genome assembly GCA_963693345.1 of Pieris melete. Classification (NCBI taxonomy): domain Eukaryota; kingdom Metazoa; phylum Arthropoda; class Insecta; order Lepidoptera; family Pieridae; genus Pieris; species Pieris melete. Next base: position 1,816,047 of record CAVNZK010000006.1, on the reverse strand, counting down.
TTTGCTATAGTCATATAGGAAATAGAAATAAATATATATTACTAACTATTATTTGGTCAACGTCAACTTGATGTTCGGCGTTTTGTTACCTGGCGAAATGTTTGTAAGGCATTTGAACAATTTGCAGATAAAATAAATCACCCGTAAATTCAGAATTCTTAGTCTATCTATAAACAATGTCGAAGCTTTTATTAATACGTAATAATGAGTCCATACATAAAATATTCAAAATTCATAGTAAAAAGCATCTCTTGAAAATCTATTTGCGTAGTATTAACCAAATGAGACGTGGCTTTGTTAGCTTGTTACTTTGTAATGAGAGGTACAGAATAAATAGAGGGTCCTGGTCAAACATTGGATCTCGGCTACTTGAGTGGCCGGTTACGAATATTTGAGGAACGGAAATAATTCAAAGGGTTATAAAGCTTTATTAGTCTGTTATATACCTATTAGATGATCAAAAAATAACAAACTATTGGGGGACTTTCTATTTATTAGTCAAAGCGTATAAAATCTTAAAAAACAAAACACTATTGTTTATCAAGAAGGTGGATTTTAAATTTGTAGATAACATCGATGAAAGGCTTTCTAATGACCATCTTGGATTCTTTCTTCAGTTTCCTTTAATAAATATATAATAATTTATTTTAGATAGGTGCGCGGCACATGGGAAACGCTATGGTGAAGCATTGTCAACGCCCTCTGCCTCCTAGGGCATATTAGAACAAGTAAATCTTAAGTTCAATAATTAATACATTCATTATAATAATAATGTCAATACACACAAAGACAGAATTGCCTTTGTGTATTGCAAATGCGAGTATATAAGAAAAAAAATACTACATTTTCTCGTAATATGTGACTATAGAATACCCCAGAGAGACCTCGATCACCGTCTATCAACCCTGAACCGTCGGCAAAGAAATTAAAAGCATTGTTGACATAACCAGCTCCCGGTGACTAGGTTATTTTGTCAAAGATTGATCGTGATTTATTGTGCCTTGATTGTTATCATGTTAGTCTTATTCGAATTTCGAAATTCGAATCGAACGAGCTAGTACAGAGTCTATTAAATTATCTCTAATAGTAGATTAATAATTATTATTTACAATACAGAATTCAGTTAGCATTCATATTCCGTGTGCACGGAACGTTTTTAAAATCTGAAAAAGTCCACTTCCAATACTATCTTAATAATAACAATACATATATTTTTCTCTTTATCAACGTGATCAATACAAAAACTACAAAAGATAGAGGAATTCCTGAAATTTGGTCAGATTTTTGTAACGAAGTATGTCGTAAGAAATCATAAAGTAAATAATAATTTAGATATTTAAAAATAAATCATTACAAGGCAATGTATTATCCAGAGTACAAAACATTTTCAATAAAGGAAGCGTTAAATTTATTGATATTTTTATGTCCGCACCCTACGCTTTACGATTTTCGGCTCATTGAATGGTCAAGAATCGGACATAGCATAACAGTCCATTTCACTTACTGCGTTTGTTTTTATCTCTTTACCAAAAAGTTTGTCTTCTATGCGTTTTTAACTATCGCCCTGATAGTATGCGTATTTCTCTACACATACCTAACTTTAGATTAAAAAAAAAATAATAGACATGACAAAACAACGTTTGCCGGACCAAACTTTTTAAATTTGTTTTTTTTTTATTTTAATTATTTCTATTATTACTTTGAAGGTTAAGAAAATGTACAGTATGTAAATACATACTGTATACTTGATCGTAAATAAATAGTTTTAACATTTAATTTAAATTAATTCCTCTTCTTACGAGACAACGTACAAATATTGTTCATTATTTTTGTGGTAAAAGTTTAGTTTTTAATTTGAAATTACTCGTAGATCACGAATAGTTAGAATTGAAGCCACTAAAAACTAAAACGAAAATGTAGATTTACAGACCTGCTTTACATTGCCCTGAGATCAAGATAGCACTTAATATTCTAACACCCTTCAAGTAAGTTGTAACTTGACAAGTTGGTAACATCGGATATATTGGGAATATAAATATCCTATTCGCCCCTAGCCCTTTCTCAGCCACTTTAGATGTGGACCCTTACGTGCTGTACTTGTCAGGAAACATCTATTTTGAGTTATAATCGAAATCTTTGGTGCAGATAATATCAGTATTCCCTTTTGTAAGGTTATATAGCTGTTACTATTGTAATTCATGCAAAAAGAAGTTATATTTTTTTGTAGAACCGCAACGCGCTTGCAAGCCAGAAGGCTAGTGCGTTGCCGGTCTTTTAATAATTGGTACGCTTATTTTGGAAAATATTTATATTTTATAGTTATTCAAATTTATAACATGATTTATGTTTACATAAAAGCATAAACATGATTTTGTAGGTTGTATTTAAAATACTTTATGTGTCTGGCTTATGTTATACAAACTTTGTTTTTTTTTAAATATAATATTTAATTTTATAATTAATTAATTTCATATTTAATATTTAAAATAAAAATTATGTTAAATAAAATTTGCTAATTTATTCATGCCACCATAAGAAGACGTGATATTCCCTACTAGTCAGATTGACGAGAAAAAGTATTTTGAAATTTCTATCGGGTCAGTACTCAGTGCCTTGCATTTTTGAGTCCGCTCCTGTCTACAAATGACATGGTCCCCATGGGAACATAGGCAGGAGTTCAAAGTTCGCCGTGTTTTGAATTGCTTATAGGAAACTTAACTATTATAAATATTAAACCGGTAAACTTTACTTCTAAAACTATATACTTGCTTAAATAAAAGAAAAGTTATAAATACGACCTTTTACCCTTTGAAATTATAATAACGAAACAAAAAATATAATAATCTTATATTAATGAACTAACATTTCACATTTTTCAACAGTATGTATTTTCGTCAACGTACTTGAAAGCCCTCTGGCAATGTGTCATGACTCATGATCGTAGAACAATGTCGGATTTGAAAAAAAAACCACTTTTCATCATATTTGGATATCTACTACATTTACTAAATATTAGGGCTACATTGAAAAAAGAATTCATTTCTTTTAAATTTCTAATGAATCAGTCGCTAAAGTGACGGATTTGATGGTCGCTCATTGATTAAAAACTATTAATACTTTAATAAAATTAACTTTAGACTTTGGCTTTAAATACCTGTCAATGTTATACACGCCTCCGGAAATGAATGGATACATATAACTCAAAATCTATAAACGAATTTAATTTGTAGGAGGATATAAGAATCAGAAGGGTTATCTCGATATGACTTTTGGTTTGAGATATTTGTGGACAAACACACATACTAAGTTTACTAATAATACTCAAATATTATAGAATTCCTAAATATCACACACATATAGATCAAATTCACAACAACAATTATTTTAAAGCCAGTTATTAAAACATAAATAAGGTTCATATTCGCCGTTCCACCGTGCAACGAGTTGTAATCCTGAGCTCGTAGACGCTACAGCGGGGGAACAGGGGTCCTTGCGTCCAAAAGAAGGGATTCTCACGCATCGCTGCCCTGTCCCCAACCTCCCTCAGCCAAATCAGGCCGAATTGGCCGATGTGAGTATGGCCCTTGCTGTGCCAAGGTCCATTCCACGTCCTCCATGGCATAGGTGCCGCGATTTCATCGGCTGATCGCGTGGCGGGATGCTAAACGCTACACTGTGGCGCCTTGGTGTTTTAGTGAGTATGCACAGCAGCGAGAACCTCGTAACCCTTCACCACGAGGCAGCCGTGCCGCAGGAGGGTATACGTAACTCATTTACCCACGAAAAGAAAGAAAAAAAATCTCATTTAAATATAATTTAACGGATTTTCTAGACTTATGTAATGTTACAAAGTGTTCAATTTATTAAAGCAGCTCTATTAAATCAACTACTCGAATTTATAGTATAATCCGATGTATAGTTTTTACGTAATACGAGAATTATATATAGAGTTTAAAATGTAGAAAGTTATAAAAACGCAGTTCCTAACTAAATCAAAAACCCCATTTATGTATATGTATGGTTACATGTAATAGTCCTGAAAAGAACAGTGTTTTTAATAAACATATTTGTAATAATAGAATCATATTTTGCGTGAGTGCATATTGTATTGACTGATATTAATTTTTGTCTTTCATCTTTGTTCTTCTTTGCCCAGACAAGCGCTTAATTCAATAAGTAACATGCGAAACTAAATGGATGTTCCACAGTAATAATTCAAGTAGAAATTTATATACAAGTTTGGGCATTTGACAATCTACTTTTTTGAAAGACCTCGTGTAAATAAAAGTTTTTATATACATTTATATTAAATCTGTATCAATTAATAATGAAAGAATATATCTCGTTGATTTTCTATTTATTTCTACGTTATTTAATGACGGTCAGCGAACACATTCAGTCATGTTGCATATTTCTAACTTGTACACTAAGCTTTGTTATTTTCAGCGAAGAGTGACAGCTCTGTGGCTTAGTGGTTAACGGCATGGCTCTTTAATCTGTAGTTCTTAATTTCCCGACGAAGAAGGAATGTGCCGGAGAAATGTGAGGTTAAGACCAATAAAATGTTGACATTACTAGTTTTTTTATATTGGCATATCCATAATTCAAGGCGAGATTCCCAAATCACTAGTTACGAAGAGGGCTAAGTTTTGTTATAACCAGAGGGAAGCGACTAACGCTTTGTGTTGTGTAAATTGTTTTTGTGATTAGTTTAAGTACCTAAACGTAAGACAGTATATATGTGATACATAATAGATAATAAAATCTTGTGTCCATAGAAGCAGATATTCACAAACATATTAATAATGTAATGCTAATGTTTTTTCATGGTATACGGACAGAAATTCGTAATGTTACCGTATTTGATAAATTTAAGAGGGAATTAAAATACGCATTTTGAGCCTTAAAGACTAAAGAAACTATCCGATGGCGACGTACAATTCTCATAATAAGTTCTCATATAAAATGCCAAAAATAATGTTCTTGAAATATCCAAGGACAACCAAGAAACTCGAATTGTATTAGTATTTAAAGAGAATAGACATTATCTAGAGCTATCAAGATATAAAAGAAGATCTCTAATGTTCTTATGATCTATAACTAACCACAATCTCGTATACGATTTTACATACGATTCTAAGATCAATTTCGTATGGAACCTTTATCATAATTGACGAAATCCCTTGACCATTTTGTGAAAAGCGACACGTTTTTCGGCAAGTACCAACATAATTACAGCCTATCGTTTCTTATGTGTTTGTAATAAGGTTTATATTTCTAGAGCAGGGTATTAGATAGCTGTTTCATCCGTTATTGGCGTGATCACGGGGTTGACACGTGGAGCGGCGGACTTGGACGTCTGCAACAGAAGACAGTATTTCAAACTTGCCTCTTGCTTCATTCTATATCACTACTTCCCATTTGAATATCGAATGTGGGATCAATTTATACTTGTTTTAATATGGTAAGTTTCTTAATTGAACTACTTATAAAGACACATTTGCTTTCGCAATAAAATCATAATTTTAAAATGTTTGGTTACGTGAACCTTTAGATATATTTTTTTGTTCTTAGTATTGAGCGTCACAAACTTAATAATAATCATTCTTTCATAATCAAAAAATCGTCCTAGAATAGATTTTATAATAATGCGTTTAATGGTAAAAATTTATCACATCAGTACTAACATGTATGTATAATAGTTTGTACAATTGTTGTTTCATACTGATAGGCTCAGAAGCGTACAATGCCATTCGCCTTCTTTATAAATTAGTAGCTATCGGACTTAAATTAAAACCAGCCTTGCGATTCGAAGCAGTCATTTTATGATTTGGCATTCTGATAAGGAGGGAGCTTGTAGTTTATTGTTTATCAGAATGCCAAATCGTAACATGACTGATATGAGCGCGACCGCCGCTATGAAAACCGCTGTGTGAGTTCGAAAAGTGAGTTACAGAATCGCAAGGCAGCTCTTATTTTACTATGGGAAATAGGCAACTAAAACTTTGTTTCGAGGGCTTCTCATTATTAGGGCGAGATATAAGAACTATTTGCTTTATAAAGATTAAATTTTACACTACTCCTTTTTATGCAATATAGACGCTGTACATAAATTATACAGGCATGAGCACCCCAATCGGCAATCTCCGGCAGACAGGTGTTAGGCAAATATGTCACGGTGTTCGCGTCACATTCAACGCTCCCCTGCGTGTATTGACTGTCGAACTTACCCTTATACAACACACCCTGTCAATACACTTGCTAATTATACGTTCTAAATTTAAAATATGTATGAAATTTTTCATTTCTAAACGCTACAACTACACCACTACACCTACTGACCTTGTACAAGTTATATTTCGTTAATATTACTGAACATAATAATTATTATTACTGATTAGTTTCTAAACGTAATTTGAACTTTAAAATGAGTTTTACAATCAATAACCCTTCATAGTAAGAAATTAATTTTTTTTTCCGAACCAATACGACTTAGGGTCCTTCAAGAAAAAAGCGTACCAATTCTTGAAAGGCCGGAGTGTCCATGGGCGGCGGTATCACTAAACATCAGGTGAGCCTCCTGCCCGTTTGCCTCCTATTACATATTTTTTTTTTATAATTAGCATGTTAAACTCTATTTATTGACAGATTTAGAACCTAGATTTAGATAGACTCTCGTAAGTCCAATCCAATACGTTTTTGTTCTTGTAACAGCGTAGCGGTGGAACTCCTTGCCACCTACAATCTTTCTTAACCCTAGAAAGATAATCATATTTTGTAATACGGATAATCATGCGTAAAATTTACGCAAGAATTTGAATTAGTTGTAGGTCTAGGTTTAATAGTTTATTTTAATGAATTGTATGTTATTATATATACACATATATTAGAATAATTAATACATGCAGATAATTTTTTAAACTCCTTTATTTTTACTTAAAAAAAAGAAAACTTTAAACGTGGTCCGCTACTTCACTGTCGGTGTCCTCACACGGAAGCTCGTCATCACTTTGCATAAGAGCGGCCAGGATTTCGTGTTCGTTTAAATTGATACTCCCCATTGTGATATATATTTGCCTCAATATCTTTAAAAATTAAATTATAATATTAGTTATGATATAAAGTATTAAAACAGTACTAAAACTGTCATATAAGCCAAAATCATAAAAGTCACGATAAAGATAATCATGCGTAATTTTGACTCACGCGGTCGTTATATTTCAAAATCGGTGGCACTTACCTTATTGACACTTACGTCACGCGGCAGCTCCCAACGACGAATTAGATGTCCTAAACGCACAGCTATGGATTCGCGCTAATTAGAAAGATAGAGCAATTATTCGAAAACGCATGCGTAAATTTTACGCAGACTATCTTTCCAGGGTTAAAGAGTATAACATGGGTACATTTAAGCGACCGCTATGAAGGCATATCCTGGGCAGGCGTGACCTCCAACAGGCTGCCTAACATCAGAATAGGGAACAATGATGAGAGTAAATTTTACGATGCGCTTACCGTCACATAAAACCGACACCCTGAAGTTAGCATAGATAACTTTTAAAAATAAAAAATGTCAATGTCTTTAATTATGTAGGAATATTTTTTTGTGATATATACTTTATTTAACTAGATAATGCGTTATAATAAAACTTTCAATGTATTAAATACCTTTTTTCTACCTATAAGAAACGACACTAACAAGTGTCGTTTCTTCTACAAACCTAGAATGTGGCGAAAGATAAAAAATTTAAAAAGATAATTATCTTGTTACGCCAAATAAGTATAACTTCTAACGCGTGTACGCAAGTACACACACGTTTTTTTTTCTATTGTAGTGGCATAGAGTTACAATCAACACAAAAGTTACGCGGAATTTTGATAAATATATGACGCCTATGTTTATAGCAACTTTACAGGCGATCGAGATATACATTATATATTGAACCGATGAATTGTTGACATAGAGACGAGTTCCGAGCGTGCCGCTGACGTGATGGATGGCCGGCATTTAAGACATGCAGCTACCGACAGCCATTAGGAATTTGACGTTACATTATATAACCAATATGTATATGTTATACGAGTAAAGGTATTTCTTCCCACATCGGCTATTCGTTTTACGTGGATTGAAATATTGTTTTTGGTAAATTCATAGTGCGTGAGTTTATAAACTCCTCCTAAACGGCTTGACCGATTCTGATGTTTTGTGTGTGTGTGTGGATTTGAAAATTGTTTACAATTAGATGTTTTTTGTATTTAAGACGTGTGTATAAGACCACGTCTGTCGAGTCCGCTAGTTTAAAATATTTAAAAATCATAAAATAAGGACATATATAGAAAGAAATATATTTAATAAATTTATCTAATACTCGGCGGACTATTTAGGCGTAAATTTTTTTTTAGAAATCATAACAATCAAATATACAGTATTCACAATTTGTGGGAAATAAATACTTTATTAAATCATGCTGAAGACCAAATGTTCGTAATACCTTGATAAAGATTTCATTAAGAGTTTCTATATACCTGCATATATTTTGTATGTAAATCCAACTGTCCGATAGAGACGTAGATAAAACGGGAGTGCAAAAAGTGCTAAGGCTGTCTAAATCCCTCCATTATCCTTTAAGAATGTACTGTAAAAACCTAAGCTTTCAAGCTATGCAAATACAAAGGTCTTGAGGGTCAGACGGAAGGGTCTGAGGGAGGCGGGAAGGGATGGACGAGGGGCAAGGAACAAAATGCCGCCGCTTTGTGCCGACATAATCCTTTAATAGCAATCGGGTGGCTAATAGAACATTCATAGTGAATATATGTGAGACTAAGTCTACGGGACCTCTTTATGTAGGTACATATGAAACAAACTCAACTAAGTCAGTATGCGACAAACGCTTGAACAAATTGTTTTTGTAACCTTTTTTAAAAGCGAAATAATGATTTCACAGCACATGTAATTAATTTAATTACTGAAACGCTTACGCTACTGAGAAGTGGCGTTGTTTTTTAGTCTTTCTATAGTATTTTTTTCGACAAGAGTCTTTTTAAGAAACAATGGAAATAGTTACCTAATAATGATATAATGACACACATAATCTGAAGTACCAAAATAACTGAACTGAAGTCTGTTTCTATAGTAACAATAATTAATATCTAACATACAAGAAACTTTACCTTCTTTCTTCATTTTTAAATTATCTACAAGGTTGTAGACTTGAACAGACATGGAGTAGGTATGAATGCGCAGACATTTGGTAAATATTCGAAGTCTTAAAGCAAAGATCATTACAAGAAAGTTCTTATCGTTCATTCAACTTTGATTTAGCGATGATTACCGATGATGTTTGAATGCTTAATGGCGCCGGAAACATAGAAAACCACAAGATTTGAATTAAAAATATATGTATGAGGGTAAAACTTCATGGGACGTAATCCCATTAGAATTTTCTACTTAATGAACTTATGACAAACAGTGTACTGACCACACAGTAAATCATGTAACTCCCTCTTGTATTTATCATTTCTTTGTCCAACTCAAAGATTTATCGCTTAGACGAGACGACCCCGGTCCTTGGAGACAATAATTCAACATTTATTTATTGTTACTCATAAACAGATAAACATCGCTTGTCCACTGAACAAAGTATTGCTTTTTTATTTCAGAAATTGTATTTTAACTTAGTACAAAAACATTGACTTCATGATTATTAATTACGTTTAATAATAAAATACTCGTTCAACGTATGAAAAAGTTTTTCATTAAGCTTTCCACTCAAACACATCTAAGGGTTGGAAATCGCACACTAAAAGCAAGCAGTCGTTAGTTAAAGCTAAGTTTTAGTGATGTAGAAAAACAAAAAAGTATAGAAACGTATGAGCACATCTCTATTATACATATGGCAACTATACAAAACTCAATAAAGGGATACTTTATTAGAATCTAAATCTGCGCACTTAGCCAAAATACTTCAAGCAGCGTATTAATTAATGCTATAATAGCATCAAGTAATTTAATACTTTGTTGTTCGATTCTTCACTGATTAATTAGTAGGATATGAAAGTAGCTTCCCCGAGTTTGTTGTCTAATAAGAGAAGTTTACGTCTTTTGAGTGAAAATCGGCTTTGAAGGGCCGGGATTAGAAAAGTCTTCAATGTATTTTCTTAGTAAACAACTCGTACTTCGCGTTCATTTAAATTGGAAAGTCTGATGAGCGCTTGATTTATTATATAGATGTTGCGAAGTGTTAATAGATACATATTTTTAGGTATGTTAAAGTTATCACTAAGTCATAGTATGCGGCAAACCCTTAAACAAATTGTTTTTGTAACCTTTTTTTAAAAGCGAAATAATTATTTCACAGAATATGAAATTAATTTAATTACCTACTGAAACGCTTACTACTGAGAAGTGGCGTTGTTTTTTAGTCTTTCTATAGTGTTTTTTCTTACAAGTCTTTTTAAGAAAAAATGAAAATAGTAAGCTAATAATGATAGAATGACATACATAATCTGAATTACCAAAATAACTGAACTGAAGTCTATTTCTATAGTAACAATAATTAATATCTAATATGATTAGATTATAATATATGTGTTTATTTTGTATGTTTGCTGTTAGGTAACGTCATATATAGGTTCTAAGTAACAGTAACTTCGACGAAGAGGACTAATAGTAAATATAGTACGTAGCTTTCATTGTTATTTCCTTGTAATAAATACATAGCTCTATGTTTATCAGTTTTGGCAACTGGCTTCAGCGTGAAACTCTCATACCTCATAGATCGTAGGATCGATCCCCGGCTGTGCACCAATGGACTTTCTTTCTATGTGCGCATTTAACATTTGCTCGAACGGTGAAGGAAAACATCGTGAGGTAACCGACACATGTCTTAGATCCAAAAAGTCGACGGCGTGTGTAAGGCACTGGAGGCTGATCACCTACTTGCCAATTTGATTGGCAAGTGATCATGAAAGAGATTCAGAAATCTCAGACCTAGAGATTGAAGTGCCACTAATTTTTTTTTTAAATTTATTTATGTGCGTGCGGTGCGAACGGTGAAGGTAAAAGACAGACGGCATTTCACTCTAATTTCACCTACTTGCCTATTATAAAAAAAAACAAATGATCACGAAACAGACACAGTAATCCACCCAGGCCTAAAATGTTGTAGCGCCACTAGTTTTTTTTTATGTTTAGCAGATACGCTATTTAGGATATATTATAATATGGATACTATCGTCGTATTCAATAGTCACATGGCGAATTGCAAAAAGAATAATTTATGAGTATTTCAGGAGCGAACATAAATCATAGTCGCCCCAGACCGGTCACGAGGGACGAACTTATCCCATCTTAATATAGTTCACAAAAAGTAACTCGGACAAGGATTTCCACTTTAGCAGCACAGGTTTTTTCCTCTATGCTTAAAGGGGTAAGATGTTTAAACTTAAATCGTTTTTATAGATATCTTTAACAGTGACCATTTTGTATGAATCCCTCAAAATGTTGAAAAGGCGCATTATATTAATTTTCAGCTTGCGTCCTTTGTCTATTTTGATGAGCTCTGTATCTATTTATTCACAATTTATCGCATTTGTAAAATATAATAATAAATTGAAAAACTAATAAAATGGTGCAACGCTATCGCTGCCAAGCGATCTCAATGAATATAACGCAAAAATAAATAAATGATAATGTGTTAATATTAATAAAATTTATAACGTTATTAAATTGTATATTTATATCCTACCGTTAATTGCGTCGTATCGAAAGTTTCTCATTTAAACAAAGGTATCGCTAACTTAAATCCCTTTTACTATATTTTTTTTAAATACTCGTAAGTTGGTAAGTAGACCTGTAGAGAGAGCTGTAAAAAAATGCCAAAATTTCTGGTACCGACCATTCTTTAAGCGGGTTTTTATTAAGATTTTTATAGAAAAAACTGTTTTTAACGGATTAAAGTTATGTATTATTATAAATTTACAATTATTTAACATAATTTTAAATTTATCCGACGTTTCGCGTGCTTTACAGCGTGCGTGGTCACGGTAACTGAAGACAAAAGGTGTTGAATGTCAAAAAGTATCACAGCTGCAGAGAAAGTTGCATTATCTGTATTTATTTCCCCGAAGTTGGTATCGACTAAAAGATGGAGGGTTTTGGCAAAAATATTTTTGCCCTCCATAACAATAACATAATACATAACTTTAATCCGTTAATAACAGTTTTTTCTTTAAATGTGTAAAAGTTATGTCAATCAAAGACAATATTATAAGATTTTTATATTTTTCGAGGTACCACCAATATACCATAGACTCAAGAAACTGAAAAGAACTGGCCAGAATCCTTTACCTCGCGGCGTCTATAATAAATCAGGCTAGGAAATTGCCGACGACGCGGGTCGCTGTGGGGGGTGGGGGGAGCAATTTAATTAAATCTTGCATCGAACTCCTGAGGCCTGCCGCCGACCTAACGAACAACCATTGTATTTAAATAATGTGTCGACTTTTTGTGTCTGAATAGAATACGATTTGATTGAACATTTATCAGCTTGTTAACTAAGGTCTAATTTTATACAAATTTGTATTCTGTTTAATTTATTTATAGATTTATTTTAATGTATTTTCATCCTTTAAAAACGTTTTAGTTACGTGTATTGGTAAATACTATGAGTGCCAGTTGTATAAAATTTTAATCTTTATAGAAATTCGGTATAAAAATAAACTGAGACATAATCAAACAAGTGTTTGATTATGTCTCGGGTGTATTAAATTTACTTCAATACAAATTTTTTGCTCAATACAATTTTTTTAAATATATAAATTTTTACGTTCTAATAAAAATAATATATGTAAAATAGTATTGAACACACTCTCCCACACACACACACATTCACATTCTGACCTTACTCACAGGGAGAACACTTAAACACTCCACACCATAGTACATATAACTACTTGTTAAATACTTGTACATTTTAAGAGATAAGTTTTTTTTCAATGAGCTATGTACTTGATACTAGATGCTTCTTGTCTGTTATATATTATTTAAGGGTTAGGCGCTGTATGCTGAAATATAGGTTCACACCTAGTTCAGCGTCAGATACACCTGACTATTTTTGTTTATATAACTAGCGTGATTTAGATATAAGTTTTCTCCTGTGAGACAAACTTTAAACTTATAATAAATAAATCTTAAATAGGCGAGCGTTGAAGACATACCACTTCCTCACGACGATTTCCTTCACTGAGCGTGTGTTACACATATTGGTACTGGATGCAAGATTTTAGTATTGAGAATCATGGGACACTAGACGAACGCGACGTCCATGCATACCCCTTAAATGTAGCCCTCTAAAGAGAAACAATAATCAAAGATCCCTTCTATAACAAATACCCGTGCTAAACACTCACTCTCCTCAATTGCTCATATTTCATTTGAGGAGCACTAAATAAGGCTTTATTACGCAAATAATATCCCCCAAAATTTTCTCGCTAATTAATATAAGGACTTGCTGGTTTGGGCTTTTTGGAATTTACGGCGTTTTGTTAACACCGTAAAGGCTTATTTTTAATTATACGTTAATGACCAAGGAAATTTTTGTTGTTTAGAAATTCATTGTTTTATAGTATATAGTAGTTTAAAGGCTTTGTATGTAGTAGTTTAGTTAAGCTTTTAAAGATTTCCCATATGCATTTTGACATATTTTACAGATTAAAGATTGTGATTTGAGATACGAATGGATTTTATCGGTTAAATATTATAATAACTGAACCTATAAAATAATGTCATAATGTAGGTATTCAAACGGTAGATTATTACATTGTTAATGGCACATACTTCCATGATACGAGAGACTGACATATACTCGTATATTATGAATTAAGAAATGGTTTTGAATCATCTTATGGAAAAAAATATAATGACTTATACATTAATTTAAATACATTTCAAAGTGTTCACTTAAAATAAGCAATACAATTTAGGAACCACATCCGTGTATGAGTTTTAAACGATTAATTTTATGCTTAGAATTTGACGATTCCATTTTTGGCGAACAATATTTCTGGTAACATAGGTAAGACTGATCCGAGAATCAGTGATATATATCACTGAAACAGATATAAAAAATCGTGTTTATCTTAATGATAAAGATAATTATAAGAACTATGGCTCACACACAGTTTTACAATATAAAAGCTTATACATGGTCAATTTAAATAATAATAATACAAAATCGTTTATTTGCAAAGTAAATAGTACATTTAGATGGGTTAATTAAAAAAATAACCGCACAATCAGCCATATAAAAATCATAATGCCATAATAATAAGAACAGTTAAGTTATTTATAGTTGATGTAAAAACTTAAGGTCAAAACACTCTCCCACGCTACGTACTATATAGATAGGCACCTTGCTAGAAAAATGTAATATATAATTTTTATTTATATTTTCACGCATTTTTCCAATTTCGTGACACACCAAGCATGCTTAGTAAAAACCGATCTACTATTTCCAAGTATTACGATATTCGAACGTTATAAGTTCGACAAATTGTAATTCATTTTATTTTTTGTTTTATGTATGAGTCACACTTTTCCTTTACTTATATAACTATTTATTCAAAGACCTCATTCGCTATTCCTTTTATCCACTTATGTGTATTGTAACATAATACAAGACAATCCGTACATTCGGTCAGGAGAATGCGATTTACATACGTTTGAAGTAGTCCCAGGTGACCTGCACATTCATTATTCAAGAGGGAAGGCTGCATTTAATGTATCTACATGTAAAGAAATAGTATATATTCTACTAAGCAATGTGTGTTTAACATATGATATAAAACAATAAAGGACAAAATATAATATTAGTTGAAAATATTTTCGTGGCTTTGAGTGGCGTTTTTTTCACATAGTGTATCGCAACGCTGCCGGCGGATTCTGCTATACCTAAGGACAATTTTGTTTAGTACAGTGTTTTTTACTGTAGTCAGTTAATAAAAAAACATTTATATTAATTAGTTAAACGCTATTTATGTACGCATCTAAAATAGTAAACATCTCATCATTATTATAATAATAAATTAATAGTATACAATATATTAACATTTAAATATTATTAAAGTCTTTGAAGAAGTGAATATGATAAGTCGTTCATTACTTATCTCTAACGGAATTTTTTAATAATAAAACCCATCAGATATGAAATTTACTACAGTTGAATTAGGAAATTATTGGAGTTTGTAGCTCAATTTAAAATAAAACTATATGTAAGTATTTATCTTTATCTTGATCTAAAATTGATTCATATAGTATTATAACCAGGTACTCAAAGTCAATACAATTCACAGACTTATTGTGATTGGAGTGCACATTAAGGATTCATTATGGGGCGCTTTGCTATCAAGAGTCCCAAAGATAGACGGTAAGAAGATACTTTAACATTGGAATATTAGATTGTATCTAATCTTATTACACATGTCTAATTTTCATTAAAATGATTACACAGTAATAAGCTTCACTGTTTCACACTCCTATAAAAACAAACTGATAAAAAAAAGGTATTAATAATACTCTGATAACACTCATAACATCCAGTACATCTAGGGGTGAAGTTTGTAGGTTATAGGTTGTCGAAGCTTTTTAAGGTGGAACAGTCACAACCTTTGTTTTTTATATAATTTGTACTTTGCTAAACTTTTCACTTGGAATCGAACCTAAGTATTAAACATAGCATATTAGCAACCAACACACCTATGGTGCAAGGATTGTATTGAGATCTAGGATAGTTAATATTAACATCTTTATAATAGTTAATATCTTCTTACCGAAACCTTACGTCTTGTTAGATATGGATTAGTAATCCTATGTCATATAGGAAGGAAAATGTTTATTATCAAGATGTTAAAACCGAATTTGAAATTTCTCCAAAGCTGTTATAAGTAGCTGGACCACGCTATGTTTAGGTCTAGGCTAACAGTAGCTTAACTTTTTGCAGGTGGCCACTTTCATCGATCCACTGCGGTTCCAGCCGCGCCACTTAATGAAATAGAAATTGGCGACCTCTCGAAGACAAACTCCTAACTCTCACCCATCCTTCTCCCTCGAGGGGGAATCGTCCGCTCAAGTGCTGTTGGAAAGAGACGAAATATATTTATACAAAGTCAAAGACGACCGACGAGTGGGATAGATGTATTCATTATGAATATAATGCGGTTGCGGCTGTGTCTGTGCGTCTGAACGCGGTCTATATGTGTGGGTAACCTTCTCAACGACGCGGTGAATCAATATTTCATCTTTGTGAAGGACGATGACCAGTTTAGACCTGAATTGTATTTTTATGAAACCACGCTTATGCGTAACGATCGCTTACCTCGTACAACTATCCCCGGCTACGTAGAATACCTAAGTATACAGTAGCGGCAAGGTACAAGCCAACCACAAGTCGTTTTTCAAAAAAAGAACGTCACCGACTTAAATCGATACGTAGAAACGATCGTCTCGTGTTGTGGTTGGTTTGTGGTTTTGAGGGCGTGGCTTGCGGTTATATTTACGACCGCTGATTGGCCGATCACCTGACCTTTGCGGTTAGTTCTGTGGTTTCTAAGATTTTCCACCCCACAGAAAAATATATAGCAGAAAATATGAGGTCCGATTGGCGGACTGGTAATTTTGTGGTTAACCGCGATACGCTATTCGTTAAGATAATAATGGGGTTGCTATTCGAAGGATTTGTCATCGGTTTGTTTGGTGGACGCTAAATGAAATTACACTATTGGTTGTGGTTAAAACCTCCCGCAATTTATATAACTACGCCTATTTAATTAGATCGTTCACAAATTTCACGAACGCAGCATGAAGAACTGAAATAACGAAATCTTATTTTTATTATTTTTATTTTGTCTACAACCTAATAGATAGGATCGACATGTTATTAAATATGTATATTTCAAGATTAATATTTTTTTTACACAGATAGAAATATAATCATGTATTTAGTTTCTATGTTTTGTTGTAATATACGTAAGTATGAAAAAATACACATGAAAAATATTATATACGCCCTCTTGTGATATAACAACGAACCACTTCGACTATTTTTAACAAAACTCCTTCAAGAAGGCCCCTTTTCGCTTTCTTCGCGTTCTTAAGAAATGACTAAGAAAGTTTCCTTCACACCCGTTTTACGCACACTACAGAATGTTATAAATAAGCTTTAGGACAAGCAACCTTTTGCACATACTATTAAAAGCTATTTTAGATTAATGTTCAAAGATCTTACATCTGTTTACTTCCGTATTCTCAACGAAGTCTTCTCTAGTTCCAAAAGGTCTGTCAAGATATAATTAAACTCTGCACTTACAACATTATTCCTTTAGACGTTCTACCCTAAACCGGGTTGTACACAACTTAAGAACGTTATAAAACATCGTACCAATACGGTATTTCATACTTTAACGTGATGTAATAAAGTTCATTATTTCGGTACCGTTGTGAGGAAAAACAGCTTTTTATATGCACCATGAACGTGGGCAACTTTTCCGCAATTGAAAGTATAACAAAATGTATGGCGTAAAAACCGTTTCAGTGTGTGTAAGGGGGCGCCAGTGTGCCTTGGTTTAGGGGTTAGATCCAAAGATGGCGTTAGCAGTTTTTGTGGCTTTGAAGAAGTTGCATACGATTGTTTTAATATGTAGAACTGACTTTACAATGAGAAACATTTCACAATATCTTATCATTTATATAAATTAATGAAAAAGAATCATATAATTATCAAAATGAATACTGTCGTACTATTATAAGGTAGCAGTGTTGTTAGCATAAAAAAGGTAATTCAGTACTGCTGCGACCATAATTCCCACGTTCTCTTTCGGGATAGAGTCTAAATACGATATTTTCCAAGGGTAATCTTTCGATTTTGTTTATAGAACAAGGGACAAACGGGCCCATAGATACTCTGAATGCCGATGGATCGTCCAATTTCCTATCTATCAAAACTAAGCCTATCTATCTATCTAAAGTAAGGCCAATTTTCGTAACAAACTCATTGAAACATATTTTATTGGTAGTTTAAGACTTGTGAGACAATTTTTAAACGAATAAGGATTGGCTGGACAGTAAACTTTTAATATGCAAACAGAATTCTGTTTGCATATTAAAAGTTTCACCTTCATCCATTTCCATCCCATCCTTCATCTCCCTTCATAAGCTAATTAGCTCATGAAGGAAGATGAAGGAAAATATCGTATGGAAACAGGTAGGTACTTAGATTACCTACTTAGGTAGGTACCCCAGAAGACTAAAGTAGCTACCCTTGCGAACTTCGTTTCGTATTAATATGATTTTTTTACTTCGCCTACCATTTTAGTAGCAACCCAATATAAGGAAGGAAGGAATATTTTGTTATGCTGCCGTACAGCGACTGTTCGTTTTTTCGGAATAAAAATCTAGGTAGATACTAAATAAAACTTTATAAAATTAATATTTTTTTAAATGTTTTTGTTAGTTTTTTCACTAATAAAAAAATACTCGAATTGGTCCAGGCGTCTTCGAGTTTTGCGCTTAACAACAATACCTACTTTATTCATATATTAATTTTTTACTAATAATTTTGTATATCGTAATGTTGTTTTAAAATACTCTTCTCCTATTGACCTCTTGCTTGAGCAATAAATATGTACTTATTCTTTATATTAGCTACAAATTCCAGTCTTGTAAAAATGTTATTTTGTTTATTATACAAAATAAACCTACTTTTGCTTTACGATATTTTATATAGATGTAGGGTAGAATAAGTGTAAGGGTTGAAATCAAGGAGGGCGGTAATGAGGCGGTGACCGCGTAATGGTCTCCTTGGGACCACGGCAAGACTTAAGACGTTTTTGCTTAGGGCTGCCAAAATATATAAAAAGTATTAAATCTGTATTTATGCAAACGCAATGTCTATGCTCCACACTTAGGCATGAGGGAATACTGTATGGTTCTGATACTTCTGGAGATTTAGAATGTCGTGTCATTTTTTCCCATAAAACTTAGGCAAACAATAAATAGCGTTAGGAATGTCGATATGAACGGATGTAATATTTGTGAACATTTATGATGTTATTTTTCATTTAAAAAATACATTTTAACATTCATTGTTAGAAAAACAAAAATTAAAAACATAAAAAGAAAAAAATTCACGTCGCCGTCGTACGCTGTCATCAAAGTCCATCTTATAAAAAACTTCGCAGGAATAGTGTAGTGTGGTCTCAGTTTCCGCACTTAGACATCCATTTGGTCTGTTGTGCGTAACTTTTCAAGCGTATTCGGAACGGGTGCTCCCATGTCCCGTATCTCAGAAGAGAAGCTGTTGTAAACACTCTCTCCGGAGATATATTTTTGCGACCGAGTTTGGTTCTGATTTTAGGTAGATGTATATAATTAGTACCTATTATGCTGGCTATTTGATTATTGATAATTATTATAACTAAGATGCATGTCGTGTATTTGTGCTGCTTAATGTTCACGAATTTAGTGTAAATGTAATGTAGTAGGGTAGGTAGTGGGAGTAAGAGTAGGATAAAGAGTAAGTTTACTAGTTGGGTAGTGCATCAAACTCAATCATCATTCTTCCGTCAAATATAATAAATGTGATTTCACTAGGGAATCGTCATTCGAAATGTTTTTGGAAAGCATCTAGCAACTTAACGAAGTGCACCAGCAAGAAAAGATAATTTTGACTTGACATGTATACTCCACGATAGGTCACTATCGAGATGTAGGCCAAGGTATTTTTCGTTGACTTTCTACTTCAATAAGAGACCATTCAGATTTAGGCGGATGTTCCAAAGGGAAATGGTTGCATGGTTTCATTTTTATAAAATAAAAATAAATCAGTGGCGCTACAACCTCTTTAGGTCTTGGCCTCAGATTTCTGAATCTGTTTCATGATCTGTTGTTTCAACGAGGCTGACACTACCTAGATACTACATGATTTTATTCAACACGCGTTTTACCCGCTTTAAGTCGGTAGCGTGATGTTGTTTAGCCCTAAAGCCCTTTTAAACTATGTACCTATAGAACACAAAAAAAACAATTTCAACCATTTTCAAATGAGATAAGCAACGAAACAAACTCTTCATATTCTATTTAAGTTCAAATAGCGCACCAATTAATAAAAGGCCGGAATTGCACTTGCGAACCCGGCCTTTTATTAATTGGTGAGTGAGTGTCCATGAGCGTATCACTTAACATCAGGTGAGCCCGTTTTCCTCCTGTTCCATAAAAAAAATAAGATTAGTATAGATATATGCATTAGGTATTAGTGGGGAATTGCGTGTTTGCCTTCCCCTTATGTCATTTGCAGGATTTGACAGTTGACAGGACTATTGGACACATTGAGTGCTGACTACCTCAAATCATGCCTCGCTATCAAGGATGCGACGGACGTGTGGTGCGTGATTTGTTTAGTAATTTACCCTTTTGATCAGTCGTATAATACCACTAGATTAAATTACTTTATGTGCCAGCCCTGAGAACAAATAATTCTTAGCGAGGGTTTAAGACAATGCTGATGTTTATTCTTTATCGCAGTCGTGGGAAATTTACGTCGGGGCCACTGGTAATTAAAATATTTCCATTCATAGTGCAACACTGGGCTTACAACGCTTAATTAACAACCCTTAACGGCTTTTTTTGTGAAATAATAAATTAGATTTTTTATGGATATTCCATGTTTTGTAAATATTTGTAGAATCACGGTTCTCTCTTTGATTTATTAGATTTTACAGCTTGCTATTAAAATAAATTAAATCATCTTGTTTATATATTTAAAGATTTTTTACCAGTGGTGCTACATAATTTTAGGTCTGGGTCTCAAATTTTCTGTATCTGTTTCGTGCTCATTTGTTTTTACTAATAGGTAAGAATGATAAGCCTTTTGTGTCTCACACACGCTGTCAATTTTTTGTGGCTAAGGCATGCCGGCTTCTTCACTAGATTTTCCTTCACTATACGAGCGTGTGTTGAATGCGCTCATATAAAGGTCCGGTGCATGGCTGGGAATCGAACCTATAACCTCAGGGATGAGAGGCCAACACTGCTGATAAATAATAATATTTAATAGAAGAACATTTAAATATTTAACAACAACTCAAACATACAGTCAATTGCTCAAGACGAAGAAATATATAAAACTAGCGGACCAGACAGACGTCCTGTTCACACGCTAATTAGTACGCTAATTAGTAAAAATGACACGTTAACTATTCTTGAATCCACTTGTACACAAAGAAAATTGTTCGAATCATCAAAAACTTCTGGTACACCCGTGCCAAACTTGTACGTGATGTTTAGCTCCTTACCGATCAGCCTAACAGTGTCAGCAGATGTAGCAAAGAAATGCAAACAATGATGGAGAAGAACGCAATTTAACAACCAAGACTGGTCAATCGCTCTTTCCCATTGCTTCTACACGACAACGCGCGATATCACGTAAGACCATCGTAGAGCTACAAGAGTTAGAGGGGAAGCTCTTCATCACCCACCGTACTCACCGGACTGCTATAACAGATTTCTAATTTCAAAATTTACCTACTAAAAATAAAATTTTCTTACTACATATAAGGTACAACACCCGAGAGACAGTACAAAACGCTTTCGCTGTCTTCATCGCCTCCCGACAGACTTCTTCAGTAAAACGATAAATATAAAAAAAAACTCCCATCAAAATGGCTTTGATAAAAAAACTTTGATTGGTGAAATTAAAAAAATCAATATTTTTTAAATATTCATGCAAATCTCCAATTTCATAGGTACCTAATATAAAATTTGGTCTACATTCATAGTATATGTTTATTGTTACTCAAGTTTTTTTGTATTTACAACAGCGTCTCTCAACGACGTGTTTTTAAAGTCAATTCTAAATTCTCATATATTCGTATCATTACGTCTCAAGGCCTCATTGGCTTCTTAAACATTTTAATTAAATGCGTTCATGTCTAAACCACTGTTTTATAAACTTATTTCATTTAAATTCTATTTCAACGTTCTTACATTAAGCTTTCATTGTTGACTAATTTGAAAGTAACGAAGCGAAAGAGTTATTACAATAATTGGCATTTCACACAAAACAAAGTACAAAGCAGACACGTGTAATTAAGAGGGTTGGTATGAAAGGTCCCTAATTACGAATATGCAAGGAATTGTCAAGACAATAATGGCTTCGAGTCGTCTTTACATCCCCAATTAGGATTCAGAACTGACAATTTGATAGGAAACAACAGTTGAATCAGATAAATTAAAATGTATCTATCGAATATAAACAAGTATTTAACTATATATCAATTTCATAACTCAATTTGACACGTATCACCTAAATATTACATGACTGTGAAGATTTGTTTAAAATAAATGATGGTCAAATCGTTAGTGTTACCCTATATGTTGCAAATATTAATTTTATCACGTCATATTTTTTATACTTAAGTTGAACAGATAGGATTTAATTTAGTAAATTCGCTTGTTTTTTAACACATGCATTGTCTGTATTTCTTATACTCTGTGGTTGTTCATAATATAGTCTGTGACTAACTAGAGAAATATTAAACTAGACAAAGATTTTATTAAATGCTGTCCATAATTTTAGATCATCTGAATCTTTTAAATTTGACGTGGTTTGTATAATTTGAATACTAATTTATATTACTTTTAGAACATTTGTAAGAAATAAAAACAGTTTTTGAAAAAATTTGAAATAATATTAATTTCACAGACCTGTGTAATCTTTGCGAATCTCTGATTAACATCCGATACCCTTGTCTAGTTCCCGTAAAACAATTGAAAACTTCGACAGATGAGTACCATACTTCAGAATCTTTACTATTTATAAAGGAAACACAGACAAAGGAACATTCATTACCTGCGGCAAACGCTAAGTTTATTTAACCAAATGCAATTCTTTTAACAAATAGCATCGAAGTGACAGGTGAATAGATTGCTTAGTTTATTGGTAGTGTGTAGGCCCATGCCAAAGGCTCACTATTAAGGCGAGCATACCTCATTTGCCGGTGTCACGTAGCGAGCTTCTGGCACTTAATTTTGGGGGGGTGCGGTTTTAAATTACGGCCCCGATAGTTCGACGTCTAGTTCCAGATTTTCATATTAAATCGGTGTTTTAGTGCACGAAACGTTCATTTTGCGACGTGCTTTAATTACGACTGCTTTTTTGATTATTATTGTAGTTTTGTGATGGTATTGTGTGTTGTAGTTTCATTAATTTCATTGATAATTTTATAAAAGTGACTGTATGGAGATTCTGTAATTGCAGTGTCTTATTACTGAGATTGCTATGTGGTGTACCAAAATATATTGAATGACAATGACTTTAGCAATTATAAAATTTGCTAAATTAATCATTGATTGAATAAAAAATCATTGTTATGTAATATATACATTTCAGTGCTAGGTACATATACCAACATATACATTACACCAAGCTACTAAACATGAAAGAGAAGACCAGCTAAAAGATCAGTATATCAGCTGTCACTAATGGAATTCACACGTAATAATTGATTAACGCTTAATTGAACACAAAAAAATAAGTTACGCAATGCAACGCGCGGCCTTGTCGCTAACATTGACTGTTCCAAACTTCGAATTGACCTTCCCATTTGGCACTATCTATTTAATTTATAACAATAAAATGGAGCCTAGGTTAAATATTAAAGTCCATGACACATCGTTAATGTCTTACCAGTACACAGATGCGTCATAAATCTTTCGCAGCGAACGCCAAAAACACTAAAAATCAATAATTAAACGATATATGTAATTAATACGCAGCCCGGCGCTGCATTATAGATGATCAGCTGAAATGCACGCTCGCTGCATTATGAAAATGACGATGATAAGCCCCGACGTCATTTGCGTTTCATTGTGCTTTTAATGTTTGTTTTTGTAAGGTTTAAGTTGAATTTAAACATATATTTTGGTAATGTAAACAAAGGTAAACAAATTATCTACATGTTAACAATGAGGTGTTTAGTTTAAAACATGAGAAATCGTTTTAATTATAACAATTTTTTATGTACTTACATAGAAGGCACAGAATAATCTGAAGAGTAAAATTTAAGATAGAGAGAGGAAAAATCATTTTTTTTTAACATTAAGCAAATACAATAATCGGGTAATATTATTAAGAGAATGCATGCGATAAAACTACATACTATTTTAAACATACTCAGAACGATAAACTGCATACTAATAGTTACATAATACTATTAATATCTAATAATATAGTGGCGCTACAACCCTATATGGTCTTGACCTCAGATTGCATCAGTTTCAAGATTGATTACAAGTGGGTGATCAGATTTAGGGTTCAGGTATCAGGAAATTCTATTCGACACATGTCGTCGAGTTTTTGACACGTGCCGGTCTCCTAACGATGTTTTTTTTCACCATACGAACGAGAGTTAGAAGCGGACATAGACAGAAAATCCTTGAACCTACTACCCCAGGCATTAGAGTCGCACGCTGAAGCCACTAGACTAACGCCGCTTTTTCTGTTACATAAAAAACGAAGTTTTTATTGACCTTTACACACAATATTCGCATGAAACCTTGCTATCAAAATTTGAAATTAATATAACTCGACACGAAATAGGTTTAGCAATTTTGTCCTAAATAGTGTTAAAACCGCAAATTGTAGGTTTGTTTTGACAAAAAGACAACCAAAGTGATTTTATCATAATGTTATGGTCCGGCTGTCAGTTTTGTGGTTAACTTTGTTTATGATAAGGCATAGATAATATCACCTTTAGCAGTTTTATAAGACTAGAGTACATGCGAATCAGATCCATTTAATGACGGTCTCTATGTCTTTAGGC
This sequence comes from Pieris melete, assembly GCA_963693345.1. Classification (NCBI taxonomy): domain Eukaryota; kingdom Metazoa; phylum Arthropoda; class Insecta; order Lepidoptera; family Pieridae; genus Pieris; species Pieris melete. The sequence continues at coordinate 1,791,174 of CAVNZK010000006.1, read as the reverse complement.
GTAAGATGCTGCAGCCACTGTTGGTCCTTCATCAATAGTAACAATTGCAAAGAAGAAATATATTACATTTTAAATTGCGTATTTGTATTCCTTAAGTTTATTGTACTTTATTGTAATGTATCCCTTTAAATGTTGTGCTCACTTGTCATTGATACACATGCATGTATGTTTTTTTGTATGTCGTGTGTTCTCTGTAAGTGTTTGCATGTGTTTCGGTAGTGTGCTAAAATAAAATAAATCGATTTAGTATAAAATATATAGGGTGTCGCAGTAAGAGTGCACTTTTTAAAACTGTAATATTTTTTTACATGCAAGTGGCAACTCTGAAATTGTACATCTGTCACCTCTGTTTATTCCGATTATTAAAAATGGGGCGAGTTTTGAAAGAACAACTTGTTATAATTGTGAAAACTCATTACAAAAATAGGGAAAGTTACGCTGAAACCGCTCGCAAACTTCACCAAATGTTTCAACCATTCGAAGAGTGGTCAAAAAATTTGAAGAAACTGGTTCAATTATGGATAATAAGAATCCTTTGCGCCAACGTACCGGTCGGTCTCTTGAAAACATTGCTGCTGCAAACGAGAGTGTCGCCGAATATCCGAAAACATCAATTCGACATCGTTCTCAACAACTTCAAATTTCACGAAGCACTACGCAGCAAATTTTGACTAAATCCTCCACCTTCATGCGTACAAGATTCAGTTAACTCAAGAGCTCAAACCAGCAGACCAAGGAAAGCATCGGCAATTTGTTCAATGAGTAATGGAGCAAAGTGAACTCGATGCCAATTTTTCGAAAAAAGTCCTCGATGAACACAACACATTATCTCACAAAACTCTGATGTCATCTGGCCACCAAGATCGTGCAATTTAACGCCGTGTAATTATTTCTTTGGGGTTTTGTGAAATCTCGAGTTTATGCGAATAAACCCTAAACCATTCATGAGCTCAAATCGGAAATCCAACGCGTCATCGCTGAGATACAGCCACATACAATTTCATGAAAAGTGCAATGGCCTGTCATGTGTCTCTTACCAATTAAACCTTAATCAAGTCCTGATTATATTTATACGGGTGGCCAAAAGGTCGTGGATCAAACGCAACTAGGGGTTAGTTGGGGTCATCAGCTGCAAAAAATAGTTCTACGGGAGGTCCTTTAGCTCAACCTCTGCAGAGTTGTAATTTATTTTGCGTTTTTATAAAAAAATGACTTTTTTTTCTAATTCTTATTACAATTCGAAAAAATCTACATCCTGTATCTTTTTCATAATATCCACTAGATTGGTACTGACGAGTCTTGCGTTAGATGTGCTATTTATGGTTGTTTATTGGGTGTATTGAAGATAATATTAAGTTATACGATATGAATTTTTTTCAAATCATAACTTGTTGTTTTACTTCGGACCCCACTGTGAAAAAAATACTCTAGCGAAAAGTGACCCTGTATTACAAGTTTGACACATTTACTAGGGATTCTGAAAAGGTATTACACTTGGGCATGAGTGGCTCCGAATTCTTTCTATTACGAAACTAGGGAGAGAAGAACTGCCAATTTAATTTTTTTTATAGAACAGGGGGCAAACGGGCAGGAGGCTCACCTGATGTTAACCGCCGCCCACGGACACTCCCAGTCAGAGGGCTCGCGAGTGTGTTGCCGGCCTTTAAAAAGTGTCCGTCACTATTTTAAATCGTCAAGCATTTTATTACAAGATGTTTGTAAGCTGCAAGCATTACATCATGCTCCTCATCATATTAAATCAGCTAATATTTCTAAAAGAAGCTAAACGTTTCAACTTTCCAAGGTGCAGTAAATCACATAATAATATACTTACATAATAATATGTACCTATCTTTTCTATATGTCTGATAGATAGACCTTGTTAGACTATTTATCTGACTATGACTAAAAATTTATGAAAATAAACCAAGGTACCAAAATTACTTATAGTTTTTTTAATTCTATTTTACTTTGTCTTCTATTTAAGTTAGTACCTTTAACTTCTTATGTATTTTATTCACATTTGGATGTTGAGAACATTCTTTAAACCTTGTCTACTGAAAGTCAACATTGTATATTTATGTCGGAGAAGTAATGGTCATAATGCTGAAGTGGTCATAAAGTATAAGCCATAACTTTTGTATGTTAATCTAGCCTAGACTTTGTTTATCAATAAGAATGTAAATCTTAATATATATATTTCTTGTGTGCGTGTGTATGTGACTGAACTCCTCCTAAACGACTGGACCAATTTTGATGAAATTTTTTGTGTGTCTTCAAGGGGATCTGGGAATGGTTTAGATTCACAAATCAGCCCGACAGATGGCGCTGCAGTCGGTACTTTCATACTTTGTTTAATATCTTAATCGGCTGAAATATCATGCAGGACAACGTCTGTGGGGTCCACTAGTATATATATAAACCTTTTTTGTTAGGACAACACATTGAATATAAGTTAAGCAGAGTAAGATCAGGAATATTTTATCGAGTACTCCGATTTTGTTGCAGACATTTCACAGGCAGTGGGTATATAATAAGCAGAGTACATAATAAGCTATATACGACCGTTATCTGCTCCATACAGTTTGTGTTGTTTTCGCTCGGCGGAGCGCGAAATTATTGATTGTTGTAATTAATTGCAAACAGTCTACTGATAAAATGGATATCAATTTAAAATTGGTTAGCATTATTTCACTGTTAAAACAAGACGCAAATTATTAATCATTTGTCCAGCTAACAATTGGGACCAAATCATTTTAATCAGGGCCTTCTCTCACAGATTTTTCATTTTCAATACTGGCTGATCTTGTATCCCTTATTATAATTAATTAGCTAGGTTTAGATGATAGAAGACCACTGTTGGCTTCAGCGATTCGCATCTCTGAGGTCGTAGCTTCAACCCCCAGCTGCGCAGCAATGAGCTATTCTATGAGTGCATTTAGTAGTCGCTCGTACGGTCAAGGAAAACATTGTGGGGACACCAGCCTAAAATCCACGTGAGTTAGACTATTAAGATTATCACGATACCTACCGAGAAATCTGGGTCAAAGTCCTTAAAAGGCTTAGATCTCAAATGCTTTTTTATCCTTAGGGTCTACGCTCTAAGGTCTACTCCTTTTTCCAAAGAACACATAAACTCTGTATCCAATTGTATTATTGCTTTGCCTATGTGTTAGCAATGATTTTCTTTGTCTATTTATTCGTGAATAATCTACTTAAACACCTCCGTCGTTCGTGTACCTAAATAATACTTATCACTTGAACAGGTCATATTTAGCAGGCAGTAGTAAAGTGCGAGATCCTTGAGCCTCTGTTATGCAGCTTTATAGTTCCTACCTTAGGTGGTTTTAGTGTGTATTGCTCACCCAGTCTCTTCATAGCAGAGATTGTGGTGACGGTCGAGTCCCATATACCCTGCTTTACTTTAACCTGCAACGGGAGCAGGGAATGCATTTCCACCTCGGTTATAAAAAAGGTTGATAATTTGTGCTATTTCGATTTTCAAGAATTTCCAGTGAAATTAGTGGTAGACGTAGAAAGTGGCTTTGTTATGAACAAAAAAAAAGTTTCTTCGAAGGCCTGGAATATATACAAATCTTTGTTGTCGATACATTTCACGACGCTTGTTTGAAATCTGTCAAATTTGTAATTGTATTTCAATGCACGATCCCCATCCGGGGATTCATCATATCCACTAATTCTCATTAATTACTTGGCAATGTGAAATCTCATTACAGCGGAGCAAATCGGTCTGCGATCGATTTTTCCCTTACTGGTTGTGCCTATATTATAGGGATTATAGTGGAATTGCTCAGGTGACACAATCGGGTATCCATTTTATTGAGTTCAATAGTCTTTTTACAATATCAATCTACGCACGTATAATAATTTGATAAATTCTTTATAAATTAAATATTATGTAATAGTCTATATAGTGTAATAACATGATTTTAAAAATAAAGATTTTAACAAATTATCCAGGTTACACACACGTTCTATACACTCGTTTTAAATAAACAAAAGTCGTCTAATTGAGAATCAACTTAAACACACAAATCATAATAAAAATCGGTCCAGCCGATTAGGAGGAGATTCATTACAAAAATACGCACAGAAGTTTTATATAGTAGGTACCTACAACAATAATTTAAGGCACACACAAAAACGCACACACTGACACAAATCCACACATTCATACACACTTCAGCAAATTAAGTAGTACTTCATCTATAAAATAGTAAATAATGTGTGTATGGTGTAACAATTATTGTATATATCATCTAGTTTTAAAACGTTTATAACTAATAAATAGTTAAAAAAATATAATTAACATAACATGAATAATTTCTTTATTAATATAGATGATTTAAATATCAGAGGTGACGAGCGTAAAATTCTATAATAACTTTTGAATTACCAAAATATAATGTAAAAAACAACTTTAAATTCGCAGTCCAAAATTAGCTCAATAACATGGTAACACTGCATATCCATCGTATCGCATTGGCGCAAATTAATGAGTGTTGGAAATTTATTTCAGGATTTTGACTGTCCAACAGAATATCAATTCCACCTGAAATTCTAAAAATAAAAATTGTTTATAAATGAAAACAGTAATGTTAGTAACAGTAAGAAAAACAATATGATCAAACGAATAGTAAAAGAAGGTGAGTTATAAATTTTTGTGTATAATTTTTAGATACACAATTATTTTGTTTTTTACCGGATAACGCAAACATCGCAGCTCATGGACACCCACAGGGTTCTTTATCTTTTTAAATAATTGGAGGTCAAAAATAAATCAAGATTCTTTATTTGTTTAGCTATTTACAATATAATTCATCTTGATTCCTCCCTAGTAAGTCAGAGACCTGTGACAATGAAGCTTCGCTCTTCTTTAAATTAACAAAGCTTCAACAAAAATAACCAACTCATTCACACCAATTGGTTTTAAATCGAGGATACTGGGTCGTATGGAAGTCTATAATAATTATATGCTTTGTTTGCTAGTTATATTTCTGGTACTGGTTACTCTGCTAAACAAAAATTAACGACCTGCTACTTCTATTAAAATATAATCCAATGCATAGATTCTGATGTAATGTACGTTAAAAGTGTACGTTTCCTGGGATTACAGGACATAGGTCACAAACTTAAACATTACCATGCGATAATAGTTAAAATGGTATGCTGATAAGAATGCTGAAGATGGCCTGTCATTATTATATTACAGATAATGAATTATTTTCACGACGTCTATCCAGAAAAAAAGACAATCGACAAAGGAGGTGGTGGTGGTGTTCTCTAGTTTCGGAGGCACACTTTGGGTCGCTGCGCATGTTCCTCAGGAATCATAGTATCTATTATATTATCTATGTATATATTTATATAGTAATGTATTAAAATATAATAACAATTTTAATATATTGTAAAAATTTTCAGCTGTTTTTAAGTCATTTTATAATATGTAAGGAATTGTTTATAAATGTAACAAACTTATAGTTTAATAAATATTATAAGGCACATGTTTCCCAAAAAAGCCTGGAGTTTTGCGATATTGGTTATTATATAATATACAGGTGATATGCAAATGTTCCGCTCGATGGGCGCGATGCAGTAATGAGCTCATTATCCGATATGTATCCAAGCTGCGGTATACATGGGCGCGGCTATTTATCGAAGCACAATGCATATCAATATTCATAATTAACATGATATTTTGAAGGAGCATTCGGTTGATGGAGCGTAATGGTGTGGTTGTTACCCTTGTTTAACAGCTAAATACAATTTTGTTGCTAAAATGTTTTCGATACTAGAAAACCCTTGCTTTATATGCTATAATGTGAACATTGTATGACGTGTGGGACACAGATGGTCAAATAAGTGGGCTGTCTTAAGATACGTTACGTAAGTGTGTTGGTCATATTACTTAAATTACTTACTGACTCTTCACATGTAAGTAAAACCAACTTTAGCCGACATATACCTAGGGATAAGGGAATTTACCACTTTATGTAGGGAAATAAAGTAGGTAAGGTAGGTATTTTTCAAATTCCGCTCGTATAAAATCACTGCGGCACAGCGGGGATTTGAATGCACGACCTGTAGCTCACACACTTGATACGTTATGTATTTAATTAAAACACAGTCATGTTATTTGAGATTTATTATAGGTATAAACCTAGCTATCTTTTGTCGAAAGTAACAATCAAAGAAGCGACCTTAAATTATTTTTGCTAAGCAACAAATATCCAAACAGACATAAAACTATGAATTAATAATGTATTGCACAAACTTTTAACGCCAAAAACGCTTTTTCTCCGGTTTCACAACCATTTGTAATGTTTCATTAATTTTAATATTCTAAAATGATTGAAATTAAAGATGCGAAAATGTCACATATAGAGCCTGTATTTAAAAACGCTTATCTCACAATCTACGTCCAGCAAACAGTTTGAAAGAGTTTTGAGCTTAAATCACGTTTTTAAATACGAACACTATTTTTATTTAGCAATAGATACACATCACCAATATTTATTTTCTTTAGTTGTAACAGAGATGATACATTGAAAATTAAAGCACGAAAATTACAAATCAATATAAGTTAATTAATAGGATATGTAATAATTAAAGAAAAACTAAATAAATAAGACAAATATTGCGCATACCTTTGTGGTTTTAATAATAAATGCAAATAAAAGAGTCAAGCTCAAGGGGACACAGCTGTACCTATTTCGAGGTATCTATGAGTCTACATTGGACAGACTTGACATCTAATTAACAAATGTCTTATTACTTTATACACCTACTCAACTTTAACTGCACAACTATTGCACTTTACAAGTCGCATTTACAACAAATTATTCACAATATTTACATTAATATTTTCGAATATTGATAATCGCTACGAAATAATCCATAGAAATTATTGATAGTTTTTCGGATTCAATCGTATAATATAGGACGGGAGCGATGATTTTCAAATACATTTACCTATTTCGTTGACATTTTTATTTACACCTTAGGTTTGAAATTATCTAAATACGGGGCCTACAACGTCGAATAGCAATTGAATTTTAATCGATTAATTCTCAAAATCTACTTTTCGGTAACAAATTTAGTGAGAGTAATAAAACCTCACCAAATATGAGTGAAAAACTCATCACTAATAAAGTTGTTAGTACCTTGCTACAAGACGTTACGGCTCCTTCAAAGATGACTTAATAGGGTCTCCAAACAGTATTACTATCCGGTTGAGGATTGCCCCTTTGTCCAAGATTGTTGACTCTCCCATCTTCACCCCTCGCCGCAGCCGCAGCACAAGAGTTGCCTCCGCCCAACAATAAATCGCCTTGCCCATTATGTCTATGATTATTCGTCGTCGACGATATCTGATCCATCATAGTCTGCAATTCATTGTGGCTCTGAGTTGAATGTATTGTGTTCGAGTGTAATGGGTGAAAATTGTGCGTTTGATTCGCGGCGGTATACAACTGGCTGTATAGGAGGCTAGCCGGGAGGACAGGGTAGAGCGAATTGTTACAGTTACTACTTCCGTAGGTGGAGTTTTGAGAGCCCATTAGGGAAAAGTTGGAACTATTCGTGTTATGCCCTATGTTTGTCGTGTTCGAAGTTAGCAGGTCGTCTTGTATCGGTGATTCGGGTTGAGAACTATTGTCGCTTAATGACCGTGGCCCCGTAGAAAGACCGTAGTCTGTGTTGTTATTGTAACGAGGTAGAAGACTGCCGTGGTGCGAGGGAGACGAACTCACTAGACCGGATAGCTGCTGGTCCAGGTCCACTCCCGTCGTATCTGGCAAAACTGAAAAAAAAACAAAACTTACGCTCAAGGACGCGTACTAGTAGTGGAAATTACGTCTAATTACACCGCTTAAACCTGAACTCTCAAACTGAAATCTCAATTGTATTATAGAACGCGGTGTAGTTAAACGTTGGCGGATTATACATTGTTTTAAATTAAATTTATTAAAAAAATTCACACATCGGTGATAAATTAATAGTGAATTGGACGCGTCGCGACTGTAAATTATAATGAGCGCTCGTAAAATGGCCGACTGACGTTTAGGGTTGATGTCAAACGGACAATATTACAAATGGCGTTACATATTTGTATATCGTTTTTAAGTTGAGCACACTTTATGTCCTTTTTTATATATTTATACAAATTTAAAAACACTTTTATTAATTATATGCTCAGAGAAGGCTATTAGTGTTGCCATTCAAAACAAATTGATACCATATTTGTTTTAAAATGTAAATGTATTTAAAACGTTTTTATATCTTAAAAGATGAATTATATCGTGCGCAAAACAATTACAAATCAACATCGAACGAAAATCAACTACGATTAAATTTTCTGTCTGTTAAGAGAATATTTATGGTAATACACGACCAGCACATTGCTCCTTGACAAAGAGGATGTTAGTCATAAATTTGTATTTAATTTCACCATATTGGTCTCAAGTTATAGCCTATCAATGATCATTACTTCCGCAGTAAACTTTTCAATACATAGAGGTGTGTTTCGGTAAAAATTTGACGAAAATTTAAAACCTAAATTCTAAATTTATTATTGATGAGAGTAGAAGTTTACAGTTTAAAAAACATTTTCAACGTAATATTTTTAAACTAATAAAGTCATCGATCTCAACTTTACAGCTCTGCGATTCTGTAACTCACTTTTCGAACTCACACAGCGGTTTTACTGACTCACACAGTCATTTTATGATTTGGCATTCTGAAAAGGTGGGAGCTTGTAGTTTATTGTTTATCAGAATGCCAAATCATAAAATGACTGCTTCACGACTGATTTGAGAGCGACCGTCGATGCGAAAACCGCTGTGTGAGTTTGAAAAGTGAGTTACAGAATTGCAGGGCTGCAGTCGCAGTGAGCATTAGCAGCAGTGACAAGTGTCGTGTTAATGGCATTGTATCGAGATTGCGACTATCATGTCAGCAGAGAGCACAGAATACGATTATAAAATGATCGATACACATTTTGAGATCTAAGTAAAACTTCTACTGTCAGAGGGCACTAGACCTTGAACCCGATCCCCTACTCAACCGACCGATCAAGTACTCTTGCGCCGAGGTTTGCCGATGACAGGGGAGAGTAGAAGAAATTATTCGGTGACAACTATGTAAAAACTTACACGACCTTCAAAAATTAAAAATCCAATTGAAGAAAACGGAAAGGGCAATTGAAAAAAAATTATACGGTATACGCGTACCTGTATTATTTGTGAAGTCCTGTGTGGATGCCTGTTCTGGAACAGTCCCGGCAAAGCCAAGAGCTGGTGGGTTAAACTGGGTGGCAGTTGGCGCCGCACATGATGGTAAGTACGCGGGGTACGCACCTGCACCGCCATAGCCCCAGTGGGTATTGCTTGAACTTAATCCAAATTGACTCATATCTGCAAAATAACTTTTTGTCAAAATATTGAAATACAGTGCTTCACAAGTTTTTTGACAACACTTTTCCTTACAAATGTTCTGTAATTTTTTAAGTAAGCCCTTACTAAGTGACCACGCACGCTGTAAAGCACGCGAAATGTCGGATAAATTCAAAATTATGTTGAATAATTGTAAATTTATAATAATACATAACTTTAATCCGGTTAAAAAAGTTTTTTCTTTAAGCCCTTACTATTTATACGCCAAACGCCGGCCAAACTAAAATTGTAAATTCAGAAATATATCGACAGTCTTGTTTTGGCAAAATTGCAAAATATGCCTCAGATAAAGACACATATACCTATTTACACGTTAATGATGATATACATAACACATACTAATAATATACTAACATATATATTAGTTGTATGCAAAAGCATAATCATTTATACGTTCGCTCTTTAATTGATAGTCATTGTGTAAACTACATTCCCACAAAACTATTTAACACAGCTAATATAATACTCGAAACGTGGAATTCGCAAACATTCGTGATACGAGAGCCACTTATCCAGATATCGAGAGTGGACACGCATCCCACACGATCCGTTCACTTTATTTTTTCACGAGCATTATGGGCTTTTATTTTTCGGTATCACGGTTCCGTTTTTGGCCGGCGATCGGCCGAGTCGGTTTTTATACGATGCGCGCCGATTTGTGACTTTTTTTGTGGCACGAGTTGTTTTGGGCCAAACGTGGATTTTAGCGGGCACGAAGCATGCTTGTTCGATTGCGCCCGTTTTCAATTCGATTTTTTGGCCTGATTCAATCCACGCTTTTGCGAACGAATGCGTGGCCTGGTGAAATCATTGACATTTTTGAACTATCAAGTGGTCTATTGAGCTCTTGATCGATCTTAGATAGAAAGCTTGTGGAACATCGCGTTTGAAGTCATATATATATTTTTACTGTATCGTTCTAGATCTTTACATTATAATACGAGTTTCCTAGTATAAGTCTTTATGAAACAGAAATTTAAATAAAACACTTTTTAACTGGATTAAAGTTATGTATTATTATAAATTTACAATTATTTTACATTTACATTTTTTTTTAAATTATTTTACTTCAGTCACCGTGACCACGCACGCTGTAAAGCACGCGAAACGTCGGTTAAATTTAAAATTACGTCAAATAATTGTAAATTTTTAATAATACGTAACTTAAATCCGGTTAAAAACTGTTTTTTTAATGTGTAAAGGTTATGTCAATAAAAGACAAGAAATTTAAATATCTAAGTAATAATAAAGTTTTGTTATATTTTACGTATTAGATAATATGCTCTGTATATGATTCTATTGCCCAGGCGTCATACTTATTTACTTATTGCGTTTAAGCTGGAGTTTCACTCCCGGCAAATCATTTTTCGAATGTTGATATGTTTTTATAACTTTTTACACATACTTACTTTGACATGTCGTGATGGGAGGCATACGAAAGCCGCCTAGAGGATCAGGTGGAAACGGAAACGGCCGCTGACCAAACGCGAAGTGGAACTGCTGCTGCTGCCCTAGGAGAGACAACACTATATCAGTACGATTATGCTGCTCTAAGGTATATCTATTCATTGTTTTACATTCATATTATATATAATATAATCGTTAATATTAAAGTATAGTAATTTATTCGTAATAAATGTTGTAAACACGTATACCTATTAGAATAAAAATTGAAAAATAAAATGTAACACTTATTATATATAAAGCTTTCCACGGCAAGAAAAATACTTTTTTTTTAAAGACAATTCACACCAATTGACCGAGTCCCATGCTAAGCTGAAGCTTGTCTTATGGGTACTAGGCAACGGATATACATACATAGATAGATAGACATACAAATACATATTTGAACACCCAAGACCTAAGCACAACACCAAATGCTCATCACATCGATGTTCGTCTCAGCCGGGGCTCGAACCCGGGACCCATGGATTCGCAGTCCTTACTAACCACTAGACCAATGAGTCGTCAAATTATAATTAGAACAAAAACATCATTCATTGTATGGATGAATTATGTATGAAATTTGATTCATAGATTATAGTGCGTGCGTGCGTCTTTTGTGTGAAGCGGTTGATAGTCTCTTGATTAGTGCCCGATTGGATGGCAACGCAATTCGGATGCGCTTTATCGAGGCGCCAAGTGCGGATTGCCAATTAATTCACTGTACTGTATGAATATTTTTGCTGATACACAATAACAACTATAATCCTTTATTGCTCGTGGATTCAGAATGTTTTATTGGCATACGACTGTGTCTGATATGGTAGATTTTTGGGTTAGGCATTCCGGTTTCCTCACAGAGTTGAGTATCTTACAAGCGTTAATTGCAGATATAGTGATAGATATAATTCCACAGCCGACTTTTGAATTGACGACGAAAGTCACTTAATTATGTGTTGCATTCCCTGGTTATTGGTTTTAGGGACCGTTTTGATATTTTTGTATTTACGTCAATTTGTTTGTCGTAATTTGGTGGGTGAAAAAAGTGTCTTGTCAATAACTTCAAATTCGACGACTCGGTATAGACGAGTCTGTGAAGTTTGTGCTACCCTCGCCTTTACAGTTGTCATGTCCTAGATTATTTTAACAATCCAACAATATCGTTGAAATCGCACCTAAAATAATTTTTGGATTTGATTTTTGAGCACAAAACTATACGCAAACCATCCAGTTCGTAGCCTCCAACCAAAGTCATCGGCAAAATTTGTCTTTTATTTGTAGCACTTAAGAAAACGACAAATTTTCTGCCCCAAAAACCGCCTTAGGTTAGGCCATCTCAGCCTGCTAGTAAATATGCCACTGGGGGTAGATGTGTATAGTGTTAAAGTGAGATTAAGAAAAACCAAATGAAACCGTTCATTTTAGAAAATTAAATCAATTCCAGTCGTCTCCAAGAGGGGCCGCACAGGTGTGACACTGACGTGTTCAGTCGTGCCAATTATTCAAGCTACAAGCCCATATTGTCCGCCCTTCATAATATAACTCAATCTAGCTGTAGGAATTTGTATTACACGTGTTTATTACAGATAACGATCATGCCTACACCTTCAGTTAATTAATATCAGGTCTATGCTGTGTTAGTATTCGAAACAATAAGGTATTTCGTTGAGGAATAAGCTTTTGGAGCTTCATGATATTACCAAACGATACTATTATTGTTATAAAATACTCATTGTTGTAGGAGTAATATAACCTCAAACCTTCCGAGACTGTTTCTTATTATTTGAAGTTAGTATAGTTGTAAACAAATTAAAATTAAATTAAATCTAACTCAATTCCCTTGAGCTTTTTTGTATTTAATTTACCCTGATACCTTGACATACCTATAATAAAATTTTAAACAATAATTACTTCAAAAAGCAACTCGACGCATCATCAATATCAAATTGACACAAACGTTTGTAAAACCTACACACACACAGTTAACGTGTATAAATCAACGGCGCAACAATTACACACTTTCATGGCAAGTTGGAATTAGAAACTGTCATTTGCACCGTTCGAGGGTTCGAGGGGGGGTGGGGGAAAGGGGGTATGTTACATGGGAGGGAAAAATAGGGTGCAGGACTGTGGACCTGATTAAAGGATTACACTGGGGTGGCGTCCGGTCTAGTTAGATTTATTATTCCAAGTATTTCAACTAGTTAGGCATGGCTTACTATTTAAATCCTTTGGAACTATACCCTCATTATATTGACCTTTAGATAAAATATGATAATTATCTCTTAGAACAAAAGCAATATAATTTAATATGTACAAAATATTGACTAACTATTAAATACTATTACAGCTTGCATTCGTTTCGTCAGTGAACTCAACTCATAGAACATACTTTATAAACAAAAACCTAAACGGATATACAATTTAACTACAACAATTTTGTTTCAATAATATTTAATACTAAGAGCAGTGTTGCTTCAGCGTGCGACTATCATCCCTGAGGTCGTAGGTTCGATCCCCAACTGTGCACCAATGGACTTTCTGTTCATGTGCGGATTTAACATTTGCTCGAACGGTGAAAGAAAACATCGTGAGGAAACCGTCTTGCCTTAACCCAAAAGTCGACGGCGGGTGGCGGGCACGGGGATCATGAAATAGATACAGAAGTCTGAGGTCCAGACCTAAAAACGCCAATGTTTGTTTTTTTTTATTATTTAACACTATTAAAGATTCCTTTGATTATAAACATAATTTATCAACCGTAGTCTTCATTTACGTGACGTTAATAAGAATAACATTATGTAATGAAATTTCATATGCTTTTTTACTATGATTTCTTGATTATTGTTTGAAATATATTGTTTAGTAGTTTAAATACTTATCTATCGTCTAATCTTATAGTTTTTGTGTTTTGCATTAGTTATGTTTGATAGATAAATATTTTGGACAGACTGTACAAAAATCAATGTTGCAGTGTTGATTCCATTTGTTTCACACAAGGAAAATCTATTAAGTACGTACGTGATTCTTGCGGTGCCTGATTTAAGTATCGACTCTGAATACTCTTTTATAATAATCTACGTGTAAAGATTTAGAACTAGACACCATCGGTATTGGTATATCATGAATGTGATTTGTTCACCCCAAGTAACAAAATTAATTACCTATCAATAATTACATATTTTTGTACAAACGTCAGTAGAAGAAAAAAATGTTTCTTATTAACTGCCAGTTCTCAAATCTTGGGCGTAGAACAGACGAGAAGAACTGGCAATAATGTCTCCGTCACTCCTTTAAATCACCAAGGCCAAACTTCTGTATCTGACACAGCTATCATATGATCAACCCATTAGGAATACAGTGCTTCTTATACTAAGGTATTAAAGTAACCCATTGTGGTAGTAAGATTAATACATATCTAATTTCAAAGTAAGCTAAACCGTGTAGTACCCTAATCTATAAAAAAAATTAAAAATATATCTATGTTTGTGAGAATATTTAAAAATTCATAAACCTGGTCATGAAAATACAGTCGATACTTAAAGGATACAGAGGAGTATAACTTGAACATGTTTACGTGTGAAGTAAACAATAGTGAACAGTAGCACGGGTGGTCTGGGCGTGCGCATCCGAAATAGCCGAGGAAAAACATAGTTTATAGTCTCCGATTATTAAATTGTAGGCGGCTACTGCTGTGAAGTTGTAAACCAAACCACCCACCAGGGGACAAAAATAGAACAATGGCGTGTCGCTGTCGTATTGTGTTTTGTTTTGCTTTACTTGACTAAGCTTATTGGAGAAGTGTTTTAAGGTGGTTCAGTCTTACATGAACGTATTTTGTTGTGTAATGTAATGGAATCATTATCATTGCGTTTTGTCCTCAATATAATTGCTTCTATTTTGCCTTCTAATGCTTAGCATTTGTTACTTTATTATTATGACATTTTCAATGTGTTTAAGAAGCATGGCGTTCTTTAATTTGAACCAAAAACTTGCCGATTGAAGAGACAGGCCAAGAGTTTCTTGCCAGTTCTTCTTGCCGCTCTATTAGATTTGAGAACTGGTGGTAAACGTAAATTTCCTTTTAAATATTGAAGTTCATAAGTTACACAGTTACTAATATGAATAAATACATTGTGATTTGATTTGGTACTTAAACATCATAATATCTTTTAAAATATATTACAAAAAATTGTGTTTGATCACATTCACCAGAAATATTTTTGTATTGGTGCTCAAAATAATTTTAAATAATCACGGCACAGTTTACAGGTTATTATAGACATTAATATAATAGAATAAACAAGTTCAATGTAAACCAAACGTCTTACTCACCTTTTAAGTACATTAAATATGCTTTTACTTCGTCTTTTTCAATTGATAAACACGCACATTTACTTAAAACTCATTAAATTTAAAACGCACAATCGTTCAAGTCATTAATAAACCCGTACAATTCTACATGCGTCGGAACTTAGAATTAAATAATTTATCGGGTCTGTTGAGGCTGGCGGCATAATAAATCAATATGCAAGGCATGCATACACGGGTGGGGGTGGTACCCTCCGAGCCCTTTCTTGACTAATTAATTAAACAACCGATTCATTACAGCAGCCTCCTTTGTACCCTCACATTCGTCTACGTATCCTCCGCATTTTTCATTGAACATAGTTCAACCTGTTTAATGTTTTGTGCGGGCCCTGATTAAAAAGCTAGAGTTTGAAAGTTCGTTGTAGCGTAGTACTGCAAGACAGCTTAAGCTTAACCTACCCTCATTTTTCTAAAGATTTTCTATCAAACTACTTTAATTGTTCACTTTACTGCCTTACGATTCTGTAACTTACTTTTCGAACTCACACAGCGCTTTTCACATCGGCGGTCGCTCTCAAATCAGTCGTGAAGCAGTCATTTTATGATTTGGCATTCCGATAAACAATAAACTACAAGCTCCCACCTTTTCAGAATGCCAAATAATAAAATGACTGCTTCACGACTGATTTGAGAGCGACCGCCGATGCGAAAACCGCTGTGTGAGTTCGAAAAGAGTTACAGAATCGCAGGGCTGGTTCTAACACTGAGTGGCTTTCGGAATACTTTTCTTTGTCTTCAAAAATGAAATGATTATTTCAAGATTAACTAAAACCAGAAAAATCAATATTAAATTAAACGTAAACCATACTTTTGAATAATCCTTATGAAACATGAAGCCGTTATTAATAACTCATATTACCATCAATTTACGTAAAACAGGACTCATAAATGCTTCATAAATGAGAGCGAACGTTTCAAAGAGATATAGATGTTTCTAGGTATAGCAACCCTTCTGATGCCTCCACATGCAATTATTTTAATTTCTTTCCGTGATGAGGATTGATCGAGCATTAGGTGTGATTTGGAGAGGGTTTTACATTTGTATCTGTCGACCGGATATCGACTAATGTTATAATTTGTGAAGGGACTTTAAAAAATGTGTAAACGGTAGAAAGCTTATTCGTATTTAGTTAGGAAATGAATTTTTATATGTTATTTTAAATGTCAAATCTCTAATACTAAATAATAGGGGTTTTACTGATATTCTATCAATTGAAACAGTAATTGGTTCTAAACACTTACATATAATTAAGGAACAACGATTAAAACAAGCAAACAAACAGGATTAAGAAAAAATTACGAACATTATGATATTTTGTATAACTATATATAACACAAAGTCGGGCTAGTAATACAATTTACGACTCGTGAACGGCTGGACCGATATTTTGTTGACTTTTATTTTGTTAGATTCGTTCGATTGGCTCCAAATGGATAACTATTGAAATATTGGAAAGATTAGACGAAAAGACAACAGAAATATAGAGAAGCAACTTGAGCATTTGCTTCATAGATTTTTTTTGAGTTGAGCTAAATCCTTTAATTCGTTGGCTTCATCGGTATAAAGTTGGTCGGAGTAGCTATTGAGTAGATAATATAGCGCCTAATGAAATGTAATGACGCCAGTAGGAATGATTGTAGATTCTCAGTAATTAATGATTTGCTATCAGTACACGATATAACCAGCTGTGGTCAAATTTATTTGAAATTATCAAAACAAAATTAAAGCAATTGTTCCCCTGATACTGTAACATCTAAAAAAATACCAGCTTAACTACGTTAGTTAATTATTTAATAACATATTCTAAACTTAGTAAATACGTAAGGTAAAGAATGTACTAACTGGTTTTAGATCGAGGCTCCCGAGGTCCGTCCACTGTTACTTTGATCGCCTTGTTGTACGTTGTTACTTGGGGTGGTGACGTTGATACTGTTATCGTTAACGTGAACGATTTACCTAAAACAATAAAATGAAGATTACTTTGTGGTAATTCATACTATAATATCGTTAATCTAGGAATAGAATATTGTATAGAAAACTTGTAGACAATTAACAATAAGGTTTAGGGTAACCTACAATAGTTAAAGAATGTTTTGTCGATGTTGTTTATTTATATATTTTTTTGTATTAGAAGTGATGTACTTATTATGAATGTACTACTTTGGGAATCAGTTTAAATACATACAAATAGCAAACGTTCATTTTAATCTTCATTATTTCAATTTATGTAACTCATTATTATTCCGAAAATATAATGGAACACTGAGTTTAATATTAAAACAAAGGCACTTTAAATCAGTACAGAATAATTACAAAATACTCATTAAAAGGATTTAAATTTATTTCCCTACATAAACTGTTTTGGACGTGAGTGAAAGCGATAAATTCAATCTGCGGTCGTTCTCTTTTCGCCCAAAGCCAACTTTTTGTAGTTCGATTTTGATCACTTGTTCGAAAAGTTCAAAAATTTATTGCCGGTTTGTTTTCAATTTTGCGTGCCGAATGAAATTTTAACTGCTACATCGATCCACAAATTGTCTATCAAAAACTAACTGGTTTTTCAGACTGGTAACTCTCAACAGTTTTATTTTGTAACCATTGAAATTGGATAGCCAATTTCATGTAAGCACTCGAAATGAAATCTCATTCGAATATGAAGGGCACAAACATCACGTCACAAACAACGGACAAACCACTTCATCACTGCATAACGTTGCCAATAAAAAAAACATTTCCATCTGCGGAAAAACCACAGTTAATATTAAATGACCGTCCGTCAAAGCTGTATTGTGGAGCGCTTCGCTGCGGGATGCAGCCAATACCGATTTTGTGATTTTTCCGAGCCGAGGGGTGGCAGGGGGTGACATGTAAGCTTTAATGGAGCCTGAAGCGGCACACCGCCGGCTACACGCGAAAAAACTGAAAAAAAAGGCCTCATTCATACGTGATTTCATGTGTAGGCTACTTTCTGCGGCCGGCGTGTGCCGCTCGTTAAAAATGGACGTTTACATGCCCGCTTGACGCTTGTTGCGGCCACGTCAAGTTTATTAACGGTACCCCGGAGATGTGTTTGCACTTATGACTTTTTCGTACGAACTTTTAGAATTGTAATAAGTGCTTAAAAATAAAGTATTAATACTCTATGAGTTTTTGGTATTCTTAAAGACAAGCGTCCTCTAATAGATTATTTAGACATTTAAAAGAAATTCCCAAACAGTTTATTAATTACATATGTAGCTTACCACACCACCTATAAAGTTTTCGTATGTTTGTTATGAGCTATAAGATATACATTCCTAAACGAAAATTCCTAATTTACCGTTCCTACTCTTTCTTAAGAAATAAATACAAACTGTAAAATTCAGCTTTAAAAAATCAAAACATTTACAAATCTTTAATTTACTACTTAGAATTTATGTAAATCAGTAACTAGTCATTAGCTATATAAGTGATGTATAGGGACAATTAGACTCTCCAAACGAAACTCAAAGCGTTTATGTTTTTGATAAGCCTAACCAGTCCAAGTGATCAAGCCAGACATATGAGTGATGGACACGCCGTACCAGGCGCGGTCGGCCCCAGCCGCGCCTAAATAAATAACCTCTACTTAATGTAGTTGGTACACGATATAGCTTTACGAGCTCACAATTTCCTCATTCAACTCTACACCCTTCTTATGACACGCTATGACGTAAATTTTTATGATTTATGAAACGGTTATTAATGTTAGTTAAGGTTTCTTTTGTCGTAGTAAAAATATGTGTTTAGCTTTTCAAATAACAATGCACTACTATGCTCCAAAACTTTTACGTTCAACTTTCTTTAGGTTAACAATATACAACTGGATGAATGTTGCTCAAGACAAGGAGAAATGGAAAAGTATGAGGCTTTTACCCTAAAAGGGGCCATACAAAAACTGGACCACTAAAAAAGAAAAGAGAAATAAAAACTCAAAAATTTTAAAATTTATACTAACGCAACTAATACTAATATTAAGACAGGTAATAGAACGGATTGTTGTATGGATAAATTAGTAAAGCTTTAATAATAACAAAATATAATAATTTAATTCTACACCTTAGATGACTATAGAAGTACATAAAATACTAGATGGGAATCATAGAAAATAATTAAATTAGATTTTTTATAAATCAGGGATTAAGAAAGTACGGTTAATACAAATCTTATGTTAATTTTTAAATCAAATCGACAAGCTATATTGATGTGTAACTAAACGAAACCGAACTGAATGCCAGTAACTGGAGGGTTCATGATTCAGGGCGATGAAAATTTCTCGTTTTGAAAGCCAAAGCATTGAATCAATTAATCAATCAAAATACGTTTATTCAGTTTAGATGCGTCTTAGGCCTTGTTCTGAGAAGAACCGGCAAGAAACTCAGCAAGTTTTACTCTCCCTCTACATTACAATTATTCAAAGGTCAATTTAGTCAAAAACCACAACGTCATTAAACTTTTTGATTTTTCTTTTTACGTGATTACGTCAACAGTAATTATGTATTTACTTTCTTACACATATTACCCATACATTGTCTATGCTTGAAAACACATTACAACGAGGATTCCTATAAAAAAATAGAACTATTATTTTTGAGAGCTTTGCTTACTTTTGCTGACAAGAGGAAGGGGGGGGATAATATATATATATATAGATAGGAAATCTGCTTTCATAATACTTCAACGGCCCCACACTACAATTTCAAATAATATTTAATATCAAGATATTATTATTTATAAATACTAATAGTGTTCTATTCCCTTGTAAATGATTTAAACCTGAGATACCCTATCGATTGACTCTTACTTCGCAGCTTCATGTTCTCGATTTGACAGCTGTCAAAGACACCTTGCGATGTCAGATCGCGATTAGGCGATGTCGGACGTAATGACGTGCTAATGCCTTACCTCGATCGCTAATTGACTGAATTAATATGCTGATGTAAGCTGAGGTGTTCGCCGTTTGCCGGCAAATAGACATTGTTGGTATAGATAGTTATGTCTAATAATCCTATGGCATTAGGATTATTACCTAAATGTACATGGGATTATGGTGGTACTAATAAATCTTAATACTAAGACAGATGTATTATGAAATAAAATGTCATTTTTAATATAAGGAAGAATAATTTTACTAAAATGATAAGTATGACCAGTAAAGATTTTTGAAGTTATACTTCTTTAGGCGCGTTATGAAAAATTTATGAGAGTGAAATTTTACAATGCGCGCGCACCTGTGACACAAAATTAGGAGTGTCATTATAGCGTGCGCATCTACAAGTAAAAAGAAATAGAATATGCGTGAAGTTCGTATGCCACGAATTTTGAATGACCATAATGACATTTGTCATTTACCTTTTAAACAAATAAAGGAGTTTTAATAATTTTTTCAAAGAAATTTAGCAATGCTTTTTGAATTATAATCAGAAGTGATTTAAATTGAATATTTAAACCAATACTAATTAATATTTGTGAAAAAACTGTGCTCATCAACCTTCCTAAGTGCTTCAATACAATTGAGGTTAACTATCCGTATGTATTATTATTATCGAGTAATGTTTTGATTAAAAAAATGACCACATTGTTTAATCAAAACATGTAATTTTTCTGATTTAATCTAGCAAATATAAGGACAAGAGACAAAAAACAATTGATAAATCAGTGTAAGTGCTCTAAATTGAATACAAAAAAAGAGTTGTCATCTTATCTCTGTGAAACATCAAAAACTGGAGGTGGAACAAAGCCAAACTATTTTTAATAATGCCAAAGAAGTATAACTTCTTACGCGCGTACATAAGTACACGCACCCTTTTTTTTAACTTATTGAGTAACGAATTTAATAATATTAGAATTTAATAAACGTGTTTCAACTCCTTAAATCACGTTTAAATTTTGGGTATCAAATGTCGTAGATGCACTTATAGTTTTATTCTTTATACCTTTTAAACGATTGGGTACACTTTAAATGGCTGTTTGTGGACGAAATAGTCGAAAATCTGTATCTCTGAAAATAACTTCAAAATTTTGGATTTCAGAGACATAAAACAACGTAAATATATCAATCAGTTTATATATCAGAGTGAAAATAGCAAAACCCCATCGTAACCATTTCAACTCTTACGATTATTTTGATATACTAACTAAAATCCTAAGTATAAATTGATTTATGATCACAATGATTGCGCTTAGCCACCACGAGTCACAAGAGTTGACTCGGAGTTACGTAAGTTGCGGGCCGCGCTTAGTTAGCAACTACCCCAAAACCGAGACGACCGTAAATGAAATGGTAGTTTTCCGCGGCTAACCCGGCTAACCCGGCTCGCCGGCCGGTTAACCAGGCCCGTGTGGCCGCGTTATGGTTGACAAGGCCCTTACCGCGTGCGTACGTCTACACGAAATTTGCGTAAAGCGTTATAACGATTCTAACGAAATCATAACTTGTCCGTTAGAATGTTAGAAGATAATTTAACACATTGTTTTTATCATTAATACTTTATTAGAATACAGAATGTTAGAGAAGAAAATGCTGGACATCTCAAAGAAACTCTGACGAAAGAATCACAAATAGTCAGTCATAAATTGTTTATTTTCTCCGCTGCATTTTTACTAAAGTTACTTCTTTTACTGTTTTAAACCACCAACAATATTGAGAACCGCGTAAATTTTTTGTTACCGTACCTCATATATTGTATGATTTGGCACGGCATCCGTGGTACTAAAATGCGCAGCTATCAAAGCATATGTACGTATTCGTATAAAGAATTCTTCAAAGGAAAATTTTTATTCAAATGGCTTTGTGACCGCAGTAAGCCCCGCCCAGGCGGAAGACGTTGCTTTTCCACGATTTTCCATTGGCTCCGGGCCGGGGGCGTGCCGTCTTCTTCTTAAACAACTTTTCATTTGCACGACTGAAATATCGCTGGATTAAAACACTGAAGTTCCCGATGCGGTTTCTAGAAGGTTTTTATAAGCTTTCGACTGTGAAGTATGCTCATGTTTAATTAAATGCATCGAATTCTGTTTTTGTAACAGGTATTTATGTAACTACTTTTAAAAGAATTGGTATCCTTAACTTAGAATTCCTTAGACTTTTCATACATTTTGTAAGAACTTATTTAACCATAGCAGTGTTAGTAAAGCAATGAGTGTACCGTGTTAGAGTTCGATTTTCGGTGTAATCATACTTATTTGGTTTGGGGGAAACAAAGATGTTTGAGAGTTTCTTTTCAACATAAGAATAAAACCAAAACACATCTAATAAGTTCTGATTCCCCTGTTGCTACACGGTAACGGTTTTTAAAGTAATTTGAAATATAACTATGAATGTATTTGTTGTTTCAAATGTTAAATTTCAGTTTCTTTAGTTTTTTTAAAATATATTTTTGTCTATTCATGTACTTACATGTTTTCTGTTTCATATATATTGTTTATTGAGAGATTAAGAAAAGTAAGATTACTAATAATTAAATAAATAAGTCTGTTGGTAATAGTGAAGTACCTACCAGAATTTCTTCAAATAAATTTAAATGTTTCTATATTATTATTATTGTTATTTATTGTTTATATATATAGGCGGGTATAATATGCGTAAAATGTTTAAAAAAATAGTTTAGCACATAACCAGAGTCGATTGACTGAAGAGAAAATTCACTCTCAGCTGTCTTAACCAATCTGAATGCCTCTAAGATGTATAAAGTAACTAAAGTTCTATGATTGTTCATCAATACTAGTATATGCATTATAGCTTTAAATTTTTAAATTAGTGGTAGGTACAGCACATTAAAGTATAATTTCGAACATATCAGTTTTTCAAAGTTACCAAATTATGCTGAATTAAAACATATTTTAGTGCAAAAAATACCTTTTTCATAGTAATTGCATCTTTTTATTTTCCTCCTTACTAAATTTATCTATATCAACCGACTTTAAAAACCGGTCCACGGACGTAGATTTGAAATTTTATAATAGAGAGAAACAGTTCATTTTAATTATTAATTATTATTAATTATTTGTGATCGATCAAGTTCTTTCCCTTTAACTTTATAAACTTCTTATAATAGCAAACAAAATACCAAACAGGCTTAGGTTGAACCACTGGTTGTGTATTCAAACTCCGGTGGTGCTTCAATGGAATTCTATCCTATGGGAGAAAAAATTCTCGACTCGTCTCGAGTTTGAATCTTACGCTAAGAATCTAAAGTCTATGGCGTGTGTCAAGCTCATCACTAATTTATCTGTTAGGAAAAATATGATCACGAAATATATACAGGATTCTGAGGCCAAGACTTTGAAGTTGCAGCGCTGCTTATTTCGTACGTCATAGAAGAATGCCTATAAAGAAAAATAATCATAGATACTGATACTCTCTGTATAGGAATCAAAAACAAAGTAGTTTGTGGCGTCACTTGTTTTTAATTATGATTTAAACTTGTTGTAAAGTGTCGGTTAATTAGATATTAAAAATTATTTTCTAGGTTTTGTCTAATAAATAGAGATATTATGAATATGATTTTTTTCTAAAAAGCTAAATTACTTGTGACTGGATTTTACAAATATATTAATGAGAAATAAGATACATTGTTTTTCTATTAGTCAGAGAGTTTATTATTCAAAAAGTCACAAGTGATGAAAGCTGGATATATTGCTACGAACCCGAAACCAAAAGACAAGACAGCTCAGTGGGTGTTTCCTTTCGAGGAACGGCCAACTAAGGTAAAGAAAGGAAGAAGTCAAGGAAAAAAGATGATTGACACATTCTTTGGTCGGAAAGGTTATTTCGCGACAGTTGTGCTAGAAGATGGAAGGACAGTTACTGCAGACTGGTATGTCAATCGCTGTTTCCCTGTTGTCTTGGAAAAAATTCGATAGCGGCCTCAAAACAGTATCCTCCTTCACCACGACAATGCTTCAGCGCACTCCGCAAAACGGGCTGTTCAATATTTGACTATGGCAGGTGTCAAGATCATGAGTCATGCGCCATACAGTGCTGACCTGGCGCCTTGCGACTTTCATTTATTTCCAAGAACTAAAAATAAAATTCGAGGTATTCGCTTAACGAGCCCTGAAGATGCGGTGAAAGCGTACGAAAATGCCATAGAAGAGACCCCTCGGGAAGAATGGGCTCACTGCTTTTCTCAGTGGTTCCATCTAATGCGACGATGTGTAGAAAAGGAACGGAGATTACTTCGCTTCTACGAGTACATTAAGCCGTTTTTCATTTTTAATCATTTTCAGTGTTACTTAGGTATCTACAATTTAATGTATGGAACTGGTTACCTAGAACATATGGCTTAAATATATCTTATTCCTATAATTAGGTACCTTTTAGTTACTGTGTACTTATGTTTCCGCTAGACCGCCATAACAAAATATTCAAGTAACGCTACAGCCCCTCGTATCTCAGGCAACGTTCAGGCAAGATGGTGATCACGCAGATTTTTAGTTAAGGCATAACGGTTTCCTCGAGATGTTACGGTCGGTAATCGGACGAGCGATTGTTATATGCACACCTAGGAAAATTCATTGGTGACCTGTGATACGAACCTCGACCTCAGGGATAAGCCAGTAGGCTCACGCTACTCTTATTTTATTATATTTAAATTTATTAAATAGGTAAATAAACTATATGGAAATATAAATTTATAGTGTTTTATTCGATTAAATGGCATTACGGCATTAAAATGGATTAAGTAAATTATATGCAGTGATATACCGTTTCCTCTCGCTTCCATTAGTCGACATTCACTTAACACAATATTTTATTACAATACGTAAATTAGTTTTTTAATACTAAAAATAATCAATTTAATGTTAAGATAATGTAAGCCGTAGTAAATACCAAATTAAAAACAACATTTTAATAATTATATTAGTATATGTCGATAAAATGAGCAAAGTTCGCCGTGAGTAGGTTCGATACGTTTTGTGCACCAATGGACTTGCTGATGTGCGAATTTAAAACTCGCTAGTGCGCTGAAGGAAAACATTGTGACGAAACTGGCATGCCATAGACACAAAAATTCGATAGCTTGTGTCAGACACAGAAGGCTGACACCTTTTTGCCTATTAGACATAACAAATAATGTCAAAACAGATACAGAAAAGTGAGGCCTAGACCTAAAAGGGGCTATTGTTTTTTTTTTATATTGATAAAATAATAACAACAACAGTTTGGCAGTGATTAATTTTGCAAAGACAATTATTTCGTCATCCCTACTTTAACTAAACATTTTATTTTTGTATTATGTCAATTTCAAATTCAATTGAAATAAATCAAAATGTATTTAATAATATTCGTAACTTCATACACTTATGAAGGCAAAAAAACACACGGAAATACATTGTAAAATGTATAAAAATCTTGCCAGTTTTTCTCATCCCTTGACTTAAGAACTTTCACTAAATGTATATTACTCATTCATTAAATGAATTACTCATTAACTTCCATAAGTATAATCGACTTCGACTTTATAAAAATGAAACACTTGTTAATTAAATGGCATCTACAAGTCACGATATTCTAATTCCCGTATTTATCTTGTACCTTACAAATAATTTTAAAACTTATGATAAAATAATAAAACGCGACGTGGCCGTGTTCTTCAGTCTATACAGTTTTCACCTATTAATTATTCTTCTAATTTTAGATGTATAATTAAAAAACAAATTTTAAAAAATAAAGACAAACGGGCGGATATTAGCGATCTATCTAGGAAAACGTTGAAAAAAGTAGTTTAATTGCCTAAATTAACTAAATTTTTACGGCAAGTCATTACTAAATTCAAAGCTTAATATGCGGGTTTGCTAAAAAAATACTTTAGTTATCATATTGTAGTATCATTACGTTCTATAAATATTCTCATATATATGTATAAAGTAAAAAGACAGAGGATAGATAGAAAAGATTTCTTGATGTTTTTTACACAATATGGCCAAGAGAGAGATACATATCTCATAAATCGATGGTATTTAATTAAAACAATATTTTACTAATATGGTACTTCCATACAAAGTCACGGACAAATATTGCAACATTACAAAGATTTGTTGTGTCACCTCTATATCCTGACTGATTCATAAACGCATTAAAGTCGTGGTGAGAACTTTTTTGTCATTTTACGAAATTTTAGTTATATCCATAATACAAAAAGAAACGATGATTTCAGAGTCCTTTCATCTTATTTTGTTTCATATTGTTACAAATAAAATAATAAATACTTTGAAATGTCGCCAATTAATAATCTCAATTATATATGTATACGATGAACGAGTACTCGTAGCATTAATTTTTTTGTTAATTTATTTAAACATGCATTTTTCATATTCACTAATAATTATTTATAGTGGTTTAATTTTTAAACTTAATATCTTACTAAGATAGTTATCGATACCTACTGGGACAAAAATTCCAAATTCAAAATATGTATTTACACATAACTTTTCAATAATAATCTGTTTCTTCTAAGCGGATTCATAATTCTAAATGCAAGGAATATAAAAAAATTATCTTTAGCGGACTTAAACCTCAAAGAACGTTTAACGTTATACATCAATAGATTCGAAAACATAATATGTTGAAGTATCGTCCATATAAATGGCTATTATAGCATATAAAATAATTAAATCAGAACAACAAAGTTATCAATCGCATTTAAGTATTACTCGTATTTTACATGTGTGTTAACAAAATTAAGTGAAATGTACAAATGTCAAAAATAGTTTCAATATCTTAATGAATTTCTGTTTAAATTTGTAAACAAACAATTTGAAATGGTGTATGCTAATTGAACATAATATGTATATTGTATGATAAAGCAGAATAAAAGAGAAAAGTGTAGAAAGTCATTCATCGGTTATTCATAATTTTTCTAAAGTTAATTTATGTAAAGTTTTCTATACTTTGTGCACGTTTTTGTTAATATTGTTTTCCTTAGACCAGACTTTGTTTTAACTTATTCCAGAACATTATTTTTATTAATGATATGAATATACTTTATTTTATTAAAACAGATATATAAACACTTTATCACCAAATATGTAGCGTTTGTGATATTGAAGAGTGAAAAGTAAAATTCAAATGGACGAAAATAATATAATTTAAAGCCTAATTTAATTTGTTATCAAAACACCAAATGTCAGAAAATGAACAAAATCGTAGGCTTATTAAAGTCTTTTAATTAGCCTACGATTTTGTTCATTTCATTTCATTTCAATAGGCAATCGATGTAGTAGGATTCGTGTATTAAATTATTCCTAATAGTAATTTAATAAACTATAAAGTACAACGCAGCTACGAAGTTTAATGCCCGATTAGTTAACGACTTATTGAAGAAAGAATCGTGGTAGTGGAAGCCCATTTTTAGTTTTCAGTTCAGAATTTACTCATATATTCTCTAAATGGATTACGAAAATGTTGCCTTGGAACAACACAACAAATTTATTTTCCAATACTCTCCAATTTTATTTATGAATATTTTGGTCTAGAAAGGAATTTTTATAAATAATTAATTAATTAGTTTAACAACCAAGATGAGTAATTAAGTGAAATTCTTTTAAAATGTCTTGAGTACAGTCTTAAAGTCAACCAAGTTCCGAGGTTAAAACAACAAAGAATTAAAAGTATGAAAGGCTCAAATCGTTTGTAAACAACCTCCTCAAGGAAAGGGCGACCCTACTTGACATTCATCCGACTTAAGTACCTCGAAAAAAGTTTGCAATGTCACCGACTTTTCCCTTACTTCGCGAAACACCGGAATGCAATATTTGACGTAATTTGCTCTGGTTTTCCTGAATGACTCTTGAGGGGAAAACTTTTATTTTCATTCGTGTTTAAACGTTTCACTTCAACTAGCGGATTTGCAGATGTTCTAAGTGTAATTCAGAGTGGTAATTTTACTTTCTAATCTCTTTTATTGTGATCTTAGGTTTGACTCTAAGTTAGGAGAACCTAAACTTTCGAATTTGATTAATTTTCTATTGCTTAAGCTTATTTTAATATGTAATTATAGAACATGTTACGACGTGACTTGTATAACAATAACTGCACCTTCAGCACTCACCGCGACCGCTCCGGCCGACGAATCTTAAGTCGTTAAACTTTGCCACCTGGTTCTTCATCACCGCGGAACTGTTACGTAGCTCCGCGCAGCAGTTTTCGTCGTTCCCAGCCCGCACCGTCACTAAGGTGCCGTCACCAACATCACCCAGGGCCACCACCTTGAACGCCACCGGCAACGTCTTGTTAGAGCGCCAATGAGGAGGCAGTACAGTGCATACGAAGTGCGGGCTTCCCGTCCTCACTAGCTCCCCCGGGTGCTCCGATAGGAAGTCACCCAAAGTTCTTTCAGCTAGTATGTCAGATGTCATTTTTGTATAGGTCTCGTGAAGCAGCGTGGAGCTGGTGTCGGGTGACACGGCTCCGCTGGTCACCCCCGGGAGGTGCATCCTCGACACCCGCGCCCGCTGCGTGCTACACATAGAGAACACGGTGCACACCGCCTACATCACAGCACCTCACGGTCACGACCGCGAGTCACAGGCACTCATCATTCTACACAGCACTGTGATGATGACACGTTGCTAGGGAACACGCGTGGCTACTAGATGCGGTGACGTCACGGCGGCCTTGCCACACTTTTTTCCCGGTGAATGAAAGGTTTGGGGGGCGAGGGACGTGAGGGGCCGATTTTTTCCGGCAAGGGGTGGCTCCCCCGCGCGCGGCGAAAAAACTTTTCACTAGTTTCAATGACGGCGGCACTTTTTTGCGCCTCGTATTTACGATCGCACGCACGTCGCTCTCGATTTCAGATGACACACTTTTGGTTGTTTGTCGTTACGAATTTACGTAACGGGCTTAGAAAGGGTTGGAATAGAATGGGGTGCGTGCGTCGTAGAGCGCGGTCGGGATGAGACTCGCGTGGGGCCGCAACGGGTCGGTTGCGGTGTCCGCTCGCGGTGGCTATTAATACGCGGTACGTCCGTGCCCGTCGACTTCGGACAAAGTTTCGCGGGCGAGTCGTATTGCCGCGAGAGGCGGCGACGCGACGCGGGCGCGGCGGGCGGCGGAGCGCACTTTGCGGTCGGGGTGGGTTGGGTTTAAAGCCGCCGAAGGATAAAACATACAAATAAACACGTGTTCGCGCCGGCGCGAGCGAGAGGTGCGCTCAGCGCGGAGGAGCAAGCGGGATGCATGCCGCTGTTGCGGCATTCACCAGTCTCTGTGCTGCCTGACACTCGCCTCACTAGCACAGGTTGCTGCGGCTGCTGCCGTAGCTATCGTTAGCGAACCAATATGATTTGGCGACTAAATAAGTGAAAGTGACTCAAATATTCATCATTACAATTAGGTAGTGCATAGCATAGCACTGTTACCAAAGTTTTCGCGCCTTAAAAACAAATCTTATTAAAAATAGTCAACAAATAATTTAAATGTATAGTAATAAACATGCCATTGTGAATTTGATCGCTAAATTAAAGTTACAAATTTAAACGTATATTAAAACACTTTAAAATAAAAACCTCAATTATGCAAATACGAAATTTCCTTTGCACAAAACCGTTACGTTTCAGCAGCCATTTTAATATAATAATATTGTTTAAAGTACTTGGGTAGCTTAATAATCTCTATCTAATAACTTTTATTAGGGTGCCTCGGGGTAGATCGGGTAAGCACTAACAAAGCCAGTTAAGTGTCACCGCGGCTCCCTCGCAATCTTCAATCTTCTTAAGAGTCTAGATTTTAATCTTTTATTATGCAATTTTCAAGTAAATTTTACCACCTTAATTTTTAAATAAATTTGTTTTGATTTGTTGCTAAATACATTTGTTCTATTATAGACCTATGTGACACGAAATTTAATATTTATATTAAAACTTTCATCTTTAATAGAAATTAAGTAATAAAACTCTAGAATGATTCGAATTCACATGGATTTTTAATTTTTAGATACCTAAGATTGAAACAGTTAAATTATCTTATCGTATTTTTTTGTTGTTCTTGTAACAACTTGAACATTTAATTTCCAGATACTGATCCATAGTAGAAAGTGTCATTAGTATCCAGCTGGTCTTTCCCATTGGATTAGTGTGGTTGACAAGTTTCTTCAAATCAATTCTATACACAAATATATATATGAACAACAAAGCCACGAAACGCTTATTTTAAAAAACAAGCATTTGAGACCTATCGTAGGATTAAACAGTGGTTTTAATATTTTACTGCAATATTAATTTTGCATTCGAAAATATAATTTTACTAGATGATCCGGCAAACGTCGTTTTGCCATGTATATAATTTATAATAAAAAATAGGGGTTGACCGCAGAGGGGTGAAAATACGGGGATCTATGTATTTTTACAGCTGTATCATAAAAAGTAGAAAAATAAAAATTATCTAAGAATTAAAAAAAATAATTTCGGGGTTACACCCTTAACTTAACTTAACTTTAGGGGGATGAAAAATAGATGTTGTCCGATTCTCAGACATACCCAATATGCACACAACATTTCGAGAGAATCGGTCAAGCCGTTTCGGAGGAGTTTAACTACAAACACCGCGACACGAGAATTTTATATATTAGATAATTAAAGTAAGATCTGTGAAAGGTTGTCTTTATTGTAAATAACACTCCTACGAGTATTAGTAATATTCTCGTACTACTGCAAAGTGTTAAAGCAAATATAGGAATAAAAAAGTGCTCACGCATATCTTTACCGCCGTACATAATTCGATAAGCCTTAACGGTTACTTAAGCCATTTAGTGATAATATAATTCACACTCACCACAGATACAAAACTAAAAATAATCTTGCCCTTTAGTCATCATCATTCCTTAATAAATGATGTTGACTTTAATTGTTCATGAGATGTATACTTTGTTTCTTTATTATAAGCGGGCAGGAGTCTCATCTGATATTAAGTGCCGCCCATGGACACTCACGTTGTCATAATTTTTACTTAGTTTATTACGTTCTTTGATATGTATGTATTTAGTTGAACGAAATCTTTTTATTGTTACCAATACAGTTAATATTATTAGTACCTAACTATTTGTAAAGATTTATTTAATGGCGTAAAAGAATACTGTATTTAGTAAGTAAGTTAGTAATAAGCTGTAAATCTTTCTCAATAAATAAATAAATAAGGTTGCCGGCCTTTTAAGAATTGCTATGCTCTTTACTTGAAGTAATATAATACAAGACATTAATCATTTAAGATTTTATAAATTATTAGACGTGCATATCGGTGATGAAAAACTTCCGTCTAATAAATATTGTTAAAAAAAACTATTAAACACGCTTTTAAAGCACATCAAACTAAAAAGTCAAAAATAATTCCTAATTTAGTCTGAAAATGGTAATGAACAAAAAATACTTTTTGACTTTTTAGTTTGATGTGCTTTAAAAGCGTGTTTTATAGTTTTTTTTAAACTATACTTTTTTCCACTTTTTAGTCCTGGCAGCATTACGTGTTGTCTCAATTTAATCGTATTGCTTTGTGGACTGAAAAAAAAATCATTGTTTTTTTCGAGATAAACCTATGAAATTATTATATTGTCGCTGATTCTTTATAAGTGTACAAAGTTTGAATTAAATCTGTCCGTTTAAAGTGGGTCAAAATCGAGTCCGAAGGAGTCGGTTACATACATACATACTGGTGAAGCTAATATAAAGCGTGTAAAAATATAGAACTTTCAATTGAAAACTATTCCATTTTTAAAAGCTGTATATCATATATAGAAGCTTAGGTCAGTATTATTCCTTTTGAAAATATCAGCCTCAAAGCCGCTCAAAGGTATGCAGATAGGTCCAGTAGGTAAATATTGGACATGGCCCTTACAACACAAAATCAAACCTTTTATTTAAGTCCGAGCATACAGAGGGCGCATTGTTTGCGAGGGTGACCCTCGGATAGTTCAACAACCCTTTCTCTGACCAGAGGATAAGCAGAGTGGAATTACTTTATTGATTTTAATTTATGCAATGAATTTTAGCTAATCTTGAATGTTATCGATATTATTGTGGCTTGTATGTGCGCCTCTCAACGTTCGAGCGATCGAATGACTGCATCAACACGATGGACTTACCTGGCTTTCTCTGTAAGTTCACTGGGTCGTATGGTTAGGGGAAAGATCGTGAAAAAACCGGGGTGCATTGGAGCTGAAATTCAAGGGCAGGTTACCTACTTCCCTATAATAAAATATATAGCGGTGATCAGCAAGTTTGAGGTCAAGATCAAGGTTATAGCGTATTTATTTAGGCTATAACCATTGATTATTTTGTTATTACTGCTGTATTAGATTTCCTGTTAACTTAGTTTTAACCTCCAAAAAGCTTGGTGTGATCAGCAAGGCAAGACGGTACTTCACTCCGGGCCACCACTTGCAACTGTATAAAGCGCAGATTCGGCCCCATATAGAATACTGTTCTCACCTTTGAGCGGGAGCTCCTCAGTACCAGCTCCTTCCACTTGACCGTATTCAACCAAATAGAACCTAGGCGTAGCGTAGATGTGAGATTACTCTGCATCTTCTACCGCTTTTATCATGGAGAGTGTTAGGAGGAGCTGTTCGGAGCTGAGTTTCATCATCGGACGTCGAGACAGAATACGAAATTCCACCCGTATCACCTCGACACCCGTCGTTCTACAGCTGAGCGTTTTTCAAGGCAATTTTTGCCGCGCATATCCACTATGTGGAACCAGCTGCCCACTGAAGTATTTCCGAACCAATTTGACTTAGGGTTCTTCAAGAAAAGAACATATCAATTCTTATAGCAACAGCAACGCATACGAGCCCTCTGGATTTGTGTGTACATGGGCGGCGGACTATCAGTTAACATGAGGTGAGCCTCCTGCCCGTTTGCCCGTTAATTAGAAACCAACTATAATATAGGTTATACATATATGAGTATTATTGCTACAAAGAACATCTATATACGATAAAGGTAACCTAGTTATCAAACTTTTACAATTTAAAGCAGTATTTAGATCATTTTTATTTCTACATCTAACTAGTGGAACCATATTTCAAGTATATTTATACTATTATAATGATTTTTGTAAAAGACAACACTAAGGTTTTATTAAACTCTTGGCTTTATTGTAATTTTGTAATAACTTTGTAATGATATCAAGATAAAATATTTGTTCAATAAAAACTCTTGTTTCTTATATTTACAACCAAAGCTAATTAATATTTTAATTAATACATAATTGACAATCTACTGTTGTTTTGTATGAATCACAATTTAACGTAAATCATAGCCATTTCAAGCTTAACATTGAACATTACATGGACTTTAAGGGTAAAACGAGTATAATTAAAATGCCATAAATAGTTAAGGTCTAAAATCGGGTATAACAAAGAGGGTATGGCTAAGCAGCAGCATTTACTCGCCAGATTGCAATAAACATAGCATAGTGGACGCGTAGACCGATGCTACGCTGGACTACCCCGGAACAGAAACATTAGTAGAGACTCCTTTATATACTAAATATATGGGTTTGTAAAAAAACTTTGATTTACATGAAATGAGGGTTTTCATATTTTTAGTTTAGTTATCCTGTGTATGGTCGGTTGTGGACGAATCAGAAGTATAAATATGATATCATTATTTTTCATCATTTATTTCCTAAGGTTTATTTAATATGTTGCAGAACAGTGTTCGCGTAGTGGCAGAACATCGTGATGATACCGGCCTGCCTTAAGCACAAAGAGTCGACGGCGTTTGTCACGCACAGAAGACTCATCATCTAAGCTTGCTATTAGAAAAAACAAATAATCACGAAACACATACAGAGACAAAGACGTCAAAAGTTGTAGCGCTTTTCGTTTTTTTTATCTAACCACATTAAAAAAAACATATTTATACATATCACTGAACAAATAAATTTTTGTATGAAGTAGTAAAATTAATTATTGAGCATATACATATAATATTAAATGATTAAAACGGTTACTACTGAAGTTTTATAAATAAACGCAAAATAAATTATTTTTGTTTATTCTAAATATTTTTTAACATTATTGCGACTCAACAGATCCCGTCGAAGTGCAAGGTCCCAGTCGGTCGCCCGTCGCCCTCGTTAGAGAGCTCAAATTAATGCCGGCTATTCTCCGCCTGACGCCTGCTTGTTCTTAAATCTAATTACCAAGCCGCCACTGCACGCACAGACTGATTAATTGGACTACCTAGTGCTTACGATAATATACAATAGTTCGGATCGTTTGGTGGACGTTAGTGAAGCGTTCCCTGACTTTACTAGGTAACGGTGCATATGATTTTAGGTGTGTATAACGAGACTTTAACAATGTTGTTGCACAGAGTTTGGACCTTATACTATTGGAAGCATTACACGGGAATTCTTCTTACGGCGTCTCCTCATTACTGGAGAATACGCTCTTCAATGGGGTGAAGATGGTTGCGTACCATGTTTTTGAGTTATACAAACACTTTATATGTAAATTCCATTTCAAATCTTTTACGCTATTAAGAGTGTCCTAATACTAAATAATATTTATATGTAGTACTATTTGCCCTTACTCGTAAATGTCTTTGCATTCCGAAGACAGGCATGATTTACTAATAATTTATGTTCTCAAGCAACTAATATTTCAGGATATCTAAGTTTTCTATGCCTAATACCACCTAACAATCTATACCTCTTTATTAATAACAATGTTTAGTAGAATTATATTTCTATACCTGTATGAGCAAAGGCTGTACATTATGCGCTTAAATGGGGATTGTATTGCAAAGATATATCTACTAATTATTTATTTAGACAACTGATATTTCATAGTGTATGTAGGTAACACATCTTCTATACAAGGTGTTTAGTAAATAAATAAATTATTCTGTTTTTTTCACTCTAACAAAAACAGAATTATTTTTCAAGCAGTATGGAATGGTTAACTGAGAAAGGGCAAATAAAAGGCAAAAACAGGAGTGCAATTAAAATACACCCCTGTTGTGGAAATAAAGAGGATCGCTTTAAAGTCCACATCAAAACTTTTTAAACTTCAGCAAACATGTGAGGACTAAAACAGAAGTTGGCGAGTTTAGAATTGTTTCAACGAAAAAAGAAACTTTAATTTGCTACATTTTAAAAGTCTCGTAATGGGGGAGCGATGGACGCGTGACACTTCTAAATATATTTTACAGGAAGCTCTCTTTGTACAGCTTGCCAGCCAGTGGGCCTTAAAAAGAATTAAATTTTATATAATTAATATCAGAAATGTCTGTATAGTATATGTAGTGCATATATTAGCAAGCTGCACTAGATAACTAAAATATAAGAGGGTGAGACCTAAGAACCTAACTACCCTACGAATCCCTAAGCCTAGTTGTAGTAGACCCTAACACATAAATAGTGAATACCTTAGGTTAAGAGACGGATACCCTACGGGTAGGATCAGAGGTTCAAAGTGGTGGGATTTTCTCAAAGCTATCGGGCAAGGACACCACGCTAACTAAGGGCTTGAAGGACTCTGAGAGGAAGCGAGAAATGAAAGATAGAGCAATATTCAACTCTAATTTATTGTTACAAAACAACATCTTAAAACTACTTACACATATTCACACGGAGCTGGTGGTATACCGCGACCCTTAGGTTATTAAAATTATGAACAACCAAGCCGTGTCAGAGTTCGTGTCAGTTGATCAATGATCAAGTGAAATCTGAACACTCTTCGGCTTAGGCTTAAATGTAGTTATGAAAAAGCCTTAGAATCTGAAAAAAATATCACACTTTTAATGTATTTTATTAACATTTACATTAAGCGTTACATTATTTTTTATGATGAAGACTAACTTACGTATTTTAATTAATAAGTGGTGTTACGATAACGTTCAAGTTAGGAGAAAGTGTTAAAAAACCCGAAGGAAGAGGATTAAGAAAATTTCATGTATTAAAACTACTACTACCACTATTTAAATAACGGGAAAAAAATAAGTACAATCATAGCTTCATTTCATTTACTAATAAAGAAAATTATTGTACATTTAACATATTTACACTTCGTTACCTTAAACATATATATAAAAAACAGGTTACCGGTTAGGTTACAGGTTAAGTTATTAGGCAACGGCCTTATCGGTTACAAGCCTTTTCTTCCAGACAACACCAGTATGAAAGAATTAAAAAAAAATACATACCTATAGAGGGTAAAGTACAAGGAGTCCATAACTAACAAAAAAAACATGTAACAGTGGAATTATACAATACTAAACTAAATTTAAAAAAATATTTAAAAAAGTAAAAAGGGGGTAGCATAATATGTTCCATGAATATAGTACATACTTATGTTAAATTCCAACTTGGTGTGGAATGTGGCCAATGCAGCAAAAAGTTCCTCTCCGTAGCTTCAAAGGAAAGGGCACTGAACTCGGCTTGACCAACTTCTAAATAAATTCTCAAATGTTTTAGATAAATATTCATCTGATAACCCTTTCCTGAAGTTAAATTCATAACGATGATTGTAGTAAACGTTTATAAAGAGTTCTTAAATAATTCATCATTGTTTACGTAGTACCTACCTACTACTTGTAACTAGGTTTCCAGTTAGACCAACAAGTAGTTAATTATTCAGATTTATTATTTTTTTCCTCAGGGACAAGACCTACTCAGAAAAGGATTTCTGTTATTTAAGGACCTTTCATGTTAAACAGGAACATAATAGCAGTTGCGGTTTAGATTTAACTACTCAAAAACATAGCTTTTTTAACCTAAAAAATGAAGTCGCAATTTTAGTCTTAATAAACGAGAATTGTAATAAGTTCCTTATTCCATGTTAATTTTGAACTTCATACTTTAATAAACTTAAGTCCTTGATACTTAGTGAATGACTTTCTGATATCTATATAAATACAAATTAATCGCAAAATATGTTGCTAAACGCAAAACTCGAAAACGGATGGACCAATTAGAGTAATTTTTTAAAGTTATACCTTGAACTCTGAGGAGTTTTTTATAGAGAGAAAAGGGGTGTAGGGCTGTAAGGGGTGGCATAGCTAACTTTTACATATGTTAGTCACTACTAAAAAGGTAGGCTAAGAAAAATATCATATTAAGACGAAACTAATTTCACAGATATGTTATGAAGGATTTACTAAGTCAGTTACTGAATATAAAAATCATTGTCAAGGATGACGTAGGTACAGTTCGTACTAAAGCTTTGTATTAATTCTTATCCCACATCCTTCCCACTTAAAACACAATTCATTAAAAAACGTCTGTCATATTTGTAATAGAATTACTTAGTTAAAACCATTATACTAACACTTTAGTTGCTTAATGAATAGCCCTTTCTTTGAACTACGGTCAAACGGACCCTCCTGTCTCCTTAATGCCCCGTGTGCTTCAAACGAGATCGCGTTTGCAATTTATGTGAAAGGGTTAATATTGCATTTTAGCGTGTGTTGTAAAAGACAAATTGCTTTAGATTTTTGCATTCTCGTATCTTTCAAAGTATTGAAATATGTCGTTAAACATTTTGTTATCATCATCCCATTAATATTAATAATTTTGGAAATCAATTATAATCGAAATGCACACACTTTTTTTACTGCACATACAATTATGAATACACTTCATATTTGTCTCTCTACTCTACGTCTGTTTCCTTTTATTATCTTTTACTACTGCAAATGGCTGATGATCACAGTAGTATTGGCCTAGTATCATTCAGTGTTAGGCTTTTAGTTATTTGACAAACAATTAATGTGACATTATCCGCCAAAACGTTTCTATTGAATCTTAAACATAATAACAATATAATCGCGAACCCCATTGAAAACTAATTAGCTGCTTCAGATGTCTAATTAGAAATTCCAATTAGATATTTGGCGGTGTTTCCTTTCGCAAATTCCGGGTGAAAACAATAATTGTTATCGGTGGCCACCCAGGCAGAAGGTTTGATTTGGGGTATTATTTCGAAACGGCCGGCCCTTTTTAGGCCGCCCTCGCCGCGATAGATCTCTTTTTGATGTAACCACTTCCTACGTCGTTATAAATGTACGCGTACATTCATTACGTTTTATATAATTATTTTAATTATAAAAAAAAATTGGTTGTCTGTAAAGTCAGTTTACTGACGATAGTTGAACCTGCACGAATCGCTCACTCAAGTAGGAGAGAGACAGAAATCGAACGCAGAAGAGCGCGGAGTCCGATTGTGCCTCTTTGTCGCTTCGCGCTCTCGCTTGCACTTCAAGCCTTGAATGGAACGCCTCAGAGCGAGGTAACGCCGTATGAGTCATGGTTTTTCGTGCGTACAGCCGGCTAGATCGAATTATAAGACGTTGTCACGTCAAAAAAATTATAACACGAAGGCTGCCGGGAAGGAGCCACTCCGCTCATACTGCCAAAGGCTAGCCAGTATGTTTCTAGCTTTTTGAGATACTGCAATATCTATTTAAAGTAAAGCGAAAAACTCATAGTTGCAGCAAACAGGTACATAATTGAAAGTCCTAAGGCAATATTTTTGCGTCATAAATAAGAAAAACGTCATAAAAATACCTCATTCTATTGGGATGTCCATTGAATAAGAATTGTTAGCGAGTTGACTGTGTTAAAAATACAGTTTATCTGACCACGACTACTGAAAAGCACTCGAAACTTCGAGTTATGTAAAGTATTAAATTCGCATAATACCCGTTTAATAAGTTTTCTTTAAATATTAAATACTTTTGATTGACTATAATACATGATGATGATGAGGTTTATGTCAAGTTTTTTCTTGAATTTCCTTACAATTAACAATTTTTCCAATTCAATTACGTTTGATTACTAACTATTTATGAAGTTGAAAGTTCTGTATTATTTCTTCCGGTAAGATTATCATGTTCCAATCCATACTTTCTAACTAGAATTAATATTTCTAACTATTCCAGTTGGACTATCAATATTCTAAGACGTTAAAATATTCTCTTAAACAAGGATATAGAAAATAGAAACAGTGTCTGTACGTGCACGAACCGCTTTAAATGTGTACATTTCCGGGTAGACTCGTATTTATTTAGATTTAATTTATATGTATTGCTGTTATGTAATGTTTATTTTACTAGGCTATTAAGGTTGCTAGTAATGTCCAATTAATTTAATTTTTTTACATTCAAAAGTGAGAAAGTTGGTTGTTTTGGTTTAATTAAAGCGATTTTTTAATTATACCTGATATGGCCGCGACTTTGTAATAAGAATATATTATCTGTCTCCTCGCCCCAATCTTGAAGTCACGGACACCAACGAATAATATGAATTGTTATATTGATACAATACGTTTGTTTCCATTCTTCACTAAATCTAGGGTCCTCCTAACGTTCTTCCAAAGATTAGAAATAGATAGTATCGCACTTTGTATGTAGATTTGGCGGTAATATTTTGGTTTAGATTATTATACATATATCTTAACTTAACTCTCCGTTACTCTATTACACGAAGTATTCTTGTTATCAACCATCCATCCTCAGTATCTAAGTGTATAAAAGTGTTATCCTACTTGTTGTTTGTACAAAAGCACTGTAATTATAGACGATAAAATACTAATACACATACTAACGGACAGTTAAAAAACAAATACTTCTACAACCTTTTTAGGTCTGGGCCTTACATTTTTGTATGTGTCGATGTTTTCTTTCACCGTTCGCGCGAATGTTAAATGCGCACATAGACTGAAAGTCCATTGGTGCACAGCTGGGGATCGAACCTACGACCTCAGGGATGAGAGTTGCACGCTAAAGCCACTAGGCCAACTGCTCATGCAATTTCGGACAATTAATTTTCTTAATACAATTTAAAGTTCAAATCGGAGTTTAGTTTGAAGTGAATGTAATTCGCTGAACATTTGCATAAGACGTTGTCAGATTGTCGGAAGGGTTAGGAACTTAAGGGTTGATCCTGGGATTATCCCGATAATTATTTCAATTGTTTATGCCTGTCGACGCTGCATTTAGATGGCGTATTATAGTTTGTTGAGTGTTGTCTTCATTACTGGGAGAATAACGTGCGGAATGCGAATACGCTTATGTTATCAAAATGTTTTGAAGCTTCGAAAAATGTCTAATTAGTCAGAATTCTAGACCTTTTTACTTAGGTTTAAAGATTTTATTTCTCAAAAAATACAAAAAATGTCACTTACATGAGAATAATACTTTAGATTAACATAACATTGTAGTCGTTCTTAAAATAATCACAATAAAAGATAGCCGTACATGCAGTAAACTTGAAAATAAAAGTAACGAGTAAGAATATGGATTAAAAGTAATTATAAGAAATGAATTTAAAAGTAATTTTGTCCAACATATTCAATTAGCTTCGATTTGAATGAATTGAAAGAAGTAATATTTTTTACTTGAAATATACTTCCCTAGTGTTATAACCAAAACATTTGATTGTAGTGGAACAAATTGTATAAACTAAGAAATTGTCAGTTCCACCGTTTCGTTAATGTAATTTTTGTACAAGTTCCAATAATTCATTTTATGAATCTTGGTATATACATATATGAGGAATATACAGTTGCCTTAATACTGTAACAGACAAAACAATATGACCTTTATCAAGACAAACGGCTTCTTGTATACAAATATATGTCAAAAATATCTGCTTCAGTCCTTCTAAGACTTGACTCTTCCATTTCTATTTGGAGTCGTAAGTAATAATTACTTCCATGTTTTATTTAAATACGTTGAAATTCATAAGCGTACAAGGAAGCTCCCTCTAACGTATTGTTGCCCCTCTGGTTGCTTTATCACCTAATGTGTAGCCCATAACGATAAAAATAGCGATAAGCGATTTTGCAAACATAATTTAAGAAATATAAATGTAAAATATATGTCACTAATGACGGCTCTTTTTATTTAATTACTTCGATACAATTAATATTTGATAATTTTTTCTCATTATTGAGTAGTATGCGTTGCCATTGGCTGTAAAGCCCTTGTAACGTCACACTTACTCCGTAGGCTCTGCTCTCCCAAAATGTGTCTTGGCCTATAAAACGAGAAACTTATACTTCTCCCTGTTCTATTCTACTTTCCGCTATAGCTTTGAGGAGGAGGAAGGTATGCAAAAGATGAGAAGTGGAAGGAAGCTGGAGACAGATACCAGAATGTAGAGTGGACCTGTAACGAAACGTAAATATAAATATTATTTTAAGAAGTTTTATTTCAATTACGCACAAACCAAAGACAATATAACACAAAGCACAGTTGCGTCAGGAATTTAACCCAAGTGAAACATACTCTTAAAGAACTTATTAACACAGCTTTGACATTTTATATTTTTGCTTACTTAAAGCTGTGTATGTTTTCCGCGTCTTAGTGAATGAGTAGGTACCTACTTCATTGCCTTCATAATCGCTCCGCTTCTGTATTCGCTCCTAATGTTGCCGGAGGTTTAAATATGAGCAGTCGATTCTTCAGATGTTAAATATGAGGCACGTCGCTAATAATGTCTCATTATTGCTAAGAATTATGAAATTTCATACATATTTAGATGAGTAACAAAGCGGATTAATTACTGTTCATTAAGAGAGCAGCATTTGGTAGCATATATGTAATAAACAAACTCCGATCTTTACTTAACTCGTCTGGTAAAAGAAAATATCGACTGATCACTTATTATTTTTTTTAATCTCATGAAAAGGGTCTAAGTCCGAGAACATGGGTTGTCGCGTTACTATTAATAGCAATAACCGATATGTGTAATAACTATAATAAAATAATAGCGAACAGACGTCTTAAATACCAAAATTTCAAACTTATAATTGTAAATCTTCACCATTTTCGAATCCACTTGAAAACACTCAAAACATTTCATCAAAATAAAAAAAATACAATACGTAGTTTTATATTATCAAAGATTTAGTTACATTTCTATGTATAGAAATAATAATTATAGAAATTTTCAAATGAATTACCGGTTTTAATTTATGGGATTGAAATATTTAGTATATTGGCCTAATAATTATAGTAATTAGCCTAATAAAACTTGTATCATCATAAAATCAGTGTTCTTTCATAATAACAAGTACCTATTCAGAAATTCTAAATTCAAAAATCAAATATGCGATAGTATCCTGGTCGTGATCCACGTTAGATCATTTGTTTACGCACACATTCGCCTGGACCCCTCACACGGCATTGTCTCTCAAGATATGATCTTGATGAAATCTGGGCCCGAGGGCTCGACTGACGTCTTAATTAAGTTAATAAATACACACTCCATTTCATTACGCATACGTCAAATATAATCTGACGATATGCATAGATGGAAGTTTATTAGTGTTTGATGTAAACAAATAATGCTACTGGGTAGTAAAGTTTATGTTCATTCGTTGTGAAGATTGTTGAACAAACAAATGAAAGTAGTAAATTGAAAAATGATTACGTTTTATGTATACTACCATAAATGTGGTGTTTATCTAATATATAAAATTCTCCTAAACGGCTTGACCGATTCTCATGAAATTTTGTGTGCATATTGAGTATGTTGGAGATCTGGACAACATCTATTTTATTTCTACCTAAATGTTAAGGGTAGTCCACCCCTACATTTTTTTTTTCAATTTTAGATAAAAAAAATGTTTTAATTTTTTTTATGATATAGCATTAAAAAATACATACAACCCCTAATTTTCACCCCTCTACGATCAACCTCTTTTTTATATACTTATTTTTATTGAACTAATAAATGTTTCCTGGAAATATACATGGCAAAACAACGTTTGCGGGTCAACTAGTATCTTATAATTATAAGTTCTTTTAAATTGCTTCCTTAAAAATACCACCTCGATGAACCAAGACATAATTTATCATTCACCGCTACGCACTCGTAAGCTCAGATTACAAACAAAAAACTGTCGTCCAGACAGCTTGGCACCGATTTTTTGTTCGCGCATACGTGCTAAAACAAACAGGACGTGTGGCTGCGACATAAATCTTTAACCGGAAATGGTCACGCGACCCTCATCTAATGGTTAATGCTTTAATAAATATCAGTTTTTATAACCGCCCATGAATATTTGTAAAAAAAATATGGTTATGTATTTAGCTATGTAAAATTGTTATATATTGTTAATATGGTGGTCTTAATATTATGACGTCCTAAAACCAACATTTTATATCAGAAATCTAATTATAAATATGGACAAAACAAATAACTAATTCTATTTTATGAATGTTAAGAAATATAAATTTCTTTAAACATAGATCCAATCACTCAACAATAAATGCCTATCAGCCTTCTTGATTTAGAGAGTAAAAAAAGGCCGGTTTACATTTCTTCTATATTGTGGAGTCATATATTTTACAAGCAACGAAACACAAGCGAAAGTTACTGGACCCTGCATTTATTTATTTTTAAATATACATCCTCGGGATTAATATGATGAAAATAAAATAAAAACTGATTGAGAAATTAATACAGAACCCAAAACTATATAAATAAATTTAGAGCTAAACAAACATTTTATATTTTGCAATAAACAAATTAATTTGACATAACATTTAGATATAATGTATTAATTGTGGTTTATATCGGCGTTAATTAAACGAGCAGTACTTTAAAATAGCTATAACTATTGACAAAACAAAATTATTGACTCAATTATCAATCCTACATCACAAACCACGCTCTGTCAACATACCACAGCCCTAAACAAGCAAAATAAAATAATTCCGCTAATCTAACACGTTTAAACTGTAATTGTTACACGTGTAATACCGTTTTAACCGGTCATTACTTACGGGAAACTGGTAGGCCCTAGTGAATAATTGAGCGTTGCGTGAGAGATGGACTTGTGAAAATATGAAATGATTTTGTCCGGAGATTTAGCCCCGCGGGCGACATCCGACAAATGACGCTGTGA
This sequence comes from Pieris melete, assembly GCA_963693345.1. NCBI lineage: Eukaryota > Metazoa > Arthropoda > Insecta > Lepidoptera > Pieridae > Pieris > Pieris melete. Next base: position 1,747,003 of record CAVNZK010000006.1, on the reverse strand, counting down.
AATTGTCGGATTTATGAAGTTTAAATTGTTTAGCGGCAAATGGATTATTGCGTGACTGCGGTGTACAAACACGGTGAATTTATACAGAATTTACATAAATTAGCGAATCTCCATCTTGAAGTTCAAACCCCGACTGTGCAATAATCAATGGTCCTACAAGCTTTTTAGGTCTAGGCCTTATCTATCATCATCATTTGTTAATCTAATAGGCAAGTAGGTGATCAGCCTGTGCCTGCTAGATTAGACGCACGCCGTCGACTTTTTGGGTCTAAGGCAAGCCGGTTTCCTCACGATGTTTGACACCAATTAAAAATAACTTACCTTATTATTATGACATTATCTTAATGTTCTTATTATATGACATTATAAAAATTATATGGAATTTGCTTGCCTATTTACATAGGTATGGAAGGAATGGTAGGAATTTTATAATTAATTGATCTAATTGTACCACTATCTTGGCAAATAAACGATTTATCAGGTATTTACCTTCACACCATCACACAACACAGCCTAATTAGGTATTACATACTTAAATGTATTTAATACTTTTCATTGATTTTTTTTCTTTCTAAACCGTTAAACCCTTTTTGTATATATTATGTATTCCATTTTTGGCTAGATATCTTTAGTGTAATTGTTTTTTGTTATATATAATTTATGCTAGCTATAGGATTACGAAATAAATGAATATGTATAAGATATTTTTGAAAAATATGTGTAAGATATATGTTCTTATACTTATATAAATATATAAGTATAAGAACTTGGTAATTAAAAGTGTTTGCTAAGATTTGCCCCTAATAAAAACTGGTTATTTTCAATTTTAACAATGGATCCTCAAAAAAATCCTGTTTTAAATTTCGTATACGCATTTAGTTTTCAATATTTTTTATGTGCTTTGGAACGGCTTCCACAAATTATTTTCGTATACATAAGTTAAATAATACGATTGGCTAGACAAATAAATCCACGTGGCCCGGAAACGGAATCGGACACCTCGACCACGGCCCACCCGCCTCGGCCTGCCGTGCCTGACCACATCTTAGTTTAGCTTTTTGTTGCCCGATTTATAGTTCCGCCCGTGTCACACGTGAATAAATATCAAATTTATTCGTAAGGGCTGCTATGCAATGTGTTTCTCTCTATGAATGAAATATACAGTAGGGTGGAGCGTGAATTTTTTTTTGGGCTTTTGATTTGGGCTGGGTTGGGAATCGGTGCTCCATAGGGATACGAACGAAAGATACTATGACAGGATTTTGATATTTTCAGTAGAAATTGTGCCCCAGAGCCACTGAAAAAAACATGAAAGTCCAAAAACAGGGGTTCAAATTAAAATAAATAAAAAAATAACTGTAAGTATTCTTACATATTTTATTTATTAATATTAATATATGAATACCAATAAAGGCATAAAATCAAATAGTTTATACAATTAAGACAAGGAAAAGTTAGGAAAAATACTGCAAATGGGGTAAATTTCCTAAAAATTACTTAGTTCTGTACTCTGCCTTGGTATTGAAAATCAGCATGATTTTACAGGATTTCAACGTATTTTTTATCCATCCTTCCCGACTTTCGGTCCTACATACAGCAGAGCACGCTTCAGTCACAATTTTGATGCACCTCTCACTTGCTTGAGTGTGATTGTGATGTGACGGCATTTGACGATAGAGTGTCAAAATTTGAGTTTCAACTATATCTGGGTTGGCGATAGCATCCTTCAATAAGTCGGTGCTAATTTGTTTCAGGACTGGCGGTTCAGAATCTTTGTCCCATTCAATCAGGTCATATGCTCTGCGTTGAAGTTCAAGCCTTGAAGACTCTGATAGGAGCGAAGATCGACGTTTTTTTCCTGATCTTCACGATCCGCCTGAGAGCTAGTTCTAGGATGTGGCTACTCTTTTGCAGTGACCGAAATAGCCATTCCTTTGTATCACGGGGTCGACAATTTTCTTTAAGTGCGTTGGAAGATACCGAGTCAATTTAATTGTCTCGTGTAGGTGTTTTGCCCCGTAAACACACAAAGGTTTCGTTTTTATATGGAACCACATTGGGGCGTAAACCTTCAAGACGAATTCAGTCACAGTCATCTGTTTTTTAGTCGGAATCTTGGTGGAAATGTACAGCCTGAGAATTGAGTTGGCTGTCGTCATCCAACGCGAATGACAGAATTTTCCTGGAGACCTCATAGCCAAGTTTTCATCACAATTTCTTGCATTAATAGCCTGACATATTTCCAACAAATATAGGTGATCTGCGTTTATATACCCCCGAGTTCTTGTGATATCAGGCAAGTAACAGTTTATTGGTACAAAATCAACTACTGGGAGGCATTTTTGCAGGTGACACAAGCTTAATTGATTTGCTTGTAACTGGCATACTAGCCACTGCAGCGGTCGTTTAAATATTTTTCTAAAAGCCGTATGATACCTGAATGAATCCCAGTATCAACGGCAGTACCGTCGCATCCGATGGCTGTGATTGTAGTTAAATCGATCGATTTCGCTACAAAATAAGCTAACAGTTTGTTGGCAATAGTTTTAGCACCGCTAACCTTGCAAATAATGTGGCCAATGTATTGCGACCCAGTTTCTTTTAACAGAGTGATGTGTTCCTCTACTACAAATCTTCTGCGATTGCCTTCCATGACTAACGTTTTATCCTTTCATCCGTCAAACGAGATACAAATGGACTGTCCTAGGTCGAGCTGAGTGGAAATCTATGAGTTCCTAGTTTGGGTACGGGCTCGGCGGATCTTACTACGATCGACAACATTCTTGCAATCATCTTCCGTCACTAAGCCGATATCTTGTAATGCAGCAGACACAATAGCAGCTCCTCCGTGCTCTCGCCTTTAACTGAAATAGGTCACTAATGCATTTTCATTGGTCACAGCAGTTCATCGCGAAGTCTACCTCGGCGCGTAGCAGAAACAAAAAATGACAAAATTTCGCGATATTTTACTTTTTTTTTTTTTTTTTATTAAATAGGGGGGCAAACGAGCTGCGGGACGACCAAAAAGGGCAGTCTACGCAGCCCATAGACACCCATTATTAGTGGGTGCGTTGCCGGCCTTTGAGGGAGGAGTAGGCTCTCTTCTTAAACATTTGGAGGTCGTATCTCTGAGGGAAGACCCCCCCCGGGAGCCGATTCCACAGTTCGCTAGTTCGCAAAAGAAAATGCCTTGTGAAGCGGACCGTGGAAGACCTCCAACCATCAAGATGATGCTGGTGAAATTTGGAGGTCATTCGGCTCGTACGGTGTTGGAAAGAGGCAGGAGGGATCAACCCAAACAATTCTTCCGAACACTCTCCGTAATAAATTTTGTAAAAACGCAAAGAGACGCAATGTCTCTGCGTAGCGATAGAGAATCAAGCCGATCAGTAAGACATTGGAGATTGACAATTCGACAAGCCCTTCGCTGAATTTGGTCAAAAGGAAGAAGCTGGTATTTGGGAGCACCGGCCCAGAGATGCGAGCAGTATTCCATATGAGGTCGTACTTGAGCTTTGTAGAGCTGCATACGTTGCACCTCAGTGAAATACTGCTTAGCCCTTCCCAAAACACCCAGCTTTTTGGAAGCCAGTTTGGCTTTTTCTTCCAGATGACTGCGAAATTGGACTTCTTTCGAGATGCCAACCCCAAGGATACTGAGGCTGTGTGACGAACTAAGGAGAGCGCCTTCAAATTGAGGAGACACGACAAAAGGATCTTTCTTGGCAGAAAAAGAACAAACCTGAGTCTTTGTAGGATTAAACCTAACAAGGTTGTTACTACCCCACACAGAAACCTTCTCCAGAATCGACTCAATTTCGAGAACAAGTAAGTTACGGCTCTCATCAACCTCAGATCGAGACATGTTCGGATGGCCGGAATATAATGTGTCGATGGTGCTGTCGTCTGCATAGCAATGAATGTTGTCGATATTCAACAGGTCATTGATATGCAGAACGAACAGGGTCGGCGAAAGGACACAACCTTGCGGAACGCCTGCATTGATGGGTCTAGGATTGGAGCACGCTCCGTCAACTAGGACTTTAATGCTACGTCCTACAAGAAAATTTGCCAGCCATCGGCATAAGTCATCGGGAAAACCGTATGACGGTAGTTTCGAAAGAAGCGCCCTATGCCAAACCCTATCAAAGGCCTTAGCTATATCCAAGCTGGCGGCCAAAGCCTCACCCTTACTTTCCACAACTTCGGCCCATCTATGAGTTAGATAGGCAAGAAGATCACCAGCCGAGCGGCCACGGCGAAAGCCATACTGACGATCACTAATTAGCTGGTGCTCCTCCAGATATCGCAAGAGCTGCCTATTGATGATAGACTCCATTACCTTTGAAAATAAAGAAGTGATTGCGATAGGTCGGTAGCTGGATGGTTCAGAGCGGTCACCTTTTTTGGGAATGGGATGAACATGCGCAGTCTTCCATGAGCTTGGAACTACGCCCGAGGAGTACGAGAGTCGAAAGAGCCGTGTAAGCATCGGAGTCAGCTCAGAAGCACAAGTCTTAAGAACGATCGAGGGAATGCCGTCAGGACCACTTGACTTGTGGGTGTCAAGGGAGATTAAGGCCTTCCGCACACCAATCTGTTCGAATCGAACTTCAGGCATAGAAAACCCGCAATGCGGAATAGTAGGCGGTAAGGTCCCTGAGTCATTGAGCGTGGAGTTAGATGCAAAGAGAGAGCAAAGGAGCTCTGCTTTCTCTTTCGCCGAGTGAGCCATCGAGTCATCCACCTTTCGCAAGGATGGTAAAGAGGGCTGACAAAAGTTTCCCTGAGTTGCCTTCGCCAATGACCAAAAGGCTCGAGTTCCAGAGGGCAATTTCGCGAGCTTTTCACCAATTCTGCCAATATGTTCCGATTTTGCTTTAAAAATTTCTCGTTTAAGGGTGCGGGTAGCTGCATTAAATTTCTTTTTATGGAGAGCTACATCGGGATCCTTTATGGCCATTGCGTGAGCCCAGATTTTATAGTACTCTAGCTTAAGACGGGAAGCCTCTTTGCAAGAGTGGCCAAACCATGGCCGAGATTTACCACGAATGGGGACCATAGAGTAAGGGATATAGAGTTCCATTGCTTGTAGCACCACATCGGCGACAGATTCAGCGCTGGCGTCAGGATCACTACCCTTGAAGCAGACTTGCAACCATGGATATGCTGCAAAGAAATGACGCATGTCATCCCAATTGGCCGATTTGTAATGCCAGACACGACGGCATTCCGAAAACTGCGGGCGGGTTCGACGCCTAATTGGCACAACGGTCCGCACCAAGCAGTGGTCGGAGGACCCAAGTGGGGCATCCACAGCAACCTCATAGAAGTCTGGGTGAGAAGTCAGCATAAGATCTAATAACGAAGGCTGATGGTCAGCTCGGTCTGGTATTCGCGTAGGCGTTGTGACCAGTTGAGTTAAAGCATATGCAAGAGCGAAATCATGGAAGCCTCTTCCCGAATAGTCGGTCGTACGAGAATTTAACCACTCAGAATGATGGGCATTGAAATCACCCAATATAACGACTTCAGCAGGCGATAGAGACAGAAGGGAATCGAGTGCAGTTTGGACATGTTCTATGAGTCGATCGACCTCGGTGTTGCCGCTGTGTGACCTGTAAAGGCAGCAGTATATGCGGGGATGGTCAGCACATTCTACGCGTACCCACAAGGTAGAAAGATCGGATTCTTCCAAATGTAAGAGGCGACGGAAATTTATATCCTCACGAATGTAAACGCATACACCGGCTTGTGGCCTAAAATTATGCTCAAGACAATAGCCTGGATAGTGCAAATGTTCAACAGACGAGGGAACTATCTTGGTCTCCGTTAGAAACAATAAGGCCGGCTTAGCCGTCTCGAGGTGAAAGTGGACGGGATTTAAATTAGATTGAAGCCCCCTAATGTTAGTAAAGTCTGTGTTAAATCGTGTTACCGTGAGTTTATTTCTAGATTTGCCTCTGCAGTTGAGCGGTATTTTGTCCCCCCCAGAATACGCGGGACAGCCTGAGTGAGTACACCCAGGGACGGATTCTCCTGTACTAGAAGTGCAGGTACCCTCCTGGGGTAAAAAAGTTCTATTAAATAACGCTGCCATGATGATTCGGAGAGGAAGGGGATGAGCTTCCGGGAATCCCACAATATAAAACGAAACGCGACACACGTCCTGCGTGGGCCACTTCACGCTTTTTTCCAATGGGAGAGTGGTATTACCCCGATCGTGTCGGCTCAATCGGCTGCTTACGCAGCATGACACTCCCACTACTTGGACTAACTGACTGCGCTGGTGGAAATAGTTATTGTTCAAATATCCCACCAGCGGGCGATGGGGTCGTCACTGCCCTACGCCTTAAAAAACCCTTAGTCGCCTTTTACGACACCCACGGGTAGAGATGGGGAGGTGCTATTCTATAAGCCGGCACAACACGGCAACTACTAAATTGTCAACGATATTTCTTGGGTAAATAAATGTTCTTTTATGTTTCTTTCGCAATTATTGTGTGGTTGTGTTCATCGTTAATCAATACTAAGTGAGAAAATGCATATTTAACTTTTAGAATTGATACGAGACAAGTTGTTGCACTACGCTCTTTTTCGAAAATTTGTGTATATTTCAAGGGCTTTGGGGCACAATTTGCAGTTAAGATATTGAATCCAAATTTTCTGTGCTTAATATGTTTGTACCGGAGCACCGATTCCGTACACCGCCTTTTTGAAATTTGAAAAAAAAAAAACCTCCATACAAGCACGCTCCACCCTAATATACAGTCATGGATTAGATAATAATATTATCTATCCTTAGACAGTTATGAGTTCATTTCTAAAAATGAATATATACAGACATTTTCAACTTACTGTTTGCTATGTTGGCGTGTTAAAACCGTATTACCTTATTATGTTTAATATAAAAATGTTTATATGAAACCGTTTAAGATAATATTAAATTTAGATGAGAAAGCTATTGTGATTTAACCCTACGTGCGCCATCTATAATGCTGTATCAACTGTGGAAGCTTCTGTTTATCATTGGTCGACGTAGTAACAGCAATATACCATAGATGGCGCTTTACTAAAAATATGATCCCAAAAACAATCTTTGGCAAACCAATTTTATAGAAGTAATTTTAATATGATAATGGTGTCGTTTTTACTTGATGGTACAAAAGTTATAAATTTGACTATAAATAATATACCTAAAATCATTTTATTCCCGAAATTGGCTCATAGACTTGAGACTTAGATTAAATGTATTGTTGTTAATGACGGGTAATTTTAAAAGTGAGCCTGACCAACCTACTAATATCGTGTAAGTAACTAATAGTTACAAATGAGGGAGCGTTCAAGTATTACGTAACATTTTTTTTTCCTTTTATAAAACGTTACGATGCGGGGCGGGGATTGAATTACACGTTATTGTTAATATTACTACTGGGTACTGATAAACATTACGGCGAGTTCATTGGGTGTCAATAATCTCCAAAAGTTTCGTTACGTAATACTTGAACGCTCCCAGATACGAAAAAGTAAATTTACAGTTGTTCGGTTTTAGACTTTCATTTTATTAAATTTATTAAGTAAAAAAATATAGCGATCATTAGTTGTGGCTCTTTTATTTTTTATTTGGTATCGGACGCGCTAAAAAGCGCCCATGCATAATTACCTCCTGTGAGGATCGGAGGGAGAGTAAGAACAGAGATAACAGTGGAGTTGAAAGAACTCTTAAAATATTATACCGTATTTAAGTAATAGTTTAAATTATAAAAGAATTTGTGAACTGTCAATACTCAGTAATTTTTTTTTTTTTTTTCAAATAAAAATACAATATTTTCAGTTATTAATTACCTAGTCTCATACACTTTTCAAACATTTATGAATCTATTACATCACTAATGAAACCAAGTATCTAAGAAATTATTTTTAGATACATTTGTTCTTATGAGACAATACAGTTTGAATATTATAAAACATTATATGGTAATTTCTGGTTAGGCCTAACACTGCCTATGTATTTATTCACTTCCAGGAATGACGATAAATGCAAAATTAGAAAACTATTAAACTATTATTACTCTTATTTAATATAGGAAAGTGTCATTGATTTGTTTTCTAGTTCCCATATTACATCAATACGAATACAAAATAGGCAACAGATTTATTAATAAGTAGGATCGATTAATCTTGCTAGCCTTAAACATTCGTTCACCGGCTGATGCTGCATATAGGGGTCTCGAATGCGTTGTGCGTAACGCTGATCAATTCTAGTACGTTGCTCTGACGCTGAAATAGTTAGCGTACACGAGTCGAATTAAGAAGTTTGGATGTGCTTTGAACGAAAATATAAGGTTAGAAAAAATACAAAAACGGTTCTAAAACCAAACCCACGTAAATTTTTATTACTATCCCTTCTAGTAGGTACCAATTCGCAATGTACTTTGCACTAAATGTGTTTATGGGTAGCCGGTAGACTAAATAAATTTCAAACATAAATATTTCCGGAATTGCTTAGACTATATGTGGCTGAAAATTATTTTATATACCAGCATGCCCTACTGTTTGACTGTAGCTCAAGAACTGTCCTCCGCCAGTAGTCACCAATTCCGCTTATGATTTCGCTGGTTAACGTCAGTCCTCCCCTGTCCCGTGCCACTTCCAGCCATGTGCTGGCTTTCAGCTGCAGCAGGTCCTGTCAGCCATCCAGCGGTAGCTAAAAGGAAGCACTGCCTGATATTTGATATAGAGAGAGACAATTGACGAGAACACATAAAATTCAACAATACAGGTATTCAACAATACAGGTATTCAACAATACAGGTATTCAACAAAACAAGCAATAAAGGTTTAGTTCGTTTTTGGTATGATTACCAAATCTGGTAATCATATCATCACATCTTAATCAAGATGGCATTAGGAAATTTTAATTGATTTTACATAAATAAATACGTGAAATATAAAAAAAAGTGTGTGCGTGTACTAGGTGTACACACGTAAGAAGTGAAACTTCTTTATGACCTTATTTTTCGAAAAATGATCTACTATATGCAACTTAACGAAATTGGTTAAATAAAGTTTAAATAAACAAAAGACTTTTATTATCATAGACATGAATACAAATACAATTATTTCATTTTACCTTATTACTACTAAGATTATTACAGAATTTCATTAATTGTAATAGAATTATTACTATCATTGTTATCGTTATTATATATTTTTGTTATTAATGGCTTCGAATCTCTTCCGATCAACCGTGGTAGGGACAAGAAAAAGATGGCGCGTAACCGAAAAACGTGACGATTTGCTATAAAATTTCTCCCATACGTCGATAAAGAACTTTCATTCCAACGCCGATAAAGAAGTTTCACTTCAAAAATATAAATGTATCTGTTAAAAATCCTCTCCATTGAAAGTCCTGTCCAACCCGGAACTTTTGTATGCATTTATCGGTGAATTACAACGTCGAGCCGTGCCAGTGAAAATACCCAGTCACAAGCACATACATATTTGTATCATTTTTTTATAGAAAAATATATTTTCATGTGTTTTTGTGCTTTGAATAAAAATAGTATCACTTTTACAACTTGAAATTATTTGTACTCATTTATATAAATCCTAATCAGAGGGCTTAGTCAAGATACCTTAACAGTAAAGTATGACCTATGTAACAAGTCGAAAACTAAATATGTCGACATGAACTGTTATTTCATACAAATTTAGAGCACCTCAAAAACTTTATAATTTTGTATAAGAAATCAGGTACCTTATAAAGCTAATTAAATCCACAAGAGGTTTCTTATTTTCTTTTATACAAATAATAAGCCGCAGAATAGTGTCGACCTAGTCACTTAACCGTGCGACCCTGTGGTCGTGCCTTCGAATCACGGCTGTGCACCAATGGATTTCTTTCAACGAATAAACACATTCTCCTACGGCAAGGCGAACATTGTAAGTAACTACTTAAATTATCGTGATTCATGTGCACTTTTGACTTTTTATCTTTCATGTATCCTTTATTAGTTCAGTTTTTTTTCTTAATAACCTTTTCTAAGTTATTTTTTTTATTTGCTCACAGTTGTTGCCTGGAAGAGATCGTTCGAAAGCGACAAGGCCGCCAGTTTCCCTCCTTTTCATTTAATTATGTTCAATTTTATATTGTAATGCAGCGAAGTGTTTATACATAAATAAATTATAAATAAGTACCAGGCATTCGGTAGGTACTTGTCGAAAAAAATGAATATGCTCAAAGTATACTGATGCAATCTGCGGCCAAGATCCATATAACGTTGTAGCGCCACTGGATTACTATTATTATATTTACTATTAATAATAAAAAACTCCTTATTTCATAAACATGAAATCATGCTAGTTTTACCGTTTTAATTAAGTTCTCATCTGTCTCTTTTCATCACACTGTAAACACCATTCAACAGAAAGAGACGGAATGCGTTAGTTGTTATCGAGGGCTGACTGCGTTGTCACTCAACTAGCATTAAATATTTAAATTGGAGCGATATATACAGTGTTCAATAATAGCGACTATTTTGCGAATACAGTAAAAACAAAATCTTTTTTCGAACAAAAACCGGGTAAATAAGAGCAAAAAGTCGTAATAAAGAGGAACACCACGAGTTTAACGATATTACCTCCGTAGGTAGCGCCGTTCATTAGCTGTGTTTGTACAAAGCTTTTGCAAATGAATAGATTTATACGTCGGCTATTAAATCAACGCACGGGCCACATACGCCCACCGTCTGTGTTTGTTGAGGTGCTAATTATATTGAGTTTCTACTATCTACACTAATAATGTATGAAGCGATACCGTATTCTTAAAACGCCCTTCAAGCTTTCTGGTAGCGTTTGTCCAGACATACTTTTGCACGAGTTTGGTTTGTCTTTATACGAAAGTAGGATATTCGACAATACCTGTTTTTAGGTAAGGTAAATATGTCTTATAATATTTTTAATCTATAAAAACTGAAAGGTTTTCATAATGTTTCTACTACACACACATAATACGCAATAATGAATTAATTAATGTCTTGATAGTAGGTATGTATTTATATTTTAGAGATATCCTTATCCGTGCTCAGAAACATACATATTTTAAGTCGAATATAGAAGTAGACATGGGGAGAAATTGGCTATGCCAAAAATCATCTGGAACTGTTTCGGAAAAACACCTTTTGTATGGCAATTAAAGTTTACAATAAATTACCAAAAAAATAAAAGATCTTCCGACTAGAGTCTTTAAAAACCGACTTAGAGGATAAAATGTATTATTCAATAAATGATTATTTCCATGAGACACTGTAATTGATATAAATTTAATAAAGTATGATATGTACGATACAGATAGATTTAGAATTGTCTTTGACTAATAATGTAAAAAGAGCAGTTTTGGCCTAGTGCATTCAGCGTGCGACTCTCATACCTGAGGTCGTAGGTTCGATCCCCGGCTGTGCATCATTGAACTTTCTATGTGCGCATTTAACATTTGCTGGAACGGTGAAGGAAAACATCGTGGGAAACCGACATGTCTTAGACCCAAAAAGTCGACTGTGTGTCAGGCACTGAAGGCTGATCACCTTACTTGCCTACAAAAGGTTTAAAAATGATTATGAAACAGATTCAGAAATCTGAGGCCAAGACCTAAAGAGGTTGCAGCGCCACTGATTTATTTTTGTTTTTTAATAATGTAAAATTCCTTAAGACATATTTGTGCGGCAGAATATGCGAACGATTTACGATTTTACCACCTTAACATTTTTGTACCATATTCTTGCAATAAATAAATTATTGTTATAAAGTTCGCATTAAACCGCTATAGGCTAACTGTTTTTCACTAGATATTTTGTACATAAGTTTAGCTATACCTGTTATAGAAGTAATATTTGGTTGTGTACCATATTATTATTTATTACTGACAATACATAGACTTGACCAATACATCTACTTGAACTTACCTCTTAAACTAACGTATATCCCAATTGAAATGTATAAAATTTTTAAATAAAAAACAGAATTGTAGCTCCTAAACTCTCCACATAAAATTGGTAACTATCAAGAGCAACAAGCATGCACGCACCGCGTAGTTGTTGATACACGAAATAGGAAAAAAGTAAAAAAGTCGTGTAGTATTTTAACATAGACGGCCTCCAACTAACTGTACAGAGGGACCGCAAACCCGAAAACCTACATCCGTCCGATTTTACGAAAATAAACAAACTGTATCGAGTGCAGCCTAAATCGATAGCCTGGATGATTCGTCAAAACTTTTGTCTGCGATGTATATAAGGGCTATTCTATACCTTGGCTTTTACTCAGCAACGTTAATTAATAGTGATCCAGATGTTGTGTTTCCTACTATTATTAATATAGCTATGTAGGTTTTGTTTGATGTCACAAGAATTATTTGTAAAAGAATGTCAAAACTGTTACTTATCGACTAATTATTGAGTGATTAATATTAGTTTTATATTATAAACGGGGCATATAAACATATTATTGCTATTAATAATAGGATGTACAGTAATAATATTATTAAGACTCATTTATTTTTTGGTGCACTGTATGTAGCCATGTTCACATTTCAAGGATCGTCATGCTCGATTAAATGTCATTGCTTGTGGCGGCGTCCATGCGTCGGGTTGTCCCTCTCCCTAAAATATGGCGAGGGGGCCGATGGCTGGCCATGCGTCATGCTCGTGAACTTGTGCTGCTTGTGGTGACTGGTCGTACTTGAATTCGTGTATGCGGTGATGTTGGTTATTTCGACTATGTGCTTGCTTGTTTTTCCCATGAGAATGTAAGTGCGTGCTCCTATTTCACCATGCCTTCTGCTGATAGAGGACAAATCTTTGTTTTTAATTTATGTTATTATTATTTATTACTTAAAATGTCACATGACACATGGTGAAGCTCCTTACAAACATTTTGTAAAACAAAAAAATGGCGATTAAAAAGAGTGGCGGAGAGTTTATTGCCAGTTCTTCTCTCCCGTTCTACGCCCTTGATTTAAGAACTGGCAGTAAATATAAAATTAGAAGCATTAATATGTATTTCATGACAAGTCATAAGTGTACATTATGTTACCTATGTGATTAAATGATTTTTTATTTTATACAGTTTACAGTATTAAAGCGTTCACAATCAAGACACAAAAAGACGAAACTATGAAGGGCAGTGTCGAAAATTCTTGACTGAACTATCCTAAGATAACATCCCAAAATCCTACTGGTTATCGATACAAACATCGGTTAATATTACCACATCTCAATGCCATAGCTATTTTGTAGCGTAACTAAATATGCCCTAATACAGCGTACAAAGAAAAATATTACAAGTATTGTGAATCAAAAAAGCGTGATAACTCGGTCCTTTTAGGTGAATATATCCCCAAAACTGGGTTAGTAATACGAGCCATTGAAAGGAATATCTGAACAATACACCTCTGACATACCATTACATGCTGGATATAATTAGCTATGGTGTACGGATTTAGATTTGTAACGATAATATTTGAATGCATCGAATAAACATCTGTGCGAGATTTGAGATTTGACAGGCGAATGGCTGCATTGAAATGTAGAAAACTGATATGCAACAAAGCCTTAAAATGGTCAGTCAGTATTCGTCTTTATATTGCGTTGGGTGTGGTAATTATGGAGTTTTTAGATACGTTTTATAATACCATTGTATGGGTAACTATTGCTTAGTTCATTTTGATTATTTATTAATTTAAAGATTAATAGTCATTCATTTATACTAAATGTATATTGTGCATAATAAAGTTTTTTCTTTCTTTGTTTTCTTTCTCTCTAGTATAAATTAATGATATTTGATCGACTGTCCTTAGTGGTTAACGCAGATGTTGTGTGTTTCGTGTCCGGCGAAATAATGTGCTTTTAGGCGCAGAAGTTTCATGAAATGGAAACTGACACAAAAAGCTACTCCACACCGCATTAGGGGTAAAAACAATATTTATAGTATTAGAAGCGGTTTTAATAGTTTTTATTTAAAAAAAAAGGCTTGAAATCTCAAGTTCAATCTTAAGTAGTAACATTTTCATTGATTTAATGTCATTTGTTTATTTATTCAAATAAAATTCATACTAAACACAAATACTGGAGATAAAAACAAGTTATAATTAGAGAACTAGTGACTAGACTAAACTTGCAATACATTTATAGGTGTAAGAAAGAACGTAGGTCGTATTGTATATCATTCAGTAGCTTAAGTATATATCTAAAAACATCTCTTGCTTTTGATATTAAGTCATAAAGAGTCAAAAATTTTATAAACGTCAATTTAATTTATCAACAAAAAACGTTTAAATGACCGTGTTCCGGCACGCGTCCGTTCACCATCATGACCTTCGTCAAAATGACAGATTTCGCGCATATCACTGTTATGCAACAGTGAACCAGACTACCGGACATTTATTAAAACCTTCAATGAATGTATCGAAAATTCGCATTTTCATAAAACGGATTATTTTGCTCCAATAATTCTATAAATAGATTTGCAGCTGACTGATACCTCCGTGAAATACTTTGTGTATAATGAATGCAAACTCACGCATAATGTAGGTGTTTCGATCTGTCATCTCTTACATATTTAATAAGAAAGTGTCGTTATACAAAAATAAGTGACGCCGAAACTCAAAGTTAAATCATTAAAAGATATTTACTTAGTCAATTAAATTCGCCTTTTCCTGTCCTATGCTTAATAAAATCGTTCGTTAATTAATCGGGCATTATAGGTTATTCCTTGTAAAGTTTCACCATTATTAAACCACTGCTAAGTACACTGTACATTAATTAATTTCATTATGAATTGAATTTTACTGGGTGGTTGTATCTTTTAAGTTTTAAACCTTTTTTGTGCACATTCAATATAGCTAGCTGAATAATTAATGACAATAGTTTCATGACTAAAAGATTAAAGGTTACATCAGACAATGAGGTACTTTTACTATTTTTCTGACTCCACAGTATCAGCCAGTCCCTATAATTCAAAGTAATGCGTTAATACGTAAAAAGGCGCACCTAAACAATCAATGCATCAGAAATAGCAAACAATAGAAACGTATCGCAAAGCTGAAAACCGTTTTCCGATTTGGGCTTCGTTATCCCGACTATAAAGTCACGGCCTCTCTATGTACGGCTGATAGTTTTCCACTTTTTTTTCAGTAACCACAGGAAAATCTGATGGCTTTTTTGCCCAGTAACTGTGCGTTGTGCGTCGCTTTTGATTCGGAATGGTCGCGATTGAATCACGAAGTACGGTGAAAACTTTCAGGCGTTCTCGGTTTTCATAACAAATTGAAATTTGCTATTTTTTTACAAAGTTTCTTTATAAATAGAACAACTTCGTAGAAAAAGCTTTCGTTTCACGCATTGTTGATGAAGTAATAATATTTTTTTATTATTATAGTGAGTTTCAACCATTATTATTTTGTGTTTTATTTTAACGACATGCAGAGGATTTAAATAGATATCTACAAATAAAAGTTAACTTGCATTATGCAGTAACACGAACTACCGACTAATATTTATTATTTATTATTTCGTTGTTTTGCTGTGTAATTTAGATTTCAATTGTGTTCAGAAAGTCAGCCTTACATCGCTTTATATATTCAGCTAATGATTATTTAAATTATATTAAATAACCTTCCATGTTGTTTAAACCTACAGCGTTATAAATTAAAAGCCGGAACGAACTTCTGTTCAATTCGAAGAATTAACATACGACAGGCCAAATTGTGCCCAAGAAACGTTCGATTATCTTTTCACGGGTTAATTGAGCCCGTTGAACAAAAACTTTGCCGCCGGCCTCCTGTCTAATGACGCTATAAACTTGAATTATACGCACTGCTAGCCATCCGTCTCAACTTTGTATCGACATGTCAATAGTCAAAATATATTGATGCAATGTAATTTGTAAGAATTTGACGACTAGTGGTTAGTACCCCTGACTGCGAATCCATGGGTCCCGGTTTCGATCCCCGGCTGAGACGAACATCGATGTGATGAGCATTTGGTGTTGTGCTTAGGTCTTGGGTGTTTAAATATGTATATATATGTCTATCTATCTATAATATGTATGTATATCCATTGCCTAGTACCCATAACACAAGCTTCACCAGCTTAGCATGGGACTAGGTCAATTGGTGTGAATTGACCTAGTCCCATGAGAAAAATCATGAGACTGGCATGTTCGATTATTGTTTAAGATTAACTTTTTGGCATCTCTATCATTAATAAATATATTTTTAAAGTAATTTATCAATTAAAAATATTTTTTACATGTGAACTTACGTTTTATTTATTATTTTTTGCTTATTATTGATATTATGCTTATTAATAAATAAGCTTCAAATAATAAATAAGGTTAAGCGTTCATAATAGAGTAGACAATTTATATATAAGCGATCGACCGTCTATGCCTTGGTAGGCTTGGTTGATACTCAAAGTATTTATTATTTCGCCTTTGGAAATTCGTATGGGAACTTTCAGAAACATTATGCACGACACAAAAATACGTGTAAGAAACGAAGACTTATGTAGAAAATATTTTAGTATAATTTAAAGAACCTTTGAACATCATAACTCAGCACCTTCCAAACCGTCACCAAGATAGTGAAGAAAGAATACAAGACGCAAGAAAATTTGTTGTGTAAAAATAATTAGCGGTGAATGCTAAGGAAATCCTAAGTTAGATATCTAACGCCATACAAATTTTATGAAATACAAAAGTTCTTTTGCAACGTTTAAACATAAATACTTGATAGATTTAATTAAATTGACCGTTTGACTGACATTTGATCCAGGTTTCGTTAATTGAATAGGATGGTGGGCATCAGATTGAATCCTGGCGAATAAATCACTGTTTCTACTCATCACGTAATAGCCTATTACAAACTGTGTACGGCCACAATTGGGGTGTAATATAACAAATGTCTTATTATATGTGTCGTATAGAATTAAAATCCGCCAGATCCAGAAAGGTGAATTTTACAGTATACATTTTTTTTTGCTGGTAACAGTTACATTTAACTGTTATTTTTTTAAATAAGGAGAAAAATATTACTTGACTAATTTAAATGACCTTATAATAAACAATTGAAGATTACAAGGATACTGAACTAATAACCAACTGAAAAAATTGGATTTGGCGGTTATTGATAATGACACACGGATCTGACGGAGTTTGTTTCTGACAGAAATGGATGTGGCGGAGATCGATGCCAACTACGCTAGGTCATTGTCAACTTACAGGGTGTTCTAAAATTACAGATTAAGAGAAAGTAAAACTACCAAAAATTATAAATCTGAACTTTAATTAATATCGCAAATATTGTATCAAATACAATTGTCACTTTCTTCAAGCGGTACGCATACTAGATCTTCACGTTCTTCGGAATTGTCATTATTAAGTTCAATGTCCCTATAGTAAGCTAAACTCTCAATAGTTCTCCAGTCTTCGCCAAAGTGCTTCGATAACAGGTTCGAGACATCAGCAATTTTTTTTATATTAATTTTATTCCCCTTTCGTCTTATTACAGGTTCCAATTCCGCGCAACGTCTTCCTTTCTTAGTCACATATTTTGGCTGAGTACATTCGCTTCTGTAGTTTTCCTCTCCTTGTACGCTTACATTCTGGCGTCCTTTGTGCAGTATAAATCGTTTGCAAGAATTAAATTTGAAATGCCAGCTGCCAGGAGGTTTACATACATTAGTCACTTCGTTCTTCCAGTCATACACTTCAACATCCACACCCAAATGTTTCACAATAGTTGCGTGTTTTGTAAATAAATTTACATACATTTGTGGGTCGCATATGACTGACATCTTCTTTACTTCCTTTTCAATTTTCGCGAATACCCTGTCGGGCGGTAAGAACGAATGTCCAACCATGGGGAATATAATTTCAAGTTTTTTTACGTGTGGTGGTGCGTTTGAATACAACCATTTCATGCACATGCCCACTAAAATTGTATTCTTATTCTGACCGCCGCAACCGTCAGCAAACAGTCTTACTCTTGTTTTATCGCTTGGGATATCCAAGCTGATCAATGTGTCGAATACTGCACTTGCGATTTCAGATGAAGATTTTGCATGCTCATTCTCACACCAGTAATAAGTTCGTACGTTATCTAAAGCAGATTTAGAACTACCAATAACAACTGTAAAATTGCTCATATTGAACTGCCTACTAAAGTAAGCCGCTTGGTCGGGCAGTTTAGGCAGCGCGCTGTTTTTTTGGCAATCGAATGACAGTGATATGGTATCATGTTCTTCCTTTCTTAACAAGTCATAAAAGGCTTTGGCTTTCATGCTATGTAACCTTTTTTGGGTTATGTAAATCTGTTTCTCTTGGCCGTTAGTAGTTTCTATTTTCCGTTTTAATTCAAAACATCTGGAGCAAGTATCTTTCAAGGGAGAACCAAAACCAACATTGTACTTGCGGTTAAAGATTTGTCTGAAAAATGACTGTTTTACCTTTAGATAGGGGGTACTTGCAACTTGCTCTTCATACATTTTCCACAGCTTTTTAATATTTAATTCAGGTGGCAAGTACAGTCTTACAGACGATTTGGCCCTGCAGTAATGAGGTTCAGCTGCTTCTATGGACTCAATAAATGTCATTACACTTCTTTGCCTCTGCGCATATCGATCTTTTTTGTGGTTTCCACCTCGATTCTCTTTAGCAACACTGCCTCCATCTTTATAAGATCTCTGTAGAATGCCTGTAACTCTATCTTTCCCCACTTGTAATATTTTAATAAAAGCACTTTTGCATACCCTGACCTGTTTGTGAGGATTTTTAATTGTGACATAGTATTCTGCACTTAAATTCTTTGGTCCTCTAGACTGATCTTTGAGCCTTTTTCTGTGGCATTTGGAGAGACGGCAATGTTTTAGTATAAAGTTGTCTTGGCTGACTTTGTTGTTCAATTTGTAGAAATTCTGGTGAAACCGAGCAACATCTTGCGTTTTTAGTGTAAGGCATTTAAAAGTAGAATTCGTTTTGTGCTTACATTTTGGGAAAGATGGCAGTTTTTTCGCAGAATATCTGAAAATAAACAATACATAAATTAGACACGAATCCGTTTTTAGGGTTCCATACACGAAGGGTGCCAAATGGGACTCTATTACTTTGATTCTGCCTGTCTTAAAATACTATCTTTGGAACCATAATAAGTACACATCCTGTAACACTCTGTATAGCAAATCCTATGGAAGTTTCACTCACCGCTCACATCGTTTTTTCTCACTTTTCCAGTTACTTTTGTTGACCCCTCGCTTCCTTGCATGTTCCGGAAGAACTGATTCTATTTTTTTTAGTAAATCGGACATTTTTTTGATGAAAATTCACGATATAGCCGGCACGAAATCACAAGCAAATGCATGAGCGGCCATTACTATATTTAGTAACGCCATGACGGTTTTCTGTCAAAATGCTTTTCTCTGATTGGCTGAGGTGGATCTAGCGGCTTTTGATGTTGTCTTGTCAAAGATCTGGCGTGTTTTGAAATGAAACGCAAAAAAAGTACGTGAATTAACTAGGATTTAACTGGGTTTGAAAGATTATATATATTATTGGACCATAGAGCTCAAGATACTGAATCCATAGACTACAAAAGCTTATTTTTCCCCAAAACTGGATCTGGCGGATTTTGTTTCTATACGACACATATATAACTTAGGCTCAGAAATCTATCGTGTAGATAAAAAAAAAATCAGTGGCGCTACAACCTCTCTTAGATCTTGGCCTCAGATTTCTGAACCTGTTTCTGGCAAGGAGGTGATCAGCCTCCAGTGCCTGACACACGCCGTCGACTTTTTGGGTCTAAGACATGTCGGTTTCCTCACGATGTTTTCCTTCACCGTTCGAGCAAATGTTAAATGCGCACATAGAAGGAAAGTTCATTGGTGCACAGCCGGGGATCGAACCTACGACCTCAGGTATGAGAGTTGCACGCTGAAGCTGAGTATGACGTCATCTTAGGACTGTCGTCATCCAAGTCAACTGAGTTATTTCAATATCCGAAACGCTATTGCCGCAAGCTATTACGTGGTGTGATTCAATATAAACGGATGGTAATCGCCTGATTTATAGAGTAAGCCTGCAGATATATTTCCGCTTTTCAAGGGACAGAACCAGTCTGTTGCACAGATTTTCGTTTATGTTTGCAGAGTGAGTTCACAGTATTTTTAATTTTGATATTATCGTATTGGCTTAGTATCTATGTATTTTTTGTGAATAAATCAATAATACAAATATTTGTTCTAATACATAGAGCAAGTTTGTATTGATTCCGCGAATCAGGTTTGTAATAAATTCGATTTAAGATCCCATGTAAATTGCGTTCTACTGAAAAATGTATAATACGATCCCGCACGTTAACATAATGTCGGAGCAAATGGCGTGAAGCAAAGACGCATATTGGGAACGGGACAAAGTTTTATCGGCACAGATAACTGATCCTTGCTCGTAGACATTCTTTTGTTTTTCAGTCTGAAAAAGATAATAACTCCATTAATATAGGGTTTGCTTCTATCGATTAAAGCTGTATTGTATCAAATTGTATTAATTTGTGCAAATGATCCTTGCTCGTAGACATTCTTTCATTTTTCAGTCTGAAAAAGATAATAACTCCATTAATACAGTGTTTCCTTCTATTCAATTAAAGTTGTATTGTATTAAAGTTTGAACGACGTACCATAACATTCCAAAGTCTGTTGACCTTCATATGTCTGATAATGTTGATAATATATGCTTTCAAAGAAGACGCGCATGGCTCTTAAAGAAATGAAATAATTCTAGAAGTATTACGTTTTATCATGAGTATTTTTGTTTTTTTTTTTATGGTAGTGAATAGTTTGAAAATTAATAAAAGAAAACAACAAAAAATCTACCTTCACTTTGCAACATTCAACAGAATCGCAATACCGACCGTATACGACGTCACCCGAAGACACACGAAGATTATCGGTTGTATCAGCGGAAACGTTCAATCACGTTGCCTTGTTCTGATAACATTGCCTCCGAGATGACTGGGGCAGAGGGAGGGGGGGAAGTGGCATTTGGCACGGGCAATTGACGCCACTGATAGGATCTCGATCGCGCGCTGAGTTTGCAATAGTATAAGAGTTACTAGAAACGAAAATTTTCATTGTATTATTTGCTCCTTACAAACATTGTGTATACGCCTACGTTACTGTTCCACGCCCCTGATTTGAGAACTGGCAATAAATGTGAAATTAGAATCATTTCATATATATTTATTTTTTGACGTTCATAAGTGTACATTTTGTTACCTATATAAATGATTTTTGAATTTGAACACACTTTAGATGCAGTTTTAAGGAATGTATGTTTTTTTTACTGTAAGTATAGCAAGATCATTTTTTAATTAAATTAAAGTATTTCGGCAGATAAATCAAATCTGTCTTTTTTTCTCCTATAACATCGGTGTACGCTCTTACGCTATTCGGTTTGAGTCAGCCGACACCGCACCACGACACCACTCCTGATAAACTAAACGAAATTGATACTTGGTTTTATCCTGGCTCTGCTGACTTTGTATCTTTGCCTGTTATTTAGCAACTAACTAGTATTATGGTAAAAAAATATAGACATTAAGTAAAAAATCACCCATAGCCTGTTTTAGAAGCGCTTAACCAATACCACATTTAATATCAATAAAATAAATCAGCGGTGCTACAACCTCTTTTAGGTCTGGGCTTTTATTTCTGAATCTGCTTCATGATCATTTTTCAATATAATAGGCAAGCAGGTGATCTGCCTCCAGTGCCTGACACACGCCGTCGACTTTTTGGGTCTAAGACATGTCTCACGATGTTTTCCTTCACCGATCGAGCTAATGTTAAATGCGCACATAAAAAAAAGTCCATTGGTACACAGCCGGGGATCGAACCTACGGCCTAAGGAATGAGAGTCGCACGCGGAAGCCACTAGGCCAACACTGCTCAAAAACGGAGAAAAAAAACGTCTGTTTCCCCGTAAAAAAAATACAGATTATTAATGATAAATTATACGAAAACTTAGATTAAAAAACTAATTGAGAAAGGGTATTAATAAGAATTAAGTAATAATGCCAACTGTTTAACATGTATTCACCCCGTTATTAATGAAGCCTAACAGCAGGTTGATGTTAATTGCTCAAAATACAACACCAGCTGACCCTAATCTGCCGAAAAACGTCATATTCACCTGTTGTATTAAAATTTTGATTAAATGTATTTAATTCTGCTTATATGTCACCGTACCACGTGAATGTCGAGGCTATTCAACTCCTTGACACCACGGGCCTAGAGAGACAAAACCGTTTGAACTAGTGAATTAGTGTTAGTGCACGTTAGTATTAAGTGCTAAACAGTGAGTGAAAAAATAGAACACAAGAACAAATTGTCTAATAGAGACTGTAAGTAGTGTTATTGGACAATTTCTTAGGTTAAATATCATTTTTAATAAATTAGGTTAGACTTAAGTTACTTATTAGTCTTAAGTTAGGCTAGATTGTAATATTTCATGATGTCTTAGTGAAGACACATGTATAAAAAAAATATAAAAAAAATATGTCACCGTATATATAATTTTATTCAATGAAGAGCGATTCGAATCGTCGACTACCAGTCACTTTCCGAGCGGCTTGATCCCTTCGCGTTGCGTAGAGATGTGGGGTCACTCTGCATCTTCTACCGCATTTACCATCGAGAGTGTTCAGAGGAGTTCAGCTTCAGCTCAGCTTGCAGCTCAGCTTCATCATCGGACGTCAAGGCAGAACACAAAATACCATCCAAATTTAATTTCGTAACAGCTTACAGATATCTGATAAACGCGAGAACTATTAAAATGACATATCGAGGAATTATATTATAGTAAATTCGCGTTAATATCCGTTACCGAAGTTTTATATAAATTCTCCATAGAATTTGTAGTTTAATCTATTGAAGTCGTGCTGGTTATTGTGAAATGACATGTACCAGGTACATATGACCATGCATCTCACACCGTTGAACCTTATTAAAATAGTTTTTAGATCTCATCGCTGCTTCATTGTACAAATAATAATGTAAATCATATTTATTGTAATGTGTTTTAACAAATGTTTAATCATTATATTGTTTGTATTCACGCGCTGCTTCAGTTATTATGACAAATTGTGGATATACGAGTAATTCTAAAAGAAATGTGGTAGTTCTATTATTATATTCATATGTTCTGTAAGACAAATGTGGCCTAGTTTTAGTATTTGTATTAAAAACTACAACTCCGAAATTTTATCTTAATTTCAATTTTTTCTAGATTCTATAAAAACCGCAATGGTAAAATGAAATTTATGATTATATCTAACATATTACAGGCAAAGGAATGGATGCAGATGGCTAAACTGTTTAAAAATCGTATTTAAACAGAGACATCCCTGGGGTAACCATACCTTTTTCAGATCATAAAAAATAGCCAAGAGTGTAAAAAGTGTAAACTAATATAGTTTTATTTGTTTTAAAGGTTGAATAAATGCACTCATTAGGTCAGCCACAGGAGACGGTTTATGTTTTTATTGTTCGATTGTAAAACGAATGCGTGATCGCACAGCTGACATTGTATAAAGTTTGAGTTTGTTTAACACATGCCGCCGTCTAGCATTTAAACAAATCATATTAATAACGTCTAAACGATGTTATCGTCGACTACTTATATATACAGAAATATTGTATTATGCTATATATATTAGTCATATTATTAGAAAATAACCAGTAAAAAATAAATATAAACAGTAAAAATGTAGATATGTATAGTTAGGATTGTGAATTTAAATATATATTTTTTTAAATTATATTTGTGAGAATGTATTAAAGTATTGTTGCTTGTAAAAATGATAAATGTTATAATAATATTTATTCAAATTTGGAATGTGCTTCATAAAACTCTAATTATGTAATTGATTAATATAATTTGATCTTTGGACTGTGCTATATATGTACAGATAATCAAAAGTATGCCTTCATTTTTTAGTTTGTACACATTTTTACACCTTTTTCAGTAAAACTACGCGACTAAAAACCATTGAAACTCTATTCAAAATCGTCTCAAGACACTCAAAGTATGAAATGGTAGTCTATATAAGATATGTACAGTTGTACACGTATGTGTATATGAATAATGTTAGTGATGCGTGTAACCAACCGCTGCAAGGTCCACAAACATTCAACTTTGCCGGTTTGCTACCAGTATATTTTCGTGTATACATTATGTCTTATACCTTATAGGGTCAATTAATTGGATCGGATCCAACTGAGCGTGGCGGTATGGTCACGATACATTAGCCGAGTACCATTCGCGTCGGTTGAAATAATTGTACACCAATTGCCGATAATTTTAATTCCACCCCACCGGGCCTTTAGGCCAATTTTATTCTTATCCACAATAGCGTAATTACGTTTTGGACGGTTGATGCTTGCTTCCTTCGTAATTGGGTATCTGCTTTACAAAGCTTTTGACCACATTTATATGGAAAACATTTAACATAGTTATAACTTTATAAGTATTCAAATTTTAGTTTAGTTGTTACGTTTACATACAACCATTTTAAAGTAAGCATTTTATAACGACGTAAATAAAATTATTGGTTTTTAAAAAACAGTTAAGTTTCTTATTATATTGGTAGAAATGTGCTGATATGAAAGGAACTTTGTAATATTAATAAATACAATTTAATAGATTTAAGTTACATTTTATTTTACGCATTTTAATTCTGTAAAACTGATTTAAATCTTTGACAGTCGCGTAAATAAATAGCAATTTCAAGGTCTAATGCATACAAGATTCCTTAAGATGTTTTCCTTCACCGTACGAGAAATTGAATTAAGCGCATAGGTGCACCGCCAGCATTCGAAAGCACGACCTCGGGGATGAGATTCGCACGCTTACTACTAGGCCAACAATGCACTTTTGACGGCAAAAACCTTTAAATTACTTTTAGATTGTATAGTCTATATATCTACCGAAATGTATATTACAAACAGTTAAGGAATATTTTGCTATATGTAAAAACATATTATAGTTTTAGCAGTCACGAGTCGTGACGTCAGCCACACCAAGGGTGGCCATGCTTGCCATGGGGCTATAATTACTGTAAAATTGGTGTACATAGTAGACACCATCAGGGTTGACTCTCAGTTAAAAATTTCTTCATAAAGTTCAACTTCTACATTTTCATTTTTAAACAGCTATTATATTTTTATATTATTTAATTTACAGAATACGAAAATGGGAAAGAGGCACATCTTATGTTAGGCTATGCTCGCAGGCCGTAATTCGCTTTTTAAGAACTCTTTCAAAATTATATTGGTTCGAATATACGAAAGGGACAGCTAATGAAGTCGCCTATATGTCATTGTCCTTATAATTTTTGTGTATTTGCAAAAAAATGTTAATATATGTAGGTAAATTAGAGAAATAATTAATATGTATTAAAGCCTATTCAGAACAATTCAACTTTTATAGTTTATATACTAAAAATTAAATAAATAAAAAAATCACGTTTATATGTTACTATTGTTGAAATATGTTTAAATTTTTACTTATTATCAAACTTGTAAAATAAAATAGAAATTTACAATAAATTATAAAGTCTTTCAGCCCTACATTCCCATTGTACGGAACCGGTGACTAGGGATGTCGGAGACCAGGGCTTTGTCGAGGGGTAGCGGCGCGGAAATACATTTGATGTGTGACAACCCTCGCTCGTGGTGGATTCCTGACACTTGGTATCGCTTTTGGTTTATGGTATTGTTAACCGATTTTAAAAGAAGGTTATAACATTATTTCGTTTGTAAAAGTTAAACTTAAAATATATTGTTACAGTTTAAAGCATGTGTATGTAACAGAGCTCTATACCCAACCCATTAATTTAATTAATAATAAAATATTTTTGTGTTTAATATATAATATTATTTATAAGTACTAAACAAATAATTGTGCTACTGATACAATGAAAGGTAAATGACATATATACATACACCATATATATCTACTATATAAAAATAAGTCGGGTTTTCCTTCCTGACGCTATAACTCCAGAACGCACGAACCGATTTCCACGGTTTTGCATTCGTTGGAAAGGTCTCGGACTCCGTGAGGTTTATAGCAAAGAAAATTCAGGAAAAATTTCAACAGAAAAGCGGGATCACCAAACGAAATATTACATAAAACGAAGTCATCTGGTGGCGAAACGGAGTTCGCCGAGTTTGCTAGTTATGTATAAGAAAACTATCTAAAGAAGGCTTAGTGTAGTGTGTAGTATGTTTGTCTCTGCAAGAAATGTTGATAACCATGCTTACGACGTCGACCTATCATCGTGTTCCGCTGCTGAACAAAAACAGCTTATGTTCATTTGTTTTCCTAATTTTTGCAGATTTTTTTCTTGTGTGTGTTTTAATATATGTGAAACGTTTTTAAGAATAAAAACTACATCTATCTATCTATACATTTTCTGAATTAAAAAAATAACAATACTTGAAACAAGGTACCAGGGCAGCATAAGCCGTAGAGTATACAAAACGTGTGTTCGGTGAGCCTACAGCGTTTCCCGTAGATATTTTATCGGATAGTGCATTTTCATCAAGGTGCCATCAGCTAAGCCGTTTCCGCTCAGTGCGCGCATTGTGAGAACGACTATTGTTTCACATCCGGCGTTGTTTGCATCTCATAACGTAAACACATCGGCCTGACTTCAGACTTTGTTCACTCGGCTTCAATACAAGGTCGTGTGTGAAATGGTTTGCTGCGAAATAATGGGATGGCAGAGTAGGTCTTAGAAAGGGGTATTTTAGTGTTGCCGTATATAATGGCTTATGATTACGGGTTCTGGAGAGGTGGGAAAGAGGTATGTGCTTGTTTGTTGTCTATTTGCACTTGACAATTTCGAAAAGCAATTTCGCCCACGTTCGACCTTTTATATAATTTCTTATAGCTTTTGTTTAATTATTTATATTTTTTACATAATATTTAACTAAGAAAATAAAAAATAAACTTTATAAAAAACATGGCGCAACGGGTGGCCTTATCGCACTTACGAAGCGATCTCTTCCAGGCAACCCTAATTAAAGTTAACAGTAAACAAATAATTGTGAAGAAGTGCAAGATAAGCTTAATTTATAGTACGAAATAATATTTATAATACGACAATCAAACAATAATTATTGAAATCTTCATGTTAATAAAGACAACAATAACTACAACTTCTACAATAAACTTACCCAAAGCAGAGAGAAAAAAGCAAAAGATAAAAACTTAATTATATTTTTTTATAGAACACGAGGTCTAGTGAGTTGATTTCGCACACTCCATAAACACTCGCATTACAAGAATGCTCGCAAGTGTGTTGCCGGCCTTTTATGAAGTGTTACGCTCTTTTCTAGAAAGAGTCTAAGTTGAATTGGTTTGGTAATACTTCAGTGAGGAGCTGGTAGCACATAGTATTGGTGTGCATCAAAACTGCCTAAAAAGCTTAGTTGTGAAACGCCGGACGTAGAGGGAATATGACTGGATTCTGCCTCTACGTCCGATGATGAAACTCATCGCAGGTATTAATCCAAACAACTATCAGCTGAAAGATAAAACACATTTGTTTTTATTTCACACAATTTGATGTTTTACATGATTTTTGTAATTCGGATAAATGTTTTTGCAGTAATTACCATTTTTAAGAAAATATGTGTTGTATAGGTAATATATATGTCACCGTAAAATTGTAAACACCGTTAGATTGTAATCTATCTCGCGAGATTATAAACTGTCGAAAGATTGTGAACCTCAACGAACTGCTTACAATTTAACGTATTATTATTCGGTAGTTATATGAAATTGTTGGAAAGTAAAATTAATCTGTAATTGACCAAAGAAGTTTGAATGATAACTAAGTTAGTGTAGTACAATCTACCGAATAATAATATGTTAAATTGTAAGCAGTAAGCTGAGGTTCACAATCTTTCGACAGTTTATAATCTCGCGAGATAGATTACAATCTAACGGTGTTTACAATTTTACGTTAACATATAGGTATATATATAAACATTATTACAAATATACTGTATAGTGTGTTGGAAATAAATACTATTATATATTTTTACATTATTCTGTTTAGTTCTGTATTTTTTTACGTGTGGAAGAAGATGCTTTTAGCTGTAAGTCCATTTAATTTTGTCTTCTTTCAATTTTATTACGTGTTATTTTGATGCCAATAAAGTGTTGTTATTTAGATTGATTTGCTTAATAAGCAAGCATCAATCGTTTTAGAATTATTTTAATATCTATTGTTTTATTATAAACAGAATAAATACGGAAATAAAAGACAGTAATTCATGAAATCAATTTCTGTTCAAAAAATCGATTAACGAGTTTAATAAAAGAAGTAAGGGGAGAGCGGGTCGAATTATCCCCACAGTTAAAAAGCGCGGATGTGAACATTTGTAGCAATAATACCCCGCAAGGCTGGGGTTGCGCGGCTGCTGTTGAAAGAATGATACATCATACCAATAATAAATCACACATGATTCAATTAGAAAATACGGTGGGCCGGTAAACGGTTGGATTTTGTCGCTTAAGTGAGTCATTTGTAGCGTAATTGACGTTTTGTATTACGTCATCAATCACGTTCTAAATTGTTTTTGGAAGTCGTGTTGAAAATTTGCGTTTTATTTATACACTTTTGATTAAAATTTAATAGTAAATATTTAAACTTTAACATTTCAGACTAACAGTAAGCCCGATATCAAATGAATAGTTTTTGAATGATTACATTTATTTTTATTTATTTAACACTTCAATCTAAAAATCAATTCAAATTGTAATCACTAAATAATAAAGAAGGCAAATGGTGGCTTTATAGCTTTCAATAGTTATCTTCCAGGCAACCTTTTAAAAAAATTGATTCGATTACATTTAAATTTAGATTAATATTCAAACCATTGGGAAATTGGCATGAATACAATAACTACACAGTCGATACAATATGAATAAATAAAACCAAAGTTCAAAAGCACTAATCAACTACCAAAATTATGACTAGAAACATATAGACGCACATTTTTCGAAAGTCAAACACGAGTTTAACACATGAGCTTTCAGCGCACTCAATAACTCATTGCCAAATATAACGTGGGGGCGTTCGTCACGTGCCAGTAATGAGACCTCTCGACCCCTCTCTCCCCTCGTGCTATGAAATTTCACACATACGCGCGCCACTCATTATTCGAATTTTTTATAGTTCGTACTGATTGAATACTTGATTTATAAAATGTCTTATGTAAATATTGTTGGCTTAATACTAAATGTTTGAATTAAGTAATTTTAATCTAACCTCAATTCAAATCCCTTCAATACAAAAACCTGTAACTGCTGTAACGCATGGTTGACTGGAAGAGATCGCTTGTTAGCGATGGTGCCGACCGTTGCATCCTTAATTTATGTTTTCTGAATATGTACCAAATATGTAATACAACAAATAAGTGTTGACAAATAAATAATAAATAAAACAAAGCGTTTCAATCGTTCTTACAATAATGTACAATCATTTATCTTTCAAATTTGTTTTATAATAAAACATTATTTTTAATTTAATTTACGTGAACCAAAAACAAATGAACGTTAATATACCTATATAAAAAAACAATTTAACCTAGTAATCTTTTTATAAATATAATGATTAAAACTGTCTCCATTCAATCCTTATCTATAAACCTGTAACTAAATATTACACTTGGTTTGAGTTCTGCCGAAATAATTGCTTCCAGAACAACCTATTTACTGATATTATTTATATGACAGGAACATACACCATATTAGAGGGTTTTAAACTGTTTTGGTATCGTAACTATATCACTCTATTCAGTAGGTAGCTCATGTCTGAGCGTCGTGGTCAGCAAGGAAACATTTGTAGCGGGCAATCTGTTTCTACCGGTTTCTGTCAAGCGCCTCTCTTGCTTTTTTAAGGAAGACGAGTCTGTCACTCCATCTGTTCATCTAGTTGGTGAACAGCCACGTGATCTTTTGCCTTCTGTGTTACCAACCACGATCAATTTCTCCAAGTTCTCATCGATCCGCGCATTGTATAGCCGAAATATGAAACTTGAAAGGTAACTGGAGATTATCTGTTTATTGGTACGGAAATGTTTACTATAGACAAATTTACGCATTATTAACAAAATTATTTATATTTTAAGCTCCATTTTAATTTGTACTAAGCCAATAATTGCACAAAATACTTCCTGTTGCAACAATACAACACTCACGATTCTATAGGTAAGTATTGATGACCGCGGGCGCTTACCGGATTTAGCCGTATTTGCACAATACCCAAAATAAAGTAATACCATAGAGTTAAGAATCGCTCTTCTCTAAAAATATGAGTTTAAAATATTATTATGATGTACAATTTGAATAAGTGTGAGTGCACGTTAGTCTTAAGTGAAAAAAAGCACAGAGTGTCTTCCCCTTAATAGAGATTGTAAGTAGTGATATAAGACAGTTTCTTATGTTAAATATGCTTTTTAGTCATTTAGGTTAGTGTTTTATTACCTATTAGTCGTAATGTTAAATTGTTGTTTATGTGCAACGACAATTTATAAACAAAAATGCACCTATAAGTATCCAGTAGCACTAGCAGTTTCCTAGTGGTTAGATTCTCAACCTTGTGTTTTTTAATTGACTATCGTGCCTTTTCCCCAAAGGATAGGCAGAGACCACGGATTTCCATTTACTACGGTCCTAACATACCTTTCTCGCTTCATCCACTTGCACGAAATTCACCGTGCATGCTCGTCGGTTATGGGTACTTTTAACAGATCCCTTCTCCAGTAACACCTGGATTTGCGGCATGGCCTACCCTACCTTTTTATTATTTTAACAAATTGACTCACATTATAAACTATCAAAACCGCGGCAAAAATACAAACTATAACAAGACTTTTACTATTTGAATCAATCATTGAATTATTGGTACCGTGTATTCTGCTCTAAGCCGAGGCCAGTAAAATCATGGAAAACGTGCAATGTTATCTTGGTAGCGACATAACCTATTAATTGGAGAGTATCTACCAATGTTCGTTCACACGTGGGATGTGAAAACATCTTCGATTGAACAAACGATTCCCGATTCGAGGAACGTTTCCGGTAATCCACGTTCCGTTAATTAGTTTAAAATGGTATAACAACTCGATTTGCTCTATGAACGCTCAGAGAAGTTATAAAATTGTAGTGTATCCTCATATTTACGTACAATTTCACAGTTCATGTAAATATCACACTTATAAAGAACACCTATAAATGTGTGTCGGGGACAGAATATGAAATAGGAATTATAATATGAAGACTATATATATTATTGCGACATTGAATAAAACATTAATATTTAAGTGTAAAATATATGTTAAATGTACACGGGCATTGATACCCGTCTAAATAATTTTAAATCTACATCAAAACCGGAAAGGCGCCTCAAACGTAAATGGCCAATTATCCTGCCTTTACCTCGCGAGGGCTCTTACAAGGGCAAAGTTTGGAAACATTGCGCATAAGTGTAATGCACACAGCAGGACA
This sequence comes from Pieris melete, assembly GCA_963693345.1. NCBI lineage: Eukaryota > Metazoa > Arthropoda > Insecta > Lepidoptera > Pieridae > Pieris > Pieris melete. The sequence goes on along the minus strand of CAVNZK010000006.1, from coordinate 1,715,371 downwards.
CATTGTGCTATGTTCACGTCATGCGTTATCAAGTGCTAACGAATTCACTTGAATAACGGCTGCAAATCGTTAAATGCACTTTTTCGTTTTCACATCTCGTTTTCGGTCTCATCATAAGATGTTACTATAATGTTTTTTCTAGTTAAGATTGAGATTTTAAGAAACATTTGACTATGTATATTATATCTATTAACCCATTTATATGAAATTTCACATTAAATCGATAAGTTCTGTTAGTGTTTTTATATTTTTTTACGTCTGAGTAGAAAGTACTTTAATAAACAACCGTCCATTTATAAATCTTTTCATATTATTTTTCTCCTCTTTTGTTTACTGTGATGTGAAATAAAGCGTTATTATTATTAAGATACGAATCGTGACTTAGTGCGTCAACTATAATTATCGTAGTCAAATCCAAAAGAGTTTTAACGTTAAGACATAGCGGTAGCGCTAACACTTGTTATAACACGTGTTTTAATTTTTCCCTTAATTCTACACCATGCCAACGATGAGTTTAGATAAGGAGAAATGAAGAAATGTAAGATTATATATGGCTAAAAAGGAATTGCCTAGCGTGTTGTTCAGAGTTCATTTCAACACTTATTAACTGCTGACATGTCTCACGTGGCTGTTCCAAATTTTAACAGCTGAAGGTGCGCGATACACAGCTCACAAGAGTACTTAAAACCTTGACCAAGACAATCGATTTCAATGCAATTTTTTTTTTTAATATTATAGGCAAACGAGCCTGTGGGACGGCCAAAAAGGGCAGTCATCGCAGCCCATAGACACCAATTTTTAGTGGGTGCGTTGCCGGCCTTTGAGGAAGGAGTACACTAGAATTTTGAATAGTTGGACGTCGTTCCTCTCAGGGAGTCGGCCCCCACCGGGAGTCGATTCCACAGTTCGCTAGTTCGCAAAAGAAAATGCCTTGTGAAACGGACTGTTGAAGACTTCAAGCCATCAAGGTGATGAGATGAAGTTTTGAATTCATACGGCTCGTACTGTGTTGAAACGAGGCAGGACGGATCAGAAAACTCACCTTAGTATAGGTGAGTTTTCTGAAGAATTGAAGAAAGAAATTCACCTACTTTAAAGAAAACGCAAACGCAAAATGGCGTAGAGACAGAGAATCAAGACGATCAGTAAAACATTGGAGATTGACAATATTAAACGAATCCATAAATTTATCATGTATAGTGTTACCCTAATTTCTCAAAGCTTTTTCTCTAAATTTCGTATATTTTTATACAAAGATTTCACTTTTTTATTGCTATTTTTTAATAAAAACCGCATTAAGTAATAAAAAATAGAAAGTTAGGTAGGTGCGGCGGTACAGAGAGACAAACATTTCTCAATTACGGCAATAAAAATAATATTGTAGGCAAACATACTTTGAGTACCGAGCCGACAGCTACCGATCGGTTTTGTGCAACCGAACAATGCGTTTGCGCACAAAAACCCAGCTTCTTCAAAGGTCCCTTTATTTTGGCCCAAACATTGGCATTGGGGCATTGTGGGACCCTTTGTCAGCTATTTACCGACTGTCGGGTTGTTACACTGAAGGGAGATTGGAAAAAAATGTGGCTTACGATTTGTTTCTTTGAAAGGATGGATTGACGACTTAATTTGTACGTTATTTAAATTGTATTATAATTCGGTTCTATGGGCAAATGAATATATTAAAGTTGTGTGGTCTTTAATTGAATCTATTGGGACACACACAGTCATGGATATTTGAAATCGAAGCCTTTTAAATTTTGTATATCCAATCCGGCACTTAATTTACATGAATTAATTTTGATAACGCCGTACCTAATTAAAACTAATTTTATTACAAAAATATATCAAATGAAAACAGAGTAAAATAACATATATAATTAAGTTTTTAACATAATTTGGATGAGAAAACGTAGTTTCATTTCATTTGAGATCTTAATGAAACGAAATAAGATGTCTTTTGCTGTAACTACTTATTAAGACATTAGATAGGTATTTCATATATCATACAGTTGCTGTTTAGACAAAATGGTGCTGACAGACGAACGTATCTATCATGAATAGCATATACCCACACTAGATAAGACTTTGATAAGTTGACTATCTTCTTCTACTGAAGATCGTCGACTTGCTGCCTCCACATCACTCTATCATCAGCTGGTGTCAGGGCATTAGGGATATTGAGACCCATAATTGTCTTAATTTGGTCAGACCAACGGGTAGCCGATAGACCCGACGTCTGAAGTAACTCCTCTTTCCCTACTAATTTGTCGAGACTATTCGATTCTCTCCTGGCAATGGCCAGACATGCATCCGTTTGTTTATGATAATTGACAGTCTTGATCTTTTGTTGGTTGAGAATGGATGTATTGGTTATTTATGCATTGGTATTCCCAACACCTCATAGTAGTTTTTCCAAACGAACATTTGCGTGCCTTTTGGCAATGTAATTGTCCATGGGCGGCGGTGTCACCTAACATCAGATGAATCTCCTGCTCATTTACCCCGTGCTAGACTTTCACGGCTGCGCTTGCGCGTAGATGTAAATTATAGAACTCGCATTTTACATTAATAACTTTTTTCATCCAACCTATTATGTCTTACTTACAATTATTGGTATTTTCAAAAATACTTCTAGATAAAATTTGAGGTTTCGAACCCTAAATTCAGTGGACTGGAATAGCAAATTAAAAACTAAAACATATTAAGCTAATTTCATTTTTAGAAAGGCTATTGATCATTAAAACCACTTTTTATTGCAATATTTACCTGATTTTGCAAACGCACCGACACAACCCTTACCATAAACTTTATACATCCCGCCATACCATAACCATAAAACTTTACAATAAAACCAAAACATTTGCGAATTTTTCAAAACTTTTCTTATCTGCGTCATAAACTATATAATTGCTTTGTGAAATCGCTACAAAGGACTTTAAAGTCTGTTTAAACAATATACCATAAAACCTTGTTAAAGTGTAACAGCTACCTTGGTTACGAGTAACCTGTGTTATGAATATATTTTAAGATTAGTTAGGTAATTTAGTACACATAAACAAGATATCAAAATGTATGAAATACTAAAAGTGTAAATGTGTAGATCGTTCTGGTAAAGGTACCTACACACAGTATCTTAGTATTTTGGTACATTCAGTGTATTAAAAATCCTAGGCATTCAGCCTAGTGCGAATGTCATTTTGATTATCATAATTTCTTAATAATAAGAACGGTTGAGTTATAATTGTTGTGAAAACTTATGGTCTAAATACTCTCCCACGCTATAAAGTTACCTTGCATTTATTCACCTACCCCTGGAAAGCATTACACGGTAGTGTAATGATAATTCTAGTTTTTAAGCAATAAGGTCTTCTGTGCTTGACACACACAGTCATAGTCAGACACTGTGTTAATAAAATAAAATGAACCATGTGAAGTGAATAATATCGAATATTTATAAGTGATTTAACATAGAGGTTAAAAAAAAAAAATAAGTTTTGTGACTAAAACAAGGTTCTAATCTTTTTAATTAAATTAATTATTAAAGGCAGTATTTCTCCTCAAACTTGATTTTTATATCCCTATATCCACACTAGGTAACAGGAAACAAACTTTCGTTAGGAAAGTGACCTAAATATAGATATATGTTCCAAGCTTACATATTCTTCTACTAAGTATTAATTAGTATATTTAACTTATACTACATTTCTTTTATCCCTTTTTATATTAATTTGTATCTATGGTAGTACCTATTTAAAACTTAGTGAGATATTTATAAGAAGTAGAAGATATTTCCTAAGTAAATTACACTTCCAAGCTTCTCTAGGTTTGCAGCAATAGATAAGTTGTATGTTAAATGATTACTATTGTTTATATAAGATAAAGCAACAAAATTATCTTAAGCTGGTGTGATACATTAATTAAACTTTTATTAAGCTTGAAGCTCTCTCATTGTGATGTACGTTAACTAATTAATATCAGGCATTTTTTATCCCAGTATTTCACACGCCATTGTTGTATCGCACCACACATAACTTAATTTTTTGACAACTCTTGTTTTGCGGTGAAAAATACTTATTCGCGTTTAGAATTTTTTAAATAGTCAAACAAATTCCTTGTTTCTATCCTCAAAATACAAGTGTATGTAAGATTTTAATATGGTATATTTAATAATAAATAATTTTATGATTTAGATTTGGCATTGTTTAAAATGAAAACATTACAGTTTTCCAATGGAAAATACAAGTTTGGTGTATCGCACGTGACGCGGGAAACTCTTCTAAGTTTCACGCCCAGCTAGCCCCGCCCACACCCTCTCGCTCGCACATTCCGCGCGCTTACACTTTCTTACTAACTTTTCACTTCTTTAATTTACTTACTTTGATGTTTTTGAAAGTGTAAGCTACATGTTCCTAAATGTATCCTATAATGTAGTTTATGTATTTCCTGTTCTACTCTAGAATATATTATTTCAAGATTATTAAATTAAAAAAACCTGTAAATTATTATCTTTTATTTTTCATTGAGTGTTCATTGTGGATAATGAGGACACTCTAAAGCGTGTCAATTAAGTCCGGGCCGCTGACCCCAGGTGATCTGAATTCCTCGCATGCTTTAGCGAAATGAAGTGCCACCCCGAAACTGACAGCTCAAACATGAAAATCATAATTTTTCATGAGCTCGTTGATAGGTTTTCGCACCGACCGCGGTTTCCCGCCGCCCCGTGGCCTAATTACCACCGCCTCGCGATACGTCACCTCGGTAATTCAAAAAAATCCACCCGTCCCTCTCCCACGCGTCGGTGTGGTGTGGTGGCGTCCCATTCACGCGAGCATTTTTATAAAAACGCAGAGATCAACCGCGGCCGTCCCGCTCGTTCCCGCTGCGGCTCCGCGCTGCCCGCACCCTTCGTCTCCTTCCCACTTTTTACGAGACGTAGGGGCCGCCACCCGGTGGGGGCGGCGACCGCGCGAACGCAAAATATTGACCATCGGAAAAAGTCGCGTCGTATCGCAGTCATCAGTCGAAACTGAGGCCCCGCGTGTACGCGTCCTTCGCCGCAACTTCGGTGCGTGTCGTGCGTCTTCGGCTTGCGGTCTCGGCGGGTCGCCCATTTATTTTTCCGAGTCCCCTCCCGGCGTCTTGCCCTTGCCCAACAAGTGGTGAGCGCGGCGGGTTGCGGCTCATACGGCGTCTCGCGCCCATACTTTAAACAACTTGGAGCGTGCCGCGTTGTAAGTTTGAAATTCGATCGCGTGTTGAAAACTTTTTCGAAGTATAGTTTTAAGAGTTGTGACGTGACGGAGGACTTGAGTGGCGTGTCAACAAAGTGTTCGAAGGGTTCTGAAGTCGATGCACCTCCCGCACGCGAGCCCGACCCCGACCATGGCGGATGTTTACTCACATATCCATGAGTACTACAGGCAAAGTCACGGAGACCTGGTGCCGACTGGATCACCGGCTGTTTTGTGTTCAGCTCTACCTGGTCATTGGCGATCTAACAAGTCGTTACCGGTGGCTTTCAAAGTGGTGGCCCTGGATGACGTTCAGGATGGGACATTAGTGACAATCAAAGCTGGAAACGATGAGAATGTGATGGCTGAAATGAGGAACTGTACTGCGGTGATGAAGAATCAAGTGGCGAAGTTCAATGACTTGCGGTTTGTTGGTAGGAGCGGACGTGGAAAATCCTTTTCATTGACTATCACCATCAGTAGTTTCCCCTCTCAAGTGGCGACATATACCAAAGCTATCAAAGTTACAGTTGACGGACCAAGAGAACCTAGAACTAAACAAAGTAAGTTTTTGGCAATTATTTTTTTAATATTCTTGATAAATAATTATTTTATTAAACAATTTTTAAATTTTATATCTCTATTATAACCCATAATTAAGTCATAATATTATAGATTTATAAATAATGTTTATCCCAACGATAATCTAATTCAGAAAGCCAATAATTTAAGAACAATACCCTTAAATCACCCAGTAAATAAGATAAAAAAGAACTCGAAAAATATTCGTGCGTATGCGCTTGGCGGTTCGCCAGTAAGTACCGAGGTCGGTTTTGTGTCGCCGCAGCGTTTGACCACATTCGAAATAGTTCACTAAAATCAGAACATCAACACTTGCTATTAAACATTTCATTTTATATGCCTGCTGTGATATTTATAAACTAAACTGTCGAAGATTCTGTAAAATTTATAGTCTAAGAATCGTTTCAACTTTATAATATATTGTTTCAACTAATAATTACTTCTTCTTAATATCCTCTATAATTTTTAAAAACTACGTTTATATACGAGACCAAAAAAGATACAACTTAGTTGTTTAATATATATCTTTATGAAACAATAAATTCTAACTATTATAATAATATAAGAATAACGTTAGTAAATTAATAATAATATAAGAAAAACGCTACCCTTCGCAATAAATACTAATGTAAGGTATTTCAAATTAATTCTATACAAACGTACGTACCTACGTAAGTTATACAATATAAAGCACATACTATGATTAACGCTTTGAGAATATAACATCTGTTCCATTGCACGGATATCAATCACATAGACATTAATTAGTCTTCTCAATTCCAACTCATTCGACTAAAATAACCTAAAAATAAATTACATTGTTTTGACAAGCTTATGTATGGATATTTAACAAAAGCTTTTATTCGAAAAACAAACTTATTTTTGGAACCAAGATTATAATGGTAAACTATATAACACCTGAAAAGGGTTTAAAAGTTTTGCGATAAAATTGGAAATAACATTGAAAATTATTAAGAAAATTTATTTGTGAATCGTTCAATCATTATTTGTGGGTCGTTATCTATGCCCTATGATCTTAACCGTTTACTAAATTAATATTAATTGTAATGTGTCTTATATCGATAATTATTTAATACTTAATATAAAATTATATTACAAAGTATAAGAAATATTTTAGAAAAGTTTAAAAATCGTATTAATACCTCTAAAGAAATTTAAAAGTAAATTTTCTTTAGATTCAATAAAAAGCTTTCTAATAATGTTTTGACAAGACCATCTATTTCGGTTACAACCAACCGTCTGTATAAACAAATGCTGCGCCCAAACTTCGGCCAATAATAAAAAAGACACTATGCGGAAAAACTAACATCCTCTGTAAAGATCAAAGGAAATAATAACCCAATCATTGGTTTACAACAGTAATTAATCTGAAATGAAATGTCTTACTGGCGTCATTACTTTGTATGTACGTAATTATCTCGCTCACATTTTCTAGATTTTAAAGACTACCTAGTATTTTAAGATGCATAGCTTTTTTTTATGGGTAATTAGTTTTCTCGCATAGCGATAGTGTTTGACGATTTGCTATTTTAAAAGAGTACCGAGAGTTTTTTACGCCGGGTTTTTCTCTCGGCCTACACCTTCTGTCTTCTTTGCCGATGAGTTGGGATGCCTACAGATTCAAATTTAATGATGTGGAATAAGTAATGCCTGTATCTTATGTTCCATAATAAACATATTTTATTTTATTTATTGATTTTCGTCTCTACTTAGGTACATAGCAGCAACTGAAGTAATAATTCGCGTTAAAAAGAACTATTTAAAAGAATCTATTCCAAAACGTATATCATATTAGTCTTTGCCCAATTATTCAAATTTGACTTAACGAAGATATTTGTCTATGACTGAATTTGACAACTGACGTGTTTCTGTAATACACAGCTACTAGACCTGCAAGTCAAAGAAGTCATCTGTAAATATAATTTTGACCAGGCATATTTTGCAATAAAAGCTAAATCCGTGACTCCAGAACATTCACAAATGTAATGCGTTAGTACAGCGGTTAGCGAGTTCCACCGTGCGGCCACGGCGTGTAACAGATGTAAACAATCTCTGGAACCGTCGTAAACTCCGTTTGATCTCGCCTGCCTCTAAAATATGGATTTTATGTCCCTCCTCAATGCCCCAACACCACATCTACCAACCCTATGTGAACCCAAAGTTATATTCAGTTAATGTCCTTTAATATGCATGAAGGCAAATAGAATTAATAATACTGATTTTTGGATACACAACAATACGAAATTTAATTCAAATTACGCAAGATTTTTATTAAATAATATTATAGAGCTAATTTGCGATTTTGAGCAGTGTTGGCCTAGTGGCTTCAGCGTGCGACTCTCATCCCTGAGGTCGTAGGTTCGATCCCCGGCTGTGCACCAATGGACTTTCTTTCTATGTGCGATTTTAACATTCGCTCGAACGGTGAAAGAAAACATCGTGAGGAAACCGGCTTGCCAAAAAACCCAAAAAGTCAGGCACAGAAGTCTAATCACCTACTTGCCTATCAGATTAACATGATCATGAAACAGATACTGAAATCTGAGGCCTAGATCTAAAAAAGGTTGCGGCGCCGTTGATTTTTTTAAATTTGCCATTTCAGAAATCACTTTTTTACGATCCTTCTACTTTGATACAACTGTTCAAATCTTTTAATTGAAAGTGTTTCTGCTGATGACAACCAACAAAACTTGTATATTCTTTCTTTTTAATATTGTGTCTATTTAAAATACAAAATTTATGAGATAAATATCAACCGGTAACCGTTATAGACGTCGCCACCCCGCCTCACATTACGAGCAATAACTCTGATTCCAAACGAACCCAACACGTCTTCATTATTAATTTACGAGACGCCGTTATAGTTATTTAACGCGTATCATGACACTTATAAACTCCATACGTTTGTTGTGTCTTGGTACCGAATCGGTCGCCGCGCAACCATCAAACATTTTTATGATCGACCCAGATAACCATGCGCCCACATTTGTCATAATTTAAATATATCATCGTTTAACTGTTCACGTTTTATGATAGGGTTGAGTAGAGCAATGGCGTTAACAAATGAAGCCGAGAGCTACATTTCACTCATTATTACCGGGATCCATGGATAACCTCGTGACAGCGCGACGGGCCATCAATCACGTTCTTAATTTAAAACCCGCGATTTGGGATACGCCAAACAGAAAATACAAACACTCGTTTATGTCAGATTCAGGAAGAAATAGATCGAGAGATTCTTACGTGTAATAAAAACGTCAACATAAACATCTGATAAACATGCAATTACAGCTTTGTTTAGCTCTTTAAAATGGGCAAACTTCTTAGGGAAACTTACGCAATAAACTTTGAAGAGTCACTAAATTCCGTTAAAACAAAGTAAGTAAAGTGCTCGTAAACAGTTAATCCCGTAATAAAATTGTCGATACCTGATCTCATCGATTGATTAAAAACGGCCATAAACTGAAAATAGACGTCTTCAGTGTATCGATTAAACAAATAAAAAATGCGCTAGAAGCAACGTCAATAAAGGATCGTAAAATCGTATAGCAGAGGTGCCGGCTTGCAGTAAACCTTATGTATACAGACTCCTTGTTACTCTGCCGTGGTAAACATTACCGTGTGTCGGCAGCTCTTTGTGCGACTTGATTGCGACATTCGTGGACGACGTCGAAACACAATCCCGCACCGCTCCTTAGAAGCTTACGTGCTCCTTTAGAAAATTCAATTTAAATGCAATTTTCTTTACATAGTTAACTTGGATTCTTGAAATAATAACCTTAATTATCTCTTGTTTTAGATTACGGATATGGGCACCCTGGAGCATTTAGTCCGTTCCTTCTAAATCCTGGATGGTTAGACGCAGCATATCTTAACTACGCCTGGGTAGACTACTTCAGACCACCTCAAACAGCAAGTCTTATCAAAGGTAATTATTAATTTATTTTATTGATATCCTCTCATTTGCAAAATACTATGTATTTGCAATTGATAATAACAGAAACGATTTGAAAATATTAACTCAAAGCAGTATCACATCCGGTATCTCTTAAACTTCCAATCGACGGATTATTTGGCATTCGTTAATTTGGAAATACCCGATTTTTCAAACAACACTCGAAAACATGTTGCTCCATACTGAACCACCCCTCAAGGCCGTGCAACGCAAAGGTTCAAATAAAAGGAGCGTCTCTTGAGCGCTGCAAAACAACACGGCTCCGACCGAAGCAAAACCACCCGCTGAAGTCCGTTGTCGGGGGAAGTGCGCCCCCACTCAATGGAAAAAGTACAAAAAGCACCACCTTCACGTTCGAGAGAGTGTGGAGTCAATTTTATTCCAATGTAGGCGACCGCGCCACCGGCCACTTTTTGTTTCCGACGCTGAAACGCGTGGAGCGTTGTACTCAAACACCTACCAGCTTTTATTAAACCCTGCCAGATACTTTTTCACAGAGATTTGCGTGACTTTGCGTGTACCAATCGATCTAGACGAACAATGATACCTACACACCAGCAACTATGTAAATAACAGACAATTTGCAAGTTGTATCGTCCTTTGTCACTATGTCTAAAGTAGTAAAGTAGTAGGGTAAAGAGAACCAGCGCGACTGTCATGCGAACTAAGATAAATCTTATTTGCTAATCATAAAATAAATAGTTTTAATTTTTCATTCACAAAAAGGTCATTTAGCACTGCACCGATCTCAAATCCCACGTCGGTTCTCTTTCCACACAGGCTCTAGAATGACGCGTTTAATAAATGTCACCGTAAGTTGTCATAAATTAATAAAATTCATCCAGTGAATCACTGTTTAAGTGTCGAACAACCTGTTTAAACCAGTATGTAGCCCTAGAGCTCATCGTGTTATGTCATTAAAAAAACCTATTACTACTATACATAGTACGACAACACTAATATGTGCCATCTGAATTTAATTTCATATCACTTTCTTCTAATGGGAATAAATTGCAAACGTTGTGAAACAGGGAACGAACCAATTTTAATTGAACTAAAACTATATTAAAGAGAACCATCAGAAATCACCTCAATCAGGCGCTATGTCGATATTGGTCCCCACCTCGCCAAATTACCCCCTAGTTACGCCACCCGCCCCCGACGCCTTTTAAAGTGGTCTGTGCAGCAGTGCTACTGCTGCAAATACAAAAAATGCAAAAGAAATCATGGCAGCGCCACCTCTGAGCTCTTTGTGGCCCAATCTGCGCCTCCATCGTGCACTTTTTATCAGTTTCTCTTACACTTATCGAGAATCAAAGCCCCGGTACTGCGACAAGAATATTTCGAACACTGTTACTAATGAAAATTTCACGTTCCGAGGTCGCTTTGTTCGTTCTGTACGAGATAGCTTCCTTATCGCGATACAGCCGGCTTTGTACCGCACATGTCCGTGGCACGGCCTCACACGTGTATAGCATTGCTAATGTGATCTCCGGATAGAACAGAAAAGAGACATATCGGACTGAATTACATCGAATGTCGCGTCTGGATCGTAAACTACGACATTGCATTCGGATAAATAAATATTGCACCCTCACCCTACCAATATCGTGCTAAAAAAACATCCCTTTCAGTGAAGCCGCCTTTAAACGCCTACAGATTGTACATTATCCTTAGTACGATTATGCACCCTCGTTGTTCAGGGAATCGGTGAAGTGCCCGCGTGCCTTAGGCTGTCCCCATAGAGTCGTCTCTCATATTACGTCATGTTCTCAAATCAAACAACACTAGTAGCATTAAGAAGCAAATGAATCAATCATAAGCTTAGCATCTAATCATCAATTCTAATTTGCATATTTTATTGTCCACAGGTACTGCATCAATGGCTTCGCCGCCGGTTCCACTACCACCTTCAGATTTGTTTCCATTCCCACCGGCTATGACAAACCTACCACCTGCTGGATTATTACCGCCACCTGGTGCATTTTTACCACCTAACGGCCTTCTGCCTTTTGCACCTTATCCTGCGGACCTAGCACTAAAATCTCTACCATCGGAACTTACGTTGAAGAACGGTATGAGTCCTTATGATGCGATAAGGCACCTACAAAGCAGTGTTTCATCAATGGATAACTCCAGTGCACGCCTATCACCAACGAGCAGTAGGCAGAGCGGTAGCCCAAGAAGTATTATCAACGCTAGTCCAAGGTCGAAAGCCGATTCAAAATCTGAAGTTAATTCAACGCACGATGCAACGATATCGGATGAGTCCGATGAAGAGCCGATTGAGGTTGTCAAATCCGCTTTTCATCCAACGCGACCGGCTAACGTTGAGCTCCAGGAGATGAAGCAAGTCCAAGCTGCAGACTCCACAGTGTGCGACAAACCAAGAGGTCGCAATGAACTAAAAGCGCCTTCTCAACGTACGACGCGCGTGCTTTCCACAAGCCCCACCTCCACAAAGATAACGAATGGAACCTTAACGCATAAATCAGTTTGGCGACCGTACTGACGCTTCTAGAGTAGTGAAGTGTGTGACAAATATGTCCGTGACAATTGTAAGAAAACGGACCAAAATGTGATAAATCGAGCTTGTAAATATTATAGAAGATACAAAGATATAGATATATTTATTGTTAGCATAGGATATTAGATTAAAATGCTACGTCAGTAGTAGTTCAAAGTTATCCACAAACTTTTGCAATTAATAGGAATTATTGTTGTCTACGAATTGTTATAGCTGTAAAAATTGCTGAAGATTGTAATAATCACGAGTCATGTAAATAAAGTAACTAGCGTTGTAAATTGTAGAAATATGTAAATTGCGACAAATGACTGATTATAGAGTTTTATGAGTCTTGTAAATGTAAAAATTATTTATTGATTGTAAAAAAAGTTATTAACAAGGTATGTAATGTTAGAAATTGCTAACTCGTCTTGTATATTTAAAATTACGTAGGCAAACAAATAAATTGACCTATAAAAATTAAAACCTCTATTATTTCTCTACATTTTAAAAAACGTTAAAACAATCAGTACTAAGTAATGATACAAAAACAATAATTAATTAAATTGTCGTAATTTATACTTTAATTAATCAAATTACACTAAGACTTTAACCGCAACATTATAAAAATTTCGTTCCTACAGAAATATTCAATGCAACTTTAAACTCATTTTAATAGATTTTTGATTAAAGTAATACCTTCTGACAGATGCTACTGTTTGTTTATAGCCATAAATAATGAAACGTGCATTGCACATGTTATTTCACTCGTGTCTATGAGAACGCCGGAGTTCAGTATAGTAAATACAAATCGTATATTGCTACGCATTGGAATTTTTTCTATAAATGAAATTGCTTGTTAAACTATTTCATATGAAGAGAAGATTCTCAGGGAAATATTTTTCTCCTTAGATTTTTTCATGAAAAATTAACGAAATGTACGCCAAGTGCTGTGATGTGAGTCTACTAGATTCCCACTAGGGAATTGGGTACATATATATACACAGTAGCGAATATATAGTTATAATTATAGTTAATCAAAGCCTTAAAGTACATACGATTTCAACAAAGTTCCACCATCTTAAATATTCCATTGCGATGTAAAAAAAGCTTCTAATCAGTAATATTATCATTAAGTTAAATCCAATGCTACTTATCAAGCTTTCCAAGAACTTACAAAAATCAAACAAAGAATGAAAACTTATATACTTACCGTGAAAATTACATAAGGCCATATAAAATGTCTCTTAGGTACTATCAATGGCGCTGCGCGGTGATCTGGTTAGCTGATTGCACCCTGCCGCCCGACTGCGCCCGCCGGCGGTCAGCCGCTCCTCAAACATTGCGAAATTATACAACTACTGGATGTGTGATATCAAAAGTATATACTAGATGTTTATATTGTCTATGCGCACTATTGAGAGTCTAAGGGTCTGTTTCACAATGTATGGATAAAGTACCAAATAGCTATGCAACACAGAAATTAATTGGAAGATAAATTGTGCTATTTGACACTTCATCGTACTTATAACTTATGGACTTTATGTGACGAATAGCGCTATCTGACAGTCGTGAAACGCAACAATTGTGTTTATCCTACCAATAAGTAATAAATAGCTAATTTGGAACTTATGTAGAACTTATCCGTACATTGTGAAACAGACCCTAAGTGCGGAAACTGAGTCCACAAACCAGTATTGTCTATCCATTTATAAGAAAATGTGATATGCGTTGTATAGAAGTGGACTTTGTGTATGCGAAATAGATCACTGAACACTTAAAATCGTCTTGACTTTTGGCATACAGTTAGGGTTCCCGTGTATCTCGCAGCAACTTCTAATATTATAGAACTTAATATTTTATGAAACTACTTGCATCTAAATACTGTATGGTGTGTATACTATCTGATATGTCTAATTAATTAAACATAAAATCGACCTGAAAGGTGCATCAACCATTAAAAGATATAATTCATGACAGTCGCAGCATTTCATTATGAAACGACTATACGTATTTAATTTCTAATTATAAAGGTATTTTTAAAAAAAACTATGTTTGTATTTTCAAAATTATAACATAGATGTACAGTTTCTAAATATATTACGTTATTATATTGTATTATATTACGAAATAAAGTAACGTATACCAGAGGAAAAATTAAAATTTTCAAAATCCAGAAGCAAGTAGTCGCATCTAGTCCCCAACATCTCCGTACTTCCATTGAATGAGGCCTCCTCATTATGTTACCTTTGATTCACATCTGAGGCGTCGACTTTATGATTCGCTTTTTGGTGAACTCCATACATTATACACCAGCCTATTTGGATGTATTAAAAAGCTGTGGCCAGACGGCCGGGCCGCGTCAGTGAATGTATTTTGTTTGAATTTCAAATTTTGTTTGAGCTGACGCTTCAATGCACGAGTGATTACGCTAACACTGATGTGCTACTGTTTTATCTACATTCTATTGTATACTATTTTATTGGGCCGTGTTTGTACTGTCCTTGCACTGTTATACAATAAATGAAGGTTTTTGTGACATAGAAGAAATATAATCACGTGGGTGAAAATAGATAAATCTAGTTGACATAGTCCCGCACCATAAGACTTCCTACAATATCGGACCTCATACAAATCGTATTATATATATATATATTGTTCTATATACAAATACTGGTGATCACCGAATCGAAGTGGGTTTTGGCGAGTTCAAAGCAAGTTTATCTGTGTGGTGCGTTGTGATGTGTTTTCTATCTTCTTAAAAACAACAACAACAATTTAAATTCGCTAAATATTAGTTATGGGGGACGGGAAGTCGGGGCATGTTCTTGTTGGGAATCTCAGAGGAAGTGCAGCATTGCCTAGAAAAAGCCTATCGCTCAGCTGTTATGCTAGAGTAAGCGAAACCCCATTTAGTTCGCGTATTTCATGTCCTAGTCGTACACCCGGAGACCTCCACTCCTTGGCCACGCCCAAGCGTTAGTCTTAGCTTATTTGGAGCTAAGCTAAGGATGCAAGGCAAAAAGCTAATATTCTAAGCCTCAAACCAGAATCCACAATAGGGAGGAACCCATTTAAACCGAGGTAGTCCACACTAGCTCCGAAGTGGCAACCCCAATGTGGGTTAATCGCCTGCTTGCCTGTAATCAATGAATCAAGAAACCAAAACAGTGAGAAACTAGACTGGTCTATCAAATACTACGTCAAATATCTATGGGTATATAATATATATGGGTAAATATAATACCTAGAAAGCGTGTGTGTAAAAGAGTATATATAGACAGAGGGGTATCAATAGGTATCTGATATTTACTGTCTGGCCATTTTATTGTGAAAGTTTAATAGCTGTATACATAAAATATTTATATTATATTTTGGTGCGTAAGCATTGTATTATACAATCTAAAGCACAAATATATTTTATAATTATCTATATAATTTTGATAAGTTATTTAAATAGTTAATACTTTACATGTAGTTTATTAAGGAATATTTTTATGAACAAATTTTAAAAACAACACCTTTTAGCTCTATGTCGGTAGCAGTTTTTGATGGGTTAGTTATAAATGCGAGCGAGACTATCTCAATATGTGATTTTTAACCTTTTTTAGGCTGGATATAGAAATCGAGAGAACAGAAATGAAACCGCATTGCTCTATACAAAAGAATATTATATGTTCATATTCATTGTTCATTCAATTGACGAATTCAATTAAAAAATAATTTTAACAGTACCTTATCCCTAATCTTTGATTTGTCTTTCTTCTTTAATAATAACATATAGGCCCTATAAGCCTATATGTTATTATTAAGTGACCGGTTTAATTACTTCGGTCAAAAACTATAAATTATCGTATGCGAATTCTTGACGAATATAGCTAAAATTTGGTGCCATCTTTGAATTCTCTCTCGAAAGTTAGCCTTCGGGCAGGACACAACATATCGATAAGGCTTTTATTGTTTCAGCCGTCGCAGGAAAGCCTGTGTCCTATACCCCGCCTCGGGGTACACTGATCGAAAAAATCTAAATGGAACCACTTTCAAGCGTTAGGACGATTCGGCCAAAATAAAAATTCACTTTAACTGTTACAGCTTTGGGTTACCGATAGGTGCCTTTGTCGAGTTTTATTTGCAAAATATGCATTATTTATTTCATCAGAGCTTTTGTAGAGGGAAGGCCATGATTCTAAGTGTAAAGATGCTCCTAAGCCAGGTTAAAACAACTAAGAATGTAATATGATACACTATGGATTTTTAAATTGAGTTGGAAACTGTATTCTGTGCAATATTTAAAAAAACAATATTGTATATATAACCACATTCTTTGCAGTACGTTAAGAGCATTTAATCGACGCATTTAAAACGGGTTCGATTATCGTAAAAAATTAAATATTATCTAGTAATCATAAAATGAGGATATTTTACATATCACTAAGAAAATAAAATTTAAAATGCGTAGTTAAAAATTACTTTTAACTACGCATTTAAATATCTACATTATATTCGTTGCAATTTTAATAGAACTTACTCATGCACCATGATATACGTATGTACACTTATGTCTTATAAATCATCAAATTTCCGGGTAAATAAATATGAACATCAAAATGACCTTACAATGTAGGGGGCAGCTTCAGTGGACAATGGGATAGAAGAAATCACGTCGATAAAATTTTAATGCCTGTATAAAAAGGCTATAAATTTGATTTACGCGCCCCTGACCCCCGTAAAACGGGGTAATATCGAGAAATAACATGAGATAATGTCGGGTTACAAAGTGGGGTGGGTGGGATTAGGCCATATTTGCGTTCGCGATGCGGCCGATACGGTTGCTCGCTATACCAACGTCCAATCAATGTGTTTGGCACTAAATTCAAAGTAGATTTTTGAAAATGGAACCTTGTTTAACTGAAGACTTAACTCACACTTAAATGAACTAAAGCAATATTTGTATAATGTTTATTTTAAACTAGCTGACCCGGCGAACTTCGTACCGTACCGCCTAACAGTCAATGAATGTCGTGTTACTTTTTAGCTGAACTAATTAAGGCTTTGATGAACGTAAAACGATGATACAAAATAATATATTTATATAGATAGAAACAAAAAAGTATTTTATTATGATGAATGATGATGAAAACATACATACAGAATGAGAATTAAAAAAAAAAAAAAAATCATAGACAGTCATAGAATAATCATAGTCTCAGCAACCAGGCCATAAGCTCCACAAAAAAATAATTGTTGTTACACTAACGTATTTGACAGGATTGGACAACAAATGCTTGACATGTAATAAACAAATCAGCATCTATTGAAATGATTAAGTATTCATTACACATATCGAGTTTTCATAGTTTTCATGATGTATTCTGCTATTCGGGACGGAAACAAATCCAACAAATCAAAAACCATGGCAATCGGTCCAGCCGTTCTCGAGTTATAAGTGTTGTAACAAACACGACTTTCTTTTATATATATAGATTTAGAATTGTAGCAGTGTCTAAGTCACTATAAAGTGTTAGAATTAAGTACAACATATTAACCCTAGAAAGATAACGTGCGCCTCAGAGGCGCCCGCGAAATATATATTTCGCTGCCATTTTGTTATCGACGCGCATACAAGTTTGTGTTTCCTGGCCAATTCAGTCCTTGGTCATCACTTCCGAGAGACGGCTGCATCTGTTCGGTAAGTACCACAGGTTTGCTGTTAGAGCGATGCGTTGCGCTCGGGAGGCGCATGTTTATCTTTTGTGTAACTTTCGCCACTTTCATAGTGATTTTGTTTTTATAATTTTTTACCGATGTACGGTAAGTTTAAAGGTAGGTTTTTTTTATTGGTTAATACTTATTGTAATTCATTGTTTTTAAGAGCGTTTTCACATCATGGCGAGCAGAAGAGTGTTGTATAAAAGAGAAATTGTTTATTTATTGAATGAAGAAGATGAAGGCGCAGATGTCGGCAGTGACAGTGAGATCGAGGACCATGTAAGTGAAGACAATGTGCAAAGCGATACCGATGATGAGTACGTAGTTGAACCTATGATTTATGAAAATTTGAATGATCCTTCATCGCAGAATGTCACTGAAAATACTGGACATGACCAACGCCGCCTAATGATGTGATCAGGGGCAAGAATAGGCATGTTTGGGCTACTGCTAAAGGACAAAATAACAGAAGAACGTCTGCGATCAATATAGTTCATTCCAATAGAGGGCCTAGTCGCATGTCTCGAAATATTTTTGAACCACTTCCATGCTTTGAGTTATTTATAACTGACGAGATTATTCAAGAGAAAGTATTGAGAATATCCTCCCATAAACTAACCGAGAGATGTCTGAAGAAGCTGATGAGGAACCTTCAGCTAAAATTCGACGGTACTGTAGCTTATATACAAAAAAAAGAAGAGAATGTCCAAGATGAGTAGCACAAAATGTAAAAAGACAGTGTGCGGAGAACATAAAAAAGATGTTTGCAACAATTGTCTTTAGCCGTTGATTTTTCCAGTATTTTTTTAAAAATGAGACTGATTATATTATAAATAATTAATTAATAAGAAAAAACACTATAAAAGTTACCTACTTTTAAAAATTTCTACCTAAGTACAGAAGACTTAAATTTTTTGTTAATGGTTTTCAATTTTCAAATACCTACAAATTTTCATATTTTGAATAAAAATTTATGATAATACTTATGTATTTTATTTACTTATTAATAATTCAACAATTTACAGTAGTGAATGAAATAAAAATAATTGACATTCATAAAAAAAATCCGGTATTAAAACAGTGCGCCTCTCAGGCGCATGTTTATCTTTTCAGTACAAAAAAATAACGTTATCTTTCTCGGGTTAAATTTCATATAATTTAACTTACATAAGAAACACTAGTTAAATAATTAAAAATAATAGAAGTTGGGGCATGACATTAAATAAAACTAAATTATAGTTTTTTTATTCCTTTAAATAACATTAATAAACAAGTAGATTATTCATATGTGGTTTATGGTGAATATATAAAGTACATACTTGCTACTAATCATTGTTCAAAGTTGCCTGCAAGAGTCCTTAAATCACCCTGCCATTGATAAATTCCCAATACACGCGGTAAGAACACAAAATAAGACAAGCCCACTTAAAAAGATTGGCACTCAGCGAGCTGGTATAATCTATGCAAATTACTTCAAATTAGGAGTCGTCAACACGCTGCCTCGTAATTTGGAAGGCAAACCCTCCTTTATTATTAATATTTATTCCATCTCTTCGGAATGAAATCAGGAAAAATCTCCGAATACTTGAAATCCTAATGAACCGAATAAATAAGTTGATTTATGTTGACATTATGCTCTTACGTTACATCTCCTAATACATTTATCAATTTTATTATCAGTTAAACAATTTCATGGTAATTGTTCAAGTTGCATTACTGGACTAGGATGTTTCCTGATATGAAACATAATGTTCCGGATACTGATTGCATACAAGCGAAAGAAAAACTTATGAGATAGATGAGATTTATGATTGACACAAGACTACTTAATTGACACCCAGAACTTTTCACGAAACCAAAAATAAATGTAGATATTTTGGATCCCATTACTGTTACATGGTTTGCACAGTAATTAATTTAATTATCAAAAATTCATGTGACGATGGAACACAAATTGGTCACATTTTTCACCGAAAGGTCGACTTGTAATACTTTATAATAAAATTAACTACTAAAAATTTTAAAATTAAAAAGGCTTGATAATTGGCTTAGCTGTGATATTGGGTAACCTCTGAGATATAGCATAACACATTCAAAATATGTATTTAGACATACGTTTTTAATAATTACAAGCGTTGTAATCTCGTAACATGAAAAAAAGTCAACCCTTTGTCAAGACACACGCTTCAATTTTCTGTATCTGCTTCCTTTAAAATGTTGTATTTAAAGTTTAATATAGCCAGTCAGACTGTACGGTAGGAAAGCGATGCTCTCATAGCGAAAAATACAATATTAAAAAGTATTCTAAAGCAAATCAACAAACAAAATCTTTATTACTGACCGACAACATAAACTAATAAACTTAGTTAAAAACTTTTTGGAAAGAAAGTTTGTCGGCTTCATAAAGGTAATAAAAAATATGAACCTATTGTTTCTAAAACTAAATATCCAAAGTTATAAAACTCAGACAAAGCTACCGTGCGTTCTTTTTGAAGAATTTGGTACCTGCTTATTTTAAATTCTAGAAACTAAAATGTTCTACTTTCCTAATGTTCAATTTTTTATTTTAATAAGTAATTTCTATATTCAGTTTTCTAGAAGGCTCTGTGTGTTTTATCTAACATATATCTTCGATTTTAAAACAATATGAGAGCAGTCCTTCATGGTGATTTTTTTATTTTAAATTTCTTTTTATTTGAAAACGGCATCGCTCCTCTGATGTTAGGTGATACCACTCATGGACATTGTCAAACTCGCCAGTACATTGCCGGCAATATAAGCCTGGTGCTTTTAAATATTACCCTGAAATAACAATGTAATAATTAACACTGAAACTATGAAGCATTTTCCTATTCACAAGGTTGCTAAGAGTCTATACAAATACTTAAAATCGGACTATAAGATGTTAATTAAACTATAACCAAATAGAGGCTAACCCCCCTAAATTGCGCGGGCCTAAATTGGTTTCCACGTCCATCCACTGGGCGTAGTCATTAACTCACGGAAGCTGTACAGGCGACCAATTTCCTTCGCCGGTCGCCAATTAACAGCACATGGGCAGTAGTAACCGAAGGGTTAAGATGTTTGTTATGATTTACGACTACCCTTTCTTAGGGTTGTTCGGAAACCGATAAGAGTAACACATTGTTCGAATGGTGTGGATTTTGTGAACTATGAGTTTTTAGTAATGCAATCCAACATAGGGATGGCACAGGTCAAACATATGATATACAGTTTTACAAGTATGTAGAAGTGTGTCTTACTTTGTTACAATTATGGTAATTATTCAGCGTTGACACCACATACACGACTAGTCTTTGGTATTATTGTTTTTATATTTTTATTTATAGTAGACTAGCTGACTGGGCAAACGTCGTTTTGCCATGCATATCATTTATAATAAAAAGTAGGGGTTGGTCGTAGAGGGGTGAAAATTAGGGGTTGTATGTATTTTGGCATGTTGTAT
Organism: Pieris melete; assembly: GCA_963693345.1. Classification (NCBI taxonomy): domain Eukaryota; kingdom Metazoa; phylum Arthropoda; class Insecta; order Lepidoptera; family Pieridae; genus Pieris; species Pieris melete. The sequence continues at coordinate 1,693,898 of CAVNZK010000006.1, read as the reverse complement.
AATAAAAAAATTAAAACAAAAAGTTTTGTCTAAAAATTAAAAGAAAAACGCTTAGGGGTGGACTACCCTTACAATTTAGGGGGATGAAAAATAGATGTTGTCTGATTCTTAGACATACCTAATATTCACACAAAATTTCATGAGAATCGGTGAAGCCGTTTCGGAGGAGTTTAACTACAAACACCGCGACACGAGGATTTTATATATTAGATGTGTTTCAATAAATATTTTTCATTTTCATCTTTCCTTGTTAGATACAGTACTATACGAAAGCGGTCTTACGAAAAGCCCTAAAAAGGTATTTAATTAAATAACACTGACCGCTGCTAACAGGGGCTCACCGCGCAAAGCTGGCAATAAACCTAAGTTATTTTACAATAGTAACTGTAACATTTATTGCAAACTTTTTAAGCAAATAAAAATGTCTTTGGTAAAAGTATAACGGTGCTCCAAATCGGTAAAAAGTAGAGCCCGAAGTAATATAGTTTTTACAACCAAACAAAAGCTTTCGTATTACCGTTATATGTAAATGGGCAGGATTTGTAAAAAAGCGCTCGGAACGTTATAGATCAAAGGCAGCGTCAAAAATCAATACAGATAATTATGTAAACGTAAGGAAAAAAATGCTGTGGAAAGTATTAGGTATCTGCGTGTGCGCTTTAAATACGTCTTATTGGTGATATAAGTTTTTGGGAAGTAAGGAATTAATGAAGATAACAATTTTTTCTAATTTTAAATTACATCTATCGTTTTATTCACACTTTTGATGATAAATTTCGGGTGTAAAATGACAAGTTTACTTATTCGACTATGATATACATTTTTCTTCATACATTCACGGAATGACTGGCAGCGCTCGAGATGAGACGGGAGATCGGTCCGTCTCTCTCTCGTTATACCTGCGATCGCGCTCGTGAGGTTTTGGTGTGACACAAGTTTCTGAATATGTCACCCGACTAAAACGATTTTAAAGAGGTTATCACGTCAAAATGGATGAAAATAAAAAATCAGTAAAATTAGAAACTAGAGTTAAAACCAGTACATTCGCGGTTTTAGCTCCGACAACTTGACAGCTCTCTCGGCTTGCCACTTGCGTGACACTCGCGAAACTAATGAAAAACACACGGCCTCACATATTGTACTTCTACGTAGCTGTTATAAAGAATATTATGAAATAAGTGGACTACATGAAATCTTCAAACTCAAAACGTCACCTAAACCACAGTCAAACTAAATTTCTGTGTTGTTAGAAATTCTTTATTATTGTAAAATAATCACTAGTTAAGTTATTAAAACGCCATGTTATCATCCTGACACAATTTTATACTATCCATTTGTATCTTTCTGTTAAAGCAAGCTGTGATTAAAAACCAACGGGTCAGTGCTTCGATAAGACAGTGGGTCTGATTAAGTTTATCAGGATGAGGCGGTTAATGAACCGCAAAGCCATTGGAATTCCAATATTATTCAGTTTAACTGAAAATGATAGTGAAACTCTCATAATTATTAAATTTAACGTATTATATGAATCTTAATCCATCCTATTACATATTAATGATAGGTATTACTTTTACGTTAACGCCCCATACGCAGACTGTATGTTTTTGTTATAGTAAGGTGTCCGCTATTCGCATTATGATAACTTTCCTCGCCTCCACCATTATTCAATTTGCTCGCAGGTGAGACGCGAATATAAATGAGAAGAACGCACGTGCTCACAGTACTGCGGGTGTTCCTGAATTGAGAGGTTTTAAAATATAATTTTATTAAAATTCGCTGCTTTCCGCAATAAGATCCTATAAAATGTAGGGTGATTTAATTTAAAATAAAGTACGTATTCAAATTTCAAAAAAAACACTTCTATCTGTGTCGATGAATGAATGCAACAAATTTCATATTCCAATTTCGAAAACTCGGTCGCAAATATAATTTAGACGGACCGCGCTAATTTGCTTAGGAATACCAGCAAAAGCGCGGGGTTTTTTGATATTTTTTAAGCGTTGGCGGGTAACAAATTGAAATTCATTAGTACCGCGGCATCGACGCGGGCGTTAAGGAGAATTAACGAGGCATATATGAATTAACACCGACACACATTGGCCGGCGAGCGAGACGAACGCCGATCGATAAAAGCAAATTCGCGACACTTTTTCGCTGATACTTATTTATGATGCAATGAATTAAATTACAAAAAATATATACAACTTACTATAGTAAAATAAAACTATTCGTTCAAATCCATTTCAATTATTTGAAAATGTTTAATTATTCTTTTTTAGTTTACATGACTTTTCTCGGCGTGGAATGAAGCTCATCTTGTACTAACAATATCCTAAAACAATATTGTTTTAATTTCGCGATAGGAAGATAGACTCTATGGTACATCTAAATTGAAATCCCCTAAATCAGGCACGGGGCTGGATATTTTTATGTCATTGCAATTTTGTTTCATGCCTATAAGATCCTCTTAAAACCAGAAATAGCTAATAACATTTCCCCCGGAAACTAAACTAGGTTAAAAATAAGTCTGTAACTAATCCTCCATTGTTTAGGAGGATGCTGAGTGGTAAACCATTTGCCTCTCAACCCTTATAGCGTGTGTTCAAATCATCATTCAAACAAAAATTGCAAGGTTGCAATTGCATGTTCCGTACATTGAATACCATTATGAAAAAAATATCTCACTGGGCGTGCACCAAATTCCAGTTTATCAACTGAATTATTGATTTCGTATAAACATATTACTTACTAAAACTATACTACAAGTCTTGTCTTTTATGTTTATTTCGTGTCTATATATTCGTGTCTTTCTGTTATCCTTACTTGTTTTATCTATGGAACAATTCAAGGGCACTTCTTTAATTTGTAATTTGTTTTTTTTACTTTTATTTGTATGTGAGTATCATTATTGAATAAATACTCTCTAATATCTCTCTTTTTTTGACAGTAAATTCAACAAATGTAGATTAAGGTGACAATCCCTGACACCATTAACAACTGTAGAACGGCAAAGAAAGATTGTCTGCTTAATCCTTCAAATCCATTACACAAATAGCTTCAACGTCTTAGGGAGACTTAGGTGACACGATTTTCTTTTGATCATTATTTGTGTTTAAACTGATGTAGAATAAAAGGGTTTGTCGATCAGACCTTGTAATTAAGAAAAGTCAATTCGATATAGCAATTACTTTTATGTTTTGACTGCTCACTTGATCATCATGCCAAGAGAAATTAAGGACATCAAGGACTTTCCGCTTAAAGCACGCAGAAAGATGTAAGGTAAAGAAACATCCAAGGTTAAATTCAAGGTTAGATGCTCCCGGTTTCTATACTCACTGGTCATCACAGACAAGAGAGAAGAAACACAGAAAGCAGAGAAGCAGAACCTACTTCCAGATCTACAAGTCAAAGAAGTGTATTGATGTGACATAGTCTAGCTATTAAAATAAGTAAAATAATGTAAAAATATTAGGAATTAATAAATAAACCTATTAAGTATTAATGTAATAAATTAATAGGTAATTTATTTCATCAATTGTTTATTTTACATATAAAAATGTACGTCCTCCTTAACACTGGACTAATTTTGATGAATTATTTTATGGTGGATTAGATTTACAGTTAGATGATTTATTTTTATTTAGGACGTATGTTAAGGCAAATTTGTGTCAGGTCAGATAGTTATATACATATATCATTGATTCGTCGAGGAACCCGTAACTATGCTTGATGTGTGATAAATTTAATGTAAATTACATTTAAATTCTACTAGGGATAATCTTAAAAGATCAGGCTCCAATATATTTTCCAAAAATTGTATGCAGGCTGGTAATGCAGACACCGCATTGTCTAATTATAAGAGTAATATGGGAGATTACAATAACTCAAATACAAGGACTGCATAAAGCCAATATTGATCAAGACTTTGAGATGTCAAGACAGGCTGCAAACACTGGTAATCTGAGCTAATCGCTTCATCAAACTGTAACTGCAATTAATGTCTTAATTGTTTATTTAGCTTTATGGAATTTATATAGCAGAGATCGAATCACCAAAAATAATCAAATTAACTTTTTACGTTCTGTAAATGATTTTATAAATACGAATGAATTACATTAGGCAATGAATTGTATAGAATAACGGACCTTTTGTATTGTCCGTTGAGTGAACTGACCAATGTTCAACTATTTGTTTGTACCTATAGTAATTAGTTAATTGTTGTCATTATATAAATGTTTAGCTTTTGTATCCTAATTAATTTCTTATGTCAAATTTTATTTCGTGTGTGAATTTTTACTGGTCATGCTTTCATGTGTTTTTATTTAAATAAATAAAATAAAAAATGCCCCTTCATCCGCCAATAAAAGCTTATTACTTTAGTAAGCTTTATTTACTCATTAACATACGTAATTTATCAACCAACAACTAGCAGGCTCGTTAATTTAGTTAAGATATATAAATCTAGAATGAGATAAAATCAACAATATTAGATAAGATATGGCGAGGCCTAAACGAAGCATTTAGTAAAACCATTTCGAATGACACGTGTACCGTTTGCCTGAGAGTGGATTCGTCACGGGCAACAAGGAACAAGAGTACGGAGAAAGTATATTGTGCTTTCTTCTCAATGCCGACTAACGCTACCCTTTGTATAACTGTTACCAATACGGTGCTTTGTGTAATTACAGATTGAAAGGGTTGTTCGAAAATGGTTCAGCCCGTTATATTTATTGGAATAACGGGTGACCAGTGACGTTGTTACCGTTAATTTGTTTGTCTATAACTGTTTAACTTGAGCAATGAAAGTTGGCTTTTGTTTTGAACGCTACGCGGTACAGTTATTTCGATTCTGTATCAGATATTTTTGTACGGGATTTTGGCTTCTAATTCATGTTTGTTGATGTTATTTAGTTGGGTTTAGTAAAGTTTTGAAAGGAAGTAAACAATTGGTCTAGAAAATTTTATTCCGCTCAATAATTGCATAAAATCTTGGGCTCGGAATAGAGACCTATAATCAGTCAATAGATATTTAGTTACTTAAGAGAAAAACAGGGATTATAATTCCTTGTATTCATCCTGAGTCGTAAATTTTGAAGCAGCTACTGGTGTTACTCTTTTGTTTTATTAGTAATATTTTGCAACCATAAACCTTTGTGTTCGTAGAATAGTGGTTTTTATTACAGAAAATGAGATTTAAAAATTGGTAACCCCCAAGTTATATTTTTACATTGTCCGGTGACATATGTCAGAGAGAAGGCTGATCACCTACTTGTCTATGAAATAAAAATAATATATAGTTCCTGGGTTAACAGGATGCTTTAAATAATAGAAGATTTTTGTTTTACTCTATATTAACCACTCGCGTACAACACAATGAATGCAATGCAACAGTTGAAGATAGTGCCTACGTCTAGCTATACTCTCGGGGCTTAACTCCGACGATTTAGGAAATCGCCACGCTTATAAAACTAAGAAAGCCTGAGTGACCAAAATGTACAGCCTTGGCTCGTACATAATACATATATGTAATATATAATCGGTAATCTGAGGCCATTTATTTTTATTTTTAATAAACACAAACTCAAGATTACTTTATTCAATAGCTACACTTATGAGAGTCAATAGAAAGTGCGCAGTTAAGGGCGTAGAGTGGGCAAGAAGAACTGGCAAGAAACTCTAGGTTACTCTTTTTAATTAAATTTTTATAAATTTTCTAGTTCTCTCGTCCTAAAGGTTACATAACTAATACCTTCTTACGAAGTTTAGAATGCTGTAACAAAGTAAAATATGCATATTAGTAGCTAGTATACACACTTTTATATCATAGTTATTCTGTCGTTATCTTCAAATATGAGCTTTCAAAGCACGTGCAATTAATACATTCATTATAGCTCGACACACCTCAGTCGTATTGACGGGTTCCTGCCGTTTCTAATAAACGAACCAATTCTATACAACGAAAACAAGCGTAGCAGCGTGAAATCGCACACAAAATGAACAAAAACGCATACAATAGAATTAACTACATTTAACTTCCTAACAATTATACAAAGAGACAAATACATAGTAAAAACAATAGCTCATTTCAAATGTGACAAAGGAACGATTCTTTGACCATTCTCAGTATGAGTGATACAATGAGATTCCTGTGAGTGACGTGTTGGTGGCATTGTGGCACCATTGCACCCACGCGACATCAAAATGAAATTAGTTCCACTGTTTTGAGACTAGTTTTTTCAAATTACGGTTCTACGAAGTTGGTGAAAATTTAACAGATTGTAAGTTAAAAAATGTGGACGCGTGCCTCAAATGGTTCGACTACTGAACGTTGTTTTTTTCAGGCTATCCTAAGCATTGAATATTCGTGTGACTCACTTAGTTTCCAAGTAAATATGTGTATATACAAAATAGTGCAGTGTAAATACAGTTTATATATATATATCAAAATATCAAAAAAAAATCAGTTTTAAATTTTTTTTTCATTTTTAATTTTTTTTTCAGTTTGTGAAGGTACTGTATAGTGTCGACAGCAGTGTTGGCCTAGTGACTTCAGCGCGCGACTCTTATCCCTGAGGTATTAGGTCCGATCCCGACATCAATGGACTTCTGCCTATGTGTGCATTTAACACTCGTACGGTGAAGGATCCAAAAACGTCAACGGATTGTGTTAGGCACAGAAGGCTGATCGCCTACTTGCCGATCTATTAGAAACAAAACAAATGATCACGTAGGTCGTAGCGCGATTGGTATATTATACTAATATTAGTAGAGACCTGTCATGTATAATCTTTAAATTGGTCGGATTAAACTGAACTTGGGTAGTTCTTTCACCTAAAAGGGTTCATTTCGCCTGCAAAGTTATAGATTTTCAGTTCTTAGTTAAAACGTTACGTATCTAGCAAAAATATTATTATTTATTTGCACAGCATCCTTACTGATCATCGAACCGAGAGACTCCGTCACACAGTCATGGCTAATAATGTTGCATATTTATAAAAGTAGATGGAACGTCGAACAGGAATTCGGTAGCGATTGCAATGTAAACCCCAGCTGAATGTTTGGCGGGTGAGGACGACGCATGTCGAAAATACTTAGTGAGGGCGCGCCTCATTATAATCTACATCCCTCTCTGGCCTCTGCCGACCGATGTATTAACACGATTTTCTATATTATATGGATATGAATTTAAAATATCTATAAAAACTTCGAATTAAGAATATTTAAAAAAAAATATCATTTTTATATTAAAGTAAGATTATCTGTCATACACAGTATTTTCTTTCGTTATAGAGTGATGTCGTTATAGGGAATGAATACAAAAAAACAATTTACTAATAACAATAATTTCTTATAAGATGATTATAAACACAATTACACTTAAGTATGTTGTTGATATCTTAATATGAAAATATTTCTTCGTTATAGAGAAGGCTATATGTGTGTCGTTATAAAGAGTAGATTAATGTATGGGTATTGTGTTAAACCAAACAAATGAAACCATTTTTATGTTATAAAGAATCTTTCGTTATAATGATAGACGTTATAAACAGTTTGCACTGTAAATGGCGACTGGTGGCCTTACCGGTACAAATTTTCTTACAGGTACAGTTGGGCGAAAAATCATAAATAAAATAATAACAATTTTTATTTACAATTATGGTTAAAAAATTAAAATGTGCCACAATATTGGAGACCTTTAAATTTAGACAGATTATAATAAACTTGATTCGTACAATTCTCTCACCAGAAGCAAACTATAGAAAATTCATCGTGACGTATCCACAATGAATTTCCGAAATCAGTGAGTGTTAAGAGGGCTGCAGAGCGGTGTGCCATTGTTATAATTTTCAATAAGGGGCGCGATCGAGGGGCACTTATTGATCCACGTTCTGAGATGCATCATCTCGGATGGGATGCATCCAACATTGATCATAAGTCGAAGGAATACAAATAATAGTGTAGTAGTGATAAACCCAAGATGTTATTTATAAGGCTAACACAAATTAACACACACAATTTTATAAATGTCAAAAATCGTTACTTTTTATTCCCTTGACATTTTTAAAACTCACATAATATAGTGCTGTTAAATAAAAACTTTACGCTAGTTGTAATCTTAATATATATAAATTACGCGTCACGTTTGTCCGCTATGGACTCCTAAACTACTTAACCGGTTTCAATCAATTTGCACACCGTGTGCAGTTTCATCTATAACTTAAAAGTATTACATTATTTTATTGCAAATTATTTGTTTATTATTTGACAATCACAATTAGCTTTATATATATAATGCTACTGAACGTGTGTATGTCACTGAACTCCTCTTAAACGGCTGGACCGATTTTAATGAATTTTTTGTAACCGTTTGGATGGCGCCAAATCAGTCTGGGAGATGACACTGCAGTCGGTACTTTCATACTTTGTTTAATATCCTAATCGCTCGAAATATCTTTCAGAACAACGTCTGTCGGCTAGTTTCATGTAAATTAACTGGATGTACTTTATATCAAAGCTCATTTCTTTAATTTTGTCTTTGATTTAAAACAAAACAAAATATCCAGTAGAGCTCCTCAGTAACTATTTTAAATCCTCACTATTTATAATCCGTCATTAAAAATTAATATTTTAATGTTCGCTCCAGTATCCGAAGCTCAGAAGCAATTCCAGGCACATGGTGTATCACATGCTCCCTACGGCGTGCAGGGCGCTCAATTCTATTAAACTCCAAACAATGCCAACCCCAACTAATATCTGGACTAAATCCCTAATAAGTATGCCATTGTGTGAGAGGGACGTGGCCAGCGACAAAGAACACGTTATACCGATCTGTTGGATTTATAAAAACGCTGCGCAAAAATGAGCTTAATTTCAATAATGTTAATACGCACAATGGCGTGTGACATTTGCGTATTTTAGGCCGTTAATTTGTTCGGTTTAAGGGCACCGTACACGAGTGTGGTGAGAGTCTGGCCATGGAGGCTCACCGAACTTGCCGCACTCCCCTCGCAAACTGGATTTGCAGCCCGGTTATTATACGGCGGCCATTCATTACGCTACTGTTTGATAGTTTCAGCTTTAATTGTTTTTTACAGCTGCATGTATGACAACTTGACGTTTGAATTGTGGTGAACTATAGAACCAGTTTGTTACTCAACTATTTAGCTGTTTATTGTGTTGCGTAACGTAGCTAACAAATGTCAAGAGACGCATTTGTCACACATGTACTCTAGCAGTTACACTATTGCAAGTCTCATACTTAGGTGTTCTGGTATACTTGTAACTTCCTTCTAAAGTGAGCCCATTTTCCCTGCATAACATAATTAGTGATCAAGCATATTTATAATAGAAAAAACCCAACACTTTTTGAAATAAGAACTGAAGCGCCATTAAAAAGACCGTCAAAAGTGACGTAATTACGCTAAATGCATAAATTGCAAGAGAAACAATTAAGAACGTCAATGATTGCTCGAAAGTGTCCCGTTCGGCTGAATCTGAAGTAGAATCAGCGGTAGAGTGTAGTGTCAACAGGGCTAAGTGTTTTCCGTGTTTCTCGTCTTTGTAGGGTTGGGGACACGCCCCTGTATATCGGTAGTTTTATTATTTCTGTCAAAATAAATTTGAATAAGAGATTTTTTATATTTTGCTAGATATTAATGGCTATGTTTCATTTTACGATTTTATGTTTGAATACAAATACATGACGATTACAAAATCACTCCCATAAAACAATACATATTTGTGTTTGAAAAACATTTTACAGTACAGTTTTTACGCACATATGTATGGCATCCTCACTGCAAACTGCGCACAGGCAACTCTTATCAGAAAAAGATTAAGATAAAAATAAAATGATATAAACACATATTTTCTTAGTATAACAAAAAATATTAATAAATATTTACTAATAATAAAAGAATCTCTACTTGGTTTCACAAAAAATATTAATTTGAAAACTTGAATGAAAAATTGACCTCCAGACCTCTAAATCCTTGGATTTATAACTATTTATTCAATAAAAAATATGATTAAAGCTAACTACTTAAGTATGAAAGACAAGTGAAAACGATGGTGACAATATATTTTATTAAAAATAATAAACGTACAGTGTTTTATCGGTTGTCTATCGTGCAGCCGTGGGGCTGAGACAATAGCGGCTAACTACCCCTTTCTTGTACCCGGGAAGGGGCGCGAGCTTAACCAAGCATACACTGCGTTTTGGGTACCCACTGTGGGGACATTCGCGATCAAAAGGGCGTTAAAATTATAATACATAGTTACGGTTATTTCTGATTTAATACAAATATATAAATTATATACGTAGACTGTAGTACAGTTTTCTTATTAAAATACGATGATTTGATGATTTAGTTTTGACAAAATTAATAAGTAAGTAATATATTAAGTATTTATTTATCCATATATTACAGAGACAAATAGCACTAATATATATACTTATATAATATATGAATTGGACTCTTTTCTATGAAAATAATATTTATAAAGCTTGAATTAGTTGATTTGTCACATGATAGTGGTAAGAACAATAAGCAATGCTATTTGAGGCCGTAAGAGCAGTGATGGCTTAAGCTCTCATCCCTGACATCGTGGGTTTGATCCACGGCTGTGCAGCAATGGACTCGCTCGTACGGTGAAGGAAACCATCGAGAGGCAACGGGGTCTAAGGCCCAAATCGTCGACGATATGTGTCAGGCGCTAAAGGCTGATACTTGCCTATTAGATAAAACAAATGATCACGAAACTGATACAGAAATCTGAGGAATAAATTAACATAACATTTGTTGCCGACTGTACATCAAAACTACTAGGATTCGGGATCTGAGATCAACAAAGCGCATTGAAAAAGGGTCGTAACCGGATCGCCAAATTGAAATGTTTTATTTTGCCCCCTAACATTCACATAATACCGACTTTTAAATTGATAACCAACTCAAAGCATGCGCCTGACAAATCTTTTTTTATCCCAATATTTGGTTAAAATTTAACCGGGCCTTTTAGGGCCTCATTTGCATAGCCTGGTTCATTTGCATGTATTCGGGTTGTTTGTTTGTGCTACCGACTTACTCAGAAAAGATTGATTGGAGCTTAAACGCTGCGCTTCACACTTATAATAAACCTGTACCTATTTAAATTGCGTGAAAAAACAATTCTTGAATCGTTGTCTGGTTTACGAAGACTTGGAGAAAGTCAATACAATCTTTCTATAGAAAAATGATTTGCTGTTCGTTGGTCTCGCTTAAACTCAAGAACGGCTGGACCGATTTGGCTAATTAAGATCTTGAAATATTTGTGAAAGTTCAGGAAAGGTTCAAACTTGTGAAACATTTTCCTATAAAAACTATTCCTAACTGGGAAATATTTAATGTATCTTGACTTTTTAGAAAAAAAACAATTGTCACTTGGTTCTCATATATTTAGATGCTTTCTGAAATCCGTGTTACATACCTATAGTATGAGGTCCGATCTCTTTGGTCTGTTTTTAAAAAGGTTGTATTAAGTTTTGACATAAATATATGTAGGTGATTTGAAGTTCACCGCGACATCTCTCTTTTGTATTATTATTACATTCTAATATTCTTAAACAAGGTATTAAGCAGATGCCTGAGTCAAATGTTTATTCAAGTCAATGCTGCGTTCTTTTGTTTTATTGCTGAGTTTTTCAGGGCGTATTACTGAGTTATAAGAGCAGTGTTGGCCTAGCAGCTACAGCGTGCGACTCTCATTACTCATACCTGAAGTCGTAACGAACCCCGGCTGTGCACCAATGGATTGTCTTTTTCTATGTGCGTATTTAACATTTGCTCGAACGGTGAAGGAAAACATTGTGAGGAAATCGACATGTCTTAGACCCAAAAAGTCGACGGCGTGTGTCAGGCACTGGAGGCTGATCACCTACTTGCCTATTGATTTAAAAATGATCATGAAACAATTTCAGAAATCTGAGGCCAAGACCTAAAGAGGTTGTAGCGCCATTTTTTTACAGGGCGTCGTATAGTAAGACGGACCGTTAAAATCAAGTTTCAGTTACAGAAAAACATTTTTAATTTTGGTATGTAATTCGACCACAGATTAAACAAAAGTGTCGGTGTCATTAATATGAATTATAAGACTATTTTAACAGTTTTAGAACACATTTATATCTAACTAGATCTAACTCATATACCATAAAAGCAATATAAGAAAAGATATTTTACGTGTATCTAAGAATAGGTAGGTATATGAAAAAATCCTTGATAAAAAGAGCGGCATCTTGCATACATTTCATCTATATTATTATTCCTATATAATTATTGCATAATAAAGAGTGGTATCAATGATTAGGTTTTTTTTCTTTTTGCTGACTTATACAGTCTTTGGAGGTTGACCGGTGTGTCGGCCATATTTCGCTTTTCGTCACGGAACCGCGCGTCGATCGTGCTGCCCTATTATCGCAATGATATCGCGATCAATCGATTGGGGGGATAGTGGGGGAGGGAGGCGCAAATAAATGTATCTGCCGGGCGGCGGGCGGATAAATACGCAAATAATACGAAACTACAAAAATCAAAACCCATCCGCCACTCGGGTGTAAAGCAGACTGTCTGAAAGTTGCTCTACTTACAGAGCCTGGCTATTTGTTTATGTGCTGTTCCTGCACAAATCACCAACTTTGAATAAAATATATGATTCAAAATGTGATTAAATGTGATTTTTCGGATAATTTTATTTTATTTTTCCAGACATTTCTATTATGTTCAATGATAGCTTAATGCTAAGAGACATAATGTTGTTTCATGTGGATAATGCATAATGATCCACTACTCACCTATTCTGAGAATAAAACAGTAATACATCGGCAAGGTAGCAAGGTATCACGTGATATGAAATAAAATAAACACAAAGTAGAGCATACTCCAATATCCAATCATGATCCGCGAGGCCATTATCAAGCCTATAGCTATTTGCCCCGAAAAACAAACTCTCGCGGGATGTGAGGGGCGGGGAGCGGCGGGGGGGATCACAATGCAGCCAACTGCGCGTTCACCCCCCACATTTGCATTTGCGTTGGGCAGCTGCAAACGCTACCATTTTGATTTGACTACTGATCATAACATATTTAGTTTGGCCATAATTGTATGAACTCTCCAATGAAATGGGACACGAGTTTCTGCAATATTTTGCTCAAAATACGTCACAATTAAAACATGACAACTGCGTACGTACGCTATTGCGTACATACGTACATACATACGTACGCAACTGAATTAATCGCAAACGTAATGCGATTATTTTCGTAACAATATTGTAGCAATTTTAAGGCATACGAAAAAATAGTGTTATTCGATACAAATTATTGAAAACGCTTTCGCGTACAAACTCAATTGTCGCGTGTCAATTAATACCAGTTGGGCACTAGTCGTTTTATTTATTCACATCGATGCTTGCCTATTATTAGCATTGGTTTACAAAAATTCCATTTTACTATTTAAGGGTTGATATTGCCTTTCATTACAAAATATATTTCTACTGTAGGTACCTACTAGCATTACATACCCGAAATAAAAAAAAATGATTCATGTGTCCGTTACTACATTTAGTGCGACGGGTGCCTTAAAAAGAGATTTTTCATAGGCTACCAATTTTTTTTTTGTAAGCTTTGATAACTTCAGACTTATTTAAAAAGGTTATATATCACACATTTGAACGAAAATTAAACCGAGTGCAACGGAGTAGCGATAAAAGTTTTTCGGGATTTAAAGTAAGTTTTTGGTTAGGTAAGAAACTCAAATATTTTACCAATTTTTGAAATAAATCTTGAAATTGTGTCAATACTATTATAAACTATGTGATATTAATTTCTAAATTAGTTTAATCTATAGTACCTACTTTCACAAACGATTCAGGAAAATAGACCTCCGTTACAGTTTTACAGTATCTTAAAAATGGATAGCTATCTAAAACGTTACTTTTGGATTAATAAAAACATATTACAATACCATCTAGCTATTCCATTGCCAAATAGGTTGTTTAATAATATCAAAGTTAATTCTAACACAAATCTTTATCATAGTATTTTTCCCGAACCAATTCGAATTAGGGTCCTTCAAGAAAAGAGCGTACCAATGCTTAAAAGGCCGGCAACGGACTCGCGAGCCCGCTAGCATTGAGAGTGTCCATGGGCGGCGGTATCACTGAACATTAGGTGAGCCCCCTGCCGGTTTGCCCCCTGTTCTATTTAAAAAATTTAGCATAATATACCTACAAAAGTAGACAAAAGCCCCATAAAACACAGACAGAAACAGAGACAAAACTTTATCTTAAACCTTCTAATTGCAATAACAACTCCTGACAATAAAGCAGCCTTATTTCGCATACAAATCTTAATAATCCAAACTTTACGAAAAATAATTATAAAAATCCCGCATGAAAAAAACTACCAAATATATCAGCAATTTTTAATAACAAAGGATATTCACAGTACCGCGGCCATATAAAATGTCACGTTAAAAATTTATCTGTCACAAGTTCGGGCGGTCATAGGCGGTTCAGTTATGGGAATAAAAAATAAAAAAAGTTATTGCAGCGTGGCGATATCACGGATCAGGCCATATGCCATCGCGTCTCTTGTTTGAGCAAACAATGTTTCTGCATTTTCATTATTTGGCTATTTTTACATTTTAAACAACAGATAGCAAGTAGTTTAGATACGAAAGTATTGGTTTTGCAACTAAGGCATTTTAAATGGCCGGATAATGCCAATTAATTTATATTATGAGAATATAACAAAATAAACACTAACTACCATATAAACATGTTCCGCGACTTTAAAAGTACTTTTTCGTTATCAAAACTCACTTTTGTCAAATTGCAAGACTGTTTAGTACTTTGTAATAAACTTAATTTAATATTTCTTTTAATCACACAGTTATTTGTGAATTGTATTGTAATTGACGCTTCTTTATTCATAATGAATTCTATAAAGATTTAAATGATTTATTGAATAATAATAATTCGCTACTGCCCTATATAAGAGTCTTGGGCTCAAATTTATCCGTTTCTTTGATAATTGCATTGACAAGTAGATGATCAGCCTTCTGACACATGTTGATATTTGGATTTGAGTCATGCCACTTTCTTCACGACACTCATAGTCTCACACTCTTTCTATCCATCGGTACACAGCCGGGGATCGTATCTACGACCTTAAGGACGACGCTGAAGGGTAGGCAACACTGCTTCTGTCAACCTACAACTAATTGGCAAATTTGTATTTCCAGTCGTCTTTAATTACATCGTTTGTATGCTCTATAGTACCAAATTTGCAGATAAAATTTGAAAATACAATATATACTATTATACTATAGAGAATGATACACAAATCGTTATTGGCATATGTGATTTTTACGCTACATGTGAAAACAAAGAGACCATAAACCCGTGTCCCTCTCCGCAGTATTCAATAAACCAATGTGCAAACAAACATAAATCTGGCGGGTTTATGTCGGGCCCAAATTATGCCATCAAATGACACCTTCGGGCCAAACACCCGTTGAGTGAAACGTTTATGAAATTTCCATACAAATCGCTCCGTCACGGTGTACGTAGTCACACTTCATAAATTTTCATTTTAATATTTGCTCACCCCTTGTTTGCTTATCAAATTTTGGGACATATCTAAATTATATTTGAGAGATACCTCCCACATTAGTTTATAATAATTAAAATATCGCTCTCTACCCGACATTAACATATTTACTTAACAAAAAGTAAATTATACTATGTTAATCACCTGTATGTTATTTGTGTAGTTATAGATTAAGAAATTTTAAAATTGGTTCAAATCATAAAAAACTAATCTATATTTACAATATTAGGATGTATATAATGATTTGTATACAGAGTGCTTATTATGAAATTAACTAGATTTTCACTCAAGATACAGAGTTAGATATAGAGAGATACAGAGTTAGATATAGAGAGATACAGAGAGAATGTTATAGCTTTTTCCGCTGCTATTAAGATAAATCAAGCGAGCCTGTTTAAGACACTTTATTTCCGTGACACCCCAGTTCATTTTCTTTCCGACCATAAGCCGCGTGCACACAGGCAATAACAGAGATAAGGTTCGAAGACGACGCTATCTCCGCCTTATTGCTATGTAAATAACCTCCATTGAGCCGCCAGATTGTGCCGATATGCCGCCACTGTGGCAGCGGCTTTATGGCATTCTCATTATTGTCAGCCTCTGCGTATACAACGTCCATTTACATAGTAAACACGATGATTTTTATACCCAAAGGATATCCTGATTACCAAGCAACTTATTTGATACTAAACTTGCAAAGATCTTTTATTGATGGCTCCTTTACGGCTGTTTTAATAATATGTTCGCCTAAAGCCTCATGCAAGTCCGAGATGGTAAAAGATAAAACCGTATCATTAGTTTAAAGAGCCCCATGAATTACAACAATAACCCGGAATAGTGCGGGCAAAAACTGTACAATACTCCCGTGTTTTTACCATCCGCATTATGGGATGATCCGTCATTGTGCCGACAGATGGCGCTGATAAGCTGGTTCATCGTTTTATTAAAATATTACAGCCAGCCTACGCTGAGCCCTTGATATAAAATAAACGTGAGGGGCTTAAACAAATGTATAGGGCAGGTGAGGTCTAAGTATGTTGGTGTGATCAAACATAACTATCAGACGTAGCAATCTGGAGTTCATTGAGATACGCTGGTGTGCACTGATTCGAGATATTTAATACCTTCCCACGAGGGTTTGGTGAGGAGCCACGCGCCGCACTGTACGTGGGAAACCTATTTTCAATCATTAACCCATATTAACCTGGGATTTGTAGTGCGTGCGTCCGTCATGAAAATTTGCTCATACATTTTTAAATTTTATCAACGTCAATCACTTTTGTATTTATATTAATCGATAACTCATAAAATTAAGCTGGTTTTACTATAACTGCGACATCGGACAGGGTATTCAGAGGACTACATCGAAATCGCATACTAGAACATCGGGACCGTTATCGCTATTGGAATCTTCGAATTACGAACGTACTTAATTAAAAACAATTTACCGGTTTAGCTCTTAGAAAGTGTCTTTAACCGGTCTTAAGATCGTCCAACTCTCAAACCTCATTCTATATTTAAATTAATTAAACGTCAATTAATATGTCAAACTAATCAGGGCCAAAAATAGACATTGACATAAGCACATCCCAAATCACTCTTAATGACGAACTGAATTTCGTAAAATGACTTTTAATCCAGTCCCCACATAATGTATAAAACGTAAGCGCACTTCGAACATTTATTAAAAGTTACAGGGGTCGGGAAGCCGCATGAGCCCTAATTAAGCCTCTTTTTGCAAAAAGGCAGAGACTTTTTAACCCTTCCGACTCCTTAATGAGCTGTTGTCGGCCGTGTACCTAGTGTGAACCTCTAAGTCTACGTTATTGGAAAAAAAGATCGTGTCACAACGTTAATTATGTTAAACTGGCGCTTTTAAAGGATGCCAAAATGAGGAAGCATATATAAAACGTTACCCTGAACTCTTTGTTTTATGCTAAATTGTGCGCTGTACGAAACTTCATTACCTTTTTGATTTTTATAACTATACACACCAAAAACAGAATGGATATTTAAATAAAAATATTCCTATTTGATTCACTAGATATTTGAAAAATCTGAATAATTTAAATGATAATATTAACGGTGATTTCCTAAGATTACTAAAATTACGAAATAAAATTATTTTAAAAAGTTATTTCAGATATAAGAAAATTTACCTACCTTCTACTAAGGATTTTCACGAAGTTTCTGTTTTTATTTAAATGAATAATTAATAGATTCATTCTGCGTGGGCCGGCTGTAAAAATATCAACATTGCAAATATCTTATGTATTACAAGCGAATTACGAATTCGACAGCCCGGACTCCCAAAAAAAACCAATAATTAGCTAAGTATTTATTAATTAACTTATAATTAAATTACAATATTAAGTCCGTTATCGATGCTAGATAAAATCGGAATGAATAAACATATTTTATTTTATTAAAATGTAAAACGCGGTAAATGCTGAATCAGCAAAGCAATTCCTTGAAGCCGACACGTTGACCATACACATGCTGCGATGTCAGCGATCCTCTTTAGGGTACCGTATGTAATTCCTCCACCCTCAGAACAGCAACTATTTGAGCACTTTGAGGGAAAATGTTGCTGGTACTCCAGGTTTTTCAGAATCAGGAACAGCATATATAGGGTTGCTTCTTGGTTCTTCTTCTGGTGTAGTAGGGTTCTTTCGCAGGTATCGTCGAAGAATATAGGCAAGGAAAATTATAACTATACCAGATACAAGTGCATAGAGGGGCAACGTTGTATGGTACAGTGAAGAATCAAAGTGGGCAAGACGTATGGGATTCTGTAGCATAATTCTGTTTTCCAGATGATGTAAGTTATCGAGATTTAAAGAATTTAGAGTTATATGTGGAATCTCGTTATGTATTTTGAACTTCAGTGAAATTACTTCGTATCTCGGTGATCTTCAGCGGCTGTCCCTTGACTTCATCTTCACTATTGGTTATCTTAAAGGTATCTGTTCGTAATGAACATTCATGGGGAATTGTTGCTAAGTAGCTGCCGGATAAGGATACATATTCCTGCCGTTCACATTGAAGTTCGACATTCGTAGTCTTTGGGAAGACAATAGTATAGTGTCTATCATCCAGTTGTTCCATAGCTTGTCTTGTAATGGAGACTTCAGTGGGGCTACATGATTTATCTAAAGATTGATGAATGATGATACTCTGGATACAATCTGCGTGTTCTTGTGGCTGGTAATAATTTGTGCTTTTCTCACAGAGAGGGTATTCGCCAACTTTCGGGCATTCGGTTTGCAAATACATGAAATATTTCCCATTGGTTGCTATGAAAGGATGTATAGGTATAAAGGTCTGTTGGAATTTATTAGGAACAATGGCAAGCCTAAATAAGTCGTAACTATCTTTAGATATTATAGGAATTTTAAAAATTATAACAATTCTCTTACCTATGAAATAACTACCTGGTTTTATAAGATTATAATATTCTCTCAAATCAATATCTAAGATTTCATTATTACTATATATTTCTCTTAATCTACCTATCATGTATTCTAAGTTATCTATGCTTATCATACTATGATGCGTGCTCGCTGCACGTATAAATCCTAAAATATTCTCTATTCTAATTAGCTCTAAATATAAACCATCTGTATTTTCAGTAATAATGGCTAATAATTAAATCAAGTTTTAACTCTGCTGCCTTCGTCATTGTCATTGTCACTATCAGTATTAGTCGGTACCTGTAACAATTTTGATGACTTTGGTACTCGTTTCAAGCGACATTTAGCAACAGGTCCCTTTTTCTTTGAAGTGTAAATGTGTATGGGAAGGTCTGCAAGAACTGTGTCGTGAGTGTATCGTGGTGCTAACTTCTGTCTACTAGCTAAAGGGTTCTTAATAAAAACCTGCTGATCGGGTACATATTCAGTTTCTGGCTCACGATTTTTATTTCTATTAGTCATTAAATTCGTACGGTCAATAGTTGTAGCTTCGCTAATCATTTCATATACTGTCTTCATTTGGTCTCTATGAGTTATAATATATTGTTGCATAAGGTGTTCAGCTAAATTAAGATCTAAAGGGTCTCTAGGATCAAAATGACCTCTAATGATATCATGTGGTCTACATTTGGTGAAACTATGTACTGAACTATTATAAGCTAGGATAGCATAGGGTATTTGATTTATTGTAGGTTCATCTTTGTTTTTCAGGCAAAGGATACGAAGGTGTTCTAGTAAGGAGGAATGGAATCTTTCAATAATTCCGTTGTCATTAGGCGAATGAGCTAGTGTTCTATGATGATTAATTTTATGAAGTCTAACAAATTCTGCGAAAAGTTGATTAGTGAACTCAGTCCCGTTATCTGTCACAATAGTCAAAGGTAGTCCATGATGAGTACTGAAATGTAATAGACCTTGAATTATACTTATAGCTGTACCATCTCGTAAGTGATATGCTTGGCCGTATTTTGAAAAGGAATCTACAAAGGTAAGATATTTTTCAGCTTGCGCTGTGAATAGGTCCATATGAACTATCTCAAAGGGCTTTGTTGCAGGTGGTACTACGTTAAACTGTGGTCTAATTGGATTTCTGTCATATTTAGTTTGTCCACAAATTGTACATTCATTTATATATTTACTAATTTCTTCCCTCATTTTAGGCCAGTAATAACGACGTGATAAAGCTAAATAACATTCATTGATACCTCTATGGTTAGTTTTACCTTCATGATAGTGTTTAATTATTTCTTGCTGCCGTAAATACTCCTTAACATCTTCTAGTTCGTTTTTTACTAAAACCAGATACATTGAGTTACATTTAAAGTTATTTTGTAGAATTGGGATTATCAAGTACATTCCTAATGGTGGAGTTATTTTAATAGCCGTCTTTATTTTAGGATTAACATATTCTTTTATTGCATTTATGACGTCTTGTTCTAATGAAGACTCTGAAACTTGAATATGTGTACGCGTATGGGTATCAAAAGGTTTAGTAACATTCGGTCTTCTTTTAATGTCTCCTACTATTGTCAAGCAAACCTGTCTATGGAATTTGTTAAGTGGTTCATCTGTGATGGGTATTTCGAGGATAGGATTTTCAGCGGATGTATGTGCTGTTACAGTGGTAGATCCTGGTGGTTCGGGTCTTACTGACACATCTATACCACATTCTTTAAGAAGTGACTCTATTTCCTCGTTATTAATTTGTACACGGGATAAAGCGTCAGCGTTGGTATTATATTTTCCTTTTTTGTAAATCACTGTATAGTCAAACTCACTCAATTTAAGTCGCCATCGCGTCAGTCTCGAGTTAGGTTCCTTCAAATTCATAATCCACTGGAGTGGTTTATGGTCAGTTATAATTTTGAATTTCCTACCAAACAAATAGGGTCTAAAATACTTAGTTGCCCAAACTATTGCCAAAAGTTCTTTTTCGATGGTACTGTAATTCATTTCACTGTCACTTAATGTTCTAGAAGCATAGCAGATCGGTTTGTCAGAGCCTACTGTGCCTTGTGAAAGTACTGCCCCTAAAGCTACGTTGGAGGCGTCTGTTGTCAGAATGAACTCTTTATTAAAGTCGGGATATTGTAAAATAGGATCGTTAGTTAGTAAGGTTTTGCATTTGTCAAAACATTTGATATATTCAGAGTCTAAAGTTATTTTATTAGTCTTTTTAAGACATTTAGTCATCGGTTTCGTTAGTCGTGCAAAGTCAGGTATGAACTTCCTATAATAACCTAATAGTCCTAAAAATTGTTTGATTTCTTTTGTTGTTTTAGGTAAAGGATAATTTTCTATGGCTCTAATTTTATCGGGGTTCGGTTTAATACCTTCGTTACTGATTATATGACCAAGGTAAGCGGTTTCAAGTTTCAAAAATTCAGATTTGTCCATCTGGATCTTGAAATTGGACTCTCTCAATCTGTTAAATACTTTTTCTAAATTAATTATATGCTCCTGCAAAGATGTACTAAAAACTATGATGTCATCAAGGTACACTAGACATATCTCATTTTGTAAACCCTTAAGGATGTTATCCATTACACGCTGAAATGTCGAAGGTGAATTTTTGAGTCCCATTGGCATGCGTAAAAATTCAAAATGACCGTGTTCTACGTTAAATGCTGTCTTCGGTATGTCTTCAGGATTCATCTCGACTTGGTAAAAGCCAGATGCAAGGTCAAGAGTCGTAAAATACTGACACCTACCTAATTTGTCTAAAACGTCAGTGATGTTTGGAATAGGGTATTTATCGTCAATAGTCTTGTCATTTATCTTCCTAAAGTCCACTACAAGTCGCCATTTTTGTCTACCAGATGCATCAGCTTTCTTTGGGACTACCCAAATGGGTGAGCTCCAAGCAGAGTCAGAAGGTCGTATTATACCTTGTTCGAGCATTTTACTTATCTGTTCCCTAACTTCCTGACGATGTACAAAAGGATATCGGTAACTTTTGGTATAGACTGGGTTTTCATCATGAGTTCTAATGCTATGTTTGATTTTATTAGTGAAGGTTAATGGTTCGCCTTCAATGTAAAATATGTCAGCGTAACGCTTACATAGGGTTTCTAAATTTATTCGTTCTTCACTATTCAAATGGTCAGTTCTAAGTCTGTCTAAAACTTGATTTACCCTGTCTGAGTTTAGTTCAGTATAAGAACTTTCAAAGTTAAATAAGTCAAGTTGTAAAGGTCTGTCTATTGGAAATACAATGTCTTCATCTGTCATATTCTCAACTTCTACTATACCAGTCCAATCAGTCACATTAGTAATGCATTCGTGAATAATGCAATTACTTATTATTTGTTCTGGTATAAACACGTCACCATCGTCATGATGTATTGGTATACCAACTAAACGAGATGATTTCGCTGGTATTATTTGTTCTGTGTATTTTTTACATCTATAACGCAATAGAGGGATTTTTGCATTGTCAGTGATTAGTATATCGTCTCTAAAATCGATTCTACAGTTTTCTAATAAATCCAATCCTATTAAACCGTCAAAATAATTATGAAATTTATAGATAAATAATTTTATATTTTTAATATCATTAAATTCAGGAAAACTAGGAATTGATATTGAATGTTCATGAACGCTAGTTAATCTAGAATTAGTAACTTCAAAAGGATCGTACATTTTCGGAATATTACTGAAATACTTATCTACTGCTTCAGGGCTTATGAATGATTGGTTTGCTCCTGTATCAATAAGAAGTTTTAAAGGTGGATTGTTAATTTTGATATAAGGTAATTCTTTTTTTGACTGTATATTTAATTCTATTCTGGTAGGGATTTTCGATGGCTCTGTTGAAAATCCTGACTTTTCCTACCTTTGGAATGTCTTGGTTGAACGTCTTTACGTGTACTAGGCATATTATTATCATAGCGAGTATCCTCTATTGGTGGTAAATCTTGCTGTTCATAGTACTGATTATTATTATCATAGTCGCAATAAGAGTATTGTCCATAATAGTCATTGTAGTCATAGTCAGTATTACAGTAATTATAGTCAACATAATCATTGTCGTATTCATAATCATTATAATCATTAAATTCATTGAAATTAACTTCTCTAAACTTAAAGTAATTAGATGGAGGAGGATTGCCGAATTTTTGCCAATCATGTCCGGGAATTCTAGGCGGTAAAGGTTTTGTCACAAAATGACTTACCCCACTCATAGGCTTAGGGCCAGAATTATTCTGTGGAGGGTTCCTGTTAGGTATTCTAAAACCACTGTTATTATTAGGCAATGGTGCTCGGAACATTTGCTGAGTACGCGTTGGTTGCATAGGCATGCGCTGATGACTATTAAATTGGGGATTAAAATTAGGTTTATGCCAACTCGGTCCGGGTAAAAATTTAGGAGGATTAAAGTTATTATTCATAGGTGGAAATTTAGGCTGTGTAAATTGTTGGTGTGAGTTGTGTGGTGTTAATGGTAATAATGGTTTCTTCAGATCTGTTGCTAAATTATTACGCTGTTGCAAGTACATAACATTAAGTTCATCTTGGACAAATTCCAAAGCCTTCTCAATAGTTTCAGGTCTCATACACCTTATTCGGGACCCGAGAGGATCTTTTAAACCTCTTACAAACGCTTGTAAAGTTAACTTTCGATATAAAATTCTCTTAGCTTCTATAGTTGTCTCTAATGTCTCGTGCAACGATACATAAGACATTATAGTGCTAAAAAGGTTTTGGCATTTGTCATAAAATTCTTGTGGAGTCTCATTACACTGTGTCGCTAATGCTAAGTCATTGTAAAGGGCGGTCTCGTCCCTTTGGTCAGAAAAATTATTAATCAATGTGTTTCTAATTCCTATCCAATTTTCAGGAATACCATTCGAATTTATCGTACGAGCTGCGGAACCTGTAATTTTATTCAAGATGCCATTTATGACACATAAATTTGATAACTCGTATCCTAACTCGTCCTTCACACATTGAATTACGATCTGATCACAAATTCTAATAAATCTAGGGAGAATATGTGGGTTACCGTCAAATTCAGGAACTGGGCGGAGAGCCTTATATACTGTATCAGGATCCATTTTATATTCTAAATTACTAAAACTTAAATTCAACCTACTGTCTAAACTTTGAGGGCAATTCGAGCTCTCAGGAAAATTATTTAAAACTACTGGAGGGCAATTCGAGCCTTCACTTAATTGACGATTCGAGTCTACTAAGCTATCCCTACGAATTTTATGCCTGGAGGACACAGGACTATTTTTCGTAGGACGGAAAATTGTGACGAGGAGAAAGCAACACTGATGGAAAAATAATTCAATGTACTCACATAACTCGTCGACTTCCCTGGTTTTCTTTGAGTTGCACTGAAGTTTGAGTACGCCCCGGCTGCTTCCAAATGTTCTTTGATATTTCGGTGAACGCTTAAGAGCGATAGCTAGAACGACCGCGCGCGGTGTCGAATCTAGACCCCGGAAATCTTCTTTATATCGATCGTAGTAGCCCCGAAAGTATCCTACCGACTGCGCCAATTACGAATTCGACAGCCCGGACTCCCAAAAAAAACCAATAATTAGCTAAGTATTTATTAATTAACTTATAATTAAATTACAATATTAAGTCCGTTATCGATGCTAGATAAAATCGGAATGAATAAACATATTTTATTTTATTAAAATGTAAAACGCGGTAAATGCTGAATCAGCAAAGCAATTCCTTGAAGCCGACACGTTGACCATACACATGCTGCGATGTCAGCGATCCTCTTTAGGGTACCGTATGTAATTAGCGTCATCATCATTGACTACTTGAATAAAAAATACAACAAAAATAGTAAAACATCTGGAAATTAACACCCTACCCCGATGACGAAATTGTCGTACCAAATTCACATCAACATTTTGTTTCACAGGCCACCACTACGAGCCATTTTTATATACATTACCCATTTTCATATTAATTCAGCAATGAAACACAATTCCATTATATAACAAAAATAAAATTCGAATTGTGGGTGTCGGAGAAAACAGGAGGTGGGGGCTGAAACGTCTTGCGCCGTGAATGTGGCCAAATTGGAGAAACGGAAGCCGAGCGACGCCCGCGACTTGACCGGAACTTTGAGCCCGCCTACCGCTGGACGATTCTACTGGTTTCCATTGTCATACGATTCGAGAATTCATTTTTCATTCATTTTTATACTGAAATTCTTGTCCGTGCATATTTCTATTAACCTTTAAACATTGACACTGTTACAAACGCCGCTTTATAACATATATAAAATAAGAATGGCGCTGCAACCTTTTAGGTCTGGACCTCATGTTTCTGTTTCTTGATCATTTGTTTTTCTCGAGTAGGCGAACAGCCTTGGAGGTCTGACTTTTTGAGTCTAAGATCCCCTCACGATGTTTTCCTTAACTGTAACGAGTAGGTACTAATTGCGCACATAGACATAAAGTCATTGGTGCACAGCCGGGAATCGAACCTACGGCCTCAGGGATGAGAGTGGTACGCTTAAGTCACTAGGCCAACGGCTTACCTATATATTCCAATGAATATAAAATATAAATTACGTAGTACAATAAGTTTCTGTTACCGGCAACTCTGATGTTAAGAGCCCAGTATGGTTTTAAGTGGTAATAAAATTACAAGCCCATAAAGAAAGTCAAAATACATAACTCCTAACTACATCACCTTATTAGATCCGTCAAAGCAAATATCTTAAGCTTAATAGTAAATAATAATAGTCATATATTTATTAAATTTTGTACTTTACGTAAATTATCTTGTGTACAATGGAAACAGGCCCTGCACAATTTACATATCCTTTATTCCGTAAAATAGCCTAGTTTATATTTGATTCCAAATCAAATAATCAATCCTATGCCCATTGAAGCATTTCTAGTAATATGATCAATATACGCTTTTGGCGACAGCGTAAATATTGAATGTATTCAAAAGTATTTATAAATACTATTATTAGAATCAGAACAAATGGCTTACGATTAAGTGAAATCAATCGAAACAGTTTCATTGATTTTTTATATTTACATAAAAAAATTAAAAATATTCATAAGCCGAATATTGAAGCAGCTTCCGTGTGTCCTAATTCCATTTTCGAGTCATATAAAACCTCATTTTTACAATATACGTCCATAGACTATATTCTATAGACAATGCCAAACGACGTGATTTATATTCGAATATCGAACAAAAACACAGATCAAAGACAAAGGCGAGCCATAGATCGAGTTAAGAGCCGTCAAATCCTCGTATGCATTGCTTGGCGCACGATCCGAGGCAGATGTATGACCGCCGTGCTCCTAATGGCTAGTATTGTGCCCAAACCATATCTGTAGTGCTATTGACCGTTTGACGAGGGCTCTTGAATGAGTTCGGATTATGTATGAGGTCATTTGTGTTATATTGGTTGCTGTAGCTAATAAAACAAAATATCAAAAATTGTATCATTTTCGGTCATTTACTTATTTTACATTTGCTTTAAAACATAGTTCTTATTCGATATTTAAAAACACACGTTTGATGTTATATTAAAATAAATATAATATTTTACGTGAACAAAACACAATTAAATGAAGCGTAATTTCGACTTTTTAAATATAGCAACATTACCTTACCATAGTGACATGATATTTCTTTGTATGTTATGCAATGAATAATTTATACCTACTGGTAATATTTCACGTTAATACGAAATACAATTCAGATATCTCACAACAGACAAGGGATTTAAAAAACAAATTCCAGAGGCGTAACGAAAACATAATTTAGTCGTCAATATCGTCGATAGGCGATAAAAATATGCAAAGCTGAATACGTTGCGCATCCGAAAACCCTTTTAACGGCAACGATGGACACAAAAGAGGCTCATCAAACGTCCATCTCCTCTGCGTCTTCGTTTTGTACGGACGCTAGTGGCAAAAAGAGCTAGACTATGTGCTGACCCGATCATTAAATAGATTGATGGCACCTGGGCGCAAGGCTGGAGCGATAAATAGTGGCGATTCGGGTAATCCGGGTAGCGGCCGGTGCCGGCCGATGGCTGGCATCCATTCTCTTTATTGCACCGTGCTTTATGCCCAGACTCTCCTTGATGCCTACGACGCTACTGCCTAACGTATGGCTGCGTTACGATCGGGAATCACCATCTATTCTCGGTCTTACTGCAATCGTTTTGCGATAATTTATACACGTAATTTACAGACTGAGACAAATATTATTACAATTGTTACGTAAACTTTATTCGCTTTATATTCGTTATGTTAAATTAAGAAACGTTTAATTTTAATTTCTTTAACCTGATAACATTATTTACACATCAACCCTACCACTAGTGCTGTAATGCACAAAGTCAAGTAATAAAAATGTATTACTTAAATTAAATAATGTATTACAATAGACTGAACATATAACAAACATATCATGGTAAAAAATCAGTGGTCCGCGGGCTATATCTAACCATATATTTAATTCGATTCAGTCAGAATTTTTTATAACCATATAAACTATGAATGTGCGGGAATATTTGTGTAACATATTTTGGGATATCATTAATTACACTACCAAAATTCACATGAACTGTAAGATTGTAAACGTTTTATAATCAATTAATGACATTCTAGCACAAAATCCTTATCTATTTTATGGTTTTTAGCAAAAAAGGTGGCGTCAGCGGCCAAAACAATGGCAAATTAGCGATGACGGTTAAAAATGACGTTCGGATTGGTTGTGAAGGTAATAAATGTTGAAGGCTGTGTATGGCGTCGCGTTGGCGGCCCTTGTAACCTTTAATATACCGACACATTTTTATTTAATTTAAAAACACTAACACCAACAATTAATATTGATTTGTAAAATTATGTACATAGTATATACATTGTAATGTACGGATTTTCTTATTCAACGTGAAACATCGTATAATTATAAAATAGAAGAAAGTGTTTTAGGCTAGTATTTATATTTAAACAATTACAAAAATGTTATACTTGAACGAAAGTTTTACCTAATGTTAACTAATAAACTTTTGAGTTACTAAAACTAGTGTAGTAAATATAAGTGCAAGTGCGGTATCTCAGACACACGAACAGAGTGTCAAAACATTATAGAATACTAATAATGTTAATGAACATACCTTAGTTTTAGCTGTTCAATAGTATGTATAAAATTATATCATAATATTATAACGTACTGGCTGACCCGGCAAACTTTGATTTGCCATACCTATATATTATTTCGGGAAACATTTTAGTTCAATAAAAATAACTATCTCTTAGACTAAAAAATAGGTATTGATCGTAGAGGGGTGAAAATTTAGGGTTGTATGTAATTTTTAATGCTACATATAATTAAAAAAAATTAAAAAAAATTGGAGTGGACACCCCTTATCACTTAGGGGTTTGAAATATACTTAGATAGTAGCCGATTCTCAGACTAAATTTCTATAGCAAAATTTCATAAGAATCTGTCGAGCCGTTTCGGAGAAGTATGGGAACCAACATTGTGAAACGAGAGTTTTATATATATATTGAGATATTACTTAATTTTAATTCATGTAAAGTTTCTCTCGCTTTTGTGACTTTATTGCATTTGTTGCGTGCTTCGGCTAGTAAAGAAAATAAAACTGCGCAATTTGTTGGTCTTCTAAGTGTCATTGAGTGTTCAGTTTAGCAAATTCAACCCTTTAAAGACATTATAAATAAATCATTAGTATCATTAAAAAAAAAAAATAACAAGTGACAGCACAAAGATGGCGCTACTAAAACAACGCTATATTTCACAGCCTATAAACACACTTTCCATTTATCCCTTTGTAAGAAAAATCGGACGTAAGTAGCGAAGTCAAAGATATCCCATTGTTTTTTACCTGAACTTGGTGACAATATGGAATGTCAAGCTCAACATCCTGGTAACTTAATTAATGACCATGGATAATGGCATGTATTTTTTATTTTCTTCACAACCCACAGATAACGAAATGCAGACATCAAGATTGCACTATTTTTATGTGTGTCATCTGTCAGCTCCTGTGTCGCTCTTCCTTTGTTTTAATTTTAATCCCTAATTTATTATAGGTGCAGTGATAAATGATTATTAATAAATAAATAAATCAGTGGAACTACAACCTTTTTAGGTCTGTGCCTCACATTTCTGTATCTGTTTCATGATCAGTCTCCTGTGCCTGACACACGCTGTCGACTTTTTGGGTCTAAGGCAAGCCGGTTTCCTCGCGATGTTTTTATTCACCGTTACAGCAAATGTTAAATGTACACATATAATTAAACTCCATTAGTGCACAGCTATGGATCGAACCTACGACCTCAGGGATGAGAGTCGCACACTAAAGCCACTAGACCAACAGAGTAACAAAATTAAAACGTAATTATAATCGAATCCAGAACATAATCAATGAAGCTATCAACAATATGTTTGCTTTCTTTTATAATATAAAATACATTTGTAGGAACCAACTGCTAGAGGACATAGATAGCTGCTCCATCTTGTCTTGGACCGCGCTGTCCAATCTCTGTAATAGGTACTTACTCATTTCTATCCATTCGAAAATCACAAAATGAATATTTAACTATACAATTCGGTGAAACAGGAATGCGGCTAACAATGGTCCTATAAAACTATTTTTCCTTTCATGTCTATGAAAAATCCCGATCGTGGTCAAAACAGTAGATAGTGCACGTTGCAAAAGCCAGGAGATACATATTTTATAAGTTCGCTTCGATTGTTCGAACGCGGTTTTGGCTTTTTCGTCTATCGTCGTACGAATTGTCACATGAATTGTTCCTATTCTATTATATCTGTGTGTTTTATCGGCTAAATACGTATTGGATGTTAATAATGAACATAACATGGTTAAGACGTTTAGATATTTCATGAAGAGATCCCTCAGCGCAATGTCATATATTTAGCTTTATCTAATACATATCTCCGTTACACTAAATTGTACCTACTGGTTGCTCAGAAGGCATTCCACGTTATCAGTACAAAATAAATGATTGATCTACAAACAAGTCCTGACACCTGTATGGACTTATGGTTGCCAGCTGTGGGGCTGTACCGGCAATGGTAACATCCAAGTAATCCAACGATTTCAAAACAAAGTGCTCAGGGGAATATTCAATGCTCCCTGGTACATTCACAATAACGACCTCCATCGGGACTTTAATGTAGAGGACGTCGCCACATTAATAAAAAAGACTGCTGGGGCCCACGAATATAGGCTCCACCATCACGGGAATGTCGAGGCTATTCAACTCCTTGGCACCACGGGCCTAGTGAAAAGGACAAAACCATTTGAACTAGTTAATTAGTCTTAGTGCACGTTGGTATTAAGTGCTAAACAGTTAGTGAAAAAATAGAACACAAGAACAGAGTGTCTTCTCTTTAATAGAGACTGTAAGTAGTGTTATTGGACACTTTCTTATGTTAAAAACCTTATTAGTAAATTAGGTTAGACTTAATTTACTTATTAGTCTTAAGTTAGGCTAGATCGTAATGTTCCATGATGTCTTAGTGAAGACACATGTAGGAAAAAAAAATCTAATACGTGATAAAGTTGCCGCCGGAGGTTTAAAAAATCCAAGTTCTAGAAACTATTTGAATTAAAATAAAACTTTTAATTTAATTACAAATTGTGGCAGCTTGAGGCTGCGCTCGTTTATATCTATATTCTAAATAACTATAGCGTTCCACGGTCTTCATTACGCTGAGTATGCACGATTTGATACCGTGGAATCACTGGTACTTAGGCAAGGGACAACACATAACTTGTACATAAATATTTACGGTTACCTCTAATGCAAAGACGAAGCACAGTATCGCTTTCCTTAAAGGTCTACGGAAAAGTATCTAGTCACCCAGACACAAAGATGTCCCTAATGAGACTTGCGTACCTATGTGGGACAACGATATAATTGTTTTTTTAATTCTTTACCAATGTAGTAATTATAATTAAAAATTGGTAAATAGAAAATAAGTGTATGTGTTTAAGATTTTTAAATTTGTTATAATTCTCTATTTATCCACTTTTAATTATTTCTAAAAAGTAAATTTTTATTAGTGTTTATTTAATAAAACAATTTATAAAGTCTTTAGATACTCCTAGACTAATTCTCTAAGATAGCAACTTATTATAAAAAGGAATTTTATACGTCAATTTAAAATTTATCACCAACTCGAAAATCATGAGAACGAATGATAGTACAAAGTACGTGGAATAAAAAATGGTATTGAATATCGATAGCAAGATATCGCTTGGGGCACCGATCCGGCATCACCGGAAGCTCTTCCTTCTCACGGAATGCATTCACAATGCACCTCAGTTTCATGACAAATTCGATCCGGGCCATTGTACCACGTATCAATAACCATTGTCCGCGCATCGTTTAATAAAATTTATTAACACATTTCTTATCGTCAGTTTTTACGAATGTTTACTTTAGGTAGTGCAAGACTAAATCCAGCTTTTGTTCGTTGTAATATTAAAAGCACGTGTGGCCAAACAAAGGTTGCGTTATGCGGGGGATTATTTGCCAATTTATAGCGCTTTTTGTGAATTCCGTTGAAAGCTCGCGCCGGAAATTTGGCTCCATTTCAACAAATGATCTTTTAACTATAAATATGTGTAATATATTCGCGTGACAAAAAGTACTCGTGGACACTACCGACTCGCTCGTGGGATCGTTAAAAGTACCTACGCATAAGTAAAACAAGGCGTTGCTATTCCACAGAGTCATTAATGAGTAATAATACTAAGCATTTGTATTATTAAAGCCATTTATCATCAAAGAATTCGTTAATAATGAACCTCTACACTCCCGTGATGTAAATGACGCGTTAGAAACTGCCAAGTATATACATTGCCATGAATAATTATTTTAAAAAAACTTTATCCCATTGTCTATTAATAATAATTTATATATCTAAGTAAAAATATTGAATAAACGTAAGTAAACACAGCGAACTCTGTAAAATAAATTCTATCCCGAATTTGTTATAGCAATTAAGCCGCCCCCAATGGGTCAAACGATTGTCCAAAGGTGGTCTATGACTATTTGTAATTTCTATATTATAATCATTAGGTTAGGGGCCGGTGTCACACAAATCAGCGCGGGCGCCCATTATACGTGATAAAACTTTACGACTCTACGCCACTTCTAAATGCCGCGCGTATGTCATGCACCTAATTCTCTATTTTATGGGGCTACATGGCGCTGTTCTTAGCGTTGTATAGTTTAATACGAGGAAAGAAAATTACTTGTAATACATATTATAAACGTCAATTTGGTCTAAATAGTACATATAAATACTAAAACGTGGTGTACAGTTTTGTAAGAATTGTATTGAATTGTAAGAAAGTGGTGTAAGAATATGCCAACTGTGTTGATCAAAATAAATAGCTTGTTTTTATAGAACAGGGGGCAAACGGGCAGGAGGCTCACAAGTGTATCACAAGGAGTGTCATAAGGGCTCGCGAGTGCGTTACCGGAATTGGTACGCTCTTTTTTAAAGAACTCAAATTCGTTCGAAGTACTTCAGTGGGCAGCTGATACATAGAGGTGGTGCGCGGCAGAAACTGCCTTACAAAACACTCAGTTGTGGAATGGCCAGAATACGAAATTCCACCCGTATCACCTCGACGTCCGATGATGAAACTGCAGGTTTTAATCCGAACAAGTCCTCTGAACACTCTCTGTGGTAAATGCAGTAGAAGATGTAGAGTGCCCCAAGTCTCTACGCAACGCCAACTAGCTTAGAAATGGTATAATATCAAACATGAATAAAAATCGAATATTGAATAACATATACATTTATTGGATTATATCTTTATATTATATGGTATGGTATTTATTGTATGTTACACCACGTTATATAGTATAATAAGTATTTCTGCCATCACCATTGCATTGCATCATGTAACCCACCCTTATATTTCGTCACACTAATTTTGGACTGCATTTAGCCGACTTTAGAAATGGTCTAAGCTATTCACTTAATTACCCTTCTTGTTTACTCCATACATTTAAAAGTATTGGTTCCAAAATAGATATTAAGGGAGTCTTCCGTTACATATACAGGGTGAAACGTAAGTAAAGTTAGGATAATACTGCAAATTTTAAACGGATTTCATCTCCAACTAACTTCACACTGGTCTGTCATAAGCCGAAGACGCAGTACATTGAAATAAATTCTAGTAAAAACAATTTCAGTATCTTACAGAAGTTACTTTACCTCTAGGTAGGTACTGTTCCAATTCAAAACCCCATTCTGTAAAATATATTTGATAATCCAACATGAATAATGTATCTCAACGATTCGTGGCCTATTGTTACCTTCAGAATGTAAATACAAAATGTTATTGTTTTGCGTCAAATAAAATGATTTTTATTTTATTTATTATTCGAGAGTTTTTTATTTAAAAAATACAGAAATTCGTGTGACGCTGGAATACAAATTGGTAATTCTCCGTCCACCGTATGGTAGAGATAACAAGAATATGCACACAAAATTTCATGAGAATCGGTCAAGCCGTTTCGGGTTTCACTACAGAGTTTAACTACAAACACCGCGACACGACAATTTTTTATATTAGATTATGTTTGATGAATTACGTTAGTTAATCATAAACCTTCTACTGATATATCACATTATTTAACTCGACATTTCGAGTTTTCAATATCACTCAGTGTGTTTTTAACAACGATTCCTTTAGAATTATCTGTAACATTCGAGGTGGTGTTTAAAACACCCGGTATACGGTCATTAGGACTTGCTAATTTGTGACCATTCAAATTTATTGTTATTATGTTTAATAAGACGATATAAAAATCAATGAGCTTTATTAATATTATACGTTTTAAAGGAAGTCAGTTGTAAGTTTATCTAGAAATAAAAATCTATTATAAATAAAACGTTATACTGTTACGAATAATGTTTTTAAGCTATTGCATAGATTTTATCGCGGGCTTTGAGCGCGGCGACCAGATCAAGAAATTCCGTAACGAAAATAACCTAACACACGATGACGTAATATAGGCGCGGCCAATACGCGTTAGAGCGGGACAGAACGCATACTGCGTATTCACATCTCTCTGACAAGATCGGTGACGTAGCGTATCGCTGAGTCTGGTAGAGTGGTAGATTGAATTAATACCAATGAAAAAAAATAATACTGCATACATAAAAAATAAATAAATATGTAATTACTAGTGGACCCCACAGACGTTGTCCTGCATGATATTTCAACCGATTAAGATATTAAACAAAGTATGAAAGTACCGACTGCAGCGCCATCTGTCGGGCTGATTTGTGAATCTAAACCATTCCCAGATCCCCTTGAAGACACACAAAAATTTCCGGGCTGATTTGTGAATCTAAACCATTCCCAGATCCCCTTGAAGACACACAAAAAATTTCCGGGCTGATTTGTGAATCTAAACCATTCCCAGATCCCCTTGAAGACACACAAAAAATTTCATCAAAATTGGTCCAGTCGTTTAGGAGGAGTTCAGTCACATACACACGCACACAAGAAATATATATATTAAGATAATTGCATAAGTTGATAAAAAATGCTATGCAATAGCTTTACCGCGACAGTCCCCGAGTGCCACATGTCCCCATGCTAGGGAGCCCTGTGTGGTGGTTAATTTAATGTTTAAAATATTTTCAAGAAGTAGTCTTAACGTTAAATCTAACTAAACCTAAAATCTAGGATCTTAAGTATGCATGAGTATGAGAGTACGTGTATGTGCGTAGGTTTATTTGAGAGTGCGGCTAAGAGATATTATAAGTGTGCGTGCACTGGTTAAGTTTTTGCAACATCAAACTTATCCTAAGACATATAGTAAGGCTTCTGTAGAATCGATAAGTTATATGGGGAATGATTTAGTTATTACTTTTGTTAATCTAATAGGAATATAGTTAAGGGGTTGCCAAGGTAAAAAAACATTTTCGAAGCAGTTATAAAAGCTAAGTTATTGTATTTTTGTTTATAAAATGAATTTTATTATAGCTTTTATTAATAAGTAATTTATTTCAATTTATAAGCTTAATAATTATTATTTTAAAAGTATATTGAATAATTTACGTACAATTGAAGCCTTTGAATAAAACAGACGCTTCTAAGTAAAATGTAAGTATAATTACACTTGTCAATTAACTATTGTTGCGTAACGACCGCAAAATCTAAAAAAAGTCACCCAACACCTACATAATTTTTATTTCGAGCTCGCAACTATTTGTGAAACGTTTCAATCGACAGCTTACTAGGAAAAAGAAAAAAACCCTTCAGTCGCACGAACCCCCGCTGAAAAGCCTTTGCGGTCGCAAAATGTATCAATCTATAAATGCCGTCAACAAAAAATTGTACCGAGTACCTGCTGGGACGATAAATTTATCGACACTGACTTTGACGACTCAATTAGATAAAGGGCAACTTCACAATCTAATATTCTAGTATAAGATCTCGATATACAACGACCTTCACCGAGATGCTTATTTAATGAAACGTATTTTATATTTAATTTAATATGTCAATAAATGTCATCCATATGGGTTGCCTAGCAAATTTCAGTCCAGAGTATGTTTAATTAATATTTAAAAAAAAAATTTCTTTATAAATTTTTTGAATTTTTTTTCAATCAATATTTTTAATCAGAGTTGTATTATATATGTATCACTATAACCTTCTTTTTTACTAAAGATGTATACATATATACTTTAGTGTCACATAAAAAATATACACATAAACAATTAATTGATTAAAAACAACCTAACGTTTGCATATTCTATGGGCTTCATACTTTCGATTGGTATAGAATTTATCTAATAATCATACCGGTTAAATGTTTAAAAAATTTTTTTTTTTAATATTAACCATATGGATTATATTTATTGACATATTAAATTAAATATAAAATACGTTTCATTAAATAAGCATCTCGGTGAAGGTCGTTGTATATCGGGATCTTAGACCATTCTATCCGATTTATTCTATTGCCGACCGACTTCCGCGTCTTTAACGGATATAAACATTACTGATATATAGGGTAGATGGTCTAGTAGCTTGAGCGTGTCACCATCAACCCTGAGGTCATAGGTTCGAACCCAGGCGGAGCACCAATGGAATTTTATTATTGTGTGTGCATTTAATACTGGCTCGTCAATGTAGGAAATCATCGTAAGGAAACCAACATACCTTAAGCCCAAAAAAATCGACGGCATGTGATAGGGAAACAGAAAGCTGATCTCCTACTAGCTACTATACTTTACAGAAATATACTCTTCCTGAACGCTGTAAAATATTCAGATTGTCGAATTATTTAGTTAGTGAATAATAATAACACCTTCTTTATGGTAAAAAGTATAAAATTTTAAAATATCTTAATATTGCTTTCAGGGCAAATTTATTTGATTTTTCAAAATCACTCGGTAGCAATACACCATTCTTATAGGTAAATAAAGAAACATATATTTTCTTTTTTTTCTTTATCTCGTTTTTAAAATATATTAGATGTAAATGGTTGTTATTCGCTAAATCTTAGCTGATAGCGTGCAATTAGATAGAAAAAAAACAGTGGTAATATTCTCAGAAATCAGAGAATTTGACAACCCATTTGTTTTGCGAAATTGAATGAAACGCAAATAGCTTTTTTATAAAGACAAAACCTCATTTTGCGCAAGTTTTTATCGTTTCTTTAGACTATAATGTCGGGTGAAAGAAAGTTGGCAATAAAAGTAAACCTTTGGGCAAACGCGCCGCCACCGAAGGGTTACCATTTATTTCTATTATCCAACCTTTTATGTTACGACACATTTCATTTGGTCTCTCATAAAATCTGGGACCTCTGAAATTGGTGGGGTTATTTGCAATTGTAGAGAAAAAATTGCAAACTTTTAAAAGGCCAATAAAGTAATTTGCACAAAATTTGCAAAAGGGTAAAGTATTGTTAGAAAAGTTTTATCACAAAGTATACCCGTTAACTTCATAAAACATTGCGTAGATACCGTTACACGTATTGTTTGTAACTCTTTAATTTGCGAACTAAATGACTACTAAAAAAGCTGTTTGGTGCTAAAAAAGTTAACCATTGTAACTTGCTTGTAATTGTCTCTTTAAACGAATTGTTGAGGCACGTTTAGGAAATTGGTTCATACTATACGATAATATGTTTATCCAAAAATATATAGATAGTATAATAAATTTTATCATATCTACTATATATTTAAAAAAAGGCTTTTCAATACTGGAAGAGATCGCTCGAAAACGATAAGGCCGCCAGTTGCCCTTCTTTATATTTAGTGATGTTAAATTTTTATATTGTATAATGCAACAAAGTGTAAAAAAATAAAATACTTGTTAACTGTTCTAACATAATATGGATCTCAAACTTAGGCGCTAACTAAAGCAGCATAGGTACAAAATTACAGGTGTGTCAAAAGATCGATGAAACGATGTATGACAGGGAAGAGAAGAATAGATAAAATAAAGAATACATTATTAAGAAGAATAAATAAGGTAGCGAATCACAGTAAAAATAAATTAACTTAAGTAGAAATGGCTGGGGGAAATGTGGGGCAACAGAGTATTAAGCAGTTGCCTTAGGTATAATAAAGGCAAAAGAGGAAGCCAATTTAGAAGGTGAGAGTCGCACAGTGCAGACAGAAATGGCGGGATATGGAGGAGTTCTTTGCCAAAAAAGGGCATACACAATACACATGCCTACGAATGATTGAGATGATAGAAATATAATAATAATAAAAGCCTTTTATTTCCGATATTTAAATTGAAATACATTTCCATTATTTATATCAATAATATTTACAAAAATGTAAAATAAATGTAAAGCAAAAATTAAAAAACAAAATTAATAATTTATTTAATTAAAAATTTAAAATGTAAATCAGCTTTTATTATTATTATTTTATCATATAAAAAGTTATATGTCTTTAACTTAAACTAACTATGTATATGATACATTTCAATTCAAATAAACATTATTGTAATCTCTGTGTAATTTTATCGTATCTATTTTGGGTATGAAAGGGTAATTAGAATTTAAGTCGATAGAAGTAAACCGTTTTATAACTTTCTTAACCCCACGTAAATCCGACCATAAAACTCATAGAAAGATCGGATTGGCGATATGAGGCGGAAATAAATCGCCATTTAAAATCAATTTGTGTAAAGGGTGTTCCTGAAAGTAGCCGGTCAATCGGCCGTCCCTTGGCGGCGATTTTCCAAACTATTTTCTAAGTAAGATCGAAGCCTTTACCATAACCGGTTCGTACTGGACCAAATCAGATATCTAAATGTTATTTTAACCATTTGGGACTAAACTTTAAGTTAGTTTATTAAATAAACTTTATAATAGGTACATTGGTTAGTCCTTAGTCTTCGCAGATGAAGGCTCCAGTTTCAGGTAGAGTTATTTAACAAACAGTTATGTGATAAGCCTATGCTTGGACAATAAAAAAATAGGCATTCACGATTCTATCTTTTATAAAATCATTTTAATACTTTTCACATATAATCAGTACATTTTTATTAGCGTACCGAATTAATTGACTAATATTATTAGTTTGGTAACTAATTAACTTTAATTCTAACGATTAATTTACATTTTACGTTTATTTCATTGAGGCAAAATTTAAGTTTTTATTGAAATATTTCGACCTTACTTGTACATACATACATTTACTGGTTAAAGTCAAATTCAAAAATCATTTATTCGTATAGGTAACACAATGTACACTTTTGAACGTCAAAAAAGAAATTACATTAAATGCTTCTAATTAAAATTTACTGACAGTTCTCAAATCAAGGGCGTAGAACAGAAAGAAGAACTGGCAATAAACTCTCCGCCACTCTTTTTAATCGCCAACTTTTTTTGTTTTACGCAACGTTTATAAGGCTGTTCACTGAACATTAGCGAGATTCCGGAGACCATCTCACAGTCTGTCACAACCCATGAAATCCGATGCATATACAAAACTCCACGCTAATAAACGATATCAACGAAGAAAAAAGTCGAAACGTCGTTTATACGGCGTATCCCGTTCGGAAGGTGAACTTAAGGGGGTTAAGGGCTTAACCAAGCCAGCCAGCGTATTGGGGCTTACCGTGATTTACTCGTTACGTCGCCTCGCGGCCCGCGCAATCCTCTCCTTTTTTGTTTACTTAACGGATCAGGGGTTACCCTTTATTGGGTAAAGTCGGGAAACTGATATCACGCGGTATAAACTTGCACGCGATTTCGGATGTCACATTTGTACTGGGATGTCTGAGAAAGTTTCTGTTCGGACTGATAAGGTAGAAAAAAAAATGGTGCGTGTACTTATGTACGCGCGTAAGAAGTTATACTTCTTTGGCTTTCTTTATTTTTTTTAAATATTAAATAATTAATATTTAGCGTTAATAATTTAACAATATTTAATATTTAGTATATTATTCAATTATTAATTAATATAATAATTATTATTTATTATTTTATTATATTATTAATTCAATTTAATAACTAGGTATGTTTCATAACCTTTTAACTAAGTAACAATAGGTCTTTGTGAAAAAGCATTGCTAAATTTCTTTGAAAAAATAATTAAAACTGCTTTATTTGTTTAAAAGGTACTACAAATGTCATTATGGTCATACGTCACGCATATTCTATTTCTTTTTACTTGTCTTATTCCCATCTCGCTCGCGCACGCTCGGCGCCCATACTGAATTTTGTGTCACGGTGCGCGCGCATCGTAAAATTTCACTCTCATAAATTTTTCGTAACGTTTACTTCTTTAAGTATAACTTCAATAACTCAGTGGCGCTACAACCTCTTTAGGCCTTGGCCTCAGATTTCTGAATCTGTTTCATGATCACTTTTTAATCTAATAGGCAAGTAGGTGATCAGCCTCCAGTGCCTGACACACGCCGTCGACTTTTGGGTCTAAGACATGTCGGTTTCCTCACGATGTTTTCCTTTACCGTTCGAGCAAATGTTAAATGCGCACATGAAAAGAAAGTGCATTGGTGCACAGCCGGGGAACGAACCTACGACCGCAGGTATGAGAGTCGCACGCTGAAGCCACTAGGCCAACACTGCTCTCTGCAGATAAGGTAGTAGTTTTATGTTATATAATTGTAATACGATCTATGAGATCCAGTAGATTTGGTTCAATTAAAATATTTTGCGTGTCTTTAGATAATATTTGTCTATAGTATTGGCTCTATCAGGCAACCATTTCAATTATTCAAGTGTTACTGAGAAAGATGACTTCACATATACATTCATTAATCACTATTCGACTACCAATGGCATAAATGGCCACAATTTACAATAAATCTTTGAAATTACTGTGAAATTATTTTCAAACATTTATGTTAGCACTTTATCGACTACAATAAGCGAATTAGAACTTTATTTTTATTAAACTACAGACGAAAGTTTCGAAAATGAAAACTATTTCGCATAAATCAAATCTAAACAAGATATTTATGTCCGCGAAGGCGATAAAAGGCTTTTGTGGAGGTTTCTAAAGGCCTCAGTGTGGCCAAAGACCTTTAGCTGACATTCTATTCACAGTTCACACTAATGACTGCCTCTGTGGGTTATAGGCTTGCTCTAAATAAATATGCATGTGTGTAAAAAGCCGTAATAACATTACTTATTCTGTTGTTTTCTATTTGAGGGTTTAGTTTTTGAATTGCGTTTAAAGTATTTACTAAAAGTATGAAATTAAGTATAAATACCTAGATCTCGTAATTTCAATAAACCACGCAAGTTATCAGCATAGACGTTAAAGTTGTATATTTTAGTTTAAGTGCATTATACAGCACAACTAATTAAAATAATTTACACACAGATAAAAAAATTATAATAAATATTAGTGTTTAAAACGTGCTATCTTAAACAGAAGTTGTAACTACTCGAATATTTGATTAACGGATTTAAAGACACACATTCACACACATGTATACATTCACTCATGGGTGCTACGCGTCCCGTAATGCTGTTAAAAAATAATACATACATTGAAAATTGTAATACATTTTTTTGTAATTAACTTTGGTATAGAATTAAATTTGTTATGGAAGATCTGGCTGACACAAGTATTTTTTACTTAAAAGGGTTCCCAAATCTTTCACATTGTAATGAATACTTATAATTAATAAACAAATTTCAAAAATAAGCAAATAATAGGTGTAGTTAACCGTGTCGCGTGTCTGCGATTGGTATTGTAGTCAACCAATAACAATAAAACGAAAAATGCCTCTATTTTTCTTTTGTTTCTCCTTCCAAGACTTACTAAGATAGACGCTAACGCCATCTGTCGCGTACAACCTAAACCAAATCACCCTCACATCGCTGTTTGCACACGTAAAGTATCCCGCGGCGATATTTTTTTTAAATTCAATGAAGCATGCTCTGTATTTTGACAAAAAGCGACGACATGCCTCTAAGTGGATTATACTTCTACATTCAAGAGATTTCACGTCACATTTATCCCGCCATTGTCTCATTTACAATACCTTGTTACGTAGGTGTTTGTTCAAAAACTTTTTATCTGTAAAGCTTAAAAAATTAGATAAAATTCCTGCATCTGTCGTATCTTTTTGAATCCACGATCGAATGCGAATAAACCTGTGATTTTTTTAGTTTATTGTGAGCTTTTTATATTTAATCTGCTTAAGCAACATATATATTAATTTTACCATCGGCAAAAAAGTTAAGCAAGAATAATATTCGTTGTAAAACTATTTAATGATAAAACGAAAGTTAGTTAGTAGTTTAGTTGGTATTTATCCTGTTTTATGACAAGATAAATATATAGATACACATGAAATAATGTTGTTTCAACTCCTTCGTTAAAATATGATTAGGTAGTTTTATTTTTAAGTAGCTGCACTGCTAGCTACAGCGTGCGACTCCTCCCTGAGTTCGTAGGTTTGATCCCCAGATATGCTCCTATGAACTTTCTGTATATGTGCGCATTGAACATATCGAGGAAACCGGCAGGCCATAGATCCAATAACGCGACGGCGTGTGTCAGCCACAGAAGGCTGATCACCTATTTGCCTTTTAGAAACAACAAATGACCACGAAATAGACATAGAAATCTGAAGCCCACATTAAGAAGGTTGTAGCGCCATTGTTTCATTTATTTTTGTTTAAGTGCGACGGTGAGACACTGTGTGGAGTATTAAGACTTTATGAATCCGAATCTTAAGTTTGGAGACAATTTGGGCTAAGAGCTTAAATTGCTGCGACGGTTGTATGAGGAGCTAATGTTTTTTGACTTTTTTGGTCTAATTATGGGTTCGACGGTTAACCGTTAGGCTAACAATACTCTGATAAAAACGATAATCATTTCAAAAAATTTTCAGACTTCACATAAACTATGTATTAAGAAAACCTATTGTTAAGCATTTATAGGCGAAGAATTATCTTCGTATACGTTATAAATACACGTATTATATAAAATATACTTTAATATTATGCCTACGATGATATATATTTTATTCTATTCAGAGTTCCTAACCATGGGAAAGCTAAAGTACCTAAGCTCAAACATTTTCTTAGATATCAATTGTTGATTTATATCATTGGGCCTACCTCAACAGGAGGCGTTGCTTTGAAAACACGTGCGAAATAAACACATTCGCGGCCAACTCTCTATAAATCAAGTATTTTTATAAATAGGCATATTCGAGTACTGTATTGTCGCTTTATGGATGTTATGCCATTCATTACAGGCCATTAAACGTATTATAATAGGTTCACCAGTATAACATGAGCTCCCACTCCCTTCTCTTCATTCGAATGCTTAAGCACAAAAGTACATGGTGATGCGAAAGCATAGCTCCAGCTAAAATGGTTGAGGAACCTCAGGAAGCTTTGTTTGGACCCGATGCGACAAGCCATTCAGATATCAGATAATAAATGGTGAGTGTTGATAGAAAACCGAACAATACGGTTTTCTGAATGTAACGTCTATGCCGCCTATTGAAGAGTTAAATGATCTTGAGGTATCTGGGGCGAACGTTTTATAAGATATTGTTTTCAATTTTCAAAATATTGTTATACGAACTGCTTTTATTTTTTTAGTAGTCTGAGCAACTCATTCTATATATGAAGAGGGTCCCTTGATGTAGAGTCTCTATATATTAAGAACTGTTGTGGGATTTGAGGACGCTAAAGTGTTAAATTAACGGTTTTGTTATATTTACAACACTGCCATTGCGTTCGACAGCAATACTTGATAATATAATAAACGGTAAGGTAAGGAAACTTTTGTAAATAAATTGAATATAAGAAAGAATTAGGAAGGTATGTTAGTTCGCATAACTGCTACTACGGTTGATATGGTCATCAACCACAGAACAGACTAAAAATAGAAAAAAAAACTGTTTTCAAAATATACAATCGTTACTCAAAGAATACATTGATATCGCGACATTAAGAATATCGAACTATTAAATTTTTACAACCTGGCAACATTGTGATAAAAATTATAAAATGTAAAATAAGACATTCCACAATTCCACGAACATATCTCTATTCATTGATAAAGATTAATAGTTTTTATTCATTCATTTTTAGAAAAGTTTATGGCGCGGAATGAACAATTTGCTGAAGCAACCTCTTTATTGTGTCCTGCAAAGGGCGTGACCGCGCGGACACAGAATTGTGCTTAAAAATATTATGAGGTGCATATCCAAATATTTACTTACAAGAAATCTTTTATTCGGTAGAATACAATAAAAGTTTGTTTAAAATTTGTTTGCTAGGTTAGTATTGTGTTGCTTCTATGTATTACATCTAGGTATTAAGTAAAGAAATGGTCATTGGTATATTTAAACTTATTAAAACTACAAGTTGTTGTTCAAAAATAATAATCATTATCTCATACATTTATTATGCTTTTAGTTAGGGGTCATACTGACAACTCATTATACATATTATTTTGTCATCCCTACACATTACAAAACAGTCGCCTTTTTTAATAAGTTTACATCGCTCCCCGCTGTCACAAATAGCTGCTACGCATAAACAAATGACGCCAAATATCTTAGATTAGATTAGAGAAACCAACGAATATTGATAAATAGTATTGTCAGGTAATCATACCCAGAGGAATCAATGAAACAAATAGCATGAAGTGTATATTATTTTATACTAATTTAAATAATGTTTTAATTCTTAAATTAATTCTGAACTATTATTTGGGTGACTTAAACCTAAAACCTTCCATAGTATTGTGATGAGTTTTATTATATTAATTATCTAAATAAATACCGCTAATGAACTTTTTGCGTCATCTATACATTCGTAATAGTATTATATTATATGTATCAGCGCCACCTATTGTCTTGTTACATAGGCAACTTAAAGTAAAATCTCTTACAATGTAAGTTTTCCTTTGCTTGACTTGTTACTAAGAGTATAAACTAGGTGGCGCTGTTAACAATTTGAATTCCTAAATAATACGAATGATAATAATAGATGTCACTAGTATTTTCATCAAGCCAGTAATTTAATTTTTAAATTATAAATGAATAGTACTTGAATAAATAATTAAAATAATAGTTAACATTCAAATAAAAGTTAGGTGGAAGTAACATAGGAAAGGAAACATCAAGGCAACGCCATCTATCCATATTTCGTAATGACGCATACGAGTACATAAATTATAATAGAAAGAGGCGCGCATTTTCAAAATCTGTTGTCTATAGACAACAGATTTTGAAAATGCGCGCTCCGCTCTATAGAGCGGTATTAGTAATCTGTTGCTTTGAATAATAAAATTTACCAATTTA
This sequence comes from Pieris melete, assembly GCA_963693345.1. Classification (NCBI taxonomy): domain Eukaryota; kingdom Metazoa; phylum Arthropoda; class Insecta; order Lepidoptera; family Pieridae; genus Pieris; species Pieris melete. Next base: position 1,648,963 of record CAVNZK010000006.1, on the reverse strand, counting down.
ACTCTTGAATACAATTAATATACTTTTTAATTAAGATAAGCTTGATAAGAAATTGGTTTACGGCTTTTGTCAAAGCGTCCCGTAGCTTGATTGTAATTATTAAAGTTTTAGATTTGCTGAAATATGATGATTTATTTATATCGATAAAAAAACTTTCTTCTTTCATAAACTTATCATTCACAGGGTTTCCAGTGTTAAGATAAATGTTTACATATGATTTTCATCTGTATCAATATGTAAAACCAGAATTACCTTATGAAAAAATATAATCATTGTTGATAGACATGTTTGATGGTGTACGGGCCTGTATCTGCTGTATCCCAGATGCACTCTACCCTTGCTGGATTATGTAACGTTTGCTTTCACTGACAGCAGTATTAACAATGCTAAATGAAAGACGAGCCCTTGGGTCCGATTGTGATTGGTCAAAAGGAAGTAAGATCATAGATATATACGAGGGTACCTACACAAGATCTGTTTAAACAATAATGCGGTTATAGGGCGTGCGCGCTTAAGTTTTACTGTCAATGCCAATATTGAGTGTAAGCCACCTAGATACGAAGTATGGTAATTATGCATGTTAAAGTCCATCTGACAGTTGTCGCCCATTGACATTGACAGCGATGTAGCATGAGAAAAAAAAAGAAAAGGTACAGATATTGATACTCGAGAGTTAAGCTCTATGTAAATGGTAGATGTTTTATTTTCCTCTAATAGTATAATGTTTTATTTTTATTTTTATGATTGGACAATTGACCTAGTACCATGCTAAGCTGGTGAAGCTTGTGTTATGGGTACTAGGTAACGGATATACATACATATTATAGATAGACATATAAATACATATTTAAACACCCAAGACCTAAGCACAACACCAAATGCTCATCACATCGATGTTTGTCTCAGCCGGAGATCGAACCCGGGACCCATGGATTCGCAGTCAGGGGTACTAACCACTAGACCAATGTTTAGTATAATAATAAATTATGTCAAGCAATATAGAAGCAGCGTTGACCTATTGGTATGACCGAGCTCGAGTGTCGTGTTTTTTCCAAGTCCAGTTATGCTACTACAATGAAACTCAACATCGTGAACTGGCGTGATCTAGGCTGAATTGTAGAACTGACATTCAGGGCTAAATGTGACTCGGACTGATTTTGACAAACGGGAGTCACAGTTTCTGCCTAGTCTCGTTTATAAATGTTATGTTTAACCTAACCTAACCTTGTTTATTCTTGTCTTTAAAAATTATCAAAGAAACAGATAATATTAAGTATTATTCTGTTTACCCTCATAAAATCACATAAAATATAGATGATTTTTTAATGTTTAGTATTAATAAGTGGTAGTATTTTTCAGTTTCAACTTCAGATTAATGTTTTAAATAACACTTCTGCGTCAATGCGAATTCATTTAAATGGGTGCTGTTTAATGATTCAAATTTCACGCTTTATAAGCAATTACACATTAGGAAAATACTTTACATTGTATACATTAAAAGATAAGAAGACAAGTGGCTAGTAAGACATTTGAAATGGAAGGCGTATCAGAATGGCATATTTTATTTTACGGCTGCTATAGGACTATTATTTGGTTACATTAAAATATAGGATGTTCTTGTAAATATTGTTTGTGTCACGTGTTCCGTAACCCGGCAATTCGTAGAAGCAACAAGTCGCCCGTAGCAGCTTCACTCGTACTATCAATGATCGTAGCTTTTTTCCCGCGCGCTGTCTTACGGAGGCGTGGCGCCCCGCCCAGCCGAGCACACGCCCCTACGTCTTGAGATCTAGTCGAACAAACCACATACATATTCAGAAACATGTCAAAACAGACTAAAAATAATCCTAACATGAAATATAATTTGCATCACAATAGTTATCTGTTTTAATGAACCGGTCGGTATTTTCCTTAATTTTGTGTTAATTACGTATTATCAAATATCCCATTAGTGTTTATTCGCTAATTCGAAAAACCATTAATCATGAATGTGGTTAATATCTTTAGTATAATTAATAATGTGGTATTTCTTGCACAACTTAGTTAAAAACTATCATATTAGATAGAAAGATAAATGTAGAAAGTCGCTCTTTGATCGTAGATTCTCGGTGTCAAAATGAAAAAGCTCATTATTTCAAGAATGAAACTAAAAAATTTAATGGTACAAAACTTTCACGCGTCCCGCTCGCACGTGTTTACATCGTATTTGGGTAAGCGAGAGGGCGAGTCATTTTGCCGGCAAATGAAGCGTGGCCATACCACAGATTGACCGCAGAGAATGGAGGCAACGAGTGACAGAATGGCGTCGATTCAGTAGTATAGAGTCGCGCGGGCAGTGAACACGTGCAGCCTCCGAACACGCGCTGACTCATCAAACAACACGCGACGCGGTAAATACCTGTGGCACACTACGCAAGTCTACGTTTTTTAGAACAGCTATAAGAATTATTATAAGCGGCGCTGACGCATGGGGAAATATCTGTATCAATAATCAGCTGATATTGACAGAGCGCGAAAACACGTGAGATCCGCTTACTATGATCAACTTTACTTACAAATAATTAATTTCGTGACTCATTATAAAATGACGAAAGTTAAACTGAAACAAAAGATATTTGTATTACGATAGTAGTTTTTTTAAAGTGATAAAAAAATTGATTGTAAATTTATAGACTAGTAGGAAAATACTATGATCTCTCGAAAAGTGATTCAAAAGTTTGTTGTTTAAGTGTAGAACAATATACAGGAAAAATAGTTGGATCAGAGCCAAACGTAAGGCTTGTTTTTGTATTGAAAACAATAAATTAGTCATCGGATTAAGGACATACGAAGAAAGTAATCCTATATAAAAGTGATACATTATTTGTCAGACCATTTATTGTTCCGTTTGATGGAAGTATCGTTTAATACCGTCCTTATAAGAAAAGAGGCAGTACTACAAAAAATACCTTGCTAACTAGAGCTGACATTAGACATCTGGAAAGTATAAGTGTCTGAGGAGAATAGATTACCACTAGGCAAATTGTGGAGGGCAAATGCGGGTGTAAGATGCACCTACCATACGAGTCGCGGGGTCGGCGCCGGCGCGAGATGGCTGAAAGCGAGCCCTGGTGGCTGCAGTCCATCATTGATGAGACCCTTGGAGAGCACCCTGATCTTGGTGAGCGATGTGCTGGATTATTCGTTTAGTCTAGTTTATTGGTCTATTCCTTAACCATAACAAATAATAACGAATGTTACTTAGCGATACTTGAACTTAACTTCTTTTTGAATGCATAGATTTCACTAACATAGTACAAAAATAATGTTCTTACCGTCCATTGCAAAGGAGAAAACCTTTAACGTCCCGAAAACTAATTGTAATAATATTAATTTGCTAGTTTGTTACTTAACAAATAAGGCAAATATAAACTATTGGCATTTATGATTAATCTTATAAGTATATAGTTTATAATATATTTATTAAACTTAACCAAATTTAACTTATATTAGAAAATCACCTATACGTAAGAGCAGTGTTAGCGTAGTAGCTGGGCCTGCAACTCTCTTGAGGTTATATGTACGAACCTTGGCCTGCATCCATGCATTTTTCTGTTTATGGGTTTAATTACATGTAACACTTGCTCGCACGTTAAAATAAATTAGATCCGCCGATTGTTTTGTATATTGACCCAACAATGGGGGGTTTGCCCCTGATAACGCCTATTCAGATAATCAATAAAGTAAACATTCATCTGAGACCAAAACAAAGTATGAAGAACCTTCTACATAGCCAAGCGTGATTCGAACGCAAGACCTCACTAGGCCAACACTGCTCTCACTAAAAGTGTAGCACTTAAGGACATACGAACGAAAAAAAAAAACGAAATTGTTTCATACTAGTTGTTTGTTTATTTCCATGAGCCATAGATAATAAATTTCATCGATCGGTATACCTATAAATCAATTATAATTTAAAGATGTGTTTATGGTTCCGGCTTCATTAATAAAAACATAATTATAAGTTGCCGACTAAATATAACGTGTTAACGAAATATCCGTGTTAATGAACTTATATATGTAATTATATTTTTGAAATAACATATTATTTTGTTTACGATTTGATTAGAATACGAACCATAAGCTGGATGTGTACCTATACAAGAGAGAATATACAAATTTGTATTCTCTGTAGATAATTATTAAGATTAGTTTTCGTTTAATTGTCTATGATTCGAGTGTCCGTTCTATTTGAATTTGAAATTGTCAGTGTTCAGCTGTCTAATTCATTAGCGCGATCTTCAAATATTTTTTCATTTGCAAAACACGGATGTGCTGTGTTGTTACCCGGATACAATTAACTCATCATTTATTGGCACTGTCTCCACAGATAAGGCAAAAGTTAATAAGTACGATTTTTTATTCATATTCACAAAAAGCACATCCTTATGTCGTTCATTAATTTTTTTGACGACGCTAAGGCTAGAGTTGTTATCATGTCGAACTTACGTTAGTAACAAATTTGGTAATCATTATCATACTTTTTGCTTAAATGAGACTCAGTAATTAGGTACATATGTACCAGTGTACATATGTGTGTATAACCAGTTATATGTAACTTCTTTGTATGTACCTAATGTATGTGTATATTTGTATTAAACATCACCCTGCTAGACTACAAAATAACATATCATATAACATCTCTTAAAAATGTAATTTGTTTTTTATATAAAAGTATAATTTATGTACGAGAAATCTCATTCACTAAATAATTAACACTATTAATTCTATCACTCCTCTTTTACTGTGCAAAGTATCCTGCTATGGGATTCCTTACCTATTGATATCAGACGAGCTCAGTCTTTAAATTTATTTAAAAATCTTATTTTTAATCATTTTTCTTCTGCCTCGTAATTGCCTCGTATTATTACTTATTTTTTTTTTAACACTACCTATACATGTTATTTTGAGTTTTTTTTGTTATTATTTATGCACTTCTTGTACCTCTGTAGGTGTTTTTTTTATTTTTCAATATTAGGATTGCCTGGAAGAAATCACTTGTTAGCCATAAGGCCGCCCGTTGCCTCATAACTTATGTAACCTAAAAAAAAGCTTGTGTATGTCTTTGTGTAAGGTAACGAAGTGTAAATAAATAAATATATAATTTTATTTCATAAATATTTGACACAAATCTACTGTATGTTAACCGTTTCAATTTAAAATTAGGCCGTCTTTGTGATCGTTACAGAAATTATACTATAATAAGCGTTTCCGAACATTCTTAACCCAATCTGATGACACTTTCTCCTTTATCTCAAGTTAAAGAATGCGTATATAAAAGACATCAACGCATTCTTTATACAGCTTGATTTTAAATGGATTATAAACGTGGCTGGCTTGTCGACAAGGCCAATAACAATTAGCGCAACTGCGAGTAACCTGTGACTGAGGTGCACTTAGGGGAATGAGTATGTCCCGCCTAATGGTAAGCAGAATTTTCTGGACGGAAATTTACATTTAACTTTGTAGAAGCATGTATACACCGAGAATTTGTAATCATTCGTGTAGAGTACGCAAAAGTTTGGTTGTGGAACCAAATGGTAATAGCAGTTTATATTATTGTCTAATCGTATCTGCATTAATTCAATATCCTATAGTCACTCCTTTATTAATGTAACTCTAATACAAAAATTATTACAACCAGGTCCTAATATTAGTGTGTTCTGTGTATAGTAATTTTAGAGTTTTGTTTTCTTAATTTATTCGTGACGATAACTCAAATAGCTCTTGTTTGTTATATTACACATGTAATGAGCAGTGTTGGCCTAATGGCTTCAGCGTGCGAGTCTGTTCCCGGACATCGTAGGTTCGAGCCTCGGCTGTGCACTAATGAATTTTCTTTCTATGTGCGTATTTAACATTTGCTCGAACGGTGAAGGCATACATCTTGAGGAAACCGGCTTCCTTAGACCCAAAAAGTCGACGGCATAGGAGGCCGATTTTTTTTAAAATTAATTTTGAGATTTTATATGAAGTTTATTGGGTTACTAAATATTCTAAGTTTCCATACTATTTCTATAGTTTTGGTCCTGAAAATTTATTGGCGTCATGTTACTAACACAATAGCTATTTTAAAGGATACAGTACCATTTAGTTATTTTATATCAAAACGACTTTTAGAGAAAAGTCGTTTTGATATAAAATAACTTATTGAATGCGAAATTTAATTTGATGAATATTAAGATGCAACTTTCAAACAGATAATATAAATGAAATACCTGAAGCGTAACATTGGCTTTCTAATGAAATCTAATAAGGGCCCATCCTACCGCACGTACTTATCACCTAAACGGTAATTTGTACATGTTTCCGTAAATATAAAGACCGCAGACTATTAATTTTTTTCATTATTTCATACTGTGATTTACGTGGAAACGTTAATCCGATACTTATAAGTTATAACACATGACCTTTTGATTTTCAATACAATGACACAATTATTTTATTAAGTTAACGTTTTACTTGACCGTACTGTAATGGTGGAGCTGGTGTAGGTCCCGGGTTCGATACTTGAGGAAACAATATTTGTTTTTGAAATAAAGTCCAAGCAACTAAATATATGTGCTCCTATCCTAACCTACTCCATGCTCTTTCAGAGAAATTTAAATAAATACTTTTCGATGTAAATTGTTGATGATGGTTTTATATATATATACAGTGTAAACTCTTTATAACGTATATATATAAATATTAGTTCCCTATAATGTAAAAATGAGTTAAATTTATTTGGCGTAACCCAATACCCATATAAAATTCTTCCCACCCTATAACGACAACGCTCTATAACTAATAAGAATGCTAGGTCCCTTGCAATTCGTTATTAAGACTTTACACTGTATTTATTATAGAAGTATGATAGATTAATATACAAATACTATTATTTATAATATACATTCAGAAAAAATACACAACACTAAAAATATGCCACTTTTTAAAAAGTTATCTTAACAATGTTCAAAGTCATAAAACACGTCCCTAAACCTAATTAAAATTTTCCTCATGGAATCCTGTTTATCAGCAATTAATTGCAGCTATGCATTTGATTATATAATTCATTCCTTATCCGCTTTAGGTATTTAAATAGGACGCTGCGACCTATTTCCTAGCAAATACTATTAGATTGTTATTAATTTTCCTTAAACTAACAATTACAAACTAGCTTCTGTCCGACACTTTGCTCGTGTAAAATTTAACCCACGCCAAATACTTGGCAATTATTTTGTTTAATAGAGCAGTGCTGGTCTTGGTTCAGTGTCACGTTCAGTGTCCCTGTGGTCGTAGGTTCGAATGTTATACGCCTTTAACAGTCCGAGTGACAATGAAATATAGTAAATACGGCATTCCTTAGATCCAAGAACTCGACTACATATGTCAGGCACAGACACACCTACTGGCCTATTTAAACAAATAAGTCATCACAAAACAGAAATCTGAGGCCAAGACCTAAAATAACGTGATTGTTTTTTTTACATAAAAAATAGTGACAGAGAATTAATTGCCAGTTCTTCTCGTCCCTACTACTTGATTTGACTTGCAAGAAATATAAACTAGGAGTAATTTTATTTAATAATGAAAAATTATATATTTTCACTTTGACTATTATGTATCCAAAATTACATAGGAACATTCAGTTGGTAGAGTTAGCCGTTCGAATCCTGTATTTTTGATATATCTACTGAATCTATTATAGATTTAGTACTGTGTGTGATGTCGTAAGCTTAATAACGAAATAAATAAATAAAGGTCAAAGATATTACCTAACACAATATTTGAAGTAACTGCTCTCATCATTCAACTTATTTTTATTAATTCACTTTCATAGGTATTTAAAACCTTTTAAGCTGTATAATTCTATCAATGTATTGTATATTATATGACCACAACTATATGCGAAATATTTTTTATTCAAATAAGACATCTTGTCAACAGTACGTACCGGCAGTCCAGACCTCATGTGTTCCATGTTACCCCAGCACTGGCGCTCCAACAAGACCTTGCCTGGAGGTTTCAAGGTCGTCGCCCTTGGGGATATCCTGGATGGCACCCAAGTCACAGTCAGAGCTGGCAACGATGAAAACTGTTCTGCAGAGTTGAGAAATAACACGGCGGTCATGAAGAATAGAGTTGCAAAGTTCAATGACCTAAGGTTCGTCGGGAGGAGTGGAAGAGGTAAATTTGCTCTTGTTTAATGATTTTCTAGCCATTTCAAATTTAAAAAAAAAAGGTTAATATAGTATATATAACCTTTTTTTAGTTTACAAAAATTGGCTGTGTTCTATTTTTTTAAAAATAACGCTTGTTTGTAACTTTTGTTTTAAGTTTAATTCAATAGGAAAAAAATTAACATCTTATAGCCTCTGTATTTTAGTTAGCCATTGGAATTAGTCTGATGTAATTACGAATTTGACTGAAAATATTTAGGACTAATCACCTACTTTACATATAGTGGCATATTAGAAGTAATAATATAAAATCACGCCCTTTTATAGAAATAAAGATCATATAAGCTTACAATTATTGTAAACTATACGACACTATATTATATATTACATATTACACTTAAAATCCCACTCAATGTTACTACGAAACAAACATAAGCTCTCATAGTTTAGTTGCGTAGTACCGTACGTCTAAATTCAATTACCATGTAGGCATAGTAGGTAAGTTAGAATCGGATAATAATTGGTTAATCTGGCGTGGACAGCAGTGGATTGCAACCAACGCGTAATAACTGTTATGATTTTAGTTCTCCACTCATATCAGATTAGAGATTAAATTAATATTAAGGTACCATTTCAAGGAATATTTGTTTATACATATTAAGTGATTTATTATAGTGTTAAGAATGAAGATTATAGGGTGATCTCCGAAACGAGTAGTGTTTGTCTAGTGGCAAGTAGACTCCCATCTCTAAGGTCGTGGGTTCTAACCTCGGCTGTGCACCAATATCTTGCTGTCTAAATGCGCTATTAACATTCGTGCGAATGAAAACAGCGTAAGTAAAACGGCTTGCCTTAGACCTAAAAAGTCGAAGGCTGATCGCCTATTAGTAAAAACAAATGATCACGAAATATATACAGAAATCTAAGGCCCAGACCAAAAAGGTTGTAGCGCCACTGGTATTTTTAAAACAAAACGAGACTTAAACCACGTAAAAGTGTTTTTTTTTCAGTAAAATGTTAGGTTAAATAAAACTTAATCTGCCTTTCCAAAACTTCGAAAGTTGATCTATAAACTAGGAAATATTCAATCTCAATAATTATTTTGTGGGCGAAGATAGTAACTTCGTAAATTTATGATATTAAAATAAATCATATTCTCAAAATCGAACCCTATCAACTTTCTCTTCAAAGATCAAGGCGAGACGGATTTTAATTTCCAAACCACAGACAGTAAACGACGTTCGCACTTTACTGTTCCATTGTATGCGCTGACGCAGTCACCGCCATTATCGACCCCTATGTACTCTTGAGGCAGTAAAATCTCGCATTGCGCCTGCGACTGGCTATCTGCATATTACAAAGGCCGGTAAATAATCTCCTATTGCATACCTATGCAATTTTAATGTTAGCCAACTAGAAGGTCAATGTATGTAGAAAATTCAGTGAGTTTGTGTCGGCAGTTTTCTTATAATTGAGTGGTTATTTTTTTATTAAGATGATTTTAGTAAAAGAATGTGTTTAATAAAAAGAACACAATCATAATTTTACAAGTATTATCATATCGTAGTCATACAAGCGTAAGATTATGTGATCTTAAATTAATCCATCGCATAAATTTACATTATCTCAGTGCGTTAAAGCAATCTTCGTTACCGACGCAAAGAATTAATCAAAACTTATTTTAGTAAATATTTTGTATTCGAGCAGAAAATATAACCAAATAATTTTAAGTTTAACACAAGAGATTTGAGAAGTTAAAATGTTTTGCATAAAAATTAAATTTCGAATATCAAATTAATTTGTCATTATGATTTCATCAATGTCAGTTAGATGGCTTCAATGTAATTAATACGGGCAAGCTTGACGGCATTATTCTTACAAATTGAGTAATAATAATAACTAGGTGTTGTGTTACTCAAAAACCTGTTAAACTGATTTAAGTGCACTTAATAATGTTTAAATTGCCATTAAAAGCAATGGCAATTTAAACATTACATGTTACTACGTAATTTAGTGAAGATTTTAATTTATTATAATAAGTTCACTATAGATCCAACAGCAAGTTTTTTTTAAAAGTAAATTCGTTAATAAATAAAAATTTATTACATTCTCTACGTAACTTTACATTATATGCAATCGTGGACTCTCTCTCTCTGATAAATTCAAATAAATATTGCTTAAAAAAAAATACTAAATATATGGGTAAAACTTAGATAATATTAGTATGTGTTAGACTAGATCTAGATCATAGACTACACACTAAAATTTAATCAAAACCTACAACAATAGAACATCAGATTACTTAGGATAGCTTACAATTTAAGCATCGTAAAAATGATGTATAAAAAAACAGTAGTTGATACAGCCGAGTTGTGACGTGATTACTCAAACCAACGAATCTAATTCAAATTGTATTTGACAACTGGAAGGGTTCTGTCCGGGAATGCGTATTAAAATAAAACGATTCTAAAAGGATGTTGTGATATTAATTTAGATAGACATTAAAAATTTCGGGTCAGGTGTGGCTTATTTTTAAATTCGGTTGAGTAAATTATGAGAGCAGTGTTGAGGTCGTAGTTTTGATCCCCGGCTGTTCACCAATGGAGTCCCTTTCAATGTGCGCATTTAACAACGGAACGGTGAAGAAAAGTATCGTGAGGAAACCAGCTTGCCTTTGACCCAAAAGTCGACGGCGTGTATCAGGCATAAGAGGCTAATCACCTACTTATTAGATTGACAAACGGACATCAAACCGATGCAAAAATCAGCGGCCTAGTTGTAACGCCACTGATTTATTTTTAGAGTAAATTATGAGCATTTTTGAGCTGTTAATATTAGGTCCTAATATTAGGAGGAACAAAAAGTAGTATTTTTTAAATAGACTATATTTAATTAATCAAAGTATGTACCATTGCTATATATGCACTTTTGCCATCTTATAGGTATGTAGTTCATTGATCCCTTTACTAAAAAAACATTCGGATGGAATCAATAAAATCTTTGAAGACGGTTTCGACTGCCCCATCATAGTTGAATTTTTTACCTTGCAAGAAGTAACCCAAATTTGGAAAAAAATGGTAATTTGTTGGAGCAAGGTCCGGCGAGGACGGTGGATGTATTAGACATTCCAATTGAAGCTCAATTTTTTTGCAGTTTGTGCAGTGTGTGGTCTAGCGTTGTTGTGAAGCAGAAGTGGCCTAGAACGCTTGACCAACCTTGGTTGTTTAGCAGCTAGCTTTTCCATCATGGTTTGCAGTTGCTGACAATAGACATCTGCCGTAATCGTCTGGCCAGATTTAAGAAAGTTATAGTGAACGACCCCGGCACAAGTCCGTCAAACACTCACAAGTAACTTTTTCGGAGATAATTTTCGAAAGGAAAAATGAAATGAATCATGGTTTTCAAATGCATTAGTAAATAGCTGTAATATTGAATTTAGAAGTCCTAACCATAGAGCCACTTCAACCCCGAATATCTCCGAGGTCAAAATGGCCAGTACGACAAATCGTCAGTTCTATATGTTAGGTTAGGTTATGTTATACCTAATATATATCATATTCCTTCAAAAGTTTTCACTGTTAAGTTTGTATTATCGTGAATAAAAATTGTTAGAGATTCCACAAAATGGAAAATATATCCCTTCCAATCAGTTTATATATTTAAAAACATTGCCACTGACATTATCTCTATAGTTTGCGATGGTGAACTCTTCATTCCTTTAATTTGGCCTTAAGAATTTTTAATCACCTATTATTGTTGGCACACAACGAACCCGATATTTTATTTAAAATACAAAAATGTTTGTGACGGTGGAACACGAATTGGTAACAATTTCTCCGTCCATCGATGCGTCAGTTTACAATGTTAAAGTAATAGGTAAAAAGTGTCAAGGTAAATCTGTCTTCAAAATATAAACTTTTATTAAAGGAATCCGGCTTGTTTTAATTTTCAACTATTTACCGAAATAGATTCCACAAAACAATGTTCCAATCTCTCGTCTACCTAAAACAGCTCATTGATCATGCAACGCGAACATTTCCACCGCAAACGCACTGAAAAACGTGTAATAGCGATGTAATTCACAAATGACACTTAGGATTTACGTTCGATCATAAATCAAGATGGCGGCCGTGCCCTCTGCCCACCTGCGCCCGCGTCATAATTGAATATTTCACGCGCCCATCTCAACACCTCCAAAGCTATTTGGATACAATGTTATTTTACAACTTTACGCATTGTGTTAGCTCCTAAACTTGATGAGTGATCATGTAAAATGCATTAAGTTTAATAGCGATTTTAAATGCAATATTTCACATCGTTCACGACACGCCTTTGAGTTTAGCGACCAATGTTTTATGATGATTTGTTTCCGTATTGAAATGTATACGATAGTCATTCGGTCTAATGCCGCTTTGTGACGAGCGACAACAATATTGAGACCTCACGGAGTAATACTATTATATTATTTTATAGCTGAAATCGTATATGCCCGAACATGATTCGGGTATTTTAATCGAGGTATGAGGGCTTATTCCAGCAGAGTCTAGTTTGAATCTCGCGCAAATAACAAAAGCCACACGACTATAAGGATTATTATATAGATAAATTATTTATTCGTTATTATGTAACAAATACGGAAAGATACTACATAAATTTAATTTTTTTTTAACTGACCTTTAGAAAAGACGGCTTTTAGATGTTCTCCATAGTATCCAAATAACTTCGTATTATCTACTAAAACATAATCGGAAATTCATTCCATATTGTAATTCTAAAATAACCAACTACAAATTAATTTATCCCCTAGCTATAGTCTGTTTATTGACAAGTCTTAACACGTTTCAGGAAACGAGTATCACTATCGATGTGAACCACAGACATTTCACAGCTTCGCTATAATTAACTGCGCCCACGCATACTGAAACTACAAAAAACCCAGTTGTAAAAATATTATCACGTATGGAATATAAATTTTCCTGTAATCTAATCTGGCATCCCCAATAAACCCTCAATTTGAAAAAAAAATCTTTTTATAATTACGCTACTTTAATCGAGCCAATACATACAAAAATTATTTTCTGTTTCTTTTTAATTTTCTAATTCTTGCTAAATATTGATATTGCTGAAGTAGAATATAGTATGTCATTTTACAAAATGTATGTAAAATTATTAATTTTAAGTACGAGTTTTTGTTGATTCAAATGGTTGAATCGCCCGGTACTCGGCTAACAAAACTAATTCGAAATAGACAGAAATCAATCATTTATTGCCACTAAATCGAGTGCGCACTACACACGAATTATCTGCATTAGACATGTTAATCCACTCATTTTAACTGTAATTTTATTCCGTATTTATCGGTGCATTCATTACTGTCGACCGCAAATCGGCTTCCAAAAAGCTCGCTTATTTCCATACACGGCTATGTATGGGAATTTTGCGCGGAAACGTCATTCAACAATATTCAACATTAACGTGACCGAAGTCTCTAATGTATTTTACAATCGAGATAATTTATGACTAGACTAGCTTACAATATTAAATTTGTAATTGAAGTGAAACTTCTTTATCGGGGTTGGAAAAAAATTTAGTGTAACATTTTTTCGTTACGCGTCACATTATTCCGTTACGCGCCATCTTTTGAAGTGAAACTTCTTTACCGACGTATGGGAGAAATTTTGTAGCAGGTTACGCGCCATGTTGCTTTTTGAAGTCAAATTTCTTTATCGGCGTTGGAAAAAAATTTACACACATTTGTCACATTTTTCGGTTACGCGCCATCTTTTTCTTGTCCCTACCACGGTTGATCCGAAGAGATTCGAAGCCATTAGTAACAAAAATATATAACGATAACAATGATAGTAATACTAATAATTCTATTACAATTAAATATTAATGAAATTCTGTAATAATCTTAGTACTACATAGTAGTACAGTAATAAGTTAAAATGAAATAATTGTATTTGTATTCATGTCTATGATAATAAAAGCCTTTTGTTAAACTTTATCTAATTTAACTTTATTTAACCAATTTCTGTAAAGTTGCATATAGTAGATCATTTTTCGAAAAATAAGGTCATAAAGAAGTTTCACTTCTTACGTGTGTACACCTAGTACACTCACATTTATTATTTATATGAACCTGCGTCGCTGAATACGCATAAGAAAGTAGATATAGTATATGGCAAACAAAAAGAACTTATTAATTAACGAAGTTAATTTTCCAGCAAGTGAAACAAACTAATATCTTAGTTTGTTAAGATAACCTATCGGTTATCTTGGATGATAGTTTTGTATTTATATACGAATCGGAATTCAATTTGAAATATACCATTAATAGAAAATAACAATATTCAATTAATAGCAAGAACTTCTCGAAAACAAAAGAATCATAAGAGAAACGAGAAACAAAAGATGTTTTTGTATATTTAGTTATAATAACTAATAATCTACTAATCTGATTACTTATAGAATATATCTGTATTATCACTAATTAATTTTATTTTAATGTCATTAGTAGAAAATTTTAACTTTTGTAAAGATCAGATGAATATTTATAACATTGGAAACAAAATGTATAAAGCGTTATCTAAGAAGTCGCAAATTAAAACTAACGAAGAACTAACTAACTAACTAAAGAAGAATACATAACACAGATTTAATCCAATTTTATTATTCCAGGAAAAAGCTTCTCCTTGACAATTATGGTATCAACATCGCCACCACAAGTAGCAACATACCAAAAAGCCATCAAAGTTACAGTGGATGGACCTCGGGAACCCCGCTCTAAAACTAGTAAGTACAACACATTTCATTTGTCTATATTTTGTGTGACGTATCTCAACATCTAACGTTAAGATTAAACCAAGCAGTGTCGTCATTAATATCACATCACAAATCGACGTGAATGTATCAAAAAGTATTTTTATTCACTATAAGTAAATCTTAAACGCATAAAACAAACGAATACTCGCGTATCGCTGGATTTAAAAAATATTACTAATTTGCTAATTATCCTAGTCCAACGAATACATAAAACTAAATTAAACAAAATTGATTGAACAGATCAATGGTCAGGGGACAATTTGTTATTATTCCATGCTCTGTTCAAAAACCGCACGAGCGACGTAAACAATTAAAATATCAATTCTATAAATGTAAAATTTTCATACGTAATACTTTACCTACACAGAAATGTTAGAACAGTAAAAATAAGCTAAAAACGCTTGTGGATTACAATCAAGTATAACGTAGACAAGTAAAAAAACCTACCGCAAGTACGATATATATATATATAGTAATAATGACAGGCCCTTTTCAACTTTAATTATCACGGCTGGAAGGGACTTTGGAAAACACGTCAAACAAAAACAAGCAAAATCGTATGTTTCATTACTCAGTGTCCAAAAGTTCATGAGTATGAGTAGTTTTAAATGATAAACAGAGGATAAAATAATATAATAAAATTTCTACTAATCTGTTTTGGAAATATTAGAATTTTATGGGATTTATGAATACCTATAAATATCACTATCTTAGTCGGATTTAGAGGGTCAGATTTGGAAAACGACTGAAAATCTTTATTCGACTTTGACATGACGCTGGCATAATAAACTTACTGCTTATAATATGCTGTTTGCACATTAATATAGCGTTCAACGTCGCTGTAGGAGTCACACGGAAAAGTTCTAAAAGATCGACAAAAGGTTTTAGTAAATAATTTATAACTAACAGTATAGAATCCATTTAATAGTATCAAAGTATAGAGTAACACAGATCGCGCTATTAATATTCAAACTACTGTTTGAAACAATCTATGCGTGTTTGTAGCGCGGCTACTATCATAAATGATAACGTTTTCTTCCCACGGGACTTCGTTGATATGATGGCCAAGCAGCGAAGGCCGGTATAGCGATAGTGATAAATGAATAATATTAGAAAATGGACAAAGTAGATATTTAAAATTGGGTCAAATTAAATTTTTTATTAAAGCTAATTAAAAATTAGAACTAAAAGTAAACTTGATTGTTTATGTTACATTTGATAAATTATATATATTACTAGCAAACTCAGCGAACTCCGTTTTGCCACCAGATGGCTTCGTTTTATATAACATTTCGTTTGGTGATCCCGCTTTTCTGTTGAAGTTTTTCCTGAATTTTCTATAAACCTTACGGAGCCCGAGACCTTTCCAACGAATGCAAAACCGTGGAAATCGGTTCGTGCGTTCTTGAGTTATAGCGTCAGGAAGGAAAACTCGACTTATTTTTATATAGTAGATTTTCGCTATAAAGTCATCGAAGTAGGTACTGTAACTGGATATTATATTTGTATGTTTTGGCTCCTTTTTCTTGGCTTGCCCAAGTTTACACTATTTTGAATATAACCGTTACCACTGATAATTAATTTTTATTGCAAAATGCACTTTATCACAAGGCAATAAAATACGACATTACACGAGACTTCAAAGTTATAATAAAATAATTTATAACGGCGCTGGCACTTCAAAAACACTAGGCTCTGAGGAAACCTATTAGATGTAGCAATTACCCTTAATTATTATTTTTCTATCGTGACATTACTTTAATACAATTTATTCTAGAAGTCTGTGTACCTACCTACTTCACTGGTTGAACTGGTTTCACACAGCAAACAAGCTTTATTATCATCCAAAATAAAATATCCTTATAATTTGAGATTTTCTTTTAGTAATTCATAATACCTTATTAAAATTTCTTAATATTGCCTTTACATCCGGAGAACCTTCAAAAGATATCGAAATTGCTAAGAAACGTTACGCCATATGGAGTAAAGCCGGCGGCAAACAATAGCGGAATTATATCTTTAATAAGTTGAACTCACGCACTCCGCAACTGCCGTATCAGCTTTGAGCTGAATGACACTTACAGACCGAAGTATGGGCAGTTTTAGGGGGCAAAGGGACAACCTCACCTGCCATTGAACCAAGGAGTTATGTAAATGTGTGAAATATTTAGGTAACAAATACAGTACAACGTCAAATAATTTTTTTACTTGTGTTGGGTATAACAAAAACTTGGCGATTAAAGAGAGTGGCGGAGAGTTTATTTCCAGTTGTTCTCTTCCGTTCTACGCCCTTGATTTGAAAACTGGCATTAAATGTAAAATATTCATTAAATGTAGCATTTAATGAATATTTCATTTTTTTGCGTTCATAAGTGTACATTGTGTTACCTACATGAATAAATGATTTTTCATTTGATTTGATTTGACTTACGTTAGCGACTAAATTAAAATGGTTTATAGCGATATGTTTTACCATTCAGTTTGAATGAGGAATAGGATAGACATTTCTGTGTACCTTTTGACTTTTGACCGCCAGAAACTAATATACTTATGGCTCGCTACAAAAAGTTTGTACGTTATTTTTATATATTATTAAATAAATATGATTTTCACATTACACATGATGATGAATTAGTGGCCTACAACCTTTTAGGTCTGCGCATCAGAGTTCTGTGTGATCATTTGTTTTTTTTAATTGTCTATTTAGTAAGCCTTCTATGCCTTCAAACGGCATCACTTTTTGTCTAAGGTATGCCGTTTTCGTCGCGACGGTCATTAGTGCGCAGCTGGGCGTCGAACCTACGCTAACCACTAGGCCAACACTCTTCTAATTCTAGTTCTAGTCAATTATAACGCACGCAATTATTAATGTTAATTTTCTTATTGTATTTTAAAACCTAGCATTAATTGTGAAGATTAAGAAACTTTTAGTATTTATTTTATATTTTCGTTAAGTAATTTGTAAATTCATTTTCGTAACGAACTTCTTCCATATTTGTCATAGTATTTTTTTCCTTATTAGATTTACCTGGAGATCGCTTGTTGGCGATAAGGCTGCCCGTTGCCTCGCCTATTTTATTTGTACCTCATTGCAAACTGTTTAATAAATAAATATTAATTTAAAAAATTACTTAGTGTGCGTAAGTTACAGTGTCTGCAATAAGATAGTAATATATTCATTCATTGTTTAAACAATATGAATTAACTAAATGTACGGCCATAAAAACCCACTAAGGCTAACCCTTAGTGCTTGAAGGGCCACAGTACCAACACATTCAATTATCTAAAAAGACTGAACAGAAAAAAAGTGTTTACAGTAAATGCAATAAAACACAGATTGAAAAAAGGAATTTTTGGTACTATATACCGTGTGTATGTGAGCCAAGCAATCGCATCCCGGGTTTTCCAAGGAACACTCTTTTCCCTTGTACTTCTCTGCTATACTAAGATTTGTGGGGCATTATCAAGATTATAACGTTAATGAGAGTAGTATTTATATTCTACACACAAATACCGGGAGACATCCATAAACAAACGCGTGTCGCGTGCCAGTACGACTAATCAGAATAAACAAAAGCGAATCCCGCTTACACAGATATCCCAAAACAAAGAGTGTAGGGGACAAAAAGCGTACTTAAATCATAAGCTTCAAACTCCAGAGGACAAGAAAGGAATCGCGTGCACAAGGGACTTAAAAGTTTGACTTAATAGACTTAATTTGTAGGTGCCCCAGTGTAAGCCGCTTCACAGCGACCCTTGTTAGTGAGGTACTCATCGATATCGATAAATTACATCACATTTATGACAATGTTAAATGAAGCTTCTTTATTCTATTAGTTATTACACATAAGGATAATAACAATAATGTGTTTAAGTAACTAAAATACGTAGTATTTCCGGTTAAATCCCTCGATAAAAGGTTACTCATATTAATAATTAGACAACGGAAATAATAACATGAATCACTCGAACATATTCCTTAAAAATTTAGTTCTTTTATAATTAAGTATACTATACTCTAATGAGTGATGGCCTAGTGGCTTTAGCATCCGAATCTCATCCCTGAGGTCGTAAATTCGATCCCCGGCTGTCCGCCAATGGACTTTCTACTTGCGTTTTTAACATGCACTCGAACGGTAAAAAAAGGTAGCTCCACTGAATTTTTATACTATACTCTAATTACTCACTTTTAATTATATAAATTCTTGAATTATTTTTAAATTACCTTCTGAAAAGTGCAAGCGTTAAACTGCCTCATAACATACGTAACATATCCAATCCCAAAGAAATTATCGATAATGATACCCATCCCTAATCCACGACACAACAACGATTAGCTCCCTGCATTTGTTTGTGTCGATTTCACAAGATAATTGCATCGATACATTTTGTATTATATAAACTCATAAACTAATTATCTGCATATTTTTTTCCGCAAAGAAATTATGTCGGCGTGTCTCAAACAGGCGGCTCGCCCTATTATTTCTGCCTAACCAAAAAAATATTACCTCTAATAAGGTGATTGACACAGGGCTATTTATTTTGGATCAGGAAATGCAATTTGGACTGTTCTTCCTTTAGTCACGGAAGTCCACACGCAATAGGATTCTCTTTTCCAAAAAAAAATTGTTTTAATAACAAAACTTAACAAGAAAGCACCTTTTTACTGTTAGAAAAAAAAGATCACGAAAAATACAAAAATCTGAGGCGAAGACCTAAAAGGTAGCACCGCTGGTTATTATTACCATCTAAAAAAAAGTTTTAATATTAAGCTTAAAAAGTACAAGAAACCTTAACAAACATAGAATCTACTTACCGATAATAAACGATATCTTCCAGGCAAATATTCTATCATAATAATCTAGTGGGTTACCACCATATATAGGTTTTAGGCTCGGATTACATCCGTTTCTTAGATAATTGGTAGAAGTATTGAGCCTTCATTCTGGAGCATATTGAATATATTTATTTATTTGTTTATATATTTATTTATTTATTAATATAAAATATATATGTAATATATTTATTATTTATTTATTTTTATTTATTTGTCTGATTAATAAAAATTATTATATCGTAGATTTTTGTATTTGAGACATGCCGGTATCCTAGCGATGATTTCCTTCACTGTACGCCAGTGTTATGTGCACATAGACACAAAGTCTATTGGTGCCCGACCGGGGATCAACCCTACTACCTCAACAATGACAGTAGCCACTACTGTTAAAATATGCCTTCATAACTCTATTTGTTTTAGGTACAAATGCATCACCTCACCAAATAAGAGCGATAGGGTTCCAACGGCCGTTCATAGCAAGCACATCAATGTCCTTACGAGATATAGAATACAAGACATCACCCCGGCTGCGGTCGCTGTCGCATGAGGAAAGAGAATATAAGACTAACGCCAATTTACCACCTGAAGGTATGTATAAACAGTAATTTTAAATATGCGATACAAAATCCTTAGGCTACGTCCGCATAGGCAGGAGGTTTGCTTAGCGCCTAGCGCCAAGAGGCTTGCCGCCTGGCTACTTGCTAGGTGGCTACGGTGGCCGGACTAAAGGTGTCTTGCGTAGTGGCTCGCTAGGTGCGTTGGTCATTTGTTTGTCGGCACGTTAGCGACATGTCACTTTCAAAAATAGCTCTGAAACTGCTACTTACAGAAAATTGTTCCTTAAAATATACAACTTCACGACCTTCTCCATCATGTTGGGTCCATGACATAAATAAGTTACGGTCAAGTTATGGGGAGTTTAATGTTCTGTATAAACAATTGCGTAATTATGACGAAAAGTTTTACGAATATTTGCGTATGCCCAGAGAAACATTTGATCTACTTCTATAATTAACATTTCATCCATCACGAAAATGCTTCGCGCCTAGCGACAAAAAACCAACACGTTTGTTTACTTCGATACTCGCTAAGCGACTAGCTAGGCGCCAAGCGCGCAATGCGGCCGGTCGCGAAGATTTTAGAACGTTCGTTTTACTAAGCTACTCGCTTGGTGACTCGCTAGGCGCTAGGCGCTAAGCAAACCTCCTGCCTATGCGGACGTAGCCTTAAGCCTAATTCAACTGTGGACTCAAACCAATCATTGTTTCGAATCGAACCCTGGATCTGCTAGATATACTTAAGTGATTTATTTATTTCATACTCCTTCAGCTAACTTAAATTATATATAACAAAAACAAATACATAAGTATACAAAAACATAAAAAAATATTAAATACTCTTAACTAAGTAATATCCAATTCGGCTGTGTTGTGTGATGGTGTGAAATTGAGGGTATGTAGGTACGTGATGGTGTGAATATAGGTTATTTAGCGCTATGGATATTCCGCATAGCATATTATATTCCGTGATAGCTTAACCAAGTGGCGTCTTAAATAGTGGTCGAAGTATGTCCGGGCTGCGCTATAAAAATCAGATTTTTGTGCTGAGTTTACGGAGTATTTTATCATATTAAAATGTTTACCTAAATTCACTTTAATCTGTAAAAAAACACTGACTCTAAGATCTTTTTTAAACATTTTAATTATAAAAAAAATATTGCATAAAATTCAATATATACGGTGTACCTACTTTCACACAGTCATTTCGTTTTTTTTATAATTTTACTTAACACTGTTAATATAAAGATTAATGTTTAGTTCAATTGAATTAATTATATTTAAAAAAACTTTTTCTACTGCATACATCTTAACATTGATTGTAACCTTTCTCTACGATCATTACTAATGAGCGTCTATCAGGACTGATGATATTTTACTCTTAAATATCATCTTTATCTTATATAGCTTTAATGAAATATACTCTTTGTGTACTTATTAGTAAATATTATAAACCGCAACCATATGTTTTTTAACGCCATCTAGTAACGTTCCCCCGTAACATATTTCCTAATAAGCTATGCAATTAGATCTAAAATTGTGAATGCTCTAACAAGTAAGCTAAATGCATTAGTGTTCACACTCATTATCATTACTTCATTCACAATCACGATCTAACCGACTACGTACCATCTTATTTGTGAACTTACCGTAGTCTTAATAAACTATAGAGTGGACTGTAAATGGTCGATTCTTACTATTGATTGATTTCTAACATTTAAATTCATTTGTGTCAAAGTATTTATCTTAGTACAAGAATAAAAAAGGTCCTTTAACTTTTAGTACATTTATTAAAGTTTTTTTTTATATATACATGTGTCTTTAATAAGACATCAAGGAACATTACAATCTAGCCTAACTTAAGAGTTAAGACTAATAAGTAATTTAAGTCTAACCTAATTTGCTAATAAGGATTTTTACATAAGAAAGTGTCCAATAACACTACTTAAAGTCTCTATTAAAGGGAAGACACTCTGTTCTTGTGTTCTATTTATTAAAGTAAATAAATTTATGTTCATAAAACGAATAGTATAACACTGTCATATTCCTCACTCCGTGAATAAAATTTGTCGAAGGGACAAATGAAGAGATAAAATTACATTATTAGAGTAATTTTAAAACATTTATTAACCACAATTTTATATTCCTTAACATTGTCTCGACGCTTGTTCTACCATTTTTTTTGTTTAACCGCGTTTTAGTGTTGTTTAAAGTTACTATTACTAAAACAAAACGAAATTCCAGAGTAAATTTTCGTGCCCTCTCTATTTATTCGTAAGGCAAAAGTTCATAAGCTTTGGGGCGTTTAAAGCAATCCCGGCAGCGACTTTCATCAGCACGACGCGGCAATCTGCGCGCGCGCCTAATGACGCACATTACTCGTGTTATTAGCCCTCCTGACTTATGACAACTCTGATTACCAAATCATTTTTTTTACATAGGTAAGCATCTAACTCTAAATCTATGACGTGACTAGTGAACGGTTTTTTTTATATAGAACAGGGGGCAAACGGGCAGGAGGCTCACCTGATGTTAAGTGATACCGCCGCCCATGGACACTCTCAATGCCAGAGGGCTCGCGGGTGCGTTGCCGGCCTTTCAAGTATTGGTACGCTCTTTTCTTGAAGGACCCTAATTCGAATTGGTTCGGAAATACTTCAGTGGGCAGCTGGTTCCACAAAGTGGTGGTGCGCGGCAAAAACTGCATTGAAAAACGCTCAGTTGTGGAAAAACTATTGTGGTGTTGGCCTACTGGCTTCAGCGTACGACCTTTATCCTTGAAATCGTTGGTTCGATCCCCGGCTGTGCACCAATGGACTTTCTCTCTATGTGCGTATTTAAAATTCACTGGAACGATGAATAAAAACATCATAGACACCGGCTTGCCTTAGACTATTGACAGTATTTGCGCTATTGACACTACTATGATATACTATGACATATACCGTTTCTTTCAAATTTATATCTCTATGACGTCTCGCAATCCTCCAATACATTCCCATTCTGCGTCGTTATACAACCAACAACAATACTACAGATTTTTGTTAGCATATGTAACACTCTCCTAAGTTTGAAAATCGAATGATATACTAGTGTATATATTACTTTGTATTTATTATCCTATATGTATACAGGAAAGTCAGTCGCAACTCGCATTACAAACACAAGATTGTACAATGCCTACAGAATTGCCTACTCAAATACGTGTAAACGGGGATGCCGTGGGCACAATCGGAACAAGTCCATTATAGATGAATGATGAACACCTTGCACCCCAACAATCATCGTACGATTTAATAGGCATTCTGATTATTTGTATCGATTTGTTTGAAAACTGAACTGAGTTGTGTACATCTCTTATAGTGCATTGAGTAATTAGAATTGTCTAGAAACGGTGGAAACTTAATTATCTATTAATTAATAACCGATGTAAGGAACATAAGCAAAGTACTTATGTTTCTAATTGAAGGGTACAATTTCTAAACGTAAAATAGAGTATAAGTAAAAATAATATAAAAGATAAAAAAGTAGAGTTTATTGTCTTTGATTAACATAACCTTTACACATTTAAAGAAAAAACTTTTTACCGGATTAAAGTTATGTATTATTAAAAATTGTGACTGAGTCACCGTGACCACGCACGCTGTAAAGCACGCGAAACGTCGGATAAATTTAAAATTATGTTAAATAATTGTACATTTTTAATAATACATAATTTTAATCCGGTAAAAAGTTTTTTCTTTAAAAGTAGAGTATTCAATGACAAGAAAGGGAAGGTTTTTATTGTTGCGTCTTTTGTGCTCTGTGTTATTTAACATGCATAAAAATATACATTGCATCAGTCTGGCTTTGACAGGAGTTTTAATGTTACCCTTTTCTACCTATATCCAATAAACCATTTGCAAACGCCGAGAGCTGCATATTTGACGACCGCATTTTGTACAACAAAGTCAACGACTCGTTTTTGTTACGACAGGTTAAACATGGGAGTTATTACATTCTGTCTAAGTCTGTCTGTCTTTTAGGAGTATTAACTCTTAAAATTAACCTCCATTAAGACCTTGTAACATATAAGGGTCGTACCCAATATAGTTGTGTATCTAATTGTTAGCGGAAAATCCCTTTTACGAAAATAATCGAAAATGGTTTTAATAATTTACATGGAATAAGGAAAAATTGAAATCGTAATTTAAATATTTCCACCATACAACATGATTTCTGTTCATAACGACTAGTCAACGACCTCAAGTCTACGAGAAAATAACAATAACATCAAACGCGATCACGAGAAAAAACCGACGACTGCGCAGCCGACAGTGTCATTACTGACGGTTATGAGTTAGAAATATTTATTATTGCTTTTAAAATTTGTTACAGAAGTTTATTTAGGATCCGAAAATTTCTGGACTCGATACCCGATAGTAGGTGCAATATAACAGAGAATATGATAAATCATACAAACGCGTTCATAAATTTTACGCAAAAAATAATTGCGTGAAATGCGTGTATTTAATATCAGATAAAAACAATTACTAGATATTAGTATTTATTTCAATAATTATTTGATTACACATTTTTATTTACGTCTTTCTATATTTTATAGAATATAATTACAGAATTATTATACTAATATTTACCGCAATTAATACTAAAACTCAAATTAAACAGGAATATTTCACAATGTCATTGCTAACGCTAATGACATGTCATTATGAAACAGTTGATTACTAAGCGAATGATTGAATTTACGAATTTCACACCTATTAAAACTCGTTGAATGAACTAAACCGAAGGAATCGAATTGAATGAACCCAATATTACATAGCACCTTATTTCCGGCGTATTTTCGATTTGATTGATCAATTTCGATGATCAACTCGGGGGCCGTGATTGACTACCGAGGGAATATTATCTCTAGATAAAAATAAAGCATTATAATGTAGAGCAGGTTCGGTTTGTGGTTACACTTATTCAAATAAAGTCAATCTTGGCGCAGGCCGTGTGAAAATTTGATAACGAAACTATAGATCGATGGGGCTGCAGAAATCGAGGGGCAATGGCTGCGGTTACAATACGCTTCTGTGGGAAGCAATAACGTGTATGGATTAGCAGACTAAGCCGTGATCTCTCGCCAAATCATTTGACTGATAAATGCTGGTGATAAGCCTACACTTGCTCTTTGGCTTTTAATGGTAAACAAAATACTGCTATGCACGTATCTTTGAGATTTTTCAGTTTCGCTATAAGTATGCTATGCATTATCTTACTTAATTCGTTTTTAATTTTGTATACCTAAACTGGATCTGGTTAGCGCTGCGCTTAAGTTTTCATTTAATTTTCCCAAGAATTATATCCTTTTTATAACATATTTTCATAAGCATTTGATAGTGATCATTTTAACATGTGTGATGTTTGAGAGCATAAATAAAATAAACGTGTTGAGAAATCTTTATTCAATAGAACATTTATTCATTCATAAATAATGCGATGTTTTTCTATTACTGATGTTTTAACTTAATGTTTGGAGACTTCTCTGCACCTGTCACGCACGTGCAAACGCGCAGACTTACAAACGCTAATAATTCAATCAAAAACAGGTGAAAAATAACATTAAAGTGTTAAGTTTATCTATCAAATGTCTTCATCCCAAAACTACTATTAAACTGTAATAAAGGATATAAAAAGATTTTCAAGGGCATTAAAACTATTAAAATGTATGGTAGGCGGGACCGTGTGGGCTGCAATAAGCTTCCTAGCCGCAAACCACAGCTCCTGGTTCATCGGGACAGTTATCTTCGGCTTATTTTCTATTATCATTCACATTTAATAGTTAACCTTTTACCGTCAACAAATATTAATTAGCTCGAAATTGTAGCTGTCATACTTTTCACTGGCTGTGATACTTTTCTTGGTAGTATTATTTGAGTAATTGTTAAAGTATTAATAGCTTTATATTTCTTTATTCTATCTAGTTCTTTCGTTTGATACACCGTATAGATCAAAGAATAATTATAACTTTGTTATAAATATTATATTAAAGTTTGAAGTACCTTACGATACTCGTGAATAATATGCCTTTATAGAAATGAAGAACATTTAAAATTCATTTCAAAAAAATAATAAATATTCAAAAATCCGAGAAACAAAGATTGCTTGTAAATATAATTTTATTAGTCACTGTTACTTTAGGAGCATTCTTCATACAATATAACATTCATGCGTCTATTAACACACGGTTGGTGGACAAAAAATGGTTACCATGGTAACAAACAGTTTTAACTCCACGTTTCATAATAAGGCTACTTTTGTTTCGGGCTGCAGTGACATTAGTCAAGCCATCTTTTATTCATCTAATCCCGACTTCCCCCCATCACTAATTTCTATTCGCGTTTTATCGCAAATGTAATTTTGTTAGCGCGGTCAATCACTGACCACAGAGAAAAGATCACGGTCGTTGGACACTTCTAATACGGTGAAATAAAATCAATGACGCTACGCGGTAAAGCAAATAATTTTGGAAAACCTTTAACCTAATTTGTGATATATTTAGGCATTTTGGGTTAGCTTTATATCGAGCAAGAGATCCTCAATGTAACTAACTCTCTAACTCTTTCCTTACCCAAGGAACCTCATTTTTCTGTACATGTATTATTCTATATTCATTTATTACATTTCCTAACTTTCCAAGTAAATATCAAAATTCAAAATCATTTATTCATATAGGTTCAATGTACACTTATAAACGTTAAAATGAAATATATATGAAATGCTTCTAATTTTACATTTACTGCAAGTTCTCAATTCAAGGGCGAACTGAAGACAAGAACTGGCAATAAACTCTCCGCCACACTTTTTCATCGCGAAGTTTTTTGTTTTACACAATGTTTGTAAAGAGCTGCAACCATTACACCATGTTCCACATGACATCATAAGAAGCTTCTCCACAAAAGGTGTTTTCCGGTTTTATCATAGACTACAGTGTTTAATTTGCATCCTACTTGGACCATCGTTTATGATCAAACTGTAATTTCCATATCGATTTTGCACAATGCGCGCACGTTTCTCAAATGGTTGTATTCTTCTTGACTTCAGGTGGCCTAATGTCCCGCATTTGTGGTCGGCGGCAGGATACGCTTGTACCGTAATGAGCAGCACATAACGAAACCTTACAAATAATTCAACCCATTAAAAAACAACCGAATCACGTACTATCCTCCAGAGGAAAACGAGTATCGGATAGCACAAACACCTTTCTCTTTCGATAACCCTACGTGTGAAAGAGAAGCAATATTAATATTCGATGTTTTCTGATACAATTCGAAGTGTGCATCGGGCTCAATACAATCAATTATTTTACTACGTGCAGCACGGCTACCTTCTGTCGGTAATGTGCTTATGAAAAAAGTTTGAATTACACAGCGTAATTCAAGTTTCGTATCAAATCATGCTTGTAGAACAAAAGCAATTTACGAGAGGTATAATTTGTGAGACAAAAAGACACTTGAAGTTAAGTCCACCATAGGTTCGCTGTGTTTTGTGATGCGCGACTAATTTAATTATCCTTGTGAAAGAACATGAACGCTGCTCTTACAAACGAAGTAGCTTGTTTGATTACCTCAAAGCGAGGAAAACTCTCAAAATTATCGAACTATTTAAGCCAAAAAGAGGATCTTTTTTCTTCTTTTTTACCTTTTTCCTTACTACAGTTAGGTATGGTAATCTTATTTTCATTCTTAAAAGACTAATTATTCCATGCAGAAACCATATTTGTAGTCGCTTGTGCCATCTCGTATGTGTAGATTTATGAATTTATAATCAATTTGCATTTAATAACTTAGTACTTATATTATTAACTCAAGTGTATAAGCAAGTATCCATAGCCAATGATACAGTATCTTCTTAGAGCAGTAGGTATGCCGAGATGTGATAGGTAACACTAGCCTGCATATCGCGTGTTCGACGTATAAAATTACGCGAGCGGCCGGCTGTATCAACGATCGTCAATCGGTCGGATTCATTCCGTGTAACAATACCTCTGTAGGGCCATTCAAGGAGCGCGTGAGAGCTAAGCGATTTAGAGCGATAAGCGATCGAACAATTCTACAGTTGCTTACTAGAAACTTACGTTTTACAACGGAACAGAGATGGACTGCATCTTATTCAATGCAAATTAGTACTGTTCGTAAATATAAATATTATAAGAGCTTAAACAAGTAGATTAATCCCTTAACTAAAACACTGATCTGTTTACTCCAGCAGAGTGATTACGATTTGACAGAAAGAGATGAATAGGACCGATATCGTCTTAGTAGTTTTTTTTTAAATAAAAGGCAATATTTATTTCTCACTACCTTGTGAGTATTGGCACTTTTTGATAAACAAAAACAACAATTTCTTTAATTATAATTTAATTCATTTTGTCACTAGACTATAAATTTTATAAAATATAGCATATTTTCACAAAGGGTCTTTATCATGTTTTCAAAACCATATTGATATGGTTTTAAATGTAAACAGACCACAGTTCCTTCCGATAAAATTTGTGGTTGCTTCTGATAAAGTGTTGTGGTTTTTGATTGTCACAAACCTCAGAATTGGCTTATGAATAGAAATTAAGTTGAATAGAACCACTTAATGTATGACCGCCTTTACATACTAATTAAGACTTTAATTAAATCGCGGATACTAGATCTATCAAATACCTGTGTTAGATGAAGTCGCACGTGTTATGGCCTACTTCTAATCTCCACAACTTACATTATCCACAGTGAACGTGTCTTAAGAGTCAGGCGCACTCAACCGGACCAAATTACCCTCACCACTTCGTACAAATATTGATTTGTTAGTAGTAAAGCTGTCTTGATTTTTTATAGGCTCTATGTTTCGTGTGACAATATATGAATTTAAGATTTTTCTTATTTCTTATCGAATTACGGATACGTAAAATGTATTTTGTCTAATGGAACTTCTGCTAAGATTTTATGGCCTTTCAATGATATTTTTGTTTTGTATAAAAAATAATTAATAACCTAGCAATCTGCAACATAGTGAATGTTCACGTAAAATAACCCACACCTTATCTGCACTTTTGAGAATTCTATCAGGGCCAGAAACATGACTGCCTTGAACTCTCAATCTCAGATGATTAATTATTACTTAGAATACTTTGTTACTTTATGTAAAACGTTACGTTTTATATACTTTTTAATTCAAATTTATTAACAAACCAGTTAGCTAACATAGAAATATATTTTTTTTGGCATAAATGCCAGAATTAAATATTATCTGTATTAAAGGGTAAGAAACTTGCTTCATGTTATATGTAGATAGATAGATTTTGATTATTCTAGGATTCCACTACTATGTGGAACCAACCTACCTACCGATGTATTTCCGAACTAATTCGACTAAGGATTTTTCAAGAAAAGAACGTACCAATTCTTAAAAGGCCAACAACGCACTTGCGAGCTTGTGTTTTATGTTGTTTTTTATTTAACGCAAACGAGCCTACGGGACGACCAAAAAGGGCAGTCATCGCAGCCCATAGATATCTAATTTTAGCGGGTGCGTTGCCGGCCTTTGAGGAAGGAGTACACTCTAACTAAATCCTTCCCGTTTGCCCCAGTTATATATAAAAATCGACCTTATAAAACATTAGCAAATAAATCAGTTTAGGTCTCGGCGCAGCTTTAGTTGCTCAAGGAACCACGCCAAAATCTTGAAAAGTTATGTATAGCTACGGAACGTATTATATAGTAGATGAATGCCTATTTTTGGTAAAACAAAAATTGTTTATATTAAAAATGTTCTAGATCAATTTTCATGATGTCTTATCTAGTTTAAACAGAAATAGTTATATAGCCCTGATTATAACTTCACTCATAACATCATCCGGAGTTTGTTCGGCAAAAATCAGTGCGATTCGATTCGCATTCGATTAAACGCATACAATCTTTTAAGGCTTTTTACACTGCCCCTGTCCAGCCATGGAAAACTTAAGTAGGTTAGTAAATTCCAAAGTGACTACTAGCTTCAAAAACTTTAGTGAAATGAAAATTATAAAATATTGGAAATCGGTACGTCCCCTCGTCCAGGCTTCGGCCGTCAAGCGCAGGATGTATCAAATTACTCCGAGTTACAGTGTAAGTGATCAGCAACAAAAACCTTACAAAACAACGATCTTGAAGGGTGAGAATATTATGGGAGCTGAGATTTATACAGCTTCGGAAAAATATGCAGCGGGAGATATTGACCTGGTTTAATTTCAAATTTATATTGATGGTATACTAGTATAATCCTAACAATTTGGTATCTATAGAGATATGTGAAGTAAGGCGTCCTTCAATAGCAAACACGACAAACTGTTATTCGAGCAGTAATACTTAAGAAAAGCCAGTGGTCAGTAAAGGAATCTCCCAAATTCTCAATCAAAAATGTATATTACATAGGTATTTAAAAAACAATACAACCGAATTCTTTACTAGCGGTCTCTTGTAGGCGACTCGTATCAACAAAAAAAATCAACGCTTTATTAGAGAAATTAACACAAGCCAACGGGTTCTATGCGAAATATCTGCAATAAGTAAGTTCAGAATTTCAGCACCCAGTAAAAGAATCTTCCAAATTCTCAATTAAAAATATAAATTACATAGTTACCTATTTAAAATCGGTGCGCGACTTCTTATTTAGCGGTCTCTTGTTGGTGACTCGAATAAAGAAAAAATCAACGCTTTATTAGAGCAACTAAAACAAGCTCACAATTTCAGTGTTCAGTGCAGGAAACTTCCAAATTCTCAAACAAAAATGTATATATTTCATATGTATTTATAATCCGCCTGCAACCGACTTTATGATTACCAGTCTATTTTTACTAAACTAAAACATGCCAAATGGTCTATGCGAAATTTTTGTAAGTTTATAATTTCATTTTAAAAATGCTACAAGAACGTCTGCATATGCCTTGTGACTCCCGCCTATCTCTTATCAGTAAACCACTAATGTTGGCACCGCAAAGTTTGCGCCAACGTGTGAACAAGACCGAGCGTGATCAAAGGAAGCTAATTACCACCCCTAATCAACGCCCTTGATTGGTGGCACCGTATTTGTATTCGACATTCGCTTGACGAGCTATTGTGCATGCATGCCGGAAAAACTATTATGTATTACTTAATTAAAATTGATATTGATTTCAAGGGTCGTTGTTCGAAATATTTGAATTTATGCAATGATAGGTGAAAGTTGAAATGTATCGGTATCAATTTAATAAACAAATACGTCGTGGTTTTTTGAAGTGCAGTGAATAATACGTACTACATACTACTATACTTGTAAAAGCCAGTGGCCCTACTAGGTCTGGGTCTAAGATTTCTGTATCTGTTTCGACATCATATGTTTTTTTCTAATAGGCCTGTAGGATCAAACAATGCCTAAAGACACACGACGTCTTTAGGCAAGGTTTCCTTACGATGTTTTCTTTGTTGATCGTACAGAATACGTACCTACATCCTCAGGGATGACAGTCGCAAGATGGAGCCACTACGCCAACACTGTTACTTACCATTCCACTAGAAACAGGATTATGATAATGTAACGAATTTAAGTGAGATTTTCAAATGAGTTAGTTACCCCAAAGTTCAAGCATTAAAATTTCTAGTCATACAAAATTATTTTGTTGTTTTACAACGGATTTTTCACTTTTCATTTGTTTTCATCTCAGGATGTTTTGACAGTTGTTTACGCGGGTCGAGGGTGTTAATGTGACATTACCTCTAGGCGGGAGGCTGCGCGGGGAGGGGGGTGGTAATTATCCCACGTCAGCAGCAGGCCTAGGCTTGTCCGTGTCTATGACTGCGTACTACGATGAGTTGAGCGAACCATAATAAATTTATTTTTACCTCACTCCTCTTTGGTAGGAAAATATTGACAATTTGAACTATTTTCTATAATTAACATTTGCATATAGAATTTTGTGTTTCTATGCAACTAAACTGTTTTCTCGACATTTAAAAAAAATATAGTTTTCGCCGTAATCAAAAAACTGTACTATATTATTTAAAATATTACGCTTTTTATACAAGAAAACGACTGTTTTATTAATAAAAATAAATCAGTGGCGCTACAACCTTTTTTAGGTGTAGGCCACAGATTTTTGTATCTGTTTCATAATATTTTGTCAATCTAATAGGCAAGTAGGTAATTACCCTTCTGTGCTTGACACATGCCGGCGACTTTTTGGGTCCAAGGCAAGCTGGTGTCCATGATGTTTTCCTTCACCGTTAGAGCAAATGTTAAATACGCACATACAACGAAAGTCCATTGGTGCACAGCCAGGAATCGAACTTACATTCTCAGGGATGAAGGTCGCACGCTGACTAACACAGCTCTTATAAGTAATAATAATAAAAACTATACATGTTCGCGATTATCATTTGTTTGTAGGTTGAGTGAAACAATCGAAACCAAACATCTTAGACACTAAAATCACCGAAGTATATGAGATGTAGGTTATTATCCTTTTCTATAATGAAAAAGTAATAAATTGTTGTAGCCCTGAGGAATTGGAAAAAAAACCTCCGAAATATTTCAATTACAAGTTACACATAATGTTTCATTATCATACAATACCTATATACTGTTAATATTTACAACAAATCTGGTCAATAATATTCGTTGTTATTAGATAACATCGCATCAAGCCGCGGTTTTTCCGCCATTCTATCGCGAGCATTATTTTACATTACATTTTGTCAGGAACCGCAACCCCAATGCACCAAGCGCTTTTATTTAGACACCTAATTAAATATTTATTAAGTGCATATCTCATTTATACATTAACCCGATTTTAATTTCATGTACCAGCGCACAAAATTAGGAACAGTAATGGTCGGACCGCAAAATGAAGTGGGTTCGTGTTCTGCTACTAGTTGAGTACTCGGTGCACTTCACCAAATTATTATCGAAATGAAGTTTTCAATGCGACTAATGCGAATCGATTTCTCGCTTCTAAATGTTTCCCGTTTCTAATTATTTTCTAATTGCATACTTTAGGAAATAATGAGTGTATAAAACCCTGAGATGGTCGATATTCATTCATTTATTTCCTGCTTATATTCTAAATCTAATCTAATCTAAATCTTAATTTATTTTATTATTGTTTATTACTTAAGATGTCATGTGTGGAACATGGTGTAATGGTTGCAGCTCCTTACAAACGTTGTGTAAAACAAAAAACTTGGCGATAAAAAGGGTGGCGGAGAGATTATTGCCAGTTCTTCTCTTCCGTTCTACGCTCCATTTAATGTATATTTCTTTTTTAACGTTCATAAGTGTACCTACTTGAATAAATAATTTTTGACTTGACTTGACTATTACAAACACTTAATTCATTTTTTAAATGTTGCCAGTTTATAGTTATTTTCTAATGGTAGAATTTAGGAAATAATTAGTGTATAAAACCCTAAGGTAAACGATATTCATTAAATTATTTCCTGCTTATAAACGCATATTTAATTTTTAGACAAGTGTTCCTAGGTGTTTCGAGTACTATTAGTGCTGTGGTACTAATTGCGACCTTGAATTCTGTAACCTAAATATATATAGTTTAGTTACTTTATCTACTTACCTACCCACTTCTAACGGATCTTAACTAGTTGTTTCGAGTACCATTTCGTATAGTCAGAATTATTACTAGTAAAATTAAGATATTTATTATTGAGTTAAGACCTACTTAATAAAACACAGCGGAATGCTGTGGAGCGGAAATAAAATGTCGATTAAAGGTTGTGATACATTTGACTAGCAACACGTCATGCTTAATTTAAACAATATAACACCAAACAATAATCATTAAAACTATATTTGGAGATCAGTTTTATATATTTATCGCTTAATTGGCTGAAAACTCTATTTATTATAAATAGAGATAGCGTATCATAATTTTCTTTATACATTAATAGTGCTATATTATGTCGAGCAGACACACTACTGCGCCTGTTTCACATATAATATTGAGTTATCTTAAATGGAGACTGTTTTGTCTAATATATTTATTTACAAATATTACGAGAGTATTAGGGTTAAAAAATTGACTTTTAGTGTATAAATCAGACCATATTTAGGTATTTGGACCATATTTCAAAATGACCTTATAATCAATTTTAAATAATCGTCCGAAGGCACATTGATACGTACTTCGAGTATTTAAATTATGAATAAGATTATCATGTTTTAAGCTTATAAATTGAATTATGATGACTGATTTACAAATAATAGCATGAGTGAATTCACGGTAAATAAACGTTAAACGTGACGCATTCCGCATTCAAGACCTACCTATACTCGTACCACATAGTGATTACGCCATCACACATCTGAAACGATACTATAAGAATCAGAGCCTTACGAACTGTGTCTCCCTTCTAATTCCTATAAATATTAATCGTACTCAGAATTGAGTAACTCCCGTAACCCGAACGTTATAATATCGTATTGGACATTGACGCGTTAATCTGCGTATACATTAAGCGCGGCAAACCATCGAACATTGCCGCGCTCGAACGTGCCGCGGGTCGAACCGCTTGCTGTCGGTTTTTGAGACCTCATCAAAGGAGCTTCAGTCGTTGGCTCGCGCGCAGTTGGGACGGTTATAGTTTTGGTGATTTGGCTCGCGCGGCGAATACGTAAAAAAGGGTGCGTGTACTTATGTACGCGCGTAAGAAGTTATACTTCTCTGGCATTATTAAAAATAGTTTTTGATTGCATGCAAATAATTAATTACAATTAAATAATCAAAGACTGGAAAAGGAGTCATTATAGTCAATAAAGTTCAGTTTACATTTGAAAAATTAAATAAATAATTATATTTATTTTTCTTTTA
Source organism: Pieris melete (assembly GCA_963693345.1). Lineage (NCBI taxonomy): Eukaryota > Metazoa > Arthropoda > Insecta > Lepidoptera > Pieridae > Pieris > Pieris melete. The sequence goes on along the minus strand of CAVNZK010000006.1, from coordinate 1,613,668 downwards.
TTTTTTTTACAAATAAGATGGTGAATCACAATAAAAGCGGCAGCCGCCCGACCACGCGCGTCCATACTTGCAGGTTTACAAGAGTGAACTGGTCTGACTATCTGCCGCGGTCTGTTTGTGATCGATCGCCTGCCGCGCGCGGCAGACACGTCCAACTAAATTTATATCTTCATATTGGCTCGCGCGGCAAATGAAGGTTAAAGCTGCGTACAAATTAAGCGCGGCAAACCATCGAACATTGGCGCGCGCGGCGGCCGCGCTCTATGTAGACGGGATCACCGCGCGCGGCGACTCGAACATTGCCGCGCTCGAACGTGCCGCGGGTCGATCCGCTCGATGTCGGTTTTTAAGACCGCATCAAAGGAGCTTCAGTCGTTGGCTCGCGCGCAGTTGGGACGGTTATAGTTTTGGTGATTTGGCTCGCGCGGCGAATACGTAAAAAAGGGTGCGTACATATACAGTTGTACATATATAAAGTTGGATTTAAATATTGATGACAAAGCTAAAACTTATAAAGTAACTAATATAACAATTATGTATTAATTACATACAAAAAAATGGGTGCGTGTACTTATGTACGCGCGTAAGAAGTTATACTTCTCTGGCATTATTAAAAATAGTTTTTGATTGCATGCAAATAATTAATTACATACAATTAAATAATCAAAGACTGGAAAAGGAGTCATTATAGTCAATAAAGTTCAGTTTACATTTGAAAAATTAAATAAATAAATATTTATTTTTATTTTATTTTTTTTACAAATAAGATGGTGAATCACAATGGAAGTGGCAGCCGCCCGACCACGCGCGTCCAGACTCGCAGGTTTACAAGAGTGAACTGGTCTGACTATCTGCCGCGGTCTGATTGTGATCGATCGCCTGCCGCGCGCGGCAGTCACGTCCAACTAAATTTACATCTTCATATTGGCTCGCGCGGCAAATGAAGGTCAACTCTGGTCGAACATTGGCTCGCGCGGCTGCCGCGCTTAATTTATACGCAGCTCAACTCTGGTCGAACATTGGCTCGCGCGGCTGCCGCGCTTAATTTATACGCAGCTTTAGATTGCGCGTCTTGACGCTCAATCTTGCCCTAAATGTTATAGAGACTTAATAGACGATTAATATTTTTTTTTAATTTTTTTTTTAAAAAGAACAATCAAAGCTTACAGTTATACTTAATAACTACTTATTTCTAACACAATTCTTACAAAATATATATATATATATATAGCTATGATCTAAAAGCGAGATATATAAATGATAAGTTATTGCAAAATTTTGGTGATGTTATCTGGGAATTAAAGAAAAACTTCCACAAAGTAATAAAAAACAGGGTTCTAATTACCGTTGATTTTGGATGACAAAAATCATAAGGAAGTTTAAAAAATAAATAAGTTAATAAATAAATCAAAATCTACTTATGATATAATATAATAAAAACTGTTCTGGGGTTCTCCAGGACGATCCAGCCACGGAACAATACGGAAGAAATGTTATAATGGACTATGTCTGTGTGATATCTATATATATAAAAGAAAAATGGTCTTCGTTTGAGGCTCCTTCACGCCTAAACCACTGATCGTATCGACATGAAACTACTGCCGTTCGATGCGAAATTTTTCCTAGATGGTTTATGGCTATTTATTTTTTTAAATTCCAACGTTCCTTCATTTTTTTATTGCTGTTTTACTTTTATGAAAATTTATGCATACGGACTTCCTAGAACCTGAAAACGTCAACATCTGTTAAAAACTCGATTTACGAAAATTTTCAATTTTCTTAGCGGGAAGTTAAAAAGAAGAATAATAAAAATATGAAAAAAAATTATAATGAAACATAAAATTTTATTTATTTCCTATTTTAATTCGCCTAGCAAAGCAGGCGGGAAACGGCTAGTACGAGTATATTTCTACTCCCTATTTCATAACTCTTACTTCACAATCGTAGACAGCAAGGCAAAACCAAATACGAATATCACCAAAAGGTGTACCTACTAGTTTTGAAAATACCAGACTTATTATATTATTTTTATTTAGATGTTATTATTTTAATACTAAACGGTTTTAATTTAGATGTAGTCGAATCGCGCAATGTAATGTATGTCTGGACTGGTAATGATTTGAATTCTACATGTTATACGGCTTCTCATACGTAGACTAAAGAGTTAAGTAAAAATTATCGTAACCATGGTAACGAAAACTTTATACCAGCCCAGTGTTTAGATCAATACCATATTTTCGGCACTTGTAACCTTGACATCACTTCCGGTCAAAGGTGCAGGCGTTTTTCCTCAAAGCAAAAAGTAAGATCTCAATCTATTTATGGATTTTTCCTCACGTTCTGTATTAACATATAGATATATCATAATTAACACGACGCGTTTAATTTTACTAGAATAAAGGAATTGAATGTGGGAATTACCAGTTCGTCACAATAAAACAGGTAAATTATAATTTCAAAATTATCAATTTACAATTCCAATTATAGAATATATAAGTACCAACTTTAAAATGTAAATACATTTATTATAATGTAACATGTGTAATACACAAAGTTAAATTCAATAATATTTTTTTAAGTAGAAAAAAATATTTTTTTTTTTTATTGCATACAAATGTTGAGATACACGCCATATTTTGTGTTTTTTGGTTCACTTTATTTTCTTTGACCGTATGAGCGAAACATAGATTTAAAACTCCATTTGTGCACAGCCGAGCTTCAAACCGAGATCTCAGTTAAAGAGTAGTACCACTGACTAACACAGCTTTTAAATAATATTATTACTTAAAAAGACCAATTTTTTTTTCTTATTAGTATTTAAGTTACAAACCTTGAATAACTTTAATACCAAAACCCTACGTGTCAAAAGGCTCGTATACACGACAAATACGTAGACAAAGAGGCTCAATACGTCCACTACATTTACATAATGTTTTATCGCCTAACCCCTGACTCAGTTGTCCGTTTGCATAAACTACGGAGTGACGACTTTAAAAAACTTGTTTATTACGAAATGATCGTCAGTGAATTATTGGAATCGGTTAGTCAGACAGGTTATAATCGACAAAGGACATAGGCCTATGTATGAACATAATCTAAGTTTTGAAAATAAAACCTCAGGCAGTAATTGCCATGCTTGAAACGGTGATTAAACTCTAAATTTAAAAAAAAACATAATGAGATGACGAGTTCTTTTAAGTTAACATTCTGGTGTTCCTACCTCTTCGCTATATGAAACATTTCACAATTTCAAACTATCAGAGTGTGTTTGCATACTGATGGGTGAAACAATGAATAAATTCACGTTCAACTGAGAAACGAAATTTGTTTGCAAACAGTAGTACCTATGTCTTTATGGGTACGAGAACTACTCGTATTGAAACGATAATATGTAATGACTTACTTTGAATAAATGCTATTAATTTTACGTTAAGTTAACCTTCTTTATTAAATAATATTGACGATGTACAGCTCATTTGCGAACCAAATTACACAAGCTTAGACAGCATACAAATCATTCAATGTTCACCTAAACGTATAAAGGATTATCCATTTGGAAAACAATACAAAATATACTGTCAAAATATCGATTGTATTCAAAGGTTTGACCTACCTTTCGTTAGCATTGAAGTGTGAATCAGCGGCGCGTACGCTGTTCCGTACACGTGACCTCCATATTTAACACCTGTTCATAAGTCAAACAAATACTACTACTTCGTTTTATTACCCGGATGGTAAGTATGTATCATAGATTTCTGGAATAAGATTGATCCAAATTGACATAGGTTTTTTTTTAATGCTCTATATTTAAAAACTAGCAAATGTGCCGTTTATAAGTTGAGCAAGTCTAAGTTTTTTAAAATGTATCAGACATTAAAAACGTTTCTTAAAATATGTAGCAACCTAAACCATATTTATGGAGTTCTGTTCCTTAAATATACACAAAAAATGTTTAATAATATTTATTTACATATTTGTTGTATCTACGTAACATTATAAAAGAGTGTAAAACCGTAGGGGTTTTATTATTACAAATCATAGATACATAATATTATAAACAAAGATCTAGTGGAAATACCTGATTGTCTTTAATATTAGATAACTATAACTTTGATAAAAGATTATAAACCATCTATTATAAAACTGATATTATGGTTGCTTAATGGTAAACCTACATAGTTTTAGGAGGCTTAAAAACACTATGTTGGAAATATGCATAATGCATATAGTCTCTTTATGTATAAGATATCAAAACGTTATATTTCCTTGTATTTTTCAATACTTAAAAGATAAATAAGTTTTTAACACATAATTTAATTTTGCGGAATAGATAAACAAAGAAGTGGTTGCGAATTTTGTACTGGAACCAGTATCGCTTGACATTTCATATAAGTATATTTGTGAGGTTGTAGATTTAATTAAATAAAAATTATAAATAAATAAAATCACACTCGTTTAAAACCTTTCCGTCACGTTTTCAGACATTGTTCCGATGTATCTGGATATGTACTTTTTGGAATTTACCATATACCCCACATAATAGCAATAAGTTTTACCAATATAAAAAGTAATACATTAAAATTGGATCGCTTCGATGACATAATGATAAATGGTACTTTATTAAGAAAGTGCGATGCAATTATTGAGTCACAATAGAAAAAAATATTTACGCAGTACTCTTAGTAAATCAAACTTATTTTATTTGGAATTATCCAGAGGGTATTTATTTTGTAAATTGTTCTTTTCTGCATTGAGTTACGAAAGCGGTTCACAAGTTTCTATAAATACACACGAGGAATTTCTAGTTAATCTGACCTTAAAGCCATTTATATATCGGTTTTTCCTGACCTGTGCAATCGAACCTTCAACTATACCGTATAATAAATTTAATTTTTAACTTTCAGAAAACGCTGGCAACATTCTAGGCGCAAGTGAGTGGAATACTGGCTACTCCTCCACCGCGACAGTGTACCCAAGCTATGCACCTCTGCAACCTCCTTATTATAAACCAGATGCTGCCATTCACATACCTTCTGGTAATAATTTGATTACTCATTCAAAATATACTCTTTATTCTGGTGCTTCCTATAAGGGTAATATTGAAAGTCAAAACTTAGTGCGCATGACTCCTGATCGTCAAAATCCAATGCGTTTTGTCATACGGAAATTGTACTTAACGCCAAAATTCGGCTCCAAGATTCAGAATTCTAGCACACACGTCTTATAAACCGGAGGGCTCGTTACCCGATTAAACAATAATTGTTAGGGTAGGCATATAGAGACCTTGCTTCAAAGAGTGATTTAGAAGAATGATTGTCTATTGTTTGTTCATTTACTAACTAGTACGAGTCTTATAAACAATGTTTTACCCTATGCTTAACATAAATCATACATAGATAATAGCCATTATTATAAATACTTATCTCAACTCATGAATTACGTTTTCAATTACCGTAAGTTAACTTCAAAATGTATTTTTCTCATAGATTGAAAATTGCATTAGAGTAAACTTAACAACTTCTCGGCAACTCATTAGAGCTAGAAATACTCGAAAACGTTTTTACGTCTTTTGCTACTAGTAGGTACAAGCCCGACTTATGTCAATAAAATACCTTTAATTAATCTGTGTTATCTATTTTCAGTTTTACCGGAAATTCCTTTGGGTCACACTGACTACACTGGTTTTCAAGGCGGAAACAGTTACGTCAAAGGCAGTCCGAGTGGCACCGGGGGCAGTCTCACAGATCTCAACAACATGTCAACTCAACGCTACGACCCAAACTATTACAACTCATGGCCAAGCAACAGTTACAACTATCAATACAATAACATAAACAACAACCCGGCATGCATACAATCCCATACACCTTACATCAACCCCAACCCTCAAATGATCCTTCCCAACCTCTATTCCACAGTTAATCAAAACCAAATTCACGTACACTTACATAGCTCTACTGATAAATACAATCTAGAACAGTACATACCGAGTGAAATAAAAATAAGTGATATAGACGGTGGTATTTCCATTACAACTGAACTCCCTGGTAGTGGGGAAGCCAGTGGCCTTGTGCAAACTTGCGAGAACGATGACGTCAAACATCAGCTTTATGGCACTAATCAAGAAGTGTGGCGACCATATTGACAGTACGCTTATTATGATGAGAACAATCAACAATCTATTGTACATATTGTGATATAAGTGTGTATATAGACTAAATCAATTAATGTTAAACATTAATTAGATTGTATGTGTTATGTATTCTAATTGTATTAAATTAACATTTCACGTTTTGCTGTGTTTTTCATCAAAAATAAAAGTAGTCCCTTGAGTTCAATTATTTACCCTTTCTACGTTTTGTTTACTTTATATCTAGAACTCCACTCCTAATGAGTCAATAAAACCTGAAGACCTACTTTATATCTAAAATTCTACTCCTCAGTTTGAGTTACGAAAACCAAGCAGGTTTCCTGAAGACCTTATATCGTTTAATTGAATAAATAATTATAACGGTACTATAACTACCGTTATAGAACTTTGTTAATTAATTTGATTATTATACAATATAAGTTCGTTAATTATATCTCTTATATATTAAACCAATTTCATTACATATTGTCCTATTGCATGGTTGAATTATTATTAATACTAATAAGATTAATTCAAATTCACCGCCAAGAGTGGTACATAGATTGAAATGTAGCGCCAAACGGAATTTTGCATTATCTGTCATTTAAACGCTCCCGTTTTTAGGGGACATTAAAACTCACTTTTATCACTGAACATATAGCATTGAAGATTCCGATTCTGAATAGAAACTTCTGAGTTCCATTACCGTTCCACGTTAATAGCATATTTGCTCTCTCCGACAACGCTCTTCGTTCTCTCTTTATATCGCCATCATCGTTAAGGTTGGGAGATAGAATGTGACTGAAGTATTTAGTGACTTCCTGTACTTCACAGTTGTTAATAGTGTCCGCCGGTACAAAGCCCTCCTCCCTGACTCAAAAATTGTTATTGCCATCTTTGGGACAGCCAATTCTAATTGTGGTTAGCTCCTTTATCAGCTCATTCACTGATGTTATCCAACATCGATGTTTACTTTTCGATAAATGTCGAATATCGATGTTTAACTTTCGATTATGACATCGATGCCAATATCGATGTATTTCTAACATCGGTCATCCCTATATGCGCTACGCAGTACGCAAGCATATTTTATAAGGAATAAAACTATAGGCATAATATTATGTGGGCTGGAAACATCAGATGCTCAAGTTTTAAATAAATCTGTAATCAACATAATAGTTATAATTTGATATAAGATACTGGCAACACTTTAGTATGGTTTTAAAATGGCGGCGATGAACTCGAGTTAGAATAGTTATAAGTTATCAATTACAATTAATTTACTAAGTAATTCAAGTTCGTGCTTGTTGTAGTGATACAGTTTTTTCAAATAAATATATTTATGTTTAATCAGACTAACAATAATCAGTTTATATTCAAACTGTAAGTATTTCGTATCTGCAGGTGTACCTGTTTATCTACGTCATTCTTGCAGGATTTCGATAGACGCCGATCGCAAACTATTGGTGTTTTAGCTTTAATTTGGCTTATTATCTTGCAGTCCAAAGAGCCTCTTAACTCGTTTGTGAGAGTGCGATGTCAGAGGAGTTAGAGAGACATGTCGAGACGGCGAGCGACGCTGCCGCTGGCAGCGGCGTTTCAAACGTGGCGCGAGTGTTATTGACCCCTCAGCAGCTCGAGACAGCGACCGCGGAGTCTCTCCGTACCTCGTGGAAAAACCAGGACTCGTATATTGAGCACCTCGAGACATTGAACAAACAGTTGGAAGGTACCTATTTACGAAACGATTACAGTGGCTTGGTAGTGTTAATCGGCAATTCCGTACTGTGAGTGTACATGCAAAAGTTGTTAGTTCTGTATCGACAATGCTTTAACTAAAATATTAATAGTGATATGAAAAAATAATTGTGACTTGCAATGTTACCAAAATATGTATTGTTTGTGGTTACGGGTGTATCTAGGTGTTGTAAGATAACAAGAAAAGAAGGTGTAATCCTGTGTTCCAAGTGAAGTGCTGTGGAAGTGACACCATGTGGGGTATTGGGATGGCTAGTAAAAAGCCTAAAGCCATTGTGATAAATGTTATGAAAAAGCCAAAATTTTCCAAAGAGCAGTACCTGATTTCTACAATAATTATGTATCTACTGGAAAAAGTAAATATGTTTTTTCTTTAATTTTACCTAGATTTAAGTGAAGTTTTATACATTTTATAATATAATTTAAAAGAATTGTAATACTTTTTCTGTATAATAATTATGAATGTGTTAAAATGACTGTTTACTGCATACACCAAACAAATATAACATTTTATCATAATATACATAGATTTCAGTCGAGAAATAAATATATGTTAAATGCAAAATGAAAACCTCTGTAAAGGACCTACCTAATCTCATAATTAAAGAGAAATAGTAGAATTTTATTTTATTTATACTTTGTAGTTGTTCTAGTGGTTATTACTTATATGTTGTTATATTAATAAACAATATATTTAATACATTAATACTCGGTTCAATCTTACCCTAAAATACTTTTTGTTTGATCTTTACACCTATAATAAATTAAATCATCATATTTGGTATACATATGGATTACACATGTAAAACCTGACAAAAGCAGTAACTTTTATTATCTGTTTGGATTTTAAATATATATATTATGTAAAGTTTACAGAATAAAGTAATTTGTACCAACTTGTAGGTAAAGTTTTCTAGAATTTTTACAATTTGTTTACTATATTTTACTTGCTCATTTTAATTACCCAATAATTAATTAGTTCTTTTTTACTTGTACCCAAAATAAATGTTAATTTAAAAATTAATCTAATCAAATGTTAATTATTAATATATGTTAATAAAAGTTAATACTTGAAAAATTCATGCGATAAATAAATTCCTTTAAACAAGGTATAAAGGGATAGTGATATGTATAAGACTCATGCCCTTGTGACTACTAGAATTCATTATTTATATTATGCTTAACATTTTTCATTACAAATTTGTTAAAATTATTAATTACTTAATCCTGTTGATGCTTGTTATTCATTAAATATGTTACAGATTTGGTGTATTTTTGAAAATGTAAATTAATTTTGCAAATTTTAACTGTTTATTCTATTATTGAATCAGGCAATTATGTGTTTGCCTTTTAATTGTGCCTATATAAATAATATAATCTTTGAATACAGTAATAACAGTATGTCAGATATTAATTCCACTATATGCTTAATCTTAATTAATCTTTTGATATATTCTCAATGGATAGTTTTTATTGTATATGCAATAGGACTTCCTAATTCAATTCTGTCATTTTAATTGTTATGTTTGCAATTGCCTAATATGTGGTTTAAATTGTATGCACTATATAGTTTATATTTAGGAAAATGTCCATAAAGAATTGTGAAGCTTTAACAAAAATATTTTTTATGTAAAAGTACTATGAAAAGCTATTATAATTACAGTTGTTATCTTAAAATGTATTTCTATTCTATTATTGACAAAATTTCATATGGTACGTAATTTAGTTAAGGTGTTGTCGATCACAACATTGAGACAAGTTGTAAAGCAAAGAAGATTTGAGATATGTAAAGCTGTTATATTTAATTGTATACAAAACCAATCATTTAATTTTTTATATTAATAATGACAAATTTTTCAGGCAGCTTGGAAAAGGCGAAAAGTGTAGAAGAAAGAATAAGGCAACAATATGCAGAGTCACAACATCGAGAAAAGGTCCTTGTAAGGAGATTAGCTGCTAAAGAACAAGAAATACAAGACTATGTAGTAAGTATATTAATTACTATGTTCAAACTAAAGAGTTAGAAGTTCAAGCTGAATTTAATATGTGATGCATCTTGTCCATATGTAATATATAATAATAATATTATATCATATGTTTTTAAGTTTAGTATGTTGATGATAATATACATGCATAATTTGGCTTAATATTATTGTATGAGTTACTAATTTCTGATTGTTTGAAATCATTGGCTATGTTTTTACTCTTGTCTTACTACAATTTATAGCGCACAAACTCATATATTTTAATGCCTCTAATAGAATAACACTTAGCAAAATTTTTACTAATAATTCTTAAATTGAAAATGATGTTTAGGAATTCAACTATTAATGATTTGGCATTAAAGGTATATTGAAACAAAAAATCATTCCTGTTACTTTTTCATCACAGTGCTTTTATTGGTATTGTATTTAAATTTCAGAGTCAAATCACAGAACTCAAATCATCACACGCAAGTTTAAATGGGCGGCCATCGTTACTGGATCCAGCCGTTAACATGCTTATACTAAGGCTTAAGCAAGAGCTAACATCAACTAAAGCTAAGCTAGAGGAGACTCAAAATGAATTATCTGCCTGGAAATTTACACCCGACTCAAATACAGGAAAAAAGCTGATGGCAAAATGTCGTCTGTTGCATCAAGAGAATGAAGATCTCGGCCGAATGACTTCTAGTGGTCGGATAGCTAAGTTAGAAGGTGATTTGGCATTGCAGAAAAGTTTTAGTGAAGAAGTTAAAAAGTCACAATCAGGTATGTAAATAGCAATAGTTGTTCCCTTTATGATATTAAATATAACAGGGCTTCTTAAGTGAAATATTAGACAAAAATTGGTTTTATGCACACCACTTAATTAGTAATAAAATCTGTTGATAAAATCAACACTAGCATCTTACTCTGTGTGTGCTCCATTTATGTCACCAGGAATTATACTAAAGTTAACAAGGCCACATTAATATTGTGTATATTTCAAATAATGTATGCAAATGTTGAATGACACCTAATTCTAATTATTTAAAATCACATTTTCAGAAATGGATGAGTTCCTACAAGAATTAGATGAAGATGTGGAAGGTATGCAGAGCACAGTGCTATTCTTGCAACAAGAGTTGCGAGCCACACATGCTACAGTTAATGGAAACCGGCCAAACACACCTGCTGACAAACGAACTTACTCCGGTAGTGAGTGCAGTGACACACCAGTCGGAAAACGGCGCCGAGCCTCTGTGCTTTCTCTAGACTATAATGAAGAAGAAGAACCACTTACAGTGACTAACGGTGAAGCGGACTAGTGATCAAACATTTATCTATGAATTCTCTGAGCGGTCTTTCTTCAAGTGCTATAGACAAAATTCAATTGCAATGCAATTAATTCATCACGTTTTGAGTAAGTGATGTGTAATGTGGAAAGTATTAGTGGACCATTCTGAACAAGATGTGAATTTGACATTGATTTTTATTATTGGAACAAACAGATGACAATTTTGTAATTTATTTATGTAAAGTGCATTAATGTGATAATTTGACTTATATGAGCAATAATAGTTTTTGTTGCCAATGTTACTATGGACGCCTCCATTGGTGAATAATCCTCGTGTTGCAATAACAATGACACTAAGCCTAAGATAAATGATTGCCGAGTTTTTATTGAATTTATGTGATTTTCTAAATAAATGTTTCTATTTTGAAATTAGGATTGAATGTATATATAGAGTTATGTTAATAAACATATGTCATCAGTTAAACGTTGTTTCATTTTTAATGCTCAATATAATACCTATAACCTTTTTGCATATTGTTAATTTAACCATGATGTCAACATTTTTATTTCAAAAGAAAGCTGTAGTTTAGGCTTTGTTTAATTAAAATGATGTATTATCAACAATAAACGTTTTTATTTCAATTTTTGTACAAATTCCTTATAACATGAATAGGAGACTTCTTGCCACAAGATAGCCTCATATTAATGCCATGACAGGCCTGAACAAAAGCAGTGTCTGAATAATTATATGTAAATTTATCTTATTTGTGACTTAGTAAGGCACTAATCAATTGACATCTGAAAAAACACGAGCAGGTACAAAATTTCATTCAAGTCATTACAATAAAACTCAGATATACACAAATAATTTATTAAAATTGCAAGGCACCTTATTACCAACACATCGGTGGGATTTATCACACATTATTTTTGACTAGCAAGTAAAAGCTTACATTATAATTATTTATTATAGTGTGCGTAATATTACAACGATCACAGATTGAAAATACCAATCTTTTATTATTCTAACAATTATACTAATTAAAACATTACTAGCCTTACACACACATGAGAACATGCTTCGATATTATTTTAAATTCCTCTTTTTGCCCATGCCCATAAACTAGCATAAAAAATATTCGATTTATTTTACTATTTTTTTTTTTGTGAAACCGTAACCTATTTCATCCAAGATTTCACAACACGGTGATAAAAATATAATAGTTTAATCGCAAACTAAACCAAAAACTAAAATATTATGCCTAGTTGAACCGAGCATAAGTGACAGCGCACGATATTGCTGGTATTGAAAATAAACAGAATACATACAATTTACATTCAATTCACAAATTAGCGTTAAATAGAAAAGCGAAATTTCTATTCCATTGTTAATGCTGCTAAGATCTTTGAACTTGAAGTGTCATCACTATATATATTCTTGTTCTTATCTTAACATCTTCTTATACGTAAAAAAACAGAGAAGATATTATTCAGAGATTAATATTTTAAGTTTTTTTTAAACAAGATTTACTTAGATACTATACTGCAAACATGGACGACATGTATAAGCGTGGACAAAGGAAGAATGTGGTAACAAACTAGTTTAGATAGTTAAACAATAAAAGTAATCTTATAGTATAAGATCCCGCTATACAACGACCTTCACCGAGATGCTTATTTAATGAAACTTATTTTATATATAATTTAATATGTCAATAAACATAATCCATATGGGTTGCCTAGCAAATTTCAGTCCAGAGTATGTTTAATTAATATTAAAAAAAAAAATTTTTTTTTATAATTTGCATGTAGTCAATTTTTTTAACTTTTTTCAATCAATATTTTTAAAGAGGGTAGTTTTATATATGTATCACTATAACTTTCTTTTATACTAAAGATGTATATATACTTTAGTGTCACATAAAAAATATACACATAAATAATTAATTGATTAAAAACAACCTAACGTTTGCATATTCTATGGGCTTCATACTTTCGATTGGTATAGAATTTATCTAATAATCATACCGGTGAAATGTTTAAAAAATAATTTTTTTTTAAATTAATTAATCATACTCTGGACTGAAATTTGCTAGGCAACCCATATGGATTATATTTATTGACATATTAAATTAAATATAAAATAAGTTTCATTAAATAAGCATCTCGGTGAAGGTCGTTGTATAGCGGGATCTTAGACCATTATGAAAACCATTGCACTACATAGTTAAAACAAAAACTCTTCAAACATAAAAATATTTTCTTAACAGAAAAAAGTATTATAGTTCATCTAAAACGTGTTATTAATCTTTAATTAGGCACATAGTGATCAGGTACCATAAAGGACCGAAATATTTAAGACAAAATTATTTTATGATGTTCTGTAGAATCTAGAGGCTCTGTTTTTTAATAATATCTAGCGTAATAATTAAGAGGGTATCCCGGCAAACAATGTGACCAGAATCATTAGATGAGCAGAAGTCGTTTTTTAAATCAAAGTTTACGCGCGGCCTTTTCCCCACGACGCAAATTCTGGCCAAGTTACGTGCCGAGACTAATACCTACTTATACAGCGAACTGTTTTCGTCGATTATGTAAATTAATACTTATTATTATTTATTTCTTTCAAAAGACACAGAGCAAATGAAAAAATAATATAACACCTAAATCGTTAAGCCTACTATTTTGATTGTCCCTTCGCATTATTCGTGCCAAACGCACTAAATAATATTTAGTAACATATGAAATAGCATAATTTTCTTAATATACAGATAACCGGCAAAAATATAAAGTAACCAAGTTAAAATAACCAATCACTTACGGCTATTCCCTTTGGACCCAAAATTATCCCCACCCGCGTGCACGTCAGTTGCTTGGTACTTTATCATCTTGTCATCAGCTGTTCTTACCCGTTCCTGAAGAATTTCTACAGTGCGATTTAGCAGTTTAATTTCTTCTTGTAGAGGGTACAGTTGCATGTTCATCTGCATTAGCTCTTTTTCATGAGCCAATTGTAGTGTATGGAGCTGTTGATAAAAAAAAATGTGACAAATGGTTAATACGCAACAAGGTTTAGACATTCAATCCAATGTATCCTATCCAATTCTATCTAGACTATCTATACGTAATATCTTAAATAATAATAATTACTTAAATGAGATCGAAACATCATGTTTTAAACCTAACGCTAAACGAATTTGTATGGAAATGACCACGTGACGAATTGTGAGCTAATGTCAAACAATACTTAAATACAAATTCTGTATAGTGATTTTGTTTCAAGCCCATTGTATATTGCATTTGTTATTCGTTTTCCCCCAAATTGTGGCATTAAGAGCAGACTCAACATTGATACGAGTTGTAAAATCTTTGCTTGGCTTGTTATCAATGTGTTAATTGTCTAAAGTAAAATTCTGCAATTAATGAGAACTCTATGTTCAGCATTTAAAAATTAAAAGACAATTCACTTCTTTAGCCGATAACCTAACTTTTTCGTTTTTAAGTATATCTTACTCAAGTAGGTATGTACTATATCTAGTACACACTTACTATTACGCTCTGTAGTAATTCGTCCAAGTTCTACAGAGCTATTTGGTTCTTAGTTGACAAACTGGATACAAATTAATTTGGTTCATTTCGACCGTGATGGTACAACGAAAACATTTAATACGATTATCCTGAATCAATGTTGAGTCATTGATGGACATGTTTTATGGCAACCAGGAAAACATTTAATTGATAGTGTGTATACTTATATATAATAAACAGAGGAAAATAATGTAGACGAATATTATCTTAGCTAGAGGCAGACAAATCGCGGACATGAGAAAATCTCTAAACTAGTGATATCACTAGACTATCGTTTTTTTTTTTATGTAATAGGAGGCAAACGGGCAGGAGGCTCACCTGATGTTAAGTGATACCGCCGCCCATGAACACTCACAATGCCAGAAGGCTCGCAAGTGCGTTGCCGGCCTTTCAATTGGTATGCTCTTTTCTTGAAGGACCCTAAGTCGAATTGGTTCGGAAATACTTCTGTGGGCAGCTGGTTCCACATAGTGGTGGTGCGCGGCAAAAACTGCCTTAGAAAACGCTCTGTTGTGGAACGACGGACGTCGAGGTGATACGGATGGTATTTTGTATTTTGCCTTGACGTCCGATGATGAAACTCAGCTGCAGGTATTAGACCGAACAACTCCTCTGAACACTCTCCATGGTAAATGCGGTAGAAGATGCAGAGAGATCCCACATCTTTACGCAACGCCAAGGATCAAGCCGCACGGAAAGTGACTGGTCGTCGACGATTCGAACCGCTCTTCGTTGAATACGGTGAAGTGGAAGGAGCTGGTACTGGGGAGCTCCCGCCCAGAGGTGAGAGCAGTACTCCATATGGGGCCGAATTTGCGCTTTATATAGTTGCAAGCGGTGGCCCGGAGTGAAGTACCGTCTCGCCTTGCTGAGCACACCAAGCTTTTTGGAGGCTAATTTAGTCTTTCCTTCCAAATGACCGCGAAACTGAACGTTATTCGATATGTCAACGCCCAGTATTCCGATGCTAGCTGAGGCTTTAAGGAGAGTGTCTTCAAAGAGGGGAGTAGCGACAAAGGGAGTTTTTTTAGCGGAAAACGCGCATACTTGTGTCTTCTTGGGGTTAAATTGGACTAGATTCAGTCTACCCCAATCCGAGACTCCACGTAGAAGAGTTTCGACTTCAGACACAAGTTTGTTCCGGTACTCATCGACAACAGCCCGAGAAATACCTGCCCGGCCAGTGTAAAAAGTATCCCCAGTGGTGTCGTCCGCATAGCAATGAATGTTGCTAAGCTACAACATATCATTGATATGCAGAATAAACAGGGTCGTGGATAGGACACAGCCTTGTGGGACACCAGCATTCACAGGTTTCAGGTCGGAGCATGCTCCGTCGATGACGACTTTGATGTTCCGATCAGCGAGAAAGCTGGAAATCCAGTTGCATAATTTCTCAGGGAGCCCATAGGCTGGGAGCTTCGAGAGCAGTGCTCTGTGCCACACCCGATCGAAGGCTTTCGCTATGTCCAAACTTACCGCCAGCGGCAATTGAGTCCAAGGGGGAGGCCTCAATTGCCTCTGCCCATCTGTGTGTAAGGTATACAAGGAGGTCACCAGCCGAGCGACCACGACGAAAGCCGTACTGAGAATCGCTAATCAGCTGGTGGCCCTCTAGATACCTCAAGAGCTAGCTGTTAATAATGGTTTCCATTATTTTGGAGAACAAGGAGGTTATAGCTATTGGGCGATAGTTGGACGGATCAGAGCGATCGCCTTTTTTTTTTATATCGATATAGTATTTACAAAACAATGTTTAATTTAGAAATATTTGATGATTAAAAGTTAAATAATCTTAAAAATAATATATAAAAATAAAATTGCTTCTACTATAGCAGAGATTGTTTACAGGGGTATTAAAGTTTTATTTTCCAAAATATGTAGTAGTCATAAAATAACATAACAAATAATGCTTACATCTTGTATACGTTTCTTTTTCAACATAATTAGGTCTTCATTAGTCCTTTTTAAAGATGCGAGAAGACCCACCCTTTCTTCCATGAGGGCTTCCTTCTGCTTTCTTACATCTGATATTTCAGCTTCCATCTCATGAGTCACTTTAAGCATCACACTCTCAGCCGACTTAGCTGGTCTACATGTATTTTTCTTTTGCGGGTTTAAATTCATTAAAACTGAAACAAAGGGAAAATTCACGATAGCGTCGGAGCTTTACAATTGGATTCAAACTTATACTAAAAAAACTACTTTTACTAAAAAAAAGGATGTAATGTATCTGAGTATAGCAGAAAATTTCGATGAAGTATATTTCTACCTTTTAACCATATGAAAACACTAAGAAAATTCTCTTCTAAAAGACCTAGTTCTTTTTAATAACATTCATTTCTTGAAAATAATATATAATAATAGATATCTACGTTCCACCTACTTTCTTTTTCCTTTTGCAGATTTCTCAAATTCTTTCTTAACTCTTCCGATTCCCGGTTAATTTTAGAGATTGTTCGTTGTTTCGCTGTAAGTTCAGTCTGTAATCCCTTTATTGTAGCAATGAGGTAGCTGTCTTCTTTTAGTCTGTTAAAAATTAAAGCTGAATTCTGGGTTAATCTACTAACGGCTGACGATGCTCTGTCAGCCTTTAAAAAAGTTTGTGTCCCAACCGTATGTTGATTTTTTTGGACTGTTTGGACGGCAATGTCTTGTAAATTAACTTTATTAATTTTATTTTTCAAGTCGTTATTGGTTTTTTTGTCATCCATTAGCTGTCTCTCTACGTCGACTATGTGATTCTCGTATTTCTGTTTCATGTCGGTAAACTTTTCTTGAAGTGTCATTAAAACCTGGTGAAAATGCGTTTCTTTGTCTTTCAATTCTTTTTCTAATCTCAATATACGATCTTCTAACAATTTCTTTTTATTATCGTCGACTGTGGATGATTTTGATGCAACTGTAAAAGCATAATCGTTATCAATGCAATAATGTGTACCTACCGTTACTCATAAAATGGTTATTAAATACATATTTAAAATATTCGGTTTACATTTAACAACTGAGAATTTTAAGAACGGATATATATAGTGGAATTTTTTAACATCACCTGGAATATAAGTAACGTAAAAACTGTAGATTACTTATTTTTTATAAACGGTAAATTATTTAAAAAGAATACCTTCAAATAATTGAAGCAAATATACTTTACACTCGGAAAACGAGCTGATTATAATACGAAAGCATGTACTTCAATCAAACCAATCAAAGTTAAATCAAATCTTTCTAATGTACACCTACATGGTAAATTTAAAAAAATAGTGTTGACTTATTTTAATTAGAAAAAGATATGAAATATATTTCTGTTCAATATTTTCACCACTGCTTTTCATATGTATAAGGCGACTACTACTGATGCACAGTATATACATATATAGTTAATATAGGTACATATATGCATAGCTGGTGGTAGAACACGGGTCAATTTTTTTTTATAAAAATATAGTACACGCGACTATGTATATTGTGCACTAATTTCCAGTAAAATATTACAAATTACAATTACCAATTAACGCGGAAACAGAGTCCGGATGTTTCCTCCTTAATATCAACTCCATTTCCTTAACCTGCCTTTGCAAGTCCTGTATAGTCATAGCATCTTTCTCGCGTTGGATACTAAAGTTCTTTCTTTCATTCTTCTCCTTGTTTAACTCAACCAATGCACTTTGCTCATTTTGCTTATAATTTTTAAGTTCAGTTTCTCTATTATTGTACTCCTTTGCAAGCCGATTAACGAATTTCTCGCATTCAACTAATTTAAATTCAGCCACATGTTTATCTTCTTCTAATTGCCTTACTATGTTCTTTAACGCCTTACAATCGTCTACAAGTTGTACGTTTAATAATTCAAGACTTTTCACTCTTTCATTTGTATCCTTTAGCTCTTCCAACTGCTGATCGTGTTTACAATTAAGTTTTTTCGGCGTACCAGACGTCAGCCGAGCTACTTTCGCGGCTTCTTTTTTCTTAGAATCTATTACTCCTGCGGAGAAAGGTCTTGTTTTCGACTTACGTCGACTATCAATATTGTCTTTCCCATTTCGCCTAACTCCTGGGCTGACCTACAATGTAATAGAACATACTAAATGAATGTTTTTATAAAATTATGCTTTAAAATGTAGGCCATTGACTCGCTCGAGCGGTAACTGTAAAAATAAAAGCCTATAGCGATTGGTGCTGGATAATCGGAGAAAATCGTGTTTACAGTAAACAGTGTCGTTATTAAATAACTGCAACTCGATGGCAATGACCGGTAAAAGCGGACGAAGCTGCAAATCTGGTTCCTAAATAAATATAACTGTTAGACAATTCCTCCAATCGGATTAAAATCGATAATGATTATTTTGTCTTTCCGATAGACGATGATTTAAAATAGCTTCGTTTAGTAAAAATACAAAAATGTGTTTGAAATGAGATATGTTTAAGTTACTGCACCAATTTAGAACATTGAAAACATAATTAAAAAGCCTTGTGACCACCAAACTTTGGCGGGAAATATTACCCTAGAACATAATATCATCCATCCTTAATTTTATTGAATAATATATGCCATATTATAAAAAAAAAAATCTCGAACATGTTTTCTAACAGGAAACTACTGTGCTTTATTATTTTTGTCAGCAGTTGTGTTTGCATATTCATAAGCCGGCAAATTTCCCTTGTATTAATCACTGTAAAACTGGTCCTTATACCGAGTCATACATACAAAAATAAGCAGTGACTAACTTAAATCAAGTCTTCATGAAATTATCAAAGGATTTTTCTACAAACAAAAATTCAAAAACGTAATTCTGAATTTCTCTATCTGTAACTCCCTGGTGTAAAGAGTTGAAATATGTATATACATATCTGCAT
The DNA here is from genome assembly GCA_963693345.1 of Pieris melete. Taxonomy (NCBI): domain Eukaryota; kingdom Metazoa; phylum Arthropoda; class Insecta; order Lepidoptera; family Pieridae; genus Pieris; species Pieris melete. Next base: position 1,594,077 of record CAVNZK010000006.1, on the reverse strand, counting down.
GTAGTAGTTGTGATTGGAGATTTCAGTGTATTGATTAATAAGTAAGTATCAATAATTGGAAGGAAAACTTCTATTCACTATGGTTATTATTACTTTTCTCTTGTTTTATTAGGTCAAAAATCATTAAAAGGATGCGTCATTCATATCCCGTATATTTCATCCTTAAAAACAATATTTACAAATAGGTATGTAGCTCTTATACAGCCGCTTTCATAGTTTTACGCGATATCAAGTTCATGAACACTAAATTCAAAACACGCATTTGATTGCACAATGTATCAAAGCTTTAAAAGGGTGTTGCATAGCTGGGACTTCCTTGGCAGGTCGGTCAGTAGCCATGGAGTTGTGGCACAGATTGGTCGCGTTTCTAGCGGTCACCACCGCGGTATTTGCTACTCCTCTCCTCAACGAACTTCCACCAGGAAAGGGTATGTATTTAAAATTTAATAAGAAATAAAAAATCGATTTTAAAATACTTTACATACCATCATTTTATATAATCTCGTTGCATTTAGCAGCATGTTGCATGTTTAATTATAATATGTAAAGGAAAATTCTTTGAGTAACAAAAGTATTATCTAGTCATTAAAGAATATGGTAGGAATTAATTTAAATACAAATCCTTTAAGATCTATATTCATAAATTGGTTTTGAATTAGTTTTACAGTGTTTATTTTAACAATCAATATAAAAGCATAATCATAATTGTGTATCTAATACATAAATAATATGAACAACGAAATAAAATCGGTTAAATGTAAAATATACATCACAAATCAATAAAATCACGTTTTTCCCTTTTCACCATTCTTTACTGATATATGTACAAATGAAGACCGGAACTTGGAAACGTATGCATTTTCCTCATAAGTAAAAACGTGAGTAAAATCTAATATTGAAAATTGCGGAAATCATACTGTACTGTTTTGATTCACACTTGGAATACTAAATAAAAAATATAATTTAATAAAATAGAAATTTATTAAAAGATAAATTAATATTTTATGAACCTTAATAACTCTTAAACGGTTAAACTCAAATTCTCTACAATTATAAAAAACTAAAACTCTATGTGCGATCTTGGTTGCAATTTATAAAAGCTGCTTTTAAGAAATAACGGCATTACTTAAGAACAATTCTACTAAAGATATCAAGTATAAGCCAACCTGTCCAATATAACTGTTAAACCGGACAAGATCGAGTTAAGCACAAATGAAAACAGAACCTTGGCCAGAGAAAGTCATTAACATGTCACAAGGAACGAGCCCCGCATTCTAATTAACAGTCCCATTACCGATTCACACAACATACCGTAAAGCAAAAAGCATACTGTTAAATACACGCAATAAATCAATCGAAAGTAAAACTTTCTTGTTACTTAAATTATTCATTCTAACCAAGTTAATTTACAATCACTTTCACGTATAATAGGCCAAAAAAATGTGTGTAAATATTTCATAAAAAATACCTAAAAATAATGTATATTATTAGAGATTGTTATGTATATAATTAACGTAATAAATAAATATTCTAGAATGGCCAGAACGTTTGTCTGTCAAACAACCTTACGAGCCAGAGAAACCAACAGAAAGCCCAGAATATTATTCAACTTTTTCATCAGATCTCTCGTTCGATGAAAAACCTTCAGAAAACATAAATGAAGTATTACCAGCGTTGAACGAAAAAGTAGAAAATATAGAGGCAGCTGACAGGAGTACTTCAACTGGTACTAATGTTGAAAAATCAGAAACCATAAATGAAAACTTGCCACAAGTAAACGAGAAAGCAGATAAAAAGAGAGAAACAAATGAATCCCAAAAAGACGTTTTAGGCGTTGCTAAGGATGCTGAGAAAGAAAATAAGGTAAACTACTCAGGGGCTCAAGTGTGGAAGGTCTCAACTGAGGAGAGTAGAGTTCGCACAGTCATTGGGCGCTTACGAAGGAGAAACTGTAAGTATATACTAAAAGCAAAAAAAAAATACTTCTATATTAAACTGTTACTGAATAAAAAACTAAATCGCGTTTTTAAGCGTGTTAATTTTCACTTCTATGCATGTTGTACAACAAAAGGCATAGCTGCTGTATTCAAACTGAATGGGCTGAACAATACGTGTGACATTAATTATTGTCTAGAAAGCGTACTAATTTGTTTTTCTAGATTTACTATATTCCTTAAGGCTGTATATGTGTGCTAGTTTAGAATTACTGTGTAAGGTGTAAAAACACATTCATTATTATTTCAGTAATCGCCACATGGTCCGGGAACCACTCTTACGTAGACGTTTTTGTCAAGCCCCATGCCGTGGAGAACGTAACAAGGGCTTTCAAAAGGGAAAATATAGAATATGACATCATCATCGATGATCTACAAAAGCGAATCGACGAAGAAAACCCTCCACTAGATCAAAACGAAATCGAATTGCAGGATAGAAGAGGTTAATAATTGTACTTCATAATAATTATTATTGGAGACTTGAGTTCATAATTTATTTGCGTGTTTAAGGTTTCTAGCGTCACATAACAAACAAACAAGGTCTTTAATTTTCACATATCAAGCATCCTGCCCGCTTGTTTTGTATGATTAAATTACATAAAAAACCTAGTTTTCCAGAGTTATGTGGTCTTGTTACAGCGAAATCTTACAAATTTTGGCGTTACAGGGCCAATCGCCGGAAATTAGGGTATTTAGGTGTCTACATGGGCTATAATGCAATAGAGATGTCAAAGGAATACTGGCCATATGCCAACTGGGGTTCGTTATTGAATAAAAAAGCAACGCAATATTTGTACTAATGTCTAATTGTTCGTTATTAATAGAGACGTTTGTCTTAATATGTGTCGTAGTGTTAGTAAATAACGTGAAAGGTGGATGTGCAAAAACGTTTTCAAATTAAATATTTTAAAAGGTCAAGGGCGATATGGTAACAAGGATTAAACACCCTACATAAATCCGTGTTAAACTATATGCTAACATTACTTTAAAAATTACTATAGGGTAGTTTCATATTATACACCGTAACACTAGTGCGCTAAATATTTATTTCATAGAGATTAGTAATGAGATTGGTGCCTAATATCAACTTTCAATTGCTAATTAACACAATTAAATTTTTAGGACATCGAATGACGTGGAAGCAATATCATAGACTTGAGGATATCCACGGATTTTTAGACTACTTAGCCAAAACATATTCCGCTATAATAAGTGTTCGGTCTATAGGGAAATCATTTGAAGGAAGAGATCTTAAGGTATTATTTTGATATTCTTTTTTAAGATTTATAAATCAGAAACTGTTTAATCTTAGAAATTGATTTCCTTGCCAGGTATTGCGTATTTCAAATGGTAAACCTTCAAATAAGGCAGTATTCATAGATGGTGGGATGCATGCGCGGGAGTGGATAAGTCCAGCAACAGTCACGTATTTTATCAACCAATTCGCTGAAAACTTTGACGAAGAGGAAGACGACATCAGAAATATAGACTGGTAAGATATGAAAACGGGAACTTTATTTAGTTCAAATTTCATACTAATTATCAAAATTATGACTGTAAATCAAACGAGTTAATAGTTGCCTACATTGTTCAAGTAGAATTGTGCGCAAATAGCACAATCACACATAAAAAACGCTTTAGATGCTGTTTTACGTATTATTATTAAATTATTTATTGACTTGTGATGAAATGCGATTTAATGAAGTAATTTTTTAAGTTTAGACGACACCTTTCTAATTTAAGGTACTTCCTTCCCGTGGTGAACCCTGATGGTTACGAATACACTCACACCGCTGATCGTTTATGGAGAAAAAACAGAAAACCAGCTGTCGGCAGGCAATGCGCTGGTACCGATCTCAATAGGAATTTCGGGTATAAATTAAATTGGGTATTGATTATAAATGGATTAATATTTTTTATTTTCTTGTTGTAATTTATAAGAACGTGTCATCCTCTTTTTACACTTGCATGTAGGATATACAATATTATTTAAAACACAATTTAGTGTTGAGTGCGGTTGATTTAATGCGTATTTTTTATAGATACCGTTGGGGCGGCAAGGGTGCTTCAGCCAATCCCTGCAGTGACATTTTCAGAGGAAACCGAATGTTCTCAGAGCCAGAATCGAAAGCTTTGGGAGTAAGTGGCATAAAATTTTACGTAAATATGTTTTTCAACTAAAGGAGCCCCTGAGTCTTAGATAAATAGAATACAGAGGCAATTAAGTTAATTGATAAAATATAAGTGGTAATTTATCCTTATCTATGGTGATTAGAATAAGTGGTCCTTCAAACCTTAAGGGTACTAATAAGGCTAAAGAAAAGACATGTACTTGTATATATGTGTTGTCATTTAATGCCTCAATATAATACAATACACAATTGAAACTAGAAACCATATTATGAATACTGTCTGGTAATCAACAAGCATTGTTATCAAATTTTTCTGGCTTAAAATTAGGATTGCCTATCCCACGAAAATATATTTTTCAAATATAGAATATTATAATGCAATAATTATTTCCAGGATTTTATCAAGAATACAGCAGCTAACTTTACAGCATACCTAACTTACCACAGTTATGGCCAGTACATTTTGTACCCATGGGGATATGATAATGTGGTGCCCCCAGATCACAAAACCCTAGATGACGTTGGAAAGAGCATGGCAGATGTAAGTAATACATTTTAAAAAAAGAAAAAGGCTCACATTTTTGTGTGTAAGTAGGTTTTCTGATCGTAAAGTTGAAAAAAATAGTTATTGATTGTTTTGAAATTTTATAGGCAATAAAACAAATTGGTGGGTCAAAATACACAGTGGGATCGTCAAGTGGAGTATTGTATCCTGCTGCAGGAGGATCAGATGACTGGGCAAAAGGGCAAGGAATCAAGTACTCATTTACAATAGAACTGGGTGACACAGGCCGATATGGTTTCATATTGCCTACTTCGTACATTGAACCTGTTGCTAAAGAATCCCTGGCAGGATTAAGAGTAATGGCACGTTATGTAAACAAATATTAAATTCGTATAAACTATTTATTTTATTTCTAAGGTTGTGATTTAAACTTAATATTTAAGAATTTTATTAAATTATTAATCTTGGACAGACTTTTATTACCTTAAAGGATTTGTTGCCTTCCTTGGAAGCTTCTAAGCTCTTTGACTTATCAACTTTTACTTCGGAAATAACTGATGTATCACCTAGATACGAGGTAGCCGTATTAGTAACCAATGGACTGCTTTTCAGTAAGTTTTCTGTTTCATTCGCTATGTTTTCGGCTTTCCTCAATATCAACTCCACGTCGTCTTCGTCGGTTATGTCAACATCATTATTGTGAGATAGTTTTTTGATTTCATTGAAGATCATTTTAATTTCTTCATCGCTGTCTTTGAGGGCTTCACAAGTTTTTTCCAAGAGTAGGAACTCCTTATTACTGTTATCACAGGACATTTCCTTAATTTCCTTCGAACTAGATATGGATGACATGTTAGAAATATTGTTAAGACACTATCATAAATATTGTCTAATGTTTTACTTTGTTATACCACATATTTTAATGAAACGTTTACATCTAACAAACGTGATTATTTTGTTGATGGCATTTTGTAAATTCTTTCCGGTTGCTAGGCAACTGCACAGATTACTAATTACTAGTATATAAGTTTTTTTTTGGAGTTTATGGCTAGACCTTTAGTCCAATGTATTTAAGTATAGCCACCTACCACTGACAGATTATTTATTACTATCACAGTCTATAAACCATACTCTTTAATGCTTAAGATCAAGATATAAAATATAGATACCGCCCTAAAATAGCAAACGTAGGTCCTTTATTTTTCCACTCCATCCTAATGCTACTGATAAGATAAAATAATCTTTATCGTCTTAAATTATGTAAGTTGGTGGCTCTGGCATGTGGCTGTGTCATGGACACGTTCGTGTGATAAAAGTTATAAGTTTATATATACATACATATATGTATATATATATATGTAAAAACAAATGAAACAATTCATTATCATATTAAAATATAAAAACGAACGATCTTAACTGAACTTAAATGTACACCGTAGCTTCTCTTAGTCAAAAGTTATACTTATTGCAAAACTCAATACGCAGCAAAATATAACATAACCACAAAATAGCGGCACTTCCCCCTTCACTGTTCTCGATTATCGTAATAAATTATTTGACCTTTCAATTAAGCAGTGGTATAATTTAATTTTGAAGAAAATGATAGATTTGAAATTACTACGCCAAACTTTATTGTTGATGTATGATTTTGTTATGATTAGGTTTTTGGATTGGGGGCACCGTATGGTAGCAAATCTAAAACGTATTGATGACAAAAGTACAACGTTGGCAATATTGCACTTTAACGCATCTATTCTTACTAATATGCATCTTTAAAACAGAGCAATTATTCAAAGTAGCTAATGATATGTGATAGGTAGGTATGTTTCTGCTCCATTATTTTTAGTATTTTCTACGTTTTATTTTTTTGTATAGCAATGATTAACGTTGCAAAAATAACGATTTATTTAATATTATACATACGAGTTTTTCTGTAGTTAATGGACCCAGTTACGTATATAAATAAAAATGATGAGATATAAACTTTTACATTTGAGAAAATTATGATTGTATGAAATATTGGCTTTAACTATTGTTTTTTTTTGTTTGGGTTCAGTATGATCTTGTTCATCTTCTGATAACTACTTCAATCTCCATTTCTATACACTCAAGCAGAATACTGCTTAAAATCGCAAAGGGCCGTGTTATATAAAGTTTTTGTGAACATCATTGTGAAGTGTGAACTGTGACCGTTACAAGACTGAGAAGACGTGCATATGGTTGTATATTACTCTTAGAATCTTGTTTTTTTAAATTAAAATTTAATTGAGTAGCTATGAATGTTCTAAAAATTTTCATATCATAACAGCACTATTTTTATAGTACGAGAACCGGCTGCAGGATTAGTGCGCTCATCGGTTATTTGCTAAAAAACAAATTTTTATGTTTTGTTTAAAAATTTAGCCGAGAGTGGCTTTTCTATTATTGTACTATCATGTATTCATTATTGTACTCTAAAGGTTGACAATTGACAGATCACAGATGACATTAGTAATTATCTTTGAATTTGTATTTTGTAATGAAAAATGCTGTATTATATTTAGGACATAATTCAGATTTTTTATTATATTTAATTGAATAAATGTTACTCTGAAATTTACAGTTTAAAGTACGTATCGTAACAATAGTGGAGAGATTCTAAAAGTGAATTCATTATGTCGGTGCCTCCACAAGCATTTGTAAATAAGAATAAAAAACACTTTCTCGGTATTCCAGCACCTCTTGGATATGTAGCAGGTGTTGGTAGAGGGTAAGTTACGTGTAAAACTTTATTGATATTAATATTAGTTAAAATAATTTATTTGAAAGTGATCATAGTTCTGTTTATTTGTATGGGACTGTGTGAGACAAGGGCTGCCATCCGTCCGGGTTTCCCCGGATTTGTCCTAGTTTGGACGACGTCCGGGCGGGGTTTAAATAGTAGTCCGGGTTTTCGATCAAATCCCGTTGCCATAATTTATGTAAATAAAAGCTATGGGTTAGGTATTTTATTAACTGAGTAACTAATATTGGGTTTGTTTATCTTTTATTTAATCCCTTAGACGGTTAAAAAATAACGCAAAATTACTCACACGTCACAAGAACGATTAAACACACTATTTCATGCAAAAAAAGAGCCTTTCCTAGTAAATAAATTAAAGTAAGACTGACACCAGATCTTCGCTACTAGGGTTAAAATTAAAGTTTTCTTCTATCAAGTACAGAGTAAAATATATTAATCAAGATTTAAGTGAATGAAAAGAGTATTGAAATGTCTGGGGTGAAAGCTCCAAAATCCAGTGAACTTACCGGTCCTGGGGAGCAGGTTTTACAGATGGCAGCCCTATGTGAGACCATAGAAATTTACAAGAAAAGGATAAAGCTCTAAAGGGTCTACTGTAAATACCTATATACTTTACTCTACTATTTATATATATTTTTTAAATTTCAGTGCTACCGGGTTTACTACTCGATCTGATATTGGGCCAGCCAGGGATGCCAATGATGTCTCGTAAGTAAATTTAGAACCATTTTACTTTATAAGTTTAAAAAAATCTTTACATAAAATGCATTAACATTATTTATTACTTTCACATTTATATGTTTACTTAATTTCTGTGCTTTGTGTCACTTTACATATTACTACATTATCAAATAAGAAAAGGGTTTCTTAATTTTATAGCATATTCAGTATACACTGCAACAAGTAAAAGTATAATGTAAAGCTAAAACTATGTTTTACAACTACATATTATATTTAACTAAATTACAGTGATGACCGCCATGCTCCACCAGCAGCAAAGAGAAAAAAAACTGATGAAGAAGACGACGATGAAGACTTGAATGATTCCAATTATGATGAGTTTTCTGGATATAGTGGATCTTTATTTTCCAAGGTAACAAATCATTCTAGCCAGTGTATAAAATAAACACTAAAAACATATAAAATATTTTATCTCATATATTCCCAGCATGTTAAGAATATTTAAATACAAGTGTATTTCGTGTAGTATTTGGAATTATATTAGATTGTATTATGGTCTATGACTGGGTTTTATACGAGGTAGTATTATATTTTTATTTTTAAAAACCATACTAATTAACTAACTGATTGTACATAAACAATAAATTTAGTTTATGCACAATGTCTAGTGATGAAAATATTTTATAAAGAATTTACATCACTACTTAATGTGCACATTTATCCATTTGTATTGGAAAAGCATAATTTTTTAAGGATCCCTATGACAAAGATGATGCTGAAGCTGATGCTATTTATGAATCAATTGATAAACGAATGGATGAGAAAAGAAAGGAATACAGAGAGAAACGTCTTAAAGAGGATCTGGAAAGATATCGTCAAGAGAGGTAAATTCTCCCTAATGCTAAATGTTGATATTTTGTATATATGTATTACTCAAAAAGTACTGATATACATATGTTTAACTTTATTAGGAGCATGTGACATTGACTATATTTTAATAAAAACAAAAAAAGTGCCCTGCTTTGTGTAATATGTAGAATTTGTCATTTTGATTTAGTGAACTGAATAACAATTTTGACAATTATTTCACAAATCATATTTGTCTTTATTCATAAAATATATTGAAAATGTTTTATCAATTTCATGCAGCAATGTAAAAATGGATTAATTAGTAAACTTAATTTTACATATGAATAGTTGGATCATAATTAAAAGCCATATATTTCATCAGTGTCTCTTAAAAATAAAATTATATTTTAGGCCAAAAATACAACAGCAGTTTTCGGATCTTAAAAGAGAATTAAAAATGGTATCTGAAGATGAATGGTCAGCTATACCAGAAGTGGGTGATGCACGAAACAGAAAGCAAAGGAATCCGAGAGCTGAGAAGTTTACACCATTACCAGATAGTGTACTGTCACGGAATCTTGGTGGAGAGTCGTCATCATCTATTGATCCAACATCTGGATTGGCGTCCATGATGCCTGGTCTGGCAACACCTGGAATGTTAACACCTTCTGGTAAGCATAATTGGCAGTGCCATACTCTTATCTGACGTATCAAATGAAAATATATGTTACAATAAGGGCTGTTTTTTTACATTACATTTGAAATTGATCTATCATAAATTACATGAGTTCATATAGCCATATGTAATATTAACATAATGTTTAGTGTTTACAATAATTACTTCCAAAGCAAAATTGATATTTTAACTAATAATAAATACACCACAATGTATGAAAATTTTAAAATATTTTTTTTATTTCTTATTAAATAATATGTAGTCTGAACTTAAGAATTACTAACATTTGCTGACTGACAGCTATTCTCCAGTTATGCAGAAGACTAATATTTGCAGTACATATTCAATACTTATTATTAAAAGTAGTTAATTAAATACATACCTAATGAAAACATGAAAAAGCTTGATTTGAATAAAAAGTTGTATACATTTTTAAAAGTATTTATATTTACATAAATTTACACTGATGTAATTTAATATATTATTATTCATGTATTTCTAGGCGACCTGGATCTTAGAAAAATAGGTCAAGCCCGAAACACTCTCATGACAGTGAAGCTGTCACAAGCATCAGATTCTGTCACTGGACAGACGGTAGTTGATCCAAAAGGCTATTTGACTGACCTACAATCCATGATACCGACTTATGGAGGAGATATTAATGATATAAAGAAAGCCAGGCTCTTGTTGAAATCAGTTAGAGAAACAAATCCTAATCACCCGCCGGCTTGGATTGCTAGTGCTAGATTGGAAGAAGTTACAGGTAAGTGATTTATAATACTAGATACTAATTATACAGTGCCGTTAACTCATACAAACAGCACTTTTTTTAACCCAATTTTTTTCTCTTCAAATCTCTGCCGAAGTCTTGTAGGAGTCTAAATTATATTTTTGTGACATGACAACACTGTTGTTGACAGTACTCATAATACATACTATATGCAAAAAAAAAGTATATAATTTTTGTGAATAGATAAAATAAGTCAGAGCAAATAGGAATTATATTATTTCGTATAGCAGCCACGTCGGTTTTCTTTGCGCATTATGTATTTTATTGCTGTTTATTTTCGTAAAAGGAAATTTAAATTTATTGAATGAAACACTTCAGGAAAGATCCAAGCGGCTCGTAATCTTATAATGAAGGGTTGCGAAGTTAATCCCAGTAGTGAGGAGTTGTGGTTGGAAGCCGCCCGTTTACAACCCCGGGACACAGCCCGGGCCGTTATTGCGCATGCGGCGCGTAATTTACCACACAGTGTTAGAGTTTGGGTCAAAGCTGCCGATTTGGAACAGGAGCCTAAGGTAGGTATTTTTTGACAGTAGATACAATTATGAAATCCATTTTCATTTAATTACATAAAAAATTGTGTAATAACCTTGAGTGTATATTATACATGCAGTTAACTTGCTCCTCAAGTTAAGGTAAAAATTGTTGCGAATCCAGAACCGTAAAGTCGACGCCCTCCTATTGACTAACAATCATATATCTTTATTATAGCATTATTATTTATTACTTATATGGAAATAGCTGAAAAATTCATTGTCTTAAATATGTTGCCATTCTTCTGAATTGGGTTTTTAAATTGCACTCTCTTCCAAATAGTTGAGAATTTGCATGTGTATTGTGTATGGTAATGTTTTTTGAAATTCTATTATTTTCAATGTTAAATAATATCTGTTATAAAGTATATAATTCTCTATATTAATATGTATAATAATACACACTACAGGGTTATTGGTAATTCGACGTATGCCCCCATATGTATTATACAAAAGTGAAATAAAGCTAATAAACATGATAGCTCAGAATGGGTTCAGTGGGGGTTTTAATTATCGCAAATATAGCGAAATATTGCGGTCTTTGTTTGATATTTGAAGACACAAACATTTGCTTGCCTTATAGTTACAGTAAATATATTTTATTTGACATCCCTTAAATACAATTCAAAAAACGCGTCATTCATCACAGGCAAAACGTCGTGTATTCCGCAAAGCGTTAGAACACATACCAAACTCCGTACGTCTTTGGAAAGCGGCCGTTGAACTGGAGAATCCAGAAGACGCTCGCATTTTATTATCGAGAGCAGTGGAATGTTGTCCCACAAGTGTCGAGTTATGGCTAGCATTGGCTAGATTGGAAACATATGAAAATGCAAGAAAAGTACTCAATAAGGCCCGTGAAAATATACCAACGGATAGACAGATTTGGGTCACCGCTGCTAAGCTGGAAGAAGCGCATGGTGAGTTATGAAATTTTTACGCTTAATAATAGTCAATTATGTTTGATTAGCTACGTTATCCAGAAGCAAAAAGTTGTAACACTGTCATTTTAAAAATCAGCGGCGCTACAATCTTCAATGTCTGGGCCTCATATTTCTGTATCTGTTTCGTGATTATTTAATTCCTAGTAGATAAGTGCCAGTGAGATCAGCCTTCAGTGCCTAACACACGCCAGAAACTTTTTTGGGTCTAACGCATGCCGGCTTCCTCACGTTGTTTTCCTACACCGTACGAACGAATGCAGAATGCGCATATAGGCAGAAAATCTATTGGTGCACTGCCGTGGATCGAACCTACGACTAACGACACTGTAATTTGATAATTTTAATAGCATTTATATTACAACTTGTGCAGCTCTAAAACTAAAAAAATTATTTACTATGTAAATATTTTTAAATTACCAAAATACAGTAGGTAACAATACTCTGTGGCTCAATAGCAATGATGACGCTGAACTCAATAGTTAGCGAAATTCGATATCGGCAATCTCGGGTTTTTGCAATCTTTTATCATAAAATAAAATTTCACTTAATTCTAACACTTCATTTTTGTTATCACTCCATAACGTTATTTTATGATTCTTATTAATTTATTATGCAATTTGCGCCATATATGTATAGAATTTGCTAACTTCACACATATTCCGTCATCTGTTTCAAATTGTTGTAATGACCCAAGACCAATGAATACAAGCGTTATATTAAATTTTGCCAAAAAACATCTCATTTAATCAAATTCATTCTTGAGACGGCTTCTATAGTTTTTAGTTTATAAGGTTTGACACATCAACATAGAATACGACAAAATAAATTGACATTTGCTCGCTAGTTTGACATGGCTGATTGTACGGTTATTTTTGATTCATTCATCATAATATATATACCACTATCACGGCATAGGATTTATTAATATTAGTACTCTGTGCCCGTGCACAGGTCCAATTTAAGAAGTTGATGTAAATACGATATTTCCAATGTATTAAACATTTTGTATCAGGTAACACACATATGGTGGAGAAAATCATAGATCGTGCGATTTCGTCCCTAAGCGCTAACGGAGTTGAGATCAACCGCGAACACTGGTTCAAGGAGGCCATGGAAGCCGAAAAATCTGGCGCAGTTAATACTTGTCAGGTATATTAATTTTGCTTAAAACCTTTTCTAAATATATCAAGCCTGTTAACATTAATAAGTTTCAGTTACATGTTATAATAACAAAACAATAGGTAACTGATTATAATTTGTGTATATACAGTATATTGTGTTCTTTTACTATCATATATGTTGTAATTGTAATTTTTAATTTCTATTTAATTTTTTTTTGTGAAACTTATGCTTACATTAATTGTCACACGTTTTAGATGTGAGATTTTTTGTAAAATAATTAATAATTTTAGTACTGTGAGTGATGTCATAAGCTTAATAGCTAAATAAATAAATATGCAGCAGACAGTTTCAAAAATTCAATTTCACATACTCAATTACAGGCTATTATTCGGGCGGTAATCGGACATGGGATTGACCCAGAAGATCAAAAGCACACATGGATGGAGGACGCTGAAGCGGTAAATAGTATTTTAATGTTGCCATTATCTACCACATTAGCCACCTCCTAGCTGTCAGCTGCAGCAGATCCCCCTCAATTCTGTCGATTCAGCGGTACCTACGCCGACCTACTGGCGAATATAAGGCCCTTTGAATACGTTGGCACCATGAGCACATGGGCCAAGATCAGGCGGTGTAGGCTTCCTATAAGTATAGTCGGCCTATTAGACCAGTAAAATGTAGAAACCAATTTTTTGAAACATAGTTTAAAACAACATTAAATTTTGTTTGTAGCGTATTTGTATGTTTCTAAGATTTCCTTATGGTAATTAACCATTACTAAATGCACTTTAATCAGAGCCACCCTGAATATATACAATCTAAATATGGTTTTTGTTACGAAATATTGTATTTTAATAATTTCAGTGCGCAAACGAAAATGCATATGAGTGCGCACGAGCCGTATACGGGTACGCGTTATCGGTATTCCCGTCTAAGAAGTCAATATGGCTTCGAGCAGCGTACCTAGAAAAGCAGCATGGAAGCCGATCCAGCCTCGAGGCTTTGCTGCAGAGGGCTGTGGCCCATTGCCCCAAGTCTGAAGTGCTTTGGCTCATGGGGGCCAAGTCTAAGTGGCTGGCTGGTAAGAGATTTGTTGAAAGGTTTTAAAATATTTTAGCTGTTTAAAACGTGTATTAATTATTGTTTTACCGCAAACAAGTCGCCATTGCGCGAAGCATCAAGACAGATATTCCGTATTTGACATTCGTTATTATTTAAGAAAAAATACCCTGAAATTACGAGGTATTGACGACGATACGACCGTCTCTTTCCTTCATAGGGTAACCGCCATTTTACAGAAAGAGACTTCAGATGAAACAGTTTTATAAAACTAATTAAGTTTTCATAACGGGATAAAGGGGGGAATTTAAGTGTAGTTTTGTTTTTAGATTAATAATATGTTCTTTAATGTTCATTTTTAATATTCCAGGTGACGTTCCAGCAGCAAGAGGTATCCTATCTTTAGCTTTCCAAGCCAATCCTAATTCAGAAGAGATCTGGTTGGCCGCGGTGAAGTTGGAGAGTGAGAACAAAGAGTACGATAGAGCGAGACGGCTGCTTGCTAAGGCTAGGGCATCTGCGCCTACACCTAGGGTGAGATTTTTTACTAATAACAAAATGTTTATTTATTGTGATAAATGGTTTTTTGTATGAATTAGTGTTTTACAGAATAATATTATTTTAATTTGTATATAAACATTGTTTGGAAAGTATGTAGTACATTTAAATGACAGCTTTAATGGCAGTCTTTTTCTGTTTTGTAGTTCTAAAACTTATAGCTGTACCAAGAGTATAAAATGTTTCTGTTCTCTCTAATTTGTTTTATAAATTAGAAGCGCAGAAAAAAATAATTCATACATTGGTATAGACTTTGCAATTGAGTCTTGGCAATTGAATAAATAAAACAAATGAAGAATGAAATCATAGGCGGCCGGTAATGCCACTTTATCGATTTTGGTCTAAGGGAGCGTTCAAGTATTACGTCACGCAATTTTTGGAGATTATTGATTCCCCCCCCCCATGTAACGCGCCGTAACGTTTTTCTGTACCCAATAGTAAAACGTTTCGTGACCACCCCAGTAACTCTAGACCTAAAAATGGTGGTGTAACGCGTAATTCAATACCCGCTGTGCATCGTTTTACAAACAGATCCCCCCTCCCAAAATTCGTTACGTAATATTTCAACGCTCCCTAAGACCAAGGAGACCAAGCACCTGTTAATAGTTTAAATGATTAGTGCAGTTCTAACGCAAATTTCCAGGTCATGATAAAATCAGCGAAACTGGAATGGGCTCTTAATAATTGCGATGAAGCATTAAAGCTATTGGATGAAGCCATAAAGGTGTTCAGTGATTACGCCAAGTTGCACATGATGAAGGGGCAGATTGAGGAGCAGCTCGGACGCGATGATGACGCCCATAACACTTATACGCAGGGGGTAAGCTTTTTAATTAAATATAAAAACCACTTATTAACACCATTTAGAACACAAAAAATAATACGGGTACAACATTTTAATAGGCGGTCTTACCGCATGAAGGTTTCCTATAGACAAAGCAGACTAAGCGACTCTAATCCTTAAGCTCGTAGGTTCGATCCTCGGCTGTGCGCCAATGGATTTTAATATTCGTTTCACCCTCGCTCGTATGGTGAAGGATAACATCGTGAGGAAGCCGGCCTTAGAGCCAAAAAGTCAACGGCGTTTCCGGCACACTAGGATGACAATCTACTTGTCACGATATATAGAAATCTGGGCCAAATCAAAAAGATTGCAGCGCCACATTTTTTCTTTAATAAACAAATATAATTAATACTTAAAACTTTACTAAATTTTATATGCTACTTAATTAAATTCCTAGATATTTAGGTCTACACAGCTAGAGGTTTAAAACAAACGAATGACAGTGATATTTTAAAAGACTTAAGAGTATTAGACAATTATTAAAACTAAAACATAACTACCCATAAAACTGCTGTTTGTTAGTTTATATTGTTATTAAATAGAGAAATCGCATCCATGACGTTGGCCCAAGTCACGTGGACGCTTTCATATAAATTCGATTGGCTACAATAATAGCTAACTATACTTTTATAAAGCTAAAAGGATCACAAAATACAATAATATTTATTATGTATTTAATAATAATGATTTTTCGTTTTCTAAATTTGTGAACCTTTTTGTTTATATAATGTATTCCATCTTTGGCTTTAGTATAATTGTTTTTTGTTATATATAATTTATATTAAATTTAGGATAACAATATAAATTACAATAAAGTAACGAAAACCTAACTATAGAAAATTTCAAAACTTTTAATAGGCATGAATTTGTGATTGTAAAATATTACTATTATAAATTCATGCCTAAATCCATTAAAAAGGTATATCTATTAAGGAATGCAATTGAAGAAATAGTCAATCGAACATTCTTATTGGTTTCTCCTTGTGTCTTCATTCATATTTATTTTTAAATGTGTTATTCTTAATAGTTGAAGAAATGTGCGACGTCCGTTCCTATGTGGATTTTATTATCAAGACTAGAAGAAAAACTCAAACACGTCACCAAGGCGAGGTCTGTACTCGAAAAGGCGAGATTAAGGAATCCAAAGAATGCGGAATTATGGTATGTATATAGAGTATTTGTCTATATTATTACTTTATAAACTGTTTTTTTAAAGGTTGTGTTACATTAATTTGCTTAAGGTTTGAAAAGTATTTGTCGTTCCGCAAATTAACTTCTATAGCGTTTGTTGTAGGTACATGTTCAAATCTATCTTAAATTAAACTCTTTGTTTGAAGTTGGGTGTCAACTGGCTTTAATTGTTTAAAATGTGAGCTTATTAGGGGATATTAACTATTATTAACTTGGCTTATGGGTTCTTAAATCTAAGTGACACTTATGTTACCTATAAAGAATATAAGTGTAGGCGACGAGAATATTATATTACCATTTAACTTAATTGCTCATTTTGCTCTAATATTTGAGCAAATAATAATAATTAAATTATTAACTAAAATGTATATTTTCAATAGATATATTATAAGTAACTGAAATTTCATTTTTGGTTCATTAAATAAATCTTAATTCATATAAATATTTTAATTCACGTATATCGCTATCGCTTATTTATTTTTCCTTGGATGTTCCCTTAGCTGCTCTGCCAGAGTTTTGTCTCCGATGGTTACGCATTTAAGGCCCTAATGTCAATTATATTTTTCGCAGGTTAGAAAGTGTAAGGCTGGAACGTCGCAATGGAAGCGCGGAGATAGGGAACGCCGTGATGGCGAAAGCCTTACAGGAGTGCGGAAATGCTGGACGGCTTTGGGCTGAAGCGATATTCATGGAGTCAAGACCGCAGCGGAAAACCAAAAGTGTAAGTACTTCTGACAATGTTAAACCTAATGAAGCGGGGTCACCAGGTTTTCACAGGTCTTGGGTTCGCATTCGATACAATGGCCGTTGCAAATACTTTCGTAACTATAAGGAAAAATAATAATGTGTGCTATTCATCACTAGATTATACGTCTCTACGTGGCTTAGTGGTTTATATACATCACCTATAATCGTGGAGTCTGTTACTAGCAAAACAACGGTTTAAAGTAGGCATAGAAATTTAATAAATGGACCCACTTTTTTTAATTAATATTTTATTATTTAATACTAGCTACCTATAAATCTTCCTCATGAATCATTCCAGATATTGGTGAAAACCGCTAGCAATTCCGTGTAGTTTTTGAGTTTGTCGCGAACAGACATATAAATGCTATGGAGAACTTGTTTTTATATAATATAAAAGTTAGATACCGTCACTGACTTTATAGAAGGTATTCATAAAACTCTAATGCAGCGGTCGTAAAAAAATTCGTTCAAACATTATAACCAGATTTCTCCCTACAAACTCACAAACTATACCTCTACTCGTAGTATAGACAAAAACTTATAAATACTTCACATATAAATAACAGATTGGAAACTAGCTTTTGTCTGAACTAAAGCGTGTGAATTAAAAATTGGTAAGTTAATAAGGATTCTTTTGTAAACAGGTGGATGCGTTAAAGAAATGCGAACACGACGCGCACGTACTTCTCGCCGTGTCGCAACTCTTTTGGACGGAACGGAAACTTAACAAGTGTCGAGAGTGGTTTAATAGAACGGTGGGGGAAATTATATTTTTTCAACCTTTGCTTTTTACAAAAAAAAAATTATGTAGTATTTCATCAATTTTTTTTTAATATAGGTACATGTGTCTTTACTAAGACATCATGGAACATTACGATCTAGCCTAACTTAAGACTAATAAGTAATTTAAGTCTAACCTAATTTACTAATAAGGATTTTTACATAAGTGTCCAATAACACTACTTACAGTCTCTATTAAGGGGAAGACACTCTGTTCTCGTGTTCTAAAAACTTCATCAATTAATTTAAAAAAAAGTTTTTTCATTATAAGTATTCATTACAACGTGTAAGATTTGGGAACTCTTTTAAGTAAAAAAAAACTTTTTGTCAGGGTTCTCAGCTCTTCAGCATAACAAACCAAACAAACCAAAAAATTACAATTTTGAAATGTTTAAAAGTGTTTACAATATTTTTCTAACTAACACTAAACTTAATAAGGTTATAGAATACAATTTATATTTATTAATTCATATTCATTATTTATATACTTTAACACAAGAATTAAATATTTTATTAGTAACGAATAACTTAAAAAAAGAAAATCATGGTGTAATGGGCCTTCTCACTACTAAGCGATCTCTTCCAGGCAATCCGAGTAACTGTAGAGTTGTCATAAAGGTTTTTATGATACTCCTATGTATAACGTATTCCTTTTTCTGCGCCTGCAAACGTTCTGTCTCTTTCTATCGTAAAGTAAAATCAATTTGGCAGAAAGGGACAAATTGAGATTTTTGATAGAACAGTATAATATACATAGTTCGATGTTGCTTAAGGACAACAAGAGTCAAATACCTGAAACTAAACAGTTGAAGGTACACCATAACAATATTTATACAGAAAAACGAAAATCATAGTGTTATCCTAAAAACCGTTTGGATGTTTTATTTTTTTTTAATGAAAAATAATTTTTACAGGTAAAAATTGACCCGGATTTGGGTGACGCATGGGCGTTTTATTACAAATTCGAACTCCTTCACGGTAATGAACAGCAACAGGAAGATGTCAAAAATCGATGTAAGACAGCTGAGCCTCACCACGGTGAATATTGGTGTCAAGTGTCAAAAGAAATAGCTAATTGGTGCTTTAGTACCGAACAAATATTATTATTAGTCGCTAAGAATTTACCTGTACCAACGTAAGGATGAAATAAATTATAATTTCCAAATAGTGAATTTTATTCGATGTTTATTATTACCTATCTTTTTTTTTCATTTAATTTGGAACAGTCTTCATAAATTCTCTAGAGGACAAATTAACATTAACTTATACTTTATTATGTTGTCGTCTTTTGTTTTTGAGTTTCTCTTAAATAAATAATGCATCTACATAAAAGGCCGGTGTCCATTGGCTGCAATGACTGCCCTATATGGGCGACTCGTAGGCTTGTTTGACACCTGTGTATAACATGGTTTGACCTTGCTACTCTCAACCCTCAGGTCGTGCGTTCTGATCACGGCTGTGCACCAATAGATTTTTCTATAGAGCTACGAAGGCCCAGAAAGCACCTCTTTGTCTATACTAAATAATGGTCAAAGATAATTATATAACCATAGTGCAATACTTAAGCTGTAGCACAATTAGATTGTATCAATAGATGTTCTTATACCTGTAAAAAAAAATCTGAAAATACATAATGTAATGAAGTAAAACATGTCTATTTTCACAATGCTATATTGTGACTGATGTTTACGACCTGTATTCTAAATGACTAGACCTCAATAATCATGTAATAAATATATTTTACGGTTGTTCTACTTTCGGACTTTTTGGGATTTTATTTCAACAATATAGTATTTCCTCAACAACCATAAGATTTGGCGGCTATTTGTGGTGCTTGATCAGTTTCAGTTCATTAAATACGAGTAGAACCTGAGAAGAGTCAGATACTGACGAAAGAAATGAAAATCCTACTTTTTTCGGGTTTGATTCACAGGGAAACAGTAATTATTAGTTCAGGTTACCAACCTGTACAGACTTCTCAACAAACAAAACAGAGAAATATATCTACTTCATGGACGGACATACTTCCACTCATAATAATTATAATCTTAATATAATTAGCTCAACTATGATATCAAATGATCTGATTTACGCATTGTAAGGTGTAAACATTTAAGAAATAAAACTTCTATAAATAATTTTCGGGTTTGTGTGTTTGAATTATATTCGAGATCTGGCGCTTAGCCAAAATAGAATGCGAGTGAGTGCGCTAAATATCTAAGAGGCGCACGCATTCTCAAATTCTTTCATATATTATGTTCAAATAATTTTATTACTAGTAGGATTGGTTGTGTGGAACAGTGTTAAAATGTCTCCAAAGTGTCCCGTACCTCCGTTACAAGATATCACATTATCTTTAACAGCAAGGCAGCTGATACACACAATAACGAAAATATCGACAGAAGAAGATGTGGCTCTACCTTTTACTATGGTGTCCTCATACTACGAGAGTATGGGAGTGACGAGTGATATATTTCAAGACCTACTTAATCTTATACTTACCTCGGATTATCTTGACCCATCAGTGAGATATTTTACAATGAAGCTGCTTCTTAAGGAGAACGTAAAGAGCTTAGCGACAGGCATGTTCCCGTGTCCATACTATAGGAGAATCCTTGAACTGATTATTGAACAAGGCCGCCATTTGACATCTTTAAATATGAAAGGTGTGTGGGTGAAAGACGAACATCTACATTTAATGTACGAAATAATCAAGAACCTACCAAATCTAACTACGCTTAGTATACCATACATAGCTAACGATGAAATACTTAAGTATATTGGAGAAAATAACAAAGTATTGAAACTGCTCGATGTGTCTGGTGAAACAGATATAACAGAGATTGGAATAGATGCCATGTTGACGGGTAATCCACAACTCGCCCAGAGTATTACTGTTGTTAATATTGGAATGTATGGTGAAGAAAATATAGATCACACCGATGTAGCACTGCTAATCCGAAGACTTCCAAATTTAACTAATCTAGGTAGCTATTCATATGTGGGTAAAGCAATAAATTACGTGTACAACCACGACTGTCCACCTAATTTTAAAACGAAAATACAATATATACATGATGTACGAACTAACCAAAGAACTATGAAAGCCATTACAGCAATATGTCCTTTGGTAGAAACAATTTACTTAGAAGAGGCTGACCAGGGTGTGCTTCAGCAGTTAAAGGATCTAAGTTATGTAAACAAGATAAAATTAAATAAGTTTCAGTGCCATGAACTACATCAACTATTAGATAAAATAGGATACAAGATATTAACGTTAATGTTATCAGGATCGATAGGTTCTTTCAACTTTACGAGAATAGCAGAAACTTGCCCTAATTTGGAGAGTCTTGAGTTTTACCAATGCCAAACTGCAACTCACGAAGAAGAAGTGCCTTTTAATAAATTGGAACACATCGAAATAATTCAAGGCAACTTGTCGGGACCGTGCCTCAAGTACCTAATGACTTGTACTCCAAAGTTGAAAAAACTGATCATTGGGGATGAAATAAAACTAGACGATAATGACTTTGCTCGGTAAGTTCTTAGAGATTTATTTTTAATATGATTTAGGCATTTCGTAAGATAATACGCAAAAGATAACTAAGCAAAAATTTCATTGTATCTTCGTGTGTATTTTGAACATAGGCACTGCTTAAGACAACCCTTTATTTTCGAGTTAAAAAAATAGGTTAATATTATACAACATTTTGTGTGATAAAAGATCTTATGAGACAGAATGCCAGAATGCTGTACTTGTCTAACGTAATACTTTTTATATTAACTTAAAATTAATAAATGCAATTACTATTTTCAGGATATTACGCCGCTATAAATTTCCCAATTTAGAAGCGATTTGGTTTCCAAATGCGCCACGATTGACAAGGGAGACCATAGACATGTTAATGGAGAATTGCCCTAAACTCCAAAGCCTGGGTCAGTTGAGTGGTTGGAATTATACTCCGGATGACATGATGCTTATGAGAGCAATTATCGCAAGTACTAATACGGACCTAATTCTCTCTCCTTTGGGTATATTTCAACAGGGAACGTAACGAATGTATTAAATAACATTGTTAATTTGTTCAAATTTGGGCTTAATAAAACGTCTAAAAACTATTTGTTTTCATTACTATTTAATATTAATAGAAAATAACCTGATATTGGCTTCAATTTCGGTCTGTTCCGTTTTATTATTCAAATAGGCAAGTAGGTGAGCCTGTACCTATGGCCTGACACACGCCGTCGATTTCTGGTTTCACCGTACGAGCCAGTGTTAATGCGCTGTGCGCACTTAGACAGAAAAGTATTTAGTGCACATCTAGGGCTCGATACTAAGACCTTGAGGGGCAGATATTATGTATGAATAAAAACTCATAATTTTAAAATATTTTATTTAAAATTAAAAACAAATTACATTATTGACTATACACAATACACATTGAGTATTTAAGGTACTGTTTAACTTTGGTTTTAAATTAATTGGCCCCAAGATTGCCTTTGAAATTGATTCTACAATAAAATGTAGGTTTTTTTAACACTTTAAATACAAAAGGACTTTATACAACATGGTCATTATATATTTATTGAGTCGTAAATATTACTACATAATTAAAATACAAAATATTTATACTTTATTATCAATATAATTATTACATCAGTAAAATGTCGTTTTTATAAAGACGTTTTGCGTTTTGTCATTATTATTTTTAACCAAAGTTCAAAAATAATAAATGATGACAGTTAAAATTTTAAATAATAATTCGTTTGCGTTAATTTTTAAAAAATATTCGAGTTTATTCTAAAAGGTGAAAGAGCGTTTATGTAAATATTGATATTTTTTCTAGTTAGCTTTATATTTTTTTTAAATTTATTTCAAATTTAAATTATGAGACTGCACAAACATTATCAAATGGTTATAAATTAAAATTCGATAAGTAACTCTTCAACGGTGATACATAAGACATGGGTACGACAAATGGCAATCGAATGACGTAATTGTTGGTAAATATTATGCTTAATTAGGAATTTAGTTACGTTTAAAATCACAAAATCGCATATTCACATAGTAGAAAGTGATTTTGGACTCGGTCATCATTCACAAAAAATAACATCTCAGGGCCACCTAAGTAATAATAATCCTTAAAATGTACTTATAACCTTCACTAACAACTACTTACTATTTCTGTCTTTTTTCAAACTTTGTAATGGTACATCCTCATGATCGCTGGAAGACTGTCTTGCTTTAATTTTTTTCTTACCTTCTAATCTCATTTTGTACATTTTCGCCTCATCGGCGCATTTTGTTGTTATTATACTCCTAAAATTTTATTTAAAAAGTTAGTTTTCCAGATTTATTCGAGCGATGGACCAAAGCGGGAAATATCATAGGGAACGTGTGTGCAACGCACTATTTTTAGGAAGAACAATAGCAATATATAGTCAATAATAGTAATCTTTATGTATTGGAAACTTTAAGAAAACTAAACAGCTGTCAAAAACTGACACATTATACTCGCATACTTGACAGAACTATCCTTAACTATCTTCCTAAAAATATAATTACTAATAGTGTAATACAATTACACAAAGAAAAACGCGGGAAACCTTCGAATTTGGCAAGCACGGTTTTTGTTTGAAT
Organism: Pieris melete; assembly: GCA_963693345.1. Classification (NCBI taxonomy): domain Eukaryota; kingdom Metazoa; phylum Arthropoda; class Insecta; order Lepidoptera; family Pieridae; genus Pieris; species Pieris melete. The sequence goes on along the minus strand of CAVNZK010000006.1, from coordinate 1,570,252 downwards.
TATAAAAATCTTATATTTGACGCTGGCTAATGCACAAACCGTGCCAGAGCCATAAAGAGAAACAAAAACTATATTCCTAAAACTCAAACTCCTAATCTCGGAACGGTGAAGCTACAAAATTTAAGCCCGTAATATTTCTATAAAAATAAGCATGGAAGACATGTTATTCTTAAATTAAAAATTATTTGTAAAAGATTTCTTCTATATACATGATATAATTTGTAAAATTTTACGATCAAAATAAGTGAAAAAGCTTGTAGTACTTACCTAACTAAGTTTTCCTTAACTTTGAATTTTGATGTTATTTCTATAAGTACATCCGACACGATCTTTGGATCTAAACACATTTTGGCGGGTTTATTTTGAAAAGCCGGCGATCGTTTTCCGGTTAAAGAATGCGTTGCCAGTATCCTAAGAAAAAAAAAACAATTAACAACTAGTAAGATTTAATAATTATTATTCAATCAACAATTATTAAATTGAATACCTTCTAGGAAATGTTGCCAGTAACAAAGTTCTCGTCGCAATAGTATAAGATTTCCAATTTACTTTTCTGTATTTGTCTTTGTGTATGAGCGTTTTACCGCTTCCAATAGGAACCTTAGAAAAAAATCACACAAGAACTTAGGTATTGTATAATTTTCAAAGTATGTCGTTATTACCAAGTTATTTGACAACTGTTTTAAATAGAATTATGCAACTAAATTAAAAGAGAGAAAGCCTTAAATTTTTGAATATTTTTATATTATCTTTGTTTTAGTAGATTTATATAAGTCTGTTTGATTTATTTTCCATATTTTATATTAATGTTTAGTTTATTACTTTGCATTCTGTGCTGTACTTTATTTCTTTTACGTTTTCACTAAACTAACAACTACGACTAATAAAAAAAAATAAACAAGAAAAAACTAATACATATATTCAGAACATGCCTATCCTATGAGAACCTGAGTCTCTTATGTGTGTAAACACAGGTTGTGTTTGCAAACTGAAATTGTATTTGCATGTTCGGTGTTTCAACAATAATTATAATTTACTAAAGTTTGTTTTATAAAGAACCTGTTTGTTGGCATTTAAAGTGTCAATTAAATACAACATATATTATAAATATATAACATATAAAATTAATAAATTAACAATTTACTAATAATAAATTCAATGTCGCTAATCGGTACGTACCCATTCATCTTGTAATTTATCCCGATTATGCTCGTTGCTCGAAACAGAACCAACTGTGCTGTATTTATTAGTTATCAATACATTATCATCAGAACGATTGGATTCTTCACTCCTCGGACTGAGTATATCATCAAAACTTTTTTCTTTTACATTTTCGCTATTATTTAAAGTTTCATTTATTATGGTTCCCATTGTTTTAACCTTTAAATCGTTTATCATACCGAACAACTGTTGGAAAGTCTCTCTGATTTCCAAAACGTTTTTTAAATGTATATTCATTGTGTTTTTAGGTTGGGTTTTTTTCGTTGAATCGGTTACGAAACTTTTGGTATGATGCTGTATTGCATTGTGTTTTCTTTTACGACTCTGGTTAGCGTTAAATTTTTGTTCCTGCAATACTTTTACAACTGCATTAGGCCTGTGTACCGGAGTCATGTTCTTTTTGTTGCGCCTTTTTATTGATATTTGCCGGAGGTATTGTTGTAGATTGTTTTCTTTATCTACCTGGAATTTTCTAGTAATTATACGATTCCGTATTATGGTTTAACCCAATTTAAAACATTAGTTTGTAATATACGGTTTTGTACTTCAATTAATCAAAAAAGTATACTATCTTTTCGTACTTTACACCTAAATATTTACTTACAGCTTTTTTTATTTAAATAAGAATGGCATACCTAAAAAATTAATACTAAAAAAACTGAGTATTATTTATCGTAAACTTTTTTCTTTACCCAAACAATCTATACAAAAATCACTTTTTCGCATTAAATCATAATTCACTTCAATCACACTTCTTTTAAATTTCATTTTATAAGTGTCCCGATTTGGGTGCTTTACGGCGTATATGATCAGCTGTCCCTTACACTTAGTCGACCCGCAATTGACTGCGTTGCCACTGATTTTTTTCAATACTACCGACTTATTGCATAAACAAATATAACATAATTTTTCGTGCAAGAATTTTTTATAATTAAAAAATGTAGTTAAGTTATATAGATACTCACTTCTTCGTCAGAGTCATCAGAATGGCCGTTAGATGGTTCCCATGACGAAGTACTCGGTGAGTAGTCCTGGTCCTCATTAGGCAGACTTCCACCGGCTCCTGAATCATTGTGGCCATAGCTTGCTGTGGATTTCTTCGGTTGGCCTTGAACATTAACTGAATAATATTAATATATACTTTTTTGATCAAATTGTTGGTGAGCCAAACGAGTTGTTAAATTGTGCTGGAGATTAATGAGGTAATAAATATACATACACACTGTATTGTTTTACCAATTTTGATATATAAATATATATAATAACGGAAGTATTTGTGGTTTAAATAATTCTATAATATAAAAACGAGGCGATCGATAAATATCGTATTATATTTTCAATCCGTTTGTTTCAAATACTTTAGGGATTTAAATTTAAGATAACACATCGAAAATTAATTTACTTACATACAAAGCAACTAGTTATATCTTTGGATAGCAAACAATAAGGCACAAGAGGTACATTAGAAGTTTCAATAAGATAATGAATTAACGGTTTAGACTACGTATAAGGCTTCACATATTATTTGGCGCCATTATTATTTTTGACATTTAGGATGGTGTCGGGTCATGGCTTAAATAGTAACAGTATTGTTAGGAACACACATTAAGTACTTATGATTAAATGAAGCAAAAGTAATACTAGCACATAAATCACTTACATTCCTTCCGGTCCATTTCATTTCCGCTCTCATTTCGATCCGTGGATATTGGAAGGCTCTTTGCTTCTTCACTGAATTTAGATCCTGTGCTGCGACTTGTGCTCCAATCGGCTAGCAACCATTTTTCTATTTTACTCTTCGACGACATTTTTACCAACTAATCACGCTGAGAATCGGTAAGTGACTAAGACAACCCTTGTTGGGTTCAATGCATTTTCGCAGGTAAAACTTTCATTGCACCCTTACTGCAGTCAATGTACGCCCTTCTTAAGCCGGAACAATACCGTTTCGCCAACTGCTAACAAAAAAACGGCCTTTTTGCGATCTCAGTTTCTAAATAGATACCCATTTCTACGAATACAATTACTGGTTTTCTTATCTTCTCTTTCTAATAATTGGTGAGTTGGTATTTGTTTGTTGAAAGAAACTAATGGTAATGTTAAAGTAAGAAATTTGAATGTAAATATAGATTTTCTTGAGTGTCTATTTAGATTATATTTATCTATTTCTTAAATTAGAAAAGTATAATACTATATATGAAGAATAATAATGTATTGCTATTGGTGTATAAGTCATGTAAGTTGGATAACATTTTTAAAATGGGGAATAATTGGGCCTACCCACACATATTTAATAATTAAGTTTTCCTATACTTTGGATGCTATACATATAGCATCCAACTTACACATTTAAGTTTTAATGATGTTTTTAAGGTAAGCATATAATAATCATAGTAAGGTAGATACAATGCAATGAAAATCTAGTTATAGATATTGTCTTGCCAGTCTAAATCATTACGATATTTTCCAATATCGTAATGAATTTCTGGAAGAACTAAAATGTTATTTTATATTTTTACTGCTATGATTTAGTAATCATAAACGAATAATACATGAATTTCGAATGAAGTACAGCACAATATGATTGGTTATATTAGTAAACTGCGATATATATTAGTAAACTGTCTTATTATCTTTTACGCAAGCAGATACATACATTTTTATTTCAGTTAGCCGCCTTTAAAGGACCACCATCATTGATTAATACCTTTAAAATTACATCTAATTGCTAAGCCAAACCGGATCTAAATATTTTAAGACCGATACAAGTAAAAAGTCAATTTGAATTTATAGGTTTTCATAAAACCTCATATTTGTAACCCATGTTTCGGGGGATATTGATATTATAGGGCTTTACAGCTTATACTCTGGGTACGCTGGCAACAAAGCAGGGTTGAGGTTAATGATAACTAAGGATTTCTTTAAGCTCGATCAGATTTTATGGATTGTATCATCTCAATCAGATTCGAGGATCGCATTGCATGCATACGATCCAATTCGACTTTCTATAGGACTTAATAAAGTTAGAACATGAAATTTATTTTAACCCTAGTTGGATTGGGTAATTAAATTAACATATACAAACGTACCTAGCATAAATTAATTAGGACTAGGAAATTTTATTTCAGATTGTAATAAACATAGGTATAATAATTTGAGGTTGAGGAGTAGGTATGTATAATATTTATTTAGCAATTCAAAGGGGAAACGCTGCCAGTATCTTCGGAACCTTGCCTAAAGGGACTCCTTTTAATGATATATTTTAGTTTATGTTAAGTTTAGTTATTTATTTCAATGTATATTATTTTATTATTAGTTTTATGTATCTAATAATAAATATTTTTATATGAAGTGTTCAAAAAAATATGATTAAGGTGATAATATGCATGATTAAGGGTAAGATTCAGAAATTAAGCAGAGCGCTAAATCTGACTCCCGTACGTCAACAATAAATAAATCATAGTCACGGTTCTGATAATTGAAGAGTTTAACAGAATCACTGTGTAAATCCTACCTATGGATTTGATACATTCCGAACATGGATTGTATAATTGGATCATAACATACAGCCCTAGTCAAAATAAAGACAGATCGGTAGACTGGCGACTGCGCTGCATTGACGCTTTGCCTGAAACTACATTAAGTTATTTAATAGTGAGTTAGCGCAATTGCGCCAGGCGGCGGCCAGCGCAGTGAAATAGGTAACTTTTAACTTTACAATCAAATATAACATAATAAATACTAGTAAGTAATTCTGATTCTGATAGAATCTCTCTCTATTCTGTAAAATTTAATTAAATATTTATTGGATATTGGCGGAATTGTGATTTACACAGATGTTGCCATTATAAATAAAGTGAAGTGAAGTAGTTTTTTCTTAGAGTAATTTGTAATCGCAAAAATGACGAAATCAAGTAAAAAAAAGCAAAATATGGATACATTTCTCCCCTATTAATGAAGACAAAAAGGTTAACTGTTTATTATATTGTAATCAAAGACTATCAGTGGCCAATAAATCGACTTGTGCTCTAATAAGACATATCAGTAAAAAACATACAACTCAAAATTTATTGAGGCAACATACATAATCTAGTAGACATATTTAATCAACTTCTACAGCAGTTTCTGTTACCAGCTCTGTCCGCACAATTAAAAAAAAGGTAAAAAAAAGACAATTTTATTTACACCAATACTGTTGACATGAAAAAACAGGAAGAAGTAGATAGACAGCTAGTTAAACTGATTGCCAAAGAATACCACCCCTTGAGTGTCGTAGAAGAAGAGGAATTTGTTAAACTTATAAATCTTCTGAATCCCACATACCAATTACCAACAAGAAAAACTATGTCCAATTCATTTATAACAGCCATATATGACGAAACTGTTGAAAAACGTTTAGCTCGTGCTTCTGCAGTGTGTCTCACAGCTGATGGATGGACATCAGGAACAGAAGAATGTTTTTATGCATTTACTGCCTATTATATTACGTGCTCTATAACCAGCGGCACGTAAGTCTAGCGCTGACCGTTATTGCGCTTACAGTAGATGCCGAGATAACATTCATTCATACAGTTTTTAATTTTTGATTTTGTTATCTGTATCGTAAGACGTATGTACTAGGGTTAGGGTTAGGGTTAGGGTAGAAGGACTCCTTTTTCCGCAATTAGACTCGTGGTTGGTCCGTTGTGCGTACGAGTCCTGGCTAATTTAGCCAGCCTAGCTCCTTCCAGAAGCACAGAAGTCTCCTGGGCACTTCACAGGCTTCCCGGAGCGACCTCACCGTTCCGAGGATTTTTCCACGTTGATTAGCCACAGCCTCGCATTCCAGGACCACGTGGGTGACTGTTTCTTCTGCGCTGAAACAGCCTCTGCACAGGGGGCTGTCTGTCGCGCCTAGGATAAAAAGATGTTTATTTAGGAGGCAATGACCCGTTATTGTCCCTATCATTATTTTAAGGTTGGTTCTATTTAAATTAAGTAGTCGCTTTGTCAGTTGCGGGTTTACTGCTGGCAGAGCCACTTTGGACTGTCTGCAGGCCGCACCATGCGACCATCGTTGTTGCTGGAGTTCAGCGGATTGCTGGCGAATCCAGGTTCGCACCAGCGAGAAGGGCAACGGAAGGAGCGGATAAGGGCCAGCAGGCATCATTCCGGAGCCTCTTCTCGCAAGCTCATCCGCAGCATCATTGCCGAGAGATCCACTGTGTCCCTTTATCCACTGCAAGGTAACCCTATTGGTTCGGGTTATGACCTCCAGTGCTTCATGACACTCCAGTATTAGTTTGCTGTTGGTTTTTTTGTTTCCGAGCGCCATCAGCACGGATGCACTGTCGGATACGAATTTAATGCAAAAGTCATTAATCCCTAGCCGCTGCACGGCTCTAGCTGCTTCGGTTAAGGCGACACATTCACATTGAAAGATCGTGCTCTGTGTGCCCATAGTGCATAGGTGTATGTTGATGTTGAGATCAAGAGAGAATATGCCAGCGCCTGAGCCAGACCCTGTTTTGGATCCATCTGTATATATACGTAGCTCATTTACGGTCGACCGATCATGTTCCTCTTCTCTCAGTTGTATCTGATATTTCCTGTTAAATATTAATTGGTTAGTGATTCTATCGCAGGGCGCAGCAATAAGAGGTTGATACTCTATTGCCCTGTTGAGAATCGCTGTGTGTGCACTGTAGTGATTTTTTCCCCATAGATCCAGTACCATAAGCCTGATAGCAGCCAGGGTTGCCTCCTGCTGTATGTGTAGGTCCAGGGGTAAGATCTGCAGGGCCATCTCCATTGCTGCAGTTGGTGTCGTTTTCATGCAACCGCTAGCAGCGGACAAAGCAAGCCTCTGGAAGCGTCCGAGTTTGGTAATTGCCGTTTGTAGTTCTGTTCTGGGCCACCAAACAAGGGCTCCATAGGCCAGCATTGGCCTAATTATGGCAGTGTATGTACTATAAAGTATACATGATGAATGTCACCACTCAGTACTCACCAATTACGCAGTGTTGCCAACTTGGGGGGTTTTCCCCCCAAATTAAGGGGTAATCAAGATGTCTATGGAGTTTTTTAGGGGGTACATTTATTTAGGGGGATTTTTAGGGAGTACTTTATTCAAGATTTTTTCTCTCTACAAACACATGATTCTTTAAAATTGCTACTAAGCTTCGAACGCAATCAACAAACTAAATCAAATATAAACTCCAAGCCTGGCTACAGCTTAAATATCGTAAAAAGAATAATTTCATTTGTTCCTTCTGACATACGGTCAAAATGAATGATCAAATCATTTTAATGTCAAACATGTCAACAATGTCAACAGCAAAACGCAGCGCGATATCCAGGCCGATGCCTTCGACGAAGGAAAGGAAAAAAACAGTTGTCTGTAAAGTCGGTTTACTGAAGTTGAACGTGACAACGTCATAAGAAAATACTGATGGAATGGTTGCATTTTTTAAAAGAAAATTTTAATTTTATTTGTTTGATAAATATTTTGTATGGATATAGAGGAGGTAAATGGAAACCACAATTGAATTGATCGATATAATACGATACATACTTTATATACCTACAATAAAGATGTCAAACGCTGCCGAACGCGGAGGCCGATTGTGCTTCTTTGTCGCTCGTTCCGCGCTCTCGCTTGTACTTCAAGCCTTAAATGGAACGCCTCAGAGATAAAGCCGTTTCGCGAGGTAACGCCGCATGTGTCATGTTTTTTCGTGCGTGCAGCCGGCTCCATCGAATTATAAGACGTTGCCAAGTCAAAAATACATTGAAGCAATTCGTTATTGACGTGACAACGTCTTCTTTTGAAAAATGCAACCATTCCATCAGTATTTTCTTATGACGTTGTCACGTTCAACTATCGTCAGTAAACCGACTTTACAGATGACCAATTTTTTATTTTTATTCTATCTTGATTAACTGTAACAGAACAGATAAAAAAGAAAAAGTACAAAAAGCTTTAAAATTAATGTATGAAAAGAAATTGCCAAAAACGCAAATAACTGTCTGCCAAGAAACGTTAAGAAAAACTGAATTCGAAGAAAGAAAAGTTAAGGAATAAAAAATAACATTCGTTTCATCTCATTGTTATTATCACTAATATTATTCGGTCATTGATTAACATATATAAATATTTAAAATGTACTCACATAAATACAACAGCTAGTTTTTTACTACTTCAACGTATTTTTAATTTATATTTGAAATTACCTCTCAAACCGAGTGTACGACAATAAACTTTAGGGGTTTTTAATCGACATTTAGGGGTATTTGAAGTTCGTCCTAGGGGGAACATTTTGTAGGAGTTGGCAACCCTGCAGTCACGGACCCGGGACCACGGTCCTTACTTAATATGTCAATTGTCAATTATCTTTTCAAAGAATGTTTTTATGTTTCAAATTTCAAAAGATTACATAGATAAACCCATAAAATGAATCTAAAATCAATATTAAATATAAGTAATAATCAATATTAACCATAAGTAATATAATTCAATCTTTGTTTTACGTCATAACTCCAAGGTGCCTAATATCTCGTATAGTAGGTGTACGCTTGAGACCTAACAAACAGCCTAATTGTGATATCTATAAAAAAATTATACATGTAATGGTCAACACATCATTGTTGATTGAGTCTAAATTTTTATAAACCATAAAAATTTCCTAAGTTTTGTATATTTAAATTTTAAAAAGATCAACTTTTTCATGATTTGTAATAATAACCTATTAATGTTACACTATGTTTGAATATTAGAAGTTTAAAAAAAATCTTTTCTTGCTGATTTTTATTTAGCTACTGATTTATATCATTTTGTGATATTAGTAGTATTTATTTTCAGACATGGAAGCAGTTGTAGCCCAAAAATTAAAACACAAAAAACCAATCAGTAAGACAAAGCTTAAGAAAACAATAAAGAATATTGTATGCCGTCCTGATCCTGTAAACTGGTATGTAACTTTATGAAAAGATGTAGTCAACAATGAACGGATTTTTAGTGGAACATTGTCAGACTGGTTTTTCTATAAATTTTATTATCTTAGTTTTTAGATTAAATTATCTTGTTTACCTTGCACGGTATGACTGTAATGAAAGTACAAATATGACGATGATAGAAGTATGAAAAAGTTTTTCTATATGCAAACTACATTTATAGTCTACATGTGATGAACTGTCCTTTGTTTATTTTAAGGCTGTTAGCATCAAAAGAAGAACATTTAAGACTAGAAACAACTCTTCAGAAATATAGGGTGACTTTACCCGAGTTCAAAAAACCTCACTGGAACAATATTAAGGATTTACCCAAGGAAAAAAGACCTAGACCAACTCCATGCAAGTAAGTATTTTAATTATGTAGATGTTCATTTGAAGTATTTTCAAAGTATCCCTCTTCATAAAGCCTGAAGCATCTTTAATAATAGTTACTTGGTTTCTACACTTACAGTCTGATTTAGAACAACATGCCTTGCCTCTTAGTAGTGTATGTGTTAAGTAACAAGTTTTTTAGATTAGTATGCCATTTGCTATTAGTGAAGTAGAAATATGTTTAGTATTGATTATATTAATAATTTAGATTGGTCTAACACATTTGAAATGGTTCAGTTCAGAACATTTTTATTTATATATTATTTTTTCATTTTATAGAAGAGTGGAAGGTCTAATATTTGGCTTATCAGAATGTCAAGAATCTCTTAAAAACGGACTTTGTTCAGGTATCCTAATAGAATCAGATGTGAATCCAAAATTGTTAGTGGAGCCAATAATTGAAGATTGCTGTTCCAAATTAATACCATATGTTTGTTTAAATGGCCTCAGAAAAACAAGTGCAGTGAATTTTGGAATTTCTACTAGTTGTTTGGGTATCCAAAAAGGGTGCTTGTCGGACATACAAAATGATGTCCAAGTAATTTTCAATCAGAGGTATAATAATAAACCAGAAGTAAAAAATATAGTTAACAATGAAAAAGAAATTACTGAAACACCAATGATTGTTGAAAATGTGAAAGAAATTAAAATATATCCATATTTATATAGGAAAAGCAAGAAGGAAAGAGTTTTCAAACCCTCAGAGTACCAAGTAGAGCAAACTGTCACTGAAAAGTTTACTGGGCAAAATTTTATTGGGATTTCAGAAAATAAGAAAAATGATAGTAAATCTTATATGAATATGATTCTAAAAAGAATGTCTAATAATCCTAACAGAGTAAAACTAAAGAAATAAATTATATTTGACACATAATTGTTTATTTATAATCCTAATCTATGTCAAAATAGACATCATGTTACTCACTTCACAAGGAAATGTTAACTCAGTACCAACCTGAACGAGGCATGTACATTGCCTCATATTTGTTTGAGTACTGAAGTTAATTTTCCCAACATATGGATGTTGGCAAAACTTATTAAACTAAAGCCAATATTCACAGTCATTCCAAAGACTGTTATCATTTAATATAAGAGCAGAGAACGCAGTCTTTAAAATGCCGGTAAAGTTTGGGCCAAGTGCTATACTCCATAAACATTATATATGAAAATAACGATATAAATATATGAAGTACAACCTTGTTGATAACATAATATATCTTACATTTCCATGCATTGCATTCAACGTTTTTTAAGTTCAATTTAATACAAATTAAACATGTTACAAAATTATTTCTAAAATAAATGACTATTGTTTTAACCTGGCCTTATTTTTTAGAATAATATAAATATATAACAATTTTTCACTATTTCAAATAATAAAAAGTTTGATTGTAAATAAACTATGCAATATAAACAATTCCTAAATTCTTATAAAATAAATGATTAAATTTGGTACATAGTACCAATAATGATTTATACCATCACAATAATCATTATTGCAACATAACCTAAGATTAGCTTATTAAAATATATAAAAAAAGGTGTTATGAGGCACTGAAAGTTAATAGCAATAGAATAAAGCAAAAATTGGTTGGTTGTAACTAAAAGAAACATATAATTATTGTGATTTGTACATTATTTGTGTCTAAACTTAATAAATTCCACGATATGCTTCTTAGAAGCATATCTTGTCGTGTCAACTCAACTAAATGCCTATGAGACATTGGCAGACCCAGTTGATGCATTTGAGTCAAAAAATATTCTTTAACCAAATATTCAATCATGCTATAATTATGTCAGTCGATATTTAAACCGCCAACTACAAAGTTAAATCCGTTTGACCGTTGAAATAAGGCTCGATTTACATTCGAAATTGAGATTAATTCAAGGTCAATGTCTTAATGCAACGGATGAGGAAGAGTAGCCTCGCTCGGTCTGTACCGGGCGAGGATTATAGCGCACATTTTCTGGGCATCTGTTTCCTCAGGGTACGCATTCATGGCTTCGACTACCTGCACTTCTGGGAAAATGTTAGCCAAGTGATAGTGCATCCGTCTACGCGCTTCCCACTGCTGAAGGGCGCCTTCCGAGGCACACGGAGATAGGGACGCTCCGGCCATGTAGAGAGGCATTGCACCCATCGCCCCGACTGGCGCCGAACATACTCTAGAGGCGGTCGCGTGCAATCTGGGATCACAGGCTGGGTTCAAAGTCAGCTGTCTGGCGAGTTTTCTGTGGGGCTTTTCAGGCTGGTGACTCGGCTGCGAGGGTCCCGGCTGCTGCGCTATATCGAAGTGCGTGGCGAGGGAGGGATCTGCCAGTCTCGGCGTAGCCGAATGCGCTCTCGCTAAAGGTTTCTTCATGTCCGACGGGTAACCACCGGGCGGGAGGCTCAACGTTTGCAAAGCGTGACGCGCCGCTCGCTCCGAGAGCGTTTCGGCGACGGTTTTGTGCGGTTTGCCGGCGCGTTCGGGATGATGAAACTTGCATTTGTTCCCGTAGGTACACTTGCGTCCGTAGGGGCAAGGCGGAGGGGGGTCCGTGCGGGAGGGAGGTGCTCTGAGGAACGCGTCCAAAGTGGGGCCGGACCTACCGAGAGGATCGTCGGGCGGCATGAATCTGTCGTTCACGAAGGTGTACATTAGGAGTCTTTCCTCGATGACTTTCCTGAATTCCGGGCTTTCGATGGCGAGATCTCTATAGTTGTCGTTGGAGACGACGACGCCGTCCGTTTCAGCAGCAAGTTTGAGGATGTATCTATCGTCGTAGCAGACGAGTCGTTTACCTCCGAGATGTCTGCTAGGGGTGTAGTGTAGGATTCTGTCGCGTTCGAGACGTTCTAAGCAATCCCTGTCCGAGACAGGGTTATCTAGTCTTGTGGCCTCTTTGCGCCATTTGGGCACAAACACCGATATGTCTTTGTGACCTCGTGCTCGAAACCAATCCACGCAGATCTCTATGCCTCGGCACGAGAATATCTCCATGTTGCCATGGCTGAAAATAAAGTAAACTGAATAAGTAATGAATATACTAAACAAGAACATATTGTGACCGTACTGTGATGCCGGTTTATATCGTTAATTACAACTTTACAATTATGTATTTGATTAAATTTTGAAAATTGTAATCAAATACTACGTGTGATTTGCAGTACAATACTAAAAAGATTACTACCGGAAAGAATGGCGCTAAAACCTCTATATCTGTGTCATGATCATTTAATTCTTAATAGATAAGTAGGTGATCAGCCTGCTGTGCCGGACACAACACGCCATTGACTATTTGGGTCTATTTCCTCACGATGTTTTCCTTCACCGTGCGATTTAGCACTCGAAATGCGCACATAGTCCATTGGTGCACAGTCGAGATCGAACTTACGACCTCAGGCATGAAAGCCAAAAATAGCCAAACACTGCTCCAAAAATACAGAGCAGTGTGGAAAATAATACTACAGACATATATAATACGATATCATAAATAATATGAATAAAAAATATATTTTTTAAATTTAATTATTTACCTATCTTTACGTTCAACAGTTAGACGTATTTAATTAATTGATAGTTAGTATAACGATTAGCTGACTTTTGATAAGAATTTAGTGGTTAAATTCTTCCGTATTTTTATCTTATTACGATTTATGTAAGCTACAAGGCCATTATTTACGACTTGATAAATGAACTGATCATGTCATGTATATGTCCAGATTCAAGGCTCACATTATCTTTAATGTACATTTAAATATAATGTTTTCGTGTGAATGTTATTTTGCCAAATATATATTACACCAACTATAAACCAATTTAAATATTTTTTACCAAAACTTTTTGTTTTTCCCTTTTCATAAAAGTACAGTTTATCTGATCCTAACAATTTTACTCGTTTGCAACGTAAAAGACTTATTTCAGTATTAAAATCGAAGCTCGGAAAGAGAATAACATAATTAATAGTCGACATACGTTGTCTAAACTTTATTACAAAATATCATTTATAATATTACTAGCAGACCGGCCAAGCGTTGCTGTGTCTAAGGTTTTTGTTATATCACATAATGGTAAACTATTCAAGGGAAACGGTAGGAGAACACCAGTCATGGGGACCACCATGCATTTTTGGTGGTAATGCCATTAAATTGTAGCGTATGTGAAACGTTGGTACTTTCAACACAGCGCCATCTGTTAGAATTGTGACTATCAAATAATAAACAAATATTTTGAAATAAAATAATATTGTGAGTATACATTAAGATGTAAGTTATCTTTTAAGTTAGATCAAACTGCACACCTTGTGCAAATTTGATTGAAATCGGTTCGGTAGTTTAGGAGTCCATAGCGGACAAACAACGTGACACGTAATTTATATATATTAAGATAAATGTTTATGTAAGTAATGTACACTCAGATTGATTGATTTACCAAAAAAAATGCTTATTTTACATAATTATTTCTAAAAGCTTATAAAAAAATTATTTACATTTACTGCCAGTTCTTAAATCAATGACGTATCACGGACGAGAAGAACTGGCAATAAACCGTCCGTCACCCTTTTAAATCGCCAAGGTTTTATAATATGTTAATAACCTGCAACTTTAAATCATGCTATGACATGTTATAACAGTTAATTATTATTTAAACAGGTATTTAATTAAAAAAATAATAATTAAGAAACCACACAACACTGAAAAATGATGAGAGGCACTTACATTACTGTGGGAACAACTTGTAAACATTTCAAGGTGAATCAAGGTAGAAATTGTTCATACAATTTTTTTGGAATTACCTCATAGCCACATTGCTGCCATCAATGACTATATGCCTCAATGGCGATCGGTCTGGTTGTGGTTCAGGATTTATCATCTGTAGTGGCGAAACTGTGCGAATTGGCCGCTTGGAAGCCAGCTTAATCAGCTCAGCTAGCAGCTCGTTGCGGGGGGGATCGGGACCCAAACGCATCAGCGCCGTGCGAGCTAGATGTTCTGAATAACCCAGCTTCAATGCGAAGTCTATTTTCGCCTGAAATACGATAAAGACAGGTGTTATTTAACTTTGAAAGGCTGTTAAATGTATTGTGTTGGAACCTTTGTAGACAACAAGTTGTTTGCAGATTATGTGTATATTTTTTTAATCTGTATAAAGGAAAGGACCCACAAGGAAATTCTGAAAGGAAACTACAGTCTACAACACAAGAAGATAATGATGGATTCAAATATTTTACCTTGTCTTACATACGCAAGTCAAAGGTGGGTTTTCAGCAAGAAAACAAATAGAAAAATCCTGTCTTGGCAGCATGCAATGGAAAGAAGCATCCTAAAGTTGAGGAGAATAAACAAAATAAAAAATGTTGACGGAAATGGGTAGGACATATTGCTAGAGCGCGGAATAAAAGATCGACACTAGAAATAACGAAATGGCCAGTCCTACTGGAAAGAGACGTATAGGACGAAAAAGGATAAGATGGACAGATGACATAAGACATTGTAGAACTAGCGGGGGAAAACTGGATGAATGTTGCTCAAGACAAAGAGAAATGGAAACATATGGAGGAGGCTTTTACCCTAAAAGGGGCCATACAAAAACTATTTTTTTTTGTATGGCCCCTTGTGATTGTGTTGGTAATCGAACTTTGACAGATGTATAATCCATATGCTTAAGCCATCGAAGCGGTAATCTAAACCAATAATTGTTTTTTTTATATTTGAAACTAGCTGGCCTGGCGAACATCGTACCGCCTAACAGTCGATTCTTTATTTTTTTTTAAATACTTATTCTGCTATTCGGGACACCGGTATAGCTAGTAAGGTAAAAAAAAGAAAGTTAATAAGACAACAAATACATTATGTCAAAAAATAAAATTTACCTTCCCGGAACCCGTCCACTAACACTTGAACTTTATGATATGGTATTAAAGTTCAAATTGACTTTTAAGTATTATTACGAATATTTTGTATGGGAATATAGAAAAGTGTTGTTTTTAGACTTTTTCACTCAATTTATTTTTATTTTTCTCTCCGTAAGAACCATCCTCGTACTTCAAGGAATATTATAAAATAAGAATTGGCCAAATTGGTCCAGGCGTTGTTGAGTTATGCGCTTACCAAGACATTTTGCGATTCATTTTTATATTATAGATATGTATCGATTTTAGTACATTAAACTAACTACTCAACTTATTTGATTATATTTTAATTTTTGTGGATGAACACTGAAGAACACACATTAGTGATTCCCTTTCGTGGCATTAGGCGTATGTACAGTGTACACATTAAAACATATTTGACCTTGATTTTAAAAACTTATTGCATATGAGTGATTGTTAAGGAATAAACGAATATAGATATGGAATAATGTAAGCCCATATGAAAAAATTATATAATACGCGTTAGATGATGCAAATGACACAGTAAAGGAAATTACATCACGACAAGCCTCAAGCCAAGATATACGCTTTCCCAAGCGCTGCTACAACCCAGTTTCGTAAAATTTAAAGCAAATGAAGTATTTAACAAGCTCACAATTCAGATTTCGTAATTCAAGTATGCTTTTAAACTTGGTACTTGAATCAATTAAACATTTTTGTTCAAATAATGGGACTATGAAAATGTGTCGTCAAATTCGTATAGCTATCAAACTCTTGCGCTTTATTTCACATAAAAGTAGGAGAGAAATTACAAGGAATTTTTGAAATTCAAGTAATTCAGTCACTTATTTTCGCACTTTTTAACAATTGAAAAAAATCCGAATATGTTTCCCTTCGTAAAACAAAAAATATAAAGTATTGTTTAGTACTAAATAATTTAAAGACTTCGCCAACACAAACTTCGTATACACAATCACCCAAAATGACACTTTAACCACCACAAGAATTAATAAACTTTGTTAAGATGAAGTACATCTTCATTAGAGATTCTTGAAATCAGACATTAGTCCTTACACTGTACTTATTTATACTAAACCAAATGGATTTTTATTATTTTTTTTATTTACAATAAAATACTATTAATGCTTTGTATGTTTGTCGGCTTCAAATGTACACGTAAGGGATATGTGAATAAGGGAGGACTATCCACAGACAACCTGACTAGAAAAAGTGTTTGTTGTCTATATATTTATGTGTTGTAGTTGAAAGAGTAGTTCATGTATTCAATTCGTAACAATTATCAGATTGGGCTTAATATATTGTACCTGGTTAGGCGGCGGTGGCACCGGGGCGAGAGTGACGTACTCCGCAAACTCGGCTGCGAGCGTGTCCGACGGCGTCCTAGAGGCAGTGCGGTGACCGCCATCCTCTTCACATTCGGAGTCGTAGCTCGAGTCCTCGCCCCGTTCCCCGGCCCAGCCCAGCGTTGAATCCACATATTTCTGTAACAAGCCGGTGACAAATGATAAAAAGGAAGAAAGAAGTGTCCAGTATTGATAACCATTGACCAAACGCAATCTTTTCAACTGAAATCTAAGACATTAAATAGAACTCTAGTTGTCATATCACATGTATATATTTGAATATTATCTAGGTTTGACCAGTTTGACGTCATGCTCTTTGGAAGTAGATAACGCAATGACGTCAACAATTGTAGGTTATAAGTTGACCGTACTCACGGATCTATTGATATTATCCTTAACATTAATTTGAGTTATATTACGAGCTTATCGCTAAATTATCACATTATAAACTAATGCATAGTTTTAATGCATATCAATAAGCATATTTTAATACAGCGCTTTAATACCGCCGCAAGCGCAAGACAGGGTCAGGGGGGCACCAAAGCGGATCTACAGATGATCAATGACCTTTAACGTGAGCATGGTACCGGTTATAATTCATTATTTACCAAAATTTACGAAATATCCTCTCAAATCAAATCTTATTAAACCCGTTATCGATGTAGAACGAAACAAATACGCCTTAGTCACAGCTACATCCGTGTTGGGACGTTTAGATTGGGTTGCCAGCAGACATTTTAACACGCTCATGCCAAGTAAAAGTGTGTTTAGACCCGAATATCCGGCTAGTATAGCTTTAGCGCACGAAAATATTTAATAGAGTTAACGACATCTAGCGATATCCAAAAAGAAATCTAAGGAAGACAAAAGGTACGTTTTTTACCAACACTGGACAAGACATCGTGTGATAAGTTTATTGACATTTTATTATAACCATTAGAAGGTCTATATTTATTCTCGAGGCTGTTAAAAATCAATTAAATTAAATGAATTGCAATGCGCAATAAACTTGATTTGATCAAATCTCGAATCTTTTAACTTTGATAACAGAATCGCATTTTGGTTGTGATACACATTGCCTCATAAATATCTTCCAATTTAATTCAACACTTTCTGAATTAGCTTTTAAGTTCTCATTTAAATGTATATCACCCACATAAACTGTCAATGTATACCTTTGACAGACTTACATCCTTTTAGCACACTCTGTTTACTACTGACTATTATAAATATAAAAGTAAGTCACTATTAGGCATAGTGATTCCTCGAATTAGAACCCATATCAACTTAATACATTGGCTACACATAAATAATAGCTGGTATTTCAATGTCTGCAAAGTATGGAAGTACACTTGTGCACCGCGGCACACCGCAACCGGATGCGACTTTCTAAAAAACATTGTGCTCACAAAACAACGCCAGCGCAGAAGTATTGAGTATGATTAAATAATATGGAACTTTAGCTGTGACCACGCTAATTCGATCGTAATTTGTTATTATTATAACCTATCTAGAATTACAAAAATTATAATTTTTTCGGATAAGAGGATTCTAATCAGCGGTTTAAAATGTACTTTTCTCTAATTCTGAAGCCTTCCAAAAATATGTATTCATAAGGGCATGCGAACACTGTGCACTGTGTATATAGACCGTACCGGACTTAAGCTAAAGCTCTTTTTAACTTTGAATTAAAACCTGTTATGCAGAACGATTAAGAAGGTTCTAAATAGGTAAAATTTTAAATTTGTATTCAACAGAATACAATCTACAATTGAATTATGTTAAGCAACTGATCTTAGTATTTATGTTAAATCATTTTTTTTTTTTTTTTGGAGTTTGGACGTTCATATTTATTTATTTATTTAGTTTTGCAATAAAGTATAATATAATCTCCTATTTACCTTCCTTCAGACGAAAGCAGGACAAAACCTATGACTAATTTGGTTTTGCACACATTTCTTATGTATAAAAAAGCTACGGTATTCTTTATTTACTAATTACAAAGAGCATTAGGATAAAACTATAAAAACCCATTGGAAATCCCACATTTAGTTACGCAAGTATTCGGTATAGTGGTTTGTTTACGTTTTTTTCTGCGGCGTTCCCAATAAATCCAAACAAATTCCATGTGGTCGTAGTAAACGAGGGCATTAGTTAGATGCCGAGTGATTTTGTCTTGTATGAATGATCAAATGAAGTATAAGATACGCATCTGTATTGATATTTAATTTAAAAAAATATTAATCACAATTCGTAAAAAAATATATATATTTATTATATTCAATATTTTTATTGTACTGCTTCTATAACAATCAAGCTGCGGCTAGTAAATTTATAAATCCCATAGTATAATAAATTTATGAAACCTATGAATTGCTACGTCTTATTTTGAAGGTCGTGTTATGCCATAACAATGATTTATTATAGTTAAGGACACATAAATATTATCATAAAGGGTCGGCTCATCTTAGTAAGAAGATTCAATTAGAAGAAATACCGTTTTTATGTATTGAGAAATTAAATAAGTTATTTTACAGTAAAACGTTTTGTAAATTGTGCTTTTTTAGGTAGAATGTTGTCACTTGTCTGCCTCAAAACTGAATCCTGACTGGTTATTCAGGAGATAAACATAAAACTGATAATAAATATTCAAAAAATAACATATTAAGTATAATTTGTCTTAATTTTTCATCATTCGTGCCGTGACAACGCTTACAAATTAGAAGGTTAATTATTGCATCAGCTGTTTCTGACGTAGCACTCTATAGTTCCGCTATTTGCAAGATATCGTTTGAACGAGGCTTGGATTAAACAATTGTACCTTTTAGGTGGTTAAAGGTTACACATATAAGCTTTAAAGGACATAATTAGAAATATATTAAGTACAAGAAAAAGGTTTGGCTAGAAAAGTACATCATTGATTACAAGAACTAGACAGGCTTGACAAGCCATCAATTTCGACCGGCATTTCTATCGATGCAAGGTTTATTAGGAGTAAATACTGAGCTAAGATACAAAAGAACCGATGAACTATACCGACTACCACGTCGGGTAGTTCCAAGGCGATCAAAGAAGCCCTCAGGATCGCTTTCGCATTCTACCTCAGCGGTAAAGCCATAACATGGCATCGTCTAAATGTGGAATCACCCTTTCGAATCCAATGTTTTCTCTAAAATAATAAATAACATAATTGTTTTACCTTGAATAAATACATAATATAAATTAAATAAATTATTTATCTGTAACTTTATAAGTAATGATAAAAGAAATACTGGAAATTCTTCTTAGTAATGAGTAAGCGCAATTCTTTTAAATTATTTACGATATGTTATGGTTAAACGAGGACTGGGGCATCATATTTAGTACTTGATTACTTCCCTTACAAAATCGTACCCATTAATTAAATACAAAATAATATAAACAAAACATAATTTAATGCTTAAAAACATAACGGGGCCTTTAACTTCCAATAGCGATCGGGCCTAATAATATTTTTTGTCGGGAATAATGAGATTTTGTAGCGCGCGATCCCAATTTTGCAACATAAGCGCTGCGGATATTAAGTGAACTACATCAAACTTACAAAATCATCGGGATAGGTATCGCTGGCACTATTGTAAGATACAAAATATTACGGGGACAGATCCGCTGTAATGAGGCAAAACTTTTATAGTTTTTAACGGACTTCATTACACCCGATTTAAGTTTGTATTCATAAAATTTTATAGTTATTCATTCAACCCGTCCATTTTTTGTCAATTGTTTAATTTTTTATGTATCTTAAATAGAAGTGTGAAAAAATTAATCAAGGATGTTTTGAAATTGATCCGAAATAAGAACGGCGCCGTCAGTATCCTTAATTTAATCTAGGTAAACATTTGATTGTTCTTATATCGAATTCGCAGAATCAACGTACAACGCTGGAAGTAAACAGGTAATGACGTATTCTTGTGTGTAAAAATTGCATCGTTTATATTGTTGTTGTTACTTTTGTAACTACTTATCGATATATACTCTACATGCCAGAGCCTCATTTGTTTGACATAAATGGAGTCTAACAATGAAAGTCAAATCAACAATTAATTGTAGGTTTTTAAAAAGTCGAATAGTACACCATCTCCGTGTATTCGAAGCGGGTTTATAAATTTCAGTATTTCCACTGCCATATAAAAAAAAATGATCTTAAACCGTTCTTATACGTAAAATAGGTATTCTTAAGGAGAAACAAGTAACAGCATATTCATTGTTTACTTTTCAACATAATCTTTTGCGATATAGGTATACTAACCTTGAAATGCCTGATAGGTTTCGTCGGAGTTAAAACAACTATTATTATGCACAACTGACGCGCCCGAACGCATGTCTAGTAACGATAAAAATGTTATTGTTATAATATATAGATTATAATTATGAATAATCCTAAACTATATTTACATTTTATTGACAATAATTAAGAAGCGTAAGACGAAACGTTTTCAAGAAAATATAGATAAGAAGCTAAGGTTACCGGCATAAAATAGCAATATCTATTTAAACTAGGCTAACTTTGGAAAATTTTGCTGTTGCAAAGCCTTTTCAACTGTAAATATTTTAAGCATAACATTATGAGAAAATCAACATGTTTGTCCAAACCCACCGCAAAGTCCAATAACAATTCTTTAGGCTAATTACTCTCAGAAATTTAATGCACCGATCATAACACTATCACATCAAAACTAATAAAAAAAACTTGTAATAAAAAGGTAATGTATCTGTATTGTTCATATCGTTCTATTTACTATTGGAGAAATTGTATCGCACGTTTTATAGATAAAGTCTAACCAATGGTATAGGAGCATTCGGGTATCATCGTGTCGTGCGATGTTTCGTCATAACAGGATGCGGTGCGCACGCGACATACTTTACACACACATCCTACACTTATTTTGATTTCGCTGCTAACAATTAATAAAAAAAAAAATTTTAACGACAATATCTTTACTCATTATGTTATTCTGGTAACGTATTTTTTTTGGACATCTGTAAGAATAGCCGAAATGCAAGGCCCTAATCACTTGATTAGAAATAATTTTTTATTCTACTTTTAGCTTTGTCTTCCAAAAGAAAAGTTTCTTTGGACATAATGGTAAATTTTTATTGTTCTCATTGTATGTGTCAACAATTCATTTATTTTAGTTACGTTTTAGATTTTCCTTGTTTATTTCCCATCATTTACGTAGACCAGTTTACGATTCATTATCATAGATGTTTAGTTTTTACGTTACATATTATACAGAAATCAGTCTAGGTTTAATTAATAATGTACTATTCGACACCATAATATGATTTTACATATAGAAATGATCGATTATCCTATTGATAGTCCATAACAATAGAAAATTCATCACCGCGTAATTATCAAGTATTTAAAATTTTCAACACCCATATGATTAAAAAGAAAAATGAATACAATGATGTTGACAGTTTTAACAACATAAACCTAACATAAAAATATGAAGATCGTTAGTTATGATTCGTAAACTTTAAAAACGTTTCACAGACCTAATTGAAAAGACTCATTATTTCATTAGTCAGATAATTTAACGGAACTAAGATTAGACATAGATAGATTCATATACGAATTTGAAAAGTAAATACAGTATTATCTAACAGCAACTGCACCATGTCGGCTTTAGCAAAGGCTCTTTCCTATAATCATAGTTATGGACCTACTTTATGACTACGATATCCGCGAAGAAATTTTCGAAAATTATGCCAAGCGGAGCTATTAGATTCAAATCCGTGATCGGACATAGTGGATAACGGGTGAATATAAATTACTGGAGCTCGCCGTAGACTTTCACTCACCGTTTATATCCGTACAAGCTACCTCTACCTCTGACACTGTTGAATGCACTATCAGTCTATAGGTGGCCCAAGCAAAAAGGCAGATACCTACGTTGTTTTACATTTGTTTACTTTACAATAATTAGCGTTGCACCAAAATTTTATATTTACGTAAATATTTTTACTCATGTAGAGTATATAGGTGTGTTACATTTTTAAAATATGTAACACACCCTATGTACTTTACATAAATGTAAATACTTTTAAATCTAATAGAATAGAAAATTAGATTGTTTTATGAAAACAATTTAAAAGGAAGGAAGGAACTTAAGGAAGTAGAACTGAAGACATTTAACAGTTCAACCAGATAATTACGGAACTTCAATAAATTACTTTTGGTGATTTATATACTCAATCAATGTTAATATGTATTAAAATAATAATATAAATAGAATATCATAACTTCCAATAATTTATTTAACAGAATCAAATAAAAAGTAAGTAAATGATTAAATTGGTTTCAATTGCCTACGTTTATGTTTCCGTTAACAAGGCCCAAGGGCCATAACTCAAAAGTTTTGAGTTATGACAGGAGATATTAAATAAGATAACATTCAATATAGTAGTATTTCTTTATTTTACTGAAATACTCTAAGAAGAATGAAGTATTTAAAGAAGAGGATTTGTCTGCACCTTGTTATGAATGTTAAGCAATCTTGATAAAATCATTGTAAATAATTAAACCGGAGTTGACAGAACAATTGCACTTTCATAAGAATAGAAAAGGACTCATAGCATCACGTATAACGTTAAATGTTGACGACAGTAACACTTAAAACCTTAACCAAAATCACTGGGTTATTTGGTACACAGAACAATTAATTCATCATCAATATTAACAATCTATTGATGTTTGAGCACTTCGCAATAATTAGCATAGTTTATGACGTTGAAACTAGCTATGCTTCCGGGTTCGTATATCTATCATTGAACGGACATTATTCCCGACTTAAAATTCTTGCAATACTGTGTGACGTACAAATTGCATTAGTCTAAACGCACTGCTCACCTGGGAGTTGTCAATCGCGTACATAATAATTGCGTGCTACTGTGCGCTTTTGCCGCACGACATGGCTCGTTTGTACGCGGCCTCTATCGCGGCAAGACTAGTTTGAAGAGCGATCGCACGCGGTGAATACGCACACCTCCACGCACGAGTGAAGGGGAAGCGGGGCAGTCGAGATCCGGGTTTCGCGCCCACTGCACCAGGCGGCCCCCAAATAATGCCTGACCTCTGTCACCCAGCCGAAGCGCGCATCTGCGAGAATCTGCTTGGCTTGGGCTTGGAAGCAGCGTTTAAAAACAGGATAGAAGGATTCATTGTCGCATTGAGTAAATCTTAAATATTATATTACTTAGGATTGTTTTACAATTATTTATCTTTCATTTTTATTAATTAAAATGTATATATTTTAAAGCAGATTTACGTTTTTGCATGAGTTAATTGTTGTTTTCATCTCCATATAGAATGTAACCGATGTTATATACCTTCTCGGTTCTTCCGAGTTGATAATTTGTAGATTTTTTTTAAATAAGAAATCTATATTAGTGTGTGTGTACACTACAAATTTATTGATTTACAGTTCAAGGTTATGAGTAAAATTGTTGTAATTATAATGTTTTTTCTATAAAATAAAATAGATATTAGTAGATATTAATACACTTATCAGAATATAGCTACTTTAAGGTTTCCATAGAAGAAAACTTATTACAAATATATGATTCATTTATAATTACTAAGTGCTAAAGCTAAGACTTAATCTAGGCAAATTTTTCAAATTAGATATAGCTAGTTTGTTTATATAAAATGGACCTACCCTCAAGTAAAAAAGGATTTAGAGAACATTCTCTCTATTAGCTTTTATTTGTTTATTTCCGGTTACGGTAGAAAGATCATCATCTGAATAGGAAAAACACCTTAATTCCAAATTTTCTAAATCATGTTATGGTATGAAATGGAATGAAAGTATAGTTTCCATTATTCCTTTATTTTGTTCAGTTGTTAAGGTTTTTCCATAACTGAACCTCTTTTCTTGTACAAGTACAAGTAGAACAAAAATCACACACTTAACAGATTTCTTAAGTATTACTAATAAAATTTATAACCAAAATAATAATTTATTACTAATCTTACCTGAATTCTGTCAGTTAACTCTTCATACTTGAAATTCTCGTTACCGTGGTTTAAAATAAAAGTTACTTTAAAATTAACAAAATTATTTTTAGGACTAGGAAACCCAGATTTAATTTCAGAAAGTTTAACGTAGTAAAACGTTTCTACTAACTTGAGATATTTGCTATAGAATTCCGGTAAAGAAGATCGAGGAACTGATATAAACGAATCGGAATCGTTTGACATAATTTAAATTACAGCGCCACAAGATATCTAATCAATAATTTCATTGCATAATGTTTATCTAGACACCAAATAATCCTAGAGTTTATTATTGCTTTTTCTACCGATATGAAAATAAATAATAGTATTTGGCCGTCCACAGTCCACACTGTTCGTGTTCATAGAACAAACGTCATAAGTCAAAACTAGACAGTTCTGAGTTCTAAAGATTTGACGTCGAGATCTGTCATTTTCATAAAAAGTATGTGTGTGTGTAAAGTAATACAATCAAAACTAAAATAAAGAGGCGGTAAAAATTATAAATAGAAATTATGCTTTTAAATCATTATTATTTATGTCAACGACCACTCCTTATATGGAAATTGTATTCGTTTTTACAACAAAGTCCCAAACGAAATTCGAGAAGTATCATTGAACAAATTCAAAACTCTCGTTAAAAATTAATCAATAAACATAGATTTATATCGTTAGATAGGCCCTTACCGCAGTGAGACCGCGCCGTGTTGTCGCACAGTCGAAGTGAGTGAGCTCACTAACCTGGGATCAGTGCACCCCTAAACACAGTGTTAGCCGGACGTGTTGTAAAGGACGTTTGCGAGCAGTTTAGTGTCACAAAATGCCATCGTGTGCTTTTCTAAAGTGCAACAACAATTCTAGAAACACAAATAAAGCCAGAGGTGTAACATTTCACTCGTAAGTATTGCGATTTGATTTAAAAACTTT
This sequence comes from Pieris melete, assembly GCA_963693345.1. NCBI lineage: Eukaryota > Metazoa > Arthropoda > Insecta > Lepidoptera > Pieridae > Pieris > Pieris melete. The sequence goes on along the minus strand of CAVNZK010000006.1, from coordinate 1,544,482 downwards.
TATTTTTTCTTTCGCACTGTCTAAAATAACAAATTTAAATGGCGTGTGCACGAAAGAGAACGTAGTGTTTGCAAATAATGTAGGAGAAAAAGAGATGACACTATTTTGTCAGTATTACAACAGATAAGTACAATGGCAGAAACACGATTTTTTAACTACTCGTTAGTGTGCGTGTGTCGGCATATTGTTAACGCACACATTCAAAATTTAAATGGCGAGTGCACGAAAGAGAAAGTAGTGTTTGCAACTAATGTAGGAGAAAAAGAGATGACACATTTTTCTCAGTACATAGGTAATAACATGTAAGTACAATGGCAGAAACACGATTTTTAAACTTCTCGTTAGTGTGCATGTGTCGGCATTTTGTTAACGCAAACATTCAAAAACAATGCCACAGTTTTTGGTGTCGGGGCCTATCTAACGATATAAATCTATGTCAATAAAGCTTTTTAGTAATTTGATAATTATTAAAATGATCCTTATCCTTGAGATTGATTTGCTCTAGTTTAAACAATTTGTTTTACTTAAAACTTGGTGATTAAATATAGTGGCGGAGAGTTTCTTGCCCGCCTTACGCCCTTGAATTGCAAACTGGTAGTAAATTTTAATTTAGAATTAATATACAAAACATTGTTTTAGTTCATAAGTATACTTGGTTACCTAAATGAAATAGTTATTTTGAGTTTGAATAAAGTTTTATTATTATTGAATATTGAGTTTTTCTTATATTAAAATTCATGGATTTCTGCTTATCAGTTGCACCATCCCACCATAGCCAGTGATTTTCAGTAAATTTATTTTTATAAACATTGCTGGTCCATTTGTCGCCATTCAATAACGGTTTTCTTAAAAATTAGGAAATACTTTTGTATTTTGGTACAGCTTGTGAGATCAACATCAAAATTTGGAATCACCCCGAGAGTTACAGCTTCTCCATAGGAAATGATTCAATTTGTGTCTGCTTTTACATAGGCCATTTTTTTTATTTCATGATAGAATAAAAAACACTTATGTTGTACAGGTAGCTTTTATTAAAAGAGTGCCAACTTAAGTTAAAGCCATTTAGATTTTGTTGAAGGCAGCAATATCAACAGATTGGACAAAGTCTTCAAAGTCTTGAATCTTTTCAGTTAACAAATCAACTGATACTTTGTCATCCTCTATAACACTCATGATCTGTAGCTTGTTGATACCATAACCAACTGGGACTAGTTTAGAAGCACCCCAGAGAAGACCATCCATTTCAATTGATCGTACAAGTTTTTCCATTTCCTTCATGTCTGTTTCATCATCCCAAGGCTTAACATCCAGAATGACTGAGGATTTGGCAATAAGAACAGGTTTCTTTGATTTTTTGTCGGCATAGGCCTTCAAACGCTCTTCTCGGATTCTGGCAGCCTCAGCATCCTACAACAAAACAATATCAGATTACAGGGCAGAAATGGAATTTCTATTGAGAAAACAAGTTCCACCTATAATTCTATAGTAGTTTTTAAAATATGTATGTGAAGTAATGAAATGTTGAAAAGTAATAAATACATAAGTTTCAAATTACCTAAATAATAATCAATCTTTAATGTTTATTTAAAATAATAAGTACCACTTTTATTTTTCTAGCATTAGGCTATATAAAACTGCAGAATTTACCTCTTCTTCGTCTCCAGACCCAAATAAGTCAACATCATCATCATCATCATCTTTAGCAGCTGGGGCAGTTGTGGGCTTACCACCAGCCTTTAATGGGCTTACTCCTTCAGCCCACGCCTTCCGCTCCGCTGGAGTGTATGAGGCAATGTGATTGTACCAACGGAGAGCGTGTGGCAGGCTAGCGGCCGGTGCTTTGCCTGCTTCACTGAATACTTGTACATCAGCTTGAGATGGAACATATCTGTCAAACAGTTGACAAAAATTGTAAGTACCTATTTTTGTAATTAAGATATCTAGATGTTCCTTTTATAAAATCGTCTTTTAAAGCTTGAAATTTGAATGATTTGGCGTTGACGTGGAGAAGTAACCTTTAAAGGTTAGAATTTCATTCCGTCTAGACTTACCCAGATATGTAACTCCTTTCAGCCAAATATTTGTTTAGTTCACTTAATCCTTGTGCGGATTTAACGTCTCCGAAAGCCATTTTTTTAACGTAGTATTATTTCTAAAATCTAAGCACCACACCACACGACCCAACTTGAGTGAAGGAAAAAGTTGAAAGAAGTAGGAACACAGACTAGAAGAAGAGTTGCCATCTTATACCTATTACATACTGACAAGTATCATAACGCAAGATATTTGCGAATATATCTAGAGTGGTATATTAAATAGCACATTATTTAACTTTGAGTATAATTAATAAATTAATTATTATATTTAGATAATTAATAGTCATCTGTATGATGCTTAATCTTGACATAGATCGGACGTTTTGTCATAGATTTTGTTGACTATTGACAACGCATAGTGAGAGATTGTGACAGCTGTTCATAATACAAAATACAACAGTGATCTGTCATTTCGTTCATAAAATTTGGCAAAATTTACAGTAGGTTTTCATATATTAAATAACAAATAATTAATTATTGTTTTAAATATATTGCATTATTCTAGGACAAAAGTATATTTGTGGTTTTGCAAATAAATAATTTGTTTAGGTTAGAAGCTCGTACTTATGTAACCATAACACGGCTGAAAGATTCAATACTTGTGGCTAACTAGAGTAATGCGCAATATTTTTAGTTTTCATCCTCTTTAAGCTCTTAAATTATACAATAATTAGTTGATATATATTTTATATTTTGTTAAATTATCATACTAAATGTGGATGTGAAGTGTCATTACTTAAGGTAAAGTATATTTCTACAGCAGAAAATGCTGCGCCAACCGCTGTATAAGGCGCTTGCATTGAGCTCCTCAAGCCGCATTACACCCCTGGGAGTTCGAAGATATGCAGAGGCACTGGCGCAAGCTGAAAAGGTTGAAGTATTCATTGATGATAAACCTGTTTATGTGCCACCAGGCACCACAGTGTTACAAGTAAGTTGAGTATCAGTTGTAAATTTATAATTGTTATTAATAATTAAAATGATTTTAAGGTAACCTTACAAACCTTACAAAAACAATTTTAAAATCATTTTAGTCTTACTAAAATAAATGCAATAAAAAAATTAAATAATTATTTTCATATTTATTCAATTTTATCATCTAATTTCTTTTAATTTAACTTTCTTTTAGGCTGCAGCAATGGTTGGTGTAGAAATTCCTCGTTTTTGCTATCATGAGAGATTGGCAGTTGCTGGCAACTGTCGTATGTGTTTGGTTGAAGTGGAAAAATCTCCTAAGCCTGTAGCAGCATGTGCAATGCCTGTCATGAAGGGAATGAGGGTCAAGACTACATCTGATCTAACCAAGAAAGCTAGGGAGGGTGTAATGGAATTTCTTCTTGTTAATCACCCATTAGATTGTCCTATTTGTGATCAGGGAGGCGAATGTGATCTTCAGGATCAGTCTATGGCATTTGGCTCTGACAAGAGCCGTTTCACTGACATTCATTTTTCTGGGAAGAGGTAACAATATTTTATTTCAAAATACTTATAAATTGCTGTCAAAACTAACAAAGGGAGTGAGAAGTAACATGAAAGAGAAAACTATGTTTTTACATCAATTGTTATTCATGTTTGCCTTGGGAGTTTAAATGCTCTAGGCTGATCAATTAGTCTTTAAATTTACTGCCTCCCAGTTCTGTATGTTTAAAAAATATGTTTTTAACATTATGTTACTAAATTATTTAAAGTCCTTTTGGTCATTATAAAATGTAATCATTTTAAAACTAAAGATTTTGTTCAAGCCTATCAAATTTAGTATGTAATCTGAAACAACAGTATATTTCAGTCAATTCTTATATTATAATCTGTAAAATTGTATAATTTCAAATTTAATCCTAAATAAAAAAATCCACGTGAAACAGGGCTGTTGAAGATAAAGATGTTGGTCCCTTGATTAAAACAATCATGACACGTTGCATACATTGCACACGGTGTATTCGTTTTGCCTCAGAAGTGGCTGGTGTGGACGACTTTGGAACAACAGGGCGTGGTACAGACATGCAGGTAACTTCAAGCGTATATAAATTATGTGTTCTTTTATTACACACTGTTTTATGTACTTTTAGACACCATCTTTCCTTGTTACATAGTTGATGTTGACATAGTTAACCAAGGATTCTTGTTTTAAGGTAATTCTTAATGTAGTTACAATTAATACTGAATTTTTTACCAGGTTGGCACATATGTAGAGAAAATGTTCTTGTCAGAGCTTTCAGGAAATATTATAGACCTGTGTCCGGTTGGTGCTTTGACATCAAAACCATACAGTTTTGCAGCTAGGCCTTGGGAAACTAGAAGAGTGAGTATTAAGTTAACAACCATAAGTAAAACTTTTTATGGATATTTATTTTAAGTTTTAGAACTTTTTCACTCCATTTAAAAAAAAAAATTAAACTGGCTTTCAACAAAAACTAGTTACATAATGAATTACATAGTAGAAGCACGTAAAAATTCTCAGACTTATTGAAATTTAAATAGACCCTAAACTTAACTACTACTACTAAACATAATCTAGTAGACTAATTGCTTATGATTTGATTATGTATTTTAGATTGATTCAGTGGATGTTCTAGACCCACTGGGTAGTAACATCGTAGTTGCGACACGAACCAACGAAGTATTACGTATTTTACCAAGGACCAATGAGGTGACTTTATAAAATTTATTCTTTAAACACGTAAAATCATATAGTTTTAATTATTTTTAAAGCAAAACATTATTTATTCCACAATAAAATTTATGTCAGACCAACTAAACAAAGCTGGGCTACTTAATACCTTGTAGTAAGTAAATTGCAGTTCAATAAATGAATATCAGAACACTACTTTGTGGAGTTGATAATTTTATATAATTTTTGTTACGTAGGAAATTAATGAGGAGTGGCTATCAGACAAGTCAAGATTTGCCTGCGATGGCTTAAAGAGGCAAAGGCTGGTAACCCCAATGGTAGCTGACAGCCGTGGTAATTTGACCCCTGTTGAATGGGAAGATGCTATTGTAGCAGCTGCGCATGCTATCAGAGACTGCCCACCTAATAAGGTATTTTCTGTCAAGTATTTGATACTTATTATTTACATATTAGAATTTGTTTAGTTAAACAAATGTATTTGTTTTGTACCAATTGTTTTTGGATCATATAAAATCATATGATTTGTGATGTGATGTTTCAAAATATTACTAATATGAACAAAGAAATGTTAAAGTTAATTTATGGATAAATATTAAGAATAGTAAACAACTTTTTTGCTTATTCAAAAGTGTTTTTTTCTAGTTGGTAGCGATAGCTGGTGAATTGGCAGATGCAGAATCACTAGTGGCCCTGAAAGACTTGGTGAACAGATTGGGCGGAGAGAATGTTTGTACGGAGCAATATTTCCCCATGGAAGGCTCTGGTACCGATTTGCGCTCGTCCTATCTGCTAAACACTAAAATAGCCAGTGAGTTATCATTAAGTTTAATTAAGTTACATTAAAGTTAATTAAATTCTCCAGATTTTTTTTCTTGTTTCGTTGACTAAACTCAAGAGCGGTGACATTATAAAAAAACAATTACAGATGTGGAAGACGCAGACTTTGTGCTACTTATTGGAACAAACGTACGGTTCGAAGCACCGCTCCTGAACGCACGTATACGTAAGGCGTTTATACACAAGGAGACCGATGTCGCATACATTGGCCCCAAAGTTGACCTTACTTATGAATACACGGTAAGGTGTTAATGTATGTTTATTTGGTATGTTCTTAAAGACATACCAATTATAAGCCTGGAAGAGATCGCTTGTTAGCGATAAGGCCGTCCGTTGCATCCCGTATAATTTATGTTATTTGTTTTTTTATATAACAAAGTAAAATAAAATAAAATAAACCCTCACAAATTCAAAACAGTAATCTAGTGAGTACTAACAGTTTGTGTGTATTTGTTTGTCTATTGTATAATTCAGAAGCTTTATCCTTTTCTGTCTATAAATTCTTCAAATTGTGGATTTCAGCGATTTGAAAAACGTTACACATGTAGCTTGTGTACAGTTTCCGAAACCTCTTTGTTTGTGTGATATAAATAATCTAAAAAATTTTTTTTTATAAAACACTAAAAAGTACAACAAATACTTATTTGTATCTATATTATGTATATTTTTTCAGCATGTCGGCGACTCAGCCTCTATTGTTAAAGACTTAGCGACCGGTTCCTCAAATCATGAGGTACTTAAACGGCTGCAATCCGCTAAAAGACCAGTGGTCATTCTTGGAGCCGATCAGCTGAAGACTTCTGAAGGATCAGCGCTTCTAGCCTTCACTCAGGAACTTGCTTTACGATTGCAAGATCAGCTCGAAGATAAGGAATGGAAGGTAATTGCATATTTAGAAATGTTACTATACTATGGGAAAGCCAAACTTATGTAACTTCAAGTACTCAGCAACAAAGATTTTTTTTTATGATTTCATAGCTCATAGCTTTGTTGTTGTGAAAGCCCACAACGAAAGTCATAATAAATCATTATCCGAAATTTTTTTCGCATTTTCACAAAAACAATTGACAAATGAATGCAATATACTACATTAGGTTACCAAAAAGTTTTCAAATTGAAATTAAACAAAAGTTTTAATTAGCAATGTTTTTCACTGGCCAGTTCTAAACATTTTCAGTGTTACCCACGTATTAGGTACACGAATATTTAGTATGTCAATGTGTTGGTGTTTGGTGTATGTCCTAAATGATACTATTTATGTCAAAATAACTTTTATCAAGTATATTTGATTCCTTAATGTCAATCTCTCAACAGCCATAGACCAAGCATTGTACAGAGATGTGCCCATGGTACAAATGGTATAGAATTTGGCCTTTCTTTATATTAATAACTAGCTGATCCGGCAAACGCCGTTTTGCCATGTCATTATATCATTTATGGTTATTGTGCCTCACTCGGCATAGATAGGTATAGTGTGTCGCGGACTTTTTTGTAGATATTTATAAGATCTACAATTACTTAGAACATTTTATGGTTCTATCTTTAATAGTTTAGGCAGGGTACGCAAAATAAGTAACTTTTTTGGTTGATTTTTTACACCTTTAAATATAGCCTATATTACTCGTGGATAATGTAGCTTTCGAATGGTGAAAGAATTTTTAAAATGGGTCCAGTAGTTTATGAGCCTATTCATTACAATCAAACAAACAAACAAAGTTTTCCTCTTTATAATATTAGTGTAGATTTATTTAAATTTCTTTTAATAAGTTTTTAATCTCTACATGTATATTGTTGTTGTTAATATAAGTTAAATTTTGTATTACCTTCTGCTTCTTCTCTTAATGTTAATATAACATATATATACTTTTGAAGAAGATATATTTTTTCCGTAAATTTTCAGGTCCTGAACGTCCTTCAAAGAACTGCTTCACAAGTTGCAGCTTTGGACGTTGGTTACAAACCAGGTGTTGGAGCGATTCTGCAAGATGGACCAAAGGTTGTCTACCTCCTGGGAGCTGATGCAGGAGTCGTCACTCGGGAGTCTTTGCCGAAAGACTGTGTTGTTATTTATCAAGGTAGATTTTTATGCGGTATAAAGAGATAACTTTTAATGAATAAAATGATAAATAAGATATCAATGTAATGATAAGATTTTCCTTTTTAGTTCAGCTCATAGTAAATGAAAGGTTATAATTGAAATATCGCACATCGCCCGATCGTCTAGTTTAAGTAAAAAAAGAATTTATTAGTATATACTAAATATTATACTAATAAATAGTGTAATTTGTTAAAATTATTCAATAGTAAACAGTACAAGCATTCTCAGTTTTATTTTTTATTCAGGTCATCACGGTGACGCGGGTGCGGCCATTGCGGACGTGGTATTCCCGGGTGCAGCGTACACTGAGAAACGGGGAACGTACGTGAACGCCGAAGGACGGGCGCAGCAGACCCTGCCCGCTGTTACTCCCCCGGGCAAGGCTAGGGAGGACTGGAAGATTTTACGGTAACACGTTCCCCGCAAAATTATGTTACTGTAAAAAGATTTTGGTTTAAGACTTTCAGAAAATTATTATTTTCAGTTCTTTTATCTACAAACCATAGATTATAAACATTTGCCAAACTAATTGTGTGTCTTAAAATTTGTCAACAAATTCTAAGTGTAACAAAAAAATCAAATATATTTCAAAATAAACATGACTCAAAGTAAAAACAAAACAAGTTAATACAATCTACTCTCTTAAACAGCTATTAACTATTTTATCCATTACGCGTTTTACTTTCAAAACGAACGATTTTCACGGTGTTTTCGACTTTCCTTAAAGATCTAAAAGTTTTTATTTCATTTCAGGGCGCTTTCGGAAGTATTGGGAGCTCGTCTGCCTTATGATACCTTAGACGAAGTCCGTGATAGAATGGCTGAGATAAGTCCGTCTCTCGTCGCGTATGGAGATGTCCAGAATAACAATTACTTTGCCCAGGCTCGAGTGTTGGCACAGGTACGTTTTTTTTCAAAAGAAAAAAAAAAATTACCCTATAAGCTGCTCTTATTTTATTTAAAGAAAATCATACTCATTTATTTTTACGACTCCGTTTGCAATGTTTTCTTTTAACACTTACTTATTTTCTTCTATTGTATCTTATGACAATGACCTGATTGTATGTGTTCTGGTCCGGTGGTGGAGACGCTGGCTATCTGTCACTCAGATCTCCTGTTACGAAGACCAGTCTCTCACATACACTTCCTAATGTTATCTTCTTAGTTTAATCATAATAACCTTGTATGTATATGTGAGAGAAGAAATAAAGATTATTATTATACTTTTTATAGAAGTTGCAAAAATCTATACAGTTATAGACTGAAAGAACACTTAATATAGGATATTTTTTCCATTTTATTTATTTCCCTTGAATATCTATAGTTATTAATCTATAGAAAACATGTTAAATTGTAGTTTAAACATTAATAAAGAAAGTTTTCCGAGTATCACAGTGAAAATTATTCATCACTTTTATACCTTAAGAGAATTTAATCAAGAACATTTAATAAACCGACTTTTTGTGGCTACGTCTTCACCGATTAAATCTTAAACATACTATTTTTTTCTTATGATAATATTAACAGAACATATAGCAGCGATGTAAGTTCTATGCATTATTTGATACACGATTTTCTTACAGAGTTTACAGAAACCGGTCTCTGGAAAATTGGACGTCCAGTTAAAGCAATTAGAAGATTTCTTCATGACAGACGCAATTAGCCGCGCCTCGCCCACTATGGCCAAGTGCGTTCAGGCCGTACTCAAACAGAAACAATCTCCATACTAAAATCAATAGTAGACATTTATTCATTCTACCATACTTACGGATACGAAAAGTCACAAGTGATACCATGTTATTAATATACTATAGCTAGTATTTTACTACTTACATACATTTAAAGAAATTTCGCAGATCATAATTGTATCACAGTAGAATGAATAAAGGTAATCAACCAAAATATTGCTTGAAAATAGTTCAAATAATTTATATATTAAATCTATAATCAAGTGAATTTTTATATTTAGAATTACCCGCTTTCTGCAATCATTTTAACGAAGGAACACTTCAGAAAAGAAATACCGAATGAACATTCCTTCAGTATCATTTGGAAGTTTAATTTATTTCATAATAGTAAGCATACAGTTTCAATTTATCAAATGTAGATGGGAATGTGAGACAAGACGGAATAAATGAATGTAAAGAAATGTAAATATTTATTAGTTAAATAAATCGTAGAATAATGATTGTCGACATTGTATTTTTATTTTTAAACCCAGTCTTCAAAGTATAAACAACATTTATTTCTTCTAATAGTTAGGTACTGGAAAGGTCTTGTCATCTAAGCAGTTTGTACGCCGATATTCCTGAAAACAAAATATTATAGAAGCAAAAATAACCACTGCAAAAAATATCTTTAACTTATAATGATATATACAATAAAGTTCGTAAGTATTCACAAAGTATAGACAAAGATTTGGCTATGTAAATGAAGTAATTACTGTCTTGGTTATTATCAAGAAATATTTTAAATCTGATTAAGTCTGTCAAGTATGAATAGGCTGTTTGAGAGAATAAAAAATTAAGTGTTATTTAAAGTAATCTGCATAAAACATCGCTTTAATCATAGTAGTCAAAAATAATTAGATAGTCAATGAATCTCTAATTAAAAATATTTATTTTTATTTAAGTCATCTGACAAAAGATTAGTCGAATCGACGAAGATGGTACGTCCAGTTTTATTTCGTCAAAAATCGTTTTAGAAATGATAATACATTAAAAAGTTGAATTGTTTGCCGCTCGATAAAGTTACAATTTTTCAGTAATATTGTTAAGTAAAATTTAAAATTGCTGTAGATGAAATGTGGGTATCTTAGTTGAGATCCCGAATATGATTTCGCAGGGAAAACTTAATTTTGGTTAGCCAAAATGTCGACAGAATAGCTTATAAGTGAAAATTGAAGTGGTCCTTTGAAGTATTCTCAAATAAATATTTTATTATTATTATTATTATTCTTCTAGTTGATCTTACACCTTTTAAACTTGTTTAAAAAACCAAGAACCATAAAATAATATCAGATACTATCTGCTAACGAAAAATAAATATGTTTCAGAAAAAGATATAACTTACGCTTCTAACGAATGCTATCTAAGACCCGTTTCAATGAATGAATCGTAGCGCGATTGTTGTTCTTCTTTGAGCAATTTAAGTTGATTGTACACACTTGCAGTTCGATTGATGTTTCTCTCTTTTATAATCTACAAGTTTACTGTTTGCGTTTAAAATTTAACAATTTGTTAATATAAATATCATAGCTGCTATTATAAGAAGAATATAGTCCCGTTCTGATAATGTTCATATCACATAAATAAACAGTTTTTTTGTTTCTCGTGAGACATCAATAGGAAGACGAAACAAAACGTTAAAAATGTGGTTACTAGCCTTTAGACATCAGAACTTTAAACACAATCGAAATATATATGTATATCACACAACGGCGGATCCATTTTCCGAATCAGTGGAGGTCATAAAAGATGTTTCCTAACACGTAATTTTTCGCTCTTGATAACACATTTTTATTAGGTAAGCCGTAAAGTTAGGTAAGTTATTATTATTGATAGCTTTTATCTTGCAATTGTCCCGCTCTTGGTATTCGCGCATGTCCTCAATAGTTTGTAATGTTGTCTAATAATAAATAGTAAGTATGTCTAACGCAAGGAGTCATCAGTACCAATCTTACCAATCAAGTATATTCTTTGGTATGTATTAAATTATTCTGCTCTTTTCTATTTATCCTTTCCAATTCGCTTTTATGGAGTAATAAGACCCTACGTGACGGCATGATAAATAAAAATTTCGACGAATCTACGTGGCCTCGTGATTTTACCAACGCTATATCCAAAATTGCAGTCGTAATTGCTAAGACTTAAGTTATTTCCGTTGTATTTTTTCCAGTCGTTTTATATCAAACTTTTAACTTTTTTCACTTGGCAATGAAAAAAAAAACATAAATTTTGAAAGCTTATTAATTAATTTAGAACAACAACCAGCCCCTTTTGTAATTTTAATTCTAAAGATTTAGTTAATAAAGAAGAGTAGTTTTTGGCCGTGTTGTGCCGGCTTATAGAATAGCACCTCCCCATCTCTACCCGTGGGTGTCGTAAAAGGCGACTAAGGGTTTTTTAAGGCGTAGGGCAGTGACGACCCCATCGCCCGCTGGTGGGATATTTGAACAATAACTATTTCCACCAGCGCAGTCAGTTAGTCCAAGTAGTGGGAGTGTCATGCTGCGTAAGCAGCCGATTGAGCCGACACGATCGGGGTAATACCACTCTCCCATTGGAAAAAAGCGTGAAGTGGCCCACGCAGGACGTGTGTCGCGTTTCGCTTTATATTATGGGATTCCCGGAAGCTCATCCCCTTCCTCTCCGAATCATCATGGCAGCGTTATTTAATAGAACTTTTTTACCCCAGGAGGGTACCTGCACTTTTCTAGTACAGGAGAATCCGTCCCTGGGTGTACTCACTCAGGCTGTCCCGCGTATTCTGGGGGGGACAAAATACCGCTCAACTGCAGAGGCAAATCTAGAAATAAACTCACGGTAACACAATTTAACACAGACTTTACTAACATTAGGGGGCTTCAATCTAATTTAAATCCCGTCCACTTTCACCTCGAGACGGCTAAGCCGGCCTTATTGTTTCTAACGGAGACCAAGATAGTTCCCTCGTCTGTTGAACATTTGCACTATCCAGGCTATTGTCTTGAGCATAATTTTAGGCCACAAGCCGGTGTATGCGTTTACATTCGTGAGGATATAAATTTCCGTCGCCTCTTACATTTGGAAGAATCCGATCTTTCTACCTTGTGGGTACGCGTAGAATGTGCTGACCATCCCCGCATATACTGCTGCCTTTACAGGTCACACAGCGGCAACACCGAGGTCGATCGACTCATAGAACATGTCCAAACTGCACTCGATTCCCTCCTGTCTCTATCGCCTGCTGAAGTCGTTATACTGGGTGATTTCAATGCCCATCATTCTGAGTGGTTAAATTCTCGTACGACCGACTATTCAGGAAGAGGCTTCCATGATTTCGCTCTTGCATATGCTTTAACTCAACTGGTCACAACGCCTACGCGAATACCAGACCGAGCTGACCATCAGCCTTCGTTATTAGATCTTATGCTGACTTCTCACCCAGACTTCTATGAGGTTGCTGTGGATGCCCCACTTGGGTCCTCCGACCACTGCTTGGTGCGGACCGTTGTGCCAATTAGGCGTCGAACCCGCCCGCAGTTTTCGGAATGCCGTCGTGTCTGGCATTACAAATCGGCCAATTGGGATGACATGCGTCATTTCTTTGCAGCATACCCATGGTTGCAAGTCTGCTTCAAGGGTAGTGATCCTGATGCCAGCGCTGAATCTGTCGCCGATGTGGTGCTACAAGCAATGGAACTCTATATCCCTTACTCTATGGTCCCCATTCGTGGTAAATCTCGGCCATGGTTTGGCCACTCTTGCAAAGAGGCTTCCCGTCTTAAGCTAGAGTACTATAAAATCTGGGCTCACGCAATGGCCATAAAGGATCCCGATGTAGCTCTCCATAAAAAGAAATTTAACGCAGCTACCCGAACCCTTAAACGAGAAATTTTTAAAGCAAAATCGGAACATATTGGCAGAATTGGTGAAAAGCTCGCGAAATTGCCCTCTGGAACTCGAGCCTTTTGGTCATTGGCGAAGGCAACTCAGGGAAACTTTTGTCAGCCCTCTTTACCATCCTTGCGAAAGGTGGATGACTCGATGGCTCACTCGGCGAAAGAGAAAGCAGAGCTCCTTTGCTCTCTCTTTGCATCTAACTCCACGCTCAATGACTCAGGGACCTTACCGCCTACTATTCCGCATTGCGGGTTTTCTATGCCTGAAGTTCGATTCGAACAGATTGGTGTGCGGAAGGCATTAATATCCCTTGACACCCACAAGTCAAGTGGTCCTGACGGCATTCCCTCGATCGTTCTTAAGACTTGTGCTTCTGAGCTGACTCCGGTGCTTACACGGCTCTTTCGACTCTCGTACTCCTCGGGCGTAGTTCCAAGCTCATGGAAGACTGCGCATGTTCATCCCATTCCCAAAAAAGGTGACCGCTCTGAACCATCCAGCTACCGACCTATCGCAATCACTTCTTTATTTTCAAAGGTAATGGAGTCTATCATCAATAGGCAGCTCTTGCGATATCTGGAGGAGCACCAGCTAATTAGTGATCGTCAGTATGGCTTTCGCCGTGGCCGCTCGGCTGGTGATCTTCTTGCCTATCTAACTCATAGATGGGCCGAAGTTGTGGAAAGTAAGGGAGAGGCATTGGCCGCTAGCTTGGATATAGCTAAGACCTTTGATAGGGTTTAGCATAGGGCGCTTCTTTCGAAACTACCGTCATACGGTTTTCCCGATGGCTTATGCCGATGGCTGGCAAATTTTCTAGTAGGACGTAGCATTAAAGTCCTAGTTGACGGAGCGTGCTCCAATCCTAGACCCATCAATGCAGGCGTTCCGCAAGGTTGTGTCCTTTCGCCGACCCTGTTCGTTCTGCATATCAATGACCTGTTGAATATCGACAACATCCATTGCTATGCAGACGACAGCACAATCGACACATTATATTCCGGCCATCCGAACATGTCTCGATCTGAGGTCGATGAGAGCCGTAACATACTTGTTCTCGAAATTGAGTCGATTCTGGAGAAGGTTTCTGTGTGGGGTAGTAACAACCTTGTTAGGTTTAATCCTACAAAGACTCAGGTTTGTTCGTTTTCTGCCAAGAAAGATCCTTTTGTCGTGTCTCCTCAATTTGAAGGCGCTCTCCTTAGTTCGTCACACAGCCTCAGTATCCTTGGGGTTGGCATCTCGAAAGAAGTCCAATTTCGCAGTCATCTGGAAGAAAAAGCCAAACTGGCTTCCAAAAAGCTGGGTGTTTTGGGTAGGGCTAAGCAGTATTTCACTGAGGTGCAACGTATGCAGCTCTACAAAGCTCAAGTACGACCTCATATGGAATACTGCTCGCATCTCTGGGCCGGTGCTCCCAAATACCAGCTTCTTCCTTTTGACCAAATTCAGCGAAGGGCTTGTCGAATTGTCAATCTCCAATGTCTTACTGATCGGCTTGATTCTCTATCGCTACGCAGAGACATTGCGTCTCTTTGCGTTTTCTACAAAATTTATTACGGAGAGTGTTCGGAAGAATTGTTTGGGTTGATCCCTCCTGCCTCTTTTCAACACCGTACGAGCCGAACGACCTCTAAATTTCACCAGCATCATCTTGATGGTTGGAGGTCTTCCACGGTCCGCTTCACAAGGCATTTTCTTTTGCGAACTAGCGAACTGTGGAATCGGCTCCCGGGGGGGGTCTTCCCTCAGAGATACGACCTCCAAATGTTTAAAAAGAGAGCCTACTCCTCCCTCAAAGGCCGGCAACGCACCCACTAAAAATGGGTGTCTATGGGCTGCGTAGACTGCCCTTTTTGGTCGTCCCGCAGCTCGTTTGCCCCCCTATTTTATAAAAAAAAAAAAAAAAAGAATTCATTTTTTGGGTGTGTTGCCGGCCTTTTCAGAATATTCTTTATTTTCTGTTAGAGTTTTAGATTTGTAATACGTTATGAGTATTATTGTTAGCACTTCATAATGTTTAATTTAATTAATCCATTTCATGATTTATCAAATGTATGTAGTGATGTCTTTTAATTTGCGAAAAAGATTCAATTTTGGGATACAAAGCTGCTAAAGCTGAAAACCAAGGGCCATTAAATAAACATTTATCGCGTCATCAATCAACGTCTCTTTTAGTAATTCATAGTTCAACTTCGCAATAACTTTCCGATAACGTCGAAGAAATGGGTATCTTCCATGTTTTGAATTCTTGAATATAATTTGAGAAGATTGGCTCTTATAGGGCAAGGACGAATACCCGGTTTTTACAATACAACACCAGCTTTTTTTCCTTAGTATCTTCCACAAAAAAAATATATCTTTGACAAGTCTTAAAGGTACCTAATGAGTAGGTAGAAGTTAGAACTAAGTTATTATGGGTCTGAAAATATGATACTATGAAGAACACACACATTTTGTTTGACTGCATCTTTAACCACTTTCTTAAAAACAAAATGTTAAAGACTAAATGTAACTTTAATCCGGTAAAAAAGTTTTTTCTTTAAATGTGTAAAGGTTATGTCAATCAAAGACAATATTAAAGTTTTTTTTCTTTCTTTCTTACCATTTGTGTTTTGAAGAGAAAAAAAATGCGGATTCGCTTTGATATTAAATAAGCTAAGAAAAGGGATCTTGACAGTGACTATTTTATGCTAATTTAACGCAGTATTCTATTAGTAATTACTACAAGCCGCTTGTTTGTAACCATTTATTACAATAATCCCTTGAGAACCATCAATTTTATACACTCAGCTCAAACAGGAGCTTTCCTAGTACTTTATTGATGATAGAGAATTATCCCCGAGGGTGTCTGTCGAGACTGTGATACCTAAGTAATATCTAAGTCTAAGACATATATTAAAGTCTGTTCGACGTAATAACTTTTATATTTTGCATTAAAATACAGTTTCTAACAGGAGCATCTACTTTGACCAAACAAATATTATCTAATACCGTAGTTATATTTGAATTTCGAACATCGAGCCGTATAAACATATTATCCGAAAAACTTCTGCCTCTATAGCCTGTAAGAAGGTATATATTCAAATAATGATAAAAAATCCAAAAGTGCACGCCTCATAGCGGTCATTCACATTTAAAAAAAATTTCTAAAACAAAACCTCAAAAAACAATAATATAATAAAAAAATATATAGTGGCGCCATAACTCTAAGGTGAGGAAAAAAAATATACTAAAATAAATGCATATATAGATATACAAATACACAGTCGTATTTTAGTTTTTTACAAATTATAATTAAACGATAGTACTTAGAACGCTAATATTAACTAGGAATCAGCCCAGGTCTAACTTTATATAATAAGAAAAAAAGTATTCTGGTACGATAAATTTTTCGACCAATTTCTCTGCCACATACATGGATCCATAAACACAGACTGAAAGACGTAGGTACAAGAATGATTGATTTTAATGTTATTTTTACTATGTTAAACAAAATAATTGTTCATAAAAATACCATATGTGCTTGATAGATTATTTAACTCGATTTTAGTGCACTCATATTATCCTGTAAGTGTTATATTAGTGAGAAAAAAGTCATTCAAGTTTCGAAAGACTGGGTTTTTTGACATGTCGAGAGTAGAGCACTGTCTCCGCTCCGCTAATGAGGCGTGCAATTTAGCATAAATATTTTATAGTTATTGTAAGTAAAAACAAACAAATGTTTCTTGTACTAAGGATACTTAAAACAAAAGCCACAGTCAACAGCAAGTCTGCAAAGCATTTACTGGCGCCAATTTTTTAAGTTATTGTCCACGGGATGGTACTTGACTTCTTACCATTTGCGAATCATTACTGTTGAGGACGGAACCACTTGACATTGCAGGTAGACGTACTTCTGGGCTTTAAATTAGTATAAACTGCTTTAAGTTATAATTATTTAATAATAGTTTGTTGTAATAAGTAATTAACTAATTAATTATGATAAGTGATAACATAACTGCAAGTTACTAATGATAACACTTGCGTAGTGGTTTTAGCAAAACCTACGCGAATATCCAGCCATCATCTATATTCTATACTTATAAACTGAGACTTGTAACCAAACGTAGTTATATCTTTTATATTAAATGAAATATTACATAATATGTTGCAGTATTCAAGATGAAATTGTTATAATGCTGCTAAGTAAAAAGTGACACGAACCAGAGTTGTACAAAATGAAAGACATTTTTCTTCGTTTAACTTATTTGTAATGGAGAAAGACGAAGCGAAACGGCTGCGAAAATATCGTTCTTTAAAAACTATAAATTCAACTTTACGTACAAAGTTTGTCGCTCTGAAGGTAATAAAAATTGTTACTGTTTATTACTGATTTTATACAGTTTAGATAAATTATGCTAATTAAAAGTTTTGCGCTTGTTTCACTAAAATATACAGAGACCAGTGGCGCAACAACCTTTTAGGTCTGGGCCTCAGATTATTGTCTCTGTTTCGTGATCATTCTATGCCTGACACACGCCGTCGTTTTTTTGGGTCTAAGACATGGCGATATATTTTTTCCTTCACCCTGCGAGAGAGTGTTAAATGCGGACATACAGAAAGTACATTGGTGCACTGCCGGGGACCGAACCTACGATTTTTCCGATGAGAGTCACACGTTACAGCCACTAGGCCAACATAAAATACACACATAACCGTATAGTAGATACAAATATAAGTTATAGCGCATAGATAAATTATAACTCCTAACTATAATAATTACTATTTTAGATAAAACATTGATACTACACCTAAAATCTGCGTTAATTATCTAATATATAATTATATCTGCGAATATTTATGGGTTAAACTAAACCAAATAAAAATGTTAATCTGTATCCAAGCCAATACGCGTACAATAATTGTCTTTTAGTACTTTATTCACACCTAAATTAATAATGTCTCCATGTACTACAGAACATACACTATATTTAGACCACACAAGTGCGTTGAATATTTTATTGACCGGCAAGTTTTTTAACACGTACAGAATCATCAGCGTCACATCTGTGTTTCAGTTAAATTAAAAGTAATTTTCTTATGCAGAATTAATTAATGACTAACGAGCTCAATAGGGTTCATCAAGCGGAAGCGGTATGAGATAGCACTATACGGAAAGACCAAAGAGAAAAGAGGATAGACTATAGGCTAGAGTTGAATGAATGTATGTGGTTTAGTAACGCGTGAATTTGGCGCGAGAAAGGTTGTCAGTGGAGTTAGGCTGGACTTGTAAAAGCGCGGGAATAGCAGTAGTTCACGTGTTTTGATTGTCTGTGCGTAAAGAGTGTATTGAAGTTATGTGACAAATTTCTAGTGAAAATTAAATATTTGTTTTTATACAAGGTAAGATGGAAAGTAATGTACACAATATATCAATAAAGATAAGACGTGCGGGAGTAAAACATGAATACTGAACTAATAAGTGATAAGAAAGCGCTTAATAACCATTAAAAAAAATTGTATAAACAATTTCCAAGATCAGTAATATTAGTAAGCAATATTGGTTTATATTTTATGAGAGAATATTCTTAACATCATTTTAGGAAAATTCTAAAACTATGAACTACATACTTACAGGTATCTATTTATCTGGAACATAATTTTATATAAATTAAATGATTCCTGTGCTACAAATAAAGTCAAATATTTATTTCCCAAGCGTTTTAGCATTGTTTATAAAAAGCAATTTCAAGTTAAAACATGCTCACAAATCTTTCCTTGTCGAACTTCGATTTGGACTTAAAAGTTTCCCGAGTCTTAACCTTATTTATGTGAAAAGTTTTTTAAGGATAAGGATAACAATAATATATTCAGGCAATCTTTATTTAATTGATTATTTGTATCTAGCGTGGAAAATTAAACAATAAATAATTCCATTAGGCATTCGATGTGACAAAATCGAAATTAGTAAGTAAATTAAATATTTTTATGAAAATGTAAATATACAAGAAACGGTATAAAAGTTGAACATTTGCGCCTTATACATCAATTAAATAAACAAATATATTTAAGTTATTTAGCATTTTTTGTCTAATTTATTTAACTATGTATATTAAAAACGATTGAATTAAAAATAAGTAAACAATATTACTATTTTTTTCTTAAATCGTTTTAATCTAATTTTAATGCTGCCTATGTTTTCTGTGTACTTAGTATAAAAATATGTATGAGCTGGGCTTTACCTACTGGTAATCACCACGCAATATAAAATTAAAGGTTAATTAAAGTTGATTTTTAGCATCTAAAATCATAAATATTTTAACTTTAAGAAAATTGGCAATAAAACAAATGCTTTTAAAATAGTAATTTATCATTTAGTTACATTCGGAACAGGTGCCCGGGTAGAAGCCCCTTTTCAACGAGATTTATTGCCGGCTTACGAATTTTCCGATAAAACAGCCTTTGCTACTTTACGTCGAGATTACAAAAACAACCGCACCTAAAAATTAAATGTACAATATTTGATAATAAAACAATTGTTACCGGATTGAAGTTATGTATTTACAATTATTTTACATAATTTTAAATTTAACCGACGTTTCGCGTGCTTTACGGCGAGCGTGGTCAACAAAAGGTGTTGAATGTCAAAAAGTATAACAGCTGTAGAAAAAGTTGTATTAATTATCTGTATTTGTTTCCCCGGAGTTGAGTTTGTATCGATTAAAATCTGGAGGGTTTTGGCAGAAATGGCTCACGGTGTCCTCTATTTTCGCGGATTGTTTATCTTGAGATTTTAATTTGGATATTATTGGATTCCAGGTGTTTGATAATTTTAGGCCGTCTTCTCTATTGAAATTGGGGTGTTTTTTTATTTCAATGGCTTCGCGTACCAATCTTGGGAAGAATCTTTTTCTTTCGCAAGTACTTTCGGTTGGTCAAAGCGTATGTAGTGATTAGGACTATCTAGTATGTGTTCACAGACTGCTGATTTTGTGTGTCGTCTATGTCTTATGTCCGCAATGTGTTCTAAGACAGGCCCTATCTAAGACAGGCCGGTTTAGTTTGCCCTATGCTGGACAACTGAAGTACAATATTGTATAATGATTTTGGTAGTTTCTTAAATAAAACTTCCATCTCGATTCCCACTCGTAAAATATTAATTTATATTCATAGACCAAGACAATTCCTAATATATTTATAATGTTTCAATAATTTCAACTACGATATAATAATGTTTATTCGAAACCTATTAGGAGCAGCCATTTCATTCAAGTAGTGTAAATATTAGCATGACAAAGGCGAAATGAAAAATTTATACATTTGAGGAATGGGGGAAATGTTGTTCAATGTTTGATTTCTCATTTCATTTGACAGAAATTATTGTTCGATAACAATAACCTTCTGCCGATGGCAATTGGCATATCTCATGCCTATATTTGTGAAATTTCGTTTGTTTCTTTTACTAAATAGATTTTATATACATAAACTAGGTACACTTATTATTTTACGACTTTTTATCTTCCGTGACTTATGCTTTAATTTTGTAATATTTGTCACACAATAACACTTTAAAAGTGTTATTCTAAACATGACTGAAAATTGGAATGGAATAGGATTTTCCTGTTTAAAGCTGAATTATTTTAATTTACCTATGTTCTAGAAAATACGTATAGTTAAAGTAACGGTATAGATAATACGAAATATTTAAAGCTTATAAATAATTCGTTTTTATGGCAGATGTGTTGACGTCAAAAGAAAGAATGGAGGTGCGGGGGACCCATTGGAGATGGAGGCTGATCTTTTCAGCACTTTCCCTGGCCTTTGCTAACTCACAAGGTAAGGTTTAAGTTGTCTCTTTTCTTTTGTCTATCAATCAATCATTATTTGTTTAAAGAAGAACCTATTGTAAAAAATATATAATTATATATCAATGCTTTACGCCATTTAAAGACAAAAGGAAACATGTTATTATTGCATGTCTTAAACTTGCTCGTTACTGGAATATGAAAGCTTTTGGCATATAAACCCTAGAACTATAAAACTAATATTTTAAAATTTATGCCATTTTGTGGGTCAAAGGAAAAAGCTCGATAAAGTCGAGTACATACTAACTTAATGGTTTGGGTTTTTCTTCCCAGTGGTATCTACAATAATACTATACATGTAAATATGTTTACACAAACCCACCACTTAAAAATGTGAACAAAGTTTAAGGCTCATGAATAATACAAATCCAAGATATTGTGCAATATGTATAGCGGTCTTCATTTCCCCTGAGCTACCAAAGTTTCCCTTCACAGCTTCCTTGCAAACTTTGCACATAAGGTCTATTAAGTTCCTGTTTAGTTATAAACATCGGGCCTTGTATTTATACATTTTTATTTGTCACACAAGATAAAATAAATAATAAGTATCCATGATTAACCAATTGAAATTTATCTCAAACCATTGTAATAAGTTAAGATTTTATTTTCCTAGATAACTTATTATTTTAAATATTACATCGCATTCGCATCGCATTCTGGAATACCTGCATGTGATTCCAAGTTACCTCCTGGGAAAGGGAAATAAATATATACCTATATATATGTAAAAACATACTGTGTATATTATCTATAATCAATTTAAAATAATATACATTGAAATAAATAACTAACCTTAACATAAACTAAAATATATTATTAAAAGGAGTCCCTTTAGGCAAGGTTCCGAAGATACTGGCAGCGTTCCCCCTTTGAATCGCTAGACTAATTATTCTTTGTCCGAGGTAGCTGGCACATCCTTGGTCTTCTGTGATGACGACTAACCTTTTTGATATTTCTTTAAAAAGCCTTAAAGCGCTAATAATAATACATTATGATAATAATACATTCCTAAAAGACAGCACAAGCAAACGCAACGATGTTGACTATTACTTACACTACTGTAATTAAAGACGTAGTATTCATTATACATTACACATAAAAAGTACGCTAAACAGATTCCAAACGAGATATGACTCCAAAATGGCGGCGATAAAATTGAAATTCAATAAAATGCACACATACGGAATATTCATAGATTTTCCTCATAAATCAATAATGAGAAACGGCCAATCGGCTAATTTATTTATCCGACGCGCACGTCCTGCTAATTAAGTCTTCAGCCGCAGTTAACAAATCGAATTTGTTGTACATCTGCATAATTTAATAGAATCTTTGTGATACTTAATTAGTCAGTCAGATACAGGGAGTATCTGATTGTCACAATAAAAGCCCGATCGAGTATTTTAAAATATAAATACTATTATTAGTATAGAAACATAATAATTTGACAGAATATTATTGAGTAAAGTTCAACGTTTTGTGTTTACTTTATATAAATATTACACACATAGGGTTTGTGTACATATATATAAATAAATCTGTGGCGCTACAACCTCTTTAGATTAATGCGTGTTAATGCCTTAGATTTCTGAATCTGTTTCATGATCATTTTAAATATAATCGCCTAATTGCCTAGGCGATCAGCCTCCAGTGCCTGACACACGCCGTCGACTTTTTGCATCTAAGACATGTCGGTTTCCTCAAGATGTTTTCCTTCACCGTTCGAGCAAATGTTAAATGCGCACATAGAAAGAAAGTTCATTGGTGCACAGCCGGGGATCGAACCTACGACCTCAGGTATGAGAGTCGCACGCTGAAGCCACTAGGCCAACACTACTCATATTATATATAATAACTGTTTTTACCTCGTAGTTGTAATGACTTTTTGTAAACTGGTTCTGTTTTGCAAATTAAGAGAATTCGTAATTCGTATATTGCCCCTTTTATGTATATATTTTGAGGAATATTTATAAAATAATGGCGTGTATGGTTTCGATTTACAATCATGTGCTCAGTATTACTTACCCAATCTAGTAAGTTACACCTCTTACTTCCATCATGTTTTGCGTAGGAGCAAAATACTACTTAAATAAAAATGTTTAACAAACATTTATCATTCACAACGTGGTGTAACAACTAAAAGCTATTTGCACAAAGCTTAGATATTTGTATGAAATAAGCTATTGAATGTCTGGGAACATTGAAAGGAATCACGACTGAACCCGCTTTTGAAAAAAGTTTCCATTTTACTCGAACAAAACGAGAACTGAAACACTGAAATGCATTATTTAAATGAGTAAAAGGACATTGACCAGATTGAGAAAAACTTTCCTAATGGGGCAAGTTTATTTTCTTGCGACAAATTTACGAATTAGTTATCTTTATGATTTATAATTATAACGTTTTAGATTATAATATTGTACATCTTAATATATATAAATCTCGTGTCACAATGTTTGTCCTCAATGGACTCCTAAACTACCGAACCGATATCAATCAAATTTGCACACCATGTGCAGTTCGATCCAACTTGAGAGATAGGATAGTTTAAATCTTAAATTATAGTCGCAATTTTAATTTATTGCTAATTATTTGTCTGTTATTATTTGACAGTCACAAATCACAATTCTAACAGATGGCGCCGCGCTGTAATGAAAGTACCAACGTTTCACATAAGATACTATTTAACATCTGTAACAAAAACCTTAGCCACAGCAACGCTTGGCCGGTCTGCTAGTACAATATATGAATGGAATAATTGATGTTTCATTTTTAATTATTACCTGTTTACCAATATTTTTCGTGAATAGATTTCTTAAAAAATTAAAGGAGTTTGTGAAAAGTGTGTTGAACGATACTATTGTGGGCAATGATTGGTGACTGTAAAACATTAAAAAGATTATCCTGTATAAAAGTTATAATCTTAGCATCCTAGACTTGGAGGTGTAATTTGGTTTAAACTAGATGCAAACTCGTTGCTATATTAAACTTTCTCTAAATTATTAATATCGATAGGAACGGAAATTGGTACTTTGATATAAGTTGTAGCAAAATTGCAAAGGTAATTTAGTAGTTTGCGAAGTTTTAAATATGTACTTCTAATTCAATATCATTTAGATATGTACGTTATTTTTCCTTGCGAATATTAATAATTTTAAAAAAAGAAACGAAAATTTGAAATTATATAATTAAAGTTTTAACTATATTTTTGTCTAAAGAGCGTGTGACTCTTATCCTTTTGGTCATAGGTTCGATCTTTGGCCAATTGACTTTCTGTCGATACTTGTGCATTTAACACTAGCTCGTACGGTTAAAAAAATTGTAAGGAAATCGGCGTGCCTCAGACCCAAAAAATCGACATGATGAGATGAGTCAGACACAGAAAGCTGATCCTACTGGCCTATTAGAAAAAGAAAATCACAATCACAAAGACCCAGATACCTTAAAGATTGTACCGCCACTAGTTTTTTATTTTCTCTTCACAACACAAAATGTAATAATAATAACACTAGTGCGCAGATGTTTAAGTATTAATGAATCACAGTAATTTTTTTAGGTTAGAATTACAAAAATGTTCCATCATTTCACGTAACTTTAATATTAAAGTAGTATATGTAGTATTTCATTTATCCTTTTTTTATAAGTTATGTTTAAATCATCACTGTAGGTTCTCAGATAGAACAGTTGAATTATATTGAATAAATACACTTTTAAATTCACCAACACAAATATGAAATGCTAAAGTTTGTAGCAAGTAGTCCCTGGTTAAGTAACTACTGA
Source organism: Pieris melete (assembly GCA_963693345.1). Classification (NCBI taxonomy): domain Eukaryota; kingdom Metazoa; phylum Arthropoda; class Insecta; order Lepidoptera; family Pieridae; genus Pieris; species Pieris melete. Next base: position 1,519,592 of record CAVNZK010000006.1, on the reverse strand, counting down.
AGTTGCATTGTTTCGTAGTGACATTTGATTGTTAATAATAATTTCCGTTTCGAATAAACTTGTGCATTATATATGTGTAGGATTAGTAGGTTAAGACTGATATAAATATGATGTTACTTTATACTAATCAACCTCAGAAAATAAAGGCAAAACATACAAAACGATTGAAAAAGTTGGAGGAGGTTTTCTCCCGAATGGGGGCCGCGTCTTAAAATATCATAATTGTATAAATCTTTCTTTTTTTATATGTGGATTAGTAAGCTTTATTATTATTATAAACTTATACTGAACGCAGTTGTACTAATTTAAATATAGTCCGAAGACCACTTTGTTTATTGCTTGGCCTTAGAATTCGACATGTAATTTATTGATCAGTTTTCTAGACTTGCACGTAAATATCGCTCTAAGACTGGTTGGTGTCTTCGCTTCACTTTTATCAAGTTAAGTAGAAATTGCTGAAAAATTAATTGACGCACTCGGGTTTTGGACTCTGGCCTTGAGTATTATATATTTATTTTTATACATACATATATTATTTTTAAATAACTTCTAATATAATGCCTGGCTAAATAATCGTTTGCAATATCAACACCGCGTGGTGTTAATATCGATTCATAATCTGATCCATTTTTTCAGATATATCAGCGTGCTGTGATAAAGCTACGGGAACATGTCGGAGCGTTTGCGAAAAGGTAGGATTTTATTTATTGAAATGTTATATTGTAGGTTACTACTACTACTTAAACGTTTGTTAACTTCGAGCCTAAATTGTGCTTATTATAGTATATTTGGTGTCGATTTATAAATGTATTTTAGTGCTAATCCTACAGAAAACGATTCTATACATGCTAAGAATTCTCATAAATATTTTATAGGCGTTAAGAATGTGATTAGCAGAAGATAAAATTCCCCCATGTCCTTACCTCAGCAAACACTCTCACGTATAGTAGACCGAGGCGAATCGGATCACTTTTTCTTTGGGGTTGAGTAAATCATACTAAAGTGCTATATAATGTTATTTTTATTGATAAAATCATAAGAAGTAACAATTACCTATGAAATAAATATTTGAAAACTTAAATCATACATATATTCTCTTAATTAGCTATTAAAAACTAAAAAAAGGAAATTATCCGATTCGCCCCAACTCTCGGGGTGAATCGGATCGTGCACAAAATATAACAAAATTTTAAGGTATAGTGTTAAATAACTTTGGAATCAGTAAAAATATATAATAATAAGATCAATTTTAATTATTGGCACATAATTCACATATATATTATGGTCCTTTTTTATGTTAGCTCGTGAACGGTACTGAAAAACTCTTAGCAGCTTTACGCAAGGTCAACTCTTTGTTCTGGACTTAATTTACAGCCTCTTTCATTTTTTCTTGACACCATTCTCCGGTGGTCATGAAATAAATATGAATCAATAACCTCAAACATTTAATAAATCAGTTTAAAAGTATCATCCAATTCGCCCCTAAGGATATGATCCGATTAGCCCCATAATTAAGACTTTTGAAAAAAATATTTTAGACGTTAACCTCTAAGATTATACTTAAAAGGGAATGGGTTCTTAAATATTAACACCCTGCTTAACAATATAAACCAATGTAGTTAAATTTTAAGACAAATCCGTCATATGACACAAAGAAAACGTAAGTACGTAACCTTACATGAGCGCCAAATTGCGACACACACAAAAAACCGAGTGGCTGACGAGCGGCATTGCTACTGATCCACAAGCCCGATCGAAATACTGCTTATGTCGGGAGGTGCTCAGTAAATGGACAGACACAAAACGCCGGTTGAGTGCGTTCTATGTGAATGTGATATTTAAATTATCAACACATTTCTAATTTTGATCCGATTCGCCCTGTGATCCGATTCGCCTCGGTCTACCCTACTAGTTTGACCAACGCCCAACCACCCTTAATCTAAGGATTTCTTCACCAACGTAATCTAAATCTACGAAAACCAAAGATATATATATATACTCGTGTATGGTTTTTGTAAGTTTCGTTACGAGTATGAAATGTAAACGGATAAAAGTAAAAATAAAAAACCTCTTGCACGTTTGCTATTAATTAAATGCATTTAAATTTAAAATAATGAAATCAAATTATCTGCTCCGCCAAAGTTGAATCTTTCTCAATTGAAATACCTATATATTCTTTAGATACAGCTCAAAGTTTTCATTCGGAAGCTTAATTGACTAATTAAGTGGATTTATTACTTCCGAAACTTCTTTAGGAGTTATTTTTAACAGTAGCGTAAGGTCATTCAATATTTACAATACGATCTTTGCTTTTATTGAATCTTTGATCTATCAAGAATACGAATATTATTGATATTTTCCTGTAATATATAAATTTCTAGTTTAAGAGTTCAGTTGTATATATCTTTTATACTTCGTAGCAGCTCTACGAAGTTTAATCTAACAAAAACTAAAGTTTATTACCACTCTAGAATTTGCGTAGGATTTTTTGAAATATCACAAATACAATAACAGACAACAAATCAAATCAAAAACTAGATTCCTTCATCTCTCATTATTTACGTGATACCAAGTTCCATTTTCTATTGCACAATTTAGAATCTTGTCTTAAGTACTGTAAAGTATGTTACATTCATAAATTAAATAGTGTAACAGCTCTCAGGCTAGATATCAATTTGATAGGTCTAGAATAAGAGCACTAATTTGTGTAAAAAGTAATTAAAAATCAGGGCATGTTTTTCGGTTAAGAAGAAACTTCTCAATTTTAAACTATGCTTTGTTAAATGATGTTCGGATCTCGGGCTATAGGAGTAGATGCCGTCGAATCGTGGCTAATCAAGACTCCTGTCACACGCCATAGTATTCTGAGAAGGCGCGTCGACTGAATAAAGGAAAATTATTAAATCATGTAAGCGGACCCAGGAGTTATGCTTATATTTAATTCTCTCTCGTTAGAGGCGTGACGTTTGCTTCCTGTCTGAACCGTTGTTTGAATTTCAAAGCTTTCCAATTGTGCTTTATAACTGATAATTAAATTCGTTTAATTGCCCGTTAATCGCAGTATTTGCAGGTTATTAAACGAAAATAGATTTTTTGATTTATATTTTTTTATATACATTAATACGATATGTTTTTTTTTCTTATTAAGGCACTTACATACCGATAAAGAATGAAGTTTCCAAATAAGATTTTCGTCTAGTGTGCCTACGAAATTGATACGACTACTAATAATTAATTCAATATATTCTAATGATATACCTCCCTAATAAGTCTTAGCCCATTCCGAAATCTTTCGGGTCGCAGTAGTTCATCATTTACCATCTCGTAGAACATAATCTGTGGATATGACGGGCATTTATGGCTTATGTCCCAATAGGGTTAAATGGTTTAATGAAGAGCAACAAGCGGTCATTTGTTAAAGGACCGTTTAAATTGTTTTGATTAAGCGCGGTCTAAAAATTGTTTGTTTTACATGTTATAGTTAGAACAAGACAAACGTAGTACATATTTTAGAAAACAAAATGTGGCGATGACGTCAGCACCACCATTTTGTTTGTACATGTACGATAAGAAATGTCTGCCAATATTTACAATTTCAAAGCTACTAATTTGCACTTAAAACCGTACATTTTAGTTTTACGTCATTGTAGAAAGTAATATATTATATGTTCTCTATTTAGATTTACTTTCAAATAGAATATAAAATGTGTACCTACCTTACAAAATATTGCCAAGTACTGTATTCATACATTTGCTAGTCTTGATTTCCGTCAAAACTTACAGAAAACCCATGACGGGAGATAAATTACATAATATTACGTTTTTTAATAATTCGTTCGTAGATTTTGTATAGAATACACCAATAAACTTCACTAAGATTACTCTTACTTGTCCGTAGCAATTATTTTTATTTTGCATAGATAATCGGGGCTGTATTGGAAAATATTTTAGAATATAAACATACTATTCCTTAAATATATTTGACATAAGTCTGTTAACTAATAACAAGGTTTCTATGATAACCATACATTGCTATGTTGATAGTTGGACAATGTATATTTATTCACTATACATACTGTGATTGTACTCTATTTAAATTCTAATAGCTTCTTCAACTGTTCACAAGATATTTATCAGATGCACTATGTCTCCATAAAGGGTCGGCGTTAGTGAATATTTATCGTGTTGTTTCGCTAAACATATATTATTTAAACTAATAATTTTAGCACAGTTTAAAGTATTTATATTAATAAAACCAGTAAAATAAAAACTAAAGCCTATAAAATATGTGAAAAAGCATCAGTATCTTATGTAATGTAGCCTTAAAATTTAACTTTAAATATATTAAATTGTTTGTGGTACCAAAACATCAAGCAAGCGTGTACTCTATGTTTAACCATGGTATTGGCTGCTTATGACGCATGTTTAGTTTATACTTAGCTATGGAATTATAGTTTGGGGAAATTCGGTCGAATTAAATAGGGTATTTAAGGCAAAAAAAATGTATTAGGGCAATTTGTGGAGCAAACTATCTTGATAGTTGCATACCTTTGTTTAAGAAACTCAAAATTGTATCTTTTCCCTGTATGTTTATTTTAGAAATGTCCTTATTCGTTCACAAAAACATACATATTTTTTAGTCAACGGGAATAAACATGATGTCGAAGTAGACATGTGGAGAAATTGGCAGTGCCAAAAATTAATCTGGAATTGTATAGGAAAAACAGCTTTTGCATGCCAATCAAGATTTATAATAATTTACCCACAAACAATAAAAGATCTTCCTACTAGAGTTTTTAAAAATCGATTTAATTTTCTACTTTTGGAAAAAAATATTATTCTCTAAATGATTTTTTGCGTGAAACATAATTAATATTAATTTGATAACGTGATAATATATGTTAATTACATAATTATCACTACAAATACTTAATATAAGAATTGACTAATTGATATTACTCATGTCGTAAAATGTAAAATATCTTTTAAGTCAAATTTGCTCGCCGTTATGTGTGACAGAATATGCGAACTTTAGATTGTACCACCATAACATTTTTGTACCATATTCTTGCAATAAATTATTATTATTACATATTATGATTATAAGGAATCTATAATGTATAATCAACCTTAATCCAGTGCTTCCAAAAGCCAAACTCCTAGGAAAGGTGGATATAAGATGGCCATGGTAAAAAGAGTGTGCATGGCCAAGTAGAGAAAGAAATCCATACAGAGGTTTGGAAATAAACATTTCCAATCAATTGATTGGAGATAAACAGGCTGAATTATTTTATTATTATTATTATTATTATTAATCAACCTTTAACTTCGTAGTCACAATCCAAAGCCTTAGAGGAATGAAACTACGAAGTACCTGAGCCAAGAGATGACTTAAAACATGGTATTTAATTTAAGTTTTAATTAAAAATGTTACAGCTGAACATTGTTTCGTTGTACGTACACGCTTACTTCACTAATGAAGCCTTTTCTAAATTAAGGAAAGAGCGTGCGAATGAAATTCAGACAAATTCTTCTATCATGCTCGTAACTCGTGCTAGGATTTATGTAGTGGAAGCGGGCTGAAACATTATGGCTGATTGTACACACAGCGTCTTATAAATGCTTACAATTTGGATATTAACAGTTAAAATCTGATTTTGTTTACAAATATCTATGGATAAGCATTTGTAAATGTTAAGTACAGTGTAAACTCTTTATAACGAATTTCAAGAGCGATTTTATACGTTATAGAGAGGGTTTGTTATAGGGAGGGCGGAATTAATATATGCGTATTGGGTTAGACCAAATAAATTTCTTGCGTTATATAGAGTTTTTCGGTATAATAAATGACGTTATAAAGAGGTTACACTGTATTTATCACATTGCATTGAAAGGCAAAGAGTAGTGTCAGCCTATTGGCGTGTTACTGGCTTCCCTGAGGTAGTAGGTTCCAAGCCCACTGACAGCAAAAGCCTGTATGTGTAAAAACATTGTGAGAAAACCGGCATGCCTTTGACTAATAGTTGACGACGTGAATCAGCTTTCTGAAAAGCTGATCTTTTACAAAAACAGGCTTGACCTTAAACCATTTGTAAAGCCAATGGTTTTTTTAAAGACTTAACGTGTGTACCTACACCACCTATTTCTCCAGAGATGGCATTTACTATACCACGAAATATAATGTCACAATTATTAAATATTTGTATGAAATAAAATCGTGTATAAGAAACTTTACAAGATGTGCTGCGAAAAACATATTGCCCATAACTGCTCGTATCTAGTGCACAGGAGCTTGTAAACATTGAGATAATGTGTTTGTTAACACATGTTCATTGCAAACACGATATACAATTCGTTCGTTATTTGATAAAAGCTTTGGATACTCTTACTCCTGCTTAGACATTATTCTATCCAATAGAATACAAAAATAACTAAAACTTTCCTCACATAGGGAGCGCTGAAGTATTACGTAACGAATTTGTGCTGAGGGGGGGGGGTCTTGTAAAACGTTACAAGACGTTACAGGGGCGGAAAGGGGGTGTTTAAACAACGCGTTTCGAAACATTGTTTTAAATACATAATATTAACGCGATTAAAACAGTAACCAAGGTATTTTAGCGACGGTAAGTACTTTACGCCACATATTTGTGACTTCTAGGTAAAAAAAATAGACACTTGGTCCATATTTAAAATAGAATCGACATAATAAACTAATTAAATTTACGAAATCAATCATCGATTTGTGGTCGTGTGAGGTCTTAAAAATATAATTTAAAAAACTTACAGATAATAAAATTTAAGAACTATCATAACTTTTTAATATCCTGAATACCAAGAAGGTGCTATTCGTAAACGTGACTTAGATTTTAAATAGCCATTTCCGATGTTTTATCATGCAGCATTGGAGGGGTATGAATCATGATTATTTTTAAATTGATTGAATAATTTCTTCTTTAATATGCAATTATATAAATTTATTTTACTATACTTAACAATAATTAGGGTGAGATTCAGAAACGAAGACCGGACTATGACCCTCAATCTCTGTATATCAAAATTCAATTCAATTCAGTCAATTTGTGCCCTTCTTTTTGTGTAGATGTATATGTATATTGGTTGTTCATTATCGTACCTATTAGGCTGAAATCGGTACCGCTACAAACCCCGTGTTAAATCAAAATTTATATTAAATCTTATTTCATTTGAGTAAAGTTGGCACACTCACGGTATTTGTTGTAAAAATAATTCATACCATTTATAATGTAGGTGTTTCACCGGCTAGTTCAAAGTGTGCGGTCCCCTTTGATGTTTGGCCATACGTGCGACATTGACGTGATGTCCAAAATTAGTTTGCATATTGGTTTACTTGCAATATTTATTGCATAACTTCCTTATACATATACAGTTTGTGTATCTATGTTTTATATGTATAAAAGATGAAACTGATTACCGATAAAAGTCTTTCTTTATAGAAAATTATAAGATGTTATGAAAAGGTTTAATATTTTTATTTAAATTATAATGTTATTAATTTATTCAAATGTATTTTCCTTTAACTTCTGTTATACACTTGCAATGTCTGATGTAATTATAATAAATATTTAACTTTCATAACAAAACATGGTTGTGTGAAAATTGATCTGACGCTAGTCCCCAAACTAAGGAACCTGTGTTGTGGCTTGTCGGTGACTAGACTACAGCCTTGCGATTCTGTAACTCACTTTTCGAACTCTCACTGCGGTTTTCGCAAAAAAAAGTGAGTAACAGAATCGCAAGGCAGCACTTGCGTGGTAGATACATACATGGTCCATGTTAAAATTAAAGTGATATTTGTATAATACGCACAAAATTAAAATTTATGTACGTAGGTCATGTTTGAATGGCTAAGTCGTCAATAGGTGTCTAATTTCAGTTAAATCCTGAAAATACCATTCTAGGAATACTAGTCCAGGAAGCTACCAATTCTCAAAATTACATTAAAAATCAAATCTCATTCCGATAACAAGCCACGATGCCTATATCCGAGAATTTCTGTCAATTGTTTATTCGGTTTTACGACGTGACAATGACAAAGTACGTGAAACTCCATGATGGGATTCGAGAATGATTTGAAATCCGGGGTCGGAGAATGATTTGGAATCCGTTCATCTCTCATTCAGATCACGTAGCCTCTGCTTTAGGCGGTTTACCCCAACTTGACGTTTTCGCTCTCTCATTGTGGTACATCAATCGGTATTTGTGCACGTTCAGCCAAAATTATTATTCCGGAGTGGTTCCCAATCTTTTATTAGATTTCCTTGTGTTAAATTGAAAATATATGTGGAAAAAGTAACTACATATATGTAACTAGCCGCGTATGCAGTAGCTACTTTGTAGGTATATACCCAAAGCTTCATTACTATGAATTAACGTTTGGTACCTATATATTGAATTCTCTTCTTTGAAATACTAAAATCTAGGAACCCTTTTCATGGTTTTAAATAAACTTGCATGTCAACATTATTTTTAAACAAAATAGTTGTTAATATATGCGACCCGTTCCAGACCGTATAAAATGCTATATTTTGACCGCAGTATTCCCCTTTTAAGTTGCGAAAACAAACTTATGCGCCGGAGACTCAAAGTGAGTTAAAATAGACATTTGAAGCCCTTTCATGTCACGTCCGTCTGACCGGCGACTTATTTCTGTCGTATTAAGATTCTTTTAACACCTCACCTAACGACTATTATGGATTTTAAGTATAAACTCTTGCACGCAGGATGCTTCTAATAGTGAATGGTTAGGTAATATAAACAGTGAAAATAACTTTTTAAAGCTGTTTACTTAAGTGTTTTAAAAAATGTTTACAATACTTAAAATATTGTGAATAATAATAGGAAATTAAACTGTATAATAAAATTAGAAACTGAGCATTATAAATAACCTTTTGAATTAATATGGTTAATTTTTTGTGAGATACATTTTATAAATACTGAAAAAACGGGTTGGATTTCTCGGAAAAAAACGGAAAAAAGGATTTGTTTTGAGCTATTAGTACAATGCTGAAAATAACACTTGGCAAGTTGTTCACAAAAAGATGTCGTAAACGCATTATCGTGCTTATCGCTTCTTAGAAATGCTAGTGAGAAGAGAATGACGACGAAACTCGACGAAACTCGGTCAAAAACTTACTTAAACTGAGAGATAAGAATATTATGTGTTTGGAACAACTATTTCTGTTATCATTAACAAACACAAAAAATGTATACTTAAGACAGTAAAAGCTGCTCCCTAAAACACATACTACGCCTGATTATTATGTCCAATTACGATATCTCGGTAAATAACTTTAGAATATTGGAATACTGAATATTGGCATACTGAATATTGGAATACTGAATATTGGAATACTGAATATTGCATATGTAAATTTAAATATTAATTTTTTTAAATCCTTTTAGTGTTATTTTTAGATAAAATTTTTTAAATGAATATTATTAATGTTTTTACCCCACAACGGTATCGGCATCGCAATACAACGAAGTAATGCTGCCAGGATATGGGGCACTCTTCCACGGCGAAAATTAAAAAAAAAGGGTGCTTGTACTTATGTACGCGCGTAAGAAGTTATACTTCCTTGGCTTTCTTTATTTTTTAAAAATACTAAATAGTTAACCATAAATATTTAACGTTAATAATATTTACTATTTAGTATATTATTCAATTATTAATTAATACTAATAATAATTATTATTTTACTATATTATTCATTCAATTTAATAACTAGGTATGTTTCATAACCTTTTAACTAAGTAACAATAGGTCTTAGTGAAAAAGCATTGCTAAATTTCATTGAAAAAATAATTAAAACTCCTTTATTTGTTTAAAAGGTAAATGTCATTATGGTCATTTAAAATTCTTGGCATAGCTGCTAACTTCACGCATATTCTATTTTTTTTTACTTGTAGATTGGCTTATTCCTATCTCGCTCGCGCACGCTATAATCACACTGACAACTTTGTGTCTCAGGTGCGCACGCATCGAAAAATTTCACTCTAACCAATTTTTCATAACGCGCCTAAAGAAGTATAACTTCAAAAATAAACTATAGTGTTTTATTTTTGTTTTTATGTACAGCAGTATTATGTAGGTTATGCTCCATTTGTAAAAAAAGTTTAAAGTTATTTCAATAATAAAGTAAATAATATGTAGAACAATAACAGTCATCAATTCTAAATTCTTACAAACTTAATATTTATTTCATAAATTGTTCAATTATTCACCAATATTACTGCAATGATATACTATTTTTTGCTTTTTTTCTTCGATCTAGGAGTAAATAAAGAAACAATGGAGTGAAACAAAATATTGTTGTGATATGTGTTTAAAAGATATTCCATGTCAACACGGACTCAGCTCATTAATCACTTCTTGTCACTTTGAAGGGTGACGTTTGGAGATAAACTCCATACGACAACGCGACTATATTTCGGGTTAAGTAAATAAAATTCTGGTATATTATAGTGAACCATCTATATAATAGAGATGGTTCACTAATCATTAGTTTATGGCAAAAAGGATTTGCTGTGAAAAGCAAAGTACTCACTTGATTGTGACTTATGATTCAAGTCAGAAATACCGAATATCTAAAATGTTTCCTTTCAGTTCTTCTTTTTGGTTTCTTTGGTTCCGCTAAATGAAGATATGCAGTCTCGTAAAAGTCTACCCCAGTCATAAATTAGCGCTGTACTGAGAGTACTCGTGAATCTCTTTAATTGTTTTCACTTGTATATTTAGTACCATTTAGATGTTATATGGTGTCTCACGTGTATTAGAGATTATAGTATTCTTTTGTATCGGTAATAAAACATAACTGGCATATAAACAGTGGCGTAACTATACCATCTGGGGCCCGTGGCAAATTATTTCGATGGGGCCCTATCAGTAAAAATCGTCACGTTGTACTCAATTTAATTTTAATTCGACATTTTCAGCGTAATCAATTACACGTTGTATATGTCCCACTAATGGCCATAGGCCTCCTCTCTTAGGCGAGAGGGAATGGTCCGTAGTCCCCACGCTAGCAAAATGCGTATTGATGACTTCACATTCATCCACAGAACATAATATCTCTTGGGCAGGGGCCCTCTTGGGTCGGGGGCCCGTGGCATCTTGCCAGCCCTGCCACCCTATTGTTACGCCACTGATTAGAAAACAACATTATTGCAAAAAGAAATAACATCATCATTGATTTTACTATGTTATCGAGTTTTGCGTACTATAGAATCTATGCGCAGCCGGGATTCGAAAGTACGACCTTAGTTTAGAATTGAATTTCGGCAGGCTTAAAATATGACTAAGAGGCAAATCCTGTTGCTTAAAGAGAGTTTATGCAAGAGTGTTCCGGGGCGGATTAAAATAGTTAAACCCTAAACAAGCTTTACCATAATTTAACAAAGGATTAAATACTTAAAACCCATTTGTTTGAATAATTCTAAGCATTACGCAAATAGTATATTTTGGGATCGCAAAGTTGCGATAAAAAAACAGACTTCTGAATTTTTCTTTGATCTCCGTTTTTTCGTAAATGTAGATTTTATAAAACGATGAAATACCGAAACGCTTGACCTCGTACAAACGAAATAGTTCATCATCTAATTATACAGCAAGAATAATTTACAAAGAGACATCAAAGCAATGGCAGCGCCATTTGATTCTGTCCTTTGATTATACAGCTAACATTTGCTTCGACCGATAGAGCAAAATGACAAATGAATAGGGTTGTGTAATTATGATATTAATTTCAATGAGCACTTAGTCATAGAGTATAGACAAAATTGCCAACTATTATTGTGTTCTTAATTGTTTTGGCTATGTTCGTACCCGTAGAATATTTATTAGTATTATTTGCCAATCATTGAAATTGCTGCATCGATTGCGAATAGTTACTTTTTTGAGAGCTAACCCACGTAACGTTTTTTACCCACTCAAGCTTTTATTGCGTTTTCGGTTCGAAATTTTCGCATCTATAGTATGATATTAAAGCGGGTATTTTTAGTTTTTATTTGTTGTTTTTTTGTACAACGGAGGGTTGTGGAAAGACCTCTGGAGCATCAGATATCTAACATTTTATCAATTATTGTTTCCCTCGGAATCGAATCTAGGACCTCTATTATACAACATGTGCCTATAGCTCTCCACTAAGATTTGAAGTGTATAATTAATAGTTAAATATGCATGATACACAGTCTATATGGTACTCTAATTAATTATTATCACTGGGGACATTTTTATTTTAAACATTCCCACGCTGTGATATCACAGTATTGATATTCGAAGCATATTGCTTGGTAATGTAAATATTCTAAAGACCATTCATGCATCACTTGTAAATTGTAATACTCGACTAGAGCTTTCAGTCCGTGTTTTAAAGTTCCATAGATTGTAGAGCAACAAATGTAAGATAACGTGAAACGAAACGCATTCTATAACGATGTGTATATATCGAAATATCCCTTTGTTTTTTTCAATACAATTATTATTTCATATACGTGACAATTAATTATATTACTAGCCCTAACCGTTCTATATAGGTAGAGTAGCAATGATTACAACCGGCAGTCACTAAACTATTTACAGCTACATACACTCCGAAGCTTTTTATTGTGTCAAATGAAACTCCTTTGTGTTTAAATTAATAATTAATTGAGAATGGAAGATTTTTCGTTTTCGGCCCGTATGAAGTCAATTTCACTAAAGAGTTTTTAATTGAAAGGGTTTTTTTCGTATAAAACAGACAATATGCAATATTCACTGTAGCATGTGAACCATTCTTCGTTTTCAGTTTCAGAATTGCATAGTTCAATCTGCTGGAAATATGAAACGATTTTTATGGCTTTTGATAAAAGGTTTTGTTTACAGTGTTATCAATCAAATTGATTTGGTTTTACTTCTGTTTGTAACAGTGATTGGTAACAGATATTTTTGTAATAACGTTTAATTTGGGATTCATACGCAAAATATTATATAAATCAGAAATATTGTTTGAAATAGATAGAAATAACTCAATAATATTCTAGGCTACCCAAAACATCTACTTTATCATAGCTGAGTTACAGAGCCGTTATAGAAGTTACAATTAATTCATAATCTATTCTATTGATTAACATCTTTGTACAGATGTGTTTTTAACCCATTTTTGAGACATTTTCAGGTAGTTCTTGATATATTATGTATTTAGAATTGCATATTGAATGCACTTGAATACTGCTAAAAGAATTAACTCGTTAACTTCTATGATCTATGCAGAGGCCAGAGAAAAAGTGGTCTGCGCTCGGAACCGTAATAGATTCATTGTCTTGCTTGTGTCACAGGCACGGGTCGTTGTCCTTTATCTTGGCTTTGATTTCCCAATGTATGACATTAAAGTAGAAAAAGTTTTGATCGGATACTTTTTCCTGTTCAATTGCAGACATTGAAGCTGATGTCATGATCTTTATTTAATAACAATGTCTTTAAGATAGAAACGAATAGGCACAAAATGTAATTTAAAATAAAAGAAATTTTTCTTTAAATTATTACAGACATGTTTACAAAAAATCCAAGTTTAATTCGTCCGATAGATTCGTTTTTCGAGAATATTTTACAATTCAGCATTGGTATTTTGGATATAAATTCTGCGGCATTGTACACATCCATACATAGCATTATACGAATAAAACCTTTAAAAGACAATACAAAAGCATACCTTCGTAATGTTAACCAACAGGATGTCAATCGAATCTATTCAAAACCGCATCCGTTAGGATTTGTTGTGTAAATAGTTCCTGGAATATGTGGCAGATGCACGCCACGTCCACGGGACGTGTTGATGTCAATTGTCAACCCCCGATTGTTTCAATAATCTATACTGAATCGATAAGTCTTCACATTTATGCGTCTGAACAGCTTTTTCATCTTAATATATATAAATTACACGTCACGTTGTTTGTCCCCTATGGACTCCTAAACTACTAAACCGATTTCAATCAAATTTGCACACCGTGTGCAGTTTGATCTAACTTAAAAGATGGGACTTACAACTCAATTTATATCAGCAATATTATTGTATTGCAAATTATCTGTTTATTATTTGACAGTCACAATTCTAACAGATGGCGCTGTGTTGAAAGTACCAACGTTTTACATTAGCTACGATTTAATGGCATAACCACCAAAAAGCATTGTGGTCTTCATGACTGGTGTTCTCCTACCGTTTCCCTTGAATAGTTTACTATGTAATATAACAAAAATTTTAGCCACAGCAACGCTTGGCCAAATCTGCTAGTAAGTATATTATATTTTTTAAACGAAAACTTGTACTTTGTTTGTTGTATTGACACTATCGGTTAAAGCCACTTCATTTAAGTTGAGTATTAGTTGGTATACTCGTAGTTAGGACCCTCTCATACCAAACAGATACGACAGAACACTTTTTATTCTGTCACCAATGACAAATGGTTGGCGCGGATTGAATAATAAAATTTCGAATACATATAGCAGTAATAAAAATTCAGATTTTTCCAGAGTAGGATAGGGGTGCATTGTATAGATAAAAGACGCATCTATGAATACAATAAACTAATATTTTAGATTTCGTGTATTTCGTAGGTAGTTTTGACTTTTAATAAGTAAATGAAAAAGAAATGGTATGGACTTAGTTTTATAATGTTCGCACGTATTAATTGTAAGATAATACAGTAAAAACTGTTTTAAATCTATGTTTTAGGGTATTTGTAAACAAAAAGTAAATTTGTAAAGCTTTGCGATCTTGGCAAAAAGCTTGAAAATTTCAAATATCAGTGACGAATTAGAAACGAATATTTTGGTTATGTATGTCAATCAGAATGGTACATTAACAATAATAGATAATTAGTACCTAATTTGGCAAACAAAAAAAACGTTATTTAGTTTAACGCAATCTTATGAGAGTTATGAGAAACTAAGCCAATATTAATGTTGACTTCTAAAAATAGTTCAAGGTTAACGATAATAAACGTAAATATTTTAATTATTATGTAGTTTGCAAACTTGTAGATAACCTCATTTCAACGGCAACCTTTGATCGTTTTTGTAAATAAAACTGAGACATATGGTTAAATTTAGTTCGCACGCCTTTAGAATAGTTTATAGGGTAATTATGTGATATGAATGTTTATAATATTAGTTAGATACGTTCAAAGAGCATGCATAAACTATTTATGTATTACTAATAAGGGAGCGTTCAAGTATTACGTCACGCAATTTTTGGGGATTATTGAAACCCCCATGTAACGCGCCGTAACGTTTTTCTGTACCCAAGTGTAGTAAAACGTTTCGTGACCACCTAGTGACTCTTTATACCTAAAAAAGTACTGGAAAGTCGAAAGTTCTATTAACAATAACGGGTAATTTAATCCCCGCCCCGCATCGTAACGTTTTATAAAAGGACACCCCCCCCAAATTCGTACGTAATACTTGAACACTCCCTAAGTTCATACCTTCGTAGCTAAGTAGACCTATACTTCTCTTTCACGTAGGCACTTAGTTTGTTTAATTCAGAGAACCTAGGTATCCCAAAACTGCAGCACGAACATAAATAACATTTCTACTGCGTATGAAAATTTTAACTTTTATAATTGTTGTGTAAACGCGGTATTGTAACAACCGGAGTCGCTACAGCCCTTAGTCTTGACCTCGGATTTCGGTATTGTGTTTTTCATCACCATAGGTCATAAATATGTTATAAGCTATCGTCCACACAAGTATAAGCAGCATACAAGATAAGGACAGTTAATAAAAATGTGTTAATGATATTATAAAGTATACTAACCTCAACTGTTAATTTCGAAGCTATAATTCCGTGTAATAATTTCTACAACGTGTTATGCATCAATTTGCAAGTACTGTGATTGGTGATGATGGTGTGGGTTGATTTGGACAAAACTGATTTGTATACAATGATCATTGTTCGAGCCGCGAACACAATTATTGCTTATCACTCAACTTATTCATGTGATCTTCTAAGTAATGTTTAATGGGTGATGACAGCATTATTATTAATGATTCAAGTTGATTATTCTCAGTCTTATTTATGATGATAGGCTTTTATGTTTCAATGAATTTTAATTATGTTCATACGAATCTAGCAATTTCGTAATATATAGATAGTGCTTAGTTCATTGACAAAGCTGTTTATTTTATTAAGGAAATTAATATAAACTGCAGCTTTAAATATGAATTCCAATTAACTTATTTATATTCTTTTCTAACGATTTTAGTTAAGAAGTCAAAGAAGGTTGACCACAACATACAATAATAAAGATGCTCTTCGGTGTTATTTGGCTTCAGCATGTGACTCATATTCCTGAGGTCGTACATTCAGAACCTGGATGTGCATAAATGGACTTTCGGTCTATGTGCGCATTTGAAACTCGCACGTACTGTAAAGGAAAACATCGTGAGACAACAAGACAGTCGACTGCGTGTGTCAGGCACAGAAAGCTGATCACCTACTTGCCTATTAGACAATTATTACGAAACAGATAAAGAAATCTGAGGCCCAGACCTCAATGGTTGTAGCCACATGTTTTTTGGAAAGAGAAACTAAATTACGTATTGTTATTAAGGATATAATATAACTTAGTACACAGAACATTAAGGGAAAACTTTTTCTAATTATACACAAAGTCGCGACCATTAGCCCGTATTTAAATAAATATTACTGTCATAGTTTATTACAATTTGTCATCTCAGACATTAATCTGACATATATTTTGAGATCAGACAAATACCCGAGCTAAAAGTGTTGTCAAAACATATAAATCACACAAAACGCGACGAAAGCTATGTAGGAAGTTGAAACAATTTGGGAACTTCAAAGTGCATTCGATAACCTTACTATCTATCTATTAATACGTGATACTAGCGGCTCACAGCAGCTTTGTCTGCCTGGAATTAGGGCAGTCTTTTCTATAGTTTTATCAATTTCTGTTTCTTATTTTATTTATAAAAGCTTGCCAACGCTCGGCAAACTGATACATTAGTGAATAATAAAAACTAAAGGAAAATGTATTTCAAAGTGTGAGGGGAACAACTAGGGGGAGATATTCGGACCTAGCTCGTTACTCAGAATACTCAATATGGATAACTGTGTTTTGGCCAAAACTAGTTCTTGTGAAAGGAGGAACAAATGGGATGTTAGGATGCCTGCTGTGTACCAAAATTTGTAATCAAATGAAATCAAAATAATTTGTACACTTATTCAAATATGTACACTTATGAACGTCAAAAAAGAAATACATATTAAATGCTCCTAATCTTACATTTACTGCCGGAAGAGAAGAACTGGCCATAAACTCTCCGCCATTCTTTTCGCCAAGGAGCTGCAACCATTACACCATGTTCCACATAATATCTTAAGTAATTTATAGTTAATTAGTAATAATAAAATAAATAAAAAACAAAGATTTGTCCTCCATCAGCAGGAGGCATGGTGAAATAGGAGCACGCACTTACATTCTTGTGGGAACAACACGCAAATACTTAGTCGAAATAACAAACATCACCGCATATATAACCAGCGGCACGTAAGTCTAGCGCTGGCCGATACGTGGAGGGGATTGCTGCGCATGTGTACTGTCGCGCGGGGGACAAAATGCGACTGGAGAGCCAATCGACGCTCTTCATTCCGCTAGCCCCCCTCAGGTACCTTATTTTTTACTTCTGCGCAATAACGGTCAGCGCTAGAGTTTCGTGCCGCTACTTATACGAATTCAATTCCGACCAGTCACCACAAGTAGTGTAAACTAACAATCACAATTATAACGAAAGATCCTGAAGCTTGATTGAAGATAAAAAAAACAATACATGTGTATTGTAAGCTGTCGAATGAACTGATTTTACTCAGAGTTCCTATATTAGGGTCGCCCTAAACATAATTAAAATATGTCGTAGGCCGTTAAAAAAACACTTTGACGTGCATCGTTTGTGATAACCTTTATTAGATAAGATGCAACGCCTGTGCATCGTTAAATCATTGTCGCATTGAATACTGATGCATTTATAGGGAAATGTTTTGTATGCGGTGAATAATAAGTTTTGCATCTAATATGTGACGCATGCGCATGAGTTATGTCGTGGCTATTGTGCAGGGAATGCTTGTTTAAAACGTAGTTCAATCTACTCTTAGACAAAGGTTATAGTAATACTATTCAAAAGCTCTTTATAAAAACCTTTACATTAAGCCCTCCTGTGTCTACAATCTTTTGATCGTTATCTTTAAGGAATGATAAAAATAAAAAATTATCCTAAAATTAATCAACCTACTTTTAACTACTTACGAGCTAGATAGCTGTAGAAAACCCTTATAAAATATGTGATTTTCATGGCCGGAAATCGAATCCTAGACCTCCGGGATACGTCCAAAGCATTAACAAACATAGTCGTAGTAAATAAAACTTGAGAATTTACATTTTACACATGGTTGCTAAAGAGTGTTACAGAAAAAGGAAAATATATTCGCGAAGTCTACAAAAATATATTAGAATTGGCACAGCGAACCCGTCTTTCGCATTTACATCATAAGGATTAAGATTGCTGACACTAATTACTAACACATGCATCAACACCAAATTACATACAACGCGACACGTGTGTTACTAATTAAAGTCAAAATAAGAACGTTTTATTGTAATAAGATATTTTAAAAGGGACAAGCGGTTTACGGCCTACATCCGATGTTCAATTAACAAGGGTTTATTAGTTTAATTGTTATGACCGTGTTTAACGTTTGTAGCGGTGTATTTTATGTAATTGTCTTTAATTTCGTATGTAAAAATGCTAATTATTATTATATTAGTATAATAGTCGAGTGAAACATTAATTTATAAGCTATTCATTCTATAAATAATTAGTTCTATATTTTTTATACAATATTTATACATATAATTATTAAGAAAGTTAGATTGAACAACGCCACACGGAAGTGGTGCGATTTGCTTGTTTGTGATTGGTCAAAAGGATCGTGTGCTGTGATGGTCTAGGACTGTTGACCAATAACAATTAAGCGAAACACATCAACATTAATTTAATATCGGTTCTGTATCCTAATCGGTTTCTTACATCTTAGTTATAGGATATAAGGAGATTCCATGGAGAGTGTTCAGAGGCGTTGTTCGGATTAAAATACGTAGCTGAGTTTCATTATTGGTCGTCAAAACTGAATACGACATTTCACGCGTATCACCTAAAAGTCCGTCGATCCACAACTGGGCGTTTTTTAAGGTAGTTTTGTCGCGCACCACCACTAAGTGAAACCAGATGCCCACTGAAGTATTTACGAATCAATTTGACTTAGGGTCCTTCAAGAAAAGAGCGTACTAATTCCTAAAACGCCGGCAACGTACTCGCGCGCACATGGGTGGATTATCACTTAACATCAGATGAGTCTCCTGTCCTTTGCCCCCTGTTCTATATAAAAACAAAATGTAACAAAGTTCTAGAAATCTCTTTAAATCTATTTCGCACATTTGTCTGATTTCCAAAATATATCCGTCAATGTGAATTAATACGTTTTCTTTTAATTACTATAATGTGTTACATTAATACTATAACGCGTCAATAACATTCTAACATGTGTTTATATCGCCCTAAACACATTACGAAAGTTTTATTACAGCTTCTAAGTATCTTGCGTGATTTATTGCGCAAGAGTTATATTTTATATAGATTACTTATTGCTAAATGTAGCATGAGTTAAGATGAAGCTTTTAGAATATATAATACTATTGGTTAGAATACACAGAGCACACAGATATATTTAAAACGAAACAGATTTTTTTTACTTTCAAGATAAGAGCGTACCAATTCCTAAAAGTCAGCAACGCACTTGCGAGCCTTCTGGCAGTGTGAGTATCCATGGGCGACGGTATCACTTAACATCAAATGAACTTCGTACTCGTGTGACGCCTGATTTATAGAAAAAAAAGAATCAGTCCACTTTATAATATGGATAAACATTGTGTGATATCTCTTTATCAGTTCAGGAAAATCAGTTCTTTTGTTTTTTGTCACCTTCAAACTGCCAAACAATTTTGATAGATATTGTTATCTATAGAAAAAAAAGGATTTTTCAAAATAAACTAACCTAGTTTTAACCATAACTTTCGAGGACTAGACTACATAAACCGTGTACACTAAGCTTTACAATATCTACTATGTGATTTAGATTTCTGATCTCAGCTTAATATCCTCCATTAACCTACTTACATGTATGAGTTTAGTTACACCTAAATCAACAAACTATTTCAAAGTGATAATACGCTTAGTATAATCACGTAGAGTATATGATCTATTATTACCTATAAGATTTTATATGTCGCAGATTTTGCAGAAACTTAAAAATTTACGCTTTCGTGTGGGTTAAAAGTCTTTCAGCTAAGATAAAGTTGCAGCTCCTTATCTACAATCTATAGTAATTCTCGGGGGCCGCTACTGAAGGTAGCAGAGTGTGATAGTGATGGGCGACGTATGCGAACGGATTACAATAGCTTCAACTTTGATCATTTAGTAGAACAGGCTTTTAACAGATATTCTGATCATTGCAATGTTAGTTTCCTTATGCTCATTCGTAACTGCATATAACCTGCCATAGTCTAGATAAGTATTTCTTTTAGATGTTTCTGGATATCATGCATAACATCTGATATCTTACTTTACAGATGTCGCTGGTGGAAATTGCATCGGACTCCGCTATGAGGGAAGAAAGAATCCAAAATATTTATAAATTTTGTACGCCGCAACTGGTATGTTATTTTTGATTCTATTACTACTATGACTAATAGATAAAAGACTTTTAAATCTGCTGATGATATTCTGAGCAGTGGCCTAGTGGCTTCAACGTGCGACTCTTATCCCTGAGGTCGTAGGTTCCATACCCGGCTGTCCATCAATGGACTGTATATGTGCGCATTTAACATTCGCTCGAACGGTGAAGGAAAACATCTTGAGGAAACCGGTTTGCTTATACCAAAAAGTCGACGGCGTGTGTCAGTCACAGGAGGCTGATCACCTACATGCCTATTAGACAGATGATCATGAAACAGATACAGAACTCTGAATACCAGACCCAAGAAGGTTGTAGTGCCACTATTTATTCATTTTTTTTAAATCTTTAAATCCCAAATTCTTATAAAGTTTATCATTTCTCCTATTCTACCGTCGATTGACATCAACAAGTTCTATAAAAGAATAATTTCCTTACAATGTAATGTGAGATAACTCATTCCGAATGCGGTATAATATGTCTTAGTATATTGTCTTCAAACCTCCTTTATCGTCAATAAACCGCCTTTGCGCATTGTATTGTAATTGGGGCGGCTTACACATGTCTTAGAATACGCCTATATCGAGTTACATCTGATAAAAGCCTTTTTTTACAGATAGACTTCTGGATATGCATGAACCAAACAATACAAGGTGAGTTTTTAATAGGCTATAGTTTTTAATACCTATGGAAAATTACAATTCAATTTAAAATTGTTCTAATGGCGCGTCTAAACGGGCCATGTTTTGCTGCAATTGATGGCTGCAACACTGTGGTCGGCAACAGTGCAAACAATAGCAGCCACACTATGCAATATTGCAGTAATGTCCCAGCCATATAGAAAAACATGTTTTGTATAGCCACATATGGCCGATGTTGCCCCGATGGGTGGCCGGACGATCGCTAGGCTATCGAATTCAACTGCAATATTGCACAGCCAGTTCTCTTGTTGTTTCAGTCACTCTCTTTGTTATGGCATAGTGTATCCTTTTCTACGCGACATGACGTTTGCTTTGAGTGAAGTGTGCCTGTTGCTTTATTCTGTGTTTTGCGAACAGCTGTATTTGACGTTAGATTACTACGTAAAAATGACTACTTTTGACATTCTAGTTCTTGAATAATTTATTATCAAGACTTATTTCTAGACTCAAATTGTCTACAGTTTCACGTCTATTTAAGTAAAGTCGAATCCACAATCTCTTCTTTTTCTGTTTCTTTTTTAAAACAATATAAGCTGCTGCGACAAGTGTGATTTCGTCAGCCATTGTTGCCGGTTTGTGTAGCCCGTTTAGGAGTCTGCATCATGGGCCATACTAATGCAACACATTGCCCAGCCATAGATTGTTCGGCCATCAGCTGCATTAAAATATTTTTGTAATGGCCGGGCAATTAGCGGCTAACAGTGCAGCCATCAATTGCGGCCCGTTTAGACGCGCCATAATAAATTACAAAAAATATGTAACATCATAATCTATAATTTCAAATGCTTGTAGTGTCAAACCTATGGTATTATTTAGCACACGTTTTTCCAATTTTTCATATAATTAACATATTTATTTAAACCGTTAACTTTAAAATCAAGATCAACGTATTTCATTATATTATTTTTATTAAAATATTGCACAGTATGGCAATGTTTATCTTAACAAAGAACAGTGTT